>OX453025.1:12259387-14759387 GCA_949699075.1 Asteroscopus sphinx | reverse complement strand
GCTGGACAGTTTTTATTTTTTAAATTATGCTACCGAGGTTTTCAAGTACACACTTACATAAATTAGGTGTTTTTAGGTACAAAATATTTATCATTACAAAGGCTGAATGCGCATTTTTTTTTTCTTTAAAATAGAACAAGAAGCGCGTGTGGATGAATTGGCACGAATGAAAATTAGATTAATTTGGGTATTGTTTTCTCGCAAATGAGAGAAAAGTACTAAACAAGTCTCGACCGAAATAGCAATTAACGGACTCGTTTAAAAATCGCTGAGGAAGAACTCGGCTTCGCCTCGTACTTCTAATATGACTCGGCCGTCAATTGCTTCATTGCAGGCCTCGACAGTAATGTACTATTATCTTTAATGGCTCTTGTGCACTTTATAAATCGCAGAACATTCAAATTTCAAAATGACAAACGCTCTCAAAACGTCAAAGTCGCATAATGGTGCCTTGTATACCGCATTAAACTAATAGCACACTTTTATCTCTTTCTTACAATATGTTTGTAAGAAAGATTTGAAATTGATTGAAAAAGGACAGAAAATATTAAAATCGTCAAATTACTTAAACCGTTGCAATTTACGGGAAAATAATGGTGACATATAGTGGTGGCGGCGAAATTCACCTTGAAAACAAGGGAGTGGACTAAATTGACAGGACTGAAATCTTTTATCTCGTTCTAATGAGTTTTGGAGAGAAAGAAACATTGTGCAAATATATTGGTTTAGTTTGTAAACAATAGAGTTCACCAATGTCCGTTTTAAGATCGTTTGACATTTTGCGATTTGAATGTTTTTCGAATAAAAGATATACTTGACTATCTTGTAGATAGACGTCGCAATCTATTAATTTACTACACTACCTATTAAGGTTGTTGAAATATATCAACAATGTGGACCTAGTGCTGCCATCTGCGCACCTTACTAATTATTATATACTCTGTGACCTATGTAATGGAAATTGTATTATCTGTGAAATAAAAACCTTCTGTTTATACGTTGTCACGAAACCACACGTTCGTTTTATTTTAGGTAATGGGCCCAGAGCTCAAGTTTCGTGAAGTTTTCGTTGTTTTTTACAAGTTTAGAAAGTGATTGTTGTAAATATGTCTGCAAACTACCTTGTCAATGTGCCCAAGCTAAAGGGACGTGAAAACTATAGTGAGTGGTGTTTCGCGGCAGAGAATTTCCTACTCCTTGAAGGCATGAAGCATTGCATCATGTCAGAAGAAGGGAAGCAAATAGGAGCTGCAGATGACGAAAAAACCAGAGCAAAATTGATCATGACGCTCGATCCGTCTTTGTTCGTACACGTAAAAAATGTTAAATCATCGAAGGAATTATGGCAGAATTTGAGGAATTTATTTGACGACAATGGCTTTTCGCGAAGAATCAGTTTGCTGCGGAATCTAATTTCAATACGCTTAGAAAATTGCAGCTCGATGACGTCCTACGTGACTCAAATCATCGATACAGCACAAAAATTAAGCGGAACTGGATTCGCAATAAATGATCAGTGGACGGGATCATTGTTGTTAGCGGGGTTGCCTGATCGGTTCTCCCCTATGCTCATGGCAATCGAGCATTCCGGGATTTCGATAACGGCAGATTCCATAAAAACTAAATTGTTGGACATGGAGTCAGTGACGTCAGCGGAACAGGATGAGAATGAAGTTAGCGGTGCATTCGCTACTCGTTCAAAGTTCACTGGAAGAAAAAATAGTACGAATTTGTCTATACCCAGAAAGAACGGTAATGTTGGTGACACTGATCTGTCAAAGTCAAATGTCAACGCTAACGTCAACGTCAAATTAGTAAAATGTTATCGATGTAAGCAAACAGGCCACTACAGAAATCAATGTCCAAATAACGAAAATAACACAACAAAACCCAAGAATAAAGGTCGAATGCAGTCTAACGCGTTTAGCGCAGTATTTCTGAGCGGAAATTTCAACAGAAATGAATGGTATATAGACTCCGGCGCAAGTGTACATCTGACAGCAAACGAAAGTTGGGTAATGAATGCTTTGTATGAACAAGGAAAAGAAATTGTTGTTGCAAACAGTGAAAAGGTATCAGTATTATGTACCGGCGATGTAGAAATTACGACTGCGACTGATAACTGCGAGTACGACATCGTGGTAGAAAGCGTGTTTTGTGTTCCAAGTTTGACAACAAACTTGCTCTCAGTCAGCCAACTAATTAGAAAAGGCAATAGTGTATCGTTCACCGATGGTGGCTGTTCAGTTTACAATCAAAAGAATGTGCTGGTGGCTACAGCAGTGTTGGTCAATGGGGTATACAAAGTAAACCAATCTAAACAAGTACATTTGGCTGCATCAGTTGTGTCAGGAATAACATGGCATCGCAGATTAGGACATATGAATAAAGATTATTTGAACCATATGAAAGGTGCTGTGCTAGGTATGTCCATTGATGAGAAAGTGGACATAAGCAAGTCATCGTGTACTACATGCTGTGAAGGCAAGCAGTGTCGCTTACCATTCAAGAGCACTGGCCAGAGAAGTAGTACCTTGCTAGATATAGTGCACACAGACGTCTGTGGACCAATGGAAAATTTGTCAATAGGTGGCTCGAGATACTTCTTGTTGTTTGTCGACGACCACAGCCGTATGGTATTTGTTTATTTTCTGAAACACAAGAATGAAGCTTTGAAGTGTTTCAAAGTGTTCAAAGCTCAGGTGGAAAATCAAACAAAGAAGACAATCAAAGTATTAAGAAGCGATAACGGGCTAGAGTACTGCAACAAAGAATTTGACAATTATCTGAATAGTGCTGGTGTGATTCATCAGAAGACCAATCCCTACACCCCACAGCAAAATGGGCTATGTGAACGATTTAATCGAACAATCGTGGAAAAGGCAAGATGCCTACTCTTTGATGCCAACTTAGGCAAAGAGTTCTGGGGTGAGGCCACAAATACGGCAGTGTACCTGCAGAATCGGACTGTGGCAGCGGCATTGAGTTACAAAACACCATATGAGATATGGACTGGCTCGAAACCGGATATAAGCCATATCCGAATATTCGGTAGTACTGTGATGGTCCATGTAGCTAAAGAAAAGCGGAAAAAGTGGGACAAGAAGTCGGAAAAATGTATTCTTATTGGATATCCAGAAAATATAAAAGGATATAGAATTTACAATACAGAAACAAGGTCTGTGTTGACTAGCAGAGATGTGATAATCATTGAGCAGGAATCAAAATCTGAATGTCTGATTGATGTGCAAGGACAGAATTTAGATTCAGTGGGGGATGAAACCAAGACGGAGGAACCTGGCCATCAAGCTAATGAATCAATGTCTAGTCAAGACATCTCAGAAAACTCATGTGGTACACTCCATGATGATGATGAGACATATGTTCCCAGTGATTATGAAGATGCAGACAGCATGCTGGTCGATGAAGTTTCTTTTAGACCTGTGCGGATAAGGAAGAAGCCAGAGAGATATGGTTTCTCAAACCTGTGCGTAGGCAATGAAACCTATGATGATGCTGCTGGATTATCCATGCATGAAGCATTAAATGGTCCTGAAAAGGAGCAGTGGAAGGCGGCTATGAAGGAAGAGTTACAGTGTTTCAAAGACAATGACGCGTGGGAGTTGAGTAGTGCTCCACAAGATGGTAGGGTTGTACAGTGCAAGTGGGTGCTACGTAAGAAATATGACAGTGAGAACAATGTCCGTTTTCGTGCGCGTTTAGTGGCTAAAGGTTTTTCGCAAATCGAAGGTGTGGACTTTACAGACACTTTTTCTCCTGTAGTCAGGCATACTACCTTGAGGCTACTATTTGCATTGTCAGTTCAACTAGGTTTTGATATAACGCATCTTGATGTAACAACTGCCTTCCTGAACGGAACTCTTGAGGAAACAATTTATATGCAGATCCCTGAAGGTTTTTCTGAAATGACACAAAATGGTCAAGTGCTTAAATTAAAAAAGGCAATATATGGCCTTAAGCAGTCCTCAAGAGCATGGTACAAGAAAGTAGATGAATGTTTATTAAAAATAGGCTACATTAGATCTAAAATAGAGCCATGTATGTATTCAAAAATTCATGATAAGTTGAAAACTATTGTCACACTCTATGTTGATGATTTTTTTATTTTTTCAAATGATAGTGAAGAGACTAAGCATTTGAAGGATGTCTTAGCTAATCACTTTAAACTAAAAGATTTAGGTGAAATCAAGAAGTGTCTTGGTGTAAATGTAACTGTTAATAAATCTAAGAGAACAATATCATTAAACCAGAAAGATTATATTGATCAGTTATTGCAAAAGTTTAATATGAGTCAGTGTAAAACTGTTCAGACTCCAATAGAGACTAAGTTGCGTGTATCTAAAGATGAAAATTGTGTAGATGAATTTCCTTACCAGCAAATAATAGGTTGTCTCATGTATCTAGCAGTGCTGACTAGGCCTGACATTGCATATGCAGTAGGATTTTTAAGTCAATTTAATCAGTGTTATACCAAAGAACATTGTTCCTATGTAAAACGAATATTAAGGTATTTAAAAAATACTAAATATTATGGTTTAAAATATACTGCTGAAGGAAATTTAATGTTAGAAGGGTTTGTTGACGCTGATTGGGGTGGTAACATTGTAGATAGGAGGTCATACACTGGACTCTGTTTCACTTTATCTGGCTGTGTAATTTCTTGGGAAACTAAAAAACAGAAAACTGTTGCTTTATCCAGCAGTGAAGCAGAGTACATGGCAATAACTGAAGCATGTAAAGAAGCTATTTATTTAAGGAATTTGCAGTACGAGATAAGCAAGAAAATGTACACTATTGATGTGTTTAATGACAATCAGAGTGCACATAAGCTGACTGCAAATCCAGTTTTTCACAAACGAACAAAACACATTGATATTAGATACCATTTTTGCAGAGAATGTGTAACAAACAAAATAGTAAATATTAGGTATTTGCCAACAGCTCAGATGCCCGCTGATTTGTTTACTAAAGGTTTATGCGCACTAAAACATTACAATTTTTTAAAGGACCTAGGTGTTCAATACATTTAAATTAAATCTCATGTTAATTATGTATGTGTACACATTGTTGGATATAGTGGGGGTGTTGAAATATATCAACAATGTGGACCTAGTGCTGCCATCTGCGCACCTTACTAATTATTATATACTCTGTGACCTATGTAATGGAAATTGTATTATCTGTGAAATAAAAACCTTCTGTTTATACGTTGTCACGAAACCACACGTTCGTTTTATTTTAAAGGTTAACTGGTTCAGTTATTTAATATTTCTTTCTACAATATTATTCCCCAGTACCGGCGACCCTCAAGAGACGGAAATGGACAGCGTTTTAGTATTAACAAGCGACGCGTACTACGTAGCGGACTACGACGAAACCTCAGACAGGTTACTAGGTGTACAACGCGTGCCGCTCGTTGATGTCACAGTCATAGAGTTGGGGACTTTTGACGCTAACTGTACTACGGTGAGTACAGTGTGTCTATAGCAGTCAGTCGTTTCACTTGTCTCTTGTCTTCCGTAATGAACCTAACAGCTGTCATTTGTGGCAAGGGGCGGGGAAAACATGCCCAGTGTCTAACTTCAGGACGGTCAACGTTAGATTGCACGTATTGTACAAAGAGTGCCGCTCGCCGACATCGTGTTTATAGTTTTAAGAGCAATCTGGTCATTTTTTTGAGATTTGAAATTTTCACGATTTGTACGTTTTGTGAATTGGACGTTCTGCGACAAAAGGCTTCTCATCATTCATCATTTCAGCCAAAAGATGTCCACTGCTGGACATAGGCCTCCCTCCAAGTATCGCCACAACGACCGGTCCTGCGCCTTCTGCATCCAGCGGATTCCCGCGACCATCATCAGGTCGCGGTCACCACTCCAGAACTTTACTGCCCCATCGGACATCCGTTCTCAAAAGGCTTCTCATCTTATCTTTAAATATATTTTGTGACGATAAGGTATGCTTCTCCACAGCTCTTCAGCGTCGGCCGCAAAAGTGGCTCGGAGCCAATCTACTGCATCCGCATCAACTACACAAGCGGAGGCGAGACGGGCTTCTTCCACATGTTCCGCTCCACCTCGCTCCGCTTCTTCAACAACATGGCCGTGGTGATTCACACACGCGACGAGATGATAGGTAACACTCATATCATATCACACAATCTACTATCAACTACACAAGCGGCGGCGAGACGGGCTTCTTCCACATGTTACGCTCCACCTCGCTCCGCTTCTTTAACAACATGGCCGTGGTGATACGCACGCGCGACGAGATGATAGGTAACACTCATATCACATCACAAAATCTACTTTCAACTACACAAGCAACGCCGAAAGGGGTTACTTCCAAATATTCCGCACCACCTCGCTCCGCTTCTTCAACAACATGGCCGTGGTGATACACACGCGCGACGAGATGATAAGTAACATTCATATCATATCACATCACACAAGCGATGGCAAGGCGGGCTACTTCCACATGTTCCGCTCCACCTCGCTCCGCTTCTTCAACAACATGGCCGTGGTGATACACACGCGCGACGAGATGATAAGTAACACTCATATCATATCACATCACACAAGCGATGGCAAGGCGGGCTACTTCACATGTTCCGCTCCACCTCGCTTCGTTTCTTCAACAACATGATCGTGGTGATACACACGTGGTAACGCTCATATCATATCACACAATCTAATATAAACTCACCCAACGAATATAGGTACCGTCCTCTTTAACCTACCGCAGTTTTCTGCTGGATATAAGTCTTCCCCAAAAAGGGAGAAATAACGAGGCATGCAGATTAATGCCCACCAGGTTAGGTGAGCTCCCTAAGAATTGTTAACTACACGATGGCTGATGCATGCGTGCACACACACAGACAGGTCCATTCAAACTGACCTGGTACTTCAAGAGGCCAGTCCAGGCGTTGCTCTGCTTTGTCTCACAAAAAAAATCGTAATTATTCTTATTCTAATGAATGATAAATGTCTGGACTTTAAACTCCTGACTTTGTTTTGACATTTCTTCTCAGAGGTAGTCAAACCGTCGGTGATAGTTCAATACAGCGTATTGTCAGTTTGCTATAAGGCCTAATTTTGAATGTTATTCAATTCAAATTTAGGCCGTATAGCAAAATGAAGTTACGCGGTATTGGACTATCACAAACGAAATAGGAAACACCAACGCCATCTAGTCACTAAATAAAATAACCGACTCATCCAATTTGCAGAATAAATAATTTCATTGCATTTGATCCCAATGAAGTTCGAAACAGATAGGAATCGACTTATTTTTATTTATTTCTCAGAATCTCTACATTCTATCTGCGAGTCTTTGATGGTGGCTCGCGATGTCGCAAAATTGCCGCCCGTACCATTCCACGATGGAGTGAAACTGGAAAAGAAGAAATCAAAGGTAAGTCTTATATCACGTTTTCTCGGCCATTATAAAGAAAGACAACATTTTAACTGTCATACGAAAAAAACTTAACTTTCATAAAGGTAAACATTCATAAATTATATTATGTTATGTACGGTCATGATACTTCGCGGTGGTACATTTTGTCGACAAAATCCCTTGAACGAATCCTGCTACATTACACGTACCTACCGCTGCCATCGAACATTGAGTGCAAGCGATTTTAGCATTAGTGGTGGTGCACCGGAAATATTTCTGACAGTACCTATATTATTTTTAAATAAAATTAAAAACAAATACATTCAAATAAAGAATTATTTATTTATTTATTTATTTATTTAATTCTTTATGCACAACAGGGTACAAAGGCGGTCTATCTATCTATCATTTACAGCAGTGCGTAATATAACTGTGCCGCAACAGGTGGCTGCGGAGTAGTCAATTTTGCAACCAAATCAGTAGCGCGCAAGCGCGGTAATGGTGGCAAGACTCTGATAGGTTGTTAATCGGAATGGCAAGATGGCAGGGGACCGCATGTTCTCGCTCTCTCAGTCGTTCGTGAATGTTCGATGCATTCTTATGTCCTGCTCACACTTATTACGCGACTGTACCTGCGCGGACCTTCGCAAAGCCAGGTTTCGGAGTGGCACAGTTATATTACGCGTACTGTATATCTTAATATATATAATTCTTCTGTATGTGTGTTTGTCACCTAACTCCTCCTAAACGGCTAGACCGATTTGGATGAAATATTGTGTGTATATTTGAATAGGTTCCTGGATGGTTTGAAAACACTATTGGATCCGGTAGGTGGCGCTGCTGTCGGTATGTCACTGATCTTCTCCTAAACGGCATGGACGATTTTAATGATATGTGGCGCGGTCGGGTCCGCTAGTATTATATAAATATCATATGCCTTTTGCTTTGATAGGCACACCCAGGTCCGTCAGGCAATGCTCGGTCGTCATTATACTTGGACCTGTCACGGCTGCCGACTCTCACACGAAATGTTAGCGAGACGCAACTTGTAGCTGATATAAGGAGCGTTGGTAAGTAAATATCATGTCTTCACATTATTATTATTATTGTTTATTTCATTTAACAAGTAACAATGACTCACTGTGTTAATAACAATATTACTTAATAACTATGTTAGTATACCTATCCTATGTACTTAACCTAAACCCACAGACCAGTAAGCCTCAAGACGCTGCATAAACAAAGTTTTGGATGAAAACACAGTCGTAAAATGTCGGCGGGGACCGGGGGGCGAACGGCGTCTTATGATTGGTCGGCTCAAAAGTTCGGTGGTATGATTGGTGCCGATCGCTGACGGACTATATCCTGATTGGCGGCGGGGAATATGATATGGAGTGCTACTGCATATGCGTGGTGACCGGGGCTCTCCGGCTAATCGGCGTCTAAAGGCTTACTGGTCTGTGCCTAAACCGCACTGTATGGTATGCAAATCCCTGCTACAAGCTCAGCACCAAAGGTTGAGAGCTTGCAGCAGCGATACACACACATGCAGTCAAGCCTGCTAGCTACACAGCGCAGTATAACGTTAACATGCGTTGTTAACGTTGTTGCATAACAGCTTTTAAAACTTTCGCGAATTTCACTCATATTGAACTATGTTTACGGGACTTGTCGCGCACAATTAAATCAAAATATAACAACCATTTTGACTAACATCGACGTTTCGGCCAAGTTGCATTGGCCGTGGTCACGAGCAGACTGAAGTATGCGGGTGTCATCGTCTTGAGCGGTGGGTGTTTTCTAGAACTACCCGCGGTTGGTTTTTCGTAACGTCGCTGTCCGTAACAAGATATGCTAGGAAAGGATATGCAAGATATGTCGATGTTAGTCAAAATGATTGTTATATTTTGATTTAATTGTGCGCGACAAGTCCCGTAAACATAGTTCAATATTGTTGCATAACGTTTGTTATGCAACAGTGTCTTAGATATTCTCTACCATTAATAATGATAGCAAAGTATGCGTCTAAGCTTCACTTTTCTTCCAAGAGAACAACGCAACCATAAGTTTCAATTTTTTTTACAATTTCGACGAATGACAGAAACAGACAGAAAAAAAGAAGACCTGTAAGGGGTGCGTTCAGTTATGTCACTCGACGACGGCAGACGACGCACTGAGCGTACTTTGGTCTTTCAATTACTCAGAGCGATCGTCCGTGCGTTCACAACATACCGTTCCGAGTGCCGATTCCGAGTTTGACACCGCATTCGCGATCGAATCCCTCCCTTACTATTTTTTATTTCTTTCTCTAACCTATCCTAATCCTGTCCTTTCTTCCAATCCTGATAGACGACTGTCAACCGAAAGTATCAGCGACGAGTGCAGTTTTGGGCCAGATCTTGAGAATAGTATCCCGGCCTACCATGCATATGCACCGGAATGTGGTCGCTACGGCCAGCGATCGATCTCACACTGACTCTCAGACCGTTAGTTTTGTTTGATTTATAAATATACACTTAACCTTTTGAGCGGCGGCAGCGTAAACACAATGTAAAATCTTTTGTTTAGACTCCCGCTCCCTGGAGGCTTACGGCCAAAATTAATATCCAATCTATCCACGATTTGCCCTACTAGAGAAAGGAATTTGACATAAGCTCCATACAAAATATGTCAAATTTCTATCTCGAGTAGGGTAAATCGTGGATAGATTGGATATTAATTTTGGCCGTTAGTGAATTAAAAAATTAAAACTAAATCCGTTACTGGATGCAAATGGTCTTTGCAAGTGCACCCGACTACAGCAAAAAGGACTCGAAAGCAAGATAATCTAAACAAATACCCTCAATAATTGATCTCGCGCTTAAGCTTGGCGTAGTTAAGATATAATGTGGGCGTTGCTTAATCATGTTTTTATTTCATAGTGCCTTGGTTCACTTATGCAAGAGACTCATTCTTACTCAAATTCACAAATAGCAATGTAATGTATAAGTCCAAATGGTAAAACTTTCCAATCCTTCTTTTATTCCGTTTCAGACACTAATAAATAACTTAGAATAATGTTATCATATTTTCACATGGTTGAAAAAATAACTATTAAACTAATCACTTTCTCACCATAAAACAATCTTATTCTAGGATCAAAAGCCCTGACCAACATGACGGAACAATTTAGTAAGTTGAACAAACTGAGTCACTCGCTAAACGCGCGCGCAAGACCAAGTCTACAGTTGAAATTCGACCAGAGCGCTTCTAGGACCAAGAAGATATTCACCCTCGGGCAAAACAAAGACAATAAGAAGAAAGGCAGCCTTTCCGATGGCATGAGCTCTGATTATTCCTCGGACGACGAAAATAGAACG
Organism: Asteroscopus sphinx; assembly: GCA_949699075.1. Lineage (NCBI taxonomy): Eukaryota > Metazoa > Arthropoda > Insecta > Lepidoptera > Noctuidae > Asteroscopus > Asteroscopus sphinx. The sequence continues at coordinate 14,748,612 of OX453025.1, read as the reverse complement.
AACATTTTCGAACCAACCTTAGATAATTTTGAGAACACACAACATTATTTAGGCAAACCTGGACAGAACAGTTTGCTGGAAAACGACTGCGAATTGATACAAAATCCTTTGTATTCCTCCAAAATTGAACCGCATGATACTCAACAAGTCTTCATTCCTTCTGAAATCATGGCTAACGTTGAAAAGCAATCATCAAAAACTCCGAGTAACGTGAATAAAATTAATCCGTTTAATATAGACTCTTCTAAGACTCCAGAGATTCATGTGGATGGTGTTTTCGCAAAGCCAGCGCCTCCTAACTCCTTATTGTTGACTCAGAAACTCTCACACAGTTCAAACGAGTTGAACTTTGATGATGGTCAATCAGAAAGTGTTAATTTCCACGTTCGTTCGAACTCTCAGCACGAGATTACGCTGAGTATTGCCCAGTCGCACAGTGAGTCTGCTATTAAGCAGTTCAAGAATATCCCGAGTCCTGCAAGCAGTTCTACTAAAGATATGGTGCTTTCGCCCCTGACTAAGTTGGCTAAGGGAGTCCAGAATCTTGGCGCTAATTTGGATCCGAGGAAGATGAAGGTGAGATGCATTTAAGCTTCGTTATATCAGTTAGAAGACTAATTTTGTTAAACTAAAGCATTCCAAGGAAATTTCTCCCAAAATTTGAAACCACATCCACTTAAGACTTATTTCTTTCTTTGCTACTCGCACATATAAAGAACGGGATTGGAAATGTCGGCACTTCTATTATTCTATGTGCCTCTCACTCGCAAAATACCGTGCGAATGAGCGAGAACAACGCACATAAAAATATTCAAAGATATTTCGCTAACTAAGTGTACATATTGGTGTTAGGTTATAAACATAGTTCTTATAAACTTAGTCACCATTTTCAGGTGTTGCAAAAACACAAATAACATCACGCCATTATTCCCCGAAGGGGTAAGCAGAGCTTTTGCCAGTTATCAGTCCCATTGTAATGGGGTGCGAGCCTAGTGCCGTTAACCGGGCACAAATCTAGATTCCGGGCTGCTACTGAGTATTTCCTAGTGAAAAAGCCAAATAACGCGTTGCCCGACCCGGTAATCGAACCCAGGACCCCACGCTCAACAGTCGCGCTTGCGACGCTAGACCATCGAGGCAGTGAGCGAGAAATGAGAAATGCCGCCATTTTCAATTCCGTTCTTTATCTGCGCGAGTAATAGGCTAGCGTTTCTGGAGTAGTAACATAACACATAACATAACATCACGCCTGTATTTCCCCGAAGGGGTAGGCAGAGGTGTATAGTACACCCACATTTCGCCAGTTATGTTATAGTCCCATGTAATAGGGGGCAAGCCTATTGCCATTGACCGGGCACGAATCCAGACTCCGGGCTGCTACTGAGAATTTCCTAATGAAAAAACCCAATAACACTTTTGCCCGACCCGGGAATCGAATCCAGGACCCCACACTCAGCAGCCGCGCTTGCAACCACTAGACCAACGAGGCAGTCAGTTCTGGAGTAGTGTAGGTGAATTAATCTGTTTGCTAGTATGGAGTGTTATAGGCATAGAAATCTAAATAATAAATTAATAGAAATGTTATCTATTGTCTTTTAATACCAGAACGCGTGTAGCCGGATTGCAGCTACCAACACATAAATACGCAATTACGCCCGCCATGTTTCTAGCATTAAATGCAAAATAAATTAAACCTAAAGAAATCCGCTGTTAGATATGCTGCAAAATACAATTTAAGTGACTGCGTCCAAAACAGCACTGATGATCAAGCAAACGGTTCGTGCACTGGTGTCCTACGAGACACTTGTACGCCGCGACAAGTTCACGCGCCTTTACCACTGTTACCTTATTATTTAGATTTCTATGGTCACAGGCCTGCCATGGTCACCCATTATTTTGTAGCAACCAAATAACCGTTAAGGCCCTGTCCCTGCACGAATTGTAGGTCCCTGGACTGCGGGGCGCAGTGGGGAGCTGGAGCACTGAGGCGCGCCGGCCCGTGATAACAATTATTTATGTAAAACATTAAATTAATGTAATTTTATAATAAAAAAAAACTGAAATGGATTACTTGGCTTGCGATAAAATATATCGTGTAAGTTTTAAAATCATGTTCTATATAAATTTTCGTCATAAAATGAATTCAAAGTGTCAAAAATTGGCTGTTTGGAATTTTTTTCTATCAAGTGAAGTTATTTAAATCGTGTATCGATCTTTTAAAATGGATACATAAACTACTCAACTCCACCATATATTTTTTCCATTCAAAGAAACAATGTACTTTTTTGGAGTTTGGCGACCAGATAGGTCCTTAATATTTACTTATCCGTATATTTCTTTAACCAGGCCGCACCAGCAGTAAAGGAAATAACAGAACAACAATACGAGGAACACAGGAAGCTACAAGAAAAATGGCTCGGATGCAACACACGACTGGTCGCGCTCTAAGTGCTGCCATCACCGACGTAGATAAGTGTTGCCAGGTGAAAATATTCCATAGTATTGTCCAGGGAAGTCGCATACCCAGTGATATAATTTTATTTTATTTTTTATAATTTGTGTGCACAATATTTATATTTTTATGGCGTAGACTTAGTCTGCATTGTACAGTTTGATTTATGAGTTATGAGTGTAGTTTTCAAACCATACAGTATTTAGTAAACTTAAAAATAGTTTACTGTTTAATGATACGAATAGTTTGCAGGGTTAAAAGTACGGTCCTTTAGGGTTAGGAAGTGATTTTTAAGATAATTAATTGACCTTTTCCACAGCTTAGAGTGAATAGTTGACTCACTTTATAAAGACGGTAGTTTGATAAAAGGGATCCATACATCGATAATCGTGTTTACACACACACATATATACATATTTCTAGGTACTTATTAATAATAGCAGGCAGATACGTTAGAAAATGTTTAAAAAAAAATACTTTTAATTCTAAGTGGGCATTCTAGTGTGCCAAAAAAGAATAATACTATAAGTTAAAACGAGAAGAAAATACTAGCTTTGTTCTCGGTGTTAAATGGCGTGTGTGGCGTTTCTACTTGCTTTATTTTTTTCTTATCTAGTGTCGGCATGAACTATTTGAAAATATTCCTAAGTGTTGTATTGGGGAACACTCTATTAAACTTTCATGCGGCGCACAGTGGGTCGCTTTCTATGGGCAGGCGGAAAATATTGTTTATTGATTTGATATGTAACCTAATGTCTATTTTTTCTTAATATATTTGTATGTTGTTGAATATTTTTGAAGTATAATGGATATATTTATGTAATAAACCTATTTTAGGTATTTACACAAAGTTTTCAAAATAATAAATTTTATATAATGGTTTTTCCAACGATTTATTTTAAATTAACAACTTTTTTCTTATGTTAGGTGTAAACAAAAGTTATTAATAATTTTTCTGAAGCACTGATTCTTAAATCCTCTGGATGGTTTTCGCAAAAATTGTTCACTTTATAGCGTCTCGTGTGAGAACAACATTCCTCGTATGGCTTTTCTGGCCGTCCACTTCGTAGTCGTGATCTCTTGGAAGGTCCCGGTGAATCATTGTCTTCATTATCACTAACAGAAGCAGCACTTGCAGGAATTGTAAGGCTTCAAGCCAACCATTCTTGATAATGGGTAAGAAAGCGGCTTTTGGTTCGTTTAGCTGCTTGCCACTTTTGAGTCAATTTTGGAAGAACAAAAATATTCATCTCTGTTTTGGGGTTCTCAAGAGCACTTCCAGTTTCCAGTTACGTTAGGATATTTAAATTTTAAAGCTTCGATACACTTCTCCTGGTCTCTATTACAAGACAACGCGATTCCGGCTAATTCAGAATATAAAAATGTTAACGTTGACGTAACGTTGTAGTTTGTTGTTATTTGCTCAGGTTAACGAAGGCAAATGACAAAAAATATAATTTCTATTTTATTTATAGGTCCTAGGTAACACATTATAATTGTGAATTGAGGGTAGCATTTAACTAATTATCTTTCGTTTTATATATTAAGAGGTTTTACTAATTACCTTAAATACGATTTTTTCCAAGATTTTAAATAATATTAAATTACAAAATTAATTATTTCTAATGAATTTAGATAACAATCTGCACATTTGACAATGATGTCATAGCTCATTTTCAATACCACGAATTTTTGTTATTCTTACTCTAGGTTAATTAATGTTGGCTTTATCACCAGCGGGCGGCTGATGGCAGCTAAATTTGGTATCTACTTGTTCGGGAGGGTTGTGTCTATAATTCTATGTATAAATAAGCCGTACGCAGACGAGCTCACGACACTAATTATGGGCCTGTAATGACAGAAAAAGTGAAAAAAAAAACCCTTAGAATATAAAAAATCTGATTAAATATAAAAACTGATTAAAATTATGTAACGATACTGGTTTTATAGTCACAAAGGTATGAACATTTATAATAAACATCGAAATCAATTTAAAATTCCACGAGTTTTGAATATGTCATGATCAAACTCGTACAAAAATTCGCTTAAAAATAACTCGTTTGGTTTAGTGTTCCTTTATGTACAATTTATTCAGTACCAATGATAGTTATATGTTTTAACCATGTTGTAATACGATTCGACAGTCTTTTTTATCATAAAATATAAATTTCCATAAAAAGAACAACTTAAAAATTCGACTTTTTCCGCCCATGACCCACTGTGCGGCGTAAAGTAGACGATACAAAATCTATTGTTTAGACCGGGTTTCTCGAACTTATAGCTTATAGCCCCCATTTACCCCTAATAAATTTCTAGAAATTTTTTAAACTGTAAACCCTTTAAAAATAAAAGCAATATGTTGTTTATTGGGTTAATTTTAGGAGCAATTTTAGTCAATGTCATCAAGCATCAAGTCGATATCTGTATTTGTCAGTAAGCCGCCATAACGTAAATCTTGTCCCGAACCCCCTACGATCAACTGGCAAACCCTCAAGGGTTCTTAAACTGAAACACTCCTAGGTTCGCGTACCCTCTTTGAGAAACCCTGGTTTAGACTCCTGACGAGAGTCTTTCGGGGGCTCCCTCTACTTTTGCCCAAAAGTGAGCTAGCTATTTTCTCTAAGCTGTGCCTGTGTTTGTCCTTACTACGAATCTTCCTATAAAATCTTCAAACTCATAAGAATGCTCTGATTACGTCTACAATTCAATTTCGGCGTTATTTTTCATGACTTTTTAAATATTAGTCTGATACGGGCTTTGTATTTATATGTTGGCATATCATTTGGCGTATTTATCCAAATATTCGCGTGCCCATGTAGGGCAGTACAAAATATACTATATTACTATTGGAATACAGATTATTCTGTTTTAGCAAATTAACGCGAATATTTTGTACTAATACCCAAAAATGAAGTGTCATTGAAGGTTTTGAGCACTTATTTAGTATGAACTATCTATCAGCTACAATTACTATAGAAACTACTTTACTTTCTAAATACATAAAGAATGTTGACTCCAGAATTCCGCGAACTAAAGTAGGATTTTTAATCAGACAAAGTAAACTGACGTTTCCGGTGTTGTCACTTTATCGGGAAAAAATAATATTGTACTGGTAAAAGAACCGATATGAATATTCACCCAGTACGATCAGGATCGATAGATCATAGGATATAATAAAAAGATCAGGACTTGCTCGTAATAATTCATTTACTACAAAGAATAATGATTCTTCACATTTGTATTTTTACAGATCCAATTACATTTATCAATACTATCCCTATTCCTAGCTATTGATTCTATCTACGAATATTTTTCATTTTTTGTATTTATATCCTAGAAAATAGATCATAGAAGTACTAGAGGTTTTGAAGGTCTGACTTCTTAATCTAAAGAAGTAGGATCTGAGTATTTATTGACTCATTCACAATTACAAAGTGAACTGCATCCCATCACTATTACTACTTTATATTATTATATGGTATCATTATTATTTACAAGGTAACATTAGTTCAGTTTAGTTCATCTGATTAAAAATCCTACTTTAGTTTGTTAATTCAAAAAAGGAAAATCGATCCAAGCCTGTTGAGAATAATATAAAGGTTATAATTGCGTAAAACCACGCAATTATGACCTTTGTATCAATTTTTTAATTCTCAAAAGTGGACGCTAGCAGTTCTATATCGAGATGTCATTATAAAAAATAGAAAATGAAATTTTAACGTCTAACTTGTTCTCAGGATTTTGGTTCTGGAGTCGAACTATAATGTTTTGCCACAGATTTGACATTTACCACCGGTAGAATTGTTTTGCCAATTCCTCATAAAGTTTACTGATATATCCTCTCGTGACGCTTTTCAAGCTAATCGGTTTTTATTAATATATTGTCAACCGGTTGTTAGTATTTTAATTGACCAATCACGGCAATTGACATCATTAGTCATCTATCATTAGTTATCTATATTTAATCTGTGTTAGATAAACTTAAGTGATCTTAACCACCATTCGACTGTAAACTGGCAACATGTCCAATTTAAATTTACTTCGAAATAGCGTTAAATGCTCCCATTTCCGATGCGATGTCGCATCGCAGTTTTGTGTTTCGACCCAGAACAAGAGTACGTTATCAGGGATTGGTAAAATCTAGTTTCTAATTTGCTTTCGATATTACTTAGAGTATTAGATTGTTAAATATAGCTCAAACAATAAAAATATTTGCGCAGATATCTCTCATAAAGCTGTAAAGTACTGATTAGAGATTTTGACGAAATGTTGGAAGCTGATAGATTTTAGAAAAAAAAATTAAACGTTTGACCTAAAATTTTATAATAAACGCTAATAATAATAATAAAAAATCACTGCGCTATTTCTCTACTTTTATAAAATTGACATTCCTTTATAATTATTAATTATAGTAATAAAATGTAGGCCTTATTTAGACAAATTGGAGCGAGAGTAAAAGTTGACAAAACTAATTGTAATTAAATGTTCAGTATAGTTTGCCCAGTAGGTACATATAATATTATAGAGTTCTATATGTATACGTACTGTTACATTATTAGTGTATTCAAGTAAGTATATATTTAATAATTTCTTAGGTTTTCGCGATCACTACACATCATAATAAAACAAGTTTAACTAGATTACATCGCGTATATTATTTAAATTTGTTTTCCTGACGTTTCGAAAGCTTTGCAGCGTTTGTGGTCGCAGGAAGACTAACGGCCAAAATTAATATCCAATCTATCCACGATTTACCCTACTGAAGATAGAAATTTGACATATTTTGTATGGAGCTTAAGTCAAATTCCTATCTCTAGTAGGCCAAATCGTGAATAGATTGGATATTAATTTTGGCCGTAAGATGACAAGCGTCTTTACTTACAGATATTAAATTAATAATTGATTTATTGATTGATTGATTATAATTAATTGGATTATTTATATATTGCTCCAACAAACAAGTATTTCTACAATATTATTATCTATTATTTGTATCAGTACAATCGATCTCAACCGACTCATTACTGCAAATAACCATCTCTACAGTCTTTTAAAAGATATCTGTCGATTCAAACGTTATTTTAAATAAATGGTCAATCCCTTGAGATTGCTAATAGAAAGTTATTATAAATTAAATTCCCATCATAGTCCATGTCAATTTAAATGATTTTTTTCATTTATACGGGCCGTTACCAATTCATGACTAGGGTTATAATCATGAACCAAAAAACGGGCAAATCACAAAAATATGCAAAATGCGCCTGCGCAGCCGAAGTGTCATCTTATCAAAACCATTTATTCGTTGAACTACAGAACAATTAATTAAAAATACTCCGGGTTTTACCACAAAAATAATTTAAAACAAGTTTTCGATGCGTGTTTGACGAAACAGCGTTTAAAAGTGAAATGCCCAGTGAGCGGGTCTTTCATTTGTTTTAACCACAAGACAATGTCTAACATCTGTTTGCTTAGGCGCTGGTCTCAGAGCACGGAAACAAAAGACGCACACCCCTACTGCGCGCGAGCTTTGTTTCCATGCTCTTAGGCGCTACCCTTTTTACCCGACTGCGCCAGAAGGAGGGTTATGTTTTTCGAGTGTATGTATGTATGTATGTATATTTCTTTGGCACGCTCTGTAGCCTAAACAGCTTGATGGATCTTAGCTTGAGAGGTGTCGTTGGATTCGTCTTAATTGTGAGAGTGACACTGGGTATATCAAAATTATAAAAATCGAAATGGCCGCTTTTTGGAGCCATTTTATGGTACTTAAAAAAAAATTTTTTGGTCAAAACCTATCGAGTGGGGTATCAAAATAAAGGGTTTTATAAATGGTTTACGAAAATATATACAACTTATATGTTTAAATGTAATTTGGAATGAGAAATGCTAATAAACAACAAAATATTCAACGTTAAAAATGAATTTGACTTTTCAAAAAAAAAAGATTAATAGTATAGTATGATAAATAAAACATGACAAAACTAAAAAATTTAAAATTAAAATATTAATTAATAAAAACAAAAAACCCGACTGCGTGTAAAAATAACAGAAAAGATATAAACAAGACTTATCAACACGCAGGCGGAGGCTACCTATGAACTATTATGTAATTCATGAACAAAAACATACGTAGCCTCCGCCTGCGTGTTGATAAGTCTTTTTTATATCTTTTCTGTTATTTTTACACGCAGTCGGGTTTTTTGTTTTTGTTAATTTATTCTATACGGTAAACCTTAGGAAAGGTTTCAATGCAGCCAGTTGCAGGTAGAACTGGTTTGATGAAACAAATATATTTTTGAGTGAAATGTTTCATTTTAGTAAAAGAAATGTAATAATAACGTAAATTAAGTACTTTTGTAGGCTTATAAAGTTGTTTCGATTAATAAAAAGACTTCTTCTTACTTCTTTATTGTACACACAAATATACATTTATATTACAGTAGGAAAGTTTATGTACATCGGCGAGCTTAACTCAGAACTGAGTTTTCTAACCTTGGAGCACAAAATAATATATTTTGTGTGCAAATTAACGTTTGATAAAACTACACCCACTAATAACATTCAAATCATAACTAATAAATTATTATCAGAAAATTATGAAATGACCACAAGCTAATTTTAGGGTTTAGACAAGGGCGAGACACTTTAAAACATAGGTTCTGGGCTGTTTAATATAAGCACGCACCGAAAGCGTATTTAACTCAAGGCGAGTGAAAGACGTAGATTTGTAGTAACAATTTCAGGAAACATCTGTTGGACACATAACTAAGACGTGGTTAAATCTTTTGTGGTAAGACCGCCATGTTTAAACTGCCAGTGTAACCTGTATTAAATTATCCAGTAATGCTTGTAATAAACCTAATAATAGACATTCACAAAACATTATGTTATTGTTATAACTTAGTTATAATAGCACCAATTCATTAGACAAATGTTACTAATATAGTTAAACTAATTAATGTAATGTAATCTTATTATTTAATGTAATATATATTAATCTCCATAGTTTTATATATTTTACGAGGAATTGTTAATGCAATAATGATGACAAAACTTGTAACTAAACTCTGTAAATCACAAAGAAGTATGTATTAGTATTAAATCTCAAAGCTATTTTCACTTGCACAGTCAAATTTTAAAGAAAATGTTATTGATGAAAATTTAAAGACACATTTTCACATGCCAAAATCGCCTTACTTCTTTTGCAGTTAAAATTAGGTCCAGCTTATTAACTCAAATCGATTTAAACTTCTTGAAACGAATCTGCAATTAGTTTTTGCACGTGGAAATGGCGTCAACATTTTTATAAAGTCAACAATGCAATCCATTTTAAACACAAAAAAACTCTATTTACTCACAACTTACTCATATTCCTTATTGTTATATTATAAAAACGGAAAAGTGAGAATAAATAGTATTTTATTGTAATTCCATTTAGTATTTAAAGTTTTAGTGATATAGTTAATTTTAGTGTGTACGTCACAATTATTAGTTGGAATGTAAATGGTATGGTGATTCCTATATATCTACTACCAAATGTATGCATTATCGACGCTATTATTAAGTGCCCCCTATGCGATTATTAGGTTGAAAAGGTGGCCCTTTTCATTTCTTAATTCGGTTCGCGACTCGACGGACAAACGAATCGAACCAGAGATCTACTCGCAAAATAGATAATCTATATATTGTGATATTTGTCGTATCGAAACTTACTTTAAGTAAAGTCGATTTATCTATCGTTTACACGAAGCAACGAACGATACTAACCGACAATTTTCGGTCGAAACCCTACTCTTAGTTGTAAATGTCATTGACAGTATTTCTTTTATTTTTGACTCATTCGCCCCGAACATTGTCTATGACTTATAATAAAACAAGTTTAACCGGATTAAATCGCGTATATTATTTAAATTAGTTTTCCTGACGTTTCGGAAGCTTTGCAGCGTTCGTGGTCGCAGGTAGACTAACGGCCAAAATTAATATTCAATCTATCCACGATTTGCCCTAGTAGAGATAGGAATTTGACATAAGCTCCATACAAAATATGTCAACGAACGAACGGAACCTCGGCGAACGTATCGCGATCAAATCGCGGATGTTCTCAAAAAATGCCAGGTTAAGAGTTCTCTAAACCGACGAGCATGCATGACGAGGTTAATGGACGTAGATGAAGCGAAAGAGGTGTGTCAGGATCATAGCAGGTGGAAATCCATAGTCTCTGCCTACCCCAATGGGAAACAGGCGTGATAATATGTATGTATGTATGTATGTAAAATATGTCAAATTTCTATCTCTAGTAGGGCAAATCGTGGATAGATTGGATATTAATTTTGGCCGTTAGATGACAAGCGTCTTTACAGATATTTCAAAAAATATATTTTAATCTACCGTTCAATTTTTATTCATTAAAATCGTTTCGATGCACGCAGTAATCACTCACAATATCAGGAAACGTCAGGAAAACCAATTTAAATAATATACGCGATTTAATCCGGTTAAACTTGTTTTATAGTGAACGCGAAAATCTAAGAAATTATTATTGTCTATGACGTCGTAAAAAATCACAATATTGTGTCTGTGAATTCGATACACAACATAGAATCCGAACGTTTATTAGAGTAGGGTACGACTGATATATTCGGAGCGCTATCGTGTCGCTGTCGATTTTGCGAGTAGACCTCCAGAACATTTTCGGTAAGCAGTTTTATTATCTCGTTTCTTCTATATTTCACGTAACGAGAGCAAAAGAGATAATAAACCGAATCGGTCGACCACTTATCGAAGATTTTCTGAATCTGGAATCGATTTTATTTCAAACTAGTGGGGACTCGGACATGCAACCAAACATAATATTCGTTTAATTAAAGAACACACTGGCTACGTTCAGTTATATCGCCAGACGATGTCGGATGACGCATGGAGCGTTCTTTGGGCGTTCGTTTGTATAATCGCTCTGAGTAACTAAACGACCAAAGTACGCTCCGTGCGTCGTCCGCCGTCATCGGGTGACATTACTGAACGTAGCTCTTTGCTGCCGGATATGTTGGTCATGTGCGCTAAAGTCGTAAAACGATAATTTATCGGTATAACATCATCTAGTGAGTTTAATTTCTGGTCGTATAGACGATTCAGTGAGCAAAATATCTGCAGCGTAGTTACGTGAAAGGTACTGTATGGATGTTAGAAGCGTAGCTCGTAGGATTTTATATTAGCTTTATATTCGAAATAGCCTACCGTCGCTTTTACAAAAAAGAAATATTACATCGTGTTACAGTACAGTAACCACAGCGCTGGCTTCGTATAACTTTTTGAATATGTACTCGGTTTTTTTAAACGATTATGGATATCTTGCGTCCTTTTTAAATGTAGATGAAATCATAAAATATACGCAATATTCACCGTAAAGGAGTAACTACATTTATTCAGCTCGATTCTACTTTTGTCCATAGAAAACACAATTTTTGTAAGGAGAATGGAGATCGTGCGCGTACATACAAAAATTGCGTTTTCTACAGATAAAAGCTGAATCGAGCTAAATAAATGTAGTTATACCCTTAATTGTAATGTTACCGATGATTTTCACTTCATTCAAATTTCACAGAATACAGTATTTACGTGATTTACTCACTTTTATGACCAAATAAAAAGCTTTATGACTGGTAGTGGAAAATTTATATAAAAGTATATAGGTAGAAGGCTACTAGTAAGTGGAAGTTTCTAGATTGTTATTACTTTAGTACGTATAAATTACAGTATTTGGGCTTATAGAGAACTTCATATTCCCTGTTATATGAACGGTATTTACTATAGAAGACAGCTGAGCAAATAGCAGCGAACAATATCCCTAGTCACGACTATAACAATAGCTAACGGCATGCCTACATCGATATTAAAATGAATGTTTAGAGCTGTTAAAAAAATGGTTTAAAGTAATTGCAGTAGAAATGTTTATTAAAGAATTCAATTCCAGATTTTTTATTTCATTATACTTTTAATTCGTGATATTATGTTGACGGCCGATATTTTATTTGACAAGCCAATGGAAGGAGCCTCTCGTCAAAAGAAAGAGAAAGGAAATCAAATGTCCCATTATCGGGACGTTATTATAAAACCACTCAAATATTGACTTATAATAAAATGGGATACTTTAAAATGACGCTTTTATAATATCCTACCAAACGCGTACAAAGCTGTTGTAATTTATTGTAATATTTAGCTCGTTATATTTTAAACGTAGGTCAATTTTTGTGTAATGCCCGAATATTATGTTATAATACGATATTGTTACGAAAAAATGTTTGAATTTATTATTCTGATGTTTACGAAGAAGTGAACCCATTTTTACGGAATTCTGCAATGTTTTGAGGACCTACGTTTGCAATCAGGGGCATGGCTGCATCAGTGATCGACCCTTTTTTGGAACCTACAACCTACGGCCCCGATCAAGAACTGCCACTCAATCTTCCTATGACCATAATGCGATGTCCGTACTACCTGTCTGCTACAAGTAGTGTTGGGTGACTCACCACGTGTGCTAGCACGATTGTAGCTACTCACTAGTTCAAAAAGTCACTCACTCATTTTAACATTAACAATAATGTAACATTGCGCTACCAGGATTTCGATGCCTCGCGAGTCGCGTGCATGTAGTGGACGCATAAGTTATCTGTGGCATGTGGGTGTGCATAGTGCACCTTAGCACATACATCATACAATACATGATGCAGTCTCGCCTCAATCGTGCTAGCACAGTGTGGTGGCACAGTTATCAAAAGAGTGCCTCGCACAATCCTCGCTTTTTATAGGTGTGCTACCCAAGACTAGCTACGAGAATGTCGTATCCTCGTCGTGCTCCCTCTTACCGCAACACCTCAAGTCAGGCCCGGCTAGTGCAGTCGACTGCATGACAGCAATGGTAACAATTGAATTGGAAAACCGCCCTTACTGCTTACGAAATAAAGGCGCTGTCGATGTCAAACTTACCACTGACGTGCGGTCGGCCGTACCAATACTGATCAATAGCAATACCAACGCTGCAAAGTGCCTTATGATGTCATTTTTTAAAGGTCGACCGCGGCATTCTCTTAGCAAACAGGTAGTAAAATACAGTTTCATTTTACTTTCACGTTGGGCTACATCCACATAAAATGTAGTGTGCAGAATTTTTTAACTTAAGTACTCTGCGCAGGCCTTCGTTGTTTAAGGGCCGAAACACATCTGACGGAATCACAGATCAGATAATAGTAGCTAGACGGAATATACGGCGCCGATCTTCCGTCGCATAACGCAGATACCCGCCCAATCAAAACGGAAATTCCCTGGAACTAAAATTGCAAATGGCCGTCGTATTGTTCTGAGTAATTGTCATTGGCCCATCTCAAACATTAGTTCCGTGTACCAACACCACTGCACCCATTACTAACAGCGCAAATATGGCGGAAATCAAATGTACGACGTCGTCCATTACCAGTCCAGCATACTAGTAAACGTTGTGGTTATATACTCTTTTGCATACTGTACTACATAGATATAGACAGAAATGTAAAAATAAATAGATAAAATAAAGTTGGAAATGGCTTGAGGCGCCTGCGGCTCTCGTGCCGGTAAAGTTTAGTGCCGCGTTAGTAAACGCATTTTCTATAGATTTCGTAGCGTAATTACCAATAGTTGAACGGTATATAGTAATACCTAGCTATACCTGCCTATAGATAGATAGATGGCAGTACAGCTATGTAGCGTAATTCTACCACATACAGTCAAGCCTTCAAATGGAGTAAGCAGAGGCCTCAAGCTCTTCATGAACAGTCAAGTCGGTGTTTTCATTTCCTGAAAAATTCTCCCGGTGTTCCCGTAATAATCCTTCAGTTCGGCGTGGGAAGTCAACCTATATGTACAGGGCGTCAGCGGCTCATACACAAGGTATCGAGTTCCGCCCGTCCGGTACATTCGCTGGTAAAAAATAAATTTTTAATATTTTTTTTATTTTTTTTGTTCATCTTTTATAAAATATAGCTTGATCCCTGTGACAGATGTCAAATACGTACAAATAATGTGAAAATACGTTGAAAAATTACGTATTTGAAAGTATAGTATAGAGGTCAGTGGCAAATACACATAATTCCATTCTCAAACGTCTCACACCGTACACATTTGACCGAAGATGCGTTACTACGTTATGTAACTAAAAATTACGCCTCTGAAGGTCTGCGACGCGACGTAAATTGTATTTCAGCTCTATTGCAAACGCAGTAGATTCTGTATAACATTTAAAATACAATTTATACCTATATAATGCAGTCAGGGCCACAACTACTCAGGGTAAAGGGAGCCCAGAAGGGCGCTTCCATCACTTGCTGGACAGCAAAACCTCTGACTACAGCTCATAGGGAAAAATTACATACCTTAAACTACAGCTGCATTTAGTGTGGGCCAGTCATTAACGTTACAATTTTGAATTGGAGCTGTAGTGACCGAAACAATAAATGTATCGAACGAAAAACAAATTGAATTATTGTCTGCAAATGATTTTAATTGAATTGATTTCATCATTACAGCCGAAAGACGTCCACTACTGGACATAGGCCTCCCCCAATTAAGGGGGGGATATGCCATAATCGCCACGCTTGGCAGGCGGGTTGGCGATCGCAGTTGGTTGGTTTAATACTCAGAGAACGCTGCTGCCCATTCTCTGGTGAATCCCTTAGTCGCCTTTTACGACACCCATGAGAAGAGATAAGGGTGGTGCTATTCTTTAAGTCCGACACCACACGGACCAATGAATTGATTTATTCTTTGATAATTTATAACTTAAGATATATGTACTTCAATCTGTAATACTGAGTTTTGTCTGTGATTTATTTATGTACAGAATGATAATTATTTGGTTACTATTTATTTTTTAAACATAAATAAATAGTGCTTTTGACGAACTTATTGTTTTATTTGTATCTCCCATTGATAGATTCACTATCTTTTCTGGTGCTCATGGGTTCGATCTACTGTTGCCAGTGGCGGATTTACACATTTGCCGCCTGTAGGCCATTACAATGTTGCCACCCCTACCGACCTCTACAAGTGTCAGTTCCTAGATTATTTTTACCAGGGGGTGTCAACTTCCTAAGCGACGAATGCCAGCACTGGAAGGATTTGCAAAAACGGAACAGCGCTCTACGAAAGAATGAGATAGTAGAAACAAGCGCGATTGAATACATATCTACCATTTTAGTATATTTCAGTGTTTGAAGATTACCTAAATTATGATAGGATTCACTTTTATGAAATGGCAACACTTACTACACTTGTCAAAAAATAAAATACGGATTTTCCTAATTTTTATTTCGAATTTATGCCTGATTAATCTTGTTTTTCTGCCGGATTGTTTCCTAAAGTTCAATGTTGTGAATTTTGCTGAAAGATAGAAACTCATTAGTGTGAAATTTACACTTTTTCCTTATGTTACAACAATTTATGAGATAGAGACTCCAGTGTGAAATTCAAGCTTTTGTGTAGTTTATCTGATTGATTTCATTATATGTATTTGTTCGATACTGACGCTTTTGGATTGTTTTTCCACCATGGCTGGAAAAAAAAGTGTAAAGTGCGCAAAATACGGGATAACCTCAAAGGAAGATTCTTTCACAGGTTTCCTCTCCCGTCCATGAATGGGTCTCTTATGTAAGTAGATGACTAAAGTGCCATTAATTAATAAGGCTAGGTATAATAGTTGGAATTTAACACTTCATACAAATACATTTTTCAGGACTAAAGTTTGCAAGCAACATTTTGTCATCCCGATGATGATGATTGGACCTCTTCGATGATTGGGCCTGGATAAATTATTGGAGAAGTACAAACAGCATAAGATGCTATGTGGTGGTGTGATGTTTTGATGATTCGCAATTTACCAGCAGTGACAGAAAAAGATTACTTAAGTAAGTTTGCTATTCCTACCGGAGCTCAAAATATATTAGCCCGATTTTGAAATGAATAGTGTAATCCATCTAGAGAAGAACAACAATCGGAAGTGAGTAGTATTTTATTGACTTGCTTTATGCTGATTGTCAACCTCTTTGCCGCAGCTACAACATGCAGCATTACTTTTCTTATAATTGTTGACACTATTATAAGATTTCTTAAAATTAAGATACTTTTTAGTTATTTTTATTTGTACTTAGCTACACCCTGTTTTTTCTTTCTTTGTCTTGTCTTATTTAGTAAACAATCTTGGCATGTCTTTTTAATACAATTCGTCAATAACTATTATAAAAAGACATTATGTTAATGATTTTGCACTTATGTTAATGAAATTACAATCACATGAGACATTCCATCTTCATGTCTCAGTTTGGCGAACCTATATTTTTTGTTTATACTATAAAAAAAAATAAAAAAATACTATGATACGTTTGAATATTTAGGTGTTTTTTTTTCTTTTTATAAAAAAATATTTAAAAATGTAATTTATAAGGTAATAACTAAATAAAGGAGATAATAATAATATTTTTTTTTAGATCTAATTACATGTGTAGATTTAGTAATTAGGTACATTTTATCAATAGTTATTTGAATAAAGAGGCATGCCAAGATTGTTTACTAAATAAGACAAGAGAGAGAAAACAGACTACTGCATGGCTAGTTGTGGCAATAAATCATTTTTACTTCTTTTTTTTTCTTTATACCTACTGGAGATATGCAGTATTAATGATTTTCTCAAAAACAAAATTGAAATAAAAACACCTAAATATTCAAACGTATCATAGTATACAATAAATTAAGGTAGTGAATTTGTATGTTTCAGCAACCAAAGTCAACCGTTGAAGTGCAAATGGAAGTACATCCCGGTATTCCAAATCCAAAGAAGAGTTAAATATTCAGCATCATTTATATGTATAATCATCTTGACAGCCCAAGCTTGAAAAAGGTAATTGGAAAAAGTCAATATTAATATTTTTAATATATAATTTTAATATTTATTTTAAAATAATTAAAATCTTTATATTTTTATCAATTTAAATCTTAATACATATAATTCTTCTGTACGTTTGTCTGTCACCTAACTCCTCCTAAACGACTGGACCGATTTGGATGAAATTTGTATTTAATAGAATTATTTTACTAAAAACTGGGCTTGCATTTGATTGCTGTTGTTAAGTGATCGTGCAGTCGACGATGGTGTACCATTCGTGCCTTGAAGACTACCAGATTATACCTATAGGAAAACACAGATAAGCAAGGCAAGGCATTCTACTACTTAGCGGTGTGCATAATAAAAGTGTTAGAAAAACGCTTTGTACCCTTGTATATGTACCCTTATGGTGGAATATCAACCGTGTAAGGGTGGCGCATTGCCTCTCATCTCTGACTTTTCGATGGTAGAACCTACTGGTGAAAGCCAGAAATGTGTGAATAACAGTCCTTTGATATTATTAATTGCACATTTCCAGGAGTCACGGAGGAGGAAAAGTATCTTGTTGATCCTTGATGCAAAAAAGGAGTGGAACTCACACCCAAACAGAAGCTTTATAAGAGATGTTACAAATCTGCTGTTAGATGGCTACCGAGATCATGCTCATCAAGATCGAACATCAGAAATAGCTAGCCATGCTTTTAATTTTATGGCTTTGGAGACATTTCAAACAACCAATAGCCTTTTAATGATCGGGGGATCATGTCACAGCAAATAATTAGCTTTACTCATTAAGGAGGTAAGTCTAAACCTTTTTAGGATTCCATACCCAAAGGGTGCTGATGGGACCCTATTACTCTGCCTACGCTGTCCGTCCGTCTGTCTGTCACGGGGCTGTATCTTTTTAAGGTAGTCAATTGAAATTTTCATAGATGACGTGTTACTATGGCCTCTACCATGGCAAATAATATTTAAAATTAAAAAGTCTAAGCTCAAAGTGTGTCCCCCATACTAGAATCCTTGAAAAAAATGCATTTTTTCAAGTTCCTGCTCTATCTTAACATGGCTATACATAAAAGCATCAGAATGTGTTATTGTAGTGCGTACTATATAGTTCAACAACATACGGCAATCACGGTCATGTGTAGTATCTTGAAACACATCAACGCACTGCATCTTGGTTAACTCTCATAAATCAGATCAGTGGCAGTGACACTGGCTCCGCCTTACCCGGGCGGAGTGCGTCCATGAGGATTTTGCCCACGGGAAAAAAAGAATAGACCACCTCCTTACCACCTGTGGATGTCGTAAAAAGGCGCAAAAGGAATCCTGTCAAGAGTATTGCCAGCGCTTACTTTGACTGACAGTGAATAACTCTAACGTCCAAAATTAATATCCAATCTATCCACGATTTGCCCTACTAGATATAGGAATTTGACATAAGCTCCATACAAAATATGTCAAATTTATATCTCTAGTAGGGCAAATCATGGATAGATTGGATATTAATTTTGGCAGTAAATTATTATCACAGATCCGTCAGACAAGCTTGGTGATTATGGCAATGATATTTACA
This sequence comes from Asteroscopus sphinx, assembly GCA_949699075.1. Lineage (NCBI taxonomy): Eukaryota > Metazoa > Arthropoda > Insecta > Lepidoptera > Noctuidae > Asteroscopus > Asteroscopus sphinx. Next base: position 14,729,679 of record OX453025.1, on the reverse strand, counting down.
GTATTAATAATTGATTTCTATGATCAAATAATTGTTTTTAAATATATATTTTTACTTTCAGATGAATCACTGCAAGACGCCATTGCTACAGCTACAGTCATTTCAAATATTGAGCAGTTGTTTGACTCCGCGAACAGACATACTCCAAATCAAAACAGAGGGAAGGAATTCCTCACAAACATGACCTCAACCAGGCCTAATATAATTTATTTCAATCAATTAAATTATATTTTAATGCCATGAAGTTCTAAGAGTTGGTTAAGGACGCTAAATGCTATAGAAATATTTTTTTAACAATTTAAATCATAAAAACATAAATGTGAAAGTTTGTCAAGATTTGTTGAAGAGATTTTGATGTTTGTTACTTATTCACACTGAAATAGCTAATGGCCAAAATTAATATCCAATCTATCCACGATTTACCCTACCTGAGATAGAAATTTGACATATTTTGTATGGAGCTTATGTCAAATTCCTATCTCTAGTAGGGCAAGTCGTGGATAGATTGGATATTAATTTTGGCCGTTAATGTATTTGGATGAAATTTAGCACACGGTAGATAATAACCCGGATTTATCCCAAGATAAAACTTTTTAATAAAAAATTGAACCGACGAAAACAGAAACTGAAAAGCGAAAAATAACTAATTATGAGTCGGCGCCAAACGAACTTTTAACAAGCAAAGTGCGTGCAAGTTGCAAGTGGCCGAGCGGAGAACGCATTTTTGGAAAGTAATTGTTTATCGTTGAAAATTTCACGTTGTATTTGATGTGACGTTGTTTTTATTATTTATTTAAAGTAATTTAATGATCTTCGTTGATTGGTTGTTTGGCGCCGACTCATAATTAGTTATTTTTCGCTTTTCAGTTTCTGTTTTCGTCGGTTCAATTTTTTGTTAAAAAGTTTTATTTTTCATTGTTTTGTGGTTAAAATCTAACTCCATGTCTCCATTATGTCGTAGTGTCTAGAACTATATTTATGTGTGTAAAGTTTCAACAATCAGTTAACAGGTAAGAATTCAGTGGGTGAACAAACACTCATCCCCTGTTTTACTACCCTTAGGGGTGGATTTTTATTTTGAAATTTAAATGGGACCAACTTCAAAATGTACCCTATCCATTAAAAAAATAATCATCAAAATCGGACCTTTCTGTAAAAAGTTATGCGTGGTCATAAATAAAAATAAAATAAAAAAATATATATATATATACGCGTCGAATTGAGAACCTCCTCCTTTTTTTCGTCGGTTAAAAATAAACAGTTCCCGAGGGATGCGTGATGATAAGTCTTTCTGTGATAAGCCAAATTATACCAGAGCAAAGCCGCGGTCAAAGTCTAGTAATAAATATAATGGGCATTTACAATAAAGAGTGCCCTTTGCATTTTGCGCTGTCGTATAAATTATTAAGAAACCAAAGGTCATCTATTATAGTTTTCTGTTTATTTAAAAAATGTATAATGTAATCTTGGTCTAAACTAGTTTATTTTAGTGATTTTACTGTAATAATTGTAAAATAAGATGAAACTAAGTACTGAACTCCCTAATTTTTTAAGTATTTCATATTTACTAAAACAATTTATTTATTTATTTAATTCGAAACAAAGATTTATACACCCCACAAGGTGGACCGACGACCTGGTGAAGGTCGCGGGAATCCGCTGGATGCGGAAGGCACAGGACCGGTCGTTGTGGCGATGCTTGGGGGAGGCCTATGTCCAGCAGTGGACGTCTTTCGGCTGAAATGATGATGATGATGATGAAAGATTTATAAAAAGTTGAACGATGGTAAAGTGAATGAAGCCATCATTTACATAAATTGTAAGACACAAGGAATAACTTTGTTATTATTACTTAACTGCAAAATGTCACAAAAGCGACACATGACTCGCTTTCTTGTCCCAAAAAATCATATCTTATTGAAAAATGGACTATATCTTGTTGATTTGCATATCAGAATGATTTATTAAGAATAATTTATCAATCTTAGTTATTAGAACAACTGTTTATTTACATTTATGAGCATGTTGTGGTATGAGTATTTATGTAACAAAACTGAAAAAATACTCATATATTTATCCTAAAATATTGGGTACACACAGTACACATTGAACGAAAATGCCCTAATATACGAACACTGTAAAGAGGTTTAAACAAGATCTGCTACCACAACTGTTTTGTTAAGTAAAGTAAGCTCTATTTGATTTAGTAGTTACAGTTGTTACATGATAGTGTTGCATACGTAGGACACTCAGAAAGTTTTGCGAAACTAAAAAAAATTGTTCTATACGTACATATATTTTTATCAAATCTTTTCAAAGTACTTTCCACCAGCCTCTATACAAAGATTCATGCGCCTAAACCAGTTTTCAAAACACTTTTTCCAGTCCGCCGCAGACACCTCGTTTACAGCCTGCTCGAACGCAGCCAGCGCATCTTCCGGCGACGAAAATTGTATCCCTTTGAGCTGATTTTTTATTTTTGGGAATAAAAAGAAGTCACACGGTGCTAGATCAGGGCTGTAAGGAGGGTGACCCAGGAGTTTGACTGGCGTGCTGTCCAGGAAGTCCCTCGTTTTGAGTGCGGTGTGCGCAGGTGCATTGTCGTGGTGGAGCAGTAGCCCGCGGAGCCCTGTGTTTGGTCGCTTGTTGCTTATAACAGAGAAAACTTCTGGCAAACATTTGGTAGTATACCATTCGGCATTAATGCTTCTTTGATCCCGTAAGGGAATTGATACCAAGTGGCCAGTCAAATTAAAAAAGCTAGCGATCAAAATCTTACCCCCGCTTCTAGATCGCTTCACTTTGGTAGGCGTTGGCTCATTTTGAAACACCCAAACAGTCGACTGGCGCTTGGTTTCTGGGTCGTATTGATAAATCCAGGACTCATCACCTGTAACGATGTCGTAAACACGCCGAGACGAGCCTGCTTCAAATTTGTTAAGCATATCACGGCACCATTCCACCCGGGCCTGCTTCTGAGCATCGGTGAGGTTGTGCGGCACCCAGCGTGATACTATCCTCCTCACGCGAAGATGGCTGTGTAGAATCTCGTGAACGCTTCCCGATCCAATCTTCAATATGTGTTGAATCTCCTGATATGTAATTCGCCTATTGTCTTGGATTAAATTTTTCACTGCTAGCACGTTTTCTTCGGTAACAGCCGTCAAAGGGCGACCGCTTCTTTCGTCATCCCCCAAAGTTGGTCGACCGCGCTTGAATTCGTTATACCAACGATACACGGTTGCCTTGGAAGGGCCTTCATCCATGAATGCCATTTGAAGTCTATCGTACGATTCATCCGGTTTCAGGCGACACTTGAAATCGTATAAAATCATAGCTCTAAAATGTTCCCGGCGCAGATCCATATTTCAGTGAGACACAATACTTTGAATTAACTCGCAAAAAATGTGGAGGGAAATTTTGAAATTGGAACTAACTTATTTTTACTTATAAATAATCATATTTTCGAAAAACATTATAACTGGCCAGTCTCCCATATATAAAAACTTTTTTTCGCAATACTTTCTGAGGGGCCTGGTACATCAATCAGCCCGTTATGGGCATATAAGAATTTTTAGGATAATAATTGTCAAATCTAGGAATGCAATTTAATAACTTTTATATTTGGATACATTAGTAGAAATTAACTGTAGATATAATCCAAACCCCACATCAGTTCAATTTATTGCAGCGCTTAAACCAGTATCTTGATAAATCTAAGTATATACTCATGTGAATATCGAAAATTGTGGTAACTTTTTTGTATTTATTAAAAATAAGTGATACAAAATAATTGTAAACCCTTCTCTACATCTTATCTAGTTATATTGAATGTCGAGGGTGATGAAGAGATTGAAATACATAACTCAGTGTTCTGGTGAAATGCTAGCATGTGCATAAGCACATAAGTAAACATAAGTTTGCAATTTTATAATAAAAATATGGTTGCTTTAATTGTAAAAATATTATGCTTGCGGATCCAAACACTGAAATATTATATCATTCTTATACTTACATCATTTTAAGGAATACTATGATGAAAGAAGCAGTCTACGTCCAGTACAATATCTGTGAAACGGTAGTAGAGAACGCCGCAAATTTATTTAGCATTTAAAAGCAATGAAAGGAAAAATAAATGTATTAAAAATGTCTAAAACTTTGTTTTCTTTGACATTCTATTACGGCGAATTTTTAATGCAGATGTTAGTTTATTTTTAATTTCTTAAACCTACAACAAATTTTCATTTTGCTGTTCTTGCACGAGTATGTATTATAAACATTTTATAATGCATACATTGTTTAAAAACTGCAAAATGAAAATTTGTTGTAGGTTTAAGAAATTAAAAATAAACTAACAACTGTTCAAAATTCCCGCCATTCCCGCGCTCCACGAAAGTTTCCGATGGCATAAACGGGCGCGCTAGTGTGCTCTCATGTAAGCAATATAGTTGTATGAAGTTGTTGTTCTTCTCTTGAGTATAATGTTCTGTGATTTTTACAATCCAACAATTTAGTTAAGATTACACAAGAAATAGTTTTTGAATATATTTCTGGGCAAATAAAAGCTCAATCATTTACTACTAATAAGGCGGGGTAAGTTATGCTTATGCCTTAATACTACTTACACAATATTATGTACATTGTATTCGGTATAATGCGTGGCGTATGCCTAATTGCCTAAACAGCACGAGCTTACTTCGACACCGGTGCACCGCGCTGCGGGTAGACATGGGTAACTCAACAAAAATGCGTGAGTTGCAGCTCAGCTCACGGTTCAGGTCAGTGAACCGGCTCACAGATCAGCTCAATTTGTGTATCTGCCTCGAGAACTACTTCGAGTTATGATCTGTGATGCGAGTCGCTGAGCTTACAGATCGTTCGATCTGTTTGAGCTGCACTCGCTCGCTCACTCTGCGACTCACCGCCGATCTGTCGCCGCTTCCGCTCACCGCCACTCACCGGTTTAAACAGGTTTTTATTGATATGGACATCTTTCCTAGGCTTTGTCGCACAGATAGATACTATTCTTTGAGCCGTGAGCTGCGTATTTTGTCATTGACCTGCAGCTCAACAGCTCAAGCTTATTGATCTGCATATTTGAACCGGTTCTGAGCTGAGTTACACACCTCTAGCTGCGGGGCGTGCTCGTGCAGTCATTTTGGCCTGACACGGCTTGTTTATGGACACGCGGCGCGTTGTTTGCTTTGATAATGGATAGTTCCTTAGTCAAATTATCAAAGCACTAAACGTAGCTCCGTATATATACAGAACGATACTCAAGCGTTGATCTCTGTTTAAAACTAGTTTTAAGTTGAGCTTTGATTTTAGAATGTTCCTCAAGCAGAGATTTATTGATCACAGTTCAGCTGAGTTTAGCTTTATTTTATACTGTCACCTGTTTCGGTATTTCAGCAGAGTTTTGATCTGTAATCACTCTAGTGTGGTCCAGACTACGCTTGAGTAGAGATTTCTATTCTATTTCAGGTCAAATTCGTGTGTTATGTTGTTGAATTAAAGTTTATAATGACCGTTTTGGAATATGACCGATACTCAAGTAACGATTCTATCCTTAGGCTCGTATTATAGAAGCTTCCTCAAGTACAGTTTAAACTCCAATCACCTGATCACTACTTAAGGATAGAATCGTTACATGAGTATCGGTCTTATTCCAGAACGGTAATTATAAACTTTAATTCAACAACAAAACACACGAATTTGACCTGAAATATAATAGAAATCTCTACTCAAGCGTAGTCTGGACCACGCTTGAGTGATTACAGATCAAATATCTGCCCAAATACCGAAACAGGTGACAATATAAAACGAAACTAAACTCAGCTGAACTGTGATCAACAAATCTCTGCTTGAGGGACGTTCTAAAATCAAAGCTCAACTTAAAACTAGTTTTAAACAGAGATCAACGCTTGAGTATCCTTCTGGAATACGGGCCTTAAGTAGGTAGCATCTCTACTTGGTTTGTGGTTAAGTAGTGATTAGGTGATTGGAGTTTAAACTGTACTTGAGGAAGCTTCTGTAATACGGGCCGTAGTGGTTATATTCTCTTTGGATGTCACTCGATCGAGTAAAAGTGGACCACAGATTACTATATTAGTAGCTAGCTACAGATGCGACAGTGACTCGAGAGCTTAGTTTCACTAAATTGCCGCCCTGCAATTTGTCGCTACCATCGCGTGTAGGTAGGTAGCTAGCTATAGCTATATCTGTAGTTCGGCGTAGCCCCATATACTGTAGTTATAGATAGGTACTTTTTAAGATTAGATTATGGGAAATAAAACAGGATCATCACCATTTTCATATTATATATTGTAGGCACAAAGAATGTCAACAACAAAGTACTAAATTATCATTCTTGGGGATAAGAAATAGCATTAGTTTTACTTGTTTCCTATGACGAAAAGTTCACGCACAATACTGCACTGAAAACAGAAGCGGTAACTCGCGAATTATCGTATCATTAAACTGTTTCGAATATGGAGTCTCGAAGAACTCAACTCAACCTAAAACAGCGAAGATATTACAAGATAATACGATAATACTGGCACTCGATCAGCTGTTAACACAATAATCAAAGACAACAATAACTAGAACTTCATGGCATCAAACATACTACAGATAATAAATTTTGAAACCGCGATAGGTGGCGATATATGGCAGGAAAACGAACTAACGACTGTCAGGACCCTGAAGTGGACTCGAGCTTTGAAAATGGAGACTCGAGTCGCATCACTATCTTGTCACTATCACAGTCACAGAGAAAATAATCACTATCACAGTGATTATTTTCTCTGTAGGGATAAAAAAAAACATCGATGTTTCAAAACATCGATGTATCGTTCATAAACATCGATGTTTTAACATCGATGTTGAAATCCTCAACATCGACGATACATCGTTCTTTATGAACGATGTTTTATCATAGCGCCATATGTGATTCTTTGATCTTCGCTTTACATGCAGAGCAGCACGTACTATTATATTCGCTAAACAGATGTCAGGACATCATTCCCTCATATAAACAGTGATCTACCTCAGTAACACGCGTACATTCTATTAAGTACATTCTTTATGACAAAAAGCTGAGATAATAGTTAATAACATGGTAAACCATAAGCTCAAAATCTGTGTTTGTGTAGGTAAGTATTTATTCAACAATTTTATCCTACTATTTGTCCGAATAGAGAAAGTGAAGTTAGAAATGTTAACATTAAATTTTACATTTCTGTTTTAGTTGTTTTTGTATAAATTGGATTGGCTAATAATTTATTAGGTGTTTTATTTCAATTTTATTTATGATTTTCACGTAACCAAGTAGAAAAAATCATAGTTGATAATGTCGCTAAGTTGTGTTTGTACTTCAAAAACTTGTCAAAAACAGTCAAAAATTTAGAATAATCGATTTCCGTGATGGACGAATCAAACTTATTGTGTTTCATTTAGAACTTAGAACAGATTTTTTTCCAAAACTTTGAAAAAACATCGATGTATCGTTCATAAACATAGATGTTTTACGTTTGAAAACATCGATGTTCCAACATCGATGTTTTTTATGAACGATGTTGCATCCCTATTTCTCTGTGCTCGTCACTATCACCACAGATTAATAATATATCACAGAGTACATTGTCAGTATACATATATCATTAAGCTGTGGTCAGTATCTATCACAGAGTACATTATATAGTGGTATCTATCTTTGTTGGAAAATGGAAATGGAAACTTGTGATTTTTTACATTTTAACTACTTGATTAATATTTAAAATAGTTATTGAACATAATATAATGCATGTAAGAATTTGATTCATATTGAAAAAGTATACCTAATGAATTGGAATCTGTTCAGTTTATGTTTGCACTCTATGAAAAAGTACAAACAACGATGCTCAGTCCTATTAAATCGCTTGCTGGAAACTCGTTACGATCAAATGATATTATTAAGCAGAAATACTTGCCAGAAAAGTGCAGAATATGTCTGAACGACGGAAAAATACCTATTTTCGGCGTTAATGACATTTCAGAAGATGTGAGTGAGTTTGGAAAAATAGAAGTCAATAAAGATGATAACCTACCTCGGTATTTGTGCGGGGCGTGCCATGCGTTGCTGCAGTCTGCAATCTTATTCAGGAAAACCGCAAAACAAGCTGACGAAGTACTCAGGAAGCCACATTATTCAGAAAGTGTCTCAGAAGACTCCGATTATAAACAGAATGGTGAACTGTACATTAAAAGTGAATATCTCGAGTTGACTTCTGATTCAGAATTAGATGACTTTGATAACATTAAACTTGAATGTAAATCTCAAGATGAGAGCACTAACTATAATTCTACAATTTCTGAAGTGGACACTCGAGAGAGCCATGAAAATAACTACTTTAAAATTAAATTAGAAAACATAAAAGAAGAAGACGATGAAAGCAACCATGAAGCAGATGGTGAAACGATAATGATAATTGTCTCTGACAAAGATAAACAGGAATTAGCTCAACCAGGATGTGAAACATGTCACATTGCATTCGAAACTGTTGAACAACTAAAACAGCATAATGAAGAGACTCACCTAAAAGCGTTTACCAGTGAAAGAGAATGTGAAATATGCCACAATATTGTCCAAAAGAGTTCTTACAGAGATCATCTGAAAGAGCACAGACAGAAGTACAAAGAAATATGTGTTAAAAGATATAGCAAAGTAGAATGTGAAATTTGTGACAAGAAAATAAGCAAATCATATTACAAAAACCACATGAGAATGCATGGTACACCTGAAGAACAAGCCGAAAGATTGGTTGAATGTCCATTTTGTAAGAAAACATTTAGCATGCGTTACTATAAGACCCATGTCAGACGAGTTCATGATGAAAAAAAAAGTAAAAATAAACACATGTTTCAAAATGTTATGGCAGAAAGGGAATCTCCAAAAGAGCTAAAGTATAATAAATGTCCAGTGTGTGACAAAGAGATTAAAGAAAGTGAGTATAAAATGCATTTAGAGAGACATGGTGGCCCACTTAGTCGTTATGTATGTGAAAAATGTGGGAAAGTATTCAAACACCCATCGGCCTTCAAAACCCACTGCCTCACACATGGCAGTGAATTGAAATTTAAATGCCAGTTTTGCCCCTACAGAGGGTTGCATCAAGGACTGCTCAGAGTTCATGTGAGAACACACACAGGAGATTACAATTACAAATGTACGGAATGTCCAGCCAAATTTTTAACAAAGAGTAACTTATCAAGACACCTTCGGAGGCACAAAGGTCTCTGTAACTTCATATGTGCGATATGCCAGAAAGGTTTTTATACAAAACGAGATCTTGATAAGCATAACACTAATGTTCATATGTCACTAAAAAATCATATTTGTGAGATTTGTGGCAAAGGATTCGGACATCGGGACAATATGTTGTGTCATACACTGAAAGTACATCATAGAGAGAAGCAAATAAATAGGGGTCGGATGCCTTCATACTTAAAAGCTGAAAAGTTTCTTGATGACTAATAAATAATGGTTTTATAAAACAAGTTTAACCAGATTACATCGCATATATAATTTAAATAGGTTTTCCTGAAGTTTTGAAAGCTTTGCTGCATTTGTGGTCTAAGGAAGACTAAGATGACATGCATCTTTACATCTTTTTAACTTTTTTGTTTTATCATAATGTGTAGTGATCACGAAAACCTAAGAAATTCAATAGTGGTTTACTTTATAAAAATCAACTTAGAATGTATTTATTAATAATATTATAGTATAACAATATTTTTTCATTTATGATTTACACTAAAATATTATGAAACTTGTTTCCCATTGGGGTAGGCAGTCTGAATTTCCACCTGCTACGATCCTGACACACCTCTTTCACAATATCTATGTTCATTTACCTCAGTTTAGAGTACTTTACCTAGTATTTTTTGAGAATGTTCATGATTATATTTTTATTATATCGCATTATCATATCCCATGATGAAATAAGAATTATTAATACTAGGAAATGTGAAAATCGTGAGGTTGCATGTAGAAATCAAGTAAAATGGGATGACTCGCGATCGCTGTCACGGAAAAACTCCCGCTCGCGAATTAAATCAGTTTTGTGTGTAAAAGTGCAAAAAACTCAATAAAAACATTGCTTAAGTGTTGAACAATACTTGGAGATGGTGTGTTAGTGTTATTTCTGCGCAAAACACTGAAAACAGATGAGAATAGTGAAATAAAATACGCGTTTGGCACTAGCCAGTGAAAAATATTAACTGCATACCCTCACAAATATTAATAATCTTTGATATATTTACTGAGGCCCGTATTACCAAACGTTCCTCAAAGTTCAGTGTTTCCAGCATATAAATAATAAATAATACTAAAAATGAGTTCCAAGAAAAATCCGAATTCCAACTCACTTCAAGAAAAGTGCTCAAAGTGCAATAAGCCACCAAATGAGAAAAAAACATCTGTAATGTGTGATTCCTGCAAAGTTTTGTTATGTGGAGACTGTCATGGACTGTCGCCTACTGAAGTTCGGGTGCTTGAGCTAAAAACTGTTGCCCGCGTCATGACTTTTCTTTGCGGTGACTGCAGGTCTGTTATGACCCAACTACCAATGATATTGAAGAAGTTAAATGATCTCACCGAAGAAGTTCAACAACTACGTATGCGTCAGAGTATGCTCGCAACCGAATCAGCGATTCAGGAGATGACAGAGAGGGCCAATAGGTCCAAAAATGTTATCATTTACGATATACCAGAATCAACGAGTGATGTGGGTGACCAGAGAAAAGAGCACGACAAAAAAGAGTGTGTGGCTTTAATAAAGACGGTCACCAACAAAGTGAATTGCGATGAGATCAAGGTGTTTCGCCTCGGTGCTCCTAAGTCTGATGCGGACGCCAAGCCGCGCCCGTTGAAGGCTGTTTTACGTAGCAAAAATGAAGCACTGGAAGTACTTCGGAACCGGAACAAGCTGAGTGAGCCATTATCTATTACATCGGACCTAACCCCCCTGCAAAAAGAATATTTGAAATACTTGCGAGAAGAACTTAAGAAGCGCATCAGTGAGGGGGAGCTGGACATCACTATAAAATATGTACGAGGACACCCAGCGATTGTAAAAACTACTACCCAAAAAAACTAACTTTTAACAATGATAGCAAACTCGCACAAATACTAAAAGCAGCCAATAAAGTTAAGAAAACCCCGGATAAAACACATCCTTCAACATTTATTACAATTACTATACTGTACACAAACATCCAATCAGTAACTTCTAAGCTGGATCTATTCATCGCTAGAGTAAATTCCTTGAAACCTACTCTAATCATAATCACAGAAACATGGCTTAAGCCAATTATACCAGACTCATTGATAAAAATACCAGGATATGATATATACCGGCAAGACCGGATTGGTAAACGTAGTGGTGGAGTCGCAATATATGCTCTGAACAAAACCAATTTTATGGTAACAAACTTAAATACCACCTACAATAAGTTACATGAAGCTTCTGAATGCTTATGGCTAGACATCAAAATCGGTAATAACAAGTTCCTACTATGTGGATTATACAGAGGACATGACTCAACATTAGACCAAGATAATGGTTTACTTGACCAACTTAACCATGTATCTGAGACCAACACGGTGGCTATAATGGGAGACTTAAACTATCGCGGAGTGAAGTGGCCACTTGAAGACAGTGGATATGTCACGCCAAAAGAAAATAACTTTATACAATGGTATAGGAACAGCAATCTCCAGCAGATAATAGACAAACATACTAGATTTAGACAAGGAAACCAACCATCATTTCTAGATCTGGTCCTTACGAATGATGAATCACTCATAGCCAAAGTAGACCACCATGGTCCTATTGGTAAAAGTGACCATACCTGCTTATTGGCAACTATTCAACTACAAGTACAAAAACATAACAAGGAAACCTTAACTAGATTTAATTTCAATAAAGCCGACTATGAAAAAATGAATGAAAAGTTACGTAACACATTGCCTGGAAGTATGAGAGACATAAACTGCGCGAAAAGCCAATTTGAGATCCTTCTTAATGCACTCAAAGAAGCAATCGCTTTATACGTACCTCGGACGAGACTTGGTCAGCATACTACAAATAAGCCGTGGATATCAAATTACACTAAAAAACTTATTAACCAAAAACTGCTGTTATGGAATAGATACGTGTTAACTGGACTCGACGAACACTACAAGGATTACAGAAACATAAACAATAAATTGATAAACCAAAACAGAGCAGCTCGTATAAAACATGAAAAAGATATACTGCAAGCAGGACCAAAAAAGTTTTACTCCTATATTAGACAGCAAGTAACTTCAAAGGTCAGCATTCCATCTGTTCTACTCAATGAACAAGGACAAACTGTGACTCAGCCTGATGAAATTGCTAAGGTGTTGGCAGATCAGTTCGCGAGTGTCTTTCAAATTGAACCACAGAACCAGTTGCCTACCTTAGACCCGTTACTTAGAGTTGAGGACTCTATGGAAGAAATCACGTTCACCAAAGACAAAATCCAACAAGTCATAAAAGAAATGAATCCGGATTCTTCGCCAGGACCCGATGAAATCCCTGTAAAAATATTAAAAAAGTGTGACCTCACCGAATGCCTAGCAACAATAATGACGACTTCGTACGAGACTGGAATACTGCCAGACCTGTGGAAAACGGCAATGGTGACTCCTATATTTAAAAAAGGAAGTAAATTGGAACCATCAAACTATAGACCTATAAGCTTGACCAGTGTGGTATGCAAGGTTATGGAAAAAATTATAGTTAAACATATCAGAAACTTCTTCACTACCCACCAAGTAATTGCTGAACAACAACATGGATTTTGCCCTCATCGCTCCACAGTTTCCAATTTACTGTCTTGCCTATCATCATGGACAAAACAATATAATGAGAGAGAACCTATTGATGTAATCTATCTTGACTACGAAAAAGCCTTTGATAAGGTCCCGACGAAAAGACTCCTACAAAAATTGGAACTTGTGGGAATACGTGGAAAAGTACTAACTTGGATCGAAGCATTTCTAAGACAAAGAACCTTACAAGTGAGAGTAGGTGAAACAATCTCAGACCACCGAGAGATACACAGCGGTGTGCCGCAGGGCTCCGTTCTGGGTCCAGTGCTGTACATAATATACACATTTGATCTTCCCCGATGCCTACAATGTAATGTCAGTATTTTTGCTGATGACACCAAAATATTTGCCAACCCACTGATCGACCACAGTCGTCTTCAGGATGACCTAAATAAAATAGCCAACTGGTCGAAGGAATGGCTCATAAATCTTAATGCCTCAAAATGTACGGTGTTGCATATAGGTACCCGAAATCCTCGTTTGACTTACAAATTGGGCGGTGCGCAATTGAAGGAAGTCAAAGTGCAAACAGACCTGGGAGTGAAAATTACGGAGGACCTGAAGTGGGAAGAGCACATAACATCAATCGCCAAGAAAGCTAAAAGTCTAATTTATCTTGTTAGGAAAGCTTTTGGCATCTTGACACCAGAGATGATGCTTAAGATCCATAAAACGTTTATTAGACCAATCTTAGAATACGCATTTCAGGTCTGGAGCCCCTATTTTGTTAAGGACATTGAACTTCTGGAGAAGGTACAGCGCAGCTTCACTAAAATACCAAGGCTACTTAAGAGAAAACCGTATGAGGAACGCTTGGAAGTTTTGAAGCTCACAACTTTAAAGGATCGCAGGGACCGTGGAGATCTAATTGAGACATATAAAATCTTAAATGGACATTACAACCTTCAGGATTTCGATGCTCTATTCATACGAAACAAAAACGTCCATCTAAGAGGTCACCACCTTAAGCTGTGCAATAGCCTTTCAAATAATAACCCTCACAAAAAATTTCTAGCCAACAGAATAGTTGGAGCGTGGAATAAGCTCCCAAAAGATGTAGTCTCAGCCCAAAATGTGATTCAATTTAAAAACAGACTTGACAAGCATCTTCTAGAACTTAACAAGAAATAAAAGTGGGGATAAGCAGGATACAGGCACTTATCAGTTGTTTCAACTGCTGCCTGTTTATTTATAATAATAATAATAATAAGCGCTTCTACAGCCGCCTGACAAAAGTACTGAAAAGTCTTTTGTCGGGTGGAAATAAGGTGCGCGCCTTCAACGGTTGGGTCATGCCGGTCTTGATGTACTCTTTCGGCATACTCAAATGGACTCAGACCGAACTTGACGCCCTGGATAGAAGGGTTCGTACATTGTTGACTGCTTATCGAATGCATCACCCACGTTCATCGGTGATGAGGCTGTACATCCCGCGGAAGTGTGGGGGCCGAGGCTTTCTTAATGCCAAGACCCTTCACAACCGTGAGGTGTGCAATCTCAGGGAGTATTTTACCCAAGCCGACGTGGGGATGCATCGAGATGTAGTTGCAGTGGACAAAGGACTGACCCCGCTCTCCTTGGCTAAAGAGAACTGGCGCAAACCGGTAGTACTTGATACCACTGACCGCAAGGAGGTATGGCAGAGCAAGGAGCTTCATGGACGCTTTTTCCGGGCCCTTCATGGGCCCGATGTAGACTTTTTAGCGTCCATATCCTGGCTGCGCTTCGGCGATCTCTTCGGAGAGACCGAAGGTTTTGTCTGTGCAATTATGGACGAAGTTATCATGACGAACAACTATCGGAAATATATTGTAAAGGACGGCACAGTTGACATATGTCGGGCATGCCACTGTACCGGGGAATCCATCCGTCATATTATTTCTGGTTGTTCTCGTCTTGCTAACGGCGAGTATTTGCATAGGCACAACCTAGTAGCCAGGATTATTCACCAGCAACTTGCCCTGAGATACAGCCTTGTGGGCGCGGAAGTACCATACTACAAGTATGTGCCCGACCCAGTTCTTGAGAATGACCATGTCACGTTGTACTGGGACCGATCTATCATCACCGACAGGACTATCGCTCACAACAAGCCTGATATAGTGGTGATAGATCGTTCAGAGCGCCGCACAATGATTGTTGATGTTATTGTCCCGCATGACGAGAATCTCGTGAAGGCCGAGAAGGATAAAGAAATCAGATACCTTGACTTGGCACACGAGGTTGTCGACATGTGGGATGTTGACTCAGCAGTCATTGTGCCGATTGTTGTTACGGCCAATGGCTTAATAGCCAAGAGCCTCGATCTACATCTTAGGAGGCTCGCGTTGGGCAGCTGGGTCAAGGGCTTGATACAGAAAGCGGTACTCCTGGATACGGCGCGTATCGTCAGGAAGTTCCTCTCTCTGAGGCCCTGACCACCGGTAGTTTGGACCCTGTTCCCGATGCCGGTGGGCTACTATTTTTTTTTTTATATTTTTAAATGTTTTTTTTATATTTTTTATAGAAATATTTAAAAATGTAAATAATATGTAAATAAATGAATAAACGAAATAATAATAATAAAAAAATGCATACATCACTGAAATATTTTTTTATTAATCTTATTACACTTTTAGATCCACAAATTACTATGTAAATATCTACCATTGCATGCTTAGGGGCCATTCATTTATTACGTAAGACGATTTAGCCCCCTAAATCGTCTTACGTAATAAATGAATGGCCAATGGAATGGAAGGGGGTCAATCAATCAACCAACTCAGCCTATCGCAGTCCACTGCTGGACATGGGCCTCTCCCAAGTTGCGCCACAACGCTCGGTCCTCTGCCTTCTGCATCCAAGTGAAGAAGTGGCAGTGGGCTGGCCATGTCTGTCGAAGGACCGATGGCCGTTGGAGCAGACAAGTCCTTGGGTGGAGACCGCGTATCGGCAAACGCAGCGTAGGGCGCCCCCCTGCCAGGGGGGTCGACCATGTCTTATTTTTTCTTACAAGGGGGTGGGAGGGAGTCTCGATAGTTCTTACGTAAGTTTACAAAAATGTGCAAAGTTACAATTATTTTTTGAAAACTATATAAATAAACATAAACGTGGCTGGGGGGGACTGGATGCGGAAGGCAGAGGACCGAGTGTTTGGCGCAACTTGGGAGAGGCCTATGTCCAGCAGTGGACTGTGATAGGCTGAGTTGATGAAACTTTGAAATACCTAAACAAAATAAAATACAAATAAACATTTCAAAAAATTGTAACTGAAAAATAACAAACCAAATTTGTATTCATTTTTAGGGTTCCGAAGTCCTACAAGGAACCCTTATAGTTTCGTCATGTCCGTCCGTCTGTCCTAATCCTTTACAGCTTAATAACTTCTACAGTTATAAACATAAGTAAATGAAATTTTGTTAAAAAATAGTCTACTCATAGATCTCAATTTTAAAAGAATAAAAAAATAGTTTTTTCGTATTTTAGGGGTGGCGTCCATACATGTGAAATGGAGATGAAAAATTTTTTTTCGCTGCACCCCCTCGTGTGGGGTATCAATGAATAGGTCTACTAAAATGAAGGTAATGTTTCATACACCACTTTTTTTATCAGATGTACCATCTGCGAAATATAGCGCGCCAAAGTGGCTTGCAATGTGTCCCCCCCCCCCCCTGCCATTTCTAAACTATGCAACGTAGAAAGTTATAATCTTCCACATTGATAGACCTTTGTGAAAACTCTCTTTTAAAATTATTTCGAGTATAATGTGATTATAATTTTTTGAGTTATAGAGAAAACTGAAAAATACTCAAAACGTCCTAGTTCAAAGGTCATTGAACTTAGAGAAAAATTATGTTAGCAAATAATGCTCCTTTAGTTACTTTCTATTTGAAAAAATCACAAAAAGTAACTTTGTGTTATGTTGAACACACTTCTTCAATTTGGCTTCTTGAATTTATCGCTAGATGGCGCTACTAACAACACGCTCTGAGTCGCGAATGCTGCCGATTATTGCAAAAACTAAAAAAGCATAGCCATGATTAATATTCGATTTGATTCGTTTGTAATTAATTACTCCTACTTAAGGAACCCTATAATACTGAGCATGGCCCGACATGCTCTTGGCCGGTTTTTTTCTTTAGGTTCTTACGTAATAAATACTAAACAGGGGGGAGGGGGTCGGCCTATTCTTATTTTTTGTTATAATAGGGGGGTAGGGGCTCGAAAACTAGCGAAAATAGTCTTACATAATAAATGAATGGACCCTTAATGAAATTAACAGCTCACTGGTTAAAACCTAAAAGACAATAAATCTTTCATGTGATTAAAATTCCATTATACACACTCTTCTAGTTTTTTCATTTCAGCCTCCAAATAAGCTGGAGTTCTTCCATTCAACTTCTTTTCTCTTTTATGAACATCTAGTTGATGCCTCATCATGGCTTTTCTGTATCCAAATGCTTTGTCACACACATTACAAATATGGTTCTTTATACCCAAGTGATCTGCTTCAAAATGTCTCTCTAGAATAAGCTTAGAATGGAATCCTCTCTGGCAAGTATCACATTTGAACATAGGCTCCTTATGCCTAAGTGTATGCTTGTTCAAATTACTTTTATTTAAAAATCTTGCAGGGCATTCTGTACACATATATCTATAATCCCCTGTATGTGTTCGCATGTGTGTTTTCAGGAGTCCTGAATGCGTTCCTCTGTAAGGGCATCGCTTGCATTTATAAGGAAATTCTGAACTGTGTGTGAAATAATGGCTTTTGTAAGAACTTCTTTGGCGAAATGATTTGCCACATATATCGCATACATATTTGGCCACAGTTTGATCATGCAGAGAAAAATGTTCCTTGTAGTAAGCTTTTGTAATTATTCTGGAACATACTCTGCATTGCACTTTGGTTGAACTCTTTCTACTCTTCACTGGCTTAGAATCATCACCACATATTATTTCATTGTCACTTGCAACAGCTGTAAAGAAATCCTGTAACACCACTGCTGTTATTTTGACCGTTTCTTCTTCATTCCCTTGTATACTTTCTAATTCTTGAGACTTATTAAGACGTTTTATTTTGGTTATTTGTGTATTTTTCAAAATCTGATCGGACTTTTTCGCGATTGTTCTGAATTGTACTGCGGCTTCGAGTAGTTTATTACACAAATCACAAATGAACTTAGGATGTCCATCGTCTTTACTCAATTCAATATCACCGTAAGTGCAAATGTCCAAAGAAATATCGGATCCTGGTCCATAAATAGGTAAAAATCCTTTCTTGAGACAAATTCTACATTTGTAAATGCCAGTATCCTGTTGAGACGTACAAGCAGGACCTTCTGTATCATCTACAAGATTTCTCTTAAGCCTTTCACAAGTAGCTATTTTAAACAATTTAACTAAATGATATGTGGAAACCATTATTTTCTTTTCAGTTTCATAAATTTTTTAAAATATTTACGTTTGAATTTTTGACTAGGGTTGGGAAAAATTATCGAAACTTTTTCATAATATTGATGATACATCGGCGTTATTTTTAAAGTTGATGGAGGAATCGTTTGTTTTAGTATCAAGTTCAATTTTTTTTCAACACAAAGGGAGGATCCTCCGACCAGGCTGGGTCTGCGCCTGGCGGGCTACTGCCCATACCTTCAGGTCTTCTCGGCGCCCCCGCCAGGGGGCGCGAGGATCGGTCTCGGGATTAAATCCCTTTACCGAGGTCGCCATCTATGCCCGTAAATACGGGCATGTCCTTGGGTTGGACCTCTGTCCAAGCATAATAGCTGTGCGCCGCCTACCGTTAGGCTGGCGGGCAACACAGCACTACTGCCCGACGGTTGATGTTGGGCTCTTGTATATTATAATATGTTAACTCTGCTTGCACGATGTAGGATAGTTCTCATGTCAACGGATAGATGTCGCTACCAGTGGCGGCTGTACCTTAAGTGCACTCGTGCGTTGCACTACCAATTCATAAATTCATAATACCTTTAAAAAGAATCACAAAATATCTAAAACATCAATATTACGCACCTACTTTATACTTACGAATAGTTATGAAGTAAGGACAAATCAATTTAATCTCTAAACTGAAGAAGTTAAAACTTATTTTCGCTCGAACAAAAAAGGTCCCGTGCGCTTCGCGGAGCGCACGCAGAGCGCTCATACGACTTCTATGAAATATGAGCTACATCACCAGGCGCGTGAGACGGAAGATAAATAGTACATTTACTATGAAGTAACTAGCTTAGATTCGTTCGCCGCACGGCCCGAATATTACCGAGATTGACCGATCATTGACGAAATACACACTACACGATCCGGCCGAAGGGCGGTGGGGGCGTTGCCCTCTAATTGTCTTAGTTCCCGCGCTCGTTTAATTTTCTCCTTGTTTTGTTATTATTTAGTGTTTTTACGTTACTGTGACTTTGTATTGGTGTAAAAATGAGCATTAACTTTAATATTGACGAGTATTGTAGTAGTATTTATTAAAAGCAATAATATAACTTTTCAAAACAACGTTTCTTAGTTTAAAAGTGAATTAAACAATAAAAAGCAATGGCTGTGTGCATTTCTTTTATTTTCTTAGTACGTTTTTGGTGGAGAGTCGATTTGGACGGACACTGGTATTCAAGATTTTTATTGTATTTTAAATCATATTTATTTTATTTTGTATTGTAAATAAAACAATACAGTGCACCACCGGTTCTCTGAGCCAGCAGCCGCCACTGGTCGCTACACCACTCCCCTCTGAGACCAGAGGTCGATCGTCTGGATGTCGTTGCGTCTGGAGTGCTCGCCAGTGCCAGTGAAGGTTCCAGTGACTCGGAACCGGATGCCGCGTAGTACTCGGTGAGTCGGTACTGTGTGCGGTGATACTGCGAATGCCTCAGTGAGTCAAGGTGGTGCAGTGTTGCGTAGTGGCTGGCTGCAGCGTCGACCAGGAGGAAGTAGTCCTGCTAATTGACCGGCCGAAGTGCAGTGTGCTGTGCCGTTGCTGAAGTGGGCTGAGAGTTAATCAGGTCTGCGCGTTCGCTGCAGGCGTGTGGACCCTTGAAGCCGAGGGTACTGGCTGGCTGGACACCAAAGGGGCGATGAAGGAAGGTAGACGATGATGATGACGTCGATGCTGCTTGGAAGGCTGCAATGATGTTCATGCTGGCGTCAGCAGTGTGGAAACACTGTCTGTGACTATAGTTGTAAAATAACGGTAGACTACCGTTATTAACCAAAAATTTCCGTTAGCTACCAATAAACAGCTGGTTAGCTACGGTTATTTATCCGACTGCGACGTGAAAAGGGTGGTTATGTTGAACAGTTTTTCAAGCATGAATTATTTTTAATGCGTTCGTTTACGAATATTGTAGCTACTCAAATATAAATGTTAATCAAATGTAAATTTTACTATTTTTATTATTATTTTAATTATTAATACTTATTTAATAAATCAATTCAATTTGTCATTGTGAATAAAATAATATAGATGTATAGATAGCCTATAAAGATGCCATACGATTAAATAAATTTAATAAATAATAATATTAATTAGTAAATAGATAAGATTTGATTTAATTAATTAATTAATAATGTGTAGTGATCGCGAAAACCTAAGAAATTAATAATTAATTAAAAATATTATTGTTTTTTTTTTTACTTTATAGAAATTATAATCGAAAACAGTTGATCATACGAAAAACTAAACTAGAACAACATAACATAACATCACGCCTGTATTTCCCCGAAGGGGTAGACAGAGGTGTATAGTAACACCCACATTTCGCCAGTTATGTTATAGTCCCATGTAATAGGGGGCGAGCCTATTGCCACTGACCGGGCACAAATCCAGACTCCGGGCTGCTACTGAGAATTAAAAAACTAATTTAATAATTAATAAAAAAAATAAAAAAATATATATATATTTTATTTAATTACTAAACTAGAAAGAGAGTGTATAAAAAAAAATATTATTATTAAATAATTAATATTTAATTTATTAAATTTTTGTTTTATTTTTAATTTGGTTGATTTGATTTGATTTGATAAATAGATAAGAGATATAAGTAGATTGTGTATGTTTGGGAGCGAGCAGTGGAAGTGTGAAGTCTTGTCATGTGTGATGATGATGATGACGATGATGTCATCATCAACTTCAAGATGACGACGATGATGATGACGATGATGATGAAGATGATGACGATGGTGATGATGATGATGATGAAAGCAGCTACTTTCAATGCTCCATACCAGAACGGCCGCTCCTCGAACCGATAGGAACATTACTACCACTGGCAGCTTTAAAATTTTTGTGTAAAAACTAACACGTATACAATTATGTAATTATCAACATGTCATATAAATGACAAGGACTATAAAGCTCTTATCACGAATATCCTATTATTGTCACACTTCGAATCAGTATTTTTTTCGAACTTAACCACAAATTATTAAATAAGTACCAAAAAGTGCAAATTACTGGTACCCATTTTAAACAATTAGTTATACGGAAAGAGTATTTTAATGTCCTTCAAATACCCTGGGTTTGGTTGTGCGACATCAACTTTTGATGGGTAGACTAAGTGCCATACATTAGAGGGCATAGTCCTTTAATAATATTTTCAATAAAACAAAGTAGGTATATCCATCATTTAATAATTGCATGAGGTGAAATTTCGGTTCGATAAAAAAAAACATGTTATTAACCGTATTAACCCAAAAAGTGGTTATTAACCGGTAATAACAAAAGTAACCGTTAGCTACCGTTACGTTAAAATCGTTATTAACCGGCTTTGCATCTATATCTGTGACGATCACGTCGTGGTCACACCATTGTGGAGGAACGAGGTATCATGTTCCTCCAACACAAAGGGAGGAGTACTTTTAGATAAGTAACAGCCTTGGGCAAACAAACAACGACAACAATAACTGTTGGAGCAGGCGTGTAAATAGTCGTACTCCAGTGGCGGGGATGAGAACTTATACGACCAACACGAGGATGCGTGTCAGTCCAATTTCGTCTATTCCATCTAGCCTATGTGAAAGAATTTGAGGGGTCATCCAACAACAAAGCCAACTGGCAAATCTGTAATTCGCTTACCGGATTGCTTCTGGCTGCAGCTTGAGATCTTCAGCAGGTTCCGTTGATTCCTTCTTCGTGGTGGCCACCAGTATTCGATCACAATGCACTGACGTATCTAGGCTAGATTTGTAGTTGTGTATATGCGGGAATATTGCGCTCCAGAGTGGAGATGGTTCACAATAGTAGTAAACCAAGGATTTCGACGCAGCAGTAATTTGCGTACGCGGCGGTGTGCGCGATCAGTTAGCGACTATAGAAAATGCCTGCGAGCAGTGTTGCCAAAACGTCACCCCCAAGTTGACCCATAGACTAGCTAGATGGCGCTGGTGGGACGTTCGCTACACCATACTCCCCGCCTTGAAAGGTCCAGAGCTTTCTAAAAGAAAATAATTATGAAGTTAAATGCAACTCAATTAAGGACCTGTTGGGGTAGAGATGCTCTAAGCGGTGAAGTTAAATAAATACAGCGGTCTGAAAATATCAGAGAACTAATAGTAGCTTGAAACAATTTATCAGGAAATTAATAGCACTCTTAATTTATATTCCAGATAGTTAAATGCGGTTTGATTATGAAATAAATATAAATCTAAGTTAAACTAATATGAGATTATTAACCAGTAATAATCCATAAATTATTTTATTGAGTTGGCAAAGAATACAGCTTAGTGACAGGACGTTTATACGTGCCTGACGCGGTTCTGACTGAAGCCACTCGAACTATGCCATCCGATCCAGGGAACACCTCTGTTATAATGCCTAATGGCCAAGTTAAAGGTGGTACGTTATCCTGACCCAAGAGAACGACAGTACCGATCTCTATAGGGCGATCGGGTGTGCACCACTTCTGACGAACTTGCAACGTGTGCAAGCACTCAATTCGCCACTTTCTCCAGTATAATAATACAAGCTGGTCTAAAAGTTTCTTGCGATTCGTTAAATTCCTGCTGTCTTCTGTCAGTTCAGAAGACGGCAAGTATGTGAGCGGACTGGACATTAAAAAATGCGCCGGCGTGAGCACGTCCGGATGTGGATCCAATGATGGAACTATAGTGGAATCCGAGAAAGCGAAAACACCTGCAATAGGTACGCGAGCGGAAAGCTTATCTTTGACCACGTAGACAAGCTTCGACAGAAGCAAAGCTACGACAATCTCTAATCGAGCTAGTGTTGTTATTTTAGCGGGAGAAACTTTAGATTTTGCACATAAAAGCCGGACGGTGATATTACCTTCAGGGTCGGTGATGTGTAAATAAATACAGCAACCATAACCACTGAAGCTGGCGTCGCAAAAGGCTACAATATTCACTACAAATTCTCTGAAAACGCCAATATGTCTCGGAATATTCAGAGAAGCGAGCGCGGGAAAATCACGTGCAAAGGTGGAAAAGTGACTGATGATGGATTCCGGAGGAACTTCATACCAGTCTATTTTAGCTAGCCAAAGTTCCTTGATAAGGATTTTAGCGTACAACACGACGGGAGCCACAAGGCCAAGTACGTCGAACAAGCGGACAACTAGCGATAGAATCGTGCGCTTCGTGCATTTAGTATTTACCTTAACCGTCGTCAAAGAAAAGTCATCTTCTGCGGGTTCCCAGGTTAAACCAAGGATTTTAAAATTAATATTACTAGCCATGGCAGAAAAAACTACTGGTAAGCGGTAAGACTCGGGGAGAGTCTCCAAAAAATCGGATGAATTACTGCCCCATTTGATAAGATCAAAGGAACCTACTTTAAATAATTCAATTAATTCTTGCGATAATTTTATTGCGACCTGTTCATCGGGAACAGAATAGACATAATTGTCCATATAAAATTGAGTTTCTACCAATTTAGAAGCCTCAGCAAAGCGGTCACTATGCTCACACGCAAGTTCACGTAATGTGCGCATAGCTAAGTAAGGACTAGGCTTTAGTCCGAAAGGAACGCGGTTAAAATTAAAAGTGCGTATTGGTTCATTTTTATTAAAACGAAACAAAATTCTTAAGTATTTGCGGTGGTGCTCATTTACACCGATACGTAAAAACATCTGTTTAATATCTGCGGTCATAGCTATAGGAAACGTACGAAAATCAAGCAATAGTAAAAACAAGTCAGCCTGTAAATTATGTCCGACATGCAAAAAGTCATTAAGTGACAACCCTGAGTGAGTCTTGGCACTAGCGTCTAAAACTACCCGAATGGAGTCCTTGTCCGGTCTAATAACGGCTTGATGCGGTATATAGTAGCCCTCTTCTGTCAATTCAGAATCGGGTACCTCTGATAAATACCCCTGAGTTATATAATCAGCGATAGTTTTATTATAATTTTCGCGTAGGGCTGGCACGTGCGCGAATTTGCGCTCGAGCGCAAGCAGTTGACGATGAGCCACTCCGCGAGAATTGCCCAACTCAGAGGGATTTCGCGAGAAAGGTAAATTGACAAAATATCTACTGTCTTTAAATAAAACTGATGAATTAAAATTATTTTCGTAAGCTAATTCGTCCGGAATAATAAAACGTTGAGATGGAATTTCTTCCAACTCGGAATATTTCTGCAAACTTGAATCCATGTCAATGTTAGTAAGCGCGATGAATGAAGAAGTAGAAGGAGTCGCGTCATAACAATGACTTGCAATATCTCCCATAAGTACGTAACTGAAGCTAGTCGATATGGCGGGCGGTGCGCGATTACCTGAATCGACCCTATCTCCCAAATAAATATATGGAAATAGTTGAACACCGAGAACAACGTCAATTTCTCCCGGTATATTCCAGGTTAAATCGGCAAGCGGTAAATTATTTAAATATGACATGTCGTCGTTTACTTTAATAAAATTGGCGGGTAGTTTATCCGTAATGCAATCCACAAACGCGTGAATATAATATTTATTATTAGGATTAATGCGAGATTCTATTGTTAAGTTTATACAACCGTGTACAGGTCGTGAGGTCATACCAACACCCTGCAATGACGAATTACGTAATTTAATTACGGGTATGTTCAAACGTTTACAACAATCCATTGTAATCAAATTATTTTGAGACCCGTTGTCTATCAAACATCTGACAACGAGCTTATCTCGGTTATTGCAATGCGCATAAATTTGTGCGGTTGATAACAGTATTGTTGTCATATTCGTTGAGCGAGCGCCAGCACTAAGCGAAACAGAGCGAGTAGCATCCTGCGGCAACATAGGTGCAGCCGCGGTTTGAACCGGCGGCGGCGACTGCTCACACGGTGAATCATTTTTCTCATTAGAAAAATGCAACAAAGAATGATGTTGTTTTTTACAAATGTTACAAACGTTACGTGATTTGCATTTAGATAACGAGTGGGATAAACTTAAACAATTCACACAGCCGCGTTTCGATTTAATTAACTCGAAACGAGCTTGCGGTGAATCCATATTTTTAAACTGTAAACAATTAAACAGCTGATGCACATTGTTATCGCATAGCGGGCAGCGTGTTACGGAAACCGGTTCATTATTTGACACAAAGGTCTTAGAAATACGAGTGTCTTGTGTGTTACGACTATTCGCTACACTAGGCTTTGCGCGCGGCTCGGCCTGAGAATTATTATTATGCGATCTCTCGAGTACCTTAACATAACCCTGAATGAATGAGATAAACTCCTTATACGAAGGTAACTCTTTCCCAATAACACTATTCTCAAATTGCTGTAGTGTTTGGGAATCAAGTTTCCGCAAACCACAATGCAATATGACGAAGTCTAGTAAGTCGGGAATGTCTAACAGTTTTAATGCAGCGACAGACGCGGAATATTTTTCTATATATGTATTTAAACTAACGGCAGTACCGGGGCAACTTTTAATGTCCAGAATGTTATTCAGATAATGAACACCTAAACTACGTTTATCTTGGTACTTTTTGACAAGACTGTCCCAGATAATGTTATAGGTATCTCCTGAGGGAACAATACCCGCGGTTAATTTTAATGCATCGTGCGTTAATTTAGTAATTAAATACTGCACACGCTGCGCATCCGTCAGATTGGTATTCAAATGCACATTACTACGAAATATTTCGTAAAATATTGGCCAATTTTCAGTTTTTCCGTCGAATGAGGGTAACTGGATTGGTGGCAATTTAACAATACCTTTTTTCTGATCCGATGTGAATGTTTTGCTATTTGCAAGTATGAGGTTACGCTTATATTTTATACTCGAATATAAATCCTCAATTGAATTTAAACACGAGTAGTCTGGAGGAGTGCTATCAATTTTGAACTGTAACTCGTTAATCTGATCAACAATTGTTTCAAACTTACTATACAATTCCGTAATAGACTCAGATTGCGCTAAGAATGACTCATTAGAGTGTGAATCGTAATTAGAAATACTTTTCGATGAATCATATAAGCGATTCATTCTTTCGAAAATAGCATCTTTTTTGGCAGTAAGCTGAATTAATTCAATTTCAAGCTTATTGGGAGCCATTTTAATGGTTTTTAAAAATGAAAAATTAAGAAATGAAATATAAAATATGTAGGGTAGGAGATGGCGGTTACCTTACCAATACCTACGTAAGTATGTAACGGCGCCAAAGTATTAAAGCGGGATGAATATTTTTAGAAAATATGAAGCTGATACCTATCCTAGGCTCGTAAGGACCAAATGTTGGAACAGGCGTGTAAATAGTCGTACTCCAGTGGCGGGGATGAGAACTTATACGACCAACACGAGGATGCGTGTCAGTCCAATTTCGTCTATTCCATCTAGCCTATGTGAAAGAATTTGAGGGGTCATCCAACAACAAAGCCAACTGGCAAATCTGTAATTCGCTTACCGGATTGCTTCTGGCTGCAGCTTGAGATCTTCAGCAGGTTCCGTTGATTCCTTCTTCGTGGTGGCCACCAGTATTCGATCACAATGCACTGACGTATCTAGGCTAGATTTGTAGTTGTGTATATGCGGGAATATTGCGCTCCAGAGTGGAGATGGTTCACAATAGTAGTAAACTAAGGATTTCGACGCAGCAGTAATTTGCGTACGCGGCGGTGTGCGCGATCAGTTAGCGACTATAGAAAATGCCTGCGAGCAGTGTTGCCAAAACGTCACCCCCAAGTTGACCCATAGACTAGCTAGATGGCGCTGGTGGGACGTTCGCTACACCAATAACAATAAACAACAACAATATTTAAACATCGCTATTTTTGTCTTGATAAATAAAACAAAAACATTTGAAAACATCGCCTCGACTGCCTCTTTGGTCTAGTGGTTGCAAGCGCGACTGCTGAGCGTGGGGTCCTGGGTTTGATTCCCGGGTCGGGCAAATTGTTATTGGGTTTTTTCATTAGGAAATTCTCAGTAGCAGCCCGGAGTCTGGATTTGTGCCCGGTCAATGGCAATAGGCTCGCCTCCTATTACATGGGACTATAACATAACTGGCGAAATGTGGTGAACTTTACACCTCTGCCTACCCCTTCGGGGAAATACAGGCGTGATGTTATGTTATGTTGTTGAAAACATCGATACCATATTTATCGTTTTTCACTTGCCCATCCCCAATATTGACCATTTTAATGACATTGACAATAAGTGCTGCCAATGTATATTATTAAATTCCCCGCTATTGCACCGGGTAATTTTTAAGCTTATCAACTCGATTCCCCGCTGCTGTTTTAGGCCCGTATTACAGAAGCTTCCTCAAGTACAGTTTAAACTCCAATCACGTGATCACTACTTAAGTATAGAATCGTTACTTGAGTATCGGTCTTATTCCAGAACGGTAATTATAAACTTGAATTCAACAACATAACACACGAATTTGACCTGAAATTGAATAGAAATCTCTACTCAAGCGTAATCTGGACCGCACTAGAGTGATTACAGATCAAATCTCAGCTGAAATTCCGAAACAGGTGACAGTATAAAATAAAACTAAACTCAGCTGAACTGTGATCAATAAATCTCTGCTTGAGGAACGTTCTAAAATCAAAGCTCAACTCAAAACTAGTTTTAAACTGAGATCAACGCTTGAGTATCCTTCTGTAATACGGGCCTTAGGGTGGTATGGTTAAATGTTCTGTGGTGGTATGCCACTGGTTCACTGGTCAAACTTCGTCTTATCATCATAAGTGAGTATGATCAAAGAAATTGGATGATTTTCATCAAATGTTGTGTGTATACCATTAGGTATTATATGACGTCAGTATAGAAATGTCTTTGGTGTGTACACTGATCATCAAAGGATTTTTGATTGGACAAAGATTTTTGACCAGTGGCATACCACCTTTATCAATTCACCCACACACATGATTATTTGTAATTGAGTTTAGTGATTATTTTCTCTGTGCTGAGTTTGGTCAATTGCAATACATTTAGCTCACTGTCTACATTTAGCTATTAGCTTCTTAAATCGTTGATTTAGCTAGCTACTAATGTAGTCATCTGTGCTCACTGTCATTAGCTGACTGACATTACTGACGTCAGTATAATAAGTTTATATCATTGAATTAAACCTATGGAAGTGGCCCATTCTTCTATACACATCGCCACAATTAGCGGAACACAAAAAAAGCAGGATTTTAAAATCTTTTACTTGAGGAACTGGCCAGTTATGATATTTTTTTAATTTATCGTCAAATTTGAAAATAGAAAATTAGATGACATACACTTTTTTCATTCATTTGTTTTATTTTCCCGAACAATACGTTTTGTCAACTTGTTCGAGTAATAACTACGTAATTGTAATTTTTTTGAAAAATTGCACTTAATGGTTTTTTATAAATTTGTTATTCTATAGGCAATTTTGTTTATTAAAAGCTTTTATTATGCCTGACTTAACATCACTGGAAATCATTAGGGCTGATGAAATGAGAAGAAATGGCCATACCTACAGATCGATTGCCTCAAGGCTTCGTCGACCAGTATCAACGATTCATCGCAGCATCCAGCGGTACAGATCGTCTAATTCTCTTGTGAGGAGGAGGGGTCAAGGTAGAAAAAGATGTACATCGAGGCGAGATGACAGTTTTTTACAACTTGGAGTTCGTAGGAATACGCGATTAACGGCTGTACAAGCTCGAAATGAACTGGAAGACGTTCGAGGAGTACGAGTAAGTGAGCGTACAGTTCGCAGGAGATTTGAAGAAGTTGGTTTAGGGTCGTATATACCTGCCAAAGGCCCAAAACTTGAGAGACGT
This sequence comes from Asteroscopus sphinx, assembly GCA_949699075.1. Taxonomy (NCBI): domain Eukaryota; kingdom Metazoa; phylum Arthropoda; class Insecta; order Lepidoptera; family Noctuidae; genus Asteroscopus; species Asteroscopus sphinx. The sequence goes on along the minus strand of OX453025.1, from coordinate 14,700,574 downwards.
CACCGCGTAAACCGATTAAGCTATGCGCGAGAACATCGTCATTGGGATTTGAACGAATAGGGCTGTTGATATTTTTTAAATATCAGATTTTCGATCTATCGATATTTTTAAATATACAATCGGAGTTCGATATATTGAAAAAAAAAAGATAATTCGATATATTGGCCAAATTTCATGATTCTAGGTCAATGCGAAGTACCCTATAGGTTTTTTATGTGAGTTTGCGAGTATCAAAATGTGACATAGCCGTATGATTGCCTTGACCTAGAAGCTTGATTTTTTATGTCCTAGGAACAGCCGAACTACTATTTGATATAATTGCATTATTTATTACTACTTGAAAATGATTTTAATCAGCACACATCTCTGGTACGAAACACGAACATCGATATCGATACTTTTTAGTTTTGATTACTTACTTCCCTAGCTATGGCCACCATAACGGTGGCCCGGATATTGTAGGTATACCACGCTTATTTCGTAGGTATTACTGGTCCATAGGTACAAGTCAATGGTTTATATGGAAAGAACCTACTTTAGGTTCTTTCATCGTAAAAATTAAATAACGAGCAAAGAATGCTTTAGTTATATTAATCTGAGAGTAAAGACAACGACGCGGGCCGCGGTCAGTATTATCGTCCGACGACGCCCGGAGCGTACTTTGATCGTTCAGTTACTCAGAGCGATCATACCAACGACCCAAGTAACGCTCCGAGCGTCATCCGACCATATCGGGCGATAATTACTGAACGCGGCCACGGTTGTTAGATTGAGGTTCTTTTTCACATTTTTGGGAAAAAAAAAATCTTGGGGAAAGGAAAATACAGATTTTGTACTAGTTTATATAATGGCTGTGGGAAAATAATTGAGGAATTGAATGAACACGAAGTATCGAAAGTTTTAAACATCATCCACGATGTACTAAAAATTTGTTTACAGCATTTTTTGAATAAACGTGGTTTTAAATTTTTCAACATGTAATGTAACCAGTTTGAAAAAAAAATGGGGAAAAAAGTTGCATAACATCATTACGGGAAAAATATATATGAATATGGGGAAAATTCAGAAACTCGATCTAGCAACCCTGGAAAATGATATTGACTGAGGGAGGCACAGATTAATGATATATGTACGAGGGAGGATGGCGGGAAAATTCGTAAAGATCATGTTGTGGATTTTTTATTATTTTCCAAAATTTGTGTTTCTTCGAGTGTTAATGTGTAATAATGGTGGATTATTAAATGTTAAGTGCTCGTTAACGTGTACAAGTGTGGATAAATGGTACAAAGTTGAAAATCATGACTTTCGTATCATCTCATCATCCCCTCAGAAACCTAGTAAAGTTTCCATCACTTTACTAGGATACAAGTATAATATGTTCAATGATTACGACTGAAGGACATGTATCCATGGTCATGAAAAAATTAAAAAAAAAAAAAAAAAACATTGTCTGACAGTGAATTGTTTACAAGCTTTTTAATTAAGGATCAGTAAAAATTAATTAATAAATTATATCAAGAAAATACTTGTATGTATAGTTTATAATATAGGTAACATAAAGAGAATTAGCCCTGAGTTTAATTCACTAAACAATGCTTACATTGTACTACTTAATGAAAAAATTAAAAAATAAATCCAAATTATCTGCTAACGAATATTATAGCATTTTACATGAAAATAAACATGAAAGTTTGAAAAACGGCACGTCAAAATGCCGGGTATGTTTACAAGAAGGTTCCAAGCCCATTTACGGTTCCGAAGACACTGTATTTATTTTAGAAGCTTTATCGATATTCGCTAATATTGAGGACAATGAAAATGATGATTATCCAAAACTTTTGTGCGATATGTGCCACGAGTTTATCAAAGGAGCGATAAAATTCAGAAAAATTGCGAGAGCAACTGAGGAAATTCTTAGACAACCAGTGAAAGAAGAAGCTGTTGACGAACAATCATATGACCAAGACTTTAGCGACAGTAGTATGTATGATGCAAAACATTCAGATAAGTGGGAAAATGAAGACAGTTGTCAGGTGAAAACCGAGAAAAAAATAAAAATTAAGAATGTGTCAAAAGTAACTTGTAACATATGCAATAAAGTCTTCAACAGATCATACTACAAGGAACACATGACAATGCATGACCCAGACCATAAGAATTATGTTTGTGACATATGTGGAAAGTCATTTAGATTGAGATGCGCATACCACAATCATAGCTTGAGACATGGAAGTGAGTTTCCGTACAAATGCCAGTTTTGTCCATACCGAGGGAGATATTCAGAGTTGCTCAAAACCCACATGAGAACTCATACAGGGGACTATAGGTACATGTGTACAGAATGCCCAGCCAGATTTTTGTTTAAAAGTAATTTAAACAGTCATGCATTAAAGCACAAAGAGCCTCAGCTCCAATGTGAAGCTTGTAAAAGAGCTTTTCACACAAAACTGATGTTGCAAAGGCATTATGAAGCTGATCATTTGGGCATTAAGAATCATGTGTGCAATATTTGTGGGAAGGCATTTGGGTATAGGAATGCTATGATGAAGCATCAGAGACATGTGCATAAGAGGGAAAAGTTGCTGTTTGGTAGAATGCCTGCTTATTTAGAAGCTCAACATAGAAATGAGGATGGTTGTGGAATTGAGCTGTCTTTACAGTAACAGATATGAAGAGAGTAACATGGGCTTGATTTCTAGGGGTGTGAAATCCTGGCGGGTGGCAGTCGGGACGAGTGTGAGTCAATCCTGCGCTCATGCTGGTCATACTAGGTTTGGCCGCGATAAAAGAAAGGTCGCCAAGCTTATAATTAACTTAGGGGCTGCTCAAACTCTAAAGCAGGCCCTGTATGTTATGTACCCCCTAAATTAAGTTGTGTTATAAGATTTACCTACTAAATAAAGATTACCTACCTACCAAGTCTTTCTAGTAAAATGAATATCTTTGAGGATTGTATCATGAATTCATGATCATGATCTTGCTGCATGTGTGGTTCTGTAGTTTTGGCCTACCCTAAAAGGAGAAGGCCAGAGAAGGCGTGTGAGGTACAGGTACACGAGAGAGATTTCCTGTTTGAAAAAAATGGAGAAAAAAAGTTGCAAAATACAATACATATCATTTTGGGGAAAAAAACTAGAATATGGGGAAAATTCAGAAACTCGATCTAGCTACCCTGGCAACCAGCCACGCAGCGTTGCCAGGAGTTTACTTTTGTAACCTTTTACCCCAGTCAGGTTACACGACTCAAAAAGGTAACATTTCGAAATCGAATTGAATATTTTATTGCAATGTTGCCATGTCTTTTTACTGTCTAGGATGACGAAACAAGCTTAAGGCCCACCTGATGTTAGGCGGTTATAGTAGCCGGCATGAGTCGTGAGCACAGATGGACAGTAGTGGGGGCAAGTTCGCGCATGTACACTTTCGACCAAAATTTCACCGTTAGCGTTTTATAAGGATTATGGGTAGTTATAGAAAATACAAACTTTCTCGAATTTCACCCATATTATGTTTTTGGTACTTTTTTTACGCACAGATGAATAAACAGAAAACATTTTGACTTTTAATTTATTTTTTACTATTTAGTTATCGATGGACAGGGTTTTTAACTCGCATTCGTATTCTCAGCAAGTCCTTTCATTTGATACCCATATTGTACAAAATTTCAGCTAAATAGATTGAAGATATCTGCTTCAAAATTAAGTTGCAAGATTCCACTCTAACAAATATATTTACATACGTACATACATTACAAGTTAAATACAATCTTGTAATAAATAAAGGAAGATGAAGTAGAAAAAAAAACAATTTTTAATTCAAAACATTAAACACTCAAAAATCAAAATATAAATTAATTACAACAAAAGATAAATAAACTGTTTTAAATTCGAAAATGTGAGTCAATAAAGTTGACCCGAAAGTGTACGGTAGACGAATGACACCTAATTGTCCAATAGACGACGAGCATCGACTGTCGACCAATCGCGTAAATGCAATGTTCGGCGTTGGCACTCCGCGCTCCTGTCATTCCACCAAACAGATCTATAAATGAACTTCTGCGCAGGTGAAGTTTGTGCTCACGACTCGTGCCGGTATCTGTACCTCTGCTCATAACAACTAAAATACACTGAGCAAGTTATAATTCCTCAGTGCTTCAATACCACTTCGTCCATTGCCTAAATGGTACAGCAAGTCGGTTCGCCAAACTGAGACATGAAGATGGAAAGTCTCCTGTGATTGTAATTTCACCGGCACCCGTACCTTTCAGACCGAAACATAGCAATGCAAGCATCACCATGGTATAATAACACCAGGTAGTCTCTTCCTGTGACAGCTAGGTCACGTGATTGCCTCCGTACTACGTCATCGGCCGTGGAGCCAATAGCGGGCTGTTAGCGTGACACTTGTCAGTTTGATGTGCTGCCACTTTGTGAAAATAAATTACCCGAGCAGAATGCATTTTTTCATTTACTTTCTTCTATAAAGAATCACTTTTTAACTAGTAATTTAATACAGTTTCCTTTATTTACTAATTAGATGAATAACACGAGATAACAAATAGTTAGGCTAGTTAGGAATTTATTTTATATTCATTATGAACAAAAATCTCCTTAAGTATATTGAAGATATCAATCAATGGCAGCACTGATCGTGACGTAGCTTGGAGGCATCGCGCTGTCATTGCGGGAAGAGAATACCTGGTGAAACTTCTTATTATACCATGAGCATCACTATTTGGCGGAGAACAGTGTTGCCAACTCCAAAAGTTCAAATTATCGCATTTTTGCGTCGAAATTATCGTTTTTCGACAAAATTATCGTACAATCTGTAATATCTATACAGACAGGAAAAAAAATGATATTTTGACCACTTTTGAAATGTCGTTTGACTTTTTGACGGGTTTTCGACGACTGTTGTAATGTTTTGAATAATAGAATATATTTTTTTCTGTGTCTAATATCTAGTATCTATATTTACCCATCTATATCGTACCCAATTTTAACTTTAGACGAACTCGATGTTACCTATGTTCTTGCAAATAAATATATCATTAATTCATTCATAGCTTTTGGCCTAGGGGAGGGGGAATAGGAATAGCAGAATAAAAGCAATATAGAATTAGCGCGAGCGAATTTTTTTGGGATATTCTGAAAACGTCAGAGCTTTTAAAGTATGTTTTAAAACAAGCTTTGTCCTTTCATATGCTTGCCATTTGAGGGTCTTTGGACTGCATCTAAATTAATTGTGGTTTTCATACATATTATCACGCCTGTTTCCTATTGGGGTAGGCAGAGACTATGGATTTCCACCTGCTACGATCCTGACACACCTCTTTCGCTTCATCTACGTTCATTAACCTCGTCATGCATGCTCGTCGGTTTAGAGTACTCTTAACCTGGCATTTTATGAGAACCTCCGCGGTTTGATCGGTGGTGTGGTTTTTATTAAGGTAAAATTGACAAAAGCACAGTAGCGAGAGCGAAGCGTCTGTAGTTTTTGTTGGAGTTTGATATTGAGATTACACTATTCACCTACTTTTATATATATATACTACTATACACCTATTTTGTTTTTACAACCAACCGGCTAAGGTAATGGAATTAGCCCTAAACTCTTCTCATTCTGAGAAGACGCTCGTGCCCAGCAGTGGGACAGTAATTGGGCTGATTATGTAATATAATTCTATAACACTAACCACATCCAGTTCTTTAACTCTTCTCATTGTAAGAAGAGGCCCGTGCCCAGCAGTGGGACAGTAATGGGCTGATAATGTTATGTTATTCTATAACACTAACAATATCCTGTTCATTAACTCTTCTCATTTTGAGAAGAGGTCCATGTCCAGCAGTAGGACAGCTGTAATGAGCTGTCTGTTTTGTTATTCTATATTTTCTAGTTTCTTAACTCTTCTTGTTCTAAGAAGAGGTCCGTCCCCAGCAGTGGGACAGTAATGGGCTGATTATGTTGAGATAATCTATTACACTAACAATATCCAGTTCCTTAACTCTTCTTATTTCGAGAAGAGGCCCATATCTACCAGCAGTGGGACAGTAATGGGCTGTCTATGTTATGGTATTCAATATTTTCTATAATACTAACAACATCTAGTTAAATTTTTAGGAACCTGCAACAAACCAACAATCATGACCTCTACTTTGTATGCAACTTAATACAATAGAGGGGTCAAGCTGTATCGCTGAATCTACTCAACCAATTAAGATGAAACATACTCTTTCTTTTAAGTTAGACTAATAACTATACAAATGCAATGTTTCATTACGATCCGTTCAGCTGTTGAGGTGATGAGGTAACAAACGGACAGACATAAATTCTAAAAACGAATGATTCGTGTTCTATTGCTTAGTCCCCCTAGCCAATTTTCGCGAAAAAAAACTCAATGTACAGACATTTCGATCTTTACAATTTTACTATAGTAGTAGTAATTTTTATGATTTTAAAATATATTTTTGTTTTCACGTAGTTAAAAACATGTAATATTTGATATCATAAATATGAAAATATCGATTTCTTATAATACTTATTTTATTAATCGGTTCGAAAAAAAATCCAATAAATAATTGATTCACATAATCGCATTGACACATCATTGTCCAAAAAAAAAGTAATAACTTATGTCATATGGTATGGCGGCTAATTCTGAATCGCAAATTGGGGAGTGATAACAAAGATTTTGTTATATTTTATCAACGTGTGTGTTTCTACGTTAAAACATGGCTATTTTCTTGTAGTTTATTGTATTTTTCAATAGATTCTGGCGTTTTTTTACCACGCGTACTAGATACAATGTGTGATAATAGTGATAATATACAACGAAAAACGCGCAATCGGCGGGAAACTTCTACATTAGATATGAAAAACTTTGTTATCACTACTAGTTTTACCAATATGAAGGATTATTTCCACGAATTATTATATGATGAGTGATTTATTAGTTGATTCTGTAAAGTTTGGATGTACAGAATCGACAAATTTTATGCTTTTTAGCCTCGATCATCACTGTAAAAAAATGGCGGTTATGGCAGTAATCACTTGGAATTTTCAAAGGTATATATTATAACGCGCACGCGCTAAATATTAAAGATATAATGGCACTGACACACGTGCTTTTTATTTAAATATCCTAATTAGCGTACTCCAGAGACATGACACTTACCGTTGGTGAAGGTAGATAGTACACTTAACAAAAGAATGCAAACAAAAACAGATCTTAAATAATTAGGATCATTCTCGTTAGATCCATAGTCTAGATCCATAATGGATCTATCGGGAATTTTTGTTCCCTTTAGATCCAATTTTTAAAAAGTGGATCTATAGAGAACGTGCTTTCTCGTTAGATCCATTGTGTAAATCTATGAGATCCATAATGGATCTATCGGGAATTATTTTTCTCATTGGAACCAATTTTGAAGAAGTGGATCTGCCAAGAACTTTCTTTCTCTGTAAATACATTGCTTGATTGGACCTATTCCATTTAGTTTAACTTTCCATGTAATGGGTAAAAATTACCTGAATGTTGAAATAAATGAAATATTGTTGTCCAATAAGTTCAACTAAAATTACAGGGTTTTCATAGTTACAACCAATGAATGTCGCGAAAAACAAATGAACGTCGCGAAAAACTAATGAATGTCGTAAAAAACAAATGAACGTGGCGAAAAACAAATGAATCTCGTGTAAAACAAATGAATGTCGCGAAAAACAAATGAATGTCGTAAATAAAAAATGAATGTTAGACGAGTCTTTTCCGGCATTTTAATTTGTACATTGGTACAGTGGTTCAATGGTGCATTGGGACAATGGTGCAGTGGTTCAATGGTGCATTGGTACAGTGGTTCAATGGTGCATTGGGACAATGGTACAATGGTGCATCGGGATAATGGTACAGTGGTTCAATGGTGCATTGGGACAATGGTGCATTGGGACAATGGTGCATTGGGACGATGGTACAATGGTGCATTGGTACAATGGTACAGTGGTGCAATGGTACAGTGGTACAATGGTGCATTGGGAGGTTCAATGGTGCAATGGTATAGTTGTACAAAGGTGCATTGACACAATGGTACAGTGGTACACCATTGTACCACTGTACCATTGCACCACTGTATCATTGTACCAATGCACCATTGTTCCAATGCACCATTGTCCCAATGCACCATTGAACCACTGTACCATTGTCCCAATGCACCATTGTACCATTGTCCCAATGCACCATTGAACCACTGTACCAATGCACCATTGAACCACTGCACCATTGAACCACTGCACCATTGTCCCAATGCACCATTGAACCACTGTACCATTGTACCAATGTACCAATTAAAATGCCGAAAAAGACTCGTCTAACATTCATTTGTTATTTACGACATTCATTTGTTTTTCGCGACATTCATTTGTTTTTCGCCACGTTCATTTGTTTTTTACGACATTCATTTTTTTTTCGCGACGTTCATTTGTTTTTCGCGACATTCATTGGTTGTAACTATGAAAACCCTGTAATTTTAGTTGAACTTATTGGACAATAATATTCCATTTATTTCAACATTCAGGTAATTTTTAAAAATTACATGGAAAATTTAACTAAATGGAATAGGTCCAATCAAGCAATGTATTTACAAAGAAAGAAAGTTCTTGGTAGATCCACTTCTTCAAAATTGGTTCCAATGAGAAAAATAATTCCCGATAGATACATTATGGATCTCATAGATTTACACAATGGATCTAACGAGTAAGCAAGTTCTCTATAGATCCACTTTTTAAAAACTGGATCCAAAGGGAAAAAAAAATCCCGATAGATCCATTATGGATCTAGACTATGGATCTAACGAGAATGATCCAATAATTATCATAAGATTTGTATTTGAAGTAAGAGGGACTACGAGCTGACAGAGATGGCATTCGAGGAGTCAAGGTATCCATTTCTTATGTTGTCTATGCTTTTCGTTTATGTATTTTATTTAAAAAAGTTCCTAGCCTTAAAGGTAGGTTTTATTAAGGTGTCATGGCAACAAATAAAATTGTTGGCGTCAAATTCAAATTAAAATGTTTTTAATTCGAATAAGCATTTATATGCACTGTCAAAATATTAAATCCTAACTAATAAAAAACTGGTAACGTCCGTTTGTTTGTTCGAGCAAAGCAACAAATTTTGATGTTTTTTTTTGTGTGTTAAAAGCTTAAAGTTGATTAGTGGAGTAGACATCTGTGTTCTTAAATCGCGATTTCTCAAAAATGTTGTATTAAAATCATTAAAAAAAATTATAAACACTTAAAACCTGATCATAATTTTCTGTTATATTTTATCCATCATAATATTTGAATAAGCATAAACTTATGTTGATATAATTAAAAAATAATATTATCGTGCTTAATTTAATAATATTATCCCCCCCTTAATTGGGGGAGGCCTATGTCCAGTAGTGGACGTCTTTCGGCGGTAATGATGATGATGATGATTATCGTGCTACTATTTCTCATCATAATATTATTATTAACTGGCTAATTATTTTATTATTTTAACGCATTTTACGCATTCGAAGCGAATTCTAAAGATTTAAATTGTGGAAAGAAAAAATCGCTCACGAGCAGGATTCGAACCTGCGACTCCTGGCTCAGTACGCCAGTGCTTTAGCCACTAAGCTACCGTGAACACTGCTCGTGGTATCGAAACTAAAACTACTAACTATTAACTGGCTTTTAACCGCGGCTCCGCTCGCTTTAAATTCTGTTGACCAATGTGACGAATAGGTATTTTCCTTTAAATATTATTAACTGAAGATGTCTGTTTGTTTATTAACTCGAGCATCACGCAAAAACTACTGGACTGATTTTGATGAAACTTTTTGTGTTTAAAGCTAACCAGTTATTATATTTAATACTGGTATGCATTTTATGACAAAAATACCGTACGGTGTGGGATGAACTGAGAACCATGGAAGCGAAGCCGCGGGCAAAGTCTAGTAAGAATCTAAACACTTCGTTTCGTTTGTCCTAGTCTTGCTGTCGGTATTGTATTTCGTCGTTTTTTTATCGTTTGATTTCTAAAATGGTTAAAAGGTGTTGCGTAAAAGGTTGTGGGAATGAATCCTATTCCGGCTGTAACATTTCTTTTCACAGGTAAGCTTTAATACAATGAAATCTTACAAATTAATTATGTATGTTATTGATAGGGTGACAATATTTGCAGTATTATTGTTGGCCTTTGGGTTTGTGTTTCAATTTTTCAACGCACTATTTTAATGTTATTTTCTAACTATACCCCACTTCCGTTTTTTGTATGCTCTGTCACGCGGTAATTTAGATCAGATTTCATCAGTAGCGAAATCATTAAGTGTGTAGAGAAACGATAGGGTAAAGAAGAAAGACCAAATGCAATGAATAGATTAATTATTAATTTGTTAGATTGACAGATTTTTATTATTCGTCGCAAGGCAACCTGATTGACGTCTCTCTATTATTTTTATCTTTTTGGTTCATTGAATGAGATCGAGACACCATAGAGGTGGAGTACGCCACACCACTCCCCCCCAGAGACCGTCTTACGGGCGATATTGTTTCGGTAAACGTACTGTTCTTCCCGATCGTGTCTTTTTTTCTGAAATTTCCTTTTCGCGATCTATTTTTTTATGGTCACTTTTATCATTATGATTTATAATCACAGGTAGACTTGGAGGTGGTGGTACGCCATTTCTCGGATCAGCACTCTCAGTTAGTACATAGGCAGGTTTAAGTCTTTCAATTGACACAGAAACTGGTTTTCCTTTGATTATTATTTTGAAGACTTTGCTGTTTCTCTCTTTCACCTCGTACGGTCCTTTATAAGCCGGTTGGAGTGCTGCCTTGACAGTATCATCTCTGAGATAGACGTGTGTGGTTGTAGCAAGGTCTTTGAAGACAAACACGGATTTTTTACAGTGTCTGGAAGCTGGTTGCGGTTGTAGATTCTTGGCTATCAGTCTAAGTCGTGCCATAAAGTCTGTTATGTCGTCACTTTTGTCCTTAGATGGTTGGAATAACTCTCCAGGTAATCTTAGTGGTTCTCCATAAACCATTTCAGCTGCAGAAGCCTGGATGTCTTCTTTGAAGGCGCTCCGGATACCAAGTAACACCAGTGGAAGTGACTCTGTCCAGTTTGGATTTGCGTGACAGACGATGGCTGCTTTCAGTTGCCTGTGTAATCTTTCAACCATTCCGTTACAAGCAGGATGATAAGCGGTTGTCTGCTTGTGTTCGAAACCAATGATATTGGCCAGACTTTTAAAGAGGGCCGACTCGAATTGCCGACCTCTGTCCGTTATTATAGTAGTTGGGCAGCCGAATCGTGCTATCCACATAAATATTAGACCCTTGGCTACTGTCTCAGCATTGATATCAATAATTGGTAGGGCTTCTGGCCATCTAGTGAATCGATCGACGGCTGTAAGACAGTACCTGTAGTTGTTTGATATTGGCATTGGTCCTATCAGATCTATATGGACCGTGGTAAATCTGGCACGTGGAAGGTTAAATATTCCAGGAGCAGTAGACACGTGTCGTGTGATTTTTGCTTGCTGACACGGATGGCATGCCTTTGTCCATTCGCGGCAGTCCTTTCTCACGCCGGGCCATACATAGCGCTGAGTTACTAACTTCGCGGTAGCCTTAGCACCAGGGTGGCTGAGTGAATGCAAACTTTGGAATACTTGCCGTCGAAATGATGCTGTGACAAAAGGCCGCGGAACTTGATTGCTGTCATCACAATACAGTTCAATTTGCGTTCCGGGGACAATTACTTTGCGTAAGGTAAGCGATGTTTCTCCTTTCAGTAATCTTTGCAGCTCTGGATCGTTATTTTGTGACTCTGCTAGAAGTGATATGTCAACAGGCTTGGCAAGTTCTTCAATTCGGGATAATGTATCCGCCACCACATTGTCTTTTCCGGATATGTGACGTATATCCGTGGTAAATTGCGCTATATAGTCAAGATGGCGAAACTGTCGGGGTGAGCATTTATCCTTTTGACTAGCAAAGGCATAACAAATAGGTCTGTGGTCCGTGTATACGGTAAAGTGCCTTGCCTCCAGCATATATCTAAAGTAACGGATTCCTTCGTAAATCGCAAGTAGCTCTCTGTCATATGGAGAGTATTTACACTGCGATGGACTCAATTTCCGGGAAAAGAAGGCAAGTGGTTCCCAAGCGTTATCTTTATATTGATGAAGGGCAGCGCCTATTGCTACGTCCGAAGCATCTGTTACGATTGCGATTTTTGCATTCAGGTCTGGATGCGCTAGAAGCGTGGCGCGGCACAGACTGTCTTTGCATTCTTCAAATGCCACTAATGCGTCGCCAGTAATACTCACTGGATGTGAGCCTTTAACTCGGTCAGTAAGTAGTGCATGCAATGGTTTTTGGACTTTAGCTGCTGCAGGTAAGAATTTTCTATAAAAATTAAGCATACCTAAAAAGCGTCGTAATTCCTTCACCGTCTTTGGTACTGGAAATTCCTTGACTGCCGAGACCTTTGATTCCAGCGGTTCGATTCCAGCAGATGAAACTTTATATCCCAAAAATTTAACTTCGGGAACTCCAAATATACACTTCGATGTGTTTATGACCATACTGTAATCTCGAAGTTTTTCAAATAAACAGCGTAAATGCTTCATGTGCGTAGCTTCGTCTGGGGAAAATACTAGAAAATCATCCAAATATGTATAGACGAAGTCTAAGCCTCTGGTCATCTCGTCTACGAAGCGCTGGAAAGTTTGGCCAGCATTTCTAAGACCAAAGGTCATAAATGGGAACTCAAATAACCCAAATGGAGTTGTAATAGCCGTCTTTGCTATATCCTCACTGCTTACAGGAATTTGGTTGTATGCTTTGGTGAGGTCTATGGTAGAGAAGACTCGACAATCGCGACACAATTATATCTTTGACTTCGGCGGCATACCTGTGTTCCAAGGTTGAAGTCACGTAGTAAAATTTTGTGTCTTCGTTTTTGATTCCTGATAGGGCAAAATTTCCTTCCAGTTGTGAAAACCAAACAGCGGGCTCTTCTGCCCAAAACGGGGGTGGTCGAACGCCGACACGAAAAAGTTCGGTCGTCCTTCCTGAATCAGCATTGCCCCCAGCTGATAATTCTCCATCAGATTTTTCCATCGGGGTCACCAGTGTAGAGAAACGATAGGGTAAAGAAGAAAGACCAAATGCAATGAATAGATTAATTATTAATTTGTTAGATTGACAGATTTTTATTATTCGTCGCAAGGCAACCTGATTGACGTCTCTCTATTATTTTTATCTTTTTGGTTCACTGAATGAGATCGAGACACCATAGAGGTGGAGTACGCCACAAGTGATTATTTTTCTCCATTTCAGCTTCCCTAAAAATCAGGAAACGTATCAGAGGTGGCTACAATTAATGATTCCAAAACATACAAAAATACATGTTTTACTGAGGATCGAACCTGGGCCCTGTGGTATCTCAGTCCGACGTATGATGTTCCCTGCCATCTATGCTTGTTTTATAGTTGCAAAATGCAGCATTATACTGAACCGGTCACAAAATATGAATTTTAAGGACAACTTCGTCCAAGACAGCACATGTTTTTTGTTTACAGTGTTTACTATTTTCTTTTATTACATGTTTTCTCATTGTAAATTTGCATGAAATTTGTATGGGATTTGCATACCATGCAGTGCGTTTAGGTTAAGTGCATAGAATAGGAATATTAACATAGTTATTAAATAATATTGTTACTAACAACAAAGGGATTCACCAGAGAATGGGCAGCAGCGTTCTCTGAGTATTTAACCAACCAACTGCGATCGCCAACCCGCCTGCCAAACGTGGCGATAGTGGCATATCCCCCCCTTTTGGGGGAGGCTCATGTCCAGCAGTGGATGTCTTTCGGCTGAAATGATGATGATGATGATGATGATGATGATGATTGTTACAACATAAATAGATAGAATGGAAAAAGCGGCGGGGCGCGCGTGGCAGCACTCTGCACCATAGTGCAGTGCATTTCAAAGCCTTTCTCAGCACGCTTTATGACTTGTTTCTGTAAATAATGTAACAAAAACCATCAAAAATGCCGTATTGTCCTGTTTCTAACTGCAGAAACAAAAGCTGTAAAGTGCATTTGATTAAAGTTAATTTTTAAAAACGTCAATATGTAAGGCGTACTTTGTTCGAAAGTTGCCACGCATGAATCGCAAGTAAAATTGTGATTACAACCATTCTATCCATTTCTGTGATTGTTACTAACACAGTGAGCCATTGTTTTACTTGTTAAATAAAATAAATTAAAATTAAATTATAATGATATCCTTTCGTATTCGTTAATAAAATTGTTTTATGACTTTACCTGTAAATAAATGGTTTGGTATACCTATAAAGCGCTGTAAATTCCTACTTTTGTGTGATGAAAAAAAATGCGTCCGTTGAACTGTTGTGTGTAGCGTTATTATTGTGTACCTATAATCAGTACGGTCAGTAGTCAGATTGCTAACAAAGGGAGTAGTTCCTGGACACGCCACCCTAAGACTTGACACGGAGCGTGACTGCTGCAGTAGGTACCTTACCTTCATCTTTTATTAATATTCGTCTTATCGGATCAGCCCTTTATTCTATTTTCTGTGATAGTTCAATACCGTGTAACTAGCACTTGCAAATATGGTAGCCTATGTACAAAAACAAAACAGAGTGTTTCTAACAGTTATATTAATTATGGTTAAAGTAACGGTGGTGAAGTGAATCATAAACATTAAACCAGCCAAGTGCGAGTTGGACTCACGCAGTAAGGGTTCCGTACCACCCATCGACCTGATACCCTTTAGAAACTTCTTTAATTTATGAGAGTTAATCAAAAGACATCAACGTAACGTGCGCGAAATATGAATATATGCATCTATTTTTTACGCAGATACCACCACATATATCTATGTTTACCCTATTTTTATTATTTGTTGCTAAATAACATAGTATGCAGTATATTCAAATCAAATTTTACGCTGGTATGTATTACAGTTTTGAAGATAGGGCAGGAACAAAAACTTTGAGAATAAAACATGTTTTTAGAGGTTTCTTGTATGGGGACCCCCTTTGGTTTTAGACTTTTTTTCTTTTTTTAGTATTTGTCATAGTAACACATATTCTGAGAAATTTACAAACGGTTACCTATTACCGTTCAAAAGATTATATAGCCCTGTGACAGACCTAAAAAGTGCGAGTTACACGTTTATAAAAAATGGCAGATATCGCCTTACTCAGTAATGTCGATTTAAAGAATTGGACAATCTCATTTTACAAATTCTGTCACAACCACAAGTCATAGCAAAATAAAAATTACCGGTTTCGTACCCGTGGTCCACCTTCGTAGTTCACCTAGGTGTTCCACGGTTAACTTTTTGTACCCGTAGTTCACCCAGCAGGTGAACCACGGGTAATGATTTAAAAAGTAGTACCCGTGGTTCACCTGATAGGTGAACTACGGGTAATGATTTAAAAAGTATTACCCGTGGTTCACCTGATAGGTGAACTACGGGTAATGACTCAAAAAGTATTACCCGTGGTACACCTATGAGGTGAACCACGGGTAATGATTTAAAAAGAGTTGCCCGTGGTTCGCGACTAGCAAGTAAACCACGAGTAACTGTTTACGATCTATTCCATTTAATTCAACTATAAGTTCAATCAGTTGAACTAATTGGACAAAAATATTCCAACTAGTAGGACAACTTTCTAAGTAATGGTTAAAAATTACCTGCAATTTGAAATAAATGGAATATCGTTGTTCAATAAGTTCAACTAAAAATAACTTTAAACAAAACGGGGTTTTCATAGTTGAAACTAATGAATGTGGTGCAAAACAAATGAATGTCGTAAAAAACATATGAATGTCGTAAAAACAAATGAATGTCGTAAAAAACACATGAATGTCGTAAAAACAAATGAATGTTGTTAAAACAAATGAATGTCTTAAAAAAAACAAATGAATGTCGTAAAAAACAAACGAATGTCGTAAAAAACAAATGAATGTCGTAAAAAAACAAACGAATGTCGTAAAAAACAAATGAATGTTTAAAAAAAACAAACGAATGTTGTGAAAAACAAATGAATGTCGTAAAAAACAAATAAATGTTAGACGAGCCTTTTTCGGCATTTACATTGGCGCATTAGTACAATGGTGCAATGGTACAATGGTGCATTGGTACAATGGCGCATTGGTACGCACGGCTACACATCAAGCTATACATATCCAGTATAAGCTGACCTCGCATTCAACGGAAAACCAATACAATACAAGGTCAGCTTATACTGGATATTAATTGCTTAATGTGTAGACGGCTAATTCTACGTGTACAATGGCGCATTGGTACAATAGTACAATGGTGCATTGGTACAATGGTACAATGGTGCATTGGTACAATGGTGCATTGGTACAATGGCGCATTGGTACGTACGGCTGCACATGTAGCTATACATATCTAGTATAAGCTGACCTAGCATTCTACGGAAAACCAATACAATACGAGGTCAGCTTATACTGGATATGTATAGCTTGATGTGTAGCCGTGCGTACCAATGCGACATTGTACCAATGCACCATTCTACCAATGCACCATTGTACCAATGCACTATTCTACCAATGCACCATTGTACCAATGCACCATTGTACCAATGCACCATTCTACCAATGCACCATTGTACCAATGCACCATTGTACCAATGCACCATTCTACCAATGCACCATTGTACCTGTAGTAAATGGCGAAGAAGGCTCGTCTAACATTCATTTGTTTTTCACGACATTCATTTGTTTTTTACGACATTCATTTGTTTCACAACATTCATTTGTTTTTCACGACATTAATTTGTTTTTCACGACCTTCATTTGATTTTTTACGACATTCAGTTGTTTCACAACATTCATTTGTTTTTCACGGCATTCATTTGTTTTTCACGACATTCATTTGTTTTTTACGACATTCATTTGTTTCACAACATTCATTTTTGTTTCACTACATTCATTTTTTTTTACGATATTCATTGGTTTTTCACGACATTCATTAGTTTCAACTATGAAAACCCTGTTTTGTTTAACGTTATTTTTAGTTGAACTTATTGGACAACAGTATTCCATTTATTTCAACTTTCAGGTAATTTTTAACCACTAAGCGAGGTATCTGAGTTAACTAGGCCGCTGAGCACTTATCCATCTGTCTGCCTGTCAGAATCAACATATACTTATTTGACTTTTATACCAATATAAGACATTAGCTCAATACGTACGTTTATTTTTCTCATTTAATTTATAATTTAGGGGACGGATACGAATGAAAAGTTCGATCTGTCACCACTTCGGCGATAAGGGGACAGACAAAACATTTTATTTTTATGTGTCCCCCTAAGAAAACAGCAAGGGGGACAGACGGGAAATAATTAGTTTGATCTGTCCCCTCATCAGTAACAGGGCGGACAGGTTGAACTTTTCGTTCCTGTTTATCCACAGACAGATCGACAGAACAAGGGGACAGACCAGAATAATTTCAAGGAAAATATATACCTATCTAGGTGTTCCACGGATAAACCCGATTACCCCAGAGTACATCTAGGTGAACCACGGGCACAAAAAGTTAACCGTGGAACACCTAGGTGAACCACGGGTACACTCGATTACACATAATACATCTAGGTGAACCACGGGTACAAAAAGTTAACCGTGGAACACCTAGGTGTACCACGGGTACAAAAAGTTTACTGTGGAACACCTAGGAGTTCCACGGGTACAGAAAGTTAACCGTGGAACACCTAGGTGAACCACGGGTACAACGAGTTACCCGTGGAACACCTAGGTGAACTACGGGTACAAAGAGTTACCCGTGGAACACCTAGGTGAACTACGTAGGTGGACCACGGGTAAGCAACCGAAATAGAGACCAATCTTCAACCACAAAACAGGTAACCGATTACTAGCGCCATCTGATATTTTAGTGCGATACTACTGTTAGTACATTATCTGAACTAAAAATAAAAAATGCAAAAAGAGAAGCGTTTCTTGAGTATCGAACCCACGTTCGTATTTATAAACCGGACCGCAAGATCGTACCGCTACCAACACATACTGCTAACTTGCGAATTTTAGCACTATAATCTACCAGTCAAAATCAATAAAAGTAGAATACTTTATTATTATATACTTATTTAATAATGTAATATTTGGTGAAAAATCAGTACAATTATCTCGTGAAATGAAATCTTAATCTCTTTGGAGCAATTATCCAATATGGGGTCATGTAGCGACATCTATCGAATATTGAATAAACTATTACAATATCTCGTTTCTTAAATTTGTAAAACCTGCCATCTATTACTTTTAGTCCGTAACAGTAACAAATATAATGCTACTAAATTAAAAACCACCATCTTACCTGTTATCTACAAGCATTCGAAGTACTACGTTTTTTTGCAGCGTTGTAAAAAGCTGTTGTACCCGATTATTTGTTCTAAGATTGAGCACCCTGCTACCAACGGTAAATGTCATGTCTCTGGCGTACTCATACATGATTCGATAGATAGTACATTAAATATTCATATATTTAATTAGGGTGACGTTTGACATATTATTCCGTCCCATAAATGGGTTTGTTTAATTTATTCATGACCATGGATACATGTCCTTCAGTCGTAATCATTGAACATATTATACTTAAATCAAAGAGTAAAATAAGTTAAACTTAAATCCTAGTAAAGTGATGGAATCTTTACTAGGTTTCTAAGGGGATGATGAGATAATGGAGATAATACATGGGACCAAACCAGTGTTGCCAGGTCCGATTTTCAAAATCCGGGAGGCTTATTATGAAAAAAGCGGGAGATGTATTGAGGAAAAATGGAAAAAATCGGGAGATGATGTTTTTTAACAAAAATTTAAGTTTTTTAAGTAATCACGGTATTATATTTTGGCACCATTTCAGCTGTAATATTAAAATAAAACAATTTTTTACAGTTTACTGCCCTGTGTGATGAAAAAAATTGAATATGTGTAGTGAACATACGATACACTGGGAGTGACGGAAATATTCAGGGCAGCAACTTATCCGTCTGTTTCATTTTATGTAGTTTTTTTGCCAGGTTTTGATCTTATTCCTATTATTAGGCTTTATACAGGGATTGTAAAAAATCGGGAGATTTTTGTCTAAAATCGGGAGACCGGGAGATTTTTAGAAAAATCTGTGAATCTCCCGGAAAATCGGGAGACCTGGCAACAGTGGACCAAACTGAGCTTACGGTGGTTCTCATGTCGGGGGCATTTTAGGGACCGCTACGAACTATAGGGTTAACTATTAACTCCATCTCTAATGTCTACCCCTAACTGTCAAAAGTAGAGAAAATATGTTCGTCATGCTCGACGTTGTAGACATGTGTCGATCTAAGTATAGAAACATTTATTTTCTTCATTATTGACATCGGCATTCTACGGATGGAAGAAATCTTTCTACAATACGTCATTTTGTCTATTCTTCCGTCGACATAAGCTTTGTCTACAGCGGTCATGCTACGCCTGCTGGTAGAAAACTCTATGTAAAACGTTAAAAACAACCTACTTACAAAATAAATATTTAGATTTTTGGATTTATTCTACAGCAACTTTTTTAAAGCACAGTCCAAGGAGGCTCAAATGTCACAAAGCTGAAAACTGATTTTTAGACGTGCTAAAATGGTGTTTATATTTTTCGAACGCTAAAGTTTTATTGCGTTTGCTACTCTAGGTACCTGGTAGTCCTGGTACTTCGTAAAATCGTAACGTTGTCTCATATTTCCGAAATGTTTAAACGTTCCGTGCTTTATAAATTACTGAAAATACTCAACATGCTTCTGTCGACTGAAATACCTCATTTATTTAAAAGGGCATTAAAATGCGAAGGGCGAAAAAATACAAAAGGTAGGTTACTTTTCATAATAAAAGGTTACTTTTTGACAGGAGTGCGCTGGCAACACTGCAGTCACGTCACAGCACAGCTGATTTAATATTATCTTACTAACTTTGTTAGTTTGTTGTAAACAAACAAAAACTATGTCTGGATCTTATTTCATGTTAAAATTTCTAAAAAAAGAACGTCTTATGAAGAAGCAGAAATTACTTAACCAACGTTCTACAACTTGCCTTGACAATAATATAAAAACTAAAAACTTTAACGGAAATAATTGTAGAATTTGTTTAAAAGAAGGTAAGCAACCGATTTATAATTCAGAAACTTCCTTTAACATTGAGGATGCGATACGCACCTTCTGTGGCATAGAATTAAGTGAAAACGATGACTATCCTAAACAGATATGTTCTACATGCCACACTTTTCTTCAGAATGCTGTTGCATTTAGAAAATCAGCACATGAAACTGATAAACTACTTCGGCAGACTCCACATCAGGTTTCTGAAGAATATTTAGATGCAGCAAATGATGCTGACAATAACGACTGTGACACTGATGAACATGTTCCAAAATCATGCTGTTGTAAGTTATGCAAGCTCAATTTTAAAACTTTTGAAGAATTAATTACACACAAAAAATCGAAAGCTCACAAAAAAGTTCGTATTCAATGTCCTGTGTGCTACAGATTACTGACATCTCAATTATATCAGAAACATGTAGCAAGACATCAGTCAGCATCGCACCTTGTTTGTGATATATGTGGTAAGCTTTACCGCAAAGATAACTTAGTCAGGCATCTGCAGCTTCACAGTTTTGATTTGCCATTCAAATGCCAGTTATGTCCATACAGAGGACGCTTCATGGAATCTCTAAAAATTCACATGAGATCACATACTGGGGACAAACCTTTCTCTTGTGATAAGTGTCAGTTACGTTTTCTCACTAGAAGTAATTTGAACAGGCATCTTTTGACTCATAAGAAAGAAAGACCATTTAAGTGTCTTGAATGTGGCAGAGGTTTTTATACAAAGAGGGATATGGACGTACATTTCAAGGCTGATCATGCTGGTCTCAAAGAGTTTGGTTGTAGGATGTGTGGCAATAAGTATGGCTCTAGAAAGGCTCTGATGAGACATGAACTAAGAGTACATAAGAGAGATAAAATGGCTAAAGGGCGAATGCCTTTGTACCTACAAGATGGGTATCAGAAACAGAATGAAGCCACTGAATAAGTTTGATTGTTGCAAAAATATTAGACCTTGCTATGTACATATTTATATAGATTATGCCCACGGCTTCACCAACATATGGTTTGGTTTATTACAGAAATATGTTATCATGCTTCCCTCAGGAACTGTTTATTCTTCTGGGATAAAAAGTAGCCTATTATGTTGATCTGGGTTAAGTATAATGTCTATCAGCAAAAGTTCATCCAAATCCATTCAACGGTTTACACATGATTGAGTAACCTTCCAGACATCTTCACAATGTTTCACATTTATAATCTTAGTAGGATTATACTGTGTCTTATAAATACTGTTGCCTTTAAGGCTAGGCTCCCAAAATGAGGTGACTTTTTGAAAACATGTGAGTCGAACACATGCTTGATGAATGTCAAATTTACATAGGTATATGTTTTTTTGAACCTTTATCTATCGTTTGATTAGACAGTTACATCATTAGTTGATTTTTGTTCGATACATTTGTTTTTTCAAAATCATGCGTTTTTAGAGATGTTCCAAATATTTCTCCTTTATTAATTAAGTTAGCTGTATAAAATGTATGCATATAGGCAGATAATAAAGTTTACTTAAAACTGGCTAGAGGAAATTTGTACAGATTGTTTAGTATTCTTGTAATAAAACGAAAACTGTTTTGAGACTTACGTCATTTACTTCCGTGTGTAAAACGCGCGGGAATGAATTTTTCGAAAATGTGTTCTATTGCAACTCGCATAAAATTTACGAGAGCGAGCCGCAGTTGCGGGGTGTAAGGGGAGTGCGAGGGTGGGAATTGCGTTTTGGGAGCGTCCTCTTAAACACCTCAAATAAAAAGGTACAAACACTTGAAAAATTTAAATACAATACAATATAAATTTAATATTTTAGACTCAATGTTATAAAATAAAAAATGAGTTCAATTCATAAATATTTATTTCCGTAACTAGACATGTGTAAAAACATTTTATTTAGATCTGTAATGTTATTTGTAGTTTTACATTTGTATTTTACATAATGTGTAAAAAATGTTTGTGCCATTAATTTTTTAATTAAAAATTACAATTTGTTTGGACTAGAATGTTCTATAGATAATTAAATAAAATTTAATAATAAATATTAGTCTATAATTTAAGTTATACACATAAAGACAACACTAAGTACATTTCTAAATAAAAATCACACACATTAATATAAATCTTTGGTGTAATAATATTACTACTGAACAATGGAAGATTTGATAGTAACTATTCTGTATAAATATCTAAATAAAGGCCACATTATCACTTATAGTTACACTTATCGGATGGATACAAACAACAACAGGGAAGGCTTCTATGGTCTCCTAAAATTACAATGTTTCTTATGTTACAATACTGGATATTTTACATAACATAACATAACATCACGCCTGTATTTCCCCGAAGGGGTAGGCAGAGGTGTATTGGTGTACTGGATATTTATTAGAGGTAAATACGGTATAATAACAAATTTTTGGTGAGTAATTAGAAATCAAGTTAGAGCTTTTTGAAATAACATCTCTAAGTAAAAAAGTCATTTGAAATTAATATTTAATTTTTATTTCTAGTGGGAAAATAAACTGAATGTATTAGAATGACCATTCCATTTTTTTTATGAATAATGTTGACTAAAATTGGTGATGTTACTGACTAGAACAATATTGACAATTTTTGTTAACAGTCAAAAATACTTCTTACATGATTTATTTTATCTAATTAAGTCAATTAAGTACATGTATTTTACTACACTAGTAAAACATAATTGTAAATACTTACACAGGCTTGTAATATAAGTAACAAAATAAATTTTATAATTCTTTGACTGGTAATTAGTGACTTGCGATTTATTGCTTTCCACCAAACATCAATATATTATTAGAAAAGAACAACAACTTGTAAGAACTTGGTAAAAACTATGGGTTGCACTGTATTTTTTTTCTCTTTGGATAATTTTGTGTAATATTAAAATATTTTACACACTCTTTTTCAAATCTTATGCAACATAATTTTTTTTATTGGAATAGGTACAACATATTAAATATATTATTAATGATTATGAAGATATTGTGATAGCTTATTAATATAATTTAATTTAGTATAGTACAGTTAGGGCCTCGCCATTTTGTGCAGAGATGCTATCCTGAACTTCTGCAGTGGAACACTAAAAGTATATAATTGATTGAAACCAATCTTCCGCATGTGTCCAATAACAGTAAATTATAGGTAGGTATGCAATGAAATGTATTGGCGTTCCGCCGCCAAAGATCGGCAACGGAACCTCTGCGCAATATGGCGAGGCCTTTAGGGTAATAGCAATAGGTACATTTTGAACTGTCAGATCTCAAAATCAGTATCTTGATTTCCCTATAATACCAAAATTCAAAATAAATATACAATAATTACCACACAGTGAAGCCCTGACACTGGCGGCCCTGTTAATTGGCGTCAACGCAGACCGCGAAAGCAGTGGTGGGGACAAGCTAGACCAATACTGTAATGACTAGCCTGTTGGATACATGCCATATGGAAGTCAATGGGGAGACCTTTGCCCAGCAGTAGGGTGTTACAGGCTAACAGTACATTAACAAAATAGGACTAAGCAGAATAATATGCTCAAAGTACAACACAAAAGCATATTCAATATTTTAAAATATTTAAGTTATTTGCCAGCATACTTAGATTAGGCTAACACTTTATACATATATAAAAATATACATATTGAATGGCATCACTAGAATATTTCCTTTACATTTTGGCCTGCATTAGCACAAAAAATACATCCAACCAACCATTCTTTTTATATTTTATAGTAGGTATTTATGGTTTTAGATGGCTCTCAAGTTAAATGGAGTGATGAATTTTATTTCCTAATTTGGCCTATATTGACTTGTAAAATGCAAATCTAGGGGAGTATTTTGCATATTTTATATTGCACCATTTACAATTTATGGATCATGAATAATAAAGACAGTGCTATTCACTGCTTTATGAGAGTCAGACGGTGCACAAGATTTATTTTATGTCTATCCAGTCATCTTTTTGTATTATATTTTTACTAATCTTATCAAAGTTAACACTATAGTGTTTAAAGATGAATTTATGGCAAAATAGCTCTCTAATTATTATTATTTGTCTCTGAAAGGCAGTATAGTTAGGATAATAGTAGATAAACAGGGAATATACCCATATACACACACTTCTTTAAGATTAAATAGGTACTTTTATATAAATCTTTTGAATAACACTGGCCCAAAATACTTAGTGCTTAAGGCACTTTTTCCCTAGTAAAAGAGACATAACAATTGATAAAATATTGTACTTTTTTAGTCATAGGAGGGTCCTCGGCACAAGGTTACAATAAACATGGATGCAAACACAAACTCTAGCGTTTGTATGCAGAGCATCAGAGTACACCAGATGTATTCTATTCTTAGGACTACTTCTTGGAAGATCAGAAGGTATAGGACACCCAATATAGATGGCACCGTCAGCAGCACTGAGAATAGTACCGGTATGTCTGTAATGTGGAGACATTAAAATTACATATATCTGAGATCAAGGCCAGTGTCGAAAATGTTTTTCTAGTCAGTGGGACAACATTGCAGCTTGAAATAGAACAGATCCTAGAATTGTTCTATAATTCTAGGATTTGTTCTATTTCAAGCTGCAATGTTGTACCACTGACTAGATTTTTTTTATTTTATTTGGAACTTTGGATTTGAAAGAAAACCTGAAAAATACGCCAGTAAATTTTTCACTTACCTTTTTCACTCAAACTGCCTTTTCGCCCCAATATAAGACGGGCGCCTTCAATGATGAACAATCCAATAAGGACCCCATAGTCTCGTCCTAGTTTCGTTGGATCCTTGTCCACTTCATATTTCTCAATAATTAAAACTGACTTCAGGATAAGAGTGCCTAATTCACATGTCGCGAATAGACCGAAATAAAATGAATTTATATAGAGCAGTATTTCGTATGCTAAGCTAGAGTTTACCATTTTAAGTTTTAATTATTCTGTTTGCAAGAAAACTTATTGGTTTAATTAAAACAAAGGAACTTTCATAGGCAATTCCCAAATCATTAATCTGTGTCCCAAAGAGACAAAAATGTAAAATTTAATTAATTCTGAATTTAAAAATAGAAATACGAGAAAAGTGTAAATGAATGACAGTAGGTCTGTGGCAGGGGGGGCCACGGGTAGTAATCTTAGAACAAAAATTTTCAACGTTATGTCTATGATTCTAGATGGGTTCAATAATAGATTTTGACAGTTACTTCGTCCCCCTCGGCCTTCCCCTTCTGGTCTTTATATTGTTGTTATATACCTATGTGTAGTATACATGTATAATCTCAATTATTGAAGTAATTCTCCTTGTAATTAACTCTTTGTAAAATGGGCAGTCTCAACTATGTACCTATCCCATTTAAAAGTTGAAATATACTATTCAGTTTTCTACAAAGTTTAATGTAACTAAATAAAAACGTACATTACGAATTACGGTTACGACATGTTTGTTAACATCTGCCCAACAAACAAGCCTTCTACTAGCCACTAGCACATCAAGCCACTGTTATATGATCACATCAGGTAAGCAAATAATAATATATTTCATTTCAATGTTAAAGTGTAATATTTGACAATGAACTTTTCAATCTGCATGCAGTACACACTACAGAAAACGATTATTTCAGGCTTCTGGGGGCCAAACTAAGCTTAATGAATTGATACACAGGGAAACAAGCCCTTCCCACCAGATGGTTCAAATAAAACTAGGAGTTGGGAGATTAATACAATACCGCTTGAATATTATTTGTTTCTTTTTGCAAACATAAGTATACTACATGCTACCGCAAGTTCGAAATCATAAAATATCACTCATAATGCAATACTATAGGGGACACTTCTAAGTACTCCTTGCCTATCTGGCCCTTGTGCCCCTCCCAGAAACAAATCCTGGATCTGCCGTTGACCACAGCAATAGGATTCCATTTGGACCCTTCGGGTGTGGAATCTTAATAATATTAATGCTGTTGTAAAACTATTTTGTATTATTTCAGATACTGAGATGCCACCGCCTACATACAGTTTTGTTGGAAATCATTTGTTAAATGAGGTAAGCAACAGCTTTTTTCATTTTCTTTAATGGCATTTATATTTAAAAACAAAATAATATGAATAATAATATTATAAGTTGACCTCAACAAAGTAAGCTGTGTGTGAATGTCACAATTAACTGAGAAATGTTTGAGCATAACGGTAGGCAGGGTAAAGTTCTAAAGACATTTCTATTAAAAAATGGTTCATCATTATCAGCCCGTTACTGTTCTACTTCTGGGCACGGGCCTCTTCTCAGAAGGATTCAGGCCTGAGTCCACCACGCTGGCCTACTGCGGGTTGGTGGACTAAACACCATCAAGAACTGTATGAAGCAAGTGCTTCAAGTGGGTAGGTTTCCTCACGATGTTTTCGTTCACCGTTAAAGTAAAAAGTGACAATCAAATTCTGATTCGCACTTGAATTCGAAAAGCCAGAGGTATGGGCCGGGTACGAACTCAGATCCCCCTGCAAGGATGGCAAGCATTCAACCACTAGGCTATACTTTAAATTACTAGGTTATAATGTTCATTCCGGGACCCATCTGGAAACCAGTGCTGCAACATTTCGGTGTTGTAGCATATGCTGATATGGGGGCCTTTTTAGTCTTTTACAGGCATATTATTTTTAATTTTATTGTTGATGTGTAATATTATCTCTCGCCTGTAACAAGATTAAAATAATTATTTTATTTCTTTCTTTCATTTTTTTTGATTTATGTAAATGCAATGATAACATTGTAGATATTAATGTAAAACCAAGTAGTTAAAAGCCTTAATTTTCCTTGCAGGTAATGTACAATCAAATAACAGTCCCTTCAACACTGAAGACGATGACTCCTGTGGCTAGGAAGATCCTGTGGATGCAAATCAAACAAGAAAATGTAGAATTTTATTCTGATTAGAAATAACTGAAAAAAAACATAATGTTTATAGGAGAAAATTGAAAAATAAACAGATTTATGTAAAAGTAATGGTTTTTATTTCACTTTCACTATAAAAAATAAAATATTAGCAATGCATGTATAGGTACCTACCTACGCATGAATAAGAGGCAAAAGCCTTGTATCCAAGGCCGAAATTTAAAAACCTTTTGCTTGGTTGGAAGTTGAAAATAATGTATTATCTGTGCTTGTCATTTTCTATTATTGAGGCTACTCTTTGGTTCCCTATCGACCAAATTTCTTGTTCGGAGATTGTCGTCTGATGCGTAGCATCTCTACTTGGTCTGTGGGGGGGGCACAGTCCAATAGAAAGACTTGCAGCCTAATTAAATACTAGCATCAGCGCCATCTCTGGCTACAGCGGCACATCAAATACAACGTGTAATGCTCATTAAAAAACATAGATGACTCTTTTCATCCTGTTTTACTGACATTAGGGATGGCGATTCTTTCCAAAAAGATCGATTTTTAAATCGCTTCGGATCGTAAGCTGATGCATCGATTCACAAACAATCGGGGTTTAAAAGATCGATTTCTAAAAAATCGATAATTTTTTCATGTTTGCATTTATAATTTAAAAATACTTTTTTTTAGTTTAGGGAATTCGATAAAAAATATTTAATCTACCGTACAATATTATTAATTAAAATCGTTTAATATTGTACGGTAGATTGAAATATTTTTTTAGAAATATCTGTAAAGACGATTATCATCTTAGTCTACCTGCGACCACGAAATGCTATAAAGCTTTCGAAACGTCAGGAAAACCAATTTAAATAATATACGCGAATTAATCCGGTTAAACTTTGTTTTATTATAATGTGTAGTGATCGCGAAAACCTAAGAAATTATTAATAACGATTATTTTTATTACCATATCAAAGTCAGACGATTTTTTATTACAATATTTTGTATTCATTAAGGTTCAAAATTATATTTCTAGAGCCCCTATAACTACTTAAATTTATAACAACTAGATCGTAAATTCTCACAATATTTATGGCTTATGTAATTTCAATTTCATATTTTTATTACAATGACAATATTCTGGGAAAGACTGCACTTCTAACAATAAAACATTTACTAGATGTTCCCCAAAGTACTGGGTTTTCCCCAAAGGTGTTACAACTAATTGACGTTAAATAAAATCCTAAATAACGCGCTATTAAGTGGTATCAAAAGATTTAAAAAAAAAGTTTATAGGTATTATATCCATTGTCTAGTACACATAGTACAAGCTCTGCTTAGTTTGGGACTAGATGGTGCTGTTTAAAAAATGTCCCAAAAATATTTATTTATTTTATTATTTCGCGTGGCGGCGCCAGTAGCGATTAAAGAAACCGAGATATGATATCACACACCTCAATATTACGTGTACTTTCAACTATCTATATTCTATATATACTATAATAAAACTGTAAAGGTCGAAAAGTCTGTACATTGAGTTTTTTTTCGCGCAAACCGGCTAGGGGGACTAGAAATAAGCTATAGAACACGAATCAATCGTTTAAAAAATTTATGTCTGTCTGTCTGTCTGTCTGTTTGTTACCTCATCACGTGAAAACGGCTGAACGGATCGTAATGAAATTTAGCATTTGTATTGGTATTAGTCTAACTTAAAATATAGGGTATGTTTTATCTGAATCGGTTGAGTAGATCCAGCGATACAGCTTGACCCCTCTATTGTATTAAGTTGCATACAAAGTAGAGGTCATGATTGTTGGTTGTATGCAGGTTGCAGGTTCCTAAAAATACAACTGGATTCTATTAGTATTATAGAAAATATAGAATAACATGACATAGCTCATCACTGTCCCGCTGCTGGGCATGGTCCTCTTCTTGGAATGAGAAGAGTTAAGGAACTGGATATTGTTAGTGTAATAGATTATCATAACATAATCAGCTCATTACCTACTGCCCCACTGCTGGGCACGGACCTCTTCTCGGAACGAGAAGAGTTAAGAAACTAGAAAATATAGAATAACATAACGTAGTCAACCCATTACTGTCCCACTACTGGGTATGGCCCTCTTCTCAAAATGAGAAGAGTTAATGAACTGGATATTATTAGTATTCTAGAATAACATAACATTACCAGCCCATTACAGTCCCACTGCTGGACACGGGCCTCTTCTCAGCATAAGAAGAGATGTGGTTAGTGTTATAGAATAACATAATCAGCCCAATTACTTCCCACTGTTGGGCACGAGCGTCTTCTCAGAATGAGGGAGTTGAGGGCTAATTCCATGAAATTCCATCACCTTAGCCGGTTGGTTGTAAAAACAAAATATAGTATGGTCGGTAAATAGTGTAATCGTCTGTGTAGGCGCTTATATGTATATATTTAAAGATATTGTGTTCATAATTATGACACGATGTTATTTTCCGACATCCACGCGGACGGAGTCGCGGGCACAGCTAGTTGTAAATAATTTTATGGTTTTTACAAAAAAAAAACGAATGGCGATTTTCAAGGGTGAAATATCGATTCAGTATTGTATATTGATTTAAAAAATCGATCTTTTGGGCGTGAAAAATCGATTCTTGGGTATATCGATCTCGGATTGCCAACCCTAACCGACATTTAGAAAAGTTTTGATGGAACTTTGTTGTTGTCGTATGCTTTAAGTAAAAATTGTATGATTTCCATGCGTTTTCTGTTTTGTTTTGAATCTGTTTTTTGTTAAGTTTGTGTTATTTCATTAGTAACTCCATATTAAGACGACAATTGGATCAGTGATCACTAAGTGTTGTTATGTTTATTGTTTTCACTTTTGTTTCTACTATGATGTATCAACACATACTTATCAAAAGCAATCTGAGAGTGGTTACTTCAAGTGCCAGCATTAGTACATTTAGGTTTAAGATAGCAGCTATTAATTTCATAGAAAGAAAAACAATAATATGTATACGTATGTATACGAAAACACACACACATACACAAAGTTTAGGAATAGATACCTATAACTATCTATATCTATCTATCCACGACATTTTTTTCCCCGCCTTATCATCAGGTGGCGCTAGTTTCAATACATGCTTGAATTTGGCTCAAGATGGCACTCTTGTTCATATATATTACAGTACTCTGTGGTCTGTGGTCGACACTGTCGACCAAGAACATTATTTATGTATGTATTACATACATTCCTGGACAAAGTACTACATATTTTTATCAATACAAAACTATACCTTATGTCTATGTTTTTAGGTTTATTTTCATGTAATAGAGATGTAAGCAGAAAACCAAAAGAAAGGGAGAGCCGAGAAGCGACTTGTGTGTCCTTGTCTAAAAAATTGCCAATGTAAAATAAAAATTTCTATAGTAGTTTTTAAATCAAAATTATAGTTTTCTAAGGCCCGTATTACAGAAGCTTCCTCAAGTACAGTTTAAACTCCAATCACCTGATCACTACTTAAGGATAGAATCGTTACTTGAGTATCGGTCTTATTCCAGAACGGTAATTATAAACTTTAATTCAACAACAAAACATACGAATTTGACCTGAAATATAATAGAAATCTCTACTCAAGCGTAGTCTGGACCACGCTTGAGTGATTACAGATCAAATATCTGCCCAAATACCGAAACAGGTGACAATATAAAACTAAACTAAACTCAGCTGAACTGTGATCAACAAATCTCTGCTTGAGGGACGTTCTAAAATCAAAGCTCAACTTAAAACTAGTTTTAAACAGAGATCAACGCTTGAGTATCCTTCTGGAATACGGGCCTTAGGAACTCTAAAGCGCAAACCACACCGAGCCGGTGTGTGTCGGGCCCGCATTGGGTGGAGCATGACGAATACAACATCTACTTCGACATCGAAGATGGCGCACGCGACTATTTAAATAAAATTAATACAGATATCGTTCTCGAGGTTCTCGGGGGTCCTGATTACGAATATAAGATTTATTTTGAGATCCATGAAGGCGGACGCGACTTTTAAAATGAAATCAATATGGGTATCGATTCGAGGTTTCCGGGGTGCTGATAATGAATATAGCATCTATTTTGAGATCCAAGATGGTGGACGTGACTTTTTAAATAAAATCAATATGGGTATCGTTTTCGAGGTTTCCCGGGGTGCTGATTATGAATATAACATCTATTTCGAGATCCAAGATGGCGGACGTGACTTTTTAAATAAAATCAATATGGGTGTCGTTTTCGAGGTTTCCCGGGATGCTAATTACGAATATAACATCTATTTCGAGATCCAAGATGGCGGACGTGACTTCTTAAATAAAATCAATATGGGTGTCGTTTTTGAGTTTTCCCGGGATGCTAATTACGAATATAACTTCCATTTTGAGATCCAAGATGGTGGACGTGACTTTTTAAATAAAATCAATATGGGTGTCGTTTTTGAGGTTCCCGGGATGTTAATTAAATAATGGGACCAACCCCGAAATCGCGAAAACACAACTATTCCTTACATTTTGTCGTGTTATGTGAACACAAATGCAGGGAACAGCTTATTACTGATGAGTACAATGACCCCTTAAGAGGTTTTGAGTTATTTCAATTACACATTGTATAATATGTTGCACTAACATTAATGTCGATTCTCTTGTTCACGAACTAAACTTATTTTAAACTATCGCTC
The DNA here is from genome assembly GCA_949699075.1 of Asteroscopus sphinx. Lineage (NCBI taxonomy): Eukaryota > Metazoa > Arthropoda > Insecta > Lepidoptera > Noctuidae > Asteroscopus > Asteroscopus sphinx. Next base: position 14,668,751 of record OX453025.1, on the reverse strand, counting down.
TCTTTTACTGATAGGAGATAACAGAAAGGGATGGAAACAATTTAAGCGTTGTCAAATTAGTCGGAATTTAAATTTCTATACAAGTTTAGTCGTGATTTTGGAACGTGCCCACTAAAATACAGTGAAATGTAACACGTAAAATAATTTGACAGTTCGAAAATTGTGGCCATCTCTTTCTTGTATCTACTATTAATAAAATAGGAGCAATAGTTGAGTTGCTGAAGTAGCGTGAACAAGAGAATTGACACCAATGATCCATGAAAATAAAATTAATAAAACATCGACTTTGCCTACCGTAAACCAGAAGGCCGTGTTGACAATGTCCATACCTACTTCCTACTAATATTATAAATGTGAAAGTATGGATGTTAGTTTGTTCTTCCATAACACTGAAACGGCTGAACGGATTTGATATACTGATTCTACTCGGGGTAAGAAAAATATATAAATAAAGTCAAAGCATATAATCTACTTCATTATGAGTACAATGACCCTTCTTAGTTTTCAAAACGATAACATTAAGTTTGAGAAAATCCACGAATAAATATTATTTGGACACCCTATTACAAAGAAATGCAATAGTGTTATGGACCTCTCGCTTGGCTCGTTTTAAGTCACATAGTGTGTTATCCTACTATATAGATTCATGCTGTCGACAGACTGATGCAGGGTTGCTGGATCAAGTTTCTGAATTTTCCCCATATTTATATATTTTTTCCCCAAAACGATATATGTTTTGACTATGTCATACTCCACGACAGAACCACTTTAACTAAATTGATTAAAAATTTCAGGATAAATTGTAGATAATGTCTATATTTTTGTAGCTTAATATGAAAAATTGTAGACTTATAGTTTCTTGGAAAATATCAATTTAAAGCGGTCTTGCCACAGAGCATACTCTCCAGCAGAACCATCTTGAAATAACACAGATACAATACAGATATTGTACTAGTTTATATAATGTCTGTGGGAAAATAATTGAGGGTTTGAATAAAGACGAAGTATCGAAAGATTTAAAAATCATCCACGATACACTTTAAAATATTTTTATAGCAATTTTTGGAATAAACATAGTCTTGTATTAATTTTTCAGTTTATAATAAAAATGGGGAAAAAATTTGCAAAAGTCAAAACATGTCATACTCCACGGCAGAACCACTTTAACTAAATTGAGTAAAAATTTCAGGATAAATTGTAGATAATGTCTATATTTTTGTAGCTTAATATGAAAAATTGTATACTGTTAGTTTCCTGGAAAATATCAATTTAAAGTGGTCTTGCCACAGAGCATACTCTCCAGCAGAACCACTTTGAAATAACAGTTATTTCACGCAGATTATGCACAAGTCATAATGTAAACAAATGTATAATAATTGTATATCAAAATAGCTCTTACAATTTTAGGTTTATACCTGTACTAATCGATTTTTAGTTACATGACGATATTTTATCTGAATGCACCTGACATAAATTTCTTAGCAAATATTTTACAAAGCTATTGCCTATTGTATTTGAGTAGGCGTTTTGTTGAAGATAACTTAAGTAGTAGTGAATCTGTGGTAGTGATAAATTCATACGTACTTCGATGCTATGTAATTATTTATTTGAACTATTATTTTAATATAATGAGTAATTCATTGTCATAATAAATATATCTGATCCACATACCTGATTTAATTTTGATGATCTATAAAGGGTAGGTATATAGGATAAAGAAAGAACACACCTTCCTACATTTTTATCATATTGAACCAAAATAAAGAAATGACCGGTCGTTTATTATTACCTATTCTATGCCAGTAGTTTACGAAAGAAGCGTTTTCGTTGAACAAGAATCAGATAAGAAACCTGACAAGAACCCTTACTGGGCACTGCAAGCTGAACAAACACCTTCACAGGATGGGCCTCAGTGATACCACAGTTTGCAGGTTTTGTCGCGAAAAGGATGAGACGCCCATCCATATCCTATGCGAATGTGATACAGTGCACCACATCAGAAGCCAGCATCTTGGAGGCCACGTCATCTCAATGCAGGAGATTAAATCCTCCTCCCCCAAGGTCATAGTCGACTTTATGATTGACTTGCAGCTTGGGGAAGTGCTGTAATGCTGCAAGAGGCGTCACAATAAATCTTATTAGGTCACAGTGGCTTAGGGGCGTTCAAGACCCCTACCTCTTTCCTCAAAATAATAAAAAAAAATGAAAAGAAAAAAAAATGAATGAATGAATTAGTTTCAGAGAAACAACAAACAAACAATTTTATAATAATAGAAACAACAAACAAACAATTTTATAATAATAGTTAAGATAAGATATAAAAAGTAGCCTATATGTTAATCCGGGCTATTTTCTATCTGTATGCCAAATTTCATTAAAATCCATACAGTAGTTTTGGCGTGAGAGTAACAAACATCCATACATCCTGACAAACTTTCACGTTTATAATATTAATAGGATAGGATTTATTATAAAGAAATCTATATCCTACCTATGTATATATCAATCTAGACATTTGCTAAGAAATTTATGTCAGGCGCATTTAGAGAAAATATCGTCATGTTACTAAAAATCGATAAGTACAGGTATAAACCTAAAATTGTAAGAGCTATTTTGATATACAATTATTATACATTTGTTTACATTATGACTTGTGCATAATCTGCGTGAAATAACTGTTATTTCAAGGTGGTTCTGCTGGAGAGTATGCTCTGTGGCAAGACCACTTTAAATTGATATTTTCCAGGAAACTAACAGTATACAATTTTTCATATTAAGCTACAAAAATATAGACATTATCTACAATTTATCCTGAAATTTTTACTCAATTTAGTTAAAGTGGTTCTGCCGTGGAGTATGACATGTTTTGACTTTTGCAAATTTTTTCCCCATTTTTATTATAAACTGAAAAATTAATACAAGACTGTTTATTCCAAAAATTGCTATAAAAATATTTTAAAGTGTATCGTGGATGATTTTTAAATCTTTCGATACTTCGTCTTTATTCAAACCCTCAATTATTTTCCCACAGACATTATATAAACTAGTACAATATCTGTATTGTATCTGTATTTTCCTTTCACCAACAAATTTTTCCGAGGATTTTATTCCCTAAAAACGATTTTTTCCCCAAAATTGCAAAAAAAACCCCAATCTACCAACCGTGGTAGATGTCACAGGTGGCAATCGAAGATTCGAAGCAGCGCTGCCAACTCTGAAATGACATCGCTAAGAATAGCCCTGAGTCTGTACAAAGATAAAAAATGTACGACAATTACATTCGTATTTTTTTCATTACTTACTATTCATCGCATATGCGGACAGTACAGTAAACATTTTTTATTTAAATAGTTAATCAACACATTTATAACGTGAGCGGCTATGGTACAGTCAACAGCATGACAGTGGTAACACTGCAATTCGAAAATCGCCCTTACTGCTTACGAAATAAAGATGCTGCTAATGTCAAAGTGTTACCACCGACGTGCGGTCGACCGTACATTTGACTTCCTATTTTTAACCAATCCCTTGTAAGTACTCTATGGTTTTATTATGTATTACGTTGGTAGCTAAGCTAAGCTAATGGTAGCCAACCTCTTGTTACCTCCACCCACAGACCAAGTAGAGATGCTACCTCCACCATGTATAGGATTAGAAGGAAGAGTAAAACTGTTTAGTTGTTAGGCATCCACTTATTTGACATTAGTTTTGAAAGCAAAAATATAGCCTCAAAATAGTTATTATAAAATGAAACATCTGTGTAGTACAGTCAATTTATTAAAACAGATTGCAACACATTGTCCTCATCGAATTGTGTATGGTGAGTATCACAGAGTACATTGTAATATACTGAAATAGAGACCAATCTTCAACCACAAAACAGGTAACCGATAACTAGCGCCATCTGATACTTTTAGTGCGATACTACTGTTAGTACATCATCTGAACTAAAAATAAAAAATGCAAAAAGAGAAGCATTTCTTGAGTATCGAACCAAAGTCCAGCGTTTATAAACCTGACCGCAAGATCGTTCTGCTACCGACACTTACTTCTGACTTGCGAATTTTAGCACTATAATCAACCAGTCAAAATCAATAAAAGTAGAATACTTTATTATTCAAAAAACAACAAAAATTGCTCTGAAATAGATACTTATTTAATAATGTAATATTTGGTGAAAAATCAGTACAATTATCTCGTGAAATGAAATCTTAATCTCTTTGGAGCAATTATCCAATATGGGGTCATGTAGCGACATCTATCGAATATTGAATAAACTATTACAATATCTCGTTTCTTAAATTTGTAAAACCTGCCATCTATTACTTTTAGTCCGTAACAGTAACAAATGTAATGCTACTAAATTAAAAACCACCATCTTACCTGTTATCTACAAGCATTCGAAGTACTACGTTTTTTTGCAGCGTTGTAAAAGCTGTTGTACCCGATTATTTGTTCTAAGATTGAGCACCCTGGTGAGTGCTGGTGAGTATCATCAAAAGACGAATATAAATTCATATTTTCCATAGGGCTTTAATGGAACTTTAGCTATTTCCGATATTTCTACCCAGTCTCTTAGGAAAATAAAATACTATAAACTTCTTAGGTTTTCGCTTTCACTACACATTATAATAAAACAAAGTTTAACCGGATTAAATCGCGTATATTATTTAAATTGGTTTCCCTGACGTTTCGAAAGCTTTGCAGCATTTCGTGGTCGCAGGTAGACTTAGGCCCGTATTACAGAAGCTTCCTCAAGTACAGTTTAAACTCCAATCACCTGATCACTACTTTGCCGTCGTTTTATCTTCAGCATACTGAAATTTTCCCTTAACCTCTCTGCTCGACAAGATTCTGACATTTGTCACATCAGCTGACTCGGCGACTTGTCGCAAATTACGTCATGAAATCACATGAAATCTTTTTCTGGGAATTTGCATACAACTTTCATTCTATGAATTTAATACCCAGTATCTATTGAGTATTTATTAAATTATGTGTTATGTCTATAAAACTGGATGCATCTTACAATTTAATGAATATAAAACATTAATTTATATACCTATGTAATTGTAAGAGCGCTTAGATAAGCTCAAAAAATGCACATTAGTAACATAAACACTTGTTAAAACGCTGGCAAAAGCGAAACTTAAATATATTTTCTTTTTATTGGCATATTACTTTTTATCATTAAACATACATAAGATAATAAATAGCACGATGAAATTTACGTAAAATTCTACGTCAAATATTAATTTTAAAAAGTTGAGAATCTCTAGTGCTGACCATTTATCCAAAATTTTTATCACAATACAAATGTTTCATTCAGCCATATCGATACTTACTCATTCGGCTTAATCGAAAAATAATCATAATAGGGTGTTTGACTGGTATCGCCAAAAATTATGAAAATTGCACACAACGTAGATTTTAGGTTGAAGAATAACTTTTACTAAGTTTTTTAAATTTAAATTGATTCTAAATATTTTATTTTCCTAATTGAAATTTCGTTTTTTTAATCTGTTGATCACGTGATACAAAACGTCTTGAGACTTGTCCGCCATTTAGGCCCGTATTACAGAAGCTTCCTCAAGTACAGTTTAAACTCCAATCACCTGATCACTACTTAAGGATAGAATCGTTACTTGAGTATCGGTCTTATTCCAGAACGGTAATTATAAACTTTAATTCAACAACAAAACATACGAATTTGACCTGAAATATAATAGAAATCTCTACTCAAGCGTAGTCTGGACCACGCTTGAGTGATTACAGATCAAATATCTGCCCAAATACCGAAACAGGTGACAATATAAAACGAAACTAAACTCAGCTGAACTGTGATCAACAAATCTCTGCTTGAGGGACGTTCTAAAATCAAAGCTCAACTTAAAACTAGTTTTAAACAGAGATCAACGCTTGAGTATCCTTCTGGAATACGGGCCTTAGGCTCGTATTACAGAAGCTTCCTCAAGTACAGTTTAAACTCCAATCACCTGATCACTACTTAAGGATAGAATCGTTACTTGAGTATCGGTCTTATTCCAGAACGGTAATTAGAAACATTAATTCAACAATATAACACATGAATTTGACCTGAAATATAATAGAAATCTCTACTCAAGCGTAGTCTGGACCACACTAGAGTGATTAGAGATCAAATCTCAGCTCAAATACCGAAACAGGTGACAGTATAAATCAAAACTAAACTCAGCTGAACTGTGATCAACAAATCTCTGCTTGAGGAACGTTCTAAAATCAAAGCTCAACTTTAAACTAGTTTTAAACAGAGATCAATGCTTGAGTATCGTTCTGTAATACTGGCCTTAGAGTGACGTCAGAATCTGTACGGTACGATATAGGGCGAGCTAAATGTTGCCATGATAGTAAAAAAAAAGAGTACGAGTTTTTATAATAATAACATATTCATGTCAGCCAGTTTATTTTTTATTTTATCGAGCCAGGTTAAAATACTTTATAACTTACTAAAAATTAAACTTATTAGCATTTGTACGTAATTATGAACGTAATTTACCACCTTTTGTTTTGTAGGTGCGTGATTCAAACACAAAATACAAAACTTTTCAGTCATGTCTCATGCCAGAAATAAAACTACGTTCCGTTTTCAGAGCTCGCACCGCTGCAACCATCTCGAAAGAAATATAAAAATTAAACGAGAAATAAAAGCAATATAAAAATAAAAATAACCCTCGACATCGCCTACTAACTTTTTTTTTTTTTAATTGTTTATTCAGCGAAAATTTACACAATATACAATATCAAACATCCTGCCAAAATGCAGAACAATTTTTCGGCAGTATTCTCGAGGGTACACATTCATTTTAATATTATAAATATATCTATGATAGGTAGGTAGTTCTAGATACACAGTATTAATTTTTAATTTCCAATATATATATTTATCGTTTACTACATTGTTTCGTAAACTAGAATCTTAAGTTTTTTCTCAGATTTTTTACATATTTTCCTCTAATTCGTACTTTTTTGGTAAGCATGACGTACTTTTAAGGGAATTTACACCGGCAACATTCACCGGAACAAGAACAGTGACGTACTAGGTGACGTAGGTTGACGATAATGTCACGTGACTTAGCGTTTTGGTGCGAAATTAAAAATGAGAATTTAAAATCTTGATTATTTAATATTACAAGCATATTTTAGTAATTATTTTTTAATGAATGCTTTAATTGGATGTTTCACCATCGTTTTACGTACATTTTATTGTCAAACAGCCTAATGAACTTCGAATGAAATTAATACTCTGTGTTTTATTACCTACTCTAAGGCCCGTATTACAGAACGTTCCTCAAGTACAGTTTAAATTTCAATCACCTGATCACTACTTAAGGATAGAATCGTTACTTGAGTATCGGTCTTATTCCAATACGGTAATTATAAACTTTAACTCAACAACATAACACACGAATTTGACCTGAAATAGAACATAAATCTCTACTCAAGCGTAGTCTGAACCACACTAGAGCACAGACGGTAAAAAATATAGACTACGGCCCGTATTACAGAAGCTTCCTCAAGTACAGTTTAAACTCCAATCACCTGATCACTACTTAAGGATAGAATCGTTACTTGAGTATCGGTCTTATTCCAGAACGGTAATTATAAACTTTAATTCAACAACAAAACACACGAATTTGACCTGAAATATAATAGAAATCTCTACTCAAGCGTAGTCTGGACCACGCTTGAGTGATTACAGATCAAATATCTGCCCAAATACCGAAACAGGTGACACTATAAAACGAAACTAAACTCAGCTGAACTGTGATCAACAAATCTCTGCTTGAGGGACGTTCTAAAATCAAATCTCAACTTAAAACTAGTTTGAAACAGAGATCAACGCTTGAGTATCCTTCTGGAATACGGGCCTAAGTGCTGCGAACAACCATAGTGAAGCCAAAAAAAAGACCATGCTCCTTTATATACAACCAGTGCTCACGTACACACCATGCACCTTAAGGATATTTGTTTTCGCGATGCTTACTGGACGATGCCGCGACATGTGAACTGAGAGGGGTGAGCACGGTTTAAGGTGCATGTGTGTGCGTGAGCGCTGGTTTTTACACGGAGGAGCACGGTTTATTGGCTTCATTATGATTGTTCGCAGCACTTCGTCTATATTTTTTACTATATCTGTGCACTAGAGTGATTACAGATCAAATCTCTTCTTGAATACCGAAACAGGTGACAGTATAAAATAAAGCTAAACTCAGCTGAACTGTATCAATAAATCTCTGCTAGAGAAACGAAACGTTCTAAAATCAAAGCTCAACTCAAAACTGGTTTTAAACAGTGCCAGTGATCAACATTTGAGGATCGTTCTGTAATACGGGCCTAAGGATAGAACACTCATTTTTTTAAATTTTGAATTACGAATGCAAACGAATTCCAATCGAAGGTGGATAAAGTTGCTGCTAATGACAAAGTGATACCACCGACGTGCGGTCGACCGTACATTACCTACATTCTTTTTGGTGAATTATTTCGATAATAATTTTCATAATTTGTAAAACATATTTTTGTTGTAGCGTAGGTAGGTAAATTAACATAAAATATTTGATATTATAAGTATAAAAATATCGATTTCTTAAATTACTTATTTTATTAATCGATTCGAATAAAAACCCAATAAATAATCGATTCACATAATCGCATTGACACATCATTGTCCAAAAAAAAAGTAATAACTTACGTCATCTATGGCATGGCGTGGCGGCTAATTCTGAATCGCAAATCGGGGAGTGATAACAAAGATTTTGATAAATTTTATAAACGTGTGTGTTTCTATATTAAAACATGGCTGTTTTCTTATAGTTTATTGTATTTTTCAATAGATTCTGGCATTTTTTTACCATGCGTACTAGATACAATGTGTGATAATAGTGATAATATACAACAATAAAACTTTTTAACAAAAAATTGAACCGACGAAAACAGAAACTGAAAAGCGAAAAATAACTAATTATGAGTCGGCGCCAAACGAACTTTTAACAAGCATAGTGCGTGTAAGTTGGAAGTGGCCGAGCGGAGAACGCATTTTTGGAAAGTTATTGTTTATCGTTGAAAATCTCACGTTATATTTGATGTGACGTTGTTTTTATTATTTATTTAAAGTAATTTAATGATCTTCGTTGATTGGTTGTTTGGCGCCGACTCATAATTAGTTATTTTTCGCTTTTCAGTTTCTGTTTTCGTCGGTTCAATTTTTTGTTAAAAAGTTTTATTTTTCATTTTTTTGTGGTTAAACTCTAAATCCAGGTCTCCATTATGTCGTAGTGTCTAGAACTATATTTATGTATGTCAAGTTTCAACAGAATCGGTTAACAGGTAAGAATTCAGTGGGTGAACAAACACTCATCCCCTGTTTTACTACCCTTAGGGGTGGATTTTGATTTTGAAATTTAAATGGGACCAACTTCGAGATATACCCTATCCAATAAAAAAAGAATCATCAAAATCGGACCACTCTGTAAAAAGTTATGCGTGGTCATACATAAAAAAAAAAAAAAAAAAAAAAAAAAAAAAAAAAAAAAAAAAAAAAAAAAAAAAAATATATATACGCGTCGAATTGAGAACCTCCTCCTTTTTTTCGTCGGTTAAAAAACGCGCGTTCGGTGGGAAACTTCTACTTTAGTTAAGAAAAACTTTGTTATCACTACTAGTTTTACCAATATGAAGGATTATTACTGCGAATTATTATATGATGAGCGATTTATCAATTGATTCTGTACATAATCCACAAATTTTATGTTTTTTAGCCTCGAACATCACTGTAAAAAATGGCGGTTATGGCAGTATTCACTTGGATTTTTAAAGGTATACAATAAATAACGCGCACGCGCTAAATATTAATATAATGGTACTGACACACGTGCTTTTAATTTAAGTATCCTAATCAGCGTACTCATAATGATTCGATAAATAGTACATTAAATATTGATATCTTCATGGTACAATAACACCAGGTAGTCTCTTCCCGTGACAGCTAGGTCACGTGATTGCCTCCGCACTACGTCATCGGTCGTGGAGCCAATAGCGGGCTGTTAGCGTGACACTTGTCAGTTTGATGTGCTGCCACTTTGTGAAAATAAATTACCCGAGCAAAATGCATTTTTTCATTTCATCATCATCATTTCAGCCGAAAGACGTCCACTGCTGGACATAGGCCTCCCCCAAGCATCGCCACAACGACCGGTCCTGTGCCTTCAGCATCCAGCGGATTCCCGCGACCTTCGCCAGGTCGTCGGTCCACCTTGTGGGGGGCCTACCCACGCTGCGCCTTCCAGTACGCGGTCGCCACTCCAGAACTTTACTGCCCCATCGGCCATCCGTTCTGCGAGCAATGTGCCCCGCCCACTGCCACTTAAGTTTGGCAATTCTTCGGGCTATGTCGGCTATTTTTTCATTTACTTTCTTCTATAAAGAATCACTTTTTAACTAGTAATTTAATATAGTTTCCTTTATTAACTAATTAGATGAATAACAGGAGATAACAAATAGTTAGGCTAGTTAGGAATTTATTTTATATTCATTATGAACAAAAATCTCCTTAAGTATATTGAAGATATCAATCAATGGCAGCACTGATCGTGACGTAGCTTGGAGGCATCGCGCTGTCATTGCGGGAAGAGAATACCTGGTGAAACTTCTTATTATACCATGAGCACTTTGAGTATATACCATGGTATATACTCAAAGCATGAGCATCACTATTTGGCGGAGAACAGTGTTGCCAACTCCAAAAGTTCAAATTATCGCATTTTTGCGTCGAAATTATCGTTTTTCGACAAAATTATTATACCATGGATATCTTTAATTGGGTGACGTTTGACATATTATTCGGTCCCATAAATGGGACCAAACTGAGCTTACGGTGGTTCTCATGTCGGGGGCATTTTAGGGACCGCTACGAACTATACGTTTAAATAATACCCAAAAATAATCTGTACCTCATAAAATACCCTAGGCTTAGGTAAAAATACCCTAAGCTGTCAACACAAAATCCAAGATTTTTGACACTTACGAGACAATGTTGCTAGGATACAAAATATTCAAACATTTCTATCAGCTGTCAACCAAGTTGAACATTGACTTGATTCTATGGACTTGTCATACCTACGAAATAAGCGTGGCATACCTACAATACCCAGGCCACTGTAATGGCGGCCCTAGCTAGGGAAGTAAGTAATCAAAACAAAAAAGTATCGATATCGATACTCGTGTTTCTTACCAGAGATGTGTGCTGATTAAAATCATTTTAAAGTACTAATAAATAATGCAATTATATCAAATACTAAGTTCGGCTGTCCCTAGGACATAAAAAAACGTGTGTGCTTTAGACCACATGACTGAAGTAAAACTTTACTAACTTATATCTCCCTCAATACTATTTCGATGAGAATAATCAACAATCAACAATGTCTTGAGAACTAACGAAGACATTTTAATTTTAGGTGCGGTCGACCGTACGTCAGTGGTAACAGTTTGGTTCTGGCGGTGCCTTTATTTCGTAAGCAGTAAGGGTGGTTTTCAGACTCAGGTGTTACCACTGTCATGCGGTTAACTATTCTTTTCTTATATTTTTTTATCGACTGTCCTTTCTTAATTTTTTACCTATGTGTTTTTTTATTTTACTTTCTATGTAACCCCACCTATTAGTTACCTGCTTGTGGTCATCACTGTTGTCTAAATGTTGCGCGTCGTTAACTGTGACAATAAACTATTTTTCTTTCTTTTCTTTCATATTTTGATACTTGCAAACTCACATAAAAAACCTATATACTTCGCGTTGACCTAGAATCATGAAATTCTGCCGATATATCGAAATATCGTTTTTTTTTTTTCAATATATAGAACTCCAATTGTATATTCAAAAATATTGATATATCCAAAATCTGATATTTAAAAAAAAAACAACAGCCCTAGTTTGTTTACTTGACAGCTTATTTACTATGGGCCACATTGCGGGGTAAGCGGGGTTGCCACGCGGAGTAGGTGTTTTGATATCCCGTAAAGATGTTGCCAAGCAGAGAATATACAAATAGCATGCGATCTCTTTCACCAGAAGACATAACACGTTGGTTAACAAGAGACAAAGAATAGATTCATAATTCAATAACGATTTAATACATACATACATACATACATATTATCACGCCTGTTTCCCATTGGGGTAGGCAGAGACTATGGATTTCCACCTGCTACGATCCTGACACACCTCTTTCGCTTCATCTACGTCCATTAACCTCGTCATGCATGCTCGTCGGTTTAGAGAACTCTTAACCTGGCATTTTTTGAGAACATCCGCGATTTGATCGCGATACGTTCGCCGAGGTCGTCCCCTTCCAACTCTTCCATCCACACTCGCTTCGTATACTTGTTTCGTCAATCTCCTCTCGTCCATCCTCTCTATATGTCCAAACCATCTTAACATACCTTTCTCAATCTTTGTCACTACATCTTCTTTCACTCCACAACGCTCCCTTATCATGTTATTCCTTACTTTATCTCTCAAAGTTACACCACACATACTTCTCAAAGCTCTCATTTCTACTGCATTTATTCTGCTTTCATGTTTCTTCTGCCATACCCAACTTTCACTACCATACATAAGTGTAGGCACTAACACTCCCCCATGAACAGCCAGCCGTGCCTTTTCCGACACTTTGCGGCTGTTCATGAAGGTGTGTAGTGCCCCATTCACCTGATTACCAGCACTCACTCTCCTTTCAATGTCCTTCACATGCTTGCCATCTCTCGTAAACATGGAACCCAGGTATACAAAATCTTTCACTTGTTCCACCTTTTCGTCACCTATCAAAATATTAACGATTTAATAGATATTTGTATTAACTAGGTGGATATAGAAGAAACAGACTGACTGCCTTGTTGGTCTAGTGGTTGCAAGCGCGACTGCTGAGCGTGGGGTCCTGGGTTCGATTCCCGGGTCGGGCAAAGTGTTATTGGGTTTTTTCATTAGGAAATTCTCAGTAGCAGCCCGGAGTCTGGATTTGTGCCCGGTCAATGGCAATAGGCTCGCCCCCTATTACATGGGACTATAACATAACTGGCGAAATGTGGGTGTACTATACACCTCTGCCTACCCCTTCGGGGAAATACAGGCGTGATATTATGTTATGTTATATAGAAGAAAAACCGCCTCCATATGTATAACTCGCTGTAGTTGAAGTTGTAGAGTTGTGTTGTAAGTATTTATTATGGAAGCTAACGTAGTGGTTATATTCTCTTTGATGGAAGCTCACTGGTATTGAAAGAATGGAACAACAATAAAATTGTTCATATATTGAATAAAACGTTTCTTATAAATTTACTCATCGTATAAAAACTTGATAATTAATAATATTGTCTATAATACGGTTCGTTTTTATAATATTTAAATATGGCAACACATGTAAGTGCAACGAACGACGCCAGCGGGGGTGGTTGTCTTGCACGTGTTTTTAATTCTTACTCTAGTGTAGATATTATGAATAAAAAAGTTTTATTTAGCTTTTAAAGTGTCGGATTTGACATTATAAATTAGAGTTGTTGTTTCAGCATTGTATGTTTTGGTAAGTGTTGAAAAATTACATGTTATGACGAGCACGCGCTCAGCCGCTTGGGCACGTTATAAATTGTCTTTTTGGTGTATAACGGGATGATATCTCTTTTATTTAACCTGGAAGTTTGTGCAGCACTAACGGAACTGTGTATTGTATCGTAATACGGGTGATGATAAGTGAATGTGTGATTGAGATAGATTAAGATACATCTTATCTTATGAATGCTGTCTTATTAGTTATAATCCAGTACTTGTCTACCTATATTTTTAAAGTTAGAAGTAAACGGTTCCCTATTTTCTCCGTTGGGTCAATGAACAAACGGATAAAAAGCTATAGAAAGTTCGAATCACAATCTTATTTTCTTTATTTGAATTTTTGATGTGCAAGCGGCCAGTGCAAGCTTGCTTTAAGTTGAAATGTTCTAAATAGGAGATGGTCGGTTTTTTTATTTTCTAATCATCAGTTGATTAATTAAAAAATATAAACAGTATGTACAAAAAGCATGTAAAAAAGTGCTCATGTAAAACCTCATACCATAACAAACAACAAGAGCAGCATACAGCATTTCAAAATAGTGATCTTAATATGTGTGTACAATAAAGTTTGATTAAAATACCTAATAATTATTGCCATTAATTAATTAATCTAATTCACAAAAAGCTGGGTGTAGAGTGTAATCCATCTCTTTGATAATATTATGGTGTCAAATAAGTTTATTTAACTCTATCATTTAATCAATTCTATTTCCTGTTAATAAAACAAAGTTTAATTTGATTAAACCCCAGTTTCTGGAAAAAAAAAAAAGGAAGGCTGATCAATTTGATCTATGGTCAAATCTAATGTCAGCTTCTGTGATTGGCCAGCAAAAATGTTAACAACCAATCACATCGCTTGACCTGAGATTTGACAGTGGATTAATTAATTTTTGATTTGATCAGCCTTCCAGAAACTGGGGGTAAATCGCATATATTATTTAAATTGGTTTTCCTGACGTTTCGAAAGCTTTGCAGCATTTGGTGGTTGCAGGTAGACTAAGATGACAAGCGTCTTTACAGATATTTCTAAAAAAATATTTTAATCTACCATACAATATTATTAATTAATTTATTAATATATTCTTTATTCGGGCATCTAGGACCCATAATGTGTTAGTAAAAGCTTAACAACTATTGTTAGTAACAATTGAATAATATACACTATAATCTACGTTTTGTCTGGATTCTCTCCACATGCATCGCTATACAGCGATTCAAGTACAGAGAATCCAGACGGCTGGCTATCATAGCCATGACGCGATTGGGGCTGGCTCGCACTCTGCAGAGCAAGGATGCACATCGTTTGCGAATAGTGGTGTAGAAGCAGTCTACTCCTGCTACTGCAAACATTCCTGATGCACTGCAGAATCGAGGCAGCCCCACCAACGCCCGGAAAGCGTTATTAAATTGAACCCGTAGAGCGTTGTACGATTTTTGAGTATACCTTGCCCACAGTGCACTGGTGTAAAAAGACGTACAATACGCTTGGAACAAGGTGATCTTAGCCTCCAGTGAACAACGCGCAAACCTGCGGGCAAGCATGTTCGCTCGCACGGACAACGCCCTACGTTCTCGTTCGATGTCTACATCGTCTTTGAGGTCAGTAGTTAGTAGATGGCCTAAGTACTTGAATTGCTCAACTCTCTTCAGAGGTACCCCAGTTAAGGTGATTGGTGGAACAAACTCTGGACTTTTACCACTGGCCTCAAAGACCATGTATTCGCTTTTTTTATTATTGTAAATGAGACCGTGATGATTTGCGTAGGATTCGCAAATAGACAACAGCTGCCTAATTCCGCCAACAGATGCGCTCAGCAATACCATGTCGTCCGCATAGCTCAAGTTGTTGACGCTCACATTGTTAACAAAGCAGCCGACATGCCGATTGCTGAGCGCAACTATTAGCGCATCCACATAAATATTAAACAGCGTGGGTGAGGTTAATCCACCCTGTCTAACACCACATTCCAAAACATACGGATCTGAAAACACACCAGCCCAGCGCACAACATTGACCTGACCTGCATACCAAAATTTGAGGATTCTAATGAGCTCTACTGGAAGCCCCAGCGCATGCAGTTTTCTCCATAGAATGTCGTAGCAAACCAGGTCAAATGCTTTGGAGAGATCTAAGAAACAGGCATATATAGGCGTGTTTCTGTCAGTGTAGTATCTGACAGTCTGTTTAAGGCCCAGAATTGCACTCTCCGTAGATAGTCCAGACCTAAAGCCAAACTGATTGTCGTGCAATGTTAGATATTTGTCAAGCTGAGAATTAAACAGACTGTCAAACACTTTGGCTATGATGGTGGCTAGAGATATTGGGCGGTAGTTAGACTTATCAGCCACATCACCCGTCTTATTTTTAACAATGGGCACTACTATTGTCCTCATCATCGGCTCCGGTAAGTACGAGTGAGCCAGGCACAGAGAGTACAAAAGAGACAATACTCTTGGTAAGTGAGGTCCTGCGTGACGGAGATGCTCAACGCTGAGACCATCATGACCAGGGGATTTCCCTGAGGTCATCCTCTTAATTGCCCCACGTACATTTTTGGCAGAAATTTTTAAAACTTCTGTATTTATGGTCCGTGATTCAGTGTCCAGCATCTCCGTACTCGAAGGTCCTAGCGGGGAGCTAACCTGGAGCTAATTAAAATAGTTTCAATGCAAGCAGTAATCACTCACAATATCATTATCTTTTACAGTGTTGCATGCTGTTTGGCACTTGATTATTTTTAGGACTGGGTTCCAAACAGGTGGTTGCTGCCAACCATTTTCTCTATTAAAATTAGGATGTTTTTTAATTTCAATAGCCTCACGGAGCATTCTAGGTACATATCGGTTTTCCTTCGCCAGAACTTGTGGTTTATCAAATCGAAGAAAATGGTTGGGTTTGTCTAGGGCATGTTCACACACTGCAGACTTTGTGGAGCCTCTGTTCTTAAACACACACTTAACACTTTACATTTATTTATTATTAATATTATTTATCTATTTTACACTGTAAAAGATAATATAAGTAGTTTGATATTGTGAGTGATTACTGCGTGCATCAAAAGATTTTAATTAATAATATTGTATGGTAGATTCAAATATTTTTTTAGAAATATCTGTAAAGACACTTGTCATCTTAGTCTACCTGGACCACAAAATGCTGCAAAGCTTTCGAAACGTCAGGAAAACCAATTTAAAAAATAAGTATACGCGATTTTATCCAGTTAAACTTTGTTTTATTATATATACTGGGTGTAAGGGGAACACTTCCGAAAACGAAGATAGGTGCTGTAGGTTTACTCGCGTTTTACGAACGACAAACGATGTACGAACTTTCGTTCCGACTGATACTTACATAATAAAGATAGGCTCATAAAAGACGCACAATTAAGATAGACTACGGTTCATAGTCATATACAATTTACCAGAGATGAGAAAAACAAACATCAAAACACGATCATCGCATGCGATAAGAGAACGATGTTTGACCGGAGTAGCAAATTGTGCGATGAATCATACGATTTATCAAATATCGTCGAACGGGAGTAGACCCCCTGGTGATTACTGATACGAAACCACGAAAAAAAAAATGCGATTCTTTATTTAGATTTTTATATATATATATTTTTGCATTTTTCATACATAACCAGCTTTGGGCAGTTAAATAAACTCATATAAAATGAAAAATGCAAAAAAAATATGAAAAAATCTATAAAAAAAATCGCATTTTTTTATGGTTTCGTATCAGTAATCACCAGCACTATCACCTGTCTTCGTTTTCGGAAGCGTTTCCCTGACACCCTGTGTAGGTTTTATAAACTAGCATTTTACAATAAACCAAATCTGTTTAAAGACCTTAAATTTTGAGAAAATAATTTTCTATTTTAGTAAGAACTAGCCTATGCCCGCGACTTCGCCCGCGTGAATGTTGTTCATCCCGCATCCATCGGGAACAGTTCATCATCCCAGGAAAAAAAATAGCCTATATTAATATAGGCTATTAATATAATAATATCTGGGTTATGTTCTATCTGTATGCCAAATTTCTTAAAATCCATACAGTCGATTTTGCGTGAAAGAGTAACAAACATCCATACATACATCCATTTATAATATTAGTAGGAAGTAGGATTTATGCCTAAAATAAAATAAACACACCTTGAATAATCAAGAATATTAAAATGAACACACTGAATAAAGAAGTATAATTGTCATAATTGACAGTTGTCACTGTCTAATCTGACTCTCATGTGTCAAAATTGACAGCAAAACTTGCAGATTGAGATTGCAGCAGAGACATGACAATTACCAAAAGTAAAGGTGCCATGTCTCTGGATTGCAGCTTAATCTATTTACACTTGACAACTTGTTGACGACTCAGACAGATAATTCGATGTTACCATCGTTTTTTGGGCTGCCATCCGTCAATAAAATATATCTACTAACATTAAATAACTTCTTGACTTTCTTTGAAATGTCTATAATAATTGTTTCAGTTTTTCCAAGATCCTTATTTTTTTCGCTTTTACGTCAGTGTAGATTGGTGCTGGTTAGAATTATCTCGGAATAAAAAACCAACATCCACACAAAAAGCGAACATCTCCTTTATTTATTTGCCAATATGCACAAATAAGCTGCCATAAACCATGAAATATTTAAATAACTTTTTTAATGCAGGGGCATAGTCAGTTGCACATCCTGCCTATTATGTCTCACTCACACAAAGAGTTTCTGACTCTTATTCATTATTATTATAATGACTATGTAAATGTGGCACTCAAAGATTAGTATAAATACCATGTTCTTTTGTTTTGCGAAATGTTAATGCCCTTTGCTTAGCTTAGCTTCTTAAATCGTTGCCTTTGCTTTATTTTTATTTTATTTTTTTGCTGTCTGCTAAATATAATTTAACTTTGTGAGTACTTGATCGTAAATTAATTAGTGTAGCAATAAAAGAAGAAAATAACTCTTATAGACATAGACAAATAATTTTTTATAAGTTTTTAAACTTTCGCGAATTTCACTCATATTGAACTATGTTTACGGGACTTGTCTTCTCGTGACCACGGCCAATGCAACTTGACCGAAACGTCGAGGTTAGTCAAAGTGTTCGTTATATTTTGATTTAATTGTGCGCGACAAGTCCCGTAAACATAGTTAAATTTTTTTTTGAATACAGCTATAAAGTGTCAGCTTATAAAAAAATATATCTAAGTATCAAGCAAAAGAACTACCTAAGCAATATCATGAATTGGTGTATAAGAAATAGTGAGTAAGTTTTCCTATATTTTGAAATGCAAAACAACACATATCATTGCATATCTAGATTTAATTAAAACAAAAGATACACAGTTTTTGCTATTAAACTAACAACAAAAACTTAAAATATAATCATCATCATCATTTCAGCCGAAAGATATCCACTGCTGGATATAGGCCTCCCCCAAGCATATGTATGTTGGGGGGATATGGTTAAAATATAATGCTTCTGCCTAATCAATCACACATGATTTATGATTACACATGAATCAACAAAATATAGGGAATAACTGTTTTTAGGGTTCCATAGTCGTACAAGGAACCCTTATAGTTTTGTCATGTCCGTCCGTCTGTCCGTCTGTCCTAATCCTTTACAGCTTAATAACTTCTACAGTTATAAACATAAGTAAATGAAATTTTGTAAAAAAATGGTTTAGATATAGATCTCAATTTTAAAAGAATAAAAAAATCTTGATAACGTATTTTAAGGGTGGCGCCCATACATGTGAAAAGGGGACGAAAAAATTTTTTTCGCTGCGCCCTCTTGTTTGGGGTATAATTGAATAGGTCTACTAACATGAAGGTAATGTTTCATACATAACTTTTTTATCAGGTATACCATCTGCGAAATACAGTTCGCCAATGTGGCTTGCAATGTGTCCCCCCCCCCTGCCATTTCTAAACTATGCAACATAGAAATTTATAGTCTTCCACATTGATAGAACTTTGTAAAAACTCTCTTTTAAACACTGAGGATACCTCAGTGCTTTTAAGTTCATAAGTCATTGACCTTAGAGAAAAATTATCTTAGCAAATAATGTTCCTTTAGTTACTTTCTATTTAAAGAAATCACAAAAATAGCCTTTTTGTTATATTGATGTGACACACTTCTTAAATTTAGCTTATTAAATTTAGCGCTAGGTGGAGCTGTTTGCAAAAACTAAAATAGCAATGATTAATATTCGATTTGATTCGTTTTTAATTAGACCTACTTAAGGAACCGTATAATACTGAGCATGGTCCGACATGCTCTTGGCCGTTTAAAATAAATAAATAATGAAGCAATTTCCGAGCAAGAGGGAAAAAAGTTTATTTTCGCATACAAAACAAAATCAATGAACAAGTTACTATTATCATACTTAGTAAAATTTTAATGTAAGTAGGTAGGTATTGAGTGAGATTTGCTGTCAAAAATGGTAAAGTAATTTTGTAGTTGACTATACATGATAATATTATTGTTAAGCTTAGCAACTTGTAATAATAATAAAAAAATTATAATGATTTATTTGAACTGTTGCTTAATAGCATACATAAAAGGTGTGTGAGCTCCAAAATATATAAAAAAAATGGAATTCGGGCGCCAGGAGCCACACTTAAAAAATAAATACCTGGATTGGCTGAATGAGTAGAGTTGAAACTTTTAATCTTTCAGCGGGAGAACTTCAATAAAGACCAGATTTCAAGACACTAGTTTTATTTTCTGTAGGCTTTTAATATTTGTATTAATCTAATTACTATCATTATCATTATTATTGCATCCTTTAAGGTTAATTTAAATTTATTATTAGGTACGATACTTCATGGTATTGAGAGAACCGCATTATACTCCAAAATTTACATACCGAAATAAAAAAAACCACGAAATAAGACCCACGAAATAAATCCCGTATACAAAAAAACCGCCAACAAATGGGCGGTAATTTCGTAAAAAATATAACACATCGATGCCTGTTGATGACAGGACCGATGTGATTAGGTGGATACTAGTCAAATTAAAATTCAGCAATCCACATTAACAAAAAGGTTCATCCCCTTGTATAACAAAATACTAGCCCATTCCGACGATAAAAACGTTGAATGGGACTGGATTAAAAATTAAATTGAATTAAAATGAGTAAGATCAATCCATCTTGTAAAAAGGTTTTGTCGCAAAGTGACATATCGTTCCAATGTTGCCACTACGATAATTAAAAATTCCACTAACAATCATAGATATTTTAATAATTTTATTCAAATGTGACGGCGTAAAAAACGCACGTTACAAACTAGCAAAAGACCTACTTTTTCTGCTTAATCACATGACGAGAATTGCCTTGACTCTAATCATGCAATAAAACAATATTATCAGGATTTGAAATATAATGTAATTAATGCAAATGTATTAAGCTCAATTTGACATGCCTTCGATAATTCGTTTACTTAGATATTTATTAAGTACCTACCTATATCTATCAACAAGATAAATGGTTCTTAGTGACTATGAGATAACAAATTTGGAAGTCGCGACAGACTGCGATATAAATAAGCCTACTATTATATAATACTACTAGCCCTCCGCGTGTAATTCGGCTCATCATATAAATATGTTATCGTGCATCCCTCGGGAACTGTTTATTTTCCCGGGATAAAAAGTATCCTATATGCTAATCCCGGTTATGATCTTATCAAAACATCCAAACATCTTCACAAACTTTCATATTTATAATATTAGTAGGATAGGATAATTATTATATACATATACAACATGTTATTGAAATAACTGAAAACCTCTTAAGGGGTCATTGTACTCATCAGTATGAACAACTTTTAATATGAGACCAACCATAAATTACCATACCATATTCCATAATACCATGTGTTCACATAAATCGACAAAATGTAGGGCACCCCTGTTTTTTTTTTTCGCTATTTCAGGGTTGGTCTCACAGTAAAATTTGTTGATAATGATGAGTACAATGACCCATTAAGAGGTTTTCAATTATTTTAATAACACGTTGTATATGATTACAATGTCTAATGTAATGCCTACTATAAATAAACATAAAATCGATCAAACATGTATGTAGGCATGTAGGTTTGTGAATGTGAAAGTGAAAGTTTGTAAACACACCCACCACGATACAGAAGTCCTAGTGTTGGCTGAGTAAAAAAAAAATGCTCAACATCATTTAGAATTTAAATTATTTAAATCCTGATAGACTCTTAACATTTTTACTTTCATATAAATTACAATACTTGGTCACTAGTGGTTGTTAACACTTTTTGAACAAGACAACTAAGACAAGAGTCATGTGTCAATGACCCCTAACGAGTCATGGCAATTGTACGTCAAGGCCAAGCATATAAGAGTATATATACTGAACCTGAGGAACAGGCTCTCACATTGGAAAACATAACGTTCTTGGCATCATTTCACAGCTTGTGAATCATAAAACTACATAAAATGTCTAACTTCTACAAACTTCTAAGGTAGGGCCAACAACAGCATCGCCATTTTATTCGTGGGAGGTTTTTGTTTTTAACCGACTTCTTACGATACGTGTTTCCAATAATACCTACCTAAATAAAATTGCCGGTATCGAGCTTAATGAAGTTAGAAAAGGTTCTATCATTACTAAAACAAAGTGAACATTTTCACATAATATCCTGTATTAACTTGATTGTTTCTGTTTTGAATACAATAGCCGGATGAAAGAGCTGTTCGAAAGTTTGAGCTCGACAGAACTGCATTATGAAACTGGTGTCGTTAAACTACGGCTTAAGTTGATTTGAAAAAAAAACTAAACATAATTAAACGAGGAACATAAATCTTGCAAAGTGCGCCTTTAAAGTACGCAGCAAATCGTGTCTGAATACCTAAACGCTGGGTCAACGGCCAATGGTAGATGATTCAATCAACGCAAAATAACGTGAGCTATATTCGATTTTGCTGATATGTAAATATTCCATAGTAAAATTGTATTATAATACAATGCCGAGACAGAACTGATGTTAGTGTATTTTTATTTGTTTAAAAACACATAATAAGAGTAGTAAAACCTCTATGGTAAATAATAGTAGGTACAGTAGACTAAGACAAAGAGATGAGTATCCAGGGTCGCCAGATATAATTAAGCTTTCTCAGGTGATTAAAATAATAAATTAGGAATCTGCGAGGGACTGTAAAAGAAAAGATGGTATGGCTAGGAAGGAATTGATCACAGATGACGGCTGATAGAGATGTACGAAAGAAGACATGCTGCGCCGATTCTAAAGGCAGCAGAACGGGATCTTCGATTCAATCATAAGCAAATAAAATGTTTCAGGTTAAAACTCAGACCAAAAGAATAATTTGGTCTGAGGTTAGAAATCAATAACCTATCGAAAAGTCACGTTGATCTACCTAAAAGTCACGTTGATCTACCTAAAAGTCACGTTGATCTACCCAAAAGTCACGTTGATCTACCTAAAAGTCACGTTGATCTACCCAAAAGTCACATTGATCTACCCAAAAGTCACGTTGATCTACCTAAAAGTCACGTTGATCTACCTAAAAGTCACGTTGATCTACCTAAAAGTCACGTTGATCTACCTAAAAGTCACGTTGACTGCAGACGCAAAGTAAGTTACGTTGTATAGGACTGAGACCTACTTCGGTACGAAAAGTATAGTACAGTTCATTTTCTCATTAGCCAGCTATTTCGAAATTCCGTGCTGGTGCTAATATAAATTTTGTCGATGTCAGTATTAGTATTTATAAACAAATCGATAAAACCAAATATAGATTAGATCATTAGACCATGTTGCATAACACTTGTCTTGTAAGTACTCGACACTCGTATTTTATCTAGTAACCAAGTCCTTGAGAAAATTGTTAATACCATACTGGTAGCACTCAAATCTTTTTAAATAATTTAACTGTTATAATCATTAGCATCTCCTGCGACCATATTTTTGTTAATTCCATCCAACATGTTTTTCTATCAAAATGAGGGCGTGGCCTAACTGTTTGGCTACATTTGATTGGCCTCACAGACCAACAGAAAATTGGCCTAAACAAAATGTTAACATGTTTGGCATAAGAATAGACAATAATAATTATTATCTATTTTATGTGTTTGGTTTGATTTTGGGCGCAGGAGACCCAGCATAAAGTCAACAATATGTGTAAATAAATTGATTATTATTTGTATTCCATATTTTCCTTCGTGATTGACGTTTTTAGGCCTACAATTCCTATATTGTCGACGACATTTAGCAATCCTAGCCATAATTTACTCTAGCTCAAGGGTGTTCTAATGAACACTAATCAAAATAACACTAATTACGAAAAAAACCTCAGCTTTAAAAGCTGCGGTGCTTTTCGCGTTTTGGTGGTCTTCGTAGAATAAGTAGTACTTTTTCTACGAAGAGCACTAAAAATACATTTTTTATACCGGTGAGTTTTCGTTGGTTTTGGAAACGAAAAGGGCTCATTGTACTCATCATTATGAACAACTTTAACGATAGGACCAACATTGAAATAGCGGAAAAAAAATCAGCTGATCCCTACATCATCATTACAGCCGAAAGACGTCCCCTACATGTGTTCACATAAATCAACAGAATAGACACAGATGTTTTTTTTTCGCGTTTTCGGGGTTGGTCCCATAGTAAAAGTTGTTCATAATGATGAGTACAATGACCCCTTTTCGTTTCCAAAACCAACGAAAATTCACCGTGTAGATTTAGAGATATCTTTCCAGAGCCTAAAGTATACAAGTACCCGCAATTAAAATCTGAATACTACCTCTTACTGCAATAAAATTTACAAAACGCATACGCACAACTAAAATCCGACATAGACACTTGAGACTCGATATTCAGCTCTTCAACAATCTAATTTTGTCTGCAGACCCGTTATTCAAAGCCGACGAAGAACACAGATGCCATTATCGGTTTTATGATATTGGTGGAGTACCTGTGACCTGTGAGCCATGGAGATGTCACACCAGGGAGGGGCGGAGGGCGAGAGCCTCCTGCGACAGGACCGAGGCGCCGTCGTGATGCCTGGACAGAGACAAGGGCGTAAGTACCTAGGATATAACTGGCAATAGAATAAGTGACGTTTATTTTTAGTGTTTTGGGTTACTCTTTATCAGGATGTTAGAACAGCATCTTAAAAATAAGGTTTGTTTTCCTAAGTGTATGGCATTTTTCAGCAAACAAAGATATTAAGCTAAGATAAGAGGAAAATTGATTCCCTCAGGATGTTTCCGATTTACGTGGAATTCCTTTCTTCGTTTTTTAAAATACTTAACGGGCTTGCCTTTGACCGCCACCTCACCTGATGTTAAGCGATAGTGCGGTCGACGATGGTTCACGCTTGCCCAGCAAAGGTGGAGAGGATGGCAGTGAAATATTTCGACCCATCCTCTCGAGTGGCTACACCCTGCATCGTACCGGAACATGACTAGGTCACTTGGCGGCACGTCTTTGCCCGGTGGGTGGTCGCAAGCCGTCGGCCGTGGCCTACCACCAGTATGTCACCTGATTTGCACCACCCAGGGATCACGTGTAGGGATTCGGAAAAGGGGTACTCTCCTACGGACGTGGGTGACTTGATCCCGATCGTAAGATCAGTTTCATATTTTTAACCATAAATTTCTATGTTTTTAACAATTTTTAAGTAAAGGAGGTTACGTAAACAATGATGTAGGTTACTCATTATAACCAGCTAATTTGCCCAGCCGCGTCTGTAGCTCTATCAATAAAAGCTTGGACGGATGTGTTAAACCACTATCTTTGCGGAAATATTATTTCTACTCCGATAAGCCTTATTCCGTTTGACCGTTTGATCATGACCAAAGGAGCGCCTTTATCCAGTATGCCAACGTGTGTTAAAGAGCAGTAGGCCAATTCACATAACTAAACAAGTGCAGTTGCAGTTAACTTTTGATCAAAATAACACTTTTCGTATTCTCTTATTTTCGGCGGTCGCTGTCAGATACGAACTGCAGCGTCACTGCAACTTGATCGGCGCATCATGAAATTACGTGAATTAGGGCCCTTAGAGCTGTGATTCATACACTGTATTTATATGCACACCCACATCACAAACGAAGATTGTATTGCCAAA
This sequence comes from Asteroscopus sphinx, assembly GCA_949699075.1. Taxonomy (NCBI): domain Eukaryota; kingdom Metazoa; phylum Arthropoda; class Insecta; order Lepidoptera; family Noctuidae; genus Asteroscopus; species Asteroscopus sphinx. The sequence continues at coordinate 14,642,982 of OX453025.1, read as the reverse complement.
AAAGTTTCGACCAAACTGAACAAACATCCTCTTCAAGATGAAATCACGATTCACTTGCGAATCATCGCTATATGCAGTTTAAGGTTATTAATTCACAATCACAAAACTGTGCTAAATGCGTTGTCATAAATTGACCTTGACGAGATCACGAGATGATTTGCTTATCCGATCCGTATCACAATTTTATTCTGAATACAAGAACGATTTTGGACGATTACGATTTTGATCTGAAGAGTTATATACGGATACTTCTTTCAAATGTCTTTCCGTTTTTGAGCCTTTGTTGCTACCTTTTAAAATGCTTTTAGATTTTTTTTTTTTTTTTTATGTTTTTTTTTTTCTCTGTGTTAGACTACCCAACAATGTTTGCATGCCGGCGGAATGCAAACATTGTTCGGCTTATTTTAGGCGGAATATTATGTACCAATACAATATATTTTTTTACCATCTATGTAACAATATTCACGCAAATAAAGAATTGAATTTGAATTTTAGACACTACAAGTGCCTACTTTTATAAAACAATATAAATTTGTTATATTTTTCGGTTTAAATACGAGAATTATACGTGAAATTGTTGTCCCATCCAGTCACTTAACAATTTTGCGAAATGCTTCTGAGATTCTCGCCTCCTTGAGTTTTAAGGTGATGTAATTCCAAAAGCAACCTTTAATTATTGAAGAGGATCATACAGTATGAAACAAAAACCCTGTTGTTCCTGTGGGGTACGTTATCAGAATTATTCATACGTAAGGACACAAAACATTTGGAAAAACTCTTCAATAAAAATAATCAAATTAAATGTTGTCGATTGGAGTATTTTCCATGTTATTGTTGAAAATTGCCACTAACAAACAATCAGCAAGTAAATTGCAAATTCTATAAGTTTTCACATAAAACTATGTACGATGGAGCAAATTTTATTTTATTTGAAACTGCAATTACTTTCGAAGTTGCTATAAAGTAAGTTTTATGTCCATTCCTATCTACAAGTTTGCCCTTTGAGCGACGTATACGCATGTAGATCGCACGTGTGGCGTACGAACAATAGCGCATCGTGCATTATTTACAAATGTCTCATATGACGTGTAGGTTTCCTTAGCATGGCAAAGTATTATAATTCAATACCACTAGATCTTCTTTCATCTACCGATAAATAGTTCTAGTTGAAGCCGCGTGCGTACAAGACTAAAATTGTATAGGTTACCGAAAATGGCGCCCTATATCGCGTTACGAAATAATGTTGCGAATAATGTCTCTTTGATGCAAAATTCTCTCGATTTTGGCCAACAGGTTGTCAAACATTTCCCTTTTGACTTTCCTAGTAAAGGGATTATAATGGGCAGCGGGATCCTCTTGTGATTTTTCTTTTCTTAAATTAAGGTACCATTTGGAACGAGAATCAAATCAAGTACTGCACATCCTCCTTCAAAAAGTCCCTCGTTAAACCACAGTCATGCTGTAAATAGATGTGCTGTGCTCGTAGGTTTACTATCAATTAATAAGCCAAGGTACGCAGGTTTCTAATCATTTGAGACTTGCTTAATTTAATATTCATGGTATTTTGTTCATATGTATGTCATTATTACAAAATCTAGATAATATTATGCATATCAGTTTGTTTCGTGTTTATCAATTCATATTTGTCTATCGCCGGCTTAATTCTAATTAATTAGCTTCGTGTTCTACATTTTGTCTTTTTCTAGAACCATACATAGAATATTTAACACAAAATTATGTCATGAAATTATTTGTTATTTCTGTGTACGCCTACAGTTCAATGCAAGAACGTCTCTATCAAAATGCCAAGTCTCCGAGGCTTGAAGCATAACCACGCATCCAATGAATGAATTGATATTTCGTTGCGCGTTGGCGCTGCTGGGACGTTTTTCACTCGGGAAAACGTTAATACCCTCAAGCACCGCTGGGACGTTTTCGTCCCAGTGAAACAAAAGTCTTTTTAGACTCTATTTTTGATCAGTGAAGGTTCAAATTCTATTGAACGGCGCATACGCAGCGGTGCCTGATAGAGTCACCTGAGGTCTCCCTATTTCAAAGCTCCATATACCTAACTGGTGTAAAAAGATCCATCACAAACCTGAAAGCCACGTATTTTACCCATCATTACGATGTTAGTTTTTATTAGGTCATACTTGAGAACAGAATGATTATGGTTTTTTTTTTTTTTTTTTGTTATATTATACGATGGCGAAACGAGCTAAAGGCCCTCCTGATGTTAAGCGGTTACCTTTGCCCATAACAACTGCAATACTACCTAGGCTGTTGCCTAAATGGTACCGCAAGTCGGTTCGCCAAACTGAGACATGAAGATGGAAAGTCTCATGTGATTGTAATTTCACCGGTACCCGGTATTGAAGGTCAAAGTAATTTTTTTTGGGGTTTTTAGTCCTTACACATGGGGCGGCGAAGAATTGCCAAACTTACGTGGCAGTGGGCGGGACATTGCCCGCAAAACGGATTGTCGATGGGGCCGTAAAGTTCTGTAGTGGCAACCGCGTACTGGAAGGTGGTGAAAGGTGGCGTGCGCAGAGTGGGTATGCCCCCCACAAGGTGGACCGACGACCTGGTGAAGGTCGCGGGAATCGGCTAGATGCGGAAAGCGCAGGGCCGGTCGTTGTGGCTTGGGGGAGGCCTGTGTCACTATGTCCACTATGTCCAGCAGTGGACGTCTTTCGGCTGAAATTATGACGATGATGAAGCGGGGCGGCGCCGGCGCAACCGCCACAGTGAGCGTGATGCGGTCTACACAACTACACGTAGGCTAGGCACTAGGCAAACTCATTTGAACGCGTGACATTGCGGCAATGCAAGCATCACCACTGCGTTTTATTATAACTAGAGCAGTTAAAAGAGATGATAAAGTGACTACCTGTGCGGTAATTTAGGCTTTCAAGGAACACAGAAATTGCAGTTTTAACGACATGTCAAATTAAAACTGGTAGTGTAGTGTGAAAATACTCGAGCTGGGACATCGTTTTACTACGCATTTATTCGCACATCCGATAGTAACCGGTCATTATGTATTTCCTTATTACTTGGAATACGTCAATTGCACGATTGTAAGATACAAGATGAGTCAGCTAGCCAAGAGTATGAATCAGACAAGCTATAAGAACTTATTGAAGAACATGGTACGAGTGTTGTGTGTTGTCAATATAGCTCGCGGTAGTAAATAAACTTGGTACTTATTACAGCTAATCTTTTGGATAGCACAAAAATAACTGCCTCCGTTTTGCATACTGTATATCTACGTGTCCGTCGACATGCTTGATTGCACCAACGATAATGCTCTGGTTAAACAACGGTTTATCTACAATTCTAATCGATTTTTCGAGTAATTAATCAGAGAATTAACGTTGATGAACACCAGCCTTAAAATAAATAATCGTCCAGCCAGCGGGCCCATACAGGTTATAAACTTGTACATAAATGGAAATAAATGTAAAATATGAGAAACAATCAAAATACCTTATTAAAAGTAAATACTTATTTATAAATTGCGAATATATTCTAAAGTGTAATACTTGAAAAGTTGCAACTTGCAATTCAGGATTTGTAAAATAAAATAGGTACAAAATCTTAAAAGCAGTTAAAAGCATAACATTAAAAAAAAAAACATTTGAGGGCCCACAAGCTCAAAAACTTTAAGTACAACTATAATAATTAAGCTATAATGATTAAGCTATCGCCGTCAAAAAATCTAATTGGTGCCTGCTAAATAGACGGACTGCACTGTAACGGCTAAAGCAATCTTGTACTATTTATAGGTAAACGTAAAGTAACATTTAGCTTTCTGGTTGTCTTATTAATACTTTGTCGTCGTTCCATCTCGAATTAGCGACAACTCGCGAAAACGTTGGTTACGTCTTCAAATTGTTAGCATGTTCTCGGGACTATTTTGTGGTTTTCAGTCTCACGCAAGTTAATCATTTAGTATATACTTGTACGTGATTGAATCGGCTCCGTAGGTAAGTACACACTTGATGGAATAAAGACATATTTATTCCAGTTCAAATGTCTTGTTTTTGACTGCGGTAAGTGGCTTCTCCTTTTTGATGTTTGATGTATTAAAATCTTCCGTAAAAGCAAAGAAACACAGCAAACCACATAGTGTTTTTAAACTTATTGAGCGGTGATTTTCTACGGTCAGTAACGCATAGAAAATGCATTGGAATGAATAAGATTGATACTATTCAAACCATCGAACTTTCAGAAGCTAAATTAAAAAATCTCATGTAGTCTCACTGAAATCAAAATAAGTAATAATAAGGCAATTAGATTTCTGTGTGTAGCCCAGATTTTAGAAGCGAACTGACTAACAGACAGTTCTAAAATGAGTTATACTGTCGAGATCAAATTGATTCAACATGTGAGTTGATGTGAGTGACATTTACGAGAAGAGCCTTTTACATCATAAATCGTAGGTGTAGATTTGTATAATACAGGGTTTCAACAATGCAAGGCCTGACCTTCCCAGGTCGATGTGCCGCGTGGGTGGTAGAAGACTCTTGATGGCTAAGTGGCCTTTGTTCAAGTCTCACACACACATATGCATATCGCGCACCATAGGTACTTTACCGGAGAGGAATGTGAGGAACTTGACACGAGTACATCTTTGTGACAGTCAGCTGTTATATGTATATGAATGTATAAAGTAGGAAAAGGTGTAGGTATGTAAGGACGTTCTGATTCTGCCTACCACTGTTATAAAATGTATGAATTTTAAAATAGTTGAACATTTGAATAAAATAAAAACCGGCCAAGAGCATGTCGGGCCATGCTCAGTATTATAGGGTTCCTTAAGTAGGTGTACAAACGAATCAAATCGAATATTAATCATGGCTATTTTAGTTTTTGCAATAATCGGCAGCATTCGCGACTCAGAGCGTGTTGTTAGTAGCGCCATCTAGCGATAAATTCAAGAAGCCAAATTTAAGAAGTCTGATTGATGTCAAAGTTACTTTTTGTGATTTTTTCAAATAGAAAGTAGCTAAAGGAGCATTATTTGCCATGATAATTTTTCTCTAAGGTCAATGACCTTTGAACTAGGACGATTTAAGTATTTTTCGGTTTTCTGTCTATAACTCAAAAAATTATAATCACATTATACTCGAAATAATTTTAAAAGAGAGTTTTTACAAAGGTCTATCAATGTAGACGATTATAAGTTTCTACGTTGCATAGTTTAGAAATGGCAGGGGGGGGGACACATTGCAAGCCACTTTGGTGGGCTATATTTCGCAGATGGTACACCTGATAAAAAAGTGGTGTATGAAACATTACCTTCATTTTAGTAGACCTATTCAATGATACCCCACACGATGGGGTGCAGTGAAAAAGATTATTTTTTTCCCATTTCACATGTATGGGCGCCACCCCTAAAGAACGTAAAAACTATTTTTTTATTCTTTTAAAATTGAGATCTATATGCAGACAATTTTTTAACAAAATTTCATTTACTTATGTTTATAACTGTAGAAGTTATTAAGCTGTAAAGGATTAGGACAGACGGACAGACGGACAGACGGACAGACGGACAGACGGACGGACATGACGAAACTATAAGGGTTCCTTGTAGGACTTCGGAACCCTAAAAAGGCATTGCAAAAAGTAAAATAAGCAGGTAGGTAAATAGTATTTTCCATAAGGAAAATAAAAGCGGATGTGAGCTTGCGATAGAAGCATTTGCAGTTTAAGTTGTTTTAAAGTCCGTTATTAATTTACCTATTCGCTATTAACAATGTGTAACGAGGTCCAACTCGTTATGCTGCTCACCCTATTTGGTTTTCCTGGCCACTTTATTATACTTTAATCAATCAAAATTCAAAATTATTTTCCAAAATGTTCATTTTTCCGCAAAGAACTTAAGTATTTAGGATACGTTATCGATGAAAAAGGTCTTCACACCGATCCTGATAAGGTTAGGGCAATTTTAGAAATCAAACCACCAAAGTCTGCTCGTGAAGTTAAAAAATTTCTAGGCACTGCCAGTTGGTACAGACGTTTTATCCCAAATTTAAGCACTTTAGCAGCTCCATTGACTAAACTAACTTCTACTAGTAAAAAAGCACCACCTTTCAAATGGACCGATAAAGCAAATGAATCTTTTATTCAAATAAAACAAGCTTTAACATCTACTCCTATCCTTGCTTGTCCAGACTTCTCTAAACCTTTTGCAGTACACTGCGATGCTTCCGCTTATGGATTAGGTGCAATGTTGACCCAAGATTTTGATGGTGTCGAAAAACCAATTGCTTATATGAGCAAATCTCTTACAGGCCCTCAACGAAATTATTCAATAACCGAACGGGAACTTTTAAGCGTCATTACTGCCCTTGAATATTGGCGTTGTTACCTTGATAATGGTCAAAAATTCATTATTTATACAGATCATTCTGCCTTACAATGGTTTTTACACCTAGACAATCCTACTGGTAGACTTGCTAGATGGAGTATTCGTCTATCAATGTTCAATTTTGAAATCAAACATAAACACGGCAAAGATCATTTAGTTCCAGACACTTTGTCTCGTTTTCCACCAGTTAATATAATTAACATTAACCATTTAACTTCACAAGACGATTGGTTTAATTCAGTCTACCGCAAATGTAAATCAAATCCTACTTCCACACCGGATTATATAATTAAAAATAATAAACTCTATAAATACTCTCGTTCAAATACACAATTTTATTCGGAGTTTAATTGGAAACAAGTTATACCTTTAGAGGCAAGGGAGGAAATTATTTTACGAAATCATTCAACACCAACCTCAGCACATTTCGGTATTTTTAAAACATACAATCGCATAAAGCAATTTTATTTTTGGCCAGGCATGTACAAAGATGTTGCGGCTTTTGTTTCAAATTGTGAAACTTGTTTAGCTTATAAGCATAAAACTCAGCAAACTTTAGGCCTTATGGGTAAACCAAAAAATGTTTCTCGTCCATTTCAATGCATATCTATCGATTTAATAGGTCCATTACCTATGACACGTAAACTTAATAGATTCATATTTGTTGTTACGTGTTGTTTTTCTAAATACTGTCTTTTGTTTCCTATCAAAAGAGCTACTTCTAACATATTAAGACATATTTTAGAAAATTTAGTTTTCATGACATATGGAATTCCAGAAACCGTCATCTTAGATAATGGTCCTCAAATGATAAGCAATGAACTTAAAGACTTATTCACTGCTTATAATATACCAAAAATACATTACACTCCATTATACTGTCCACAAGTCAACACAGTAGAACGTTATAACAAAACAATTATTACCGCGGTCGCTTCTTTTGTTAAGAATGACCACAGAACATGGGATCTAAATTTAAATAAAATTCAATTTGCAATAAATTCCGCAGTAAATGAAACTACTAAATATACACCAGCATTTTTAGTTTTTGGTCGAGAACTTGTTCCTTGCGGTTCAGTTTATAATTCTAAAGATAATACTGAAGAATTAATATTTTCACCAAGAGATGAATATGCTGAATATATGGGACAACTTAGTTCATTATTTTCAAGAGTTCAAGCTCGCTTATTTCACGCTCATCAAACTAATGCTCATCACTATAATAAACATCATAAAAATTTAGAATTTAACAATGGTGATGTCGTTTGGAAAAGAAATCGTCCCATCAGCTCTTCAGATAAACATTTTTCGGCAAAATTAGCACCTAAATTCAGTAAATGCGTTATAACAAATAAAATATCACCACTCATTTACGATCTTGCAGATTTCGCAAATAAGTCCCTAGGTCGCTGGCATATCAAAGATATAAAACCAGTACAACGTACATCTAATTGAACTATTCAATTTATTATATACTTATTTTTTTATATTCATACACATTATATTAGGTATCATCATCATCGTGGATGAAAATCCATCATATATTATTAATTATTTTTATCATACTATTTAATCACGAATACAATATAGTACTATTACATTACTATTTAATCAAGTACAAATTATAATTGATTATAATTATAATTATTATATTCATATTTTATTATTCTATTACTTACTGTGATAACAATCACTCTATTACAAAGACCTCTCTTTGTTTTATAAATATTTTAATATCAAGGCATTAAAACATGCTTTTATTTAAATTGTGTTTAAAGCACATATACTAATAATAGGTATATAGTTAAGTTTTTAATCATTTTTTTTTCTTTATCACCAATTATGCCAGCGGGTAGTGACTGACATAACTGAAAGCCTACACTAATTAAAAAGGCTTGCCTCTTGAGAATACTTAGGGTTTTGTTAAGTACCTATTTCTCTATTTTGTTTGTCTTATTTAATGTAATTTTAAATATAAGACATTTGTAGAAGATATGAAAGAGTGTATGAATGTTATTAATGTTGTTGAGGCTAACCTATTGTAAATAAACATTGTAAATATCACCCACATTTCAAAATTAATCACCCATATCCATTTTTTTTTAACTAATTGTATTTTTTTTTAATTTTTGTAACTTTTATTTTAAGTTTTGTAAAAAAATCTTTTAAGAGATTTTTTTACACCGGCCCACCCGGGTAGTGTAACGAGGTCCAACTCGTTATGCTGCTCACCCTATTTGGTTTTCCTGGCCACTTTATTATACTTTAATCAATCAAAATTCAAAATTATTTTCAAAAATGGCTAATTTTCCACTATTTTAGCTCAGTTTCTATATTGTACGCTGAAAGACACTCATGTGTCTGTGACTGTGTCTTATAATAATTATATTATTTTATTAACAAATAGTAAATGTATCAATTTAACAGTTAGTGAGATACAGTATACCAAAATCGTTCCTGTTGTGTTTTTATTGTCTGTGCCGACCTACCACCTACCTACCTGATTTCCTGAATCCAGCCCGAGCTCGCTGCATGGACATAGCAGCAGCTCAGTCATTTTACAGTCGGAGTTGATTTACCACTCCTCCGGCCCTCCGTACTACTGGCCCTCTGTGCCCTCATACCTCAGAGGAGTTCCATACCTCCATACCACTAGTTCCTGCAGTTCCTGTACCACTAGTTCCTGTTGTTCCTGAATTCTGTTCCTGTACTTCCTGTTATCCTCCTACTTCCGTGTGTCACCGTGTGCCAAGCCACCGAACCCTCGACCCTGCGAGTCTCCTGCCCGAGCCACCCACACCGGCCACGACGTGACAAATGTAGTTACAATAACTGTGTTAAGTCGTGTTTCTATTAAAAAGGGGCCTTCCTTCACTCTCATAATTTGGTTCCGTATCTTTAGTCTATAGGGAGGCGTAAACAATTGATACGTGAAATCTTGTTAAGTCGTGTAACACACAAATTGCTAAGAACTTCATACATACACTTTATACAGCACTATTTTTTCAGTAAGAAGTTTTAAAGGTCAAAAGGTAGGCTTGCTAATACTTAAGCAGGAGCATCTCTAATTTATATCTACAGGAGGAGGAACAGCTATTTATGTAGCTGTGCATAATTTTGATCTTACAAATTACCATAACCTAGTGTTCACAAAATGTTAGTTAAAAAGGATAGTTTCAGGTGATTCAGCAATTCATTTGGGATTTAAATCACTTCATTTTACCGTATAGATAATATCTATAACACGGAGAGTGTTAGTGCGTGTTACTTTAGCATAAAATGCGTGAAGAATTATTTAATGGTTCCGTTGTAACCGTCATCATTTTCCTTTATTCTAATATTCAAATTCATCCAGGTTTTGTGTGGTTGATTCAGAATAAACGTGACCTTGTAGATATGCGAAGTATTGTGTTTCCCTTTCAGGAAAACCACTGACGGCGATAACTACAAAGTATAATGAATTGTTCTAGTTAACACAATGAATTACATTGCTTATCCTTTGTGATAAAACCGCAGTGCGTCAAATAAAAATATAAAAACAAAATTGAAAAATATAAATTGTTTATAGAAAGCATCAAACTTTTTCAAGCAATGAAAACGATCGACGATCCCACAAGTGATGAGGTCATAGGTTAATTATATCAGTTGAACAATGCAATCAAAGAATGCAAAGAGCAACTAGTTAGGCTTGCTAGGCTAGGCAATAAATCAAATAATATAGACGCAGTGACGTTATCAATGAAACGACGTGAGTTATGAACATACGTACATGTGGCCAGGCTACTAGATAAACATTTACTTACACTGTGTCAGTTGACGGGTTTTATGATGGTCTAAACATATTTGAGGTTTGTACAACATTCTATTATACCAGCCCGTAATAATCTACTGCTAGTATATATACAGTGAATTTTCGTTGGTTTTTGAAACGAAAGAGGGTCATCGTTCTCATCATTATAAACAATTTTTACTATGGGACCAACCTAGAACACGCGAAATAAAAATCAGGTAACGCATATATTTTGTCGATTTATGTGAACACAAATGTAGGAATCAGCTGATATTTTTTTCGCGATTTCAGGGTTGATCCCATAGTAAAAGTTGTTCATAATGATGAGTACAATGACCCCTTTTCGTTTCCAAAACCAACGAAAATTCACCGTGTATATAGTGTCTCCTATTAATTAATCACAGCATTGCATCACAGTCTAAGGAACTCTAGCTCTGTTCTTTCCTACATTGCATGATGTTGCCAACATTGTTGGTGTTTCTGCCTATTATTAAACTTGTCGCTCTGTAAAGCAATGTTTTTCGTCTCGAATCTCCAAAAAAATAATCTGCTCATCACTACGGTGGGTAAGCGGGTTTTCTTTTTGACTAGCCCATGTGGCTGGCATAGTGACCGCGCGCACAAGTACGTGCAGAAACTGCGAAAATCAGACTTCGTAAATTTTGCAACATGTGGTGACTGGGGTGACATGCATGTGGCATTCGAGATTCACAGTACGAGACCCTTTCGGCCTTAGGTCAAAGTAATTGCATACATTCTTTCAGAGTTAGAGTAAGTTGAATATCATTGCTTCAATTTCTACTCAAATACTCGTCATCATCTTATTAGCTTTTGGTTCACTAAGAGGATTATTCGGGGTTCACTTTTCTTATTTTGTTCTTCCACTTCACTTCACGTGTTCCTTAACATCATGTTATACAGAGAACTATATGTATCTTTACGAAGGTTCTCCTACACTAACGATATGAATGAACACAATAATTATACATTTATTTTACTCGTCCAATTGGTCCCATTTGGACCATCAGCACTGGTTTCATGACATCAAATTCAGTTAACGTCCTTAATTAATATAATCACTTGTCCGAATAAATCAGTTTAATAATGTTGCTTATAAGACCCTATTGGTAGCATTCCAATCATCTAAGAAGTAACTTTCGGTCTTTTTTAAGGCTTCATCACGTCTCTCTTCGAATCGAATGTCTTCTTCCGTGTTTAAAAATTCCGATAGAGTGTACCCCAAACAAACACGAGAATATAAGACTGCCTTATTTTCTTTAAAAATCATAAAAGTTACTCAAGTTAGTGCTCTGGGAAAATTAAGATGACGTCCGGAGATTTTCTCTACAACCATCCATTTTTATAGTACCACTTGTTGCAAGCCGTTATGTCAAGGAACTCTGGGATGAAAGCCAGCCAAAACAGAGTAGCGAAATAAATCGTTAAAGGTTTCACTCAACTAGGTCAGAGACTCTTTTAATACTTTTTGATATTTTACGACCCACAACACTGCACAACTCTAGCTCGTAGTCTTTGGGATTAATGTCATCTTTAATGAAGCTTTAATGTCAGTTTACCGATTTCCGTTCCCTCGTTATATTTTTTTTAGTTTTGTTATTGATAAAAGTATGGACTCATTCATTTGGTTCTATATTCTATAAGACTATTTGAAATCTATTGATTTCGTTAAGTCGACTTGTACAGTAAGTTTTTGAAATAAATACATCACACTTTTATTATAAGTTTTAGTCGTGGGACGCGTTGCAGGTGAACTTTTAAATGTTTTTGTTGATCTCAAGTATCCCAAAGCAGCAAACGGTGGGAATGAATATAATTGAAGCAAAATATAGTTTCTTCATGTTTGCAATGTTTATAAAAGTTTATTCCCTACAATGCGTAGGAGCACACCATTTACTTGCGTAAATGGATAGCAGTCAGATATCTATGCAGTAGTGTGTGTATATGTAGATATTCAGTTGGTGCCCAGACCATCGACCGTATAGGTCGATGTGCCAGACAGTCTTGCTAATTCTGTATCAATCAAAAGGTGGTATCAATTCACCGGTCAAATTTCTTTGTACAATCTCTTTGCCCAATCCAATTTATTTGATGAGCAGTGTTTTATTACATACACCATTTGATAAAAATCATCAATTTCTGTGATCAAAGTCACATTGGACAAATAAATTTGACGAGTGGCATACCACCCGAATGTTTACTGAATGCAAAACATAGTAAACCTCTGTACTTATATTAAATTTAGATCTCGCCTGATTGTTAAACGCAGTATAATATTATGAAACAGTAAATTAATTTATAGCCTTTACACCTATATTCTAAGTAGTTTCCTCAAACGTTTTTAGACCACTCAACCACACTTAATACAATATTTCCTCCGTGGTATTCATAGTTGCAAAAAATCTCCGTCACTTCATAGTTTTCCTTACTCAAGTTTAGGAAGAACTCAAGTTACATCGCATCGAGACTGGAAAAGTGTCATTTGCGATGTGATTATTCTTGTTTCTATTCAGAAAAATTTACGAATTTATGGAATACATGTACCAAGACCCATACGATTATCCGTCGCGGCGTTATTTATTTCCTCAAGATATATTGAGGAAATGTTTGAGAATACCGATTTTGATATTATTTGTAGGAACCCTTAAATCATCCTTCTTGACTGAGTTTGAGTCAAGACACGTTTAAGGAAACAACTATGAATATGGGTTTTAGTGTTTCATAACCACCGAAGCTTCGATAGCCGATATGCAGGATTACCACGACCACTTTTACATGCTGACATTGTGTAATAATTGCTATATTTGTCCTTCGGTCACTTAGGTAGCGAGTCGATGGGAATTTTAATCATATCTGCACAAAATTACCTACGAGTTTGCGTATCCAATTCTTCGCGTCCACAGGTCATATTGTTAAGTGTCTCATCATTTACGGAACATTGTCTAACTGCCTTGGCTAGTTGATTAACACCGTTTCATTTTTTACAGAAGCCACAGTATTTTTTGGCGACAGTTTTTTCCTTGAAGGTCAGAACAAAGCAACATATTTAGTATTACTCCCTCACTCCGCCATAAATATAGCGATACATTTTTATTGGTCGTAACTTACTTTTAAGGATTTACTGCGTTTGTACACTCGCACGCGATAATCTTTATAAATCATCATCAAAATATATATGAATTTCCAAAAGTCACTTTGGTTTTACTATATCTACAGTTCTTGGTTATTTTATTATGATATTACACGTTTCTAGTAGGGAATTGAAAATACGTAGTCCGGTAAAAAAATGATGTTTAGCTGCTGATATTTTTAGTTACTGACCCGATTTCTTTACTCGTATCGGTGTAGTAAATAAATGAGATCAAGGTTCGAAGACAGACTTAATCGAATGCCAGATTGTGATACCACAATGACTGGATCGTTTAAATAAGACACGCAAAGTGCGGGGAAATGTTAAAGAGTATTCAGCTGCACGAAATATAATGAAATGTAATGGATGAACATTTTTTACTCATACACCTGAAGGCTAATTCTCGTAATTAAAAACGTTCAAAATAGATAGATAGATCGATAGAATATTCTTTATTGTACACCATTAAAATTATTAAAACTTAGGACTAACATGTAAATTAATGGTACATAGGCGGTCTTATCGCTAATAGCGATATCTTCCAGACAACCTTTGGATGGACAAGGAAGACGTGACAAATAGATGGGGGCAGTATGTGGTGCACTTTCATAAAGATTACTAATATATAATATAATAAATAAATAAATAAATATTTACCTACCATAGAAAATATTACGTGTTTAAATATAGAAAATAAATTCTAATATATATTCAGAAATACATACCAAATACATGCAATATATACGTATCTAACAACAAATAATATTCTTTAATAAATAACAAAATAAAATACGTGTATATACCAGTGTAGCAACATCTCAATAGAAACAATAAATACAGAGATAATGTTCCTTTACAAGTTTTTTAAAAGAAGCTAGCGACTGAGCACGTCTTATAGGCACAGGTAACGCATTCCATAAACGAGCAGCTTGGACTGTGAAAGATTTGTCATGGAATATAGTTGAATGTGCTGGCATCGGAAGTCACAGATTGGCTAGCATTCTTTAATTGATTCCTAGTTGTTAATCAGATTTCTCTCTATAATCCTTGATCTCTCCATAATCTTATTACGGAGCCGGACTGCGTACGTACCTACCTACTTTAGATTAGTCGTAATGTCGTATCAATGTTGCCACTGTAAAATATATGTATTCTTGATATTTTTATCACACTTTATAAATACCACGATAAACAGGAAAGATGAATGCTAGGAGTTCAAATATAAATGGGTTTAACACTGATAAGAAAATCTGCGTTATCGGTATACTAATAGTGTCCAGATTGTCATAGGGTCCTGCGACCATATTTTTATTATTTCTAACATCTAACATGTTTTTCTAACAAAATGGGGGCGTGGTTTAACTGTTTGGCTACATGTGATTGGCCTAAGCAAAATGTTAACATGTTTTGTTAGTTTTTGGCGCTATACAGGCTAATTGAAAAAATACGAAAAACACTTTAAAGGTGGCGACTGACTTGAATATTCGCTCGATGCACGTTACAAGTCGAATATACGGCATGTCAGTACAGCGAGCCAAGCAGGTTGATGGCGAGCAACGGGCACCCGAAGCGCGCTCCGCCCGGTTAGCGGCTGTCGGTTTTTTGGTGAATCCCTTTGAATGTTCATTACAACTCAAGTCTATAACGCGAGCACCGACGCGATTTTTGACTACAACTGGATGGATGGAGCACAGCTGAGCATGTATTCGAGACGAACATTCAGAGGTCGTGATCATTTGTTCACAATGAACAAATGCTCGATGCGAATATGAATATTCACATCGAGCAAATGGCTCATGTCAGTCCCCACCTGAAGGATAGTCTCTGCTTATCATTTTGTACAACTTTTATTATAGGACCAACTCTGAAGTCGTGAAAAAAGCAGCGGTTTTTACATAAGTTGATAAACTCGATCAAATGTATGGAACAGTATTTTTTTATTTTCACGATTTCGGTGTTGGTCGCATGGTAAAAGTTGTGCAAAATGATGAGCAGAGACTAACGTTACAGTGCTTTTGGTATTTCTTCAATTATCCTCAATCAATCAACTCGGCCTATCGCAGTCCACTGCTGGACACAGGCCTCTCCCAAGTTGCGCCACAACGCTCGGTCCTCTGCCTTCCGCATCCAGTCCCCCCCAACGTGGCAATTACCCCATGAATCGTAAAATTCAGTGTAGTGCACAAGCGGCCTAAAATTATTATAACTAGTTATTTGATTCATAGGTCTGATTTTTTCTGGTCCGATCGTATGTATGCCTTTGTGCACTATCCGTAATTTTCAGTTTCACCATTGCAGTATCCGTAATATTACTGACAAATGAATGGAGTGAAATTACGGACCTACGGATCTTAAAATTCAGTGTAGGTAGTGAACAAGCGGCCTAACCCCCAGTTTCTGGAAAGCTGATCAATTTGATCTATTGTCAAATCTAATGTCAGCTCCTGTGATTGGTTGGCAAAAATACTAACAACCAATCACATCGCTTGACCTGAGATTTGACAGTCGATTAGTTAATTTTTGTGATGATCAGCCTTTCGGAAACTGGGGGTATTTTGACACGTTGAGTCTGTCGACTGTTTACATTTATTTGTATTTGCTGTTCTTAACCGTATGATTCTTTCAGAATTCTTTATTTAGAAGAAGGCCTAATATGAAATGTAATGTAACCGCTCACGATCATCCTACTCACATTAAAATCTACGAGTAAACGTTTATCCTTTATCATACCACAACACCGCAAAGCTTACTTAGACTTTCAAAACAGAATATCAGCATCTTACATACGAAAAACAAAAACAACTACCCACTCCTTTCATTTTCAAAGCTTTTCGCGTGAGTGAGGATAGATGGCTTTCACAAAAATGTTGTAGACTCCCGTAGCCATTCAATCTCGGTAATCTCATACCGACTCGTTTCCGCCTTCCCGCTGACCTATAATAATATACGAAAACTAAGGTGACCACGCTTAATAGACTGTAAAAGATAATAAACAGGGATTGACAATGATATTCAGGATCGAAGATAGAGTCAATTTGAACGTGTATATTTAAATAATTTTTTTTTTTCCGCTGTTTTTAACGCATTTCATAATCTTCCTTTCGGAGCGTTTTCCTAATTCTGCTTTCGTATCAATTGATTGCCCAACCAGAGCAGAGAGATTAGAAATCTATTGCCGTACTAGAGATTAGATACTGTATTTTTTTCCTTTGAGCTAAAAATGAATTTTATATTATGTTGTAAAAACATGTAATTCGTCCTGTGACCTTTGCGTGTAATATGTATATTTTATGTATGTGTGGCAAAATAAATGGTTTAAATGGTTTAATGGTTTAAAAGCATTACCTACGGTCTCCGTTTTGTTTCAGCGTTTCTTCTCAAGCGGTCAATTAGCTAGGAAACGCCAGAGCCAGCTAATGTTGTGGCTTGTTAAAGTGTTAAAAATAATCTATTTATTTTCAGAATTAAATTAGCTATGTTAGTCAGACGGGATTTAATTGTGTAGGCACAATCAGGTCAACGCCAATGCACCAGATTGTATCGTGTGAACTAAATGCTTTGTAAACTAATTAAAAGCTAGCCGTCACTTTACACTGGGGTAATTATTTTATGAATACACTACCATCCACACATGAAAATCAAAAATACGAGTATTACACTAAACACAGGAGGTAAATAGGGGCCTTAGCCTTCTCGTACTGAGAAGAGGCCCGTGCCCAGCAGTGGGACAGTAATGGGCTGGTTATGTTATGTAGGAGGTAAATACCCCCAAAGATGTTTGGGAAATTCATTTTTCTGTTCAAAACTCTCGGTGACATGGCATGGCATGATAAATTAGATGGAATTTATGGTGCACTGAAAAAAATGGTGATTAGTTTTATGCTACTTCAAAAATTGCCAAAGTTTTTATTAGTATTTACCGCCCGATTTCCTTGCTACCAACTTTAGCCAAAATTTTTGAAAAAATTATTAAATCTAGATTGATGATCCACTTGAACTTGAAAAACATAATCAATTTGAGACAATTTGGATATCAAAAGGGTATCGGTACTTCAGATGCCATAAATGTCCTTATCAACGACGTAGTTAGTAAGTTAAATGACAAAATGAAAGTGGCTGGACTTTTTATTGACCTGAGCTCCGCATTTGATACTATAGATTATGAATTACTTATTGCTAAACTTGAATATATTACTTGGTATTAGAGGTAAGGCCTTACAACTAATGATATCTTACTTACAAAACAGACGAATGTATGTTGAGGTAAAAATATTGATGATAGTTATCATGAAGTAGTATACAAACCAAAAATGTCATACATAAGACGCGGTGTGCCTCAAGGTTCAATTTTAGGTCCAATATTATACCTCATTTTTACTAATGATTTGCTATATTTCATGAATAAAGCTCAGCCCGATGCTAAACTTGTAGTTTTTGCAGATGACAAAAACGTAATAGTCAGTGCGCACGACTTAGAAGAATTGACCACTAATGTAAATAAAAGTTTAGAATATCTATTTGAATGGTTCACTGCAAATAATTTAATAATCAATACAAATAAAACAAATTTAATATTATTTAAGACTACATCACGTAACAATGACACTTTAGATGTCAAATTAAAAGGAGATATGATAGGATTGGTAAATGAGGTCAAATTCTTAGGTATAAAAATTGATTCCTATTTAAATTGGAAACGAGAACTTGCCGCTATTGATTCTTCTGTGTCTTCCGCATGTTATGCGCTCAGAAGCCTTAGAGATGAAATAGACTTAAAGCATCTCAAGGCTGTTTATTACGCTTTGGTGGAGTCTAGGTTACGATATAGCATTATGTTTTGGGGTAACAGTTATAGTTATAATAGTGAAAGAGCATTTATCCTTCGAAAACGAGCCATAAGAACAATTATGAAAATTTCGCAGCGTGAGTCATGCAAAGAACATTTTAAGAAGTTAGGCATACTAACTGTTCCTAGTTTGTATATTCTAATCCTCCTAAGCAACTTCGCTAAATATATTCATCTGCATGAGACGCAAAAAGAGAGGGAGCTTAGAGAGAGTACACGAAGGAAGGTGATTAAACATATTATGATTCCCAAATTTAATATATCTAAGCATTGCTCAGAGTATCAAGCAGTAGAACTGTTTAATAGATTACCTAGTAACCTTAAAACATTGATTTATAACAAACACTTATTCAAAGCAAAACTAAAAGCCTTCCTGTTAGAAAAATGTTTGTATTCAGTGTCTGATTTTATGTCAAATGATACGATGATATAATAATAATGATACAATGAAGTTATAATTTATGATCGACATAATTTAAAATTCAATTAACTATTTATGTTATATTATGTTATGTGATATTCATTATATATATTTATATTAAGTGACATTCAAACACAATGTGAATTGTTCATGAATAAATAAATAAATAAATAGTAGAAACATTTGCTACCACATCTCAAACTAGTTAGCTACTAGTAGCGTCAATTTATTAGTCGCCTATTCATATTATTAGCAGCTAAAATTTGTGCTACTCGACACAAAACTTTTTTCAGTGTCTCCCAAATTTGGTGAAGTGTGGTGTTACTAACGATAACTGCTTTGAACCCACTACATATTCTATGCCACTACATAGGTGTACACGTTTTGTTTGCTTACTGCGTTTACTCGAGATAAGAGCAAGACTAAATGGAGTAATTAGTAGCGATAATTAGACATTTTACGTTAATCTTAATGGTAAGTAGATGGTTGGAAATGAACTAAAGATTTGGAAGTAAAACCAGATTTGTAGTATTCAATTTTTTTTTGATGTAAGTAGTGTCTTAAAAGTAAGTTTTAAATTGTTACCTTGAAAATTAGTTTAAAATATTGTGTTGACAAACGAGTAAGAAATAATTTTCTATAATTTCACTAATTAGGTAGGTTTTTACGAAAACCTTTTTAAGTAATTGTTGACTTATTCCGTGTTTTTCCCACGTTCCGTTGGGTTTAGGGCCAGAACGTCCGATTCCAACCATGAGCCAACGACAACACGGTAACACGGCTGTGTTGTCTTTGGGCGCAGCAGTTTCTACGGCAAAACGTCTGTTTTGTACGTTTTGTGCCTATACTGTTTCGTAGGTAGCACTGTAAACTGTAACAGATTTGTAAAATTGCTGTGAAGATAAAATTTGCTGAACAATAGCATAAATAAAAGTAAAGCGTTTTATTTTTATTTATCATCGGAAATCGAAATGCTTTGTTTAAGTTTGTTTGTTTGTGTTCACTTAAATCAATAAAATGTAGGGACCACTAGATTTTTTTTTCGCGATTTCAGGGTTGTTCCCATAGTAAAAAATGTTCATAATGTTTGAGTACAATAACCCCTTTTCGGGAAATAAGCGAACCAAATTTCAGCGTGTATATTATTATTATTATTTTACGCACAAGCAACTAACCGTTTTAATTACCTAGGTGTTATGCACACAATGAATCATCTAAACAGCATAATTATACTTTTATTTATTTTCTACATAGAAATAGACGTAAGAATCGAATTACAAAGTTACAATGCTTTAGCCATACTTACGTACAGATTTATTTTAATTTTAATAAGCCTATGCGTAGGCGCATGTTGTCTGTTGTTGAATGACTGATCACGCTATAGCATTTTGTAACTTGAGAAACGAGTTATTCAACTGGAGGCGAGAATTGGGCAATTCCAATGATTTAGAAGTAATATACTTCAGTTTTCGAGGGCATATCAGGCATAGTACAGCTTCATAGGTGTTCTTAGTTGTTTCAATAAATCGACAAATTTAGTAGACGTTTACTTTATAAAACTTAAAGGACAGTTTATGAGTAAAGAAAGGGTTTTACCCTCCATTAAGAGGACGCTCCCAAAACGTAATTCCCACCCTCGCACTCCCCTTACACACCGCAACTGCGGGCCGCTCTCGTCAATTTTATGCAGTTGCAATATAACTCATTTTCGAGAAAATCATTCTCGCGCGTTTTACCACGGAAGTAAATGACGTAAGTCTCAAAACAGTTTTCGGTTTACTACAAGAATATTAAACAATCTATACAAATTTCCTCAAGCCAGTATTTAATAAACTTTATTATTTTCCTATCTGCATATATTTTATATAGCTCACTTAAATAATAAAGGAGAAATATTCAAAAAATCTCTAAAAACGCATGATTTTCAAAAAATAAAAGTATCGTACAAAAATCTACTAATTATGTAACTGTCTAGTCAAACGATAGATAAAATTTCAAAAAAACATGTATCTAAATATGACATTCATCAAGCATGTATTGGATTCAGCATATGTTTTCAAAAAGTCACCTCATTTTGGGAGCCTAGTCTTAACCATTAAAATATGTCAATAAAAATGTGATAGCGTGCCATCTATTAATATTATTATTAATTTATTATAACTCAAAATACCTGTTTCAACTTTCAACAAAAAGTTCATGCTTACCGGTAAAAAGTTACGCTTTATCTCTACGATCAATATAATTAGAAGGGTATTAGTTATTATAACCCATAGCTAGTGTTATTTATGTAGTTTGTCTTGTGGTTCGCAACGAGAACACGTTTCAAAGGTACGCCAGTGTATCAGGATTTGTGCTGTGAATATTTAGTGAGATAAATGAGCGTAGCAAACATGGTTGATAACTATGGAACCTTTCTTCGGGACCGTAAAAAGGGTGAGTGGAATTTTTCTTAAGGTTTTTGGTGATATAAGAGTTTCGTTATTACCTTCGTCATTGCCTTCACAATTTGAGTACAGGCAGAATCTCAAACGGTAAAAAAATTGTATACAATACAATATACGCTGACGATCGCGCCCGTGTTTTCTTCATTCAAACTTTCAACCCCTATTTAATCCCCTTAGGGGATGAATTTTCAAAAATCCTTTCTTAGTGCTCACCTACGTCATCTAAAGATCTCCTACGCAAAATTTCATCCTCCTAGACCCACCGATTTAGGCTGAGCGTTGTATGTCAGTTAGTTTTAAGAATTTTAGTAAGTAGTTGGTTTGATATCGCTGACGTCACCCAAAGACGTTACCAAGTGGAAGTTAAATTCGATACCACGAGCTGTGTTCACGGTAGCTTAGTTAGGTTCGAATCCTGCTCGTGAGCGACTTTTTCTTTCCACAATTTAAATCGTTAGATGGTTTGAATTTGTTCGACTTTATTAGGATTAAAAAATCTCTAATAAATCGTTTTCCATAAATCACATTTACTGAGAAACAATGAACTAAAAGTTTTATGAGCACAGTCGGCAGAATACATTATAATATCTAATTTATTTAAATCCCTGGTTGTGTGTGTGGTTTGATTTTTATTCATAACCTTTGAAATCTGAAGAGTACCTAATCATGCACCTAATGATTAATTATGTTAGTGCATTTTATAGGCCATGTTTGTTGCATAAACTTTTTTTTACGATTTTAATGCTTCGCATGCGTAAATACTTTAAAATAATAAAATTATTAGTTTCATTAATTGTTGATTACTTTTCACCTTCTTCTATTTATATTTTCTTCTTTCCTATTTTTCGTATCGTATTAGTACTAAATAGGTACAAATTCGTTGTTCAAATAAAAGTTTTATAATTTTTTGCCATTTTACTTTATCACGTTTCAAAGCCTCATCATTTTTTATCCTTGAAATAACTTGTTTAACCAGTCGGCTGCGTAGCGCACAATTTAGAACGCCTACTCAATCAATCATCGTTCATCAATTTGGTTTTTCTTTATCAATTCACCAAAATATTTTACGAAAATAGATACACAGAAAAACAACAGAGACAAACATGTTAAATATTAGAAACTAATTCCGTAATCGATATTTGTGTGTATGTTTGGCACCAACTCGTGGTCATACTGATATGACAAACTAGTATGACCACGAGGAAACAGGGAACTTGATTGAGACTTCGGCTTAAAGTTTATTGGTGAAAAGTCAGTAGACCCGAGCACCTACAAGATTATCAAGTCTATAAATAAAACCATTTCAGGCAATTTACCAGGTCAACCAGGAGAGATAAGAAACCGATAATAGTAATTACTTGCACTGCTGTTGAGTTAAATCAGGAGTGGGATAAATTAGACTCCATTTTTATTAGAGACCCATTAGACTCCATTTGTCTTCAATATACTTTTTTGTACACCTTATAATATACATTTGCATTTATGTCCAACATAAAAAAGGAGTGAACCGATTATATTACTCGGATCTCCTTTAACCGCCGGAACGCAGAACCACGCGAAATATAATGGAATTTTTCGTGTCTGGACACAGCATTCGAGAGGTTAAGGCTCGAACGATGCTCAATAATTTATTAGGTCCATACATATGAAATTGGCGTTTTGTACGGGAGGAATATAAAGTTTTTTTTTTTTTTGTAAAATATATTTAATTAATCAAAGTATGCACCGTTGTTATCTATGCACTTTTTCCATCTCATAGGTAGTTCATTGGTCCCTTTACTAAAAAAACCATGGGGGCGAGAATCAATAAACTCTTTGTAGGCGATTTGGACTGCCGCCTCAGAGTTGAATTTTTTTCCTTGTAAGAAGTTGTCCAAATTCCGGAAAAAATGGTAATCTGTTGGAGCAAGGTCCGGGGAGTACGGTGGATGTCGCAGACATTCCAATCGTAGCTCATCTAACTTAGTGGTTGTTTGTTGTGCAGTGTGTGGTCTTGCGTTGTCGTGAAGCAGCAGTGGCCTAGAGCGATTGACCAATCTCGGTTGTTTAGCAGCTAGTTCTTCCCTTCCTTCATGGTTTGCAGTTGCTGACAATAGATATCTGCTGTAATCGTTTGGCCAGATTTTAGAAAGCTGTAGTGAACGACACCGGCGCTAGTCCACCAAACACTCACAAGTAACTTTTTCTGAGTCAATTTTCGTTTGGGGCAGGATTTGGCTGAGTCTCATGATTGTGTCGGTTGAGCAAAGTAACACAGCAGTCAACGCGTGTTTGCAAGTTCGATTCACTCAATTCATGAGGTAACCATCGTTCAAGTTTTTTTACTTTCCCGATTTGCTTCAAGTGGATTAATACAGTTTTATCACTTACCCCGAAGCCTGCAGCTATCTCTGAAGTGCTTTGTGATGGATCCGCTTCCACAATAGCCTTTAATTCTTCATTTTCCACTTTGGTCTCCGGCCGTCTACAGGGTTGGTTCTGAAGGTCGAAATTTCCAGAACTAAAACGTTGAAACCAAAAACGTACCGTGCTTTCTTTTGCGACACCAGCGCCGTACACATAATTAATCCTTCGAGCTGTTTCTGTAGCACTGGTGCCACGGTAGAACTCGTACTCGTAAATATACCGATATTTCATGTTTTCCATTGCGCGGTAATAAGCGACGCCAAAGAAAAAAATAATGAGGAAAAAACAAATGAATGATTGTTTTCAAAACTCAAGTGTACCAGCTAAATGAATTTATAAATTTGAATTTAGAATTCTTAACCAAAGAGGAGATATTTCAGATCAAAGCGGTCAGTAAGACAAAACGCTAATTTCATATGTAAGGACCTAATATGAAATGATAGTTTTTGAATCTAGATTCATGCTTGACAGCTTAGCATCATTTTGGGATACAGGCCTAAGCCCTAATTTCCTATATAAGTCAACTGCAATATCCAGATAATAATAATATTGTTTATTTTAATTAACCATTGAGCCATTAATATACATAGGCGACCTTGTGCTTAAGAACAACTTGTTAGACCATTGACTATTTTTACTTAAATACATACTTATCAAGTACATGGCACAACCTAAATAAATATTTTATATAAGAAACGTAGAAGGAAGCCTCATTTTTAATTATATTGCGACGGATACAGATCAATCAGCAAGTGGAAGCATTAATACGACTTCCAATCTGTCTCAATCTTACTTGATGGTGGTATTTGTAAACCGTCGGAATATCCCTTCCCTTCAGTCTGAATTTGCAGGTTCCTGATATTTTTATGGTATGGGATGGCAAAACGAGCGCCCGATAAATATTTGTATGGTATTCAGGTGTCTGTTTCGAGTTCGGATATTTGCGCAAATGGTTTGTGGTTTTTATAAAACCACACATACAACACCCCAACATGACACCGTTTTATGTTAGCATCCTTGATATTTTGAAATTGGGAAACCTAGGAAATATTAGGATTTGTTGTTTATTTATTTAAGCCCTAAGTCCGTATTGTTAAATTTCCGTAGTAAAATGTGTGTATATTTTCGTATAAAGCAAGCCAATCCCTTGATTCAGCTTGATTTGCGCAAATTTTGTAAGTATATTAATGCTGTTTTGACGACTTTACGTACATTGGACATTTTTCCGAGTTGTCTGTAAAAATTATGTTAATCTAAAAACTTGCTACTTGGTCTCGTAATTGCTTTTTCATGATTTTTTTGTGACGAAAAGTTCACGTGGCCTACATCTCCCTATAAAGTAGAAGAATCACCGGCGTTTCTGTTATACTTATTTTACAATCGGAATTGTATACAACCTTCGATCAAAGTTATTTGATTGAAGTACATAACAGTACCTATTTACAAGCGATAAAAAATGAGAAAAGTTTAATACGAATCAAGGTGCGATAATACCGCTATTGTTGCCCGATGGATATCGAATCATGGTGTAGGGCACTTTTAGTTACGTGCATATTGTGACCATAATTAGTCTGCCGCAGTGTATTTTTTTTTTATACCAGTAAGTTCAGTAAATGCTTTAACATAATAAGTTTGCGACCTACTTGTTGCCGGGGTTTTTGTGGTGGTTGTCTGTGAAAGTTTTTGGAGTTGAATTGTATAAAAGCAAATGTGTACAGTCGACTGCATGACAGTGGTAAAACTTCAATTCGAAAACCGCCCTTACTGCTTACGAAATAATGATGCTGCTAATGTCAAAGTGTTACTACCGACGTGCGGTCGACCGTACAAAGAAAGATTTTATCCGTTTGAGCCTGAAATTAGGATAAAAGGATTACATTTTGTGCTGTGGATTTCCGCATCACAAGAAATATTTATAATCTCTATGGAAAAATTCGGAATGATTTGCGTGTATGATTTGTCTGTGAGCCTGTAAACATTAGATAAAGCATTTTTTTTAATTTATCACTTTTCTTTAAAACTTATTACCCATGAAATATTTTGCTTCGTTCAATATTAGTTATACGAGTTACAAAACCAAAAGTGATATCTAGAATATTATAAGAGTAAAACATCGATTACAGTGCATAATTTATTCATTTTTCACTCTGCTTTAAACTGACAACCGTGAAATAAGCAAAACAAAATGTAAATGACACATTATTAATAGATATGCAGATGAGAAAAATATGAATAACAGATATTTCCACTTTCACTCATCTAGAGCTACTATATCTTTAGAGAAGCAAAGGTGGTATGGTCAAATTTCTTTGTCCAATGTGACATTGATCAAAGAAATTGGACGATTTTCATCAAATGTTGTATGTATTTTATTTAACACTGATCATCAAATAAATTCAATTGGACAAACAGATAGGACAAAGAAATTTGACGAGTGGCATACCACCCTAAGTTCGACGAGATTCAAGAATCTACGACTTTGTTATTTCAGATAATTGTGTAATGACAATATTTTGCAGACCTAATTTTGCCTTGCGCCTGGAAAAATCTCACATTTCCTTATTAAGTCGTTTTTATTAAAACTCTTATTTTAAACAGGCCGATTTAAAATGTTGTTTCGCTAAGCTCTCTCCGTGTTAGAGAGGGTGGAACAAACTACCACTACGGCTACCTCCCTCGTATAAGTTGAGTGTCGTAAATAGCACGCTCACGTAGTAGTTTTAAATGTTTGTTATTGTTCGACATTTTAACTCTATGCGGCTGTACTTTGTGATGTTTGGGATTTTTATGCATACACTTCCGGCACTATAAGTGCTCACTATAAGTACTATAGTATTATATTATCTGTGCTATAAGCGTTCACTGGAGAAATACTCTAGAGAAGAAACTCGTTCTAAGAAGAAGTTCTTTTACCGAAATAACAAGAAAATAATTGATAAGACCTTGCTGTAAATAGCGCTTTCCAAAAAAGCCAAGAGTTCTTTATTAGTTTTTTTTTGTTTAGTATGGAATTATCATTATTCTTCTCAAGTGCTAATGTCTCCCCCAAGGGAGACACCGGCGGAGCAAGTACACGTAGCCATTTGGCTACAACATTCATAGAAAAAACTGTCACCCAACCACCTGGAAAACCCTGGACTCGCTTTCTGTTTATTTCGGGATCTACCTTTAAATAGGTAGATGTCTATACTAACATACTGTAGCTAAAGAAGGATACACGGTTTCAGCGGTTCGGTACTATTTATGTTGTTCGCGTTTGTCTCTGGACTTCCTCCGTAACTTTAAGTGCAAACAAGTTTGTCCTTAACATAAAGCTGTATTCGATTACAAGGGTTTTCTAGGTTTCGTGACTGAACGTCAAATTCCGTTATTGATCCCTTGTCAACGTGGAAATAATTTTATTAAGTACTAGCTTCTTTTCGTCCTCATCTTTTGCGGGCGATTTTCGTAAGTAAAGAGCCAGATTATCTTTGGTTTAATCTTTGTTCTTTAGATCTACGTGATTATAACGAAGATTTTTGGGATGAAAGGTATCCTTTGGACCAATTCTGGATGCATTTCTATTTATACACATCCAAATTCATTCAGACTATGTCAATCAGGCAAACACCATCATCTATCCATCCAAACTTTATCTAATCATCATCTTCCTGCCCTTATCCCATTTTATTGGGTTTGGCACAGCATGTCTTTTTCTTCCATACATCTCTATCAGCCCTCATCTAAGTATTCACTTTCTCAAATTAAATCAAATTGTTCATTTGTGTACACATTTGTATTTTTGGTGTTACGTTATAGGTACGGTCGACCGCACGTCGGTGGTAACACTTTGACATTAGCAGCATCTTTATTTCATAAGCAGTAAGGGCGATTTTCGAATTGCAGTGTTACCACTGTCATGCAGTCGACTGTACTATACAGTTTAACTGAATCCCTGTATTTTACTATCAATATCATCTTTTACACAATCCATCCATGTTTTCTTTGGTCTGCCTCTTTTCTTATAGCCATCCACGTTCACACGATCTAATATTAGAAAGAAACACGACTTCTATCGATTATAAAAGTAAACCTTTGTTATAGGTTGCTAAGCAGCAGTTTATTCTCAGGTCTGATCCTCGGTGTCGCTACTGATCCCCCGTGGATCTGTTTTTAAAAGGTTCCTTTTTTTATTAATCAGTGCTGTAAATACATCCGCTGTATCGTGTTACATAAAAGCTTCAGCGCTACTCAAAGTTAACATTTTATACTTTCCTACGTATGTTGTAACTCCCAAGTTAGTGGGAACCACGGTAGGAACATTTCGTTTGTATGACAGGAACGTAATGTATAAATCATGATTGATGTTCGTTGGAACGTGATTCGTGTTTATAATAATAACATCCTAGTGCTGCTTTGAATGTATAGTGTTTGTTTATAATATGGAATTAAATAACCTCTTTAGTCACTTTGTCTGCTTCAATGATTTCATAGCCGATGTTTTCAATAGGAGAGGAAGTCATTTTAACCGGCTTATCGGACTATTATTACTTCATGAATTGACAAACAATAATAATCATAAAATTTGATAAGGCGTGGCTGGCCTTCACCTTGCATAAGTGTAACTATGAAGATATCTAAATTTTTTTGCTTCAGCTTAATCACATTTAGTAAGTACTCTTGGAGAATTCTAAGTTATCATAGCGTAGGTACAAGCAGTTTAACATTTGTATAAGTTTTTCAACTTATTCCCACTACGCAACCGTGGAAACATTAAAATATGTTTATCACATTTTAGAAGTGGGTACAATAATGCTTTACTTAATCAAACGCAAGTTTTACTCCTTAAACTTGTGTGAATCTAAGTCTAGCTACAAACATAGTAACCTCTATTATAAGAGCTATAGGGATATATTGCAATGCGAAATCGCTAATATGGCCGTTTCTCAAATTCAGGATCTATATTATGTAAATCTAGTTCGTATTGACCTTCCAAGAACTGGACTCACTGCAGCTATCAATTTATCTTTCCTGCCTTGCATGAAAATAGTTTCACGTCAGTCAATGTCAACTCAGTAATGC
Source organism: Asteroscopus sphinx (assembly GCA_949699075.1). Lineage (NCBI taxonomy): Eukaryota > Metazoa > Arthropoda > Insecta > Lepidoptera > Noctuidae > Asteroscopus > Asteroscopus sphinx. The sequence goes on along the minus strand of OX453025.1, from coordinate 14,614,490 downwards.
AGTATTGACGTTATTTCAACGTAAACTATTATTGCTATTACCCAACCATGGGTACCACTATTCCCTATTCTATTTTTTTTGTTATTATGTTTGAAATTATGTGTTAGGCTGTCTTTACATTATGATCAATTATGTGTGTGTAATAATTTTGAAGGTAGATGTGTTTTACACTCTACAATTACACATAATTTAAGCTCGTATAGCATATAGTAGCATGTAGTGTATTATAGTATCTTTTAGTATAAAGCTCATAGTAAAGAGTTTACTCTTATGTGTAGTTTTGATATCACTTAAGATGCTGATTTATTAAATTAAAAAGCGACATGTTGTATGTCTAGGTCCAATGTATGAAATTCTATAATTGTTTTGGTATCTCTTGGGAGCCTGCTCCCAGGCCACCATGTTAAAAGTGGTTTAGCCTTTGAGCAATAACTCACTTAACTCCCTATTACATTATTCTAAATTGAAGCCGAATTGAATCACAAAAATGCAATATAAAGAGCAAAAGAAGAGAGAGAAAGCGTAACAACGGAAGACTGATGGCAAGATGGGTTAGTTAATAATGTGGTCCATTTTGTCGGAAAAATCTCGACAAGATTGGCGCAAACCCGGGTAAAATAAGATAGATTACATAATTGTCATAAGGGCAGCTCTTTAGTGGTGCCATGGGGATTAAAAAATACTCGTGACACCACCAGGGGTTTGATGCGGTGGTGTTATGGGTCTGTCATGGAAAGAATGGCATAAAAGGGAGAAGGCTTATGCCCTGCAGTAGGTTGAAAAAAGCTGCGAATGATTATGATGATGAAAGAGCGCATAACAATTTTAGAAAGAGAGCGCATTACAATTTTAGAAAGCACACATTGCTATCACAGTTATAGAATATCACGTGATATTATTGTGTTATATTGTGCAAGCACAGCACAATAATATGACATGATATTCTTTATTACTCCCATTAATAAAATATTAAGCGCAGATCACAAATGGGCGATAAGATTCATTCACTGCGAGTGATAAACAAACAGAATTGAACCGACAATACCAAAGATTGAGGGTTCTCGAATCAAATTAGAGATGATATTATTCGCCGTTCAAACTTGTTGAGCAGAAAGTGGAGGAACATTAGTGGTATTCACATGTATTAGGGCTGATTTTTCAATCGCTAGTAATGTTTTATCTGAGGAATAGGTTTTTAGGTTTGACATTTTGACATCATGTTGTATAGAAAATTTGTCAAACCGTCATATTTAATCTTTAGTTAAAAGGTATCAGACGATTGAAAAGCCAGCCCTTACCACGTGCAATTCGTGTATAGTTGTAATAATGTTTTATGAATAGAGAATGACTGGCTAGTTTTCTTTTCTTTTGTTCTGTGTAAGGTAAAAACCTGTTACATAATACAAATAAAAAAATAAAAAATTGCGAGAAAGCTTATAATTATTTCTGACCACGACTCTCCAGAAATGGTAGGTATACTGGTTGTGTTCAAACTGTGCACAGGTCATAGGTATATTTCAGAATTAACTGTACCTAACGTCCTATTTTTGTCATAGGTTGGGATGCGGCGGACGAGAAGGCGCCGTTCCTCCGCAACGAGCCGGTGAAGCTGACGCCCGCCTGGGAGGGCAACAACCTGCCAAATGACACGCTCAACTTGAAAGGTAATCTGCTCAAAATATAACGCTCAATATGTTTAGGATGACGGAACGAGCAGAAGGCCCATCTGATGTTAAACTGAGGCATGAAGATGAAAAGTCTCATGTGATTGTAATTTTAGCGGCATCCGTACCCTTCGTACCGGGACCGTGACAGCTAGTATTATTCAACAAACAAAGTTGTCTACTAAAAATGTATAAGTTTATTTATTCTACTTGAAAGGTTACCTAAATGGCGAGTTTTATATTATACCACTGCCTCGTTGGTCTAGTGGTTGCAAGCGCGACTGCTGAGCGTGAGGTCCTGGGTTCGATTCCCGGGTCGGGCAAAGTGTTATTGGGTTTTTCATTAGGAAATTCTCAGTAGCAGCCTGGAGTCTGGATTTGTGCCCGGTTAATGGCAATAGGCTCGCCCCCTATTACATGGGACTATAACATAACTAGTAGTAGTAATAGTGACCGACATAGCCCGAAGAATTGCCAAGCTTAAGTGGCAGTGGGTGGGGCACATTGCTCATAGAAATGATGGCCGATGGGGCAGTAAAGTTCTGGAGTGGCGACCGCGTACTGGAAGGCGCAGCGTGGGTAGGCCCCCCACAAGGTGGACCGACGACCTGGTGAAGGTCGCGGGAATCCGCTGGATGCGGAAGGCGCAGGACCGGTCATTGTGGCGATACTTGGGGAAGGCCTATGTCCAGCAGTGGACGACTTTCTGCTGAAATGATGATGATGATGATGATGATGATAACATAACTGGCGAAATGTGGGTGCACTATTACACCTCTGCCTACCCCTTCGGGGAAATACAAGCGTGATGTTATGTTATGTTATATTATACCACATAGTAAACTTGGATGAGATGCCAACCACAAAACAACCATAGAATAGAACAAGGACAATATAGCACGCCATAGAAAAACTTCTTGGTTCTTTTATTTAGTTCTAAGGACATAATCTTAAATAGGATAGGCCAATAACAGAGGTTATGTATTAGTTAATTCTCATGTAAGTGAATGATTGTATTCTTGTGAGAAATAAAGTTACCTTAAACCTCAATAACAGAGGTTATTGTCCTATCCTAAGTTATATTAGTTATTATGTTAAGTATGTACATTTATCAATTAATTAAGGCCCAATAGGTTTTGGCCTAGTGATTACAAACAATTAAATTAACTGCTTTTCTAATTACAAGATTTCTTCGAGCACTTTTTGATTACAATAAAATCAAATGATCGATTTCAGCTTTGTTCGAATCGTTAATCATTGAAAGCGCCATCTATCTGAATTGGTCAGAAGAGTTCTCAATCGCGCATGCGAATTTTTCACACGCTGTGGAATGGTATACGGAATTTCGACCTAGAATCAAGAGACGATTTGTCCCACTACCCAACGCAGTGGTAACAGTTTGATATAACTGTATGTCACATATTTATCAAAGTGGGTAAAGTAACGCTTCACTAAAACACACGCAGGTTCCTGTGAATTTGTGTGCACCTAAGTATTGCGACATTATTTTTGATAAAATTAATATTAAATTACATGAACAATATCCAAAAATAAATGTTGTTATTCCTGTAACAATATTGCCGTAAAAAATTAGTTGAAAGTTTTCGAGAAATGCACAAAATTAAGTTTTTAAAGTTCAAAAAGAAATCCTCGAATTGGGATTTGAACGCATGGCTTCCATCCGCGAGTTCGATTCCCAGGTCTGGTTAAACTTTTTGGTGTTTTTTTTTTCATTTTGCTTAAACTGTAGTTTAACTAATAACTGTTTGTTACCAGATAAAAATTATAAATGGCATTTATTTTATTATTAAGCCTTTTTAGGGAAAATAATTATACAGTAAAAAAGTATGTTTCACATTATTTAAAAAAAATTAAAGCCGTTTTTAATTAGCATTCTGTTTTGCTACACATCCTTTTATGAGAAACTAGCCTTTGCTCGCGGCTTCGTCTGCATATAATACGGTTTATCACAAAAATACGTTATCGCGCATCCCTAGGGAACTGCTCATGTGTGAATCCGGGTTATGCTTTATCTGTGAGCCGAATTTCATCCTAATCCGTTCAGTCGTTTCAGCGTTATTGACGGACGAACAAACATCCATACTTTCGCGTTTATAAATTAGTAGGATAATCAAGAAATAAAAACAAATAAATAAAAGTATAATAAAAAATAAAATGAAAAATATATAAATGGTATACAGTAAACACTTACAAATAGCACTATTAGTAGGTAGGTATACAATATAATTTATCTGGTGAGTAGGTATGAAGTGTTTGTTTGAACTCTGGTTAACAATGTAAGATTTAACTTGTGTTATGGGTACCAGCGTTCTCATTAATTGAATCCACAAGGAGTTACATTGATTGCATCAGGAGGTGGTTACAGGAAACAAAGCACTAACCCGATCCGATGACAGCACTGACTGTTCTTAATTCTAATTGAGTCTTCCTTTCGCAGGTGTAGCCATGGACTTGGCGGCTCCCAAAGACAAATGGAACATAATATTCCTAACGTTACTCCTACACGGTCTCGGTACGCTAATATCCTGGAACATGTTCATCACAGCTAAGGACTATTTTGTCAAGTACAAGATGGTGAACGCGCCGACCTATGCCGACCATTACCTAGCTTACGTCGGCTGGGCCAGTCAGATACCCAACCTGGTGTTCAGTTGGGCCAACGTGTTTGTTAAAACTAGGTATGTACCTATTAGTATTTTTTATTGGAGTATCAGATAATAATGTACTTGATTCAGCCTCTAACAAAATCTACAACCTTATTCTTAGTTTATTCTAAACCTCTTACGGCGAATATAGCAGCCAAGTGGCGCCCCCATCAGTAAACAAAATATTACTCGCTGAATACATCATTTATTGAAAATTCGTTTTTAACTATTGAAGTACAAATACTGTAGTTTAATCAGAAACTATTATTTGACGACCTCTGTGGTCTAGTGGTTCGAGAGACGGACTGCTGATCACGAGGTCGTGGGTTCGATTCCCACAGGCCACAAATATTTATGCGTTGAACTTAAGTGTTTGTGTTGGTCTGGGTGTTTCTTATATATTATAAGTAAGTATGTGTTTACAAAAAAAAAGTATTTAAGTATTACATCCATTGTCTAGTACCCATAGTACAAGCTCAGCTTAGTTTGGGACTGATAGATGGTGCTATGTAATAAAAATGTCCTAACATATTTATTTATTTAATTCTGTAAATTATAGAATAAAAAATAAAATAGTTAGCTGTAGTTGTAGGTAGAAAAAATGCCAAATGTGGCCGTTTTTTGTTTTTGAGGAAAAAAGTACAGCAGTCAATGGTGTCGATTCTCTTGTTGACAATCTAAACTTATTTTAAACTATCGCTCTCTTTTACTAATATAGTAGAATTAAAATGTCCATACAAGTTTAGTCGTGATCTCGTAACGTGCCGACTAAAATACAAAGAAATGTAACACGTAAACTTAATTGACAGCACCAAAATTGTTGCCATCCCTTTCTTTTATCTACTATTAGTGAAAGATGTTTAAAATAAGTTTTATTTGTGAGCACCATTGACAATCATGCGCCATGTGTCTCAAAATTGTGACAAGTGGGTGTCCAGCTCAGCATATTGCCAGGTTATTAATCCTGACGCTGGTATTCTGCTGGATCCCTGTTGTGACGTAGAATGTCGATAATATAGGGGCCTTCTTACTCCCGACTGGAGTTCTGTATCAATCGAATTTGAATTCGAGTTAGTGTCAATTCGTACTGCATTTCTCTAGGAGTTGACATTAGCTCGATTTGGTTCAGAGCTCGAACCAGTCGGGAGTAAGGGCCCAGGTTTGTTAGAAGTTTTTAATTAACTCGTTCATGTTAACATGTGTACTTTAACCGTGGACCGTCATCGAAATTTTAATTGGATTGGTATCTGCACCCGTTACAGTCTAATCTCTTAGTTTGCGGGTCAATATTAACTTTAAAACTTTTTGATTAGGTAGTTATTTATTTTATAGGAATAGTTAAACATTTCCCATTTACCGCGAAAATTGACAAACCAACTGCAAAATCACATTAAATAAATAAACAAGGCAATCTATTGTGCAAAAAAGATACATTATACAACATAAAAATACATACACATTCAATTTACATTAATTCCATAATTTTATTAGAAACATCTGTGTCTGAACTAGATAAGAAATATCTGTCTCTCAAACAACACGCTCTTTTTACAGATTTCATCAACTCAGCCTATCGCAGTCCACTGCTGGACATAGGCCTCTCCCAAGTAGTGCCACAACACTCGGTCTTCTGCCTTCCGCATCCCTCCACCCCAGCTACCTTCTTCAGGTCGTCGGCCCACCTGCCTGGGGGGCGTCCTACGCTGTGTTTGCCGATTTGCGGTCTCCACTCAAACACAGCCCAATGCCATGTCAGCTTGCTGTTCCATTTTTATGATTGGTCTAACAAAATACTAACAACCAATCATATTGCTAATGTAATAAGTCTTGTTGACTGATTGTACTTATTGACTACCCCGTAGGTCTAGTGGTCGCAAGTGCGACTACAAAGTGCAAAGCGTGGGGTTCCTGGGTACGATTTCCGGGTAGGGCGAAGTGTTATTGAAATTTTTCACTAGGAAATTCCCAGTAGCAGCCCGGAGTTGGATTTGTGCCCGGTTAATGGATTACCATTAACCTATTAAGGCTCGCTCCCTATTACCACAGATAATATAATACTAGCTATTACATAGGACTTATAACATAACTGGCGAAATGTGGGTGTACTGTACACCTCTGCCTACCCCTTCGGGGAAATACAGGGGCCTTACTCCCGACTGATTCGAGCTCTGAACCGAATCGAGCTAATGTCAACTCCTAGAGAAGTGCAGTACGAATTGACACTAACTCGAATTCAAATTCGATTGATGTTTGTTAAAGCACTCGTTCCAATCAGGAGTAAGGCCCCAGGCCTGATAAATAAATAAATAATAAATAAGTATTTTTGGGACATTTTTACACAGCACCATCTAGACACAAACTAAGCAGAGCTTGTTTGTACTATGGGTACTAGAAAATGGATATGATATTTATATACTTTTTTTTTGTAAATACATACTTATAATACATAAGAAACATCCAGACAAACACAAACACTTATGTTCATCACACAAATATTTGTGTCCTGTGGGAATCGAACCCACGACCTCGTGATCAGCAGTCCGACACTCGAACCACTAGACCACAGACGTCGTCACGATGTTATGTTTTATGATTGTATAATATTATTGTAAAAACTACTACGGATAATTTTATCCCAGAGGCGTATATAAATCAAAGTAAAGTTAACCCTGCTTGCACATAGTTTAAAAATTGCGAGTAGGCCGCTTGCCAGGTTGTTTTGGCATTTTTGCATAATATGTCTCGAGCCGAAGCGAAACGGGCTGCGGCGGGCTTAAAATGATTAAACTGTTCACATGTACACACGGCTACACATCAAGCTGTACATTTCCAGTAAAAGTTGACCTCGCATTGTATAGGCTTTCCGTTCAATGCGAGATCAGCTTATACTGGAAATGTACAGCTTGATGTGTAGCCGTGCGTACATTTTTGTAATAAGCGGAGCTAAGTTATGAGAGCGAATTTTAATAGTATTTTACTGGAGATCACTTTTATTTTACTGGGGAATTAAAAGTCTAAAACCAGGTCTTGAAAAAATTACACTACGTAATGCTTGCCTAGATTAGGTACATATTACGGAATCGCACGATAAGTCGCAATCGATAGGAAGAAAAGCAGATAGTTATGTAACGTTAGATTTTCTAGATATTTTTACATATTTTTTAGGTATTTAATTTAAACGACTGCCTCGTTGGTCTAGCGATCGCAAGCGCGACTGCTGAGCGTGTGGTCCTGGGTTCGATTCCCGGGTCGGGCAAAGTGTTACTGGGTTTTTTCATTAGGAAATTCTCAGTAGCAGCCTGGAGACTGGATTTGTGCCCGGTTAATGGAAATTTCGCTGCCTATTACATGGGACTACAACATAACTGGCGAAATGTGGGTGTACTATACACCTCTGCCTACCCCTTCGGGGAAATAGAGGCGTGCTGTTATGTTATTTTAAAGGGAATGCTATCGGGTACCCTGTAGGATTCATTTTAAGATAAATCATCCCCACTACCCAACGCAGTGGTATTCAGCATCCAATCTGATTGATCACATTATAAAAGTGGGCAAATCAAAGCTTTACTAAAACACACGCAGGTTTCCTTCAATAAACTTGTGTGCACCTAAGTCTAGCTACAAAAATAACTAAAAACACCCTAGAGTAAAGATATAAATCGTGGAAAGAAAAATTATCTCACAAGCAGGATGACTTACGGAGCTGAGACGGACACTCACGGTACGGTTGGTCCACAAACTTAAAGTAGCTCAGCGTGCTATGGAAAGGGCTATGCTCGGAGTTTCTCTGAAGAATCGAATCTGTAACGAGGTGATCCGACAGAGAACCAATGTTGTCGACATAGCCTACAGGATTAGCAAGCTGAAGTGGCAGTGGGCCGGCCACATTAGCCGAAGAACCGATGGCCGTTGTAGATGTGTTCTTGAGCGGAGACCGCGAATCGGTAAACGTAGGGTAGGACGCCCTCAGGCTCGGTGGAGCGATGATATTGGCAAGGTGGCTGGTAGCAACTGGATGCGAGTGGCCGAGGATCGATGCCAGTGGCGTGCCATTGGAGAGGTTTATGTCCAGCAGTGGACTAATATAGGTGATGATGATGATAGTAGGTTAAAAGTATAGAACCAATTTCGACTGAAGGAATGAAAGATGGCTTAACAGTTACACATTTAGGTCCATAAAATATATAGTCTGTTTTTTGGGCAGGCGGAAAACGAACAATGACACAAGGTATTATGTTAGCGGCGAAAGAAAACCATTCATATCGCTCTTCATACACTTCTTATCGCTTTCGCATCATAACCGCGTTTCAGTACGGGGTGAGCCTCACCCCGTACTGAAATGCTGTGTCACCCGGTGAGGTGCGTGTCGTTGTCATTTATACTGGGTTTCAGAGAAACGCTCCCGAAACTAAAAGACTATTATTATTATTATACTACCTAAACACAATCGAATACTAATAACCATTAGCCTTATACTAATTGTTTTAGTGATTTGGTATTTTGCAAACCCGCAATGTAAAGCGTATAACTCGGGATCAGTGCCGCGCGTACCTAACCTACCTACGCTCGCTACGACACGGACTGCGTATGCGAGCGGATGTCGTTCACCCCTAGCGCCAGCTGATATTTTATTTGAATTACATTGAACCTTAAAAAAATTTAGTAAATAAATGGGTTTTTTTTTGCAAATCAGTTTTATTTAACTGCCCAAAGCTGGTTATGTATTAAAAATGCAAAAATAAAATGAAAAAATCTAAAAAAAGAATCGCATTTTTTTGTGGTTTCGTATACGTAATCACCGCACAGCACTATCACTTATATTCGTTTTCGGAAGCGTTTCCCTGACACCCAGTAGATAACAAACATTTTTCGACTGTTACGCTACCGTTTTGGTACGGTCAAGTGTGCAAGTTACAGGCAGGTGTATCAGAAACTTATATTATAATTTCTAATAGCAAGCATATGGAGGTGACTGATGAATAAAACGGCTGGTATATGACAAGATATAGGAAGATTTATTCAATGCATCAAAATAAACAATTACAGCAATTACTATTAGGTTGGTAGGTACTTAGGTAAATAATCTAGATATTCTATGGGTGGTTCCTGGAATGGACTGCGGGGCTATCCTATTCCTTAACCTCCTAGCGATGCTTAACCTGAGGGCTGCGGGGCTACCTCTCAGACAAGCCAAAGACAACGAATGAATGCTGTTTTTTTTTTTTTTTTCCTAATTGATTCTCGCAGGTGGTACCAGTTCTGCTTAACCGGGCTAGTTGGCGGAGAGTCCCATGTGGGACTCCATTCGCCGAAGGTTTATCCTACACTTAAAAACTAAAATCGCGGTTTCAGTACCGCAAAAACGGGCGTCCCCCAAGGGGGGGGGGCTCGAAACCTCGTTGGGGCATTGCAGGGGGACCCCGCCGTTCCTATGTCCCCCTAGCAGCCGTTGCTGCGTCAGGAATGAATTTTCTCGAAAGTGGCGGACTTTCGGTATATCGGGTGTGTGTGTGACGCGCTAATCCCGAATCGCCGTTAATCGGCAAGCCTCGCCGGCGAGGCTAAGACCTACCTAAAAATCTAACCAGTGACTACGCAATAGCCTACTCCTAGGAACTACTCTAGAGCATAGGGCCGGTCTCGCGTGACGAGATTATCTCCGGTTGCTTACACCGTAGGGCGTCCCCAGGGGGGAGCTCGGACCTCGACTCAGGGTGCAGCAGGGGGACCCCGCCACCGGTCCCCCCAGCAGCCGCTGCTGCGTCGGCATGTGTTTCTGTTTCTCGAGAGTCGGACTCTCGGATTCTGTGTGTGTGTCGCGTCGGTCCTCGCCGGCGGGGACGATATCTTGAACGACGGCGTCGGAGTGTGCTTGTGCTTTTATCTGACTCCTGGAGGAGTGTAATAGCATCATCGGGTTGAAAGATATTCTGTGCCGGCGGCGTGCTCCTTATATAGCTGAATCGTAACGTATATGTGTGTGCAACCGATGCGTTGATGCTCGTAGTTATAGATGAGTGCGTGAGCTTGAGTATGTGATCACGTTGTTTGTTATAAGCATAGATAAACAACACATAATAATCGGCAATGTCATGTTTGTTTCAGCGGTAACTTGACTATTCGCATCGTGTGGTCCCTCATCATAGAGGCGGGGGTATTCGTCTTTACCATTATCCTGGCGATGCTGGACAGCTCAGAATGGCCAGAAGTATTCTTTTGGCTGACAATGATTTCAGTATTCATATTGAACAGTAAGTTAGCTTATGTTTTCTTTCCTCACTACCTTATGCTCATTTTCCTTGCTTTAACATCAGTGTAATGCGTACTCCTAAATAAGCATGCTCAAAGCAAACAATTGGACACAGGTGCTATTTAAACAAAGGGTATCGGCCATATTGGATGAAAATCCGCGGAAAGGCCGCGGTCTATGCATATCTGTCGTACAGTCTCACTAACACAATAAATAAATCACGAAGCGCAATGTGCTTCATTTTATATCTTTTACTTTTGTTCATGTTGTGTGTAAAGTAAAAGTAAAAAGCATTATTTCAACCTTATAAACAGAGGTTGACTATTTTTCCCAAACTAGGCAATGCCTGTATCTGTGTGTAAAGATTTTTATAAATTGAACTTTTTCATGGCTTCTTTTATTCCCACTACGCAACCGTGGAAACGTTCTATATGTTTATCACATTTTAGAAGTGGGTACAATAACGCAATATTACAATTTATGCAAATTTTTCAAAGTGATTTGTGTGCCTATCGTATTGCGACAATCTCATTAATCTAAGACTTCAATATTATCTTTAATATCTAATTTATATTTATTTATACTTTTTCGGGATCTGAAGGCCAATTCTCGTAATTAAAAACGGTCAAAATATAGTTCCATAATAATCTCAATGCTTTAAATCTCAATCTCCTGATAGCACGGACGAATAAAAAAAGGCGCCCAAGATCTTGCTAAGAAAAGATTGAAGCACTTCATGTTTTCCTAAACATAATTTCGACAGCATTTTAACACACCAGACGCCATATTGTTATTTTATTTGTGACCGTCCATGCCTGACTGTAGATGTTTCTGATTGCCGTTTATTGGTGACATTAATGACCTAAGTGTCACAAATAAATGGCAAACTGGAACATCTCCAGTCAGAAGATTGAGATTGGTCTTTTGTATAATCTAAGCAAATGTGCCTTAAATTCGATCCAATCTCACGAAGCTCAATTTATTCTCAATCGGTTCACGCTTCATGTAACAGTTGGTACCTATCGCTCAGTGAAGCCATTGACCGTTATTTCATCAATTATACATTCCGTCCCGGTGCGCAGTGCTCAGATTTCGATGATTAACTTGACATCTATTGAAATCGGTTCAAGCATTCCTACTATCTTAACTGAATTAGGCTTTTAAAAAAAACAATAAAAAGTATTTATGTGCGTCTCGAGGTTACTCATAATACCACCAAAAGTGATAAAATGTAAAATGTTTATAGAGTAGATTTTCAAACAAAACAAATCCCTCTCTAAATTAAATAAATTAAATTCTTACGTAGGTATATTTAAATTGTATACAATGTTAATACATTTTATAAACTTATTATCAAAATTAAATGGGACATTTTGTTCATTTCATTTATTATATTGTTTGAAATCAGTTGAACTATTTACAGGTCAATTGACACAGTTTCATAGTCTGGTCTTTAGGTCAACTGGGTTATTTTAGAAACTGAAAATGATGTGGATTGTACATAGGGTTGCCAATCGTACTATAGAATATAGTATTGTACTTTATTTTAGACCAGTGTTTTGCAACTATACTGTTGGAAAAAAAATGTGTGCTGAAATACTGAAATAGAAATAGAAATTAACTTTATTGCATTAATTGTGGTACATAAAAGATGGACTACATACACTGTGGGTGGGATGGTCCTTCAATCATCCTTGTTTATGTCTTTTCCTGAAAAATACTACATTTTCGCGAAAAATAGTTGGCAACCCTATGTGTATATCCTATCATGTGTATTTTTGTTGAAATATAGTTTTTAATTAAGTTTAGTTGAGAGAGATACGTTGAATGATTCCTGAATAAGATCATAGACAGGTGATATATGAACTTCATTTCATACCAAAAGCACCAATTAGGTGGCCTTTTGTATGAAGATACATATCCTCTAAAAAATAGGATATCAGTAGAAAATATGCCATTAACAATGAAATCTTCTATGTTTTGTTATAAAGGGTATAAAGTCAAGTCTATGACAAGATAACATTGTTAAAGTTAAATTAGATATTTTTTTATTGGTGTTATCAGTTTCAATGTCTTAAGGTTAAGGCCACACATCGTTATCATCATCAATTCACGTTTTTCATTTATCAAAATTATAAGTATGCGAATAATATTCGTGTGTGGCCGGCCATTGTGCTCAATGCTGATTGGATTATTTTTTAGATATGCTAATTTATTAAATAGGTACCTAAATAATATCATTGATACCAAAAAAAACAATTGCCAAGAGTTGTAAGGTAATATTGAAATTCGCCACATTTTTTTGAAAATTCCCTGGCACGAAGCACGAAAAAAGAAATCCGTGTGTCATTTTTGACAAATTTAATATTTAATGAAACAAGTTTAACCGGATTATATCGCGTATATTATTTAAATTGGTTTTCCTGACGTTTCGAAAGCGTTCGTGGTCGCAGGAAGACTAAGATGACAAGCGTCTTTACAGATATTTCTAAAAAGTTATTTTAATCTACCATACAATTTTAATTCAATTTATTGATGTTTTTTTCAATTTGAGTGATCACAATAAGAAAAACAAAAAATTGAAAATGAAACGAAACAAATGAACTGAAATTGTTCAAGAAATGTACCTAATTAAGTATTTTTTATGTGCACTTACCGCATGTCGTCTTGTTGTGGCAATAAATCATTTATCTTTCTTTATTTCTTTTAAAAAAAATGTAATATTTGTCAAAAAAATGTTAATTAGTAATTTTTTTCCTCGCAAGTGTGTCGAAAATCGTCGTATGAAACGCGTGAGCTATGATAATTTTTTTTTATAGTATAGGTTAGCGAAACGAGCTAAAGGCCCACCTGATGTTAAGCGGTTACCTTTGCCCATAACAACTGCAATACCACCTAGGCTGTTGCCTAAATAGTACCAAGTCGGTTCGCCAAACTGAGACATGAAGATGGAAAGTCTCATGTGATTGTAATTTCACCGGCACCCGTACCCTTCAGACCAAAACACAGCAATGCAAGCATCACTATTTGGCGGCGAAGTAGGTACGGTGGTAGTACTTCCCCGGACGAGCTCTTTCACAAAGTAGCTCTACTACTACTAAATAAGATATATACGATTATACTCTCGGCACCATTACGCCCACAGAGTACATTATAATATACTGAAATAGAGACCAATCTTCCACCACAAAACTGGTAACCGCTTACTAGCGCCATCTGATACTTTTAGTTTGGAACTGCTGTTAGTACATCAACAGAACTAAAAATAAAAAATGCAAAAAGAGAATCATTTCTTGAGGATCGAACTTACGCCCTGCGTTTATAAATAGGACCGCAAGATAGTACTGCTAAACACTTGTATCTGACTTGCGAATTTTAGCACTATAATCAACCAGTCAAAATCAGTAAAAGTAGAATACTTTAATGTTCAAGAATCAACAAAAAAGGCTCTGAAAAAGATACTTATTTATTTAAAAATCAGTAAAATTATCTCGTGAAATGAAATCATAATCTCTTTGGAACAATAATCAAATATGGGGTCATGTAGCGACATCTATCTGATATTGAATAAACTATTACAGTATCTCGTTTCTTAAATTTGGTAAATCCGCCATCTATTACTTTTAGTCCGTAACAATAACAAATATAATGCTACTAAATTAAAAACCACCATCTTACCTGTTATCTACAAGTATTCGAAGTACTACGTTTTTTTGCAGCGTTGTAAAAGCTGTTGTACCCGATTATTTGTTTTAAGATTGAGGACCCTGATTACGCAATCTGCAATCCATCCTCGAGTATAATGAACAGCTTAGGTCACTTGTATAACACATAATGTACTATTATCTGCAGGTTGCAACGCGGTCTTCCAGAACTCGGTGTTCGGCGTGTCGTCGCGCCTGCCGCCGTCGTACACGGGCGCCGTGGTGCTGGGCGGCAACCTGTGCGGGCTGCTGGTGGTGTTCCTCAACTGGTGCACCGTGCTGTTCGACAGCCCGCGCACCGCCGCCATCTACTACTTCATAGGAGGAATGTTCGTCTTGCTCGTCTGTCTCGACACCTACTTCGCCTTGCCGCTCAATGTGAGTATCGTTTTGTTTTGAGTGATTCAGAATTTCCGATAAATCTCTGGGGCTCGTTCATTCTTAGTGCTGTAGCGACGACGATACAAATCCTGAATCGCGCAAGCAGAGTATGACACGCAACTTAGCATATAAAACGTGTTACGTAAGATAATTTGCAGTCGTGTTCAACAGCTTTCGCGAACGTGTAGTTAATACCGACGACATCGTGGCCACAAATGCAACCATTCACGGCACTTATATTTTGTCGTTGGACAAACGCAACTCAACACTTAATTTGTGACTGCGGCAACGGATCTCCAGGCAGCTGCAGCGAGACCATTCACTCACGATCACTGCCTGGGGACTTTTGCCGCTGTGGTGTGGTTGTGGTGTGGTCCGTCTGAAAAGACCCTTAGCTGACCTTTTTTTCACATTGACTTTTTAGACATCTTGAACATAAGTTTGGGAAGGTGTTTTAACAGGACTTAAAAAAAAAATGGAACATGTCTAACTGCTTTTATTTCCCACTACGCAACCGTGGATACATACTCATATGTTTATCACATTTTAGAAGTGGGTACAATAATGCTTTACTGAAAATCACGCATGTTTACAGTAAATTTGTGTGCTCCTTAGTATTGCGACATTCTTCTAAGTTAACCGATGGCAAGTGTCTATTTTTTATGTATGTATTATGTTTTTTTCTATTGTATGTTTCATATTTTTGATCCGTTCTGCGAGCAATGTTTTTTTATTTTTTATTCTTAACAGGCTTGCGTTTGACCGCCACCTAACCTAATGTTAAGCGATGGTGCGGTCGACGATGCACGCTTGCCCAGCAAAAACCTATCCACTCGAGCCTTGAAGACCACCAGATTATACTTCTCGGGAAACACTGACGCCGGCAAGGAATTCCACTGTGTCTGTGTGTTTGGCAATTCTTCTAATAAATATAAATAAAACAAATTTATTTTCGTATTTCAGAGGTTCTACCGCTACCACGACGCCCTCCAACAGCAACGCAACGCGTTACGTGATGCAGCTAAGGCCGAACACGCGCCGCACATTAGAAAGCGAACACTGTTCAGACTAGCTTCTGTGCAACTGTACAACGTTTTTATAACGTTTTTCGTCACGTTAGCCGTGTTCCCGTCCGTCATATCAGGTAAATTTAGTTAAAATCATGGTATAATAAGATGTTTCACCAGGTATTTATTCTCTTCCCGCGATGACAGGGCGATGCGATCAGTGTTGCCATTGATTGATATCTTCAATATATTTAAGGAGATTTTTGTTAGTAATGAATAGATAATAAATTCCTAACTAGCCTAAGTATTTGTTATCTCGTGTTATTCATATAATCAGTTATTAAAGGAAACTGTATAAAATGACTAGTTCAAAAGTGATTCTCTATAGAAGCAAGAAAATTAAAAAGTGCATTTTGCTCGGGTAATTTATTTACGCAAAGTGGCAGCACATCAAACTGACAAGTGTCACGCTAACAGCCCGCTATTGGCTCCATAGCTGATGACGTAGTGAGGAGGCAATCACGTGACCTAGCTGTCACGGGAAGAGAGTACCTGGTGAAACATCTTATTATACTATGTTTAAAATATACAGGGTAAGTATCAGTGATGAAGGGGGAATATTTTCAGAAAGGAAACCGTAGGCACCTCAAAATCCTAAAATAGCTAATAAAAAGAAAAAAACAATTTGACAACTTTTAATTTAATTTTACATTCTTTTTTTGTACTCTAGAACAATAAATTAGCATAGAAATGTCGTTCATCTGTATTTAAGCAATTCCTATAGGGAGGCCGGGAGAAGAGGCCTGTGCCCAGTAGTGGGGCTGTAATGGGCTGATGATAATGGTGATGATGAAAGGGAAGCCGGTGGAAATCGTGTTATTTGGACCCTTCGCCACTGGTAAGTATACAGAACGCCTACTTCCAGGCGCAGCGTGGGTAGGCACCCCACAAGGTGGACTGACGAACTGGTAAACGTCGCGGGATTCCGCTGGATGCGGAAAGTGCACACAATCGACCACATCTTGACAAAGCTGTTTAGATTGCGGTCAAGAGCAGACCTATATCTCATTTAAAAAAACTAAAAGCGGTCGTTGTGGCGATGCTTGGGGGAGGCCTGTGTCCTGCAGTGGACATCTTTCGGCTGAAATGATGATGATAATACTGAAACAAGGTAATTGAAAAAATACTTGAAACCTCTTCACACTGACTTTGTATTATGACCCTGAACAATGTTTGTTCTACGAGTTTTCATAATTCTTTTTAACTTTTACCCCTTTGACCCCTTAAGAGGTTTTCAGTAATTTAAAAACGCGTTGTATACGTGGTATCCTGACACATATAAACCCACTAACCACACATATAATGTATTTCCAGACACAGTGCCGAATGTCGACGGGTTTCTGGGTGATAACTTCGTCCGGATCACTTGCTTCTTGACCTTCAACTTGATGGCCACGCTCGGCAACATCACCGCCAGTATATGGCAATACGTATGTATTAGTTTGTTTTTAATATCAGCTTGAACTTTGTTATTAAGGTGCATTGGATTTGCAACCGTCCCTTACCAACACACGGCAAATTGCGCGTGCGAGAACAGAGCGGAATCACGCCGTTTTGATGTTTTTTTACATTTTTGCTGTTATCTCAGCGAATAAACATGTAAATAAAAATCTGGTACACCATAATCTAGATATGCACAAGATGTATCTTATTCGTAAAAAACAATAGTAAAAACCATTGGGATTTCCAAATGCAATGCAAAATAGTGGTAAAACGGACCTTACTTTGGAAAATAAATCTATCGAGCAAATTTTATTGAATCGTGTTTTCCCTACACCAAAATATAATGAATATAATGAAAAATCTGATATATATAAATTAGATCTACGTCGTATCCACAAATAAAAATATTTCGATTAGAAAATCCCTATTTTTCTCTATGCCGCCCCTTAAATTATCCTTTTTACTAGACAGAGACAGATTAGATTACCGTCAGACGTCATAACGCATTAACGCCATTGCAAAGGTACACACGGCTACACATCAAGCTGTACAAAACCAGTAAAGGCTGACCTCGCGTTGTAAGGAAAACCTATACAATGCGAGGTCAGCTTATACTGGAAATGTACAGCTTGATGTGTAGCCGTGTGTACACCACTCAGTACAAGGTCAATTTCGCGCGACAAGGACAGAAAATGCCTTCTCCAAAAACATAAAAGCGTGTATCTCTTCCATTTTGTCATTTATTATATTAATTTTTTAACAAATCGTGTTTTTATTGTTTTTTCAAAATAACATTGAATAATTGATTATTTTGAGTAAATAGGCAAATTCCCTATTGATTTATTAACTTTGCCATCGCTACCAAAGGCTTGCGTGCCTGTACACATTAATACCGAGTATTCTAGAAATGTACGGGACTCTCGGCGAGAGAACCAAACTCGCGCTTATCCGCACATTATGTGGATGAATGAATATTTTAATGATTACATTTCGGTTAAACTGAAAAACTTTTCAACAAAACGTCAGTTCTACCCCTTCAGGTAGACCTATCGGACCTATGTAAAAGCCATGGTTTGAGCTTCGACGAAATCAATATGAGATAGGTAATATTAAGAGAAAAATAAAATGAAAACGGCAAAAAAAAAAACAGCTGATCCCTACATTTGAGTTCACATAAATCGTTCAAATGTAGGGATCATCTGATTTTTTTTCGTGATTTCAGGGTTGGTTCCATAGTAAAAGTTGTTCATACTGATGAGTACAATGACTCCTTACGAGGTTTTCAGTTATTTCAATAACACATTGTAGTGTACATTATATGTATACGTTACTTCTCAAAGCGTGTTTTTTTAGTTTTTAAACTATGAATTTTTATTATATTTAGTTCATGTGGTCTTTGCAAAGATTTTAATAAATATTATTCCCACTACGCAACCGTGGATACATACTTATATGTTTATCACATTTTAGAAGTGGGTACAAGAAAGCTCTACTGAAATTCACGCTTATTTTGCAATAAATTTGTGTGCTCCTTAGTATTGCGACATTCTTATCACTATAATCATAATAACTTCTTTGGTTTTCGCGATCACTACACATTATAATAAAACAAAGTTTAACCGGATCAAATCGCGTATATGATTTAAATTGGTTTCCCTGACGTTTCGAAAGCTTTGCAGCATTTCGTGGTCGCAGGTAGACTAAGATGACAATCGTCTTTACAGATATTTCTAAAAAAATATTTTAATCTACCGTACAATATTTATTAATTAAAATCGTTTCGATGCACGCAGTAATCACTCACAATATCATTATCTTTTGCAGTGTTGCGTGCTGTTTGGGTTTGTTTTACTATAATCATACTAATAGTAATGACGTTTAATAATATATTTCTTCTAAATTACACTGTACTGTGAGCTTAAAGTTTTTAACAACCCGGAGGAAATCTTTTGAGAGAAACACCTCACTACTCACTAGAACTCAGTTCAATGAATTAAAACTAACGACTAGAGTCTAAAAAGAGTAGACTTGAAAAAGGTAAGGGTCTGTATGTTTAGAATACTAAGGCATCATCAATCCATCGAGCATTGAACCCTATAGATATGAATTACGGACTGTCCAATTCCGAAACTGTTCTATTTATTTGCATAGATTAATATCACGGCACGAGCGTGCTTGCCAATGAGAGCGAGCTGGGGCGCGCTACTATTGGCCAAACCCGTACGTGTTGTTGCCCGAGCGAATAGGAGCCTGTTTTTTGTAGTCGAAACTTGGGGGAATTTATTTCAAACAATCAGTTGTGATGACTTTATAGGGTTTAATGCACAGAGTACTGTAATATATATGAACAAGAGTGCCATCTTGAGTCAAATTCAAGCATGTATGGAAACTAGCGCCACCTGGTGATAAGGCGGGAAAAAAAATGTCGTGGATAGATAGATATAGATAGTTATAGGTATCTATTCCTAAACTTTGTGTGTGTGTGTGTATTCGTATACATATTATTCTGTTTTTCTTTCTATGAAATTAATAGCTGCTATCTTAAACCTAGATGTACTAATGCTGGCACTTGAAGTAATCACTCTTAGATTGCTTTTGATAAGTTTGTGTTGATACATCATAGTAGAAACAAAAGTTAAAACAATAAACATAAAACATAACAACACTTAGTGATCACTGATCCGATTTTCGTCTTAAATGGAGTAACTAATGAAATAACACGAACTTAACAAAAAACAGATTCAAAACAAAACAGAAAACGCATGGAAATCATACAATTTTTACTTAAAGCATACGACACAAACAAAGTTCCATCAAAACTTTCCTAAATGTCGGTTAGGGTAGGGTTGGCAATCCGATATCGATATACCGAAGAATCGATTTTTCACGCCTCGATTTTTTAAATCGATATGCAGTACTGAATCCATATTTCACCCTTGAAAATCGCCATTCGATTTTTTTTTTGTAAAAACCATAACATTATTTACAATTAGTTGAAAGTACCCGTAATATTGAGGTGTGTGATGTCATATCACGGTTTATTTAATCGCTACTGGCGCCGCCACGCAAAATAATAAAATAAATAAATATTTTTGGGACATTTTTTAAACAGGACCATCTAGTCTCAAACTAAGTACTATGTGTACTAGACAATGGATATAATACTTATAAACTTTTTTTTAAATCTTTAGATACCACTTAATAGCGTGTTATTTAGGATTTTATTTAACGTCAATTAGTTGTAACACCTTTGGGGAAAACCCAGTACTTTGGGGGAAATCTAGTAAATGTTTTATTGTTAGAAGTGCAGTCTTTCCCAGAATATTGTCATTGTAATAAAATATAAAATTGAATTTACGTAAGCCATAAATATTGTGAGAATTTACGATCTAGTTGTTATAAATTTAAGTAGTTATAGGGGAGAAATATATTTTTGAACCTTAATGAATACAAAATATTGTCATAAAAAATCGTCTGACTTTGGTATGGTAATAAAAATAATTGTTATTAATGATTTCTTAGGTTTTCGCGATCACTACACATTATAATAAAACAAAGTTTAACCGGATTAAATCGCGTATATTGTTTAAATTGGTTTTCCTTACGATTCGAAAGCTTTACAGCATTTCGTGGTTGCAGGTCGACTAAGATGACAATCGTCTTTACAGATATTTCTAAAAAAATATTTTAATCTACCGTACAATATTAAACGATTTTAATTAATAATATTGTTCGATAGATTAAAATAATTTTTATCGAATTCCCTGAACTAAAAGAAAAATATTTTACTAATAAGAGATTATTTATTATGGTATCTTTATTGTTTTACATGAAATGGATTTATTTATATTTACATCATAAATGCAAACATGAAAAAAAAAAATTTTTTTAGAAATCGATCTTTTAAACCCCGATTTTTTGTGAATCGATGCATCAGCTTACGATCCGAATCGATTTAAAAATCGATCTTTTTGGAAAGAATCGCCATCCCTAATGTCAGTAAAACAGGATGAAAAGAGTCATCTATGTTTTTTAATGAGCATTACACGTTGTATTTGATGTGCCGCTGTAGCCAGAGATGGCGCTGATGCTAGTATTTAATTAGGCTGCAAGTCTTTCTATTAGACTGTGCCCCCCCTGGTTTAATGTCAAAGTTAAGTCAAAGTCAAACGTTTTTATTTCTAAGAAGCATATTTACATGCACTTTCAAAACGTTAATTATGAATCTAGTTGCACGGTTCCAATAAGTTGGTGCTATGGAAAATAGCCGGCAAGAAACTCCACGGATATAACTCTTTTCAAATAATAAGTGGTACAAAGTTTTTTTGTTATATAATTTGTAAACATTTGTGTGATTGCCTCGTTAGTCTAGTGGTTGCAAGCGCGACTGCTGAGCGTGTGGTCCTGGTTTCGATTCCCGAGTCGGGCAAAGTGTTATTGGGTTTTTTCATTAGGAAATTCTCAGTAGCAGCCCGGAGTCTAGATTTGTGCCCGGTTAATGGCAATAGGCACGCCCCCTATTACATGGGACTATAACATAACTGGCGAAATGTGGGTGTGCTGTACACCTCTGCCTACCCCTTCGGGGAAATACAGGCGTGATGTTATGGTATGTTATGTTGTGTGAGAACAATGTAGGTTAATGACTGAGACAAATTCACTGAATTAGACTAATTAATGTTTAATAAAGTACAACGCGTATCAGAAATGCGGGGTCATATTTGAAGAGCTTATTCAGGAGATGCTATCGAGCAACTTTTACTATGGGTCAACCCACAAATCGCGAAAAAAAAAATCAGCTGATCCTTACATTTTGTCTAGCGACATCGGTGATTTAGTAGGGAACAGCTGATATTTTTTGCAGCCTATTTAACAGTAATTTGTTTTTTTTTAGGCTGAATTTATTTTGTATTGAATGATATGTGACTAGATACGTGGTATGCGTAACTGCGTATTTATGTGTTGGTAACGGCGAACCGGCGACACGCGTTGCAGTATTATAAGACATAGATAACATTTCTATTACCTTATTAAGATTTCTATGGTTCTTACCTTATAAGCACCTTTTTAGGGTACCGTACCCAAAGGGTGCCAACGGGACTCTATTACTGTCGCTACGCTGTCCGTCCGTCCGTCTGTCTGTCTGTCAGTCACAGGGCTGTATCTTTGTATTGGTAATAGATAACCAGTTGAAATTTTCACAGAATATGTGTTTCTATGTGTTTTATCACAACTAAAAAAAGTCTAAAATCAAAGGGGGTCCCCATACAAAAAACCTCTAAAAACATGCATTTTTTTCAACGTTTTTGTTCCTACTCTATCTTCAAAACGGTAATACTTACCAGCGTCAAACTTGGTCTGATTATAGTGCATACTATGTAGTTTAGCAACAAATACTAAAAATATGGCAAACATAGACATATGTGGTGGTACCTACGTAAGAAAGAGGTGCAAAAAATCATATTTCGTGCACGGTGCATGTCTTTTGATGAATTCGTAAGTTAAATTAATTCGTAGAGGTATCAAGTCAATCGGTGGTACGGAACCCTTACTGTGTGAGTCCGACTCGCACTTGGCAGGTTTTTTTGTTATTGCTATAACTGTACCATATGAACAGATTTTATTCTAATTCTTTATTGTACACCAGAAAAAAATACAGTAGAACTTATAAATAGAAATTACATGTACAAAGGCGAGCTTAACTCAAAAATGAGTTTTCTACCAGCAAACCTTTGAGCGATAGAGTGAATGTAGAAAAGAGGCTGAGGGTAAACTTAAATGAATAAACTGACAACTGAATTACTTAATTGAATAAATAAATAATAATTATTATTAATTGTTCAGCCCACTTCTCGCTGGCTGGTGGTGTTCACGACGGCCCGGCTGGCCTTCCTGCCCTTCTTCCTGATGTGCAACTACAAGCCGGCTGAGCGGACCTTCCCGGTCTACGTCACCAATGACTGGGTGTTCTGGATTGTGAGTGCGCTGCTCGCCTGGAGTTCAGGCCATGGAAGCTCGCTAGCCATGATGTATGTCGGCGGGTGAGTATCTCTTTGTTAATAAGATATCGCTGACGTCACCCAAAGACTTACCAAAAAAAAAAAAGTGGAGGTTAAGTTTGATACCACTAGCAGTGTTCACGGTAGCTTAGTGGCTAAAGCACTGGCGTACTGAGCCAGGAGTCGCAGGTTCGAGTCCTGCTCGTGAGCGATTTTTTCTTTCCATAATTTAAATCGTTAGATTTCGCATCGCATGCGTAAATGCGTTGAAAATAATAAAATAATTATCTCTTTTTATTAAATATGCTGCAAATCGTACTAATTATGGTAATTAATCACGACTTCGTTGTCGTGGTCTTTAGTGGCCTGTTTGACCCCTTTGGTTTGGCCTAGGAAAAACTAGTTTGACCTAAAATCGGTTTTGGCCGGTAGCAGTTACAAGAAAGGGATGGCATGGCAACAATTTTAGTGCCGTCAAATCACATGATCATCATCATTTCAGCCGAAAGACGTCTACTGCTGGACATAGGCCTCCCCCAAGCATCGCCACAATGACCGGTCGTGCGATTTCCGAATAAAAAAAAAAAAAATTAATCATTTACATACACTTTCAAAACGTTAGACTTTAACCCATACACGTTACCTTCACCTATTTTCAAAGTATTTTTAAGAAATGACTAATAAATACATTACAAATTTCCAGTACCGTGCCCCCCGAAAACGCAGGAACAGCTGGCATGGTCGGTGGTGCCATGCTGGTGACTGGTCTCATTACTGGCATCACTTTTACGCGCCTCTGCCCAGTTATCGTCACCGCAGACTACTGGAGAACCATTTAGCGCTCAGTGAAATATGTCTCCACAGCGTGGGACGTACTCACCCGACGATTGGGACAGTGAACAACTGCAGAACTCTGTCCTCTAGAGACAATTGAAGTCAAAGTGATGTGTATAGTACGTTGACAAGTGATGGAAGTCGAAGTGACAGTGAAAAAGTGACAGTGTTAAGGAAAAGTTAGGTCACAATAGCGGTAAATCATTCATTGTAAATTGAAATGATCATCAAAATTCTAGAGATTACCAGAGATTACCATCTGGTAGTATAATTATTGAAAGTACAGTCAAGGAATGAAAAGGTTCATCACATTAAGGTTTATTTTTGCTTGTACTGGCAGATAACAATAATGACATTTGTACGTACCCGCCTAATTATCTCTCGTTCGGAGTTTGAAAAGGTAACATGTACTCGCGACATGTGTAAAGGAATCAATTTAAAACTTGATGAAGCTTTTCGTTCCTCAACTATACAAGTGATTAGCTGGCAGTCCAGTGCGAGTGATGAGAATAAGGTGCCTGGGATTACAGTGACGTAAGGATTTGTGACATTCGACAAATGTGTTCTATAGCTATAGAATATATATTATATGCAAGTTATATCATTTTATGTTGAGAATGTGTTGGTAGGTTGTTGAGGAGTTGAGATACAGTTTGCCAAAAACTAATCGTTATTTCAGTTGATCAGTTTTGTTTGTGCCTTTTATTTATTTGTTTGCACTGACAATGCTGTAAAGAAGATTGTTATACCTTGCCATTGTGTGGTATTGCTGTAAGGCTAAATGTCTGTTTTTAAAGTGCATTTACTAGTTTTTCATCTCAGTTTAAGTAAATATATTAGCAGCTTAAGTTGACACCAAATATTTTGATTCATCTCGAAGAGGGTAGTTTCAATTTTACTATATCATTTGCTAACATTTGGAGTTATTTTATTGTGACAAAAATACAAAATACAACATAAGTTGATTTGGTGCTTATTAAGTTTGATAATTATTGTTTGGTCTTATAGTATTACAGTTGACTATCTTATAGTATACAGTGAGGTTATATTACATAAATATGTATAGGGGCTAATATGGTATTAGTTATAATGTAAGACAATTTGCCTGTATATCTCTTCTTGAGGC
Organism: Asteroscopus sphinx; assembly: GCA_949699075.1. NCBI lineage: Eukaryota > Metazoa > Arthropoda > Insecta > Lepidoptera > Noctuidae > Asteroscopus > Asteroscopus sphinx. Next base: position 14,589,356 of record OX453025.1, on the reverse strand, counting down.
TATTTTAAATGTCAGTTCAGGGCAGTCATTGCCAACAAGACTGCACCTTAGGACACTTTCATATATTAATTTTATTACTGAGTAAAATATAGATAACTGAATTTCGTTGATGCAAGTTGACAATATTATAAGAAAAATAAACACACGACAAAAATCTGAGTGGCTAGTGATACAAAATAATATTTCTATGTTGCATAGAGTAATTTATTAAAAGTGAAGACAGAACTACTTTTAGGTATACAATGTGTTATTGGAATAACTGAAAACCTCTTAAGGAGTCATTGTACTCATCATTATGGACAACTTTTACTATGAGACCATCCCTGAAATTGCGAAAAAAAACAGCTGATCCTTACATTTGTTTTTACATAAATCGACAAAATGTAGGGATCGGCAGTTTTTTTTTCGCAATTACTGTGTTGGTCCCATAGTAAAAGTTGTTCATAATGATGAGTACAATGACCCCTAAATAGATTTTCAGTTATTTCACTAACATGTTGTATAGGGGAAGCTTTTTATACAAATATGTAACAATACTAAAGTAATATATTTATATTGATGACCACATTATTTTCGGTTTCATCTAAAAACATAATTAATTAGCACTATTTGATGACTTTAATGTAGTTCTGTTTGTAAAAATGATTAATTAATACACAATATTATAAAGATGAATACTAATATATGTACTAATATTACCATATAATATATTATCGGTATGTAAAGTTATATATTATGTAAAGTTAAAGTTTATATGTGCATACAAATTATATAGTAGCAATATGGTTGGGATATATAAAGGTGTTTAATATATTTGTTAGCATTATTCACAAAAAAATATATTTGCCATGTGGTATTTTTATAATTTTAGTTGCTCTATTATTGTATATTTCTTACACAGACCAGTAAGCCTCAAGATGCCGCATAAACAAAATTTTGCGTGAGAACGCATTCATAAAATGATGGCGGGGTACAGGGGGCGGACGGCGCGTTATGCAATCATAGATCATCAAAAAATCATAAAATATATAAATATATATCATAGATTGGTGCCGCTCGCTGACGGAGTGACGTCCCTTTTGGCGGTGGGGCGTATGATATGCAGTGCTACTGCATATGCTTAGTGACGGGTTACCGGCTAATCGGTGTCTAGAGTCATACTTAAAGTGACTATAGGTCCCGTTTTGAATGGGACTGTCCCTTTCTCGGTCACCTGTTCCGTTTTCCCCAAACAAAGCTCCGGGACGCAAAATGGTCCCGTTTTCCAAAACCAGAACAGAACATTAATTGTATTAAGTTACACTTTTTAAAAATAAAGAACATTAAATAGTTGTTTATTTTCAATGTTAACCTGGTAACTGACGTATTTAAATCAATGTCCCGTTTTGAGTTAGAATAGGCAAACTTTAGGCATACTGGTCTGTGATTTCATAGTACCTACTTTTTATCATATGGCCCATAATAATTGTGTCCTATTATTGGCGTTGAACTTGCCCCTATCACATTGAACCTATTGTTACTGTGGGTAAACTGTGTGTAGTTTACTTTTGCCTTATCCTACTGAGATTACAGCCAATCTATTTGTTGTGTTCTTTTAATTTACGCGACTAAACACTAATCCAAAGTGCTTGCTATATTTTCACTAAAATTAAGTTAAGTAGTGATTTGTACAGACATCTAAGTTGTTTTTGTCTTTGCACAAAATTCTAAAGACATTGTGGATGACTTTTGTGTAGAATGAAATGGTAAACTGTTATTTCCTTGTGCCTGAATGTAATATAAAATAAAAGATCACGCGCCTTTTTATACTTTGTATTTTGAATATTTATGTGTAAAAAGCAGTGTTTTGACTAATTATTTTGTTTAATTGACATGGTTTTATAGTTAACAATGTTTCACAGACCAGTAAGCCTCAAGAATCCGCATAAACAAAGTTTTGTATGAGAACACAGTCTTAAAAATTGGCGGGGACGGCGCGTTATGATTGGTTGGCTCAAAAGTTCGGTTGTGTGATTGGTTCCGCTTGCTGACGGAGTGACGTCCCGATTAGCGGGTTATTCCCGTTGTCCCCCATGTTTTTTTTTTTGGGGGTGAACAGGAATTAAAATTTCCTGTTGGCCCCCACTTAAATATTAAGGATTATTTTATTATTAAAATTATATGTATTAGGGTTTATTTTATTATTAAAATTATATGTATTAGGGTTTATTTTATTATTAAAATTATATGTATTAGGGTTTATTTTATTATTAAAATTATATGTATTAGGGTTTATTTTATTATTAAAATTATATGTATTAGGGTTTATTTTATTATTAAAATTATATGTATTAGGGTTTATTTTATTATTAAAATTATATGTATTAGGGTTTATTTTATTATTAAAATTATATGTATTAGGGTTTATTTTATTATTAAAATTATATGTATTAGGGTTTATTTTATTATTAAAATTATATGTATTAGGGTTTATTTTATTATTAAAATTATATGAGATTTGGTTCGATGTCGACATTTAACATGAAAGACATGATATTATTATGAAGACACGCACTTATTAACTGCTTGTTATGTTATCAATATTTACTAGGGATAGGACAGGTCAACACATTTTTTATTTAATTTTAATTAATGTAAGCAAGTATCTAATGCTTTGTTTCAATGTACCTGCAGCCTATTGTTTTACCCCTTCTCGTGACAAAAGGGTTAAGAATGCAATGCGAAATAGCAATTTGAATACCTACCTATAATCAGAATATTTTAATGAGGGCCAACAGGAATCATAATTCCCAGTTTCCCCGCTGGGGGACATCGGAAAAAAAAATCCCGATGACCCCCAGTGGGGACGAACGACTAGGGGACAAAAGGGAATAACCCCGATTGGCGGCGGGGCGTATGATATGCAGTGCTACTGCATATGCTTGGTGACCGGGAGTGTCTGGCTAATCGGTGTCTATAGGCTTACTGGTCTGTGCTTGTTTATTCTTCGAAATGTCATTCACGTATTTATTATAGTAAAATTCTAACAATGTAATTATGTATGTTTTACAGACTGAAACACTAACAATCATTTGATTTTAGGTTATTTTAAGACTCCTAGCTAATTGTGGTTTTTCAACAACGCTAGGTAAATAAACAGTGTTAATTATTCCTATACTATTTAATGCTAAGTAAAATATTAAATCCATGAGATGTACATCAAAGATGTTATAAGTAATTTGTATGGCGTAATAATCGTTAAAAGGAGCGTCTTATGCGATACAAATTAAGTGATATTCGGAGTAGTCGATAAACGATATTATTTTTACTCTTTTTTTGTGTTCATTAGTGCAAGCCAAATACTTCAAGATCAAAATCTGTAGAAAATTATACCTACCCGGTTTTATATTTTCAATCCCTAGCATGAGCGTTGTTAATTCGCTATTTATTTAAAAGTAAAATGTTATTTTTTAAATTTTCCGTTTTTTATTTTATTTTCACCTTATCCCTGTAGGTACCTATCAAATGCATAACTCTTTAAAATAATAATGATAATTATTTAGAAATAGTGTAAATGTGTGGCATGGTGGCTGGCATGTCTAGAAATGGAGGAATCGTTGAATTAATATTTATAAGCTGTGTATCAAGCTTTGAACTATATGTATATTTAGTGCATCATAATGTCGAAATCGTAAAATATTTTGTACAGTCTACTGCATGAGTGTTAACATTAAAATTAGTAAACCGCGCTTACTGTTTACGAAATAAAGGCGCTGTGAATGTTAAACTGTTACCACTGACGTGCGGTCGACCGTAAAACAAATAAAATATGGAAGCATCGACCATACAGCCCAATAGACGCCTAATATTGAAATATAATGCGTACAAATTCTGTTAACTAGCTGAGGCGGCGTACTGCAATCCGATTGGCCATACCAAAGCGGCTATTGGCTAATCACTTACGCGGCAGTTTTGACGGCTCACATAGGTAAGTGGTCTAAACTAATTTGAAGTTTTCAAGTGGCGAATAGTGGCGACCTACATTAGTGGAATTTCATAGATGTGTTGACAGGCATCGGTCACCTGTTATGAGGCGTCTATGGGGTGTATGGTATTGAAGTATAGGAAACTAGCGGCCCGTCCCGGCTTCGCACGGGTGGACCTGAAAATATAGCCTGTTACTCAGGGTGAATGTAGCTTTCTAATGGTGAAAACATTTTTGAAATTGGCACAGTAGTTTTTGAGTTTATTCATTACAAACATACACACAAAAATACAAATCTTTCCTCTTTATAATATTAGTATAGATAAGTAAATAAATCAAAGTTCATTATAACTGCTATTTCAATAATAATAAATAAATATAGGTAACGAAATCGCACACAAAAATATAGCAATAGTTATGTGCCAACATTTTCCAATATTTTCATGTTTGGTACACAGCTTACTGTGTAAAACTATAAAATAAGTACGAATAAATAAGGAAATTAGTGTTGAAACCAAGAAGGACATTTTTGGTTTACAAGACTCATAGTTCGGTGTTGTATACCTACCCTGGTGCCTTAAACATCTTCCATTGCTTTGTATCAGCATATAGATTAGGTGGATATTATTATTTGCATACAAAAACTAGTATTTATGAAATAAGGAATTGTGTAGAAAGTCCATTTAATATCAGTGTTAGCAGTAAAACCTGATAATAACGCTATTACGCCGTGAGAGTATTTTTAGAAACTTTGTTTTAAAACAAGAAAGGCATTAAACATACGCAATCAGCCCATTATTGTCCTACTGCTGGGTACATACGTGGAACGCGTGAGCGTTGTTCATTATACTCTGCTTCATTACACCCTCGCCTTCGGCTCGGGCTGCATTCCAGCCTCGAGTATAATGAACAATATAGCTCACTCGTACCGTAATGTACTATTATGTTTATGCTCTTTTGGCACTGTTATTACTATGTATTCGTAAATATTAGTTCAATATATGCAGTATAATCTGATGACAATGACAATAAAATCGAATATTCAAAATTGCCATGAAGATAGTTAGGAAAAAGTTAACAGAGAAATATTTAATAGTACCTTTATGACATTATAGTATATTCATGGTATATAGGTATCTACCTATTATTATCAAATAATAATAATTAGGGTTGATTTCATCACTTTTGTATATGGAACAGAAGATTTTAGTTTTGGGAGTAAAAAAGTTAAAATATAACAAAACAGAAACATGACGTCTTTTGCCCAAACATAAATATCAGGAGTGTTGAATTTAACTTTAAATTAATATACCTACTTGCACTTGTAATACTTCCACTAGCTTCCACTATTACTTACTTGGATTCATCTTCGAACCTTTAAAACTCTGCTATAAATATAATACTCAGGTATTTTCTCTACATGAATTTATCTAACTTTTAGGGTCAGCGCACACCGATAGACGGAGTGGCGGTGAAGAGTAGTTCACTGGTTGCAAGGTAAACTGACGCTTAATGACCGGCTTATGGCCGCAAGATCACTCTTCGCGACGCTTTGAACTTTCTAGTGTGAATTTATTTAGCTATTGAAACAGTCGTAAAAAGTAGAAGCAAATAAAGTTTAATTTCAATAGTTACTAAGCCACTTCGCCGCCACTAGGTCGGTGAGCAATGACCCTTGAAAAAATATCTATCAAATAATAATTAAAATAGGGAACATGTTACGTTTTTGAAATGAAATAGCAATCGAACTGACAGCTATGGCTGGATTGGGTCATCGCGTGCAGGTGTCTCGTAGGACACCAGTGCACGAACCGTTTGCTTGACCATTAGTGCTGTTTTGGACGCGGAGGCACTAAAATTGTATTTTGCAGCTTATCTAACAGCGGAATTTTTATTAGGCTTAATTTATTTTGCATGTGTGTAGTTGCGTATTTGTGTACTTGGTACCTATACATGCTGTAATTTTAATCGCTTCTTTGCGGAAAAGGGGTCATTGTACTCATCATTATGAACAACTTTTACTATGAGACCAACCCAGAAACAACGAACCGCTAAACGCACGCTTTTTTCGCAGTTTCAGGTTTGGTCCCATAGTAAAAGTTGTTCATAATGATTAATACAATGACCCCTTTTCCGGAAAGAAGTGATTACAATTTCATGTATAGCGGCGAACTGGCGATACCCGTAACGGTATTAAAAGACAGTGGATGACATGTCAACCATTTCTATTATCTTATTACCTACCTATTTAGATTTAAAGAAATCTGAATAACAAGGTAGTAGGAACTTAATATCAGGTTTTTTACAGCCAATGTTAGTCGTCATGCTAATGCTGCAGATTAACTACAAGATTAAAGATACTATCAACAAATATGTGTTACAACTTTGAAAAGAGATGTTTGTCGAAGCATTTTATAAAATTCATTTTTTGTGTCGTACTTGTATGTTCTATTTCTATACATACCTACAACATACTATACGTACAGACTGTCGACTGCATGACAGTGGTAACACTTCAATTCGAAAACCGCCCTTACTGCTTACGAAATAAAGATGCTGCTAATGTCAAAGTGTTACCACCGACGTGCGGTCGACCGTACGACACAAAAAATAAGGCGCGTCATCAATCTTCGTTAGCGCAGACACACAGAAAAGACGATCGACGAAAACACCCGATACATTAAAAAAATAATTATAATCAACCAATGCGTCCTGCCAGTCATGACTTACGGTGCCGAGACGTGGACACTGACAGTTGGGCTAGTCCACAAATTTAAAGTCGCTCAGCGAGCTATGGAGCGAGCTATGCTTGGAGTTTCTTTGAAGGATAAAATCCGTAACGAGATTATCCGGAGAAGAACCGGAGTGACCGACATAGCTTGTAGGATCAGTAAGCTGAAGTGGCAGTGGGCTGGCCATGTCTGTCGAAGGACCGATGGCCGTTGGAGCAGACGAGTCCTTGAGTGGAGACCGCGTATCGGCAAACGCAGCGTAGGGCGCCCCCCTGCCAGGTGGACCGACGACCTAAAGAACGTGGCTGGGGGGGACTGGATGCGGAAGGCAGAGGACCGAGCGTTGTGGCGCAATTTGGGAGAGGCCTATGTCCAGCAGTGGACTGCGATAGGCTGAGTTGATGAATGCGCTTAAGGTTTTAAAATTGATTGCCGTGACGTCTTTTTCTATTTCGCTCACACGCTTCCGTACAAACACAGTGGCTGAGATGGGCTGAGACTAGGCGCGCAGCGATGGTGCTTTCTGATTTGTTAACCAATTTCCCGCGTATTCAAATTGTCATCTGCGCAGGCACAGCGGTGGGCCATATTTAATGTGTACTGCTTGTTCCTAAATAGTAAATTTATTTTGACACCTTATTAATCGAGTACCATTGCATTGGTATTGCAAACTATCTCATCAAAGTATCTATGTAAAATTAAATCTAAATAGTTATACTTATTTTTTTGCGGATTCGGACACTCATTTTTAAATTAAAATCTTTTAATCAACCAAAAACTGCAAAATAATAAGCAAAACTAGCACTAGCACCTATTTACCTAACTTATATACTCGTGTAAATAAGTACTTTTATGAAACTATATAATGCCTATTTAAATCTCCTCATAAATGGCTAATCACTTCATAAGAGTATAAGTACCTTATGAAGCACTCCTTAGTCGAAGGCTGTGAAATAAAAGCTTTAACCTTTCCATTGTAGATACCTACCAGGCTACCACACACAATCAGTGTTTTTTATTCAGATGAAAAATATTATTGTACGTACTCAATCATTATTAATTTACCTTTTTAGAGTTCCGGACCTTAAAACAAAAGAAAATTGAAATGGACTAACGGCCAAAATTAATATCCAATTTATCCACGGCTTGCCCTACTAGAGATAGGAATTTGACATAAGCTCCATACAAAATATGTCAAATTTCTATCTCTAGTAGATAAATCGTGAAATCGTAGATGATCGTGGATAGATTGGATATTAATTTTGACCGAAAGAGATAACGCTCAAAAAGCCAAGGTAACTTTATCGTCGATGAAATTCAGGTAATTACTAGCCTGAAGGACCGTTTTGCGAAACCCGTCGATCTGGCAGGCCGCACTTGGTGGATTCACACACAAACTCACACACTCACCCACACAATAACAATAATTTTTTCAATAAGTTTCCACCACTATTTTTGGCTGCCTTTTTTGGCTTCTGTAGTATATAAGCTCTTAGCAGAAAAAAAACTCGCGACGATACTATTTACGCCTTTCCACCAACCGATTGACTTGATATTTTTTTTTTGGGTTTATTGGAAACATCAGCTGCACAGTTTGCAATAAAAAGGAAATACGATTCTTTTACCTAATTTTTTTCCCCATCGCATAACGCCGAACGCAGTGTTGCCAGGTCTGACTTTCAAAAACCGGGAGGCTTATGAAAAAAGCGGGAGATGTATTGAGGAAAAATGGCAAAAATCGGGAGATGATGATTTTCAACAAAATCAAAGTTTTTGAAGTAATCCTGGTTTATTTTGCCACCATTCCAGCTGTTACATTAAAAACAAAGCAGTTGGATTTTTTTAAATTTTACTGCCCTGTGTAATAATAATAAAAAAATTGTGATAGGGTCTATTTTAGAACATGCGATACACTGGGAGTGACGGAAATATTTAGGGCAGTAACTTATCCGTATGTTTAGTTTTATGTATTTTTTTTTTGCCAGATTTTGATCTTTTTCCTATTATTAGGCTTTATACTGTATTGTAAAAAATCGGGAGATCGGGAGATTTTTAGAAAAATCTGTGAATCTCCCGGAAAATCGGGAGAACTGGCAACAGTGCCTGAACGGGTACCAGGTGCGGCCTGCCAGATCGATAGTTTTCGCAAAAGGGTCCTTCAGTAATTACCTGAATTTCATCGATAAAGTTACCTTGGCTTATTGGTCGTTAGCTCTCAGTACAAAACATTCTGTCTTTGCAAATAGGAAGTATGTACTTATGTGGTACGTAACGCATTTGCCTTGCTGGTTTAAATTTTTCATCTGAACAATAAATTTTCCTGTATTCATTATCACCTGTTTTATGAGTACAAAAGTATTATATCTGATTTATTCGACTAGCTAGTACTCTTTTACCTTTCTTAAGTACCTACCTATCTAATGTATAGTTCTTATTGACCTTTTAGCGTCCCTGTAAATAGTGCATTTATACTGTATTTATACTTACTGTAAGATGCGCAGTCATTTTCTAAGAATTTCATATTTGTAACCGCCATTGTTACTGAAACATAAAATTTTCGTGGGTTGAAGTGTAGTACTATTTTTTTTATAGACACCTAAGTTGGTGATGTATATTTTATCTATTATTTGATTGGGTTAAATCTGTTGAAGAAAAAGAAACACTCGGTTTATAGGTAGAACCTAAAGAGAAAAACAAGTTTGCGAAGCATGATAAATCCTGGCAAAATATATAAAAAAATTATACATATCAGCCCAATATTGCCCCACTGATGGACCAGTGGGGCAATTGTGTAATGCATTGACTTTGACATTAGCTTTCATTTTGAAATTAAAGCAACATTCATTGCGTGGTACCTACTTAGTCACCGATAAAATGGATTGTCAATACACACGGAGCAATGAACATTGAAATCCAAATGATTTCGATCGCGAGTGAGTTACGAAATTTGGCAGCTGTTTTCAGAATGAGAAGGTTAAGGCCTTAGTCCACCACGCTCGAGTTCGAACTCAGACCCTCCTGATTGGAAGGCCAGCGTTCAACTAGTTCGAAATAACTTTTAATATTTGAATTAACCTATCATCATCATAATCAGTCTATATTAGTCCACTGCTGGACATAGGCCTCTCCAATGGCACGTACCTGACATCGATCCTCGGCGACTCGCATACAGACCCAACCGCCGCCATCTGCAGTTTGTTTTGTTCGCCGTTTGGTTTGCTATAACCCTATAACCTATACGCCGAACCAAATTTTATGGCAGCTGTGAAAACGAGTCGTAGTCACAGAGGGTCGTAGTATGCCGAGATCGATCGATCACTCGCTTTCGGCCGTGGTTCTGTCGATGGTCAGGAGCGAGAGCGCATGGGAAGGCATTGTCTCCTTTTGCAAGGAGGTGATGCTAAGGAGGCGACGGAGAGGGTTCGAGAGGCGATTACCTCTCTTCCCATCCGCAGGAGGGCGTATGCCAACCTCCAGTCACCCTAGGTGTGGGCCTGCGGGTGGCAGACTCGGGGTGGACCACCGCCCGACCAGTCAAGGCCCGTGACGGTAGCGCGTAGTGTTCCGCGCGCGCCTGACAAAAGGAGGGTGAGGTCGATGTGAGTGCCACACGGGGAGAAGGGGCTCGCCTTTTAGTGGCGAGCCGGGACCTACCGGGGATGGTTGGGAGAATAAAAGTTTCCTACGCCCCCGGCCAAGGGTCGTTAGAGGAACACCATGGTGGTTTTTAGTTGGTAAGAGTCCGACACTAGCTTCGCCTTCCCCGGGCGGAGTGCGTCTATGAAGATTGTCCCCACGAAAAAAAAAAGTTGAAAAATTAAGAGTGTGAGGGTGTCAATCGGGGTGCGGGGCGCTGCGCAGCACTAACTTCACAGCCACCATAAATATTGATTTGATTTATACCCCTATCTTTAAAGTTGAAGCAGCATTCTATATTTACTACACTTTAACCCACTATATCCGTTATATACTTAGCATGAAATTTTAATGACGAAATAACACAACAAAAGCTCTTACTATGATCGTTTTAAATTAAGGAAACCTTTTGAAAACTTTCTTACAAATGTATTTAGTATCAATAATGAAAAATAAGTGAATTTATCGGAAGTAGTAACTGAAACCATACCTTTGTGACAATAAAAACGAACTTATTACTTACAACTTAAATACTTACAAGTTATGAACATTGTAACCACACCTACCTATCTATTTTTCCACTTCTTCGACATATTTGTGAAACAACATTTATAACAATATAACAACTTATGTAACACTTCCATTCTTCACCTGATATTGTGCTAATCGAGTTAAAATGAATAAAATAAAGAAAATTTAATATTACGATCGTGTCTTTCATTTTGTTTACTCATTCCTAACTTCACCACAGAACAGAAAATAGTAGCTACTACCAATACAAGCTAAACTACTAGTAAGGTTAAGCACCTGTGCAGTATTGTATGAATACCTATTATACCTAAACTGCACCATATGGACTAATACCTAAACTGGTTTATATTCTACACAGTATCTATTCTACCAAATGTATGTACTTTTTGTGAAAAAAAAAAACCTCTATACATCCCACTCTACTAGAACACTTATATTAAGTTCACAGAGTTCGGAAAATTATCCTTATTCTGCCGGGCTGCCACAAGGAACTGTCCTGGGTCTCCCAAAAAATAAACAAAAGTAAAAACCCTAAAATACGTAAGGCATAAAAATTAGAGTTAATTTAAGATAATCATAGTTAATAACTTCAACAAACTACAAAATATTAGAATAAACACATAGGGCATAGGTAGCTAGTGCAACAGTAGATCTTGCTGAAGCACGATAATGTAAGCTCTTTACATAAGCGAAAGTTGTAGCTGCTTAGTACGTAACGAGTAGACTTGCGATCAACGATCAATTCAATAATGTCTTTGCTGTGAGGTCACTCCTTCCAGTTAGCATATTTAGGTAGGAATATACTCAGTCGCCGACTCACTTTCACAGCATTGACTAGGGGCACGTATCTTTTTGGGAGAAGTCTAATTCTAGCAGTAGAATACAAATAATAGATATTTCTCTAAGCCAGTTGGAGACTTTCGGGTTTCACCGCGATACAAGCCCGGTGGGAGAGCCCGTTCGAATAAAAAAGGTTTATTTCTATTCTTCTATCGTGTCGACATGAGCTACGTAACGATTAGCTCATGCCGTGGAAAAAAGAATAGCCAGTCAGCAAGATGGTAGCGGGGCTGACTGCCCAGAGTGCGCCGGAAGATCAATTAAATATCCTCACTCGTGGAGGCTCTTTTAATGCACCCCAATTTCTATTGAAATATATGAAATATAATGGGATGATGATGATGATGTATATCTATGACAAGTAGATTCCTCAAGTGGCGTTGGGCAGAACACTTGGCTAGTTGTGGTGACGACAGATAGAGTAAATCCCTAACGAAACGAGGTCACGAGAGGTAAAGCGTATCATCGGAAGTCCGATGGCAGGATGGTCTGATGACGGTCGATTTTGACGGAAACACCTGGATAAGATTACCGCAAAACCGGGAAGAATGGCTTAAAAGAGAAGAGGCTTGTACCCTGCAGTGGATTGATGAAAGCTGCGAATGATGATAATGATGAAGTAGATTCTCAATTACATAGGTACTTAACTTACCTAATTAGGTAGCTGCAATTTTTGGGATTTGACCCCAATCTTGTTGCACCTATTTATGTAACCATCAATATGAGAAAAAAAATAAGTGTATATTATCGTCGTTGTGGCGATGCTTGGGGGAGGCCTATGTTCAGCTGTGGACGTCTTTCGGCTGAAATGATGAATTATACTGATATCTAAAAAAATACAATGCTTAAGAAATGCTGTAGGTAAAACGGCACGCAATTTGTAGGTCGTATTTGTAGTTTCGGGAACTAAGAAATATGATGTCAAAGCTATTATTGGAAATGTTAATTCTTAGATCAGTTGTTACGACTTAAAACAGTCAGGGAAAGTGATGTGATGAAATTTTTTGGTGTCAAAACTGCATATACTATTTTTTATTCCATCCTGAAGGGCGATATACTCATTAAGTGCTTACTTGCTGTATTATCGTCTATATATTGATACGAGGCAGTTAGTATCATACCTATTTAACCAAACATGTCAACTGTCCTGAATAAACTGACCTGACCGACATGACGGGAAAAGCAGGACATCATTTTATTGTATTGCTTATTATAATAATGGCTATGGTGAAAGTTTATATGAATTCAGTTCACATTTATATGGTGCATGGGGCTAACGCTATAACTAAAGCCCTAGGGAATTTTTATGGGACAATAGGGCCGTTTCACATGCCTTATTAGGAAAACGTTCCAGATATTTTAAATTCCGTAAAGAGATCATGATTGATTGTAACTTCTTTTTATGCGGGAAGTATGTCGAGGAATTAAAATAAATGATCTACTATCAGTAAAACGACAGTTTCTTTATTGTTTCTCAATAAATAATAATAAATATCGTTAATAAATAACTCTTTTAGACCCTAGCCGTTTCATTGGTGCGTGCGTTAATACACTATGTACAATGCGTTTACCGTGCGTATTTACATGAGGTAGGTAGGTATTCGTTTAGTACGTGGCTGAGGACGCTGACGATGACGAGGAGACTGAGGACACGCTGGAGTAGCTCGGAGACTGGTTCGACGCGGCCGAAGAGCTTGAATCACTAGGGTAATATGAGCTGTAGGCGAGCTGAGAAGGGTCCCAAACTCTTGCGTATGGGCCACCGCTAGCTGGCTCCCAAGCAGGGCTGTATGAGTCCTGAGGAGCGGAAGGCGCAGGGGTCGAAGGAGGTCCGTACTGATTGGCCGGGGGACCGTATTGGGGTGCGGGAGGGGCGGCTTCCGTGGGCGGCATCATCATCATGGGCATGGCTAGCAACAAAAAGAAAAAGTATTTTTATTATGTCTTAAATTATTATATAAAATATTGGTATTAAAATATCATCTTTTGATATCTAACCTCCTTTCTTCATGATCAGGTTGTAGATCAGGAATCCGAGGACGAGAGTGATGGCCAGTTTGCTGAGGATCAGGGCCTTCATGGCCTTGATGCCGATGATGGCGACTAGGATGGGCATCAGCGCCTTCATCTTCAGCTTCAGGAGCAGTAGGACGGGCAGCAGCAGTTTCTTCTTCAAGATGCCACGAGCTGGAATAAATTTTAAAGTTAGTTCGATATCCATTTTTTATAGTCTAAAGTTAGTTTTTGGCTGCTAAAACGGTAACGACCTTCACCGTTTTCACTGTCAGTCTTCGGGAATTCCACATCCAAACCTCTGTCGGCTCTGTAGGAAACTTCAGCGCTCTCGAAGAGGAACTCAGGCATCTGGAACCTGACTTCATTGTTGCTCAGGTACTTGCCCACGCGTTCGAAGATCACCTTGTCGATGTTCTTGTCGTCGAAAGCCCTCGCAGATTCAGAGCTCACTCCAAGTTTCGTGTCCAGGAACGAGAGAACTTTCACTTTGAGACATGACATCGGGGCTTCAGCTTCGAAACAATCACTAATCACACTCTTGAGTAACTCATCACTTGTCCGTAAGCGAGCCGTTTGAATCTCATTGTCCTTGATGCTGTAACCGCGAACGATGGCGACGGAAGCCAGGAGTAAACACAAACACTTCATTTTGTTTTTATTTCACTTTGTCATTAGATTTGATTAATTAAACGTTCGAACCGGCCGGTTAATGGAGCAACAATGATTTAATTTTTCAATGGGCTTGGTTTTTATACTGTGATCCTTTGGACGGCAAGGCACGCGGTCTCCGCGCGTGCTCGGAATATGAATCGCTTTCATACTTGGCAAACTATTTAAAGAAAGTCCTGGTGGTGAGAGTGATGGATTTTAGCGATGATATTAAAAATATTAATAACTATATTAAAGGGATGCTTTTACCATACAACCAGGAATGCTGGAAATGATCAGGGTACGATTTTCACGCGTTACCTAACCTTAACCATATATTTCTAATTGTTTTCTGCAGTTGCGTGTGGAGCCGGACATAAAGAATAGCACCACCCTATCTCTTCTCATGGGTGTCGTAAAAGGCGACTAAGGGATTTCACCAGAGGATGGGCAGCAGCGTTTTCTGAGTTAAATTCAAATTCAAAAGATTTTATTTCGAATAAACATTTACTTCCAAAATGTTGGTCCTATGGAGAAGAGCCGCAGTTACAGTTGTTATGGGCAAAGGTAACCACTTAAAATCAGGAGGCCCTTTAGCTCGTTTCGGCATCCTATACAAAACTCCATGGAAATACTCTTTTCATGTTAAATGGTACAAAAATGTAATGTAATAGTACAAAGGTATGTTACATGATTTGGAAAGAATTGTGTATTATTATTTAACCAACCAACTGCGATTGCCAATCCGCCTACCAAGTATGGCGATTATGGCATATCCCTCCCTCGAGGGAGGCCTATGTCCAGCAGTGGACGTCTATCAGCTGAAATGATGATGATTCTGCAGCTGTTTTCATTTTACAAGTTCTGTATCCGTTGAACTCAAAGGATCCAATCCAGTGACCCAGTTGGGTGCCATTGCGTCATCCTTTAGGGACTAGGGTAGATAGGTACCCAGGTTTTGGCTACACTGATACCATCGTTGTGAAAAATGATGATGCTGTCAATCAACCTGATAATAAATAGATTGAACGCTATTTTTATTACCACGTTTTTATTAACTTGCTTTCAGTCTTGTCTGTCTGTTCGGCACAAATTTTGAAATCTATTTTAGTAGTATATCTCCGGTGAGCTAGATAGAGACTTGAAACTTGAAACATAGCTCAGACCTGGATGACAATGCTATATTAACTCGCTTTCGTTTTAAAAACGTGGTGTTAAGAAAAAAACGTTTTCTTAAAATTATTGCAATTTACTCTTTGTGTAGATATACCATAGTTTTATGGCCAAAAGGGATTCCAATATTAAAGAGTCTTCTTTACAAACGACGAAGGGACACTATAAAAGTTTTACGCTCTGTGAGTAAACAAACGTTGTTGTTTTACTCTTTACCATGGATGAATAAAAAAAGGCGGACAGAATCTCGCTGAACCGCTGAACAATAAGTGAAGCACCCATAGTAAGGCGGCTCGCTTAAAAATACGGGCTGGCACGCATATATCACATCCATAGACAGACAAAAAGCCGCGATTACGCAAAAAATCTGGTGTAATGGTAGTCATTGTCGTAGTGTAACAAATAAAATAATTATATTTATCTGGTGTGTTAAAATGCTGTCTAAAATTCCTACGGGCTTAGGAAAAAATTTAGAGCTTCAATCTTTTTTTATCGAGATACCGTCCGCCTTTTTTATTCGTCCGAGCTCTTCATAATTGACTTTTCTAGTCACGTTCATTTTACTACGGATTTTTACGTAATATAGGAAAATATTTAATTTAACGGTCATTCAGAAAATAAGAAAAAGAAGAAGGAAGGTCTTGCATTGCAGTAGATATTGTGGTTTAGTGTGATGATGAGAGGTCACAAACTCACAATACTTTGTGAATAAAATAGCACGATAAAGAAGAGTTTGTACTAAAGCCTCAAAAAAAAAAGATTAAAATAAATACAAAATAAAGAAGAGTTATCGAGTAATCCCCCAAAAGTCACATTTTACACACGCAGAATTGAGGTTAAGCAGAACATCGTGAGGAAATCTGTACACCTAAAGTGCTTCATACAGTTTTTGATGGTATAGTGCGCCAACCCGGAGAAGGCCGGCGAAGTGGACCGAAGCCTAAATTGTTCTCATTCTGAGACTCTTTTCTTCTTATTCTCTTCTTGCCTCTGCCCGTGCCCAGCAGTGGCACAGTTATGGGCTGGTTATGTTATTATAAGCCATGCGTGGTAATAATTGCGTAGCTCAGCGTGCTATGGAAAGGGCTATGCTCGGAGTTTCTCTGAAGGATCGAATCCGTAACGAGGTGATCAGACAGAGAACCAATGTTGTCGACATAGCCTACAGGATTAGCAAGCTGAAGTTGCAGTGGGCCGGCCGCATTAGCCGAAGAACCGATGGCCGTTGGGGTAAACGTAGGGTAGGACGCCCTCAAACTCGTTTGAGCGATGATATTGGCAATGTGGCTGGTAGCAATCGGATGCGACTGGCCGAGGATCGATGTCAGTGGCGTGCCATTGGAGAGGCCTATATCCAGCAGTGGACTAATATAGGCTGATGATGATGATGTTTAATCGAAATACGATTATACGAAACACTTTCTACCGCTAACCATTCGTCGAACTTATTACTACCCACATCTCACAGGCTATCGCTGAAGTGGCTGTTGATTGGTCATGTCGGTCGAAGGACCGATGGCGGTTGGAGTAGACGAGTCCTTGAATGGAGACCGCGAATCGGCAAACGTAGCGTAGGGCGCCCCCCAGTCCAGGTGGACCGACGACCTGAATAAGATAGTTGGGGGGACTGGATTTGGAAGGCAGAGAACCGAGTGTTGTGGCGCAACTTGGGAGAGGCCTATATGCAGCAGTGGACTGCGATAGGCTTAGTTGATTAAGATGACACATTTCACCGACGCACGTTTTACCGAAAAAAATGTCGTCGAAGCACGATTCATACGATGGCTTCTTTTATCGACACACCTGTGGTCGAAGGCTCGTTTGTTTGAATTGTGGTTTGGATTTATCTAGAGTAGCAAAGATGACTTAAGAAAAACCTTGAATTAATGAAAACAGTCAAAATAATTAAAATCACATATTTTGGACAGAAACATACAAACAAAAAAACATACAAACACAAACACATACAGAAACGGAATATGTAATATTTTGACTAATTTTGAGGAAAATACTGGAGGGAAAAATAGAGGGGAAAAGGTGCAGGGGATGCAGGAAATAAGAGATTATTATTAGTATCAGATATTTAAAAATATATTTTTTTTGTTTAAGATTTTATTTTACAAGAACCTACAATTTTACCGTTTCATTATTCAATTGTGCTTTTATAAATAACTCAGTTTTTATTACAAATATTATAGGATATGGAGGTAATGAAGGTCAATAATTACAGTAGGCCAATTCTCGTAACTAAAGAAGTGCAGTTGCAGCGCAGTTGTAGTTAAGTTTCGATCAAAACAATAAAAGCATTGTTTTGATCGAAACTTATTATATTCTCGTATTCTCTTTCTACGGCGATCGCTGTCAGAAACTAACTGCAGCGTCACTGCGACTTGATCGGCGCGTCATGAAATTGAGCGATTGCTGATGCGCTGCTGACCCTTTTAAGGTGAATGCTACAGGGTAGCCCGCGAAATTCAAATTATTTGGCGTTTTTTGCTAATTGTAGCTTTAATTTGCGTTGTATATCGGTAAAATAAAGATTGGCGGAAATAATAACAATATTTCTACTGAATAATACTCATGAAAAATATTAACCTAGCTCTATAAGCTGTAGAAGCTCAATAATATTAATTTACGTTCAAATTATCGATTTTCGAGCTTGTACAGCTTATAGAGCTAGGTTAATATTTTTTTATGAGTATTAAAACCGGAGATTCCTCGGACACAGCCAACTATAGGCCGATCTCCCTTGCCAATGTTACAGCAAAGGTGCTAGACAGTCTGCTGGATCGGCAACTTGGTAAGCACCTCACATTAAATGATGCCCAGTTTGGCTTCAGGCGGGGGTTATCAACTGAAAGTGCTATCCTGTGCCTTAAGCAGACTGTCAAGTATTATACTAAAAGAAAAACCCCAGTTTACGCGTGTTTCCTGGATCTCTCAAAGGCGTTTGACCTAGTGTCTTATGACGTCCTTTGGGAGAAATTAAAACATGAGACCACCTTACCACATGAAGTAAGAGCACTATTTAAATATTGGTATAGCCATCAGGAAAACCGCGTAAGGTGGGGGGAAGCGTAGTCCGAAAGGTACCGGTTGGAGTGCGGGGTGAGGCAGGGGGGACTGTCCTCCCCCAAGTTATTCAACCTGTACATAAATAAGCTTATTGATGAGCTCAGCAGTACAGGTATAGGATGTCATATTGATGGCGTGTGCGTCAACAATATTAGCTACGCTGATGATATGGTGCTGCTGAGTCCATCAATTAAGGCTTTGAAACGGCTGTTGTCTATTTGTGAGTCTTATGCGGCGGCCCATGGTCTCAGATACAATGTAAAAAAGAGTGAACTTATGATCTTTAAGGCGCGCACTAAAACGTATACTTTGCCGGAAGTCACTCTCTGTGGCACTGCTCTGACTGTAGTGTCACAGTTCAAGTATCTGGGACACTGGGTCGACGTGGACCTAAAAGACAACACAGACATTGAAAGGGAGCGCAGGTCGCTGTCTGTCCGCTGCAATATGTTAGCCCGCAGGTTTGCACGGTGTACAGCACCGGTGAAGGTGACGTTGTTTAAGGCTTACTGCCAGTCCTTTTACACGTGCAGCCTGTGGGTGGACTACACCCAGCGGTCATACAGCGACTTGCGTGTCCAGTTTAATAACGCGTTCAGGGTGTTGTTGAGGCTGCCGCGATTCTGCAGCGCGTCGGGTATGTTCGCAGACGCGCAGGTTGACGGCTTTCATGCAATCATCCGCAAAAGGTGCGCGTCACTACTCGGCCGCTGGCGCGGCAGCTCCAACATCATCCTGGGCGTGCTGGCTGATAGGTGGGACAGCCCGATGTTCACCCACTGGATGCAACTCCACAATCGTTGTAGTAGTAACAAGTTGTAGGCGGGCCTAGGGTAAACTATCAGTTATTTTTCATGTGTGTATATTTAATTTTTAAATTATTTTCGATGTAAGTAAATTTAAATTTTTTAATAATTTTTGAATTGTGTAAATTTTTATTTCAATTTATTTTGTATGTGTTTTAATTTTTATTTATTCTATGTGGTTTATGGGTTCAGAAGCCCGAAATAAAGAAATTTTAATTTAATTAATTTAATTTAATTATTCAGTAGATATATTGTTATTATTTCCGCCAATCATATTTTGATTGATATACAACGCGAAGTAAAGCTTCAATTTGCAAAAAACACCAACAATTTTGAATTTCGCGGGCTACCCTGTAGCATTCACCTTAAGCACTGTCTGTAAATAGGTCTATTATCATAATCAGCATCATAATATATTATTATAACAATTTATTGGGCTTTCAGCGTATCATTACGTACCGCACCTTACCTACTCCGTTGGCCCAGCGACACAAAATGTGTCTTGGCCTACTTTTAAATGAGAGAACGCCACTTTACTCGATCTTTGGCAGTTGGCAGTACCTTTTCTCCTAACCTTGTTGCTTTATGTCGATATTCTGGTAGACACGCATCAATATTTATGATCATGCGGAAACAGTAGACAGAAATGTGTCCAATACGACTGGACATGTATACGTAAAACACACAATTCAACACTACAAGGCACCTACGTAACACGTAACACGTCCTATGTCTTTAACCTTCTGTACAACATAGTAAATGAACTTATTTGTCATGCAGTGTTGAAGTATAGGCTCTCACCAACGATGTGTACATACAAATCAATCGAGCGATCGCGATCAGTCGATCGCTTTTGTATTCCATCCATTGCTATGCGTATTTTGTCAAAGCTGTCAGTCACTCAATGGCATGGATTTTGTTAATTTAATTTGGGTTGCTGAGTTCAGGAGGCCTTTTTCTGATTTTAGTATTGTTAAAAGATACCTACCTAATTAATTTGTGTAGAACTTAAAATTGTTGCATACATAGGTACTACTAATTAGTCTAGAACTGAAAATGATCGCTATCGGGAGCTTTTTGACTAAGCTTTTTTGTATCATAAAATCTAATATTCATCATTATCATCATCATTTCAGCCAAAAGACGTCAGCCAAGCATCGCCACAACGACCGTTGCTGCGCTTCCCGCATCCATTGGATTCACGCGACCTTCGCCAGGTCGTCGATCCACCTTGTTGGGGCCTACCACAGGGGCCTACCCACGCAATACAATGTTACGTAAAGTTACAGGAGTACGGAAATTAAAATTAGGTCAGGTGAAGACACTATCAAAATTTAATAAAAAGTAGAAGTTATAATTTTGAATAGTTACACATATACGTGGGACACTCAGAAAGTTTTGCGAAACTAAAAAAAATTGTTCTATACGTACATATATTTTTATCAAATCTTTTCAAAGTACTTTCCACCAGCCTCTATACAAAGATTCATGCGCCTAAACCAGTTTTCAAAACACTTTTTCCAGTCCGCCGCAGACACCTCGTTTACAGCCTGCTCGAACGCAGCCAGCGCATCTTCCGGCGACGAAAATTGTATCCCTTTGAGCTGATTTTTTATTTTTGGGAATAAAAAGAAGTCACACGGTGCTAGATCAGGGCTGTAAGGAGGGTGACCCAGGAGTTTGACTGGCGTGCTGTCCAGGAAGTCCCTCGTTTTGAGTGCGGTGTGCGCAGGTGCATTGTCGTGGTGGAGCAGTAGCCCGCGGAGCCCTGTGTTTGGTCGCTTGTTGCTTATAACAGAGAAAACTTCTGGCAAACATTTGGTAGTATACCATTCGGCATTAATGCTTCTTTGATCCCGTAAGGGAATTGATACCAAGTGGCCAGTCAAATTAAAAAAGCTAGCGATCAAAATCTTACCCCCGCTTCTAGATCGCTTCACTTTGGTAGGCGTTGGCTCATTTTGAAACACCCAAACAGTCGACTGGCGCTTGGTTTCTGGGTCGTATTGATAAATCCAGGACTCATCACCTGTAACGATGTCGTAAACACGCCGAGACGAGCCTGCTTCAAATTTGTTAAGCATATCACGGCACCATTCCACCCGGGCCTGCTTCTGAGCATCGGTGAGGTTGTGCGGCACCCAGCGTGATACTATCCTCCTCACGCGAAGATGGCTGTGTAGAATCTCGTGAACGCTTCCCGATCCAATCTTCAATATGTGTTGAATCTCCTGATATGTAATTCGCCTATTGTCTTGGATTAAATTTTTCACTGCTAGCACGTTTTCTTCGGTAACAGCCGTCAAAGGGCGACCGCTTCTTTCGTCATCCCCCAAAGTTGGTCGACCGCGCTTGAATTCGTTATACCAACGATACACGGTTGCCTTGGAAGGGCCTTCATCCATGAATGCCATTTGAAGTCTATCGTACGATTCATCCGGTTTCAGGCGACACTTGAAATCGTATAAAATCATAGCTCTAAAATGTTCCCGGCCCAGATCCATATTTCAGTGAGACACAATACTTTGAATTAACTCGCAAAAAATGTGGAGGGAAATTTTGAAATTGGAACTTACTTATTTTTACTTATAAATAATCATATTTTCGAAAAAACATTATAACTGGCCAGTCTCCCATATATAAAAACTTTTTTTCGCAATACTTTCTGAGGGGCCTGGTATAAATGATTTAGTAGCTAACAGTTAATAAATCTATTTGTTCTTTAGTTGTCTGTTAGTCAGTTTTAACAAAAAATTTAAAACTGACTAACAGACAACGCACAGTCTAAACCGGTGGGTCTAGGAGGATGAAGTTTTGCACAGAAGTTGATTAGATAACATAGATGAGAATAAATAAGAACATATTTTTGAAAATTCGTCTCCTAAGGGTGTTAAATAGGAATCGAAAGTTTGTATGAAAATCCGCCTATTTTGAAGTCAGATCTATGAAGTAGGTTTTAGGTTTCTTGGTTGAAAATAAATATATTTCAACGCGTTTTGGTGTTTTTGTAAAATTAGGGGGGTAAAACAGGGTGTGAAACTTTGTATGGGAAATCTGTGATTTTTAATTCGTTAGTTTTGGAGTGAGATCTATGAAAAATGGTATTTGGC
The DNA here is from genome assembly GCA_949699075.1 of Asteroscopus sphinx. Lineage (NCBI taxonomy): Eukaryota > Metazoa > Arthropoda > Insecta > Lepidoptera > Noctuidae > Asteroscopus > Asteroscopus sphinx. The sequence goes on along the minus strand of OX453025.1, from coordinate 14,566,825 downwards.
TTTTCGGTTGAAAATAAAGAAATACATGTTTCATAAAGGGGGTAAAATAGGGGGTTAAAGTTTTTATGAGAAATCTTTTTCCGAATTACATGCGTGTGAAGCCGTGGGGAATAGCTAGTAAGTAGATAAAACGTTTATGTACCTATACTTAAAACCGTTAGATAAATAAATATTTCGAATAGCTTCATTGTATTTCCAGAAAACTCAATTTGCAACAGGTTACTTATTATACAATTTACTACAAGTTACGTAAGGATTCTGCATAGTTTTACTTAACAAAAGTGAAACTGCTCCGATTTAGCAAAATGTGCGCGTGCAGCGATCTTCATTATGTAATAAGGGTTGACATCGCGAATGCGACGCGCATGCGCATTTGCATAGGCCGCCATGTCCGGATTGTGAAATTGCTGTTTCACTTCCGTTCTGTAAACGTTGGGCTATAAATCTGAGTATTAGTGGCATTCTTTGACACTTTAGAATAGAGGTTACTCATATACTCTACATACAGATCATCTGACTCCTCAAAGCCTATTAAGAAGTCAGATGATCTGTATTATCAGTTGAAAGAATGCGCTAGCACCATGGGCGCCGGCAGAAATAATTTCCGGGTGGTGCAGATTTTAGTTTTCTTACAATCTTTGCCGTACATGATTGTTAATAAAAAGTAGTTGCTTTTTAAATGAGAATTGTGTAATTACTGCCTACTAATTATTGTTAATAAAAAAATGATTTCCAACAGACGGCTTTTTATTTCAATAATTCCTGTTGATCCCGAGATTCCCAAGGGGTGCAAGTGCACCCCCTGGCACCCCCCTGCCGGCGCCCATGGCTAGCACATGTATCTAAGTAGGTTACTTTACTCTATAGCGATTTTTTTAAATTCTTCAGGACAACAAACAATTGCGCAATAATGCATAATAGGTACAAACAAAAAGAATATCATACAAAACTTAGGTAATCACGCAACAAGCACCGTTATCCACAAAATAATACATAAAAATCAGCAAACTTAATGCACTTATGCAGACAGAATTTATGTATAATTATGAGCGAAAATTAATGTAGGTATACAAATATTGTGATATAGGTACATAATTTGAAAACGTAGTTTACAATTAGGGATTATCAAAACATTTTTTTGTGACATTATTTTTATATTGGGCGAGTGTCACAACAAAGAAGTCAACATCGGCAACCTCTTATTCTGTAAACTGAAATCGGCAAAATTATCATTATATGACTTCATAATTCCCCGGAATGGAGCTCGTTCTCCCGCGTTGGTTCTGCAGAGCTTAGGAGCAAATACATACATCCATACATACATATTATCACGCCTGTTTCCCATTGGGGTAGGCAGAGACTATGGATTTCCACCTGCTACGATCCTGACAGCAAGGATGGAGCAAATCATCTATGATTATAAGTATCACGAATTCTTTGGGAAAGACTAGGTATGCGAAGGTACATATTTTGTTCATAAGCTGATTGCAATCTAATTTATTATGAACAATTTTATATAAGAGTGATTGATCAAGGCACAGTCTTCTTAGATTTAGAGTTGGTAGAGAGAATTTGTCTAAAAGAGTATGATATTGTTAAATGATGAAACAGATCAGTTGAAAATACACTTTTTTGCATGATTTCGATTCTAAAACATTAATTTATAATGTTGCAAATTTTTGGATAATTCATTCAAAACGGTTATTTCAAGTAAAGAAATAACATTAATTTGCAATATGAAAGTAAACAATTGGTGCCGTCCGTATTAGGTAACAGTACACATAACACTATCCACTTACAAACATCGTGTGCGTGATAAACATACTAACACGCCCGAAACACTATCATCTACTTCTACATACAAATAGACAAATTGACCTTTACCATCGCAGAAATAATTTCCACGCGATTTTGAACCTAATTCCTTTGAAATATTGTAAATAATGAACTTTAAAAAAAAATAGACTTAGCAAGAGCGTTTGATAAGGCGTGCATGCTTTAAGAACCTATAAATAGTTGAGTTATGGTTTTGAATCCGTGCTAATGTGTGCCCAGTGGGTCAGCAGGGTACAGCAGGTATGCCAGGCGACGGCTGGGCGCATCCTGCGTGAGGACGGTGCATTATAATGAGGAGTGCCACAGGGCTCCCGTCTGGGCCCCCCTAATTACGTTGGGGATTTAGTTAAAGTTGTTAGTATCATATTGTGTATCGGATTGATTCAAATGTGTTTTATGGATGACCCACATTTCTACAAAAAAAATATCATATCAAGTTGTATCATTGGAAATAATAGGAATGCCTAGGCTTTTAGATAAGGCTGTTTCTTGTCTTAATGCGCTTTCCGCATCCAGCGGATTCCCGCGACTTTCACCAGGTCGTCGGTCCATCTTGTGGGGGGCCTACCCACGCTACACCTTCCAGTACGCGGTCGCCGCTCCAGAACTTCACGGCTTCTTCGGCCATCCGTTCTGCGAGAAATGTGCTCCGCCCACTGCCACATAAGTTTGGCAATTCTTCGGACTATGTCGATAACGCAGGGATACTGAGCATAGCCTCCATTGCCCTTTGAGTGACTTTGACCCTTTTTATCAGGCCCATTGTGAGCGACCACGTTTTAGTGTCGTCCGGTCGATGTGGAGATGCTTGGGCTGCCCCAATGTCCAGCAGTGGACGTCTTTTATCTTAAATGATGATGATGATTGTCTTAATGTAATTATTACGAAAAAAATGTCTCAACTTATTTAATTATCACTAGTAGAAGTACTATTTTTATAAAAACTATTCATTTTTATAGCTTTTGCGTAAAAGTAGATTCTGTGTTGGTTTAATTCTTTGAGTAATTAGAATTTCTACTGATGTCATCAACGCAACGCAGTCAGACGTTTAGACTCTGTATTAATTAGTTGCATTAATTAGGCATTACTTTGCATCAGTGATAGTCTAGCCTTTTGTATAAAGAAACATTGACCCGGTTTTCTATGATATGCAGAAAGAAAACACGCAAAAGAAAAGTGGTTTTTTTTTTTTTTCAATAATTTCCCGATAATTTTTCAGTCTGCCTTCGGGACTGATCTGAAGTTTTCATGATCGGTCAGGTTCGTTCAGCTTTTTGTAAAATAATGTATCGTGCTCTTAATCAAAAACTCAGAGCCAGTTTAATTATTGACACATTCATTATCAAGATCATTGATAAAGTTGAGATCTTTGGTTAAGTCAACGAGATCGGAACCTGTTATCACCCTGTACAATGTGGTCAAGAATAGTTCCTGTTGCAAAGTAATCCTTCACCATATTTTCAGTTTTTCTGTTCTCGAACTCAAAAAGGTTTCCCGTCTATAAATTTTTTTGATTTTGGCGTTAATATTATGTCGGTTGTCAAACTGTTTGAATAATACTTTTTCTTGTAACTTTTAAATACAATTTTTTTCAGAAAGACCTGTCGGTACCCAGCAGGATTTTTTCGGGTAAAGACTAAAGAGAGCACATAACAACAATATACAAGGAAAAAATACGTAATGGATCAACAAAATAGAGCATAATATTAACCCATATTCCTTTTTTGTTTGTCAAAGCGATTCATCCCAAACATAGTAAAAAATATTCCTGATTTCAAAAAAATTTATCCAAATGAATCAATCAGTTGATTTGAAATCTGTCATCGGATCAAAGTAAAATGTGGCACGTGATGTCGATGGTATCTCCTACGCCTACGTGTTTATCATGGCAGATGAGCCGAAGTGTCGGTAGAAAGCGATTGGCACTTGAACTGAAATCTAATGTGCTACGAAAGCCACCTTGTATCGAATTTTCCTCCCTTATAGAGAAAGTCTTTTATTACGTCCTTTTTTGATTCACCTACATATTTTACATTGTCGTGAATTTTACTCTACGTTTGGTCTAACTTCATGGCCAGTGTAGATATTATGTTATATTTTTTTTATGGTTTCTTAGACTACTTTATTTAAATAATCAATCATTGTTTTTCTTTTTTATGTAAGCATACTCACACTTATATATTCTTCGAATGAATTACTTTTCAGTTCCTGGTAACGCGTTGTAATGCACACTCTGAATTATAAGTGGTAACATTCCATACATCGTAAGTCCTTATTGATGATGAAAGTAGTGAATTACTTCCGGCCTGAATTTATTAGCCTGATTTATTTACTAATCATACATTGATCCAATTCATATTTTTTTAATGCTGCTGCAAGTAGGTACCTACTCAAAAATAAAACATTAAAAGTGACAGACTGATTTAGCTAATATTTATTATTTACAAAGTTGCTTACTAGGTACTACTGTATCTCAATTTGGCTATGACTTTTTTAAATGAAAACATTCATTATGTATGTAAATTACTGCATTAAAAGGAGACGGGAATACCAAATGAAATAATATTAAAATTCTTCATTGATTTATTAATAATATAAATAAATAACATCAGTCATACATCACAATCACACTCTCTCAAGCACATTATTTTAATAAATAAGTTGCATTACATAGTATTTACAAGGTCTCGATTTCTCGACGAAATCTTTTTATTTGGTCTAAATTATCTGTGACCGTCTACCAGCTATTCAAAAATGGCGGGATAAACGGTGTTCGGATATAGGTCGTTGTGTTGGGGTTACGTTCGGATATTTCAGTGGTAAGCGTTGTAGGCGAGTTCTTGGGCCAATTCCTGGGGTTCAGCGTCTCTCCTACGGCGGGTGGCAGCGTAGGCAGCGTCCCAAGGACCGTGGGCAGCGATCTGAGGGTGCGAGTTGTCCGCCGCAATCTGGGTAAACTACAATGTTAGGCTTATGGATAGTAGAGTTGTGAAAGAGGGTTAGTACACATTATTAACACTTAATTTAATTGCTGATTAAACTCAGTGTTGGATTAAGTGCCGATTAAAATGTAAAGTTAGGTGTGCTCATTAAGTTCGAATGGTGCCAATAGGTCGTAAAAGTTGTACCAAAGGTGCGAACAGTTTATAAGAAAGTGCTGTGCTTTTCAAAATAAGTCAGTGCTACTTTAAAGATTTTGCTTTGTTTCTAATGACAAACATGGAGAACTTTACATTTTCAATCGCATAGAAAAGCTTAACTCACCTTTTTGCAAAGCTGGAAGATGGCCAGAGCGACGGAAACCACGAAGGAGAAGAAGGACAGCTGCAGAGCGTTCCAGGCCTTCAGACCGAGGACACCGATGGCCAGAGGGATGAGGGTCATAGCCTTGAGGAGCACGAACACCAGGATGGGGACAATGATCTTCTTGAGCTTAGCTTTACGGGCCTCACCAACGGAACGGGCACCTTCCTTGTTGAACTTAACGTTCAGAGACAGCTCATCATTGTCAAGGTTCCTGGGGCTGACGGTGATCTTGGTGTCGGCAATGGGTAGATTAAAGGTCACATCGTGGGACTGGATGAAGTTCTCAATGCTGTCGAAGAAGTCGCCAGAGGAACGCCCGGTGACATCGTTGGCAGCATCATTCTTCGTCACTTCAACGGCTTCTGAGATCTGGGGAGAAAGTAATTAAGAATGTTAAACTTTCAATTTATTGGAAAGTGGAAACTTTAACTGTGTCCGTGAAATCGAAAGTCGGATACCTGGAAGGTGTCCTTCTTGAAAATGGAGTCCAATAACGACATGACCTTGTACTTGATGCAGGCGGTGGGGTCAGATCCTTCAGCGCAGCCAGATCTCATCTCCTCCACCATACTGTCCATGGGAGTTCCCTTCCAGAAGGCGTCCTTCGCAGGCTGGGCAGCTGCGCTCCCGAAAAGGGCCAGGGCCAACAAGCACACTACTTTACTGGACACCATTTTGCTGTGCTCCTCTTGGTGTTCACTGAACGATGGTTGAATTATTTGTGATAGTTTCGACAAGGACCCAGCGGTTTTTATACAGCTATTTCAAATTCAGCACGTAGTCTGCAGTTCCGGTAGACATTGTCTTTCAATGTACGAGTCGAACGTGCACATGCGACCTTCTGGCACGGAGGGGACCCAAGTGTAAGGGAAAGCTATCTGATACGTATCCTCCTCGAGATATGGAATACAAAACGTCCTATGTTCTAACATTGTCAGTCGCTTATCGTCGTTTTAGAATCGTTTGTATGAAGCGCCTTTTCTGTTGTTTGTGACACCGTACCCTGATTCGAAGAACCATGATCCAGTTACTGTGTCTCTTTTCGTCTTATGACTGGTGAGGGAGGAGTGAACAAGAGGTGCGATGTGTGAAGTAGTGAGGTGTTTGATATGGAGGAGCAGATGCGCACACGCGCACCTTTGCATACGTAATTGTGTTTAAGTTGATATCATTGAACTTGTCCGTCTCGGAGATAATGACATTGTACATAGGATTAATGGATCATCGCTTTATTATCAGTGAGGTTTATGACCTGAAATATAGGGCTGCAGTAAACACACATGCATTAAATTTATCGAATTTAATTCAAATTAAGAGCTGCGTATGTTTCACATCAGTTTACGGAGTTGACAAACCAAGTTTGAAAGTGAAAATGGATAAGAAAAAGTGAAAAGCTTTCGTTTCGAGAATTACTACAGTCAGGAAGTCAGTACAGCGCGCATCGATAAACAACAGATTAGTTCTTCTTCTCTCAGTACAATCAGCCCACTACCGTCCCACTGTTGGCCATGGATCTTTTCTCAGGATGTAGTGTTGAGGCCCTGGTGCGGGTTGGTGCTGTATGCTTAAAATATTCCTGCAAATAAATGATTATGAATTATGAATTATCTAGGAATTTTTGGAACTCTTTTCAGGTGTACAGGTTTCTCTTATTCGTGTATCAACATGCACGTTTCGTCTGTATGCTGGAAATAAGATCCTGTGATCACGCCATCACCAACTCTTTTATTACGCGTGGTGATTATAGCAGTAGGTTGATTGATTGTCGGTTGGTTTATTGGCGCCCCTTAGATTAAAATTAGTCTCAGTGTGTTGATGTGTCCTTTTAAGGTGATGTCCCAGATCTTATTATGTATTTCGTTGATATTTGACGTACTGCCATTTTTCAAAACTTCCCAAAACGAAGATTCTGGAACGTCGTAATTGTTGCCACTGAGATCTGTAAAATTTTAATAAAGAATAAATTGATTGATTGAGAGGGCTTCAAGGTCCAAAAAGTTCTGGATAATGAGTGTTGTGATCAAGCCATAAATACTTCTCATTGAGAGGAGTGGCTGAATCCAGCAGTAAGAGAGTAATGAGTATTATGTTATGCTTTTAGATTAATTATGCTTTTATGCATCTTTTCGAAATGCTACAAAGTGTGTCTTGGTCGTATTAGAATAAAGTGTTTTATGTGACATAACTGCACCTAGACATGGATTAAACGTATCTATGTCTTCTTAAAGAGATACAAATTGTGAGTCAAGGGGATTATACCGTGGTGTTAAACGAGGCTGCACCGACGCGAAGGACAGACATTTTTATGCACAGACGATACAGGCAAGTACTACTCTTGGTACTATGGCGATAAAATATATGTAGTAGGTACAGGGCCGGATTAACCATTAGGCAGAGTAGGCAACTGCCTAGGGGCCCCGCATCGTCTAGGTGCTCTGCGCGCGCACAAAAATAATTAAAAATGTTTTTTACAGTGCAAAATTTGTATCCTCGATGATAAAAGGTATTATTGCTTTTTTTCGACGCATGCTGTCAGTTGATGAAATATTTCATACCCACAGAACAGAACCATCTAGGACGGAGTAGTAAAACTAAAAGTATTAGATAGTAAAACAGTGGTATGGATGTGTTACGTAGCGTATTGTATGATAAACAAAAGTTTTAAAATGCTTGATCTGCAATTGCGTTTTGTGAGTTTTGCGACCGTGATCCCTACATTAACTTGAAAAGAGTTGATGATCTTCAAACTGCTGAAAAGGGCCCCGAGAATTGCATTGCCTAAGGGGCCTGGCATGGTTAATCCGGCCCTGAGTAGGTATCTGCTATGTATACTTCTAGAGGCATCACAAGTTCACAACTCACAACTCACTTTTAGGTTGCAGTTACAAAGGGTCTTCTAAGGGCTCTAGCTCTATTCTCAAATAAGCATGTATCATTGGAAAAAAAACTTTTGGAGTTTTCCTGTGACTAAAGTTAGTTTTCCAATTAGTTTTGTACTATGTTTAATAAATATTTTTATTTATGCCGTATTGAGTTTATACCAGCCCAATTTTCTATTTATGCCGTGTATCAGCCTTATCAGCATATTATCGCTGTCTACTGCTCGAAATAACTCACTCCAAAGCAGCGAAACTATAACAAAGTTCTCAGCTGCCTGCCTGATGCAGTCAGTGCTTACCCCAGTTACTCTTATATGATAGATATTTCACCCTTAAACACTGAGTCTGGTCCTTGTTAACTTTAGGGAAGAGAAAATATTGAACATTTCAGCGAAACGTAATTAGTTTATTTTGAAGAAAAATGGCAATAGGCTCGCCCACTTTTACATGGGACTGATAACATAACTGGTGAAATGTGGGTGTACTATACAACTCTGCCTACCCCTTCGGGGAAATACAGGCGTGATGTTATTTTATGTGTAAAGAAAAAAAACCGGCCAAGTGTGAGTCTGACTCACGCAGTAAGGGTTCCGTACCACCCATCGACAGTTTATCAAAAGACATCAACGATTGTACGCGAAATGTGAATTTTTGCATCTCTTTCTTACGTAGGTACCACCACATATGTCTATTTTTGCCCTATTTTTAATATTTATTGCTAAACTAAATACCTAGTATGCACTATAATCAGACTAAGTTTGACACTGGTATGTATTACCGTTTTGAAGATAGAGCAGAAACAAAAACGATGAAAAAAATGCATGTTTTTCGTGGTTTCTTGTATGGGGAACCCCTTTGGTTTTAGACTTTTATTTGTTTTTACTGGTTATGGAAAATTTCAACTGGTTATCTATTACCGTTACAAAGATACAGCCCTGTGTCAGACAGACGGACAGAAGGACGGATGGACGGACGGACGGACAGCGTAGCGAGAGTAGTAGGGTCCCTTAGCACCCTTTGGAAAGGTGTACATTTTTTTTCTGCATGACCGTTACTGAAAGCAATTATAATTAACCAATAATTTTAAAATGTAATCCCATAACTGACACAAATACTTTCAACAAGTTAACGGGTGATATCCAATTGTTATTGATCCGGCGTTGTGTGGCAACACTGCATACTAATAGTGTTGCCATATGTGCCATGGTTCCGCCATGGTGAAAGTGATGTACAGGCGAACTATTAATTATAATGATGAGCTAAGAATTTTCGAAGGTATTTGAAGTTCGGGTTTAAAAAGGTTGTGTTTTACAAGTGACTGGTTAGTTTCTTGTTTACAAGTGTACGCACAGTAACGCAGAACAGAACGCACTTTTAGTTGGCTTACGCCTAGACCAGCCATACTCAACCTTTTTTTTATAGGGGCCACAAACGGGTTTCGAGGGCCGCAAGCAAAAATTATTTAGGTATAAACGTAATTCCAAGATAACGATGTAGTTTATTAATGAAAAAAGAAGTTTTAACAAAGATGTTTACATGTTTTAATGCGATTTTTGATACTGTGAACACTTTTTCAAAACTTTATCAAGATCTGGCTTGTCGCTACATTTTATTCTTATAACATCATCCAGATGAGAATCTTTAAGTTTGTTTCTGTAAACGTTCTTTGTGTATTTCATTTTTGAAAAAGACCATTCGCACACACACGTAGGGGTCTACGTGTTAGTAGGATTTGGGCACATCTTTGGACGCTTTTATATTTTTGGGGAACAAAAAATCGCTGATAGCGCTCGGCTCACATTGCCGTTCTGAAACACCCATTCTCTGATGGGTGCCAAATTTACAATGGTTTACAATAAATTTGTAACTTTAGATGGGCCAGTAACAAAGGCCCGGTGGGCCACATGCGGCCCGCGGGTCGCAGGTTGAGTATAGCTGGTCTAGACTATCAAACGCAACTCGATTTTTTGTTGCAATATCTCAGGTTGATCTAAACTTTGTGCATTGTAGCGGTAGAATGTAATTAACGAGTCATTTGAGTATTCGGCGGCGACATCGACCATACAGCCCAATAGACACCTAGTGTTGAATAAAAAGCGTTTTTTTTTTCGAATGGTTATCTCGCATGCAGCACCTAAGTACTACTGCTGCTTAACTGGACTAGTGTGGCGGAGAGTCCCGTGAATCCTCTTCTTATGTACTATAAGCATGTATTTACAAAAAAAAACTGACTGCCTCGTTGGTCTAGTGGTTGCAAGCGCGGGTCCTGGGTTCGATTCCCGGGTCGGGCAAAGTTTTATTGGGTTTTTTATTAGGAAATTCTCAGTAGCAGCCTAGAGTCTGGATTTGTGCCCGGTTAATGGCAATAGGCTCGCCCCCTATTATATGGGACTATAACATAACTGGCGAAATGTGGGTGTATTATTACACCTCTGCCTACCCCTTCGGTGAAATACAGGCGTGATGTTATGTTTTATGTTATGTTTATGTACAAAAAAAAAGTATATAAGTATAATATTCACTGTCTAGTACCCATAGCACAAGCTCTGCTTAGTTTGGGACTAGATGGTGCTGTGTAAATATGCTAGAAATTGCTGGCGTGTAATTTTGTTGCGGACGGAAAAGAGCCGATTGATGTTTTTTTTTATTTTTTTAATAATGATGCAATTTTGGGGCAAGTGGTAGAAAAATACATTAATCTATAACAAACATTGTTGACTAGTGCTTGGCTAATTACGAACCAGGAATTAATATTCCACGACCTAGAATTATAATCAAAAACTCAAGACCCTAGGGGCGTAGGATGAAGGGGGAGCTTTGGCAAAGCGTCAATATTTAGGATCTTGACTGAATGTGTGGTTCGGGCTTTTTAGGTCAGGTGCAAAACTGCTACCTATCTTTTGCTCATCCTAAGATTCTTTGCCAGGCACTGTTTACTGTGATATAGGTTGCTACCTAGTTAAGGAGACACAGCTTCTTTGTGTTGATACATATTTGATTGCTAATAAAAGGATTTTTTCCTTTTTTCGCAATTTTTACTATCGCCCTGAAATCGCGAAAAAAAATCTGCTGATCCCCTACATAAATCTGCTGATCCCCTATATAAATCTGCTGATCCCCTACATAAATCTGCTGATCCCCTACAAAAATCGTTATCGTTCACATAAATCGTAAAAATTTAGGGATCGGCTGTTTTTTTTTCGTGATTTCAGTGTTGGTCTCATATAGTAAAAGTTGTTCGTATGAGTAAAATCAGCACCCCCCCCTTTGGGGAGGCCTTTGTCCAGCAGTGGACGTCTTTTGGCTGAAATGACGATGATGATGATGATGTTGATGATGATGAGTACAATGACCCCTCTTCGTTTTCGAAGCGACTAAATTTTCAGCGTGTATATTGTCCGGTATACACTTCGATAATTGATCGAAGGGTATACATATGTACTTCAGCCCCCATAGTAATGCCCATCACACATTGCTCGGATCACAGTGTTATAAATAAATTCACTGTCTTGAAACTCGTAACGAAATATTCCTCACACGATCATGATAGCATCTAATGTTCGCGATGCATTACGAATGAAGACAGATAGCGCCACATTTATTTGTCGACTTATTAACAATGTGAATGAGGCCTATTCTGAGCGCATTAAGGTTCATATAAAAATATAACACACACATAACATCACGCCTGTATCGACGTTTAAAGGTTCTTAAATAATTTTTACTTGGCCTAGGTTTTATAAGGATAACATGGTAGTTAAGGTAATTATTTTGTTTCTGTTGTTGATGGTGTCGCAACGGGGAGATTGGAGAAGAACTTCGCGGCGGCGCGCGTAGCCGGTGCTGCAAAATTAAACTTTAAATCACGCGAATATTATTTACAATGAAAGCGTTCGTTTGGTTCAGTTGGGGTGCGAGTTCAATTTAGTAATTTCATGTGTATATCTTGTTTCATTAGTATGTAACACATACATACATTAATTTATTAATTGTATATACATTTGGTAAATTATGTAAACAGGAAAAAAACTATGGTTGACCTAGGCCCAGGGGGGGGTCATGACCCCCATGACCCCCCCCCCTGAAACCGCCCTTGACCAAAAGAATTTTTGAATACATGCGCGGATCAGAATTTAATTATCACTTCGTTAAACAGTGCAGGAAAACCTCGTGAGAAAATGTCAATTCATACTTCATTTTTCTAGGAATTGACATCGATTTGGTTCACAGCTCGAACCAGCCGGGAGTAAGGCCCCTGCACTCCTGAAAGTGTTCCATACAGTTCTCTATGTAGTCCGCTAACACGCAGTAGGCCAACGCAGCGTGTTGGACTAAAGCTAGAACCCTTCTCATTCTAAGAAGTGCAAGATCCCAGCAGTGGACAATAATGAGCTGATTATGTATTGATGCCAAAGATGCAGACTTGATAATAAACAGAACAAAAATAATGTCAAATATAAAAATTCTGATGACGTTTTAGGTAAATTTTGACAGCTTCGCTAGGACTAGGATGCTGTTCTAAGGTCGTCATGTTGGGAGGGGGTTATTAAATGGGTTTAAGATCCGTGCATTCATATTCTCAACGATTGTAGTGCGTCTGCCGAAAGCAGTCATCAGAATGCCAATTCTCGTAATTAACAACATAACATAACATCACGCCTGTATTTCCCCGAAGGGGTAGGCAGAGGTGTAATAGTACACCCACATTTCGCCAGTTATGTTATAGTCCCATGTAATAGGGGGCGAGCCTATTGCTATTGACCAGGCACAAATCCAGACTACAGGCTGCTACTGAGAATTTCCTAATAGAAAATCCCAATAACACTTTGCCCGACCCGGGAATCGAACCCAGGACCCCACGCTCAGCAGTCGCGCTTGCGACCACTAGACCAACGAGGCAGTCAAAACAAAGTTTAACCGGATTATCTTTTACAGTGTTGCGTGCTGTTTGGGACTTGATTATTTTTAGGACTGGGTTCCAAACAGGTGGCAGCTGCCAACCATCTTCTCTATTAAAAGTAAGATGTTTTTTAATTTCAATAGCCTCACGGAGCATTCTCGGTACATATCGGTTTTCCTTCCCCAGAAATTGTGGTTTATTAAAAAGAAGAAAATAAATAAATAAATAAAACCGGTTAAACTTTGTATAATATATTTTGAACGTTTTTAATTACTGGCTTTCAGAACACAGCAATGCAAGCATCACTGTTTGGGGTGCTGGGCAGAAAACATCCACGTGTGTCTGACGGCTGCTTGTCCCTCTGGACACGTCTGGCGGGAACGGCAGTTGTTTGGCCGGTGCATCCTGGGCACGGGCAATAAAATCCTTTCGAGGGATTAACCTTCAGGGGATTTTATTGCCTGTGGCGAATATTCTGGCGCGGGATGGGCCCGTTCTGGGCCAGTGGGGAGTTGCTCCACGTCTCCCTCTGTGCCAACAGAGGGCACAGTGGAGGAGTAGGGGCGGGCCCAGTGTGCACTCACCCTGCCACTGGGCAGGCAGCGGGGGGACTGTCCTTCCCTGCCCCCGTCGATCTCGTAACCCCAGGAGTGCCCGCTGAGTAGTGTTCTCGCTCCTCTTGGGACCGAGGGTCTTGGCTTCACCGCCCGGACCGCGAGGAAGAAAACCTCTATTAAAAATTACGGGAGGTAGGGCCTGCGAGCAGCAGACTCGGGGTAGTCTGCTGCCCGACCAGCAGCTGGCGTAGCTGGCACAGCCGGTGTAGTTGGCGCAGCTGGTAAAGGCCCATGAGGTGAGGTGGCGTGCAGTGTACTGTGTGCGCCGCCTACGAGGGTGCGGACAACGTTAGGCTGCACGGGGAGAAGGGGCTCGCCTGCTTGTGGCGGGCCGGGACGTGTCGGGGGTGGTTGTGTGAATACTCACGGGTTCTCACGCCCCCGGCTAAGGTAGTTGATGGAACACCGTGGTGGTTTTAGACGGTAAGAGTCCGACACTGGCTCCGCCTACCCCGGGCGGAGTGCGTCCATGAGGATTTCCCAACTGCAAAAAATAAAATAAAAGCGTCACTGTTTGGCGGCACAAATAGGCACGGTAGTACAGTCGAATGTATGACAGTGGTAACATTTGAATTATAAAACCGCCCTTACTGCTTACGAAATAAAGGTGCTGTCAATATCAAACTGCTACCACTGACGTGCGGTCGACAGTACTTACCCGGACGAGCTCTTCCACAAAGAGTTCTACGTTCTACGATTACACTAATTTAAAAAAAAAAAAATTGTGGTATCTTATAGTGTGTAAATATACCTAGTTACGTACGCATAACCTTGTTCAACTGAATAATTCAATTTACTCGCTTAGATCAGACTATTGACATTTCTAAGTAGGTACGGCTCATGACATAATTGAAGAATTCCATTAAATGTTTTACGACAATGTTCCAGTATTTGTTTAAAAGCTTATTCGCTACTTACTACGAACCTGCATTTTTTTTTGGTAACCAATAAATAATAAATATCTTTGGGACATTTTTACACAGCACCATCTAGTCCCAAACTAAGCAGAGCTTGTGCTATGGGTACTAGACGATGGATATAATACTTGTGTACTTTTTTTTACATTTTTTTTTGTAAATACATACTTATATTATAATACTTATGAAACACCCAGACCAACACAAACACTTATGTTCATCACACAAATATTTGTGTCCTGTGGGAATCGAACCCACGACCTCGAGATCAGCAGTCCGACCCTCGAACCACTAGACCACAGACGTCGTCAAATGAATGATTACCAACCATTCTTCTCAGTAGTAATGGGTATTCTAGAGGTTATTAAAATGTTATGTCAAAAGGATGACAGGAAATGGTATAAGTTTATCCATTTGCATCCAAAAATAACTCTGCCAATATAAAATCTAAAGTTGTACATTTTGGAAAGATAATTAGTTGATTTTTGTTCGATACTTTTATTTTTTCAAAATCATGCGTTTTTAGAGATGTTCCCAATATTTCTCCTTTATTAATTAACTTAGCTGTATAAAATTTATGCATATAGGCAGATAATAAAGTTTACTAAAAACTGGCTAGAGGAACTTTGTACAGATTGTTTAGTATTCTTGTAATAAAACGAAAACTGTTTTGAGACTTACGTCATTTTCTTCCGTGTGTAAAACGCGCGGGAATGAATTTTTCGAAAATGTGTTCTATTGCAACTCGCATAAAATTTACGAGAGCGACCCGCAGTTGCGGGGTGTAAGGGGAGTGCGAGGGTGGGAATTGCGTTTTGGGAGCGTCCTCTTAAAATGTTATGTCAAAAGGATGACAGGAAATGGTATAAGTTTATCCATTTGCATCCAAAAATAACTCTGCCAATATAAAATCTAAAGTTGTACATTTTGGAAAGAAAAACTCGCTCACGTGCAGGATTCGAACCCGCGGCTTCTAGTAAACCAGTTAACCAGTCGTTTATCTGCTAAGCTACCGTGAACTCTGCTCGTGGTAACGAATTTAACTTCCATTTGAAACCGTCTTTGGCAGCAACACTTTACTGAGAATCTGTGGGTTCCTCAATCAACAGAACTATATTAACTTTGCAGTTAATTATTAAATGTCGTATCGATGCTTGTCTACCCTTACCACAAATTCCTATACAACATGCAACAGAATGAACGCAAGACCTGCAGGCCAACTAACTAAAGAAGTGTAGTTGCAGTGCAGTTGCAGATATTTTTTGATCAACGACCACACAGCCCATAGAGGCCCCATAACAGGCGACCGATGCCTGCAACACATCTATGAAATTTCACTAATGTAGGTCGCAACTATTCGCCACTTGAAACCTTCAAATCAGTTTCGACCACTTACATGAGCCGTAAAAACGGCCGCGTTAATGGTTAGCCAATAGCCGCCTTGGTAGGGCCAATCGGATTGCAGTACCCCACCTCAGCTAGTGGCATTATTTTTTGTACCATTATATTCAACATTAGGCGTCTATTAGGCTGTATGGTCGTTGGTTTCGATCAAAACAATGCTTTACGATTCTCTTATCTACGGCGATCGCTGTCAGAAACGAACTGCAGCGTCACTGCTACTTGATCGGTGCGTCATGAAATAATGATAAGTGTATCTGCGAATCCCGAGTAAGTCCTTGAGGTCCAGGAAAACCAGAGAAATGGGTTTTCATGTGTCAGGTTACCCCTAAACGACATCCTGCAATCAACTCGGAACTTACTGCCTAAAAAACATGTAATTTTGTGATTAAAAAAAAATTGTGATAGTATTTGGGGATTGCTAATTGGGGTGTCTCAGGTCTTGCGTTCATTCTGTTACATGTTGTATATTATTTTGAATCTGGCTCGGGAGCGAATTCTTCTTTCCACAATTTACATCTTTTACATCTTTTTTCTTTCTTTTATTAACTCTGCCATAGTTTATTCCTGCAATTTACAGGAGGCGCCCAGTTCCATCACTTTTTAGTTTACGAGGCGTTGAGTAAGGCACCGAAAAACCTTTTCGGGTTTACAATTGACGGCTAATAATGTATTGCCTAAGACTCCTTTGAACGCGTGAATTTAAACTATGTTTGATTATTATTGTCACTAGCCTATGCCCGCGACTTCGCCCGCGTGAATGTCGTTTATCGCAAATCCCTCCGGAACTGTAGGTCTACTCGCGTTTTACAAACGACAAACGAAGTACGAACTTTCGTTCCGACTGATACATACATAATAAAGATAAAAAAGGCACAATTAAGATAGACTACGGTTCATAGTCGTATACAATTTACCGGAGATGAGAAAAACAAAAGTCAAAATACGATCATCGCATGCGATAAGGGAACGATGGTTGACCGGAGTAGCAAATTGTGCGATGAATCGTACGATTTATCGAATATCGTCGAACGGGAGTAGATCCCCTGGTCATTTTCACGGGATACAAAGTCTATATGTTTATCCAGGTTATGTTCTATCTGTATGCCAAATTTAATTAAAATCACAAACATCCATACGTCCATACATCCTCACAAACTTTCACGTTTATAATATTAGTAGGATTATAGGGATGTATGTATACGTAACAGTAAACGTAAAATTCATAAGTAATGGTTTAGGACTAGGTTCTGCAATTAAGCTTTGAGTAAAAAAAAATGTCTCACATCTCACGTCGATATACTTAGTTTATCTGACATCATCTATCAGTGAAGAATCAGATAATTAAAAAAGCAATAACTAATTAATATTTATTACAGACGATCATCGTTTAATAATATCGTAATAAAAATGAGAAATTTAAAACCTCTCTACTAAGCTATTAAATACTTTAACACCGTTACCATTATCTCAAATATTTGCTAAAGCCTAGTAATGTCAACATTACAATGCAAACTGCATTAAGACCCACACCGGCCAATCAATTCTGCTTATAATTAATTCATTGCCACGCCTAGGAAGCGCTGACAAACCAAAAGTAAGGAGCGAAACCCACACTTGGAGCGGTGAGGCCAACCGTTCAACATTTCATATAGCCGCTCGCTTAGTACTATCATCGTCATCACAGTGGACACAAGCGTTAGTGAAAAAGCCAGTTCAGTGATACAAATTTTCATCGCCTTATTAAAACACAAACCTTATATAGACATACAAACATGTCTAAGCTGACAGTGACGAATTTCACGAAGAGAAAAGGGAGTCCGTTCCAAAAAGGCAAAGAGTCACCTGAGGCAACAAAAATTGTGCATGAAGAAGTAATTGAGAAGACCACTTTTGAAAAACAGAAAGAGAAGCAAAGTGAATTGGTGCAGAAGGTGAATAAAAAGACAGTGGAATACCAGTCCAAGCAGCCGAGTTCTGGTGTGTTTACTGAGGTGGTTACACATGGTGCTTTTACATCAAAAACAAGCAATACTAAGAACACAAGTACTACTTCTTCCCCAAAAGTTGAAAGTCCAACCCCGCCGAAGTCAAATGGATCAAATAGCTCTAAATCCTTGCTTGGGTTCCCATCATCTGCTAACGATTTGGCTCTTGACGCAAAATCCGATTTAGAATCGGACGCAAACATATCAAAAGCCGTAAAAGATAAAGTGATTGAGAAACTATTTGCTCTAGTCTCGATGGTGCAACACACATACGAGTCGAAAGTGAGAATAATGACCGAATTCGAGAAATATAAAGATACACACATGAAAAATGAGATGAGAAGAGAAAAAGAACATTCGGAACAATTGTATAAGCTCAATATGAATTTCCAAAACGAAGTCGTTCAAGCAATACAGAGGTTAAAAAGTGAGTTAGACATATCAAGAAATGTTAGTAAAAACATAGAAGAAAGTAACAGCAGTACTAGTTTAAAAGATACATCAATAGATTTCAATACATTCGATGATACACATGATTCGGAATTAAAAGAAAAAGGCGTTGATACCGTTGATGTCATTTTGGAATCTAATACCGAGCGGATTGAAGATGAGAATATACATAGTGATGTAATTAAAGATGAGTAATTGAGTAAATTAGCTATAGGAATTAATTTATTTAATATTAGTCATTATTAAATAAGTCGTGGTTTCTTTTGGTGTTTTTATTTCGTAGATGTAAAGCCTAGATAAACTTACCATGTTAATTAATTATGCATAATGATATCTAAGTAATTACTTAGAAAATTTCCTAGGTACCTACTTTGGCCTTTTAGATGAAAGCCAACTAGGGCAACAATAGATGATTGTATGTACTTTAAAGTTAACTATTTCCATGTAGATACAATATCACAAAAATATAAACAAATCTCGTTTTAAATGCTATTATTATGAGACAACAGGTGTTATTATTTGAAGAATTCGATTTAATAGGTCAAGGTTGAGTAGTATTAATGAGTATTTGATGAGTAGGCGTGAGTAGGTGTACACTTAATACTTTGGAATTTACATACTATGATGTAGTTATGGAGGCATTGATGTTGTTAGGAGAATAACGCCATCTATCGGGTTTATCGGGAACTAAGTGCAAAAGTTAATACCAAAAAGTCTGAGCCCAGTTTTACATTGTACCTTTCTGCTTTTGTGTAGTTTTCTTATCACTAGAGTTTGATAAAAACTGGAGTGGACACTTGTTCATGAGGAAGTTTTAATCATTTTACTACACCTCCATAAACAACCATTTTGTCTCCAAGAATATAAAAATTCTCACCATTGTTATTCATTATCCTATAATTCTTCCTCATTATTTTGTTTCAAGAGATGGGATAAGATAAATTTGTTCAGCTCATTTTAAAATACCTTCCGAAGTGTGATTTTTCTATAGCTAGTGAGTCTATTGACTGATAGACGCTTCCGCTACAAACTAAAATTATGTTAATTGCTTGGAAAATGAGCTGTTTCTTCAATATCCACGGAAACACAGTCTCATTTTTTAAATAGATCTGATTACTACAGGTTAGTGACAATACACTTGCTCTTATATGGGACTTATAACATAACTGGTAAAATATGGGTGTACTATATGTATAAACCTGTGCCTACCCCTAAAGGCGTGATCTTTATGTATATATATAAGTGTGTACCTCATCGTCATGCGCCTTCTGAATCCAGCAGATTCCCGCGACTTTCAGCAGGTCGTCGGTCCACCTTGTGGGGGGCCTACCCACACTGCGCCTTCCAGTACACGGTCGCCACTCCAGAACTTTACGGCCCCATCAGCCATCCGTTCTGCGAGCAATGTGCCCCGCCCACTGCCACTAAAGTTTGGCAATTCTTCGGGCTATGTCCGTTACCTTCGTTCTCATCTGAATCTTGTCATTATTGATTCGATCACGCAAAGACACTCCGAGCATAACCCTCTCCCTCTTCATTGCCCTTTGAGTGACTTTGAGTTTTCTTATCAGGTCCATTGTGAGCGACCATGTTTCAGAGCCGTAAGTAATCACTGGCAACATACACTGGTCAAGGCCTTTCGTCCTGAGACACTGCGGTATTTTGGACGAGAAGATATTGCGTAGCTTCCTGAACGCTGCCCAACCGAGTCGGATTCGACGATTGACCTCTTTCTCGAAGTTGGACCTACCTAACTGGACAGTTTGTCCTAGGTATACATCGCAGTGTGTACCTACTACAGGTTAATTACAGGCACTTATTAATAGTCGATTCTAGTTGCACGATACTAAATGGAGTAGAGTTCTGTTAAGAAGAACCGGTAAGAAACTTCATGGAAATCCATATTCTTTAAAAAAATTGTTCAATACTATAAATGAATTTAAATAATTTGAGAATAATGTAGGATAACGTAAGGAATAAGCAAAGAAGACTACCAATGAGAATGTGCTTTTAAAAAGTAAAAAAAAATGTGCCAGATGACCAGTCCTGACAGACGGCACTCATTCACGAGCATGATGCGAGCATCAGCCATTGCTTGGCTACACCATATTGAAGGGAACTTAGCGACCTGATACTATCGTCACCATGAGCAAGACATTTTATTGATAATAATATAATACCTCATCAATTATCATTTCTTGTTAATTCATTATAATTATGTTTGTCTTTATGACGGGGTTTATTATTGCGGTTAAAATTAAACCACACCAATATAGGTTGAATAAGAAACTGTGAAGCTCATAGAATAATTATAGTAATTTGCGAAAAAGACAAATTTAAACATACCTATAAATACTTATAGAAAGTGATATTTTGTATAGTGCAAATCTCAAACACCCCAAAAAGATTTCCATCAGAATTAGGTATTTGAGTTTTTTTCATTACAAAGTTCCATGGTTTTATACGTTTTATAAGTTCCCCTGTTATGTAGGAGCCGAGAAACTGAAGAATGTCTTGTAGAGGCTACAAGATGCACGGAAACTGTGCTTAGGACCTATTTACGACCCCGGATTATTTTGGGTTTAAAAGTTACAATGGAATAAAAACCATCCCAATAATTCTCAAATAACTTTTACAACACACTTGCTCGTAAAGTGGCTCTTATTGCACCGCTTTTAGGTTCATACTGTAGCTTAATAACGCACGCGTGCTTTTTACATTATATTATCGCACTAGTGCTGCTTACTTTACAGTTTATTTTTAAATCGCAGCAAAGAGTTTTTATGCCTAAATAAAATTATTATTTTTTGGGAATAAATCAACTGTATTAATTAAAAAATGATAAATAAACATTTCATTTCATCAAATTATTTATTTTTGTCAACAAATTAGGTAACATTAATTTGTCTTTTAAATAAAATGAAACAATTTATTATATTTTTATATTAGGCCGTTTGGCGGTTTCCTTCGAGCACCTGCGCTCGCATAGCTGTATATCACCGTGCGATTACAGAAATCCGCGCGCCATTTTTCACAAATTCATTATTTGTCTAAAATGTGTGTTTTTTCCTCGCAAGTGCATTGAAAAACGTCGTATGACACGCGTGAGCATTAACTATTATACTCTCGGCTCCATTACGCCCACGCCTTCGGCTCGGGCTGCAATCCAGCCTCGAGTATAATTTGACTTGTATCATCATTAACTATTGTTTAAAAGTAACAATGGAATAAAAAATATCCCAATAGATTCTCCTAATGATTAACAAACATCTTTTAGGTTTGTATTAAAAAATAAATATCGTTTTGTAAATAGGTATTTAAAAATGATGTAGGTAACTCATGAAACGAAGCAATATTATTATTCAGATTGATCGAAATGCAACTGACAAGACAGATAACGAGACAAAATCATTACAGTTTGCTTAACTGCTTAAAAATACAAACTTATTTAATCATTTTTAATATATCAGAAAGTCATGAGAGAAATCCACAATTGCAGTTCAATAGCTAATTGAATGAATGAAACAGGGAAAACCCAAGCCACTAGAGATATCAAGAACATGTCTTTGGGGCGTATGACTAACTTCATTTTACTTGTACAGACCGGCTTTGCTGCACGCCGGTCGTTTATAAGTTCATTATTATCTACTCAGTGAAGTATTTTGACCATTTATAAAGCATAGACGTTGTTATTATAAGTTCTTGTGTACAATGATAACCTTTGTGACGAGTGATTAGGAGTTTGTGGTTACATTGTTGGTTTTTGGACTGCAGATTTCAGCAAAGCTATTAAGGTAAATAAAAATGGTTTTATTCAAAATATTCCTAACTCACCCAATACGAGGAAAACAAGATCAATAACCTAAGAGTTAAATAAGTATTTTATTATTTTTAACGCATTTAGTTTAGGTACGCATGCGAAGCGAAATCTAACGATTTTAAATTATGAAAAGAAAAAAATCGTGAACTGTGTTCACGGTAGCTTAGTGGCTAAAGCACTGGCGTACTGAGCCAGGAGTCGCAGGTTCGAAACCTGCTCGTGAGCGATTTTTTCTTTCCACAATTTAAAATAGTTAAATAAGTTTTTGTTTATATCATTTTCAAGTAGGTATGTCAGCTGTTTTTGACCTGTGTCAGTGAGGTGGCATTGTCATTGATTTAGAGATGTAGTACCTACCTACCTAGTTACAATAATTTTCGAAAAAAATTAACAGCTATTCGAATTTTATAGTGTATGTTACCAAATAAGGGGAAGAATCTTAAGACAAACTTATAACTAATATATTTTAAATTTCTGTGATTTCAGTTATGTCTGCGTTTCGAAAAACTCTCGCTGTGCTGCTATCAATAATAGTCGTTATTGAAGCGAAGCCAAAATGCGTTACTTACAACGAAAAAGACGTCGTCTGCACAGCTGGCAAGACAGATTACCAGCTTGTGAGAGGTCTCGTGTCAGATAACAATAAAACAACAGGGATAACTCTCAGAGCATGTAGAATATCTGACGTTGAATATGAATCATTTAATGACCTCAATTCTCTTAAATACTTAGACTTGTCGCAGAACAAGATACATAGCCTGAAACTTGGCGTTATAGATGAACCAAAACAACTCACATACCTGAATCTCTCATATAATTTACTCACAGAGTTTCCATTGGGACTGTTTGATCAGATAACGAATCTAGACCTTTTAGATTTAAAAGGAAACAAAATCAACAAACTGGAACTAGGAATTTTTGATCCATTACAAAAATTGAAGTTCGTGGACTTATCAAGCAATGCTTTTCTTGGAAAAGATTTGAATCCGTACATATTTGATCAGAGCCCACATATTACTTTCATGGACTTTTCAAGAAATGATATGACTGGTGCTCCCGAAAATTTGTTGAACGCGTTTCAATCGTTAGAAATTTTAAATCTAGACAGATGTCTTCTAACTCAGGTGCCCGATTTCGCAACAAAATCTAATTTGAAAACTATGAAACATTTGATTCTGTCTACCAATCAAATATCGACGCTCGATAATGCTGCCATTTTCATTAATCTGGATAATTTAGAACAATTGGACTTATCCTACAATATTATTGAAAGCATTAATGCTAATATTCTCTCACCATTAAAGCAACTACAAAAGATTGCCTTAAGAAATAACAAGATCAAGAGTATACCAGATAACCTATTTAGAAACATGCCGAAATTGATAACAATACATTTATATGGCAATAAAATTGGGGATGTTCCAGTAAATGCTTTTAGGGGGACTCCCTTGAAGAATTTGAATCTATCTAATAATAGGATAACATATCTACAGGACAATTTCTGTCTGGAGCTTATAAACTCGGGAGGAAAATTGAAGAAATTTTTGTTTGAACCAAATCCATGGCAATGTGCATGTCTCAATGACTTGCTAAAAGAAGTAAAAAGATTTGGAATTGAATACAATAGTTCTAAATATAATGGAAAAGAACCAGTTTGTGTTACAACGACTGAATTCAGATGTAAAAGACAGCAAACCTTCAACGAAGTCTATATTGATATGTATAATGAAGTTATGGAAAAGGACTACTCCTGGAAATCTGTAACAATAGCTTAGCGCTGTCTATTGGTAACGGTACGAACTAAAATACAACATGGCCGCTGAGAGGCGAAGTGGCGACATCTATTGTGTAAATTCTGAATGAACTACTACTAGTTCTCTGCGTAATTTTAAGATGTCTCTGATTAAAGACTGAAAATACAATAAGAAGATACACGTTACATAGTTTATTTTTATTATCCTACTGCAGTATACGACTAGACATAGGCTAACTAACTCCGCTAAAAGATTGGATATGTAATATATCATTCCAAGAAAAGATGTACATCCGATTAGCATATCCATATCAGCTTAATATATCCGGGACTGAAGTAACTTTACGTTCCATGCTATGTCCGAGATAGATAACTCCAGCTTCTACAATGTAATGTTGCCGATTTGATATTCCTATCTCTAGTACGGAAAATCGTGGATACATTGGATATTAGTTTTGGCCGTCAAAGTAACATAATAATTGATTTCCTTTCATACTTTACATAGCTTCGGACTGTCTATCAAATGAAAAAATCAAGTATTATGTACAATGCAGCATACAGCAATGTAGCATACGTCTTTATAAAAGGTCGGCAACGCATCGGTGACTCGGAGATTGCTTACCATCAGGTGACCACACCTCAGTGCAGGTGACCCGCTTGCGGGGTGATGGCCAGAAAACCTCCTCGTGTGTCCGACGGCTGCTTGTCCTTCTGGACACGTCTAGAGGGAACGGCAGTTGTTAGGCCGGTGCACCCTGGGCACGGGCAATAAGTCTCCTTTGGACCGGGGGACATTATTGCCTGTGGCGAATATTCTGGCACGGGAGGGGCCCGATGTGGGCCAATGGGAAGTTGCTCCGCGTGTCCCTCTGAGAAAGCAGAGGGCACTGTGGAGGAGCAGGGGCGGGCCCGGTGTGCACTCACCCTGCCACTGGTCATGCAGCGGGGGGACTGTCCTTCCCTGCCCCCGTCGATCTCGTAACCCCAGGAGTGCCCGCTGAGTAGTGTTCTCGCGCCTCTTGGGACCGAGGGTCTTGGCTTCACCGCCCGGACCGCGAGGAAGAAAACCTCTATAAAAATTACGGGAGGTAGGGCCTGCGAGCAGCAGACTCGGGGTAGTCTGCTGCCCGTCCAGCAGCTGGCGTAGCTGGCACAGCCGGCGTAGTTGGCGCAGCTGGTAAAGGCCCATGAGGTGAGGTGGCGTGCAGTGTTCCGTGTGCGCCACCGAGAAGGGTGCGGCCAACGTTAGGCCGCACGGGGAGAAGGGGCTCGCCTGCTTGTGGCGGGCCGGGACCTGTCGGGGGTGGTTGTGTATGAATACTCACGGGTTCCCACGCCCCCGGCTAAGGTAGTTGAAGGAACACCGTGGTGGTTTTAGTCGGTAAGAGTCCGACACTGGCTCCGCCTACCCCGGGCGGAGTGCGTCCATGAGGATTTCCCCACGGAAAAAAAAAAAAAAAAGGTGACCCGCTTGCACGTTTGCCCCCCTATTTTATAAAAAAAAAAAAAACTATGATTATCTGAACTTAGTTTTTCGTTCCATATCGTTTTCGTCAGTGTCGAATGTCGGGTGTTGTTCGAGTAACTACTCGGATATAGGAAATGTTAATTTTTTGTGAAAGTGAAGTAGTGATACATAATGTCCCAAAAATAAAAAATAAAAATAAAAAAACCGCTTTGGGATACTTATCTGAAGATATAGATGTGTCCGCAGTTACCCATGCTTATATACGACTGAAAGTGAACTGAGATATATCATGCAGTATCTATGCAGTATGAAGAATATCTGTAACAACCCCCGCTGGGAACGTCCAGCAAAACTAGCCTTGTCCAGATTAGGGCTGCCTTCCATCTTCCATCTCGTTAGAGCCTCGTTATTCAGTTACACCGTGCAGAGATGACTGTTGAAGATTCGAAAAGTTGTTAGGACCGCTGCAGAGCCAACATGGGTCGAATCCAGGGGCCCCGACTTGATAGAAATATTGGGGGGTCTGTGGTGATTGGTGCCACTAATAGACAATAGTCACAAGAATAGCCACCAATTTGGTGGCAATTCTTGTGACTATTGTCTATTTCATTGTTAATCTAAGGTAATTGCTGTTGGTCTTCCAATAAATAAATATTCTTTCAGTGGTCCCACCACTAGCGCCTTTGGAGGCCCGAAGCGATTTCAAATGTTTTATTTTAATGCTGATGAAAAATCATCAATCAGTAATATGGCAAGAAATTGAAATAGAATAATGTAATGATGTAAAGCGAGAGGTAGATTGTTTAGTATTTTTGAAAATGCTATTTTTTGTAATTTCTAAGTTGATATTTTTTCCAACAGTAAGAATTTCAGAAATATGAAACATGAAAAGATAGAATTAGGAAAACAGATTAATCAAAAGTATTTAATAATACTCATAATTATTAAATACTTTTGATTAATCTGTTTTCCTAATTCTAAAGAAATAAAATAATAGTAGTAGGTACGTATCTAGTTAGTGGTACTTAGTTCTGGCAGAGTTTAACAAAATTAAGACGAAACGTGTTATTTAAATAACTGAAAACTTCTTAGGGGTCATTGTACTCATAAGTACGAACAATTTTTACTACGGGCCCAACCCTGATAACGCGATAAAAAATCAGCACGTAAATCGGAAAAATGTAGGAAACAGCCGTTTTTTTCATGATTTCAGGTTTAGTTCCATAGTAAAAGTTGTTCATACCGATGACTACAATGAGGTTTTCAGTTATTTAAATAACACGTTTTATACAAGATTTTTTCAAGGAGTGCTGATAATTTACATAATGGTTTAGTATTCTATTCCTTAACACAACCACACTATTAAAATTCACTTCCAAACAAAATTAAAATTTGCTTTTGTATGGCGTGCGGTACAAAATTTTCCGAGTCTCCTATACAAAGTCGATTTTTGATGTGTAACATCTTAACTCTCGCTTTTCTGCAATCTGTGGGAGTAATTTCGTGAAAAGGGATGGAAGTGTGTTACACAGTTATGATATCTGTGGTGTTACAGGAAGCTGGGTAAGAGCGCGCTATTTGATTTGAACAAGGAGCGCGAGCGGTGCTAGAGGTGGCCGTCAGATGGTACCACACCATAGACTTATATATTACCAGAGACGTTTACTTACCACACATTTTCCGAGAGGTTGTTACTGTAAGCCATTAGCAATGCAGGCCTGTGACAGCTTTAGTTCCAAGGTATTCGCAAAGCGCTAATGTGTACCGCCTCCGCCATGTTCTCGTGCTGCACTGATGTCATTGACCTGTCTATTTTGATTATCAAAATACATCTTATTATACCATGATCAAAATAAATTTCATCTGGCCAGTGTCGGTATTGTGTTGGAAGTTGGATTTTGATTTAAATAAAACTAATTTATAAATTACACGGATAATTTCTTTGATGTTAATATTTTCTTGAATATTAATATGTTCTTAAATATTTATAATTCTAATTTAATTATAATGATTTCGTAAGTTGCAGAGATGGGTTTGGGTTGGTGTATGTAAGGCTCGTTTTTATTTATTTTGTTTAAAAGTGAATTTTAATAGAGTGGTTGTAATAAGGAACAAATACTGAACCACCATGCATATTATCCGCAATCCTTAAACTGTTATCCTGTATAATTTCATAACAGAGGCCTAATCTCAAGTCAATAAAAAATCCTGATCATGTTTTTTCAAGCTAGTTATTACCGCAAAACTAAATGATAGCTCCAAAATTATTTTACTAAAGGTTAAAATTTAAAATTAATAGATACACTCTTCAAAGGTACTAATTCCGTTCTATTGCCGATGTTAAATTACGACATTTTAAATCTCAATTTAGCAAATGAACTAATAATCGTAAACAATGTTTTGCGGCCATCATTGCTGTAGTTTTTATACTTATTCATTTATAATTAAGCCTATTTTTATATTTTTGGATGGTTTCATAAACTCCGAGACCGCACACTTGAACATAGACAAAGTGTGTGACTGATCTAAATCTTTGGGTTCTGTTGGTGTTTTAGTGCGTGTTTTTTATGTTTACTTATTAATCATTTTAAAATATTTAAATGCTCACAATAATATTTTAATATATCGGTTTTAATGACAATCTATGCGGAAGTATTTAAGTGCATAGAATATTCTTAAGATTGTTTGTATCTTGAAATATCTGGTGGTCTTAAAGGCTCGAGTGAATAGGTTTTTGCTTGACAAGCGTGTACCAACGTCGAAGGCACCATGGCTTCATCAAGTTAGGTGGCATTAAAACGCAGGCCCAGTAAAAATAAAAATAAACACTAAAAATCCTATTAGAGTCAGTTTTAATATATACGTAGTAGTAATAATAGTAGTAGTAGATCTTTTTTACACAAAATGGTACATTTTGTAGTATAACGTTCATTACGCCCTTTATAAACGCCATTGTCTTCGTTTTCTGGAATTTAATGAGTTATTCAGTACTGTGAATGTGCCTCCTTTATAAAAACAGACGAGTTAACTTCATTAGGAAGGATCCCTAAAATATCAAAACACGTGCAAGAAATTTATAAAACCAACATCTGCGAAATCGTGTTTCTTTTTCTAGAATTTCTTTTGAAGTTTTGATAAAAAATGCGGGCTCTGCCGTTTTTTAGCGATCACACATCCGATAGATTCGGTGCACGTATGTGACGGGCCTACGTAGATATACGGCGTGATGCTCTTTTGAAAAAAATATGCTCTACCAGCGTTCTTATCGAATAAGTAATTTTTTTTCGTAACATGTGTCTATAGATGAAAAAGATAAGTTGGTTGGTTGTTTAACACGTTCGATATACGTAGGTACGGTCGACCGCACGTCGGTGGTAACACTTTGACATTAGCAGCTTCTTTATTTCGTAAGCAGTAAGGGCGGTTTTCGAATTGACGTGTTACCACTGTCATGCAGTCGACTGTACCTACCTATTAGGTATTTAAGTTACAACTTTTGTTTTAATACAGACATAGTAAAAACTATATGTCTTTGTGTGTTTTAAGTACAATATTTTTTAATTTTAACTGCCTCGTTGGTCTAGTGGTCGCAAGCGCGACTGCTGAGCGTGGGGTCCTGGGTTCGATTCCCGGGTCGGGCAAAGTGTTATTGGGTTTTTTCATTAGGAAATTCTCAGTAGCAGTCTGGAGTCTGGATTTGTGCCCGGTCAATGGCAATAGGCTCGCCCCCTATTACATGGGACTTTAACATAACTGGCGAAATGTGGGTGTACCTCTGCCTACCCCTTCGGGGAAATACAGGCGTGATGTTATGTTATGTTATGTTATTTTTTAATTTTGCTAAATTATTTATGTTTTTCAATTCACATAGTAATTTAATATAAATTGTTTTGTTAAATACATAAACATTGATACAGTCGACAGTATGTCAGAGGTTTTAGTGGTGGTTTTGGTGGTGGTGGTGACCTTGACAGCGTCTTTATTTCGTAAGCAGGAAGGGTAAGGAAAGGGAAGGGCAATAGTTTAAATGCATATTCAATGTAATGTTTTTTTATGGTGTACAATAAAGCATATATAAATAAATAAATAAGGGGTGGTTTTCGTAGTTCAAGTGTTACCACTGAAGTGTGGCCGATTGTAACTCGTTGGATTGCTAAGCGTGGGCCTCCTGAGTTTGATTCCCGGATCGGGTAGTGTTGTCGGGTTTTTTCAATAGGAATTTTCAGTAGCAGCCCGGGTTCTGTGCAATAGGCTCGCACACGGTATAGGACTTATAACCTAACTGGCGAAATGTGTGTGTACTATACACCTCTGCCTATACTTTTGGGGAATATTGGCGTGATATATGTATGTGTGTATGTAAACATTGATAGATAGATAGCCTGTAAATAATAAACATAAACGTTCAAAGATTATTACAATACTTAATAAAAAAAAATTTAACTCAACGTACCTTTAATCTTAATTCATTAAAAATAAAACATCTTTGTTAACATTAAACAATAAATTAGCACAAAAACTAAACTTTATCGCTATCGTTGAACATCCACCTGTACACACGGAAAACAGATAGCTCAGGTAAAAAATGTTTTTTACTAATAAATACCTCAAAACTCTTAATAATCTAGCACGAGATCGCACAGTTTTTTTTTTACGGTTCTTGGTTCAACTTTCCGCGCCATTTGGCAAGACATCACATCTTCAAAAAGTTAATCTGTTGTTATGAATTTGATTGGTGTGAAATTGATTCTGTAATGCACATTACATAACAAAATGGCTGTTTTAGGCGAATTTGCTTACTGTGATTATAACGATTATAAGAAAAAATAAAGCAAAAAAATAAAAATTAAGCAGTGATAGCCTAGTAGTTGAACGTTTGCCTTCCATGCAGGAGGATCTGAGTTCGATCCCGGCCCGCACCTCTGACTTTTCGAATTCATGTGCGGATATTTATATTCGATTATCACTTGAAGTGAAGAAAAACATCGTGAGGAAACCTGCACACCTGAGAGTGCTCCATACAGTTCTCAATGGTGTGTGTAGTCCGCCAACCCGCACTAGGCCAGCGTGGTGGACTAGGCCTTAGCCTTCTCGTACTGAGAAGAGGCCCGTGCCCAGCAGTGGGCCAGTAATGGGCTGGTTATGTATGTATGTAAGAAAAAATAATTGTAAGAGACTATAGTGCTAGAACAGAAAAAGGTGTAGGACCATTTGCCCAAACATTTATGTTGTCACAGACCACCAAATGTTTGCCGGTGAAATTAATTTTAATTTACTATAAACTACTCAAAGCAAAAAAAAAAAAAACAAATCGCGGACTTTCTCAAAAAATGCCAGGTTAAGAGTTCTCTAACGGCCAAAATTAATATCCAATCTATCCACGATTTGCCCTACTAGAGATAGGATTTTGACATAAGCTCCATACAAAATATGTCAGATTTCTATCTCCAGTAGGGTAAATCGTGGATAGATTGGATATTAATCTTGGCCGTAAACCGACGAGCATGCATGACAAGGTTAATGGACGTAGATGAAGCGAAAGAGGTGTGTCAGGATCGTAGCAGGTCGAAATCCATATTCTCTGCCTACCCCAATGGGAAACAGGCGTGATAATATGTATGTATGTAGTACATACTAAGTACTCAAAGCATGAAAATAGATAGGTAATAGGTGACGTAAGACCAAATATCATATTAGAATATCATAGCGCCTTAAAACGCGGCCAACAGTTTTTGTTAAGGGGAATGAAGTAGCCAAGTGGCGCCCCCATCAGTAAAATAAATATTACTCTCTGAATACACCATTTATCGAAAATTCGTTTTTAACGATTGAAGTACAGGTACTGTAGTTTAATCAGAAACTATTAACTCTGTAAATTTATTTTAGTAGTAGTAGAGCTCCTTTGTGAAAGAGCTCGTCCGGGGAAGTACTACCGCCTTGCCTACTTCTCCGCCAAATAGTGATGCTTGCATTACTCTGTTTCGCTCTGAAGGGTACGGGTGCCGGTGAAATTACAATCACATGAGACTTTCCATCTTCATGTCTCAGTTTGGCGAACGGACTTGCGGTACCATTTAGGCAACAGCCTAGGTGGTTTTGATGTTGTCATGGGCAAAGGTAACCGCTTAACACCAGGTGAGCCTTTAGCTCGTTTCGCCATCCTATCCTATACTATAAAAAAATAAAAAAAATGTACTGCGCTGTAGTTGTAGATAGAAAAAGTGCGAAAATCGGCCACTTTTGTCATTTTTTCTATCTACAACTACAGCGAACTATATTTTACAGAGTTAATAGTTTCTGATTAAACTACAGTACCTATTCTTGCAAAATACAGATCATATCAAGGGTTCAACATGGTTCGTATTCGAACGTGATATCAGCTGTCACGTAGAATTCAGGGAAGAGCATTTTTTACTAAATTATAAATGCGAAACTATGGATGTTTGTTTGTTTGTCCTTAAATCACTCTGAAACAGCTGAACGGATCTGGATGAAATTTGGCACAGATAGACCATGTCCCGAATCAACACAGGAATTTTTATCAACGCCGTGGGCTTCAGCTATTTTCTATTATGTAACCAGTCAACTGGGGTCAAAGATACAGAAGTTATATGTGATTTAAAAATTCTGAATTTCAAAAACTTTTTTTAATAAACATTTTTCTTTGTCAATGTGTGCTTTTTGGAATTTAAAATTATGGAAGTGAGCGTCACCGAAATTTCAACTGTTGAGTACGATACCAAACACCCAAATCTTGGACTCATTTTCTAAGACTAAGATCTAGATCAGTAGTTCCCAAAGTGGTCCAGGCGGACCCCCAGCGGTCCACGGGAGACTCGACGGGGGTCTACGTTGGCATGACAAGAAAATGGTTCACACTTCGTAAGTTTTCGTCCACGATTTATCTGCTTTCGATAGTGAAGAACTAAATTATTACTAAATTATGTATCGAAACTGCACATCTGACAACCCCATTTTCTGTCCAGTTCATTCTTGTCCATCCTAAGGTTGCCTGGAAGAAATCGCTGATCGCGATAAGGCCGCCATTTGTACAATAGTTTAAATGCATATTCAATGTAATGTCTTTTATGGTGTACAATAAAGCATATATAAATAAATAAATAATAAATAAATAAGAACTAAAATGTTGGCTTGACTTCACCTATCAATGTAGGCAAATAATATTTTAAGAAGCTCAGCGACAGTTACTTGTAAAAACTTGCATAGGTATTCCATATTCAATACAACGTGTCGAGACTTGCAAAGGGACTAAATACGACTTGTGGTGTGTGTGCTTGCAATCTTGCATGAACTTGTTTGATTCTTCAGCAATATCGGCCAAAATTAATATCCAATCTATCCACGATTTGCCCTACTAGAGATAGGAATTTGACATAAGCTCCATACAAAATATGTCAAATTTCTACTCCAAGTAGGGTAAATCGTGGATAGATTGCATATTAATTTTGGCCGTATAAATACGAATGCCAAGGAATCCAAGGATAAACGTTAATCATTTGTTTCCGGAATTTCGAAAAGAAAAGTAAAATAAAGTGCATTGATGTTTAGTGTTTGCCAGTGTCGGTCAATCTCACTTTTTTTTTCGAAAACTATTAATTCGTGGTTGGAACTCGGCCGCAACGCAAATTTCCATAGTTAGATATAATCTAATTTTTTTTTGTCGTGTTTTGGGAATATACTAGAAATGTTACTGCTGGGGGTCCACCGGAACCAGCTAAATTTTGAAAGTGGTCTATGAGAAAAAAAGTCTGGGAACCTCTGATCTAGATAATATAAGGCAGTATTCAATTGTTCGTTTTACCGATGGAAAATAATCGTCAGAAGACTCCATTTTTTTAAATCCGACTTAGACCGTACAATTTCGATAAAATACTATTGCGATAGCTGATTGGATACATAAAATATCTCGGGCTTTCTCGGTCTTTATGTATGTATGTATTGTTTTTATCTAAGGATCTACATAACAACTTCGCTGTTAATTAGCATAATAAATGAATTCAAAATTCCTCACAGCAGTTGTCATCAAGTCCAGATGTTTCCATTATAGATGTTTATTAGTCACTTTCCATGCTCAAAGTTGGCGCGAAATCGCAAAGAAAGCAAAAGTATAGGTGCAGCTGACGTGGCACGAGCCGTGCTCCATCCGACTTAATTGTTGGCGTGATGATAAAAAAATTAGTAAAAAGTTTTGATAAAAAAGGTACAATTTGGCAAGGAAGTTAAAAAGACAGGAAGAGGAGGCCATGTTGCGGCTACTTCCGCGGTTTTGTGGTAGTGCTATCTTAGTATGGATGGTACTGCTTACTTTGTTGATTTATTTATTTTTATGTGGCTTAGAAGAGGGAAATAAAGTGCAAATTTTATTCGGATACTTGAGCGCTTCGGGCTATGGTAGCTAACTAAATGAGCCTTAAGTATAAAAAAATGTTCCTAACGCATTTTGTGTCTACGTAACTAATATGATTACAGATTCATATGCGATTAACGTCTTTGATCATCAAAAGACTTTTTTTAAATGCAGTTTATTTAAAGAGTTTTGAATTATAATGTAACGTGTAATATCATTCACCTGTCAATTACTAACTTGATATTATGGCAATATTGCATCACAATATTGCCATAATATCAAGTTGGTATTTATGGCAATACATCCCTAAGGCGAATTTTCGTTTATGAAAATATTCATAATACATTATTGTCTTATATTTGACGTATAAAACAGCTGTTTGATAAAAAAAATTACACATTAATTAGGATAACGGACTTCTGTTTGTATTCTATATAATTGGCAGACCTATTTTAAATTTATGTCCATCAGAAGTACAATAAAATGTATGTACAGTTATTGTTTAATTAGGAAATTCTTTGTATTTACCTTAAAATTTCATGAGGTAAAAACCGTTATAAATACTCAACTGTTAAAAAAGTATTATTTTTGTTTCACGTAAAATGTCGTCTTATAAAACAATAATATTCATGATCAAACGGCGAACGTATTTAATTTCATCTGTTATGAATACAGACTTGGTATTATAATTTGAATTTCTACATTTTAATTTACGGATTAATAGTACATTACTGTCGAGGCCTGAAATGAAGCAATTTACGGCCGAGTAATATTGAAAGTACGAGGCGAAGCCGAGTACTTCACAAGTGATTTTGAAAGGACGAGGCGCAAGCCGAGTCCTTTTTAACTAAATGAGGCCGTTAATTGCTATTTCGGCCGAGACTTGTATAGTACTTTACCTGTATAGTGATAAATATGTTGTACCTAAAAACACTTAATTTATGTAAGTGTGTACTTACCTAAAAAACTCGGTAGCATAATTTAAAAAATAAAAAGTGCCCAGCAATTTCTATTATTGTCCTGTTGGATATTACCGGCCTGTTATTTCGTTGCGTACGGAAAAGAGCCGATTGTTGTATTTTTTTTTTTAATAATGAACCAATTTCCGAGCAAGTTGGAGAAAAGATACATATTAAGGAACTCCATAGCGTCACCCTGAGGTGAGAACCTTGTAAATCACAATTCGATGTTTTAACTATGTACATTAGTCGTTGGATGTAAAAATGAAAATTCTTCCTTCTTCCCTCTTGGCAAATCAGATGCTTCCATTGCATGTAAGATGAAAGAACTTCTCTTTAGACTTTTTTCTTTTCTCGTCCTGTAATAGTACATTATGATACAAGTGAGCTAAGTCGACTATTGTACTCGAGGCTGGATTGCAGCCCGAGCCGAAGGCGAGGGCGTAATTGAGCCGAGAGCATAATAGTCGATGCTCACGCGTGTCATACGACGTTTTTCAATACACTTGCGAGGAAAAAAACATACACACATTTTAGATAAATATTGAATTTGTGAAAAATGGCACACTGATTATTACTTATAATCGCATCACAGACTACTTAGAGATACTCGGTGACATACAGCTATGCGCGCGCAGGCGGTCGAAGGAAACCGCCAAACAGCCTATTATTAAAAATAAAATAAATTGTTTTTTTTATTTATAACACAAATTAATGTTAATTTGTTGACAAAAATAAATAATTTGATGAAATGAAATGTTTATTTATCATATTTCAATTAATACAATTGATTTATTCCCAAAAATGTTTAATTTTGTTCAGGCATAAAAACTCTTTGCTGCGATTTAAAAATAAACTGAAAAGTAAAAAGCACTAGTGCGATAATATAATGTAAAAAGCACGCGTGCGTAATAAACTATATTATGAACCTAAAAGCGGTGCAATAAGAGCCACTTTACGAGCAAGTGTGTTGAAAAATTATTTTCAAGGGAAATTCGAGGTTTTTACTGCATGGCGACGATAGCTACTACATATAATCCACATATATTATCTGATAGGTATATAAGAAATGTTTTGCACGTCTTATCCACGTTAAAGCCAACGTACAGCAAATACCATAAGTTTTTTCTTAATTTGATCAACAATTGTTCAGATCATAATAACACACTCGGAGAAGAGAAAATTAAAAAAAACTTGGCTCGTGCCCAGACAACCTTTTTGCTTTTTTTTCGAGCACAGACTAATGCCATTCGCTTTTTTATTCCTTTGTGTTTTGGTGCAATGCAGTGAAATTAATTTTGGTAGCATGTGTTTATGACAAGACGAATAGTTCGACAGATGCAAAATTAACATTCTGTTATAGTGCAGAATTAAAAAGTAAAATTGAGTATTTTTTTTCTTATATTATTTAAGTTTAAATTGATGATTACAACATTATTCGTTTGATGTTTTACAGGCACCAATATGAATTGATAATATTAATTAATAGTGTATTATTAATAATACCAATTACACTAATGTATTATTAAATGTTATTGTCATTAAATTATATTGAAAACAATTAACATTTTATTAAGTTACGAGATGAATAGATGATAATTAATAGTTAATTATGGTAAGTCAGAAGGAAAAATAACAATAATTTTAAAATTATATTGGTTATATAAATAACGATAATGGTTGTTTAAACGTTAAATATGATAAACAGGTAAATATCTAATAATTATTAAGACATCATACCTATTTGTTAAGCCATATTTAATTCATAAATATAGTCACGTAGGTAGTCAATAATGTCTAAACAAGTTAGTTTCGACACTGGTCGTGGTCATGCGCAACTCAGTTTAATTTATAGACGAAATTATTAAAATTATCGATCTAATCCATAATTTTAAAATTTAAGATTTTGAATTAGGATCTCTTCTGTTTGTGTTTGAAGCGGGCCAATAACCCTTCCACAGATTCAGATTCTATGAAAATATTACATCCGTTATTTTATTTACTTCCAAATATTTTAATAATTTATATAAACAATTATATTAAAATAAATGCAAAAAGTAAAAAAATCTTTTTTCCTTTTTGAGATTGGATTAGGTTTCGTTTTGCATTGGATTAATTTAATTATAAATTTTTGATGTAAGCCAATCGTATTTCAAAAACTGTAGTAGTATCCTGTAGTACGTAGCTGTCAGCAGTAGTAGCTACATGGACACAGGCTTTCACCAAGTTGATCCACAGATAATATTCTTAATCAAAATCATTATTTCAGCCAAAAGACGTTCACGGCTGGAAATAGGTAGGGTTCCCAACTTTTTGTACGAGAAATAAAGTATAATAAGGTCAGAGAAATAAATTAACAGTATTTTAGAAAAGTAAACAGTATTTTATTTTTTTGACTTTTATAAAAATAAATTTGAGCTTCTTGCCTAATTTAACAATCAATTATAGTTTTTAAAATATTTAGGAATATCTCGACATTGACGATAAAGTTTGTGTTTACTTTTTTAAGTTTCATCATAGCTCCAAATACCAGCGGTCATCAAAACAGTATTTTATATACTTTTGTTATAGAACAGTCAAAAGTATAAATAAGTTAAGTTAAAAGTATTAACCAGCGAAAAAAAGTATAATACTGTTTTTAACAGTATGGATGGGAACCCTAGACATAGGCCACAAATAATATCGATGCCCTTTTTTCAGGCCATACATTGGCTCTTAATCGGCTTTATAATTCTTCTGAAGACTGGCCTTGATGCTGCAATATTTTATTTATTTATTTAAATCTTTATGCACAACACAACTGGGTACAAAGGCGGTCTTAACGCCATAGGCGTTCTCTACCAGACAACCTTAGGATAATGCAGAGACAAAGAATAATGTAGATGCACCAGTAAAGTAGTAAAATAAGTTTAGTACTACGGACTTATAATTACATATAATAAAAATAAATAAATACATATGTACATTATACATAAAATAAAATACACATATTATACATACCTACATATATATATATTTTTTTTTTTTTTTAAAACGTTGCCCCGCACTTGGATTTCTCCTGTGTCGTGGGTGTGCTTACAAACACAAATGTCACATGCACAAACATCCAGACCACGAAAAACTGTCTGTGCATCACACAAATATTTGTACCGTGTGGGAATCGAACCC
Source organism: Asteroscopus sphinx (assembly GCA_949699075.1). NCBI lineage: Eukaryota > Metazoa > Arthropoda > Insecta > Lepidoptera > Noctuidae > Asteroscopus > Asteroscopus sphinx. The sequence goes on along the minus strand of OX453025.1, from coordinate 14,528,995 downwards.
GCGACCCTTAGCGGTCAACCACTGCGCCAATCAAGTTAATTAGTAATCAATTAAGTTAGTTAATTCAATTGACGCAAGTAAGTACCTACCCCTCCCCCTTTACAGTACCTAATATCGAAATTCGATTCATGAGGAAACCTGCACACCAGGAATTGTTCCAAACAGTTCTCAGTTGTGTGTGCAGTCTACCAACCCGCACTATGCCAGCGTCATCGATATATATGTACTTTGTACTATATTTCGATGGCCAGCGTGGTGGACTAAGGATTTTACCTTCTCTCACTGAGAAGAGGCCCGAGCCCAGCAGTGGGACAGCTATGGACTCATTATGTAAATAAGTAATACGCTATCGTGAAGGATACCACTAGAATCAATGCATTGTCCACTGTAGATTGAGGATGAATGGATGAATAGTACCTAATTAAATTATCTGTATTTAATTAACATTTATCTCTAAACTACATTAGTTACTTTCATTCCAAATTCAAAATACTTTATGCATCAAAATAGTGTCAGTTTTACAAATTATTAGTCAGCTGTTCGACATTCAAGAAATATCGATGGTCAAGAGTGTAAATGGAACAAACAATAAAACACGAAAAAATGGTCGCTAAAGTGTACCTACACCATCGTTCAATATAAACAAATACTATTAAAAAATTAAGCAGTACGCCGAACAACGGAAGTTTAAGTTTGGCACATGCCGCGATAAAAAAAAAACATCAGCATTGCCAACCCAAAAAACTATAGTTGTATTAAAACTTTTTTTGTAAACCGCGCGCTTTTTAGCAAGTATTTTTTATCTGTAGGCACAGAATGTTTTTATAGTGACCAGATGTTGTATGCAGATGACATTTTTTATTTCTTAGTGCGATTTTTAGTGGTTTGTCCGTAGATCGGACTTTTTTGAAGGCAGATGGTTTGCATATTTATATTTTTTTGTTTAATAGGCTGTGTGGCTTGAAAAAAAACGCGCGTGCGCTATCAGCTGCTCGTTATGGAATTTGCATAGGTAATAATGTTAATGTTTGTGATGAATAGTAAACGTGTTGTCTTTAGACTGAATTATATGTTGATGATTCATTGGATGTTTCATTTACTGCTCTTAAAGCTCTGGTGAAGCTGATCATGATCATCAATGACCATCGACAATTAACTCTACTTTGAGTTTCGAGTATTTATTGTACAGAAAACTTATCACAACCACTAGTCACTCTATCCATTGTATCCATTATATAATCGAGTAATTTTATCATGAGTGTAACGAATACAGGCTGATTAGATGCGCGATAAAAAATATTAGTAAAATCTAAACAAGATGCATTCGCGTGCATCAAAGTTGTAACAACAACGCTTAGTTTATTATAATCACGTGATTATCTTATGAAAACGTTGCACGATGCTCAGCTTTTTGTTGCTAAGTTCCCAGCCGAGACGAATTTCGCGGAAATTAGACATTAAGGGATCATGCGAGATACTTTTATAATAAAATAAAATATAATTGCCATTCAAAAACAAATAAGTCGTGTGCCTGCCTGCGGCTTGGCCGACAATCAAAAGATTCTTGATTTGAATAAATCAATCCCTTATAGAAATGCATCGATATACAGGCGATGTCTGTTTGATGGTGATTCAGGCATTCAGTGGTGAGCTTTAATGCTAGTTTTTAGGAAAACAACAAACAGTTTTAATCTATTCATATACTTAGGTAGGTACCTACATTAATATTGTCAAATTGTATCTCTTTATTTGATATCCAATTACTTATGTTCGCTTTGTTTGTTGCACTGAAAATTAAGCTAACTTAAATTTACTCTTTCAGACACTGAAATTAGCCAGTTCATGTTCTTCTTCTGCTATCGTGTCGACATGAGTTACATAATGATAATAGCTCATGTTAAATACATACAATTAATCTCTATATAATTTTAATTGCATTTATCACGTTACACTAAAAGGTCGGTTTACATTCTGATAATCAAAATGATTAGTATAGTAATGATTAATATCACAGAAATAGATAGAATGGTTGTAATCACAATTTTACTTCTGATTCATGCGTGGCAACTTTTCGTACAAACTACGCCTCCCATATTGACGTCATTAATTTAAAAAAAAAACAAATGTACTTTACAGTTTTTTTTCTGCAGTTAGAAACAGCACATAAGGCATTTTTGCGGGTTTTTGTTACAGTATTTACAGAAACAAGTCATAAGGCGTACCGAGAAAGGCTTGAAATGAAATGTCGGGACGCGCGTCCTGCCCACTTGGCCATTCTATCCTATTTCTGTGGTAGGAACCTTGAAATTAGAATAACATCTGTCGAATCGTTACCAAGGCGTATTCAAATTATTTTTATTTCAAATAGACCTAAATACAGGCACTTATGAAACGTCACTTTTCTAAATGGTGAAAGAACAGGTAAAAATTGTGGTCCTATGGAGAAGAATCGGATTTTAAACACACGTTTATTTTGTAATATTAAATGTAGGTACATAGGACACATTCCTGTATATGAGGACTTGCTCAAGTGTAAATAAGCCTTAAGTCAGTCACACCCTGTATTCCTGCACTTTTTCCTAACGTTTAGAGGTCGCTTTTTGAAAGGTTTTTTCTCCATTTCGATGCCAATTATGCACATTTTTGCCGTCGCGGTCCGTTTGGCGGGCGAGCGTTCGCCCTCTCCGCATCTCATACTCGCTTCGACGGATTCCATCAAATAAAAATCGGGTAGGACCCTTTTTGTGATGGTTTTTGCCCGTATACTGATGAGTCTTCCAGATTTTGAGAGAATTCCTGAGAGGGCGTCGCGGGCAGACGCTATTGTGTCTTAAAACCTGATTTCTGTAAGTCCTGTAATATAAGTAGGTACGTGTTTAGTATGATAGTGATGTTTTAAAAGTTTGAAAAAGATGTTTTGGAGACACAGACATAGTAAAAAATATAGAGGAAGTACTGCGAACAATCTAGTGAAGCCAAAAAAAAACTATGCTCCTTCGTGTACAACCAGCGCACACGCACACACATGCACTTCAAAACCGTGCTCACCCCTCTCAGTATACATACATGTCTCAGCATCGTCCAGTAAGCATCGCAAAAGAAAATATCCTTCAGGTGCATGGTGTGTGCCTGAGCGCTGGTTGTACACGAAGGAGCGTAGCTAATATGTAATCTGTGGCGTAGTTTTTTTTTGGCTTCACTATGATTGTTCGCAGCACTTCGTTTATTTTTTATATTATGTCTGTGTTTGGAGATAACAAAAGTTTTTTGTCTTTTCATATTTCCAAACTTACAAATAAATTCTGAGTCGAAGGCATGTTTTGAACATTCGAAGTAGACGTACAGTTAGCGAATGGGAAATGAAAACGAGTGAATGAACAATAAATAAGAATGATCTTCCGCGTCATCTCGTAACCCCAATTTGAAAAAATTAAGGTTTATCAATTATTTTATTATTTTTAACGCATTTACGCATGCGAAGCGAAATCTTAACGATTTTAAGTGGAAAGAAAAAATCGCTCACTAATAGGATTCGAACCTGCAACTCCTGGCACAGTACGCCAGTGCTATAGCCACTAGGCTACCGTGAACACTGCTCGTGGTATCAAAATTAACCTCCACTATTGTACGTCTTTTTGGGTGACGATATCGCTGATATCTTATTAAGATACAGTGCTTCTTAACCGACTCGACTAACTTTGCAGTTAATTCAAAGTCGTATAGATATACCCTTACTAATTATTTCATTATTTTTAAAGCATTTCTGCATGACTGCATAAGTGCATAACCTAACATAACGTTACCTCCCATATTTATTATAAGAGTATGTACCTGCAAGTAAATAGTACGCTCCCTTTTAACACGCTTCTGCAGGATAAAGTGTTACTATAGCAAGAGGTACAACGGATTTCTGGATTTAGAAGAAATTTCTACTTCATGAATGTCCTCAATTTAGACAAAGACGTCGTAGTCAATAAAGAACTTTTTATTTGTGTAAGAATCGCTTTCAAGTTTTTGTAGCACTTAAGATCTACAACATATTATTAAAATTCAATAAATTCAGTGTTTCTACCCGTTAATTTACTGTTTTGCATAGAACGTGCCTGGTATTGCCAACAAAAAAATACACCACTTAAACAGTACATAGGCAAAAAAACATTTGCAGTTTCGTCACACAGGCACAGGTATGCACGCAGTAATCCTATGTGACAATGCCAGTCCACCTGTCAAAACAAGACTTGGACTACAGGTGAAGTAACACCTGACCCAGGGGGATGAAGCCAGGGGGGGGGAATGACCAGGTGACCAATACTATATTGAAATAATCCATTAATGGAGCTTAAAAGTGGGATGATCCATCATTTATAAGACCTTATTAATTTGGTGCCTGTTTATGATTATCTCTTTAAATAGAACCTTCTTGGTTTGACCCAGTGGGAAAGTGGGGCATTCTATTAGTTGTATTAGTTCGTAGTCCCTATGGTAATAATGAGGTCTTATTTTATTCGTGTTTTAGTTTTTGCTTCTTGATATCGGTGTTAATGCTATGTACGGCGGCGAAATTGAATTTACGAATGTATCAGGCCAAACAAGTCTACTGTTTAACTTAAGATATTTATTTATATACTATGTACAAAAAACTTGGATTTTATCTTTGACGTGGACCTCCGCCATAGACACGAACAATTTAATACCTATATTATAATTTACCTGCCAGGCTTTTTCGAAATCGAGTTTGGTGAAAAATTGTGTTACCGAATTGTGCTAGGAATATCTATTAAAATATCTGGGCCCTAATTCATGTGATTTCATGATGCGCCGATTAAGTTGCAGTGACGCTACAGTTCGTTTCTGACAGCCATCGCCGTAGATAAGAAAATAAGAAAAGCGTTGTTTTGACTGCAACTGCACTATACAGAACAATGTTCAAAAAATAAGTATGGTCTTAGATATTTACCTATTAGGCAATAATAAATAATAATTCTGCAATAGATTTTTTATCCCACGAAAAGAGATAATCTCAAAATATTTAAATGTCTATTATTTTCGCAGCCTTTTATTTTGTTTTATAAAACATTATACCCTTATTTAGAAGGACTTAAGTCTATTTATCTGAGACACTTCAAGTTTTGGTGATTATATTTTAAAGCCACCTGTTTGGAAGTATTTATAGACCCTGGGTACCTATAGGAGAGACAGATGTTCACATCGCACTGACAGTCAACATTTTAAATAATAATGTTAACTGCGAATACTTTAAATACTTTAGTGGGTACATATTTTTAACAGTTTAATTATAGTGATCGATTCTGTATGTCGTAAAAAAGAGTTTTTTATAAACCCTATTCCAAAAGTAGATCGATCAATAGAGCAGAAATTGTATCTGATAACAAATAGACAGGTATTTATAGGTAGTTTATGTAAGTATATTGATTACTGAAACTCTTCCTGCCTACTGAAAATGCACACGCACATATCGATACGTAAAAATAATTGGCAATTTGTTTATTAATTGATGTATGTAATATTAATAACTTTCTAATATTTTTTAACGCATTTACGCATGCGAAGCAAAACAAATAAAACAACAAACAAGCAAAACAAATAACAACATTAACACTATTCTAATCCAGCTCCTGTCCAGTTTCATATTTAGATATTTTGTATATGTATGATTTTATGTATGAATATCACGTATCCAACGCAGTTGGTCAAATAGCATAAGTTTATTGTTAATAAATTTATATAACTCTTTGGGATGCAAGAAAAAAAAACAATTATTGCATACATTTTGGTCAATTCAATGAAACATTTTCTATGGAAAGGTTTTATTTTGGCTAATTCAATTAATTGATGAATAGAATCATCCCTTAAAGGATTGTTAATGAATTAACAACAACCCTGTATACAGATGCACTTATAATGTAAAGGGTTAAAACAAAACAAATAGGGTAATGTCAATTTTGTGAGCCGCTGATCGTTTTTGCAAACGTGTTTGATCGGATTGTTACGACCGTTTTAAATCAAATAGACGATATCAATTATATAAAAACATTACCCTCCTTTTGGGCTCCGCCGCAGTCGGGTAAAAAGATAAGCTGGAATCTGAAACAGATGCAATAAATTGTGATGGTGAAAATTTGGTGATAAAGGCTAAATACAGAGGAGAGATGTTTGCAATGGCTCCTCCATTGTATACTATGGTGAAAAAAGTCCGTTAGAGAAGAAAAAGGAAATTGATGAGCCTCCTACTTGTCTTGTGTCGCCACGAGCTAGAAAACAGACAAAAAAAAAATAGACAAGCTGTCAGCAAAGAAGGTAGCAAGGCGGACTGTCCAGGATGGCCCCATGTATCGGCACTCCTAGAGGCTCTCCTAATGTACACATCGACGGCTTATAATTTTTATTCGCGCCAATTCGTCCGCGCGCGCTTCTGGTTTTATTTGCAAAATTTGAAAAAAAAATGCAGTCAGCATTCAGCCTTCATATAATTATTTTGTACCTAAAAACTAACCTAATTTATATAAGTGTGTACTTCAAAATCTCGCTAAATAGAATAAAAACTGTCCAGCTATTTTAATTATTGTCGTGTTGAATATTGCTGGCATGTATTTCGTTGCGTACGGAAAAGAGCTGATTGATTTTTTTTTTTAAATAATGAAGCAATTCCGAGCAAGTGGGAGAAAAATAACTTATTTATAAATAAAATTACCTAAAATAAAACTAAAGCTAAAGCAAAAAGCTAGAGAAGAGCATCAAAATAATCCTCTGTATTGTTGTCAACTGGTAACGTGCCCAGAAGACTAGCAGCATTGCCCCGTTGTATGGCAATACTTATTCTTTGACCAAAGTAAAGGCCAGACTTCAGGTCACGTGAAGTGTCGACCAACCGCCTGGAAATATTTCTACATACTTAGATGGATATTATCACGTCTGTTTCCCATTGGGGTAGGAACGGACTATGAATTTCCACCTGCTACGATCCTGACACACCTCTTTCGCTTCATCTACGGTCATTAACCTCGTCATGCATGCTCGTCGGTTTAGAGAACTCTTAAGGTCATAGCTCACTTACACAACTCTGCTCCCACCCTGCAAAAATAATATAATTTAAATATGGGCTTTAAATATTGCTCTTTAGATATATTTTACATTAGCATCATAAATAAGCAGCCAGCTCGCTGTCAGCGAGCTTACTACCTTCAGACTGCTCGGTAGTTGACGCCTCGCTGGCCGCACGTTGTAGACGAGCGGTTGGTGCGGTGTCCGCGTGCTCACAATTCAATTTAAATAATCATCCTCCTCGCCTTTTCCCAACTATGTTGGGGTCGGCTTCCAGTCTAACCAGATGCGGCTGAATATCAGTATTTTACACGGAGCGACTGCCATCAGACCCCCGCAATCCAGTTACTGGGTTATACCGACATTCGGAGGTTAGACCAGTTGTCAGACTTTCGGGCTTCTGACAACCGGGACCGACAGCTTAATGTGCTCTCCGAGGCACGGAGGGGTCTCGATGTGCAACGAAATCGTCACCCATCCACAGACTAACCGAGGCAAGTGTAGCTTCATCTCGCAGATAATACAATCCGCGCGGTGGGTACTTAGCCACGAGCCCCTCAATTTAAATCATCAACGTAATCATCATTTCAACCGAAAGACGTCCACTGCTGGATATGGCCTAGGGCCTCCCCCAATCAATTTGGGGGGATATTATTTTGGGGGTTGGCGATCCCAGTTAGTTGGTTAAATACTCAGAGAACGCTACTGCCCATCCTCTGGTGAATCCCTTAGTAGCCTTTTACGACACCCATTTCGTTCACCCACTCTTTCCGTGTGGTGCCAGACGTAAAATTGAAGAATTGCACCACGCTATTCTTCCTCAATTTAAATAATGTGGTATAAGTAAAATATATAAAAATACCTTTTCGACAAATGTGCTTAACGCTCTGTTGATAATAGCTGTAGCCTTAATTCTAGTCTGACTAATTTTATGGTCTTAACACAGCTAGTCTAGGAACCCTGTCTATAATAGGTCAATTGAGTCTAGAGAGCTTTTAGATTAGTCTAATGCGTTACTTCCTTTTTACGTGGCAGTTAGAATTTAACCATTTTAAACACGATTTAACTTAATCTACCTATAAGAAGCTTAATTCTGAGGGATTTTCAGTAATGTCTATAATTTATGTAAAAGAATGTCAAAAAGATCTTCATCTTCCTCGTTTACACCTGGCTTGGTAATACTTGCGTTTACTACCAATTTTATAAGAATAAAATTATGTAAACTGGCAACTATACTTTATATTTTTTATCATCTGATAGCTACGTTTAATAATATATCTGCGAAAGGTGTTCGCTGAAATATTAATTGGATTTTTTAAATGCTTCAATTCAAGGATAGGGAATTCAATAAAAAAGTTGTAAAACCCTTTTATTACATCACAGCATGTGTTGAGAGCGGAATAGAAACGTAAGTGACTCCATACAATAGTCTCGTGCCGATTTTTTTCTATACGGAAGACGATACGCGAAAGCAAACATTCGACAGCCACAAAAGACTGGCACACTCCACTCAAGATCAAGTTTCTTGAAAAAAAGAAAAAAAAAAAGATAGCACATGCCGAAATCTGATTACACCACCATATTTGATCAAAGGGTTGCCGTTTTGCCAAACATTGTTGTTCACAAAAACTATTGGAACGTAGGTACCTTTTTGCACCCGCTTGTTTTTTTGGGGAAAAAAATGCAAAATCGATTTCGGCAGATGTCCACAAATAGAAAGGGTTTGATAGGTTTTTTTTTACTAAAAAATAGCGGACGCATCGGCTGTAGACAATGGATCAACCGTTATGGATCGACTGTCAAAATTCGCCATTATTACAGCTAAAGAGTTATTTTGTTGGATCATTATATTGATGTGTTAAATAGCTGTTTTCTGTTCCATATTGGGTAATATTTTTTTAATATTAAACGGAAAAGGATGTACGGCGTTTAATTTTTTTCTGCATTAGTTGATTAATCATTGAGAACTCGGTTATCTCCATCAATTTTGAATGTGTGTGTGTGTGTGTGTGTGTGTGTGTGTGTGTGTTCTCTATTTCTATTTTATGTATGTTATTGATGTTTTCATAATTAACTTCGATTTTAATTTGTTAAGGTACTATATTGTATTTGTACTCGGCGCTGACATTTTTATTACGACGTTAAATACTAAAAATATGCATTAATTAAACAAATAAATGCAGATGTTGAGTAATTGTCCGTGTTTATATCAGCCAAGTATTAATTTAATCGAATCAGTCTACTATATTGACGGAATGCTGCTATAATTGTACAAGGTCACTTATTTTATTTTAAAACTGGCATTTTTATTATAATACATGTTAAGCCGTATATCGTTGCTATAGGTATATATATTATCATTAAATATAAATATTTTTGCGACATATAAATAAATATTTTTGCGATTTCGACTTTTTTATTGGAATTGGTGTATTTAATTACTATTTGTTCTATTAAAAGTTGCTACAATGTTACAATTTTTTTTTGATGCCAAAAGATAAATCCATGTACCAGGCCCCTCAGAAAGTATTGCGAAAAAAAGTTTTTATATATGGGAGACTGGCCAGTTATAATGTTTTTCGAAAATATGATTATTTATAAGTAAAAATAAGTAAGTTCCAATTTCAAAATTTCCCTCCACATTTTTTGCGAGTTAATTCAAAGTATTGTGTCTCACTGAAATATGGATCTGCGCCGGGAACATTTTAGAGCTATGATTTTATACGATTTCAAGTGTCGCCTGAAACCGGATGAATCGTACGATAGACTTCAAATGGCATTCATGGATGAAGGCCCTTCCAAGGCAACCGTGTATCGTTGGTATAACGAATTCAAGCGCGGTCGACCAACTTTGGGGGATGACGAAAGAAGCGGTCGCCCTTTGACGGCTGTTACCGAAGAAAACGTGCTAGCAGTGAAAAATTTAATCCAAGACAATAGGCGAATTACATATCAGGAGATTCAACACATATTGAAGATTGGATCGGGAAGCGTTCACGAGATTCTACACAGCCATCTTCGCGTGAGGAGGATAGTATCACGCTGGGTGCCGCACAACCTCACCGATGCTCAGAAGCAGGCCCGGGTGGAATGGTGCCGTGATATGCTTAACAAATTTGAAGCAGGCTCGTCTCGGCGTGTTTACGACATCGTTACAGGTGATGAGTCCTGGATTTATCAATACGACCCAGAAACCAAGCGCCAGTCGACTGTTTGGGTGTTTCAAAATGAGCCAACGCCTACCAAAGTGAAGCGATCTAGAAGCGGGGGTAAGATTTTGATCGCTAGCTTTTTTAATTTGACTGGCCACTTGGTATCAATTCCCTTACGGGATCAAAGAAGCATTAATGCCGAATGGTATACTACCAAATGTTTGCCAGAAGTTTTCTCTGTTATAAGCAACAAGCGACCAAACACAGGGCTCCGCGGGCTACTGCTCCACCACGACAATGCACCTGCGCACACCGCACTCAAAACGAGGGACTTCCTGGACAGCACGCCAGTCAAACTCCTGGGTCACCCTCCTTACAGCCCTGATCTAGCACCGTGTGACTTCTTTTTATTCCCAAAAATAAAAAATCAGCTCAAAGGGATACAATTTTCGTCGCCGGAAGATGCGCTGGCTGCGTTCGAGCAGGCTGTAAACGAGGTGTCTGCGGCGGACTGGAAAAAGTGTTTTGAAAACTGGTTTAGGCGCATGAATCTTTGTATAGAGGCTGGTGGAAAGTACTTTGAAAAGATTTGATAAAAATATATGTACGTATAGAACAATTTTTTTTAGTTTCGCAAAACTTTCTGAGTGTCCCACGTATATACCAAATTTTTCAAATTATTTTAAATGTTTGATAAAGCAATGTATTTTACTAGTGCGTCATGATCAATATTATTATTATTTGACGTCTATGGTCTAGTGGTTCGAGAATCGGACTGCTGATCACAAGGATGGGTTCGTTCGATTCCCACAGGACATAAATATTTGTGTGATGAACATAAGTGTTTGTGTTGGTCTGGGTGTTTATTATGTATTATAAGTATGTATTAACAAAAAAAAAAGTATATAAGTATTATATCCATTGCCTAGTATCCATTGTCTACCCATATCACAAGCTCTGCTTAGTTTGGGACTAGATGGTGCTGTGTAAAAATGTCCCGAAGATATTTATTTATTATTATTTATTAGACTATTGCCACATAACGTCGGTTTTTACTTTTTTTTAAGTTTATTATTTTTACTACATGTCGTGATACCAATTACCGTTCAAAAAATAAGTCCTGTGACTCGACGTGTTTGCTCGATCGAGTAAAACCTTATGTGAGTACCACCCATCAACCTGATATCGCATAAAAACTGATTTAATTTAAGAGGTTCATCAAAAGACTGGCTCGTTGGTCTAGTGGTTGCAAGCGCGACTGCTGAGCGTGGGGTCCTGGGTTCGATTCCCGGGTCGGGCAAAGGGTTATCGGGTTTTTTCATTAGGAAATTCTCATTAGCAGCCCGTAATCTGGATTTGTGCCCGGTCAATGGCAATAGGCTCGCCCCCTATTACATGGGACTATAACATAACTGGCGAAATGTGGGTGTACTATTACACCTCTGCCTACCCCTTCGGGGAAATACAGGCGTGATGTTATGTTATGTTGAATTATAATAATATCTATTATCATGAGTTAAACATGGATAAGTATTCCAATTAGATTTTTTTTTATAAATTGTTATATATCTTTTTTCTGCAAGACTCTTAATTGCAGCAGGCGTCCTGCCTGTTATTTTAATGGTTCGTGCATCGTAATCCTACTAATATTATAAATGTGAAAGTATGGTTGTTTGTCCTTCAATCACGCTGAAACTGCTGAACGGATTTGGATGTAATTTGGCACACAGATAGACCATGTCACACAGGATACTTTTTATCGTCATATAACGGGAGCGAAGCCGCAGGAGTTAGCCAGTCGGAAATATTTATTCTTGATAATATTCTTCTTTCAAATGAACAGTACGGTCAGCTGTATATTAATGGTAACTAACCATTATAAACGAAACTGGCTTAGTATGTGAGTTTCATTCAAGATAGGCTCAGCTTATTCTGGTTTTTTTTAATCATCGATATGGGCTTGACTTGTCTCATTGAGTTTCTATGTCAGTATGATACTATCTATAAAAAAATGCCTTCTGTTGCATAAATAAAACATACTGAATTCTGGATTTTGTTTCTGACTTGCAGTAGTTACCATTTAGACAACAGCTTAAGTGAAATATATTTCGTTCGCTTCGTTAAGATATGTCATTCCCATTCATTTTGATTGTTGTCTATAGCGTTGACGATTTTATATTGTAAACTTGGCTAGGGGGGCTGATGAGTTTTCATTATAAATCTAGGTTATTGTATTGTAATGGGGATGCTTTTAAACTATCTTCGATAAACACAGTTTTAAGATAATTGTTATTTAAAAATAAATGAATATTTGGGATATTTTTTGACAGCACCATCTAGTCCCAAACTAAGCAGAGCTTGTACTATAGGTACTAGATAATGTTTTTTTTTTTTTTGTAAATACATACTTATAACATATAATAATACATAAGAAACACTCAAAAGATGGACACACAATCAGTCCGAAATAAATGAATTGTATTTTATTTAAGTTCGTATATTTATTTTCTCATATTCTCACAAGTATTATTTTGTATTCAAGGACGACGGATTCAGAATATGGTATCAGTTTTTCTTCGCAAAGTCTAATACCTAGATGGTCTGACGCCATGCCTCATTGGAACTCAAACTAAGTAGCTTAGACTTAGTTCAAACCGTGTTTTTTGGCTTTCTTTCTGTTAGTAGGTACTTTCGATTAATACACATTGAATTTTTAATCGTTTTAGAAACGAAAAACATGGATTCTATATCTATGGTAAAATCTATTTTATTGGTTGATTCAATAACAAAAAAACAATATTTTTTTCCGACAAAACCATTTTGTTCGAAGAAATTTTCACTTGATGAAGAATAATAAATAGAAATAAATAAAATAAATATTATTTAAATTGGTTTTCCTGACGTTTCGAAAGCTTTGCAGCATTTTGTAGTCGCAGGTAGACTAAGATGATAAGCATCTTTACAGATATTTCTAAAAAAATATTTTAATCTACCGTACAATATTATTAATTAAAATTGTTTCGATGCACGCCGTAATCACTCACAATATCATTATCTTAATCCAGTTAAACTTTGTTTTATTATAATGTGTAGTTATCGTGAAAACATAAGAATTTATTAGAATAAATATATTTGGGACATTTTTTACACAGCACCATCTAGTCCCAAACTGAGCAGAGCTTGTGCTATGGGTACTAGACAATGGATATAATACTTATATACTTTTTTTTTGTAAATACGTACTTCATAAGAAACACCCAGACTAACACAAACACTTATGTTCATCACACAAATATTTGTGTCCTGTGGGAATCGAACCCACAACCTCGTGATCAGCAGCCCGATACTCGAACCACTAGACCACAGACGTCGTCAACTTTGATCGTGGCAAGTTAATCAAAGTGCACTTTTAATTACTGTTGCCACGATCAAAGTAACGTCCAAGTAGCCATCAAGTTCACAAACTTCAGAACCTAAAACATAGATCGTGTCAACCTGTAGTAATTTACTTTAAAACAAACAGCCCTATTATCGAGTTTAAGAAGAAAATCCCCTTCTCACCGCAAAAACTGATCAAAACCTTTGTACATTCGATCGGCGATACTGGCCAGAAAATGAAGATCCCTACGTACGATCTACCTTACCACTTAAAACTTTATGTTCTAAATAATAAGGTTCATAATATTATAGCAAGTTCCTAGCAAGGTCAAAATGTCTGGTAATTCTTTACTATGGCACGCGACGTAAATTCTATCTTGAGGATTACCTTGTATGGAGATGAAAGGGAAAGCCCTCGGCTTCGAATTTAGTGTTTCGGCATTTTTGCCTCTGAAAAAAAATGGTCGGCTCTATGTATTTTTTTTGCAATTTAGAATTTTGTTGTTGGTTTGTGGAAATAGCAGTAATTTTCTTTCGAGACTTATTTTCCTTAGATATGACTTGTCTTCCCTAGAATGTAAAATTAATGCATTCAGAATACAACGAAGTTAAAAATTCCGTCAATGTTAGTCATCAAAGAGACTTCAAAGTTTTAAACTCGTTCTGAAAATACCAAATAAATCACAAACTCACCATATAGAAATCCGGAATATATTCCTCAACATACATTTCAAATCCCTATTGTATTTTAAGCAGGCCCTTTCAAAATAAAGGTATGTATCCGTCGTCGTCGCCATGTCGTGCGTTTAAAAATGCATCGAGGGGATGTGAGGAATCTCTGCGTTAGCCTTATAAGACCAGGCTTAGACCAACAAGGAGGACCGAACGATGTGCAAAATCGATTAAGTATACGAATTAATCGGTTAATTCGAATCGGTGCAGTTGGCTGGTTAAAATTATTTGAATTCAGAAATGAATTAGCTTAATTGTTGGACAATTATTAATTAGATTTCGACTTTTTTATTTGAATTAGTGTATTTAATTACTATTTGTTCTATTAAAAGTTGCTACAATGTTACAATTTTTTTTTTGATGCCAAAAGATAAATCCATGTAATACCTAATTTTTCAAATTATTTTAAATGTTTGATAAAGCAATGTGTTTTGTGTATTTTACTAGTGCGTCATGATCAATATTATTATTATTTGACGTCTATGGTCTAGTGGTTCGAGAATCGGACTGCTGATCACAAGGATGGGTTCGATTCCCACAGGACACAAATATTTGTGTGATGAACATAAGTGTTTGTGTTGGTCTGGGTGTTTATTATGTATTATAAGTATGTATTAACAAAAAAAAAAAAGTATATAAGTATTATATCCATTGCCTAGTATCCATTGTCTACCCATATCACAAGCTC
This sequence comes from Asteroscopus sphinx, assembly GCA_949699075.1. Classification (NCBI taxonomy): domain Eukaryota; kingdom Metazoa; phylum Arthropoda; class Insecta; order Lepidoptera; family Noctuidae; genus Asteroscopus; species Asteroscopus sphinx. The sequence continues at coordinate 14,513,983 of OX453025.1, read as the reverse complement.
TGCTTAGTTTGGGACTAGATGGTGCTGTGTAAAAATGTCCCGAAGATATTTATTTATTATTATTTATTAGACTATTGCCACATAACGTCGGTTTTTACTTTTTTTTAAGTTTATTATTTTTACTACATGTCGTGATACCAATTACCGTTCAAAAAATAAGTTCTGTGACTCGACGTGTTTGCTCGATCGAGTAAAACCTTATGTGAGTACCACCCATCGACCTGATATCGCATAAAAACTGATTTAATTTAAGAGGTTCATCAAAAGACTGCCTCGTTGGTCTAGTGGTTGCAAGCACGACTGCTGAGCGTGGGGTCCTGGGTTCGATTCCCGGGTCGGCCAAAGGGTTATCGGGTTTTTTCATTAGGAAATTCTCAGTAGCAGCCTGGAGTCTGGATTTGTGCCCGGTCAGTGGCAATAGGCTCGCCCCCTATTACATGGGACTATAACATAACTGGCGAAATGTGGGTGTAGGTGTACACCTCTGCCTACCCCTTCGGGGAAATACAGGCGTGATGTTTTGTGTGTATGTATGTATCAAAAGACATCAACGCACAGTGAGCGAAATATGAATTGTTGCATCTCTTTCTTACGCAGTTACAACCACATATGTCTATGTTTGTCCTATTTTAGTATTTGTTGCTAAACAACATAATGTACAATATTCAGGCCAAGTTTGACGCAGGTATGTATTACCGTTTTGAAGATAGAGCAGGAACAAAAACGTTGAAAAAAATGCATGTTTTTTGAGGTTTCTTGTAGCAACCTCTCATAGTAACACATTCTCAGAACTTCAGAATTTCAACCGGCTACCTATTACCGTTAAAAAGATACAGCCCTGTGACAGACAGACGGACGGACGGACAGCGTAGCGAGAGTAATAGGGTCCCGTTTGGCACCGTTCGGGTATGGAACCCTAAAAAGTCTAAAACCAAAGGGGGTTCCTATACAAGAACCCTCGAAAAACATGCATTTTTAACACGCTTTTATTAGGTCGACCTGTATGTAACTAACTATGTAATGGAATCTAAGGTAACTAATTTAACCATCTTTCATATTTTTTAGCATAATGAAAATTGGCAGCTGTATGTAATTGTGATGACAATACAATAATATGGTACTGTCGAACTGATCTGATGATGGAGCCGGAAGATATGATCTGGAACTTCATGATGGAATATCGTATCATAGTCATGTTTGCACTTGTGAGAAAGGCCACGTAATGGACTTTGAACACGATCAGGTTTCAAGGTTATACGCGTGTTTTTCTAGTGTTTTTTAAACTATTAATTTATTTTCTTTTGTTTCTGCTATATCTTCAAAACAGTAATACATACCAGCGTCAAACATGGTTTGATTATAGTGCATACTATGTAGTTTAGCAACAACTTACTAAAAATAGGTAAAACATAGAAATATGTTGTGGTACCTGCGTAAGAAAGAGAAGCAAAAATTCATATTTCGCACACGATGCGTTTATGTTTATTGATGAACTCTCGTATATTAAATCAGTTTCTATGGGGTGTCAGGTCGATGGGTGGCTCGGAACGCTTACTGCGTGAGTTCGACTCAAACTTGGACGATTTTTATTAACTTGAAACATTTATGGATAATTTTACTGTCACAAAACGTGATTATTTTCATATACGATTACGATGTGACATATTTAAAATTTAGACTGTTATTTAATTTAAAAAAAAAATCGAAAATATTTTTTACAAATTGAATTGACACGGACGTCATCGGTGGCCGTAGCCGTGCCGTAGCCCTATGTTAACACACATTCGATGCGTGTACAAACGTCATATTTTATATGTAAGAGTAAAACCAACGCGGTTGAATGGAGTGTCCGGGGTGTGCTCATGCTTCCTTCTATTTACAGATTAGAGGTTTCTCCATTTATTTAAAAAGTACGCAGTAATAATTCCAGCAGTAATTCCATGTACTTTATATTATTATATTTAAGTAGGTATATTATGTACGAAACGTACCTACCCACGATCGGTTCCCATTATTCTAGTCCATCCAAAGGTTGTCTGGAAGAGATTGCCTTGTGCGATAAGACCGCCCATTGCACTTATTAATCTTTCTGTAAACTATTGTCTTTGTTGTCGGTTGGTGTAATGTACAATAAAGAATATAATAAATTAATAAATAATAAAATATACAACGTGTTATTGAAATAACTGAAAACATCTTAAGGGGTCATTGTACTAATCAGTATGAACAACTTTCACTATGGGACCAACGCTGAAATCACGAAAAAATAATCGGCTTTTCCCTAAATGTTGTCGGTTTATGTAAACACAAATGTAGGGAACAGCTGTTTTTTTTTTCACGATTTCATGATTGGTCACATAGTGAAAGTTGTTTGTACTGATGACTACCCCCCGACCCCTTATGAGGTTTTCAGTTATTTCAATAAACGTTGTTTTAGTCAATGTTATAAGAATACTATTTCTATGATTGAGATTTTCCCAGATTTTCCAGAGACACAGACTCCTAAATAAAGAGATTATTATCTTAATATGAGATCAAACAAATTGGCCTTTAATAAAAAAAAACCGGCCAAGTGCGAGTCGGACTCGCGCAGGTTCCGTACCTCTCAACGACCTGATACCCCATAAAAACTGATTTAATTTACGAGAGTTTATCAAAAGACATCAACGCACAGTGCGCGAAATATGAATTTTTGCATGTAATTCTTACGAGGTACCACTACATATGTCTATGTTTGTCTTATTTTTAGTATTTGTTGCTAAACTACATAATATGCACTATAATCTGACCAAGTTTGACGCTGGTATATATAACCGTTTTGAAGATAGAGCAGGAACAAAAACGTTAAAAAAAAATGCATATTTTTTGAGGTTTCTTGTATGGGGACCCCCTTTGTTTTTAGACTTTTTTTGTTTTTTTTTAGGATTTGTCGTGATACACCTCATAGCAACACATATTCTGAGAAAATTTCAACCAGTTACCTATTACTGTTCAAAAGATACAGCCCTGTGACAGACAGACGGACGGACGGACGGACGGACAGCGTAGCGAGAGTAATAGGGTCCCGTTTGTCACGCTTCGGGTACGGAACCCTAAAAATGAGCAATATAAATAATAATGTATAAATAAAAAAATACATAAAGAATGCTCAGTTTTACAGCACTTAATTTATGTTAGTTGTTATTAAGGGCGTTACTTTTATGTCAAAAGAAGCAGTGATTGCAAAATAACTTCATTCGATTACAAAGTACATATCGAGTTTAGCATTGACTTGTCTTAATTTAAATTCACGTTTCCTAGTACATTCGACGACAAATTGCTTTTTATGTTTTTATTTTTGTTCATATAATAGTAGGTAACCATACTATATACAAAATTAATCTTCTATACTTATAAAGACTGATGTCTAGGGAATGCAATCTGGGTATACCGAGATCCCGCACCATTTCTGGGAGATTAATCCCGCACCTAAAATCATGCGGGATCTCGCTAGATTTGCGGGATTGCAGAGGAACACATTCTACGGCCACCTTAGCCTCTGCATTTACAGATGCAACTGTTGTAGTAGACCCAGACGAAGACGATGACTTACCTCTCTCATCTATAGCGGTGACATCTAAATCCAATGAGAGAATGGAGACGATGACAGCAAATAGACATCTCTCTCTTGATCAAGAATTAGAAATGGCATTGAAAACTGGCCCGTAAAAACGCCCTTCCCGTTCAACTTTTTCAAATTCTGTTGGTTTACTCATCAAAAGAGTAATGAATCTTTTTGAATCGGACGGGATGAAAGGGCAATACCTGCAATTTGTCCAGGAGTGCTTGTCATCTGTCGTACCGACAAGTGTAGAAGCACAACGGGCATGCTGCCGCAGGATATCTGGCACGCAGAATCCAAGTTGCTTAGCTGATGACACACTAGACATGTTATATGTATTTTCTAAGACGTTACTTCCAAAATCACTCTTAATTTTTAACCGACGAAAAAAAGGAGGAGGTTCTCAATTCGACGCGTATATATTTTTTATTTTTTTATGTATGACCACGCATAACTTTTTACAGAGTGGTCCGATTTTAATGATTCTTTTTAATGGATAGGGTATATCTCGAAATTGGTCCCATTTAAATTTCAAAATCAAAATCCACCCCTAAGAGTAGTAAAACAGGAGATGAGTGTTTGTTCACCCACTGAATTTTTACCTGTTAACCGATTCTGTTGAAACTTGACACACATAAATATAGTTCTAGACACTACCATATAATGGAGACCTGGAGTTAGATTTTAACCACAAAAAAATTAAAAATAAAACTTTTTAACAAAAAATTGAACCGACGAAAACAGAAACTGAAAAGCGATAAATAACTAATTATGAGTCGGCGCCAAACAACCAATCAACGAAGATCATTAAATTACTTTAAATAAATAATAAAAACAACGTCGCATATAATACAACGTGAAATTTTCAACGATAAACAATAACTTTCCAAAAATGCGTTCTCCGCTTGGCCACTTGCAATTTACACGCACTTTGCTTGTTAAAAGTTCGTTTGGCGCCGACTCATAATTAGTTATTTTTCGCTTTTCAGTTTCTGTTTTCGTCGGTTCAATTTTTTGTTAAAAAGTTTTATTTAATATTATATCTTAATTTACTACAATAAATAGATGCCAGAGTAAATATTTTGTTATAAGTACGAATATTAGGAACATCGAACAGAAAGAGATAGCTGGCGGCGGCGATGAGGTCTGTTGTACGATTTGTACAATATAGCTTAAGCTTTAAGTTAAACCAAAAATTGCAATCCAATTAGAGTTAACAAATTTTTTATATTCAAAAATAAATAGGTAGGTATTTACATTAATTGTTGTTACTAACACATTATAGACCAATTTGTTGTCTGAGGAATAAATAATTTTGATTTTGATTTGATTAATAATAAAATAATTATAATAATATTTTATTATTTGTTTTCAGGTACACGATATTTATTATATTAAAGGCTGAATGTGTATTTTTTTTCGAATATTTGAAAATAGTACAAGAACCACGCATGAGCGAATTGGCGCGAATGAAAATTAGATACTGTTGAATTAATTTGTGTATTGTTTCCTCGCAAATGAAAGAAAAGTACTATACTTACAAGTCTCGGCCGAAATAGCAATTAACGGCCTCGTTTAGTGCCGGCTAGCGCCTCGCCCTTTTATAATCGCTTCGGGAGTACTCGGCTTCGCCTCGTCCTTTCAATATTACTCGGCAGTCAATATTTTTATTTCAGGCCTCGACAATAATGTACTATTACCTACTATTGTAAATTTTGTAATAAACGATGCTCTTAATAACAGGTTCCTCAGCCACTACTTGTGCCGGCGCACTATACGTTGTAATTTTGTATTTTTAAATTATACGCGAATGCTCGCAGTAAACTCCTTTACATTATAATGTCTACATATAAGTATTCGGTTTGTTGAACATTACACATATTATTGTTTATCAAATTCAATACACGACGTGTTTTAGATACAACTATACGCCTTACTTTAAAAAGTTTAATTGCCTAATTTGTTTATTCAATTATATAATGAGACTAAAACAGATGGGAATTGAAAACTATTTAATATGTAAAGCCACATTAAGTGGCACCAGTGGCACGTTTAGTGCTTATCTTGTGCTATGTAGTGTAAAGTTGAACAGCCTGTAATCAACGCAACGCCGTCGGTAGGAACCGGCGAATTAATCGAAAAAAAAAACTATTAAAAATCGGTTCATTGACTTGTTACAATGCGCTGTTAGCACTTATTTGTTACGTTTTATTCTGTAATAATAAAGTCTGAAAAAATATCTACGCTAATTCATCATTTCAGCCGAAAGACGTCCACTGCTGGACATGGCCTCACCCAAAAGGGGGGGACTACGCTAATTAAGTTTATATATATAATCTAATTATGACCATTTTGACTGCTTCGTTGGTCTAGTGTCTGCAATCGCGGCTGCTGAGCGTGGGGTCCTGGGTTCGATTCCCGGGTCGGACAAAGTGTTATTAGGTTTTTTCATTAGCAAATTCTCAGTAGCAGCCCGGAGTCTGAATCTGTGCCCTGTCAATGGCAATAGGCTCGCCCCCTGGTTCATGGGACTATAATATAACTGACGAAATGTGGGTGTACACCTCTGCCTACCCCTTCGGGGAAATACAGGCGTGATGTTATGTTTTGTTATATTTTATGACCATTTCGAAATAACTTTGATGTTTTGTATGTGCTTCGATCAGAGTTTGTGTATAACTTGCGTTAGCGGTGAAGAAAAAAACGTGACGAAACCTGCATATACGAGTTATCGATATATCGTGTGTGCACTGTGCAGTGTGCACAGAGCACAGAAATAGATAGAGATAGAATGTTTGTAATCACAATTTTACTTGCGATTCATGCGTGGCAACCAGCGACAACACAGCCCCGTGGCAACTTTCGAACAAACTGTGCCTTACATACCAGGCCCCTCAGAAAGTATTGCGAAAAAAAGTTTTTATATATGGGAGACTGGCCAGTTATAATGTTTTTCGAAAATATGATTATTTATAAGTAAAAATAAGTAAGTTCCAATTTCAAAATTTCCCTCCACATTTTTTGCGAGTTAATTCAAAGTATTGTGTCTCACTGAAATATGGATCTGCGCCGGGAACATTTTAGAGCTATGATTTTATACGATTTCAAGTGTCGCCTGAAACCGGATGAATCGTACGATAGACTTCAAATGGCATTCATGGATGAAGGCCCTTCCAAGGCAACCGTGTATCGTTGGTATAACGAATTCAAGCGCGGTCGACCAACTTTGGGGGATGACGAAAGAAGCGGTCGCCCTTTGACGGCTGTTACCGAAGAAAACGTGCTAGCAGTGAAAAATTTAATCCAAGACAATAGGCGAATTACATATCAGGAGATTCAACACATATTGAAGATTGGATCGGGAAGCGTTCACGAGATTCTACACAGCCATCTTCGCGTGAGGAGGATAGTATCACGCTGGGTGCCGCACAACCTCACCGATGCTCAGAAGCAGGCCCGGGTGGAATGGTGCCTTGATATGCTTAACAAATTTGAAGCAGGCTCGTCTCGGCGTGTTTACGACATCGTTACAGGTGATGAGTCCTGGATTTATCAATACGACCCAGAAACCAAGCGCCAGTCGACTGTTTGGGTGTTTCAAAATGAGCCAACGCCTACCAAAGTGAAGCGATCTAGAAGCGGGGGTAAGATTTTGATCGCTAGCTTTTTTTATTTGACTGGCCACTTGGTATCAATTCCCTTACGGGATCAAAGAAGCATTAATGCCGAATGGTATACTACCAAATGTTTGCCAGAAGTTTTCTCTGTTATAAGCAACAAGCGACCAAACACAGGGCTCCGCGGGCTACTGCTCCACCACGACAATGCACCTGCGCACACCGCACTCAAAACGAGGGACTTCCTGGACAGCACGCCAGTCAAACTCCTGGGTCACCCTCCTTACAGCCCTGATCTAGCACCGTGTGACTTCTTTTTATTCCCAAAAATAAAAAATCAGCTCAAAGGGATACAATTTTCGTCGCCGGAAGATGCGCTGGCTGCGTTCGAGCAGGCTGTAAACGAGGTGTCTGCGGCGGACTGGAAAAAGTGTTTTGAAAACTGGTTTAGGCGCATGAATCTTTGTATAGAGGCTGGTGGAAAGTACTTTGAAAAGATTTGATAAAAATATATGTACGTATAGAACAATTTTTTTTAGTTTCGCAAAACTTTCTGAGTGTCCCACGTATTGACGACATTAATTTTAAATAATTACCTATAATCAAATGTAGTTTACAGCTTTTATTTCTGCAGTTAGAAACAGCACAATGAGACATTTTTGCGGGTTTTTGTTACAGCGTTTACATAAACAAGTCATAAGGCGTACTGAGAAAGGCTTTGAAATGCCCTGCACTATGGTGCAGTGTGTTGGCACGCGCGCCCTGCCCACTTTTCCATTCTATCTATTTCTGTGGTGCAGAGTATTCCACCAATCCACACCAGGCTAGCATCGTGGACTAAGCTCTAGTTAAACCTTTCTAATTCTGAAAATTTGGTATTGGGATCTGGAAGGCTGCTGCTAAGTATTAACTGTAATAAAGACGGTTGATAGAGATGTATGGAAGAAAAAGACATGCTGCGCCAACCACAAGTAAATTCGGTAGGAGGATGCTGATCTGGTAGGCTACCTGTTATCTTAAAAAGATGAAGGCAGCGATGTATTACGAAGCATTCATAGTTTGCAAGGGATAATTAAGTGAGTGATTGGTTGAGTTGAGACCGCGAATCGACAAACGCAGCGTGGGGCGCCCCCCCAGCCAGTTAGACTGACGACCTGATGAAGGTAGCCGGGGTGGACTGGATGCGGGAGACGGAGGATCGAGTGTTGTGGTGCAGCTTAGAGGAGGACTATGTCCAGCAGTGGACTGCGATAGGTTGAGTTGATGAAGGGATAATACTGATTGAGTCCCGTGTTTACCACACGGTACCTACTCTTTTTTTTTTTTTTTTTTCATTTACTCGGTAATTTATGTTTGCGAGCAAAAACATAATATATCCAGACCATTAATGTCCCACTGCTGGGCACGGGCCTCTTCTCAGTACGAGAAGGCTAAGGCCTTAGTCCACCACGCTGGCTTAGTGATGCGGTTTGGCGGACTACACACACCATTGGGAACTGTATGGAGCACTGCAGGATTCCTCACGATGTTTAGCAAGTGATAATCGAATTCAGATCCGCAGATGAGTTCGAAAAGTCAGAGGTGCGGGCCGGGATTGAACTCACACCCTCCTCAGCAAAAAAAATACCTAACTAAAAATATTAACTACGCACACTCAAGCGTTTCGAGAATAGGCACTTGACGACTGGAAAAAAGAGTAAATTGGAATGTTTCACAAAATATCTTTATTTTGTCATCGTCAGTCTGTTCAAAAGTGGAGCAGCACGAGTCTCTTTAGGAATCTTCAGAAAGATTTGTTTGACGTTTAGAAATATAGAAATTTCAGGAAGAAAATGTTGAAAAATACTGTCTGATAAGAACGTTGTGATAGGAAACTGGTTTCCGCCAATTGTATTAACCGTTAGCTATGTTGAATTTTCTCTTGATTACCCTTGATAACCGACTTTGTATACTCTGCAAGTTTTGCAACGTTTTGGAGTAGAGAATTAAAAGGTGCATAATTCTAGTCATTAGCACGACTTTGTCCATTTAATAATCTTGTACAGTATCGCGAGCGATAAGACCGCCAGTTGTACACTAGCGCATAAGTAGTTATTTAAGAAATTAATGTAATTTTGTTGTGCAATAAAGAGGATTTGTATTGTATTGTATTGTATCGCTAATTGCTGTAATTAATAGGACCATATAATTTTATTTTTTTATTACCAAACCGCTGCTGTCATCGATATTACTATAAAATAAGGTTATGGATACATTTCGTCGCGTCGGCAGTAGCGGTCGCCTGTGTAAACTGCATCTTAAATGTCATGGCCGCCGTATTATGAATATTACGATTACTAAATGTTTATTCATTATCATGTTCAACCTATTATTTAAAACTTGATGTGATCGTTTATGGTTGAATGTAGCGAACGCTATTGATAGTTCTAACATTTGTAGCAGAATCATTTTTCGAATTCGAATATTTTGAAGTTTTTGTTTGATCGCTGTATTACTCATTGTTAAACAATTTGGCGGTATATTAAATGTTAACATGGGTAGTAGTCAGGAAGATCAGCGTAATTTTTGGGTCCAGATAAATGTTAGGTGTTTCTTCGAAAGAAAGAAGAAAGCACACTCCCTACTCACACTCACAGCTATGTCGAATAAATGTATTTTCTTTCTTTCTCTTCTTCTACATATGTTCCTTAATGTTGAAATCAAGCATTTATCGAGAAATTTATCATTACATGCAGAAAATAACATTGAAACAGTTATTTCATGAAAATGCCTATTTTTCAAAAACCTTATAACAGGTCACCGAATGACTCCACAGCTTTGGTGCCATGATAAAAATAGCTCCAAATGACTAATTCTAATAATCTTATAGCATTGTTTACTCGGACGCCGCCGCCAGCCACTTTAAAAAAAGGCCCAAATTCATCAATTTCAAACTTTAAGAAAAGGCTCCATTTGAATTAAGTATGTCCTTTAGCTTCTTTTCTTTACTTTAATTTTAAAGTCTTTATACAACGTGTATCAGAAATGCGTGGTCATATTTGAAGAGCTTATTCAGGGGATGCTATTTAACAACTTTCACTATGGGACCAACCCTGAAATCGCGAACAAAATATCAGCTGATCCTTACATTTTGTCGAGTGACATCGATGATTTAGTAGGGAACAGCTGATATGTTTTTCGCGATTTCAGGGTTGGTCCCATAGTAAAAGTTGTTCTATGCTGTGCCCTAAATGAGCTCTTAAAATATGACCACGCATTACTGATACACGTTGTATAAAACACTTTATTCCAGAAATTGTTCTCATTGCCACGATCGATTAGATATGCAAAATGTGCAAATAAATAAATAAATAAATATCTTCGGGACATTTTTACACAGCACCATCTAGTCCCAAACTAAGCAGAGCTTGTGATATGGGTACTAGACAATGGATATAATACTTATATACTTTTTTTTTTGTAAATACATACTTATAATACATAAGAAACACCCAGACCAACACAAACACTTATGCTCATCACACAAATATTTGTGTCCTGTGGGAATCGAACCCACGACCTCGTGATTAGCAGGCCGACCCTCGAACCACTAGACCACAGACGTCGTAAAAAAAAAAAAAAGTTTAAATGTTGTACTTGTTCCACTCTTAATAAAACTAAAGCATCATAAGACACAATATTCTAACATTAATTTGTACAGGTGATCTAGTATCCGGCTACATTTATTGGTAACAAAATAAACTTCAAAAAATACAAGGTAAAATGAACCTGGTTCCTATTAAAATAGGGTTGATGTAATGTCTATATATAGATGTGTGAGTTGCAGGCATATGGCCAGTAGTTCTGCAAATTATAGAGCAACATATGCCAGAGGCACGTGCCACTAAAAACAGGAATGGCCATCAAGTAAACTTTTTTTTGGACCAAAAAGTTTGCTTGTCGTTCTCAATTTACGATAATCAACGATACTAAAATTATTAAGAGTAAAATATAATATTATAAGAACTTGACGTGCGAGAATTTGGTCAACAGTAATTTTTTAAACTTTAATTTCGTAGGTTTTTTAGTTACATAATTATTAAAGTTATGATTTAATATTTTAAAAATTGAGTATCTAAAAATGCTCAGTTTGTAAATGTTATTATTTTAGTGGTAAATAAATAAATAGAATTAGACACGACCACATATCAAATTTAATATGTACCATTATAGGAACCATTAGCAGAACTGGCTTAGTAAGTAAGTTACATACAAGACAGGCTCTGCTTATACTAGTTTACTTTACTATCGATGTGCACTTGACTGTACCTATAAGGTAATCTGTTATACCGTATACTAGGAATAATAATGAACAAATTCCAACTAACTGCGCATTAAAAATAAAATTAAGATTTACTCCGATAAAAATAACGAGAAAAGTAATGAAAAAAGTAATTTTAATACAGTTTTACTTCGAGGAAAAGTATAGTATAACATTATTAATTGCAATGTAGCTAGGTATACTAAAAAACATTGAAAATTATCATAAAATCATTTTTTATTGTATTTTTTGTGGCCTGGTTGCTAGGACATTTTAGCCACGTTTTTATTAAAACACCCTAATAAAGTGATGGAAACTACTAAAGTTTTCCGAGGGATTGAAATGCACGGAAATTCAAACTAGGTAGTACTTACTGTGTAAATTCTAGAATCAATGACGAACAACATTTAATTTTTCACGCGTCCATATGTTAATTTGTTTTTTTTTTGTACTTTTAACAGCTCTATTTGCTAGCCAGTTCGAAATTTAAATAATTTTTTTGAAAAGTAACCTCCTTGGTTGCTATTTTTTGGAGTAAAAAGTTCGTTCTTTTTTTAAATTACACGACAGATATGAGTTTTCATAATAATTTATTTGGCTGCAAAACAGACAGATATGGATTTTCATACTAAAATTGCCGGTCGCTGCGGGCTTGTATTTGACAAGTGCAGCATTTTCGATTTATCTCGAAGAAGGTTGTCAAAATAATGATCGAATTTCCAAGCATGTTTGAGAAAAACAAATTTTTCTCCCACTTGCTCGGAATCCCTTCATTATTTTTACATCATTCGGCTCTTTTCCGTACGCAACAAAATAACACGCGAGCAATATCCAACACGAAAATTATAGAAATTGCTGGACAGTGTTTTTTTTAAATTATGCTAGCGAGGTTTTTCTTATATAAATTCGGTGTTTTTATGTACACGATATTTTATCATTATAAAGGCTAATTTTTTTTGGGCATTTTTTTCAAAAGTTTGAAAAGAGGACAAAACCGCGCTCGGACGAATTGGCGTGAATGAAAATTAGATCCTGTAGAATTAATTTGTGTATTGTTTCCTCAAAAATGAGAGAAAAGTACTATACAAGTCTCGGCCGAAATAGCAATTAACGGCCTCGTTTAGTTAAAAAGGACCCGACTGGTGCCTCGTCCTTTTAAAATCACTTCGGAAGTACTCGGCTTCACCTCGTACTTCCAATATTACTCGGCCGTCATTTGCTTTATTTCAGGCCTCGACAGTGATGTACTATTCATTAAGTATCTCTTTATCACTAACTTAATTGAGAAGGAACTGTCAAATTAGTCTATATCCTTGTAGTTTACGGGAAAATTTACATTGAGATGGTTTTTCAAGTACAGCAAGAACACGACGTCTGTGGTCTAGTGGTTCGAGGTTCGGACTGCTGATCACGAGGTCGTGGGTTCGATTGCCACAGGACACAAATATTTGTGTGATGAACAGAAGTGTTTGTGTTGGTCTGGGTGTTTCTTATGTATTATAATTATGTATTTACAAAAAAAAAAGTAATATAAGTACAATATCCATTGTCTAGTACCCATAGCACAAGCACTGCTTACACTGAAAAAAAAACATTAATTTTTCGGTAATATTCATCGCTTTGGTCAGTAAAACTAGAGCCTATTGTCCAAAGAAGTAAAAATAACTGAAAAAACAGTGAAAATAACTGAAAAAACAGTGAAAATAAAGTCTGTAATCATTTATTTTAACGTTATTTTAAGTTGCCTAAACCGTTTTTTTTTACTGTAAGTACAAGAACAGTAAAAAGTGTCGTTTTATTTTTTTCAGTGTAGTAGGACATTTTTACACAACACCATCTAGTCCCATAGATGGTGTTGTGTAAAAATGTCCCAAAAATATTTATTTATTTATTTTCATTGACATTAAGGTGGATGGATTTTCTAAACTCTGCAAAAACTATTTTAAAGTTACAGGAACAGTATTTTCATTTCTAATAAATCACGTGCAAACCTATCACTAACTCCATATCAATTTCCGAGACAAACAAGATAATGAAATTATAACAACGATAGCCACCAATAGAAATAGCTATTTTGGTGACATAAGAAAATGTTATCGTTTTTCCTACTAATACGCCACGTGGTTGACATGGTTGCGTCACGAACATCTCTGTAAGTTCGTGCGATCCTGGTACTCGAGACTGTTGTTAAGACATCTTAATCCGGGTTTAAAGGTTTGGATTGCTGATTTCATCACTGATCGCGATTAGTTCAAGCTAAACCCAGTTTACATGAATAACCACAGTGTAATGATCTGTTTCTGAGTTTAGAGCGCCGGTTTGCATTTCACCAAAATACGAAGGTCATGAATGCCAAAAGAAAAAAATAATACTCCTTAATCATTTGTTGGACACTGGAAAGTTATACCTACTGTATAACAGCAAATAACCAGGCAAATAATAAAATAATGGCTGTTTATTTGCTAATAAATTTGAACAAGTTGCTTATAAAGTAGACCCACGAACACCTTTTTAGAGTTCCGTACCCCAATGGTGCTAAACGGGACCCTATTACTCTCGCTACGCTGTCTGTCAGTCCGTCTGTCACAGGGCTATATCTTTTGAAAAGCCAGTTAAAATTTTATAAGAAATTGTGTTGCTATGACACGACAAATCCTAAAAATAAAAACCGGCCAAGTGTAAGTCGGACTCACGCAGTAAGGGTTCCGTACCACCCATCGACCTGATACCCCATAGAAATTGATTTAATTTACGAGAGTTTATCAAAATACATCAACGAGCTTACGCGAAATGTGAATTTTTGAATCTCTTTCTTATGTAGGTACCACCACATATGTCTATGTTTGCCCTATTTTTAGTACTTGTTGCTAAACTACATAGTATACACTATAATCAGACCAAGTTTGACGCTGGTATGTATTACCGATTTGAAAATAGAGCAGGAACAAAAACGTTGAAAAAAATGCACGTTTTTCGAGGTTTCTTGTATGGAGACCCCCTTAAGTTTTAGACTTTTTTATTTTTAGTATTTGTCGCGATAGGCACCATAGTAACACATATTATGTGAAAATTTCAACTGGTTATCTATTATAGATACAAAGATACAGCCCTGTGACAGACAGATGGCCGGACGGACAGCGTAGCGAGAGTAATAGGGTCCAGTTTGGCACCCTCTGGGTACGGAACCCTAAAAATGTAGCAATATAGAAACCTTAAATTAAAACCGATAATTTGTTAAATCTACTCCATTTTGTTATCAGGGGCAGACTCTTAATGACCACCGTAATAAATAACCGTAATAAATGCAAACGGGACCCCCGTTAGCACCCTTTGGGTACGGAACCCTAAAAAAGGCAAAAACCTAAGGTACAAGAAACTTCGAAAAGCATACATTTTTTCAACGTTTTTATTCCTGCTCTATCTTCAAAACGGCAATACCTAAGCGTCAAACTTGGTTTGATTATTTATGTATTTATTTGCTTGTTTAGCAAGAAACAATAAAAATGGGGTAAATGTAGACATATGTGGTGGTACCTGCGTAAGAAAGACATGCAAAAATTCTTTTGATAAACTCTCGTAAATTTAATTTGTTTCTATGGGGTATCAGGTCGAGAGGTGGTACGGAACATTGACTGCGTGAGTCCGACTCGCACATGGCCAGTTTTTTATATATAAACTATTAAGAAAAAAATAACTAGTAATTTTTACTTTTGTAGAAGAGAGCGATAGCTTAAAAAATAGTTTTGTGTATGAACGAGAGAATCAAGAACACTATTGACTCTAAGTAATACTAACTATGTAAAAAATAAAAATGAAAATGAACAATCCTACATAATAGTACTATTCACCAAAGCCAGGTAATAAAATTGCAAATCAACATTGAATTTAATCAAACAAGTCATTATAAAAAAAAAAAACTTACAAGAAAATTACGGTATCACAGTACAACACAGTTGGCGACATTTTCAATATTGACGAATCGATAAGTGAAGTTGATAATAACTGTGATTGCAGAGGCTAAACATTGCATGTAAGTTACATGTATGTATGTATGTTTTAACATGTAACTAAGGTTATTACCACATAACGGTAACTTACGAGTGATTTAACAACCGGAGAATGCGTGAAAAGTTCATTGTTTTCAGATGAAAATGAAATTTTTCTTCTGATTATTATTTTACTTACCCTTTCAACAATGACTTTTCTGATATTTAAAAGTACAGATATGTTACTTGCGCTCGCAATCTGAAGACTCATCATCATCATTTCAGCTGAAAGACGTCTACTGCTGGACATAGGCCTTTTCCAAGC
Organism: Asteroscopus sphinx; assembly: GCA_949699075.1. NCBI lineage: Eukaryota > Metazoa > Arthropoda > Insecta > Lepidoptera > Noctuidae > Asteroscopus > Asteroscopus sphinx. The sequence continues at coordinate 14,498,154 of OX453025.1, read as the reverse complement.
ATGATGGGGGGATATGCCATAATAGCCACGCTTGGCAGGCGGGTTGGCGATCGCAGTTGGTTAGTTAAATACTCAGAGAACGCTGCTGCCCATCCTCTGGTGAATCCCTTAGTCGCCTTTTACGACACCCATGAGAAGAGATAGGGTGGTGCAATTCTTTATATTCGTTATGCCTGAAGACTCGAAAACGTCCTAATTATGAAATTCTCAGTAGCAGCCCGGAGTCTGTATTTGTGGCCGGTCAATGGCAATAGGCTCGTCCCCTGTTACATGGGACTATAACATAACTGGCGAAATGTGGGTGTACTATTACACCTCTGCCTACCTCTTCGGGGAAAAACAGGCGTGATGTTATGTTACGTAGGACGTTTTTATATTAATCTGCATCAAGTGAAGCGCCGAGCGTGATCGGTGACAAAAAAAAACTAAAATGCCGTGGTGTGTGTACCGACAGTGTTCTAATTATGACGCGAAAGTAACTTGAAGTAACCAACTTACTTACTTTGTACAAGTTTATGTGTATTGTGCTGCCGCTGCGTACGAAACACATAATAATTATATCATTGCCTTTCAACAAATATTTTTTATCATTACCACAGATAATATAATACTATGTATAGTCATTACCTTAATATCTATAATATTACAACGAGCTCTCAAGCTGATAAGATTTGATTTTCTTCTTGAAACTTTGAACTTCGAAGTTTGTTTGTTTGTTTGTTTGAAGGTCTTGCGTTTATTGTGTTATACGTTGCATACAATTAGTTAATGCCTTTCTCAAATAATTTAACTATTCCCTAAATCAGTTTCTACTTAATATTAGCGCACTCAAAAAAGCACAAATTCATAAAAACTATTTCAACTTCCGAAACATCACGTTTCATTCGTAAACTTTTTTACCAAAAAATATCATCTGCTACGCGTGAATCGTTAATCATAGAGTTTTTAAACGCATCCCGCGCAGATAAACATCTTGTCTATGGTTAACGCGAAAAATTAAAAAGATCGTGCGTCCGTTAAAAATGATTTATTGAATGCAAACGGTTGAATAGGTGGAATAATACAACATGTTGATAGTGCCATATTTAAGGAGGTAACTATACCACTAATACTGAAAACGAATCAATATGAAAATCAATACCAATTTTTTTTTTTTATTTAAATACCTATTTGTAAACAAAACAAATTCCCTCCGTGTGTCGCACAAAAATGATGCTGCAGGTATTTCCACCCTTTGACAATGCCGCCGATGACTTATTTTCAGAGTCGTTCGGAATTTATTCTCAAACCCTCGCTATGTTTCGAAGTAAAAATTTGGGTATTAAGTAATCGTAGAAACTTTTTTTCATTATTTATCATTTTCTCTAGAAATACGGCACGGTTATAGATCAACATCTATGTTATAATATAGTGTCAAAATGTTTATTTATTGTAAAAATTTAAAACCATAAGATTTTATGGATAAAAGCTAAAACGGATTTTTTACCTACAAACAATCGTACAGAATTTGACAAACTTTATTCTTAAATGTTTGCTTTTGCAAATAACGTCACCGTGACCTGCCTAGATACAACAGATATCCTTTATTGAATTGAATACCTCTAGCTTGTATTAATATACTAGCCTGTGCCCGCGACTTCGCCCGCGTGAATATCGTTTATCACGCATCCATCGGGAACTGTTCATCTTCCCGGGATGAAAGTAGCCTTTATGTTAATCCGTGTTATGTTCTATCTGTATTCCAAATTTAATTAAAATCCATACAGTAGTAGATAGAGATAATTTTTTATTAATATTTTGGTTTTATTGTATTACATACAGGGTGTCAGGGAAACGCTTCCGAAAACGAAGATAGGTGATAGTGCTGGTGATTACTGATACGAAACTACGAAAAAAAATGCGATTCTTTTTTTAGATTTTTTCTAACGAGAATCTTACTGACGATTTTGACACCCCCCATTCGCACCGTCCTAGGACCGCCACTGATAGCACAAGAAATATATATGAATCTAATTAATTTCTGTAAGACATGAAAAAAATGATGCCCCAAATTTGCCGCCCCTTAAATCTGCCGCCCTAGGCTCCAGCCTACTTAGCCTGGTGGTAAATCCGCCACTGCATTTATAATATTAAGTAGGAAGTGGGATAATAAGATATATAATATATATAGTAAGATAACTACCTTTTAAATAAATTCTTCTTGTTTAAATTATTTGGCAATAGGCTCGCCCCCTATTACATGGGACTATAACATAACTGGCGAAATGTGGGTGTACACCTCTGCCTACCCCTTCGGGGAAAATACAGGCGTGATGTTATGTTATGTTGTGTTAAATTATTTATTAATAATACATAAACACAAGACCTATTTGACCACAATCAGATCCTACATCGATTTTAATAAGTTCAAAAAATAATTGACGGCTTATTAAAACTTAAACGTAATGTAAATACTTACATACGTTACTTAGGCATTTGCAGCTTGTATGTTGTTGTTGATAGTCAATGTCTATATCTAGATCTGATCTAGATAACCTAGTAATATATTGTGATACACCTTGGCTATAAGAATATTAAATCTACATTGCAAAACAAACATTAAAATTGAAAAATCGAGAGAACTTTGTATGGGTCCAAAGGTTCATTTTCTTTGCATTTATCTAGAAATGGATCAATACTTAAGGATTAGGGTTAATAACTCCGGGCTGCTAATAAGAATTTCCTAATGAAAAAACCCAATAACAATTTGCCCGACCCGGGAATCGAACCCAGGACCCCACGCTCAGCAGTCGCGCTTGCAACCACTAGACCAACGAGGCAAATCACTATTAGTAGTTAAAGATAGTACATCATCATCATCCTCCTCTCCTTTTCCCAATTATATTGGGGTCGGCTTCCAGTCTAACCAGATTTGGCTGAACAACAGTATTTTACACGGAGCGACTGCCATCAGCCCCCGCAATCCAGTTACTAGGTAATACTGACATACATACTTTCAGGCTCTGACATGATTCGTATGACAACCGTAGTTAAAGTATAGTTCTTTTAGAAATATCTGTAAGGACGATTGTCATCTTACGGCCAAAATTAATTTCCAATCTATCTACGATTTAACCTACTAGAGATAGAAATTTGACATATTTTGTATGGAGCTTATGTCAAATTCCTATCTCTAGTAGGGCAAATCGTAGATAGATTGGATATTAATTTTGGCCGTTAGTCTACCTGCGACCACGAAATTCTGCAAAGCTTTCGAAACCAATTTAAATAATATACCTACGCAATTTAATCCGGTTAAACTTTGTTTTATTATAGTTCTTGTTGTTAATCATATTAGATTTAGATTGTTTTGGTATTTTATTAAATTATCTTATATTTGTCGCTATACTCGCAGTGTCCCAGCGTGATCGAATAAAAAATAAGGAGCTTTGTAGGAGAACGAAGGTAACCGACATAGCCCGAAAAATTGCCAAATAAAAGTGGCAGTGAGTGGGGCACATTGCTCGCAGAACGGGTGGCCGATGGCCGTTTCGATGACCATTTGCTTAGTCTTTTCAGCCTCTGAGAACGAAGTTAAATGGTGCTGATTCTGACAAACTAAACTAATTTAATTTCACTATTATTTTTTAATAAATTTTTGTTAAATTGCTCGATAAGCCGACGTGAATTTAGTCTCTATCGCCATGGGCAACTATGTATTTCATCAATTACAAGGGCATAGACTAATTTGACAGTTTTTAGGGTTCCGTTCCCGAAGGGTGCCAAACGGGAACCTATTACTCGCACTTGGCCGGTTTTTAATAGTATCTGTCCTTTTTCAATGACATTTGTAAGAAAGAGTACGTGGTTATAAAATAATTAGTTTAGTGCTAGAAGAAGTGCTGCAAACAATCATAGTGAAGCCAACAAAACCGTGCTCTTAAGTGTAAAAACCAGCGCTCACGCACACACATGCACATCAAACCGTGCTCACCGCTCTCAGTACACGTACTACACATGTCGCGGCATCGTCCAGTACGCAACGCCAAAAACAAATATCTTTCAGGTGCATGTTGTGTGTGAGCGCTGGTTTTTACAAGGAGGGGCACGGTTTTGTTGGCTTCACTATGATTGTTCGCAGTATTTTGTCTATATTTTTTACTATCTGTGAGTGCAATATACAAAAAAACCGGCCAAGTGCGAGTCGGACTCGCGCAGTATGGGTTCCTCTCAACGACCTGATACCCCATAAAAACTGATTTAATTTACGAGAGTTTATCAAAAGAGATCAACGCACAGTGCGCGAAATATGAATTTTTGCATGTCTTTCTTACGCAGGTACCACCACATATGTCTATGTTTGTCTTATTTTCGGTATTTGCTGCTAAACTACATAATATACACTATAATTATATATTACCGTTTTGAAGATAGAGCAGAAACAAAAACGTTGAAAAAAATGCATGTTTTTGAGGTTTCTTGTATGGGGACTCCCTTTGGTTTTAGACTTTTTTTGTTTTTAGTATTTGTCGTGATACACCTACCTCATAGCAGCACAATTTCTGAGAAAATTTCAACCGGTTAACTATTACCGTTCAAAAGATACAGCCCTGTGACAGACAGACGGACGGACGGACGGACGGACGGACAGCGTAGCGAGAGTAATAGGGTCCCGTTTAGCACCCTTCGGGTACGGAATCATAAATATTAGCACCAATATAAGCTTATTTTTTAAATCGACTGATTTGTAGCTCGTCAAACTTTTTGTATAAACGGTGAATCCTTCGTCACTTTTTGGAATAGGACTACGATCTAACTAGAATCTAATTCAAATCTGAGCATGGCTACTCTACTGAGACTATCGTCAGCTTACTGCAAGAAGTCATTTACTTTCATAAAAACTATTCTCCAGTTAATTAGCTCCTACAGAAAGCCAACGAGATAGGTACTGTTGTTAAACACAGGTACAACACATAAGCAGTTACATAACGCTAGATTCTTCAGCACTAGAGGAAGCAACAACCTTATTAGAATACAAGATGCACTTCTCACGCGTCCCCCGACACGTGATCTTAGTGGCAAAAACACCGCCATGTTACACGGAAACGTTTATGATTAAGAAACAGTATTAGGCTTGCGTATGCGTGTAGGAGCTTCTTTTACTTATTTTTTGTTTCTCAAACACAGATAAATTATAATAAAAATACATAGAAATGTATGCAAAGGCACTGCTTATTCCTTAGAGAAATTTATTTCAGAAGATATTTTATTTGTAAGGATGTAATGTGTATCATGTATTCGTGATTTTATAGAAAATTACTGGTGTTACTTTTCAAGAGTAGTTTTTGTTTGCAAGGCTTTTTTAATTTTTTTCCTTATTCTTCTCTCGTGTCGGTAGAAATTATGCAATAGCTTATGTACTGGTAAAAAAGTTATCCAGTCAGCAAGCTGGTAACGGAGCTGACTGCTCGGGGTACGACGGACGTACATTTAAGTATAGCCACTGTTAGAGGCTATTTTAATGCACTATTTTATTATTTTGTATTGACAAAGCTGGAAGGCGGTACTATTAAAAACATTGGTTGGTTATTGTTTGGCCTGATTGCGATATTTTTAAGCCACATCTTGAATAAAACACATAAACTAGTGGAAACTTTACTAGAGTTTTCTAAGGGATTGATAAGAAAACACGAAAACACACGTTTTTTAATTTTGTGCATGCCATTTACAGCACTTAATATTTAATAATCCAATTCACCATTTTTACACATTAACAATCGAAGAAACACAAGTTTTGGAAAATAATAATATAGAATCCACAACACGCTCTTTCCAAATTTTTCTGTCAACCAAAAACAATTTGTTTTTCAAAAGGACATTGATAAAAATAGCCTTAAACTGTTACAAAGATGAATAATATACGAAAATTACATGCGATTTTTTTCTTTTCATAATATATATTGTATTTAATGCGGACAGTACAAGAAACATTTTTTATATTTTAAGGAGTATCAATACATTAATGAAGTAACCGGATAAAATTGTGTCATCTATGATATCTGTGTATCATCCATATTTTTATTTCGATACTCTATAGTCTATGATTCAATATTATAGACTTCTTTTCACGCAAGAAATTCCAAAAAAGTGGCATCGACTGACAACTTGATGACAATGTAGGTTGTTTGACATAACAAAAAAAGCAAAACATGACATCAAAATAGCACAGATATCTGTGATTATATGTGTCAAAATAGTAAATATTAAAAAAAACAAAAAAATTATTTAGTACTGTCCGTGTTTATGAATGTATTGCAATTGGCTTCATTGAGTTGTATATGGTGAGCATCAACTTTAATTTGTAACGTCTTAACGCTGAGTCACTAAGGATATCGACGACCTCTGTGGTCTAGTGGTTCGAGTGTCGGACTGCTGATCACGAAGTCGTGGGTTCGATTCTCACAGGACACAAATATTTGTGTGATGAACATAAGTGTTTGTGTTGGTCTGGGTGTTTCTTATGTATCATAAGTATGTATTTACAAAAAAAATAAAAAAAAGTACATACGTATTATATCCATTGTCTAGTACCCATAGTACAAGCTCTGCTTAGTTTGAGACTCGATGGTGTTGTGTAAAAATGTTCCAAAAAGTATTTATTTATTATTATTTATTTATCTTTAGCAATGTCCTTTTCTCGCCAGTATGCAAGACATTTTTTTAAATCCAAAGGCAGGTTACGGATGGACTGTAGTAGGTACGTTGCATTTTGGTAGGTAATATAATTTGCTTGCATGAATCTAGTTCAGTCTCTGGCCGTCCCTATTTAGTAGTATTTATAAACAACGGCCATTGTTTAGAAGAGTCAAAGTAACAAGTTGCATAAGGTGATGCATTTCGCTTTTTTTAAGTGTTTATTGCAGAAAATTTTGTAAGGTTTAAGCAACATACGAAGCATTATGATTGCATACGTATAATTCTGAAAATTGGCCTAAGCTTGGTATCTCGGCTCGGATCACTCGCAATAAATGGTTATTAGCGGACATAAGGTTGATGCTCCTCGACCTCTTAACAGAAGATCTTAGTCTTGGAGGTAGTTGCCTATTCTCTGCCTAGACGGACAAAACAAATATTTGAACTAAGAAATACAAATGAAATTACGTTTTAATCTTGCACGGAATCCACTTCATTACACGATTCGGGCTTATCCCAATTTATTTTTTTCAATCGCCAAATGCGTTCCGAAACCAAATGGTCCGACCATATTTCACACCCGGAAACACATCTGAACTTTTTTGTGGCAAACCTTCGTTGACTTTAATTTTAAAAATCGAATGTCGCTATAATTTTTGAAATACAAAGTTGAATAAAAAAAGTAGATAAGAACATGTATTTTTACCGCAATATGTTGCCTGTAGCACTTTTTCACCTACATATTTATTATTTACATGTAGTTATTTTAAGAAGTACTTAAAAAATTCAGAAAAAATATTTACAGTGATCTTGTCTTATACAACGTGTTAATAAATAAAATAACTGAAATCCTCTTAAGGGGTCATTGTGCTCATCAGTATGAACATCTTTTACTATGGGACCAACCCTGAAATCGCGAAAAAAATATCAGCTGTTCACATTAATCAACAAAATGTTGGGAACACCTGTTTTTTTTTCGTGATTTCATGGTTGGTACCATAGCGAAAGTTGTTCATAGTGATGAGTACAATGACCCCTTAAGAGGTTTTCAGTTATTTCAATAACACGTTGTAGAAGCAGAAGCATTTTGGGTTCAAGAATAATTTAGACCGTACTACCATAAGCAAATTACAATCACATGAGACTTTCCATCTTCATGTCTCAGTTTGGCAAACCGACTTGCGGTACCATTTAGGCAACAGCCTAGGTGGTATTGAAGTTGTTATAGGCAGAGGTAACCGCATAACATCAGGTGGGACTTTGGCTCGTTTCACCATGCTAAACTATATAAAAAAAAACCGGCCAAGAGCATGTCGGGCCATGCTCAGTATTATAGGGTTCCTTAAGTAGGTGTAATTACAAACGAATCAAATCGAATATTAATCATGGCTATTTTAGTTTTTGCAATAATCGGCAGCATTCGCGACTCAGAGCGTGTTGTTAGTAGCGCCATCTAGCGATAAATTCAAGAAGCCAAATTTAAGACGTTTGTCATTTCAAAGTTACTTTTTGTGATTTTTTCAAATAGAAAGTAGCTAAAGGAGCATTATTTGCTATGATAATTTTTCTCTAAGGTCAATGACCTTTGAACTAGGACGTTTTAAGTATTTTTCAGTTTTCTCTCTATAACTCAAAAAATTATAATCACATTATACTCGAAATAATTTTAAAAGAGAGTTTTTACAAAGGTCTATCAATGTGGAAGATTATAAGTTTCTACGTTGCATAGTTTAGAAATGGCAGACTATTTTTTAACAAAATTTCATTTACTTATGTTTATAACTGTAGAAGTTATTAAGCTGTAAAGGATTAGGACAGACGGACAGACGGACAGACGGACAGACGGACAGACGGACAGACGGACGGACATGACGAAACTATAAGGGTTCCTTGTAGGACTTCGGAACCCTAAAAAGAAGCAATTAATATATAGCCATAGTGTATAGCATATTATCAATTGGAGATCACAGATTTGACATCTGCCGCCGGTGGGGGTAGATGTCAAATCTGTGGCGGAGATCATCAATTGTCAATGTCAACTACAACAGGTGTTTGACACTTCATTTATCATGATGGCGCATTTAGTTTATGGTCATCGTGTGAGATGGCGCTACCTGCCACCGTTGTCGATTATTCATCTTGTTAAACAGTTCACTCCACTACCTTCTTCAGGTCATCGGTCAATCTGGCGTCTTACGCACTATGCTGTGATTGTCGATTCACGGTCTGAAATCAAGGACTTGTCTGCTCCGACGGTCTTCGGTCTTTTGACAGACATGGCCAAACCACTGCCGTTTTTTTTAAGCGGAGAAAATGCCTACCGCATACACCACCGGGAAGGCAGTAGTTATGTGGGACTCGCATACAATAAAAACTCCGCCATGTGCCTACTTTCGCCTTAGCCTAGAAGATGGGGCCACGAGAACAGCTACGTATGACATTCGCGACCCATCCAGCGCGGCCCACATCAGGGCCTAACGTACTTCCTTTTTTAAATACTCCTTTGGCAATGTCCAAGCACACCTGGGACATCACCACAACTCGCGTGCCGTGCAATGCCAATGATAGACTCCCCAATCCAGCGCCCGCTGTCCCTCTTAGGGAATCAGGTCGCCATAAAGACGCCTGCGTGTGTCTGTCCTCTTGCGGTAGATTAGGTCAGCGAGGGAGTCATCCTCACTAAACCGCTTCGCTGATGGGCTGATTCTGCAGCTAAGTAAGCACTACAGTTCTTTTCATTTCCAATCAAGAAATTCCTAGACTTGTGGACTAGACTAATTTATCAGTTTTGGCCAAATTTGCAGTATAAGCCACGAGAAGACTAGGGAAGTTTGTCAAATGCATGAAAATTAAATAATAGTGAGAAAGTGACAGTCATTAAAGGAAATCCCTCACAGCTGTTTTTAGGGTTCCGTACCCAAAGGGTGCCAAACGGGACCCTATTACCCTCGCTACGCTGTCCGTCCGTCCAACCGTCCGTCCGTCTGTCACAGGGCTGTATCTTTTGAACGGTAATAGGTAGCCAGTTAAAATTTTCTTAGAAGATGTGTTTCTATGACTCCTATTACGACAAATACTAAAAATAAAAAAAAGTCTAAACGAAAGGAGAACCCCATACCTCGAAAAACATGCATTTTTTCAACATTTTTGTTCCTACTCTATCTTCAAAACTGTAATACATATCAGCGTCAAGCTTGGTCTGATTATAGTGCATACTATGCAGTTTAGCAAAAAATACCTACTAAAAATAGGGCAAACATATATATCTTTGGTGGTACCTGCGAAAGAAAGAGATGCAAAAATCCATATTTCGTGCATGGCACTGTGTTTTAAGATCCCAAAAAAAGAGACATCCCTTTTTTATTCCCGATTCCTATACTATGAATAAATACAAATGCGAGAGTAAAACTCTGGTGTGCCAGGAAAGCATGGTTATTGAAAAATATTTTTTTGAAAACTAGCTTATTTTTTATCCGGATTTTCAAAAAAAAATCATAATTAAAAACATACGACAACTGTCATCAGATCGAGTTATTGGTTTGATAAAACGACCAAAGCCACACATTTTAAAGTAGTAAAAAACTAAATAGCATCACACATACCGAAATTATTTGAGATTTCCCGTTTTTCGTTTTTATTTTTTTACTCGAATAATCCGCAGAGGTATTGAAAGATTTTAACACCAGCGATTGCTATGGATGTGTTCTACATGCTGTAAAAATATCACGAAATAATTCCATGGATTATTGTGTTAATAACGATTTTTATTTTTTAGTCAGGGTTGTCACTTACAATATCCGGAAACGATTATATCTTGAATATTTTTTTGGCGTTTTGTGTAAGTTTTGTGAAATACGTAAATTCGTTTATACATTTAAGTGAAAAAAAAACAATGAAATAATAATGTTTCATAAACATTGGGGGGAAACCTGAGAATGCATGATCACAATAAATGTTTGACTACTACTAGGACTTGTTATTGTGTTTCCTTCCACTTGTAATTACATGAACGCAAAATAACATAACATAACATCACGCCTGTATTTCCCCGAAGGGGTAGGCAGAGGTGTAATAGTACACCCACATTTCGCCAGTTATGTTATAGTCCCATGTAATAGGGGGCGAGCCTATTGCCATTGATCGGGCGCAAATCCAGACTCCAGGCTGCTACTGAGAATTTCCTAATGAAAAAACCCAATAACTCTTTGCCCGACCAGGGAATCGAACCCAGGGCCCCACGCTCAGCAGTCGCGCTTGCAACCACTAGACCAACGAGGCAGTCGAACACAAAATAAATATGATTAAATATGATTAATATGATTAAAAAAATACCTACATTTTATACGTATAGGTAATTAGGTATGCTACCTTATACTTATATGTCTATTAATTCGTCATCATATTGGCAGGTGGACTGCTCAGTTGACATGTTTACGTCGTCGGATGCTGCTGTTGTTAAATCTTATGATATCTCAAGAAAAAATAATTGTTATTAAAATTGAAAAATAACATAACAGTAACTAATAAAATTTCTAAACTCGTGGAAAAATAAAAAGAATATAAACTTCATTAACCGATCATACAACTTGATTTTTGTGTTTATTGTGACTTTTTACTCTCACCATAAAAATAATTATTATTATTATAAGTAAATATAAATCATTTTAGTAATTATTATTAATGAATGATGTAATGAATTTTAAGTAGAATTAGTCTTATTAGCTCATACACGCTATGATATCTACGCTTTATCAATGGCACGTTTAACAGTTCATTCCCAGTGATCCCAAAATCAAACAAACATTATCTAAATTCAATAGAACCTTGCAAGAAGCACTAATTAACTGCTTAACATCAGGTGAGGTGGCGGTCAAACGCAAGCCCGTTAATTTTTTTATTTTTTTTTTAATGGAAAATGAAATACACAAACTCTAGGAGTGAGTTTGTGTATTTATTTCACTAATCACTAGAAATATTTTTATCATTACATTTAAAAATATAAAAATATTCATTATGACAAGTAGCAACCCTAGCGTCGGAAAATCCGGATGTTTATAAAATAGTCGATAATTACAATAATCCATGGAATTATTTCGTGATGTTTTTACAGAATATAGAACACATTCATAGCAACCGCTGGTGTTAAAATCTTTTAATACCTTTATGGATTATTCGAGTAAAAAAATAAAAACGAAAAACAGGAAATCTCAAATAATTTCGTTACGTGTGGTCCTATTTCGTTTTTCATTACTTTAAAATATGTGGCTTTAGTAGTTCCATCGAACAAATAAGTCAATCTGATGATAGATGTCATATATTTTAAATTATGATTTTATGTTTGTAAACTCGGGTAAAAAAAAGCTCATTTTCAAGAATTTATTTTTCAAAAACCATGCATTCCTGGCACACCAGAGTTCTACTCTCGCATTTGTATTTATTCATACTATAGGAATCGGGAATAAAAAAGGGATGTCTCTTTTTTTGGGATCTTAAAACACAGTGCATGGTGCGTTGAGGTCTTTTAATAAACTCTCGTAAATTAAATGAGTTTCTATGGGGTATCAGGTCGATGGGAGATATGGAACGCTTTCTGTGTGAGTCCGACACACACTTGGCCGGTTTTTCGTAATAATATTAAAATTAGATTCTAAGTCTAAGTTAAAGCAGTAAAGATATCTTCAAGCTCATAAAAGGTGCAGAATCTTAAAAGTAATGATTTTCAATTTCAACTAGGAATAAAATAAAAATCTTAGCGCCAAGTTCCTTTATAAATTGTTAGAGTCAACTTTATGGCATCTTTATGGTGTTTATTTAATACACGCTGTGGGCTATCAAGCTGTCATCAGTAGTGCAATATTGTCTTTATGGTTCCTGCTAAATGTTCGTGTAAAATGTTGAGATTGGGTCACATCTGGTGACTTTGAGCTAAGCCTTAAAACTCTTAAATCCAACACAACAAAATCCGAATCCATGCTATTATGAATGCAAAACTAAATCTCTGTCTGTTTCTTACCTCATCACGACTAAACAACTGAACCAATTTTGATGAAACTTTGTACAAAGACAGTCTGGAACCTGGAATAGAACATAGGCTTTTATTCGCGACTAGAATTTGCCCGCGGTTCCGCCCGCGTACTGAAATAAAAAAGTCCATGTTACTTCTGGATAAAGTAGCGTTCTAATGGTGAAAGAATTCTTAAAATCGGGTCAGTAGTTTCAGAGTTTATCAATTACAAACAAACAAACAAATCACTCCTCTTTATAATATTAGTATAGATAGTACCAATAGATCATTCTGTTAATTTTAACGCAAGCAGAAGTGTAATTCGACATCACGAGCAGATTTCTCGGTAGCTTAGCGGTTGAAACGACTGTACTGAACCAGATTCCGCAGGTTCGAAGCCTGCTCGAGAGCGAATTTTTCTTTCCACAATTTATAACTTTTTTATTATTACTTCAATTAAATGTCCATTTCTTTGCCTTCATCTATTCTACAGGACCTCTTTTCTTCCTCTCTTCCTTTATGGATTTAACGACTTTTACACAAGAATTATTGGCTGATTACTGTCCGGCGCGACTCGTAAAAAGTCATTCTGTTTTAGTTGTATTATGGAACCTTTATGTTATATTTTATTAAGTGTTTAAACGGCGCTAATTTATCTAGTGCAGAAACGCTTTAGAATTTAATTAGCGTATCCCATGATTGTTATAAAGACATTATACGATCGGTCGGTTTGCGAAGTTATCATTTTGACAAGATTCTTTTAAGCCGCGTTGACACGATCAAAGTCTGCTCTGATATTATAGTGGACTTTGATAACTACTTGGACGTAACTTTGATCATGGCCACAGCATAAAAAGTGCACTTTGATAACTGTTACCATTTATTTCTTATTGCGGAGGGGTCCGCCCCCCGAACCCCTGTTGTGAGGACTACGCCCCCGAGCTCACTAATAGTGATGACTTTGCTCTTAATAAACCAAAACAGACAAAGTAAGAACGAACTGAAACTTATTTAGAGCAAAAATAATGGGAAAATCTATTTCGATGAAACGTTACCTGGATCACCTCGATATAGTAATTAAATAATGTAAAATAATTCAAAGAATTGTTTCGAGCAAACGACTGTTCGAGCAAATGTATGAGCGATGAAATGTATTTCGGCGACTTATCATTCATTGAATAAAAAATACTGCAAATAGTGTTATGCAAAATGAAAATGGATGATTCGATTTTCTATAAAATGATGGCTTACCGAACAAAATAGGATAAAAGTAATGTTTTGATACTCCTTCCTTTTCATCATTTCCTAATCATCTCATTTCGTGAGCGAACTTTTCTTTCCATAATTTATATCTTTACATTTCCTAATGTTTATGCTAAGATACAAACTACATTTTAATAAATATAAAATTCTACAAAATAATTTGCATTAATTATCTATTATTACGTACAGTCGACCGCACGTCAGTGGTAGCACTTGAATTACGAAAACTGCCCTTACTGCTTATGATATAAAGACGCTCTCAAGGTCAAACTGTTTCCACTGACGTGCAGTTACCATATTAGGATTTTTTATATAAATCGTTTTTTTTCTATGATATGATTTCTATATCTGATTTTTTTATAAAACCCGTAACGAGTTTATCCGGAGGAGAACCGGAGTGACCGACATAGCTTGTAGGATCAGTAAGCTGAAGTGGCAGTGGGCTGGCCATGTCTGTCGAAGGACCGATGGCCGTTGGAGCAGACGGGTCCTTGAGTGGAGATTGCGAATCGGCAAATGCAGCGTAGGGCGCCCTCCAGCCAGGTGGACCGATGACCTGAAGAAGGTAACAGGGGGGGGACTGGATGCGGAAGGTAGAGTAGGTACCGAGAGTTGTGGCTCAACTTTGGAAAGGCCTATGTCCAGCAGTGGACTATGAACTTAGCCTGTTGAAAATGATGATGTTGCTCAAATGTAGACTACATAAGGTTTTATTTGTTCTAATTAACATCTAGATGCTTCCAACAAATGGTTTGAGATAGGCCCTAATGACATATTGACGGCTTCTATGCCAACATGAGAAAAAGAGCCACGTCTATGATGAGAAGGATGCACGGGAGTTCTAACAGCATCCTAAAAAAAATATTCAGAAAGTGGAAAACCCATTCCTTGAACACTGGATTCATTTGCACGTATTTACTAGGTGCTCACTTTTATTTATGAAGTAGAAAATAAAATACTTGCAATATTTTTATAATATAATTTACTAAAACTAACACTATGATTGTCAAGTTCAAAATAAAGATTTTATATATAATGCTTCCATTACTATGATATCGATAGCATATGACTATTGTTGTATCTCGTATTATCGAATATTAATTATTAATTAAATTACAAGTCTATTCTAAAGAATACTTACAAAAATTATTTACTCATGTAAAAATAAACGTTGTGTCCTTTAATTCAAAACCGTATTCTTCTTAGAATTATAGTTCTCATTCCAGAGAGGAATGGTTTTAAAACTAGATGTTATCAACACGGCAGGATGGCCATTCGTCCGAGGCCGAGCAGTAAGTAATGTCCGAGGCTATATCCTGTACCGAGAGTACATACGAGTTGGGCAATTTAAACATGGAAGTACTTATGAACTGCCCTGACTACTCTGCAGGTTTAGGGGAGCAATGACCTATATCCTAGCCGGACTTTACACGTGTTATAACGATTCAACTACACGAACTATCAACAACTATACTAAACTCTATTTTTTGTGTATTAGAATCGAGTTCTAATCATAGATTTCAGGATGTGTATCCGAACTAGAAAGCCATACTTCAGATTTGGCGGCAATTCTAATTTGATTCCTATTGGATAGGAAATAGTTCGGATTTCAAAAATCGGGCGCGTTCGTTGTAGCTGTTTGGACGCTGTGTGCGCTTGTGAAGTTTATGTTTTTTAAGAATTTATACTCAGACGACTGGTGGTGCGCTGGCTCGGTTATTTTTAACCAATCCAAAAGTTTATTACATGTGCTTACGCAATTAATAGGAGTTTTTATTGGACCGGTAAAGGACTAAAAGCGTTTGATCGAGCTAGAGATACATTCAGTGGTATTATTTCGGGAACATTTGAGCGTAATGTGCATGTAAACGGAATGTTCTTGTATGTGCTTCTCATAAACTAGTAGTTGTTGATTTTTTTCTAGAACGGAATATCTTTGAAAGGTTTTCAGATATTTCAATTATCACGTCACAATTTAAGAGGACTTCTTGCCTTACGCGGTTATTTCAACTTTTAAAGGATGTTTGACATTTCAGATGTCCTTAAATCATAGGAAGTCAGTTACGTATTGTTTGTTCTTTTGATTTCCCGCAGGATCAGTAAATAAAATAGGTTGTAAATTGACAAGAGTTGACCTAAATTATAAAATTAATAAAACACGGATTGTGGCATAGATATACGTAGTAATAATAAATCTATGGATTATGATATAGTCTGACCCGAGACTGAGGGCAAACTTGTTTCCGTAAACTGGCAGATTCATATTATGTTCAGTGACATACCAGTAAGCCTCTAGACGCCGATTAGCCGGACACCCCCGGTCACAAAGCATATGCAGTAGCACTGCATATCATACGCCCCGCCACCAATTAGGACGTCACTTCGTCAGCGGGTGGCACCAATCACACTGTCGAACTTATGAGCCGACCAATCATAAGACCATAACGCGCCGTCTTTCCCCTGTTCCCCACCAACATCTAAAAAATTTTACGACTGTGTTCTCTTGCAAATTTTTGTTCATGCGGCGTCTTGAGGTCGGTGTGTTCGGATAAAAAAAAACGTTTAGAAAATCGAGTCAGCACGTTGGAAACATGAATTTACTGTCAAACTTATACCCCCTAAATGGCTCCTGCTGCTATCCAGCAACCAACTCGGAATCTTACTGATGCCTAAAAATCATGTCATTTTGTGACTTTGAAAAAAAAGTTACCAGATAGGCTCTTAATATTCTAATTGGGGTGTCTGAAGGTCTTGTGTTTATTATTTTTCAACACACTTGCTCGTAAAGTGGCTCTTATTGCACCGCTTTTAGGTTCATAATGTAGCTTATAACGCACGCGTGATTTTTACATTATATTATCGCACTAGTGCTTTTTACTTTACAGTTAATTTTTAAATCGCAGCAAAGAGTTTTTATGCCTAAACAAAATTAAACATTTTTGGGAATAAATCAACTGTATTAGTTAAAATATGATAAATAAAACTTTCATTCCATCAAATTACTTATTTATGTCAACACATTAACATTAATTTGTGTAATAAATAAATAAATCAATTTATTTTATTTTTAATATTAGGCTGTTTGGCGGTTTCCTTCGACCACCTGCGCGCGCATAGCTGTATGTCACCTTTCGATTACAGTATTCCATGCTCCATTTTTCACAAATTCAATATTTGTCTAAAATGTGTGTATGTTTTTTTCCTCGCAAATGTATTAAAAAACGTCGTATGACACGCGTGAGCATTGACTATTATACTCTCGGCTCCATTACGCCCTCGCCTTCGGCTCGGGCTGCAATCCAGCCTCGAGTATAATAGTCAACTTAGCTCACTTGTATCATAATGTACTATTTCAACACACTTGCTCGTAAAGTGGCTCTTATTGCACCGCTTTTAGGTTCATAATGTAGCTTTAACGCACGCGTGCTTTTTTCATTATATTATCGCACTAGTGCTTTTTACTTTACAGTTTATTTTTAAATCGCAGCAAAGAGTTTTTATGCCTAAACAAAATTAAACATTTTTGGGAAAAAATCAACTGTATTAAATTAAATATGCTATATAAACATTTCATTTCATCAAATTATTTATTTTTGTCAACAAATTAACATTAATTTGTGTTATAAATAAATAAAAACTCAGAAATTCTCAGTAGCAGCCCGGAGTCTGGATTTGTGCCCGGTCAATGGCAATAGGCTCGCCCCCTATTACATGGGACTATAACACAACTGGCGAAATGTGCGTGTACTATACACTCTCTGCCTACCCCTTCGGGGAAATACAGGCATGATTTTCTGTTGTTATGTTGTTGTTATAAATAAAAAAAACAATTTATAATATTTTTAATATTAGGCTGTATGGCGGTTTCCTTCGACCACCTGCGCGCGCATAGCTGTATGTCACCGTGCGATTATAGTAATCCGCGCGCCATTTTTCACAAATTCAATATTTGTCTAAAATGTGTAATTTATGTATTTTTCCTCGCAAGTGTATTGAAAAACGTCGTATATGACACGCGTGAGCATTGACTATTATACTCTCGGCTCTATTACGTCATACGAGCTATTATCAGGATCATAGAAAAAATCCCAGTTTGTTTAGGGCGATTGGAAACTTGTGCCTACGCTTATTGGCTAATCTAAGAGTCGATTTATATAAGTGGTCAATTTATATGGTTGACCGTATATAAGTATAAATAAAGTGACTTATTTGCTCTAAAATTAAGTACAGAATATTTGCACTTTAAGAAAGAAAGAAAAATATTTTATTGTCACAGTTAACGACGCGCAAAATGATAAACACAAACAGGTAACTAACAGGTGGGGGTTACAAAGAAAGTAAAACAAAAAACAGAGGTAAAATATAAAGAAAGGACAGTCGACATAAAATATAAGAAAAGTATAGTTGGCCGCATGACAGTGGCAACACCCGAACAAAAATTCCGTGAGATAAGTAATAACATCTAAATAATGTTATCAGACATCTTGCCTCATTTAATTACCGATCTTATTTCACTAATTAAGTGGTTAGTTTTTTCAAAACTAGAGTTTGCACTTATTATATTTTATACTGTTCTATGTTATTGATCAAAGATAATGCAGATCATAAAACTTATAGAAGAATTCATGTTTTTTATCTTTATTTCAGACCTTGTTAGTTGAGGGTTAATTTTAATTAATTAATAACCCTTTAACGGATGATTGTGCTCATCAGTTTGAACATCATGGGACCGACACTGAAATTGTGAAAAAAATCAGCTGTTCTGTAGGTATACTTAAATGAAACATTTTTTTTAAGATTACAGTATTGGCATAGAATAGGTAATAATTTGGCTCCATGGTAAAATTTGTTCACGAGTTTGAGACGAGTTTCATGCTTTTTTAAAGATTCTAAATTAGATTGGATTATTAATTTAGGTAGTTAGTAATTAAGCTTTTTATCGGCTACTTTTAAAAGAGCTAATTGCTATAGTACCTATATCTATACTAATATTTATTATATTTATTTATTTATTTCCAAGAACATAGTACATCGAGGTCTTAAAGTTATAAAATATAATAGTCATACATATTCTACCGACAATAGGCGTGGAAATATTTATTTGTCACTCTACCCCTAAACATTTAAAACTAATGAGTCTAATGAGTCATTGTAATGTAATGACACATGCATGGCAAGATTCCTAACATGAAACATAATAAATCTGTGATAAATGTATAATTTTATTAAAGTATGTCGACATCATTGATTTTGTCAGAATCTATAATCTAAGAATTCATCCAAAGAATAAAAACATTTGTCCAAGAGCCAGCTAAACATTTCACGCTTGAATTTATTTAATGTTAATATTCTAACTTTCAGTGGTAGTTTATTATATAAAGAGGAAATAATTGTTTGTTTGTAATCGATAAACTCTGAAACTACTGAACCGATTTTAATAATAATTCTTTCACCATTAGACAGCTACTTTATACAGAAATAACATAGGCTATATTTGATTCTGATTCAGTACGCGGGCGAAGCCACGGGCAGTCTTGTTTAGAATAATTAAGACTATCAATTTCATACATTCACCTAAAATGCAATAACATGATGTTAGTTATTAACATCTAATTCCCCGCGCGAATACCAGAAAAAAATACGTCATTTAAATAGTCTATGGGTCGCTTCATTTTGTCTTTGCTACTTGCCATTTCCCATTTTTAATCACTCTTGTGGAAGGCGCTGGTATCTGTGATACAATGTTTCACATTAGTACAGGTACCAACGTTACACTACTTTTTGTAATATTCCAAAAATTTGTTTCCATCATTTGTGAGCCAACATTGTTAACCTTACTTATGAATAAATTACCATTACTATTTAATTCCTTTGATTTTTAACACAGTTTAATGTCTTCCATGTTTAATGGCTGACCCCGTGAATAGTACGCGTCTTAAATTGCATATAATCATCAGGCGCCTTGCTCCTGACTGGACCGAGTGCTGTATCAATAGAATTTTAATTCGAGTTAGTGTCAATTCGTACTGCATTCATCTAGGAGTTGACATTAGCTCGATTTGGTTCAGAGCTCGAACCAGTCGGGAGTAAAGCCCCAGTATAGCAAAGCAATAAAAAAAATGATGCAGTTTTCACTAACTTTTGATGTCGACTGTACATTTTACGGTGGTCGGCAAAGAAAATGTACGCAGCAAGCGAAATTGACACACAAAGTTTTTCAACATTCTATTTATGAAAAATAGAGATTGATTGACTACGTCTGTGGTCTAGTGGTTCGAGTATGTGTCGGACTGCTGATTACGAGATCGTGGGTTCGATTCCCACAGGACACACTGTGTAGACGTTATGCTATCTAGTCATATTGCGATCAAGGTAAAATGAGATATAGTCCAATCTACCTCGTCATTTCGAGATGTAGACGTGAGGATACCTAGTCTCAATCGAGATCCAGTCATTTCGCGATCTAGTCTTACTGGCAGCCTAGACATATCGAGATATAGACCAAAAGATACCGACCCAAATATTTGTGTGATGACCATGAGTGTTTGTGTTGGTGTGGGTGTTTCTTATGTATTATAAGTAAATATTTACAAAAAAAAAGTATCTAAGTATTATATCCATTGTCGAGTACCCTTAGTACAACCTCTGCTTAGTTTGGGACTAGGTGGTGATGTGTAAAATGTCTCAAAAATATTCATTTATTTAACTTCGCAACGTGTTTATATAATTTCCCTCAAAACAAACTAAGTACTGATCGAACAGAAATGAATCGTATCTATTTAAAAATAATAATATGTACCTACATAAACGTATCGATCAAATATCTTTAGCTTACACTAGCCTAGCCCGCGGCTTCGCCCGCATATAATTCGTTTCATCACAGAAGGACGTTAGTGCGCATCCCTTTGGAACTGTTTATCTTCACAGTATACTACAAAAAACCGGCCAAGCGCGAGTCGGACTCGCGCAGTAAGGGTTCCGTACTTCTCCACGATACCCCATAAAAACTGATTTAATTTACGAGAGTTTATCAAAAGACATCAACGTACAGTGCGCGAAATATGATTTTTTGCATGTCTTTCTTACGCAGGTACCACCACATATGTCTGTCTATGTTTATCTTATTTTTAGTATTTGTTGCTAAACTAAATAATATGCACTATAATATGACCAAGTTTGACGCTAGTATATATTACCGTTTTGAAGATAGAGCAGGAACAATAACGACGAAAAAATTAGACGTTTTTTGTGGTTTCTTGTATGGGGACCCCCTTTGGTTTAGACTTTTTTTTGTTTTTAGTATATATCGTGATACACCTCATAGCAACACAATTTCTGAGAAAATTTAAATCGGTTATCTATTACTGTTCAAAAGATACAGCCCTGTGACAGACAGACGGACGGACGGACAGACGGACAGACGGACAGCATAGCGAGAGTAATAGGGTCCCGTTTGGCACCCTTCCGGTACGGAACCCTAAAAAAGTATCTTATATTTCAATCCGGGTCTATCTGTGCACCAAATTTCATCCAAATCCGTTCAGCAGTTTCAATGTGATTGAAGGACAAATGAACAAACATCCATACATTCGCATTTACAGTTAGGTAGTAGGATAGGATAGGATAACTCGACTTTTAAAGGGCAGGTGTTGGCTAATTTTAGTACTTGCCATCGACTGAATACATTGTATCGAGTCTACATTTAATGAATTAATAATTGCAATAATTTTTGTTGCATTAATAACAATTTAAATGGTGATTACGCTTGCATTCGCTTTGTTATTATAAAACAAAAGTGGCGTTTAAGTATTTTGCATACCTGTTCTTTTCTGCTGTTGGTATGTGAACGTAGGACCGAACATTGCTCTAACGAAAAGGCAAGTCTGTTCTTTTCTGCTGTTGGAATGTGAACATACTACGTAGGACCGAACATTGATCTAACGAAAAGGCAAGTCTGTTCTTTTCTGCTGTTGGAATGTGAACATACTACGTAGGATCGAACATTGCTCTAACGAAAAGGTAAGTCGGATTGAAAGATAAACTAACTTTGCAGTGGTTTTTTTTTATTAATAGTACAATCTGGTTCTATGTCTTTTTTTTATTATCAGTGCTTTATGTTTATGCTATGCTGTAAACGATCTGTGCAAGTCAAAATAAATAAGTCGGATTGAAAGATAAATAACTTTGCTGTGGATTTTTTTTATTGATAATAGAATCTGGTTGTATGTTTTTTTTTGTATTATCTGCGCTTTATGTTTATGCTATGCTGTAAACGATCTGTGCAAGTCAAAATAAATATTTTGCTTTCTTACTGTCATCTATCTTCTATACTATAATAAAACTGTAAAGGTCGAAAAGTCTGTACATTGAGTTTTTTTTCGCGAAAACCGGCTAGGGGGACTAGAAATAAGCTATAGAACACGAATCAATCGTTTAAAAAATGTATGTCTGTCTGTTTGTCTGTCTGTCTGTCTGTTTGTTAGCTCATCACGTGAAAACGGCTGAACGGATCGTAATGAAACTTAGCATTTGTATTGGTATTAGTCTAACTTAAAATATAGGGTATGTTTTATCTGAATCGGTTGAGTAGATCCAGCGATACAGCTTGACCCCTGTATTGTATTAAGTTGCATACAAAGTAGAGGTCATGATTGTTGGTTGTATGCAGGTTGCAGGTTCCTAAAAATACAACTGGATTCTATTAGTATTATAGAAAATATAGAATAACATAACATAGCCCATCACTGTCCCGCTGCTGGGCATGGCCCTCTTCTTGGAATGAGAAGAGTTTAGGAACTGGATATTGTTAGTGTAATAGATTATCATAACATAATCAGCTCATTACCTACTGCTCCACTGCTGGGCACAGACCTCTTCTCGGAACGAGAAGAGTTAAGAAACTAGAAAATATAGAATAACATAACGTAGTCAACCCATTACTGTCCCACTACTGGGTATGGCCCTCTTCTCATAATGAGAAGAGTTAATGAACTGGATATTATTAGTATTCTAGAATAACATAACATTACCAGCCCATTACAGTCCCACTGCTGGACACGGGCCTCTTCTCAGCATAAGAAGTGATGTGATTAGTGTTATAGAATAACATAATCAGCCCAATTACTTCCCACTGCTGGGCACGAGCGTCTTCTCAGAATGAGGGAGTTTAGGGCTAATTCCATGAAATTCCATCACCTTAGCCGGTTGGTTGTAAAAACAAAATATAGTATGGTCGGTAAATAGTGTAATCGTCTGTGTAGGCGCTTATATGTATATATTTCAAGATATTGTGTTCATAATTATGACACGATGTTATTTTCAGACATCCACGCGGACGGAGTCGCGGGCACAGCTAGTTCAAAATAAAATTCTCCCATGCATCGGTCTACACCACGGTCGATTTTCCAACTGCAAATTGGAATTACTACTTACGTTAGTATTCTGATATCTGATGTTTTTCTTTACTTCTGCGGTAAGACCTTGCTTCTTGCCAAATTTCATGATTCTAGGTCAACGGAAAGTACCATATTAAAGGTTTTGATGGGTGAGTTAGAAAGTATCAAAATATGGCCGTATGCGTTGATTTAGAAGAAGTTTGATTTTTTTATTCCAAGAGACCGTCGACCCTATTTGATGGTGCTACTCTACACGTAGGTGATAAAAAAATTATAGCCGGACAGACAGACGGAAAACAAAGTGATACCTTTAAGGGTTCCGTTTTTTTTCCTTTTGAGGTACGGGCCCCTAAAAACATCCTGTATAGGTATTTAGGAGCTATAAGTTGCCTTAAGTGCGAAAATTAGATTTTTTTTACATTTCAGTAAGGGCTTTGACGCACCATTCGACTTTAACAATCGTCAGTTTTATCGGCATTCAAAACGTAATTTTGTCTCCAATATCAATCGATAGGGCAAGAACGTATTGAATAGTGTGACAACTTATGACTAGACCACAGATAATATAATACTGACTAGACATTCTTGTCATAATATCGGGCCTTCGTCCGAGTCCTTAGACACGGTTTATTTAATATTTTGATTGTTTAATTAAGATTGTGTTAAGGCGATAGTCGTGTCGATTACATTACTAGTAGAATGACTGACTTGTGAATTCATTATTTCTTCGATTTACTAGATTTTAATTACAAGCGTGCAAAAAGTTATAATATTTTCAAGTATGTATATAATAAGATTAATAAGTATAGATAAGAAGCGATATAGTTCTTATTTGTAATAATTTACTTGTTTTTAAATAAAGTTTATTTTAGTTATCGTTTTGTGGGGTAGTGGGGCGTTTCACACCACGCTTGGTTCGCAACGCGGTGTGAATCGCCCAAGTACTCTTTTTGAATGGGCTGTTTCGGACCGCGGTGTGAATCGACCAAGACCTTTTTTATAATGGGCTGATTCGGACCGCGGTGTGAAACACCCCAGTACTCTTTTACCATTGGCCGTTTCGGACCACTATCAGAAGTTTTAAAAATCTAGTATGTTTCGAGTGTTTATTGTATAGACGGGTAGAAAAACGGTTAGTGAAACATATTAATCTGTTCTAATAAAATACATATTATGTAATTCAAAAGATTATACTAAACCTCTTAAGGGTCACTGTCCTCATCATTATGAATAACTTTTACTATGGACCTACCCTGAAATCGCGAAAAAATTATTATCCGATTCCTACATTTATGTTCACACAAATTGACAAAATGTCAGGATTAGCTGTTTTTTTTTGCGATTTCATGGTCGATCCCTTTGTAAAAGTTGTTCATAATGGTGTTTATAACCTCTTAAGAGTTTTAGTATAAACTAAGAATAAGGTTACATATTATTGTTTTTCTAGATAATCACATTTATATTACTATTAATTAGTTGAAACTGTTTTGGATTATTATATATCTAAATTTAATACTTTATAAATGTTGTGATGTTTCCCCAATAAAATAACAGAAATATTTATTTATTTGTATGTAATTAGTTAATAATAAGACTATATAATTATATATAATATATTATATTTATTATGTTGATATTGAATAATACAAATCAAAATAACATATTATGTGTAAATTATTTCTTATTTTTACTGATAATTATAATAAAGCAGATACAAAATGGTACACAATACTTAAGTAGCAGACTAATAATTATAATAAATAATATAATTAATAATAATATTAGTAGCAACAGGCACGTTTATGGAATTGAATTGGATAGAAGTGACCATAGTTTTACAGTTAAAACTTATGTCTGCTTATCAGGGGGTGGGTGTGTGTTCAATAATAGTCAACAAGACTCTCAAAACCAACCATGAGAGCAGTTTATTTAGGTCAAATATTAGTAACTTATTACATAACATCGATAATATTACAAAATAAAAGGACAAGTCATGTCGGGTTATACGATCCGTCTTGTTCAACAACACGTAGTAAAGTGTGCGCTTGCGCTACCCGCTCCAACGGCCGACTATCAATATGGCTGACTTTGGTGGGGTGTCATAGCGCAGTGTTGCCATTTTATTCCAACGATTCCTAACAATATAATAATAGGCATAAAATGTAGAGTTTGAAAGTTCAAAGTTTTGAATTTTTATTGATATATGTAATTTTTATTGTACACTGATTATTAAATAATACTGTTTAACATATGTCATTTATCTGTGATTTTTACTTACAAAACAGCAAAAAATGTAACTGTTTATTTAACCTGTGATTATCAAAATAATTAGCTAGATATAAGGAAAATTTTACTTAATTTGTAACGTATAATTACTAGTTAAAAGTAATAATGTGTTATATACCCGCAACCTCTGATTTTTAACAATTAGTTATAAGTATAAATTATATGATCAAGAACACAAATTGTGTTTTTTAATTAAGAGTGATATGTGAGTAAATTAAAATTTACACTAATTAATAGTAATATAAATATGAATTCAGACCAGAATATGAAGCAAAACAAAATATAAATAAGTAGGTACACAATAATAAATTAATAAAAATATATACATAATAAAATTAACTGTTTCAAGAAGTTTAGTTTTGTATTATAATCTATAATCTTTTAAAGTATTTCATTAGAACAGCTTAATATTTTTCAGTAACCATTTTTTTCTCGTCTGTACAAAAACCAGAAATACATTAGATTGTTTTAACTTTTGATAGTGGTCCGAAACGGCCAATGGTAAAAGAGTACTGGGGTGTTTCACACCGCGGTCCGAATCAGCCCATTATAAAAAAGGGTCTTGGTCGATTCACACCGCGGTCCGAAACAGCCCATTCAAAAAGAGTACTTGGGCGATTCACACCGCGGTGCGAACCAAGCGTGGTGTGAAACGCCCCACTACCCGTTTTGTGGATGCAATTTGGGATAGGTTTACTGAGATAGCATTTTATTTTAATTATTAAAAATAAATTAGGTACGATTAAAACAAATGACTTCTTATGTATTTTTTTGATAAATGCAATTCGGGAAAATATTACAGTTAAATAATATTGGTTTGTTTTAAATTGTTAAATATTATGAAATTTATAAGTGACGAAATTTTAATGAATTAATTTATTTAACAATTTATGCACCAAAACAAAAACAACATCTTGAAAGACATCTTCAAAGATGTTTTACAAAGAGAATTGGAAAGAAAAGTAATTTTTTTTTTAAGAAAAAACAAAAACATTATACTCGCGTTTACGAAACCAAACAAATTTTATATTATTTCAGTTTAAATGCATACCTACTTACATTAATAATAATAAAACTTTAGATTAAACCCAATGATTTTTTAATTTTTTTATAAGTAAAATCATTGATTAAATCCAAAATATTAAACTAAAATCTTTAACCTATCATAGTCAATTTACATCAATGAATCACAAAGAAAAAATAATAAAGTCGTACGTCTTAAAAAGTCCAGGGCATCTCGTAATGGCACCATTCAATCTTTAAATAGGTCATTCCACCCCATAGGGTCAGTTACCCACAGGGTCAGTACCCCAAAGGGTCAGTACCCTTGTCTAACAGGACTACGCTTTTTTGGGCGATAGGCCGGACAGGCTCCATTTTTTATCGACTGCCCTACGAATGATTTTACTTATACAGGTACCGTTAAATACGGATACCCGAGAGATTGTTCATCCGGGATTTGTCTTAAGATAGATCTTGAACTATAGAAAAATATAAGAATACTGTATTAAGAATTTAGAAAAAAATATAAGATAGTGGAGGATATTTTAGTGAGAATAGCTGGTGTATTATGTATTTATATGCACTATGTGCATCTTATCTAATATTTTTATTTCAGTACAAGAAGATTGGAGAAAAAATTAACTAATATTTTTTCGTTACAATTTTTATTTGTATCCAAAATTATGGTTATTCAAAATTACAGTTTTGTCAATAGGTTGTAATCGAACTATTAATATTCGATTTAAACACGCACAAGTAACCAAAAACATGAAAAAAATGTCCCGATAAAAAATTTTGAACAACAATTAAAGGTCGAATGGCACCTGATGTTTGTTATTGACAGCGACATTCACCCGCGCTGACATTAAATCACATATTTACCATATACAGCGCGTGTAAACAGTTTCAAGAAACATAATTATAGGCACTTACGTATATATCGAGACTCCACCAGAATTAAACGGTAAAGTAATTATTTTAGATTTTAGGAACACTCTAGTCTATGCCCGCGGCTTCACCCGTGTGGATGTCGTTTATTGCGCATCCTTCAGGAACTGTTCATCTTCCCGGGATAAAAAGTAGCCTATATGTTAATCCAGGTTATGTTGTATCTGTATGCCAAATTTCATCAAAATTCATGCAGTACTTTTTGTAAAAGTAAAAGTGTAAAAACATCCATACATCCATTCACAAACTTTCACGTTTAAATATTATACACGGTGAATTTTCGTTGGTTTTGGAAACGAAAAGGGGTCATTGTACTTATCATTATGAACAACTTTTACTATGGGACCAACACTGAAATCGCGAAAAAAAAACAGGTGGCCCCTACATTTTATCGATTTATGTCATTAAATCCAAAGTGGTCCAGGTGGACCCCCAGGGGTCCACGGGAGACTCGACGGGGTTCTACGTGACCGTACGTTGGCGTGACAAAAAAATGGGGGTTCACAATTCGTAAGCAAGGGTCCACAAAAACTTATTTGCTTTCGATAGTTAAGAACTAAAATGTTGGCTTGACTTCACCTATCAATGTAGGCAGATAATATTTTAAGAAGCTCAGCGACTGTTAATTGTAAAAACTTGCATATTCCATATTCAGAACAACGTGTCGAGACTTGCAAAGGGACTAAATACGACTTGTGGTGTGTGTGCTTGCAATCTTGCATGAACTTGTATGATTCTTCACCAATATAAAAACTATTAATTCGTGGTTGGAACTCAGCCGCAACGCAAACCATAGTTAGATCTTTGATTCTTCACATTTTTTGTCGAGTTTTGGGAATATGATAGAAATGCAGGAATTCTGCAGGGGATCCACCGGAAACAGTATTTTTTTTTTTCGCGATTTCTGTGTTGGTCCCATAGTAAAAGTTGTTCATAATAATGATGATGAAGAAGCGATTAAAATTTCAGCATGTATAACCTAAGAAAACCTTTTTTCTACGCATCCAACAATCCTTTACTTGAATATTGATTTTTCTACAGTAAATTTTTCTTAACATAAGTCCTGAATCCAATTTTTATGTTTTTATGGCCTTTCCGTAAAAAAAGGGTTTTTCATATTACCGCTTTATTCAGTTGGCACGTCGAAATAAATCTGTAGTTTTACTTTACAATTTTAACAACTTCACTGAGGGTCAAAGGTAACAAACTTCACCTTTTGAACTCGAACAGGTCGTAAGGCTTACGTTAATTAAAAGTTATGTTCTGTTAATTTTGAAAAGCAATCCTTGTAATTTCTTTATTACTAGCTTCCTTAATTTGACTTTCACACTTATCGCTTCCTTATGACGATTTTACAAGGAATAACTCAGATAAGACCAGTAAACTTCGTTCTTTCTTGTCTTACCTATCTACGACTCCTTTTGACCACCGCAAACAGACTTCACACCGTTTTCACTGAGATTCCTAATGATTTTTAAGGTAAAAAAACCTACTACCTACGACTATTTATTTGATTGCAATAAAATCTTTTAGATTCAGAATACAACACACATATGCATGCACATACTTTATTTTATTACCAATGCAATAATATTATTTTATTTCAAATTCAAATAAAATAGTAAGTATCTATACAAAAAAATATTAGATAAACGTTGCAAAAATAGCTTCTATGCTATTCTCTATTTATTTCTATTGCTGTTCTCTTTTAAATTAATACATAAATTATCAATTTATTTGCAACCAACAGAGCTACAGAATCTAAACACTTGAAAGAAAAGTATTAATTAATTTACAATGAAAGTACCAGGGCGGCAGAAGACATGAAGAGCATCTAATGATGGAACAGTTATCGTGAGTTGGACAAATCCTATGGTCGCGCAGTGTGTAGCTCGGATGACGCCCTTCCGCATTCCTTGCGGCCGCCGACCTACTGAGCCAGTGGCCGCGTATCCCTGATCCTGCCGCGGGCTGTGCTAGTGCACTATCGATTGTCGATGCTTATATCGAGGTATGATAAGAATTTTGTTGAATTGCAATTGCAATGTATCGAAATGTCGATCGTCCACGATTCAAAAGTTGTGTTTAAAGGGGAGGATAATATTATTTTATAGATATCGGATTTTCATGATTTTGTTTTTATACGTATGTCTCAAGTGTCCGTGTTACAATGTGATGTTCGATGCCAAAACACCTATTTGAAAATGCAATATTACAAATGAATTGAAATTATGATAACCATCAGAGTCGTATACTAAACTCATAATTTGCTATATGATTAAAATGGAGTTCCCAGCTGAAAAGAATAAGAGAAGCATATAACATATTGATTAATTTAGTTAGAAAATGATGTCAGTATGTCAGTGTAATATTAATTAATAAATTATGTCATTGTTGATATTCACATTGAAAAATTCAAATCATCAAAGTTTTGAAGGTCGAAATTTGCTAATTGATATTAATTATACAATCATCGTCATTCAATTGTACTTACTTGTTATAATGAGCTATTAAAATATCAAATCGACATTTAGAGGTTGAATTTCTACACGTGCTGTTTGACATAATATTGCATAGAACAAACACTTCAACGAAAAGACATGAAAGAAATGAGTGAGCACTTAAAAAAAAATCTTGGTAATATAAGTGACCAATTTATATAATATAATATAGTATTTTTTCCAAACGCAATATAAATAAATAAATATAAATATTTTTGGGTCATGTTTACACGGCACCATCTAGTCCCAAACTAAGCAGAGCGTGTGCTATGGGTACTAGACAATGGATATAATACTTATATACTTATTTATTTTTTTTCGTAAATACATACTTATAATACATAGAAAACACCCAGACCAACACAAACACTTATGTTCATCACACAAATATTTGTGTTCAGTGGGAATCGGACCCACAACCTCTTGATCAGCAGTCCGACACCCGAACCACTAGACCACAGACGTCGTCAATATTAAACATTTACGAAGAATAAAACCTAACCTATACTCTTATTTTTTTAATTGGAATTCCATATTAAAACTCGAAATCATCGACACTACAGAAACAAGCGACATCACTATAACTCTGTTTAACGGGTCCCAACACTACATAGTCAGCTAGCTTACATGGGTACCGCTAAACGATACATCAAAAGGTTAGTACTTCGGTAATAGCTTATTATAGACGCTCCTATCTCGTAAGTGGTCGCGATTATACCGTGGCTGACTCGGAATTTAGGACTAACGGTTAGCCTTTATCGTTCTCCTATGATTTATGTTCACCTGGTAATGTTACTTATTTATACTTATTTAATTTTGTTTTGTCTTGATATTAATGATTGATTTTTGGCTGTCCTAAAGTTCTACATTACCTATCTGTGGAGTATCTTCCGCCTCTTCCTCCCTCCCTCCCAATCGTTGTGTTTCATTCAATCGTGTCAAATCATGCGAGTGATCACAAAATTGAAACTAAATTCTATTAACTTACGTTGGTGTCACCTTGTTGCCTCTTTTAATATTTCCTTCATAGATTTACGGAAATCAGTATTCAATTTTAGTTATTTGTAGCTAATTGCATTATCTATGACAAGTGAAAAAGTACGTATTATCACTACATAGTGGTGTTTGAGGTTTGAGGGGCTCGTAGCGATGCAACGACTGCGCGGATTGTACGATCTGCAAGGTTAAGCTGCACTTGCCGCGGTCAGTCTGTGGATGGGTGACCGTTTCGTTACACATCGAGACCCCTCCGTGCCTTGGAGAGCACGTTAAGCTGTCGGTCCCGGTTGTCATACAAATATCTATGGCAGTCGTTACGGGTAGTCAGAAGCCTGAAGTCTGACAACTGGTCTAACCTCCGAATGTCAGTATTACCCAGTAACTGGGTTGCGGGGGTCTGATGGCAGTCGCTCCGTGTAAAATACTGATGTTCAGCCGCATCTGGCTAGACTGGAAGCCGACCCCAATATAATTGGGAAAAGGCTCGGAGGATGATGATGAGTAGTGTTTGAGGTTTGATGTCGTACTGACGAAGGTATTTGCAGAATCTATCTGTAAGCTGCAAAAACTGCTGCTGCTGATATAACCTGCATCTTTGGAATCATCATATTAGGAACAATATTTTAGTCTACTGTACATTCAATGGAAGTCCATTTTTTTGAAGTAAAAAAAAAAAGGTTTTTTTGTTTTATATCACTCAATGCAATTACTACACTTGACATTTGTAACGTTTTAATTTGGCATCAGGAGACTCGCCCTGAACTCGTATTACGTCAGTTTGAGCTTGACATACCTGCTTTGCTATAGTCATCCCATTACCAACTAATGTCCCACTGGTGTGTGTGTTTTTCAGAATGAGAAGGTTACACCATCAAGCTGGTCTGGTGTGGATTGGTGGACTATAAGTATAGTCACGATCCTTCCCGGTGATACGTTTTGTCGACAAAGTGCCTTGAACGAATCCTGCAGTCTGCTACATTACTTGTACCACCTCGTACCTACGGCTGCCGTCGAACACTGAGCGAAAGCGATTTTAGCCTTAGCTGTGGTTCACCGGAAAGTTTGCTGATAGTACTATCATACAGTAACAGTACATACAGTCGAGAACTTTTTGTTTGGAATCCTCAGGTGTGCAGGTTTTATATCATGGTTAACACAAGCTTAATAATAATCTCAAACGCCCGGTTCTTGTATCTTATTCATCTTTACTGGTCAAAACACATACATCAAATATGGTTTGTAGTTAAATTACACGTTTATTTTTCACCAATAATAAAGCGTAATCTTTACAGAGCGTAGCGTAGTAGTTGCATAGTTCCATACCATAATATTTCCTTCTTTAGTCGTGTCTGCCATAAAATTGGCTTCAGGTATGTACTATCAGCAAACTTTCCGGTTAACCACCACTAAGGCTAAAATCGCTTGCGTTCAGTGCTCGACGGCAGCCGTAGGTACGTGTAATGCAGCAGGATTCGTTCAAGGGACTTTGTCGACAAAGTATATCACCGGGAAGGATTGTGACTGTATTTACTTACTTTTGGCTGTGCCAGTGCTAAATTACAATGGTTGTTCAGTTTAACTCTCTTAACTGCTATATTTATACGGATGATGATGGTCTGGCTGGACGCACAAGGTCGAAGAGGCAAAAACAAAAGCTAAAAACGAAAGGAGGGCCATAGCAGTGGGTGATACCGTACTAGAATGATGATCTGATACGGGGCTTACTACTAAGTTTATCCACCACGCGCTGGTTTGATGCAAAAGAATAATGCCACAGGGTAGTCGGTTTGTACCACAACCAAATGCAGTTTATAGAAATAAATGCACATTTTTTAAGCAATTTATATTTTTTTGTAATAACACACATATTATAATAATTTATTAGGTTTTCGCGATCACTACACATTTCTATATTTTTTTTCATTTTTTAGAAATATCTGTAAAGACGATTGTCATTTTAGTCTACCTACGGCCACGAAATGCTACAAAGCTTTCGAAACGTTAGGAAAACCAATTTAAATAATATACGCGATTTAATCCGGTTAAACATACACATATTATAATTAAGCAATAATCAACATATTATAAGTCATTTATAGCCCTTATGGGAAATGTAGCAGCCAAGTGGCGCCCCCATCAGTAAAAATAATATTACTCGCAGAATACATCATTTATCGAAAATTAGTTTTTAGCAATTGAAGTACAGGTACTGTAGTTTAATTAAAAATTATTAACTCTGTAAATTATAGTTCGCTGTAGATAGAAAAAGTGTGAAAAACGGAACTTTTGGCACTTTTTGTATCTACAACTACAGCGAACTATAATTTTATTAGTTTGGTTGTGATGTGACACATGGACTTTTGATGGGTATACTAACCATACATTAGAAGAAAAATATTATTTTCGAATAAAGTATCGGATAGAATACCACGACACAGACACATTATTCTAACAAAAAGTTCAGATTTAACAGAAAATGTAAAACATAATAGGACGACGTCTGTGGTCTAGTGGTTCGAGTGTCGGACTGCTGATAACGAGGTCGTGGGTTCGATTCCCACAGGACCAAAATATTTATTTATCTATAATACCTAAACATAATTTGATCAAGTTTATCCACATGTTTTATTAGATACAACAATGGACTCCATCCATTAACCACGTCATGTAAGGTACGATAAGCCTCATGAGGAAGTACCATAAACTAATTACTGTTAGTTAAACTACTAACTTGTCAATTGACGGATTGTTGTCGTAGGTTAGGTCTTAACTTTATTATTTATAACTGCCTCATACATAATGTTTATACAACACTTATGTGCGATAATTTCTTGTTTTAATTCGAGACATTCTTTAACTACTGTGTTGTATTGTAATTATTAGCATGTATGGTTATGTTATTAACATAACATAATTATTCATGTAAACCATTTAAACTGCCTTGTAATTGAAAATAAAATTGCTTGCATGTAGATATGGACAGTTTTTTTGAAGACAATTGTGCCAAATATCTTGTACATACATACATATTATCACGCCTGTTTCCCATTGGGGTAGGCAGAGACTATGGATTTCCACCTGCTATGATCCTGACACACCTCTTTCGCTCTCGTCATGCATGCTCGTCGGTTTAGAGTACCTGGCATTTTTTGAGAACGTCCGCGTTTTGATTGCGATTCGTTCGACGAGGTCGTCCCCTTCCAACTCTTCCATCCACACTCGCTTCATATACTTGTTTCGTCAATCTCCTCTCATCCATCCTCTCTATATGTCCAAACCATCTTAGCATACCTTTCTCAAATATCTTGTGCATCATATTAAACTAATTTTAAGCACACGTGTCTATTTCTCACAAATATTTCATTGGCGCTGCTTACACTGGCGGAGTGCCCAGCTTGGGCCATGCAGCGCCGTGACTTCATCAGTGCGGTAGGCGGCAGTGATCTCTCGCTTCCGGTTGTGGTTCTGTCCATTGTGAGGAGCGAGAGCGCTTGGGAAGCTGTCGTCTCCTTCTGTGAGCTTCGGTAATTCTATGAAGGATAAGCCAGTTTGAAGTTGATAGCAGCCATACGAATCTAAATAAAAATGTAATAGAAGTGGCGCGTAGCTACATAGGACCCCAGTGTTCTTTGCGTTGCTTGATTATCAGCACAAGCTCGAACAAAATGTTTGTAGCACGTTTCTCTCTCTCTCACTCTCTCGCTTAGCCAAGCTCGCCGCGCGCGTGCTCCGCCGCGCCGCAGCAAGTTGCGCGATATTTTTTGTTCGTAATGTCTACTCTAGCAGTGCTGTTTTGGACATTGCAGCATATCTAACAGCCACTGAGGTATTATAACACCTTAGTGCTAACAACAGATTTTTTAGGCTCATATTATTTTGCATTGAATGCTAGAAACATAATATATGGTGGGCGTAATTGCGTATTTATGTTGGTAGCGACGAACCGGCGACACGCATTTCGGTATTAAAGACGACCTCTGTGGTCTAGTGGTTCGAGTGTCGGACTGCTGATCACGAGGTCGTGGGTTCGATTCCCACAGGACACAAATATTTGTGTGATGAACATGAGTGTTTGTGTTGGTCTGGTTGTTTCTTATGTATTATAAGTATGTATTTACAAAAAAAAGTATATAAGTATTATATCCATTGTCTAGTACCCATACCACAAGCTCTGTTTAGTTTGAGACTAGATGGTGCTGTGTAAAAATGTCCCGAAGATATTTATTTATTTATTTTAAAGACAGTACAGTTGATAAAATTTCAATTAGGTATCGACGTTTTTGAAATGTTAAACTAGTCCGCGAGAGTCTGGACTCCAGAATCTCAAGGACTAGTTTCTGAAAACTAACATTTCAGTCTGAGTTTGGTTTAGAGGCTACTTTTGTACGTCTCAATTTTTTTTATTTTTTTTATTCACAGGTACAATTTCTTTAGGTTTACTTTACTAGAAAACTCGCCAAACTATCAAGTTATTTGATTAATTATAATAAAACAAGTTTGACTAGATTACATCAAGTCATCATTTCAGCAAAGAACGTCCACTGCTGGACATAGGCCTCCCCCAAGCATCATCGAGTATATTGTTTAAGTTGGTTTTTCTGACGTTTTGAAAGCTTTGCATCGTTCGTGGTCGCCGGAAGACTAAAATGACAAGCATCTTTACAAACATTAAAAAAATATATATATACCAGGCCCCTCAGAAAGTATTGCGAAAAAAAGTTTTTATATATGGGAGACTGGCCAGTTATAATGTTTTTCGAAAATATGATTATTTATAAGTAAAAATAAGTAAGTTCCAATTTCAAAATTTCCCTCCACATTTTTTGCGAGTTAATTCAAAGTATTGTGTCTCACTGAAATATGGATCTGCGCCGGGAACATTTTAGAGCTATGATTTTATACGATTTCAAGTGTCGCCTGAAACCGGATGAATCGTACGATAGACTTCAAATGGCATTCATGGATGAAGGCCCTTCCAAGGCAACCGTGTATCGTTGGTATAACGAATTCAAGCGCGGTCGACCAACTTTGGGGGATGACGAAAGAAGCGGTCGCCCTTTGACGGCTGTTACCGAAGAAAACGTGCTAGCAGTGAAAAATTTAATCCAAGACAATAGGCGAATTACATATCAGGAGATTCAACACATATTGAAGATTGGATCGGGAAGCGTTCACGAGATTCTACACAGCCATCTTCGCGTGAGGAGGATAGTATCACGCTGGGTGCCGCACAACCTCACCGATGCTCAGAAGCAGGCCCGGGTGGAATGGTGCCGTGATATGCTTAACAAATTTGAAGCAGGCTCGTCTCGGCGTGTTTACGACATCGTTACAGGTGATGAGTCCTGGATTTATCAATACGACCCAGAAACCAAGCGCCAGTCGACTGTTTGGGTGTTTCAAAATGAGCCAACGCCTACCAAAGTGAAGCGATCTAGAAGCGGGGGTAAGATTTTGATCGCTAGCTTTTTTAATTTGACTGGCCACTTGGTATCAATTCCCTTACGGGATCAAAGAAGCATTAATGCCGAATGGTATACTACCAAATGTTTGCCAGAAGTTTTCTCTGTTATAAGCAACAAGCGACCAAACACAGGGCTCCGCGGGCTACTGCTCCACCACGACAATGCACCTGCGCACACCGCACTCAAAACGAGGGACTTCCTGGACAGCACGCCAGTCAAACTCCTGGGTCACCCTCCTTACAGCCCTGATCTAGCACCGTGTGACTTCTTTTTATTCCCAAAAATAAAAAATCTGCTCAAAGGGATACAATTTTCGTCGCCGGAAGATGCGCTGGCTGCGTTCGAGCAGGCTGTAAACGAGGTGTCTGCGGCGGACTGGAAAAAGTGTTTTGAAAACTGGTTTAGGCGCATGAATCTTTGTATAGAGGCTGGTGGAAAGTACTTTGAAAAGATTTGATAAAAATATATGTACGTATAGAACAATTTTTTTAAGTTTCGCAAAACTTTCTGAGTGTCCCACGTATTAATATATACCGTACAATTTCGTTTCGATGCACGCAGTAGTCACTCACAGTGTCATTATGTTTTTAACCGACTTCAAAAAAAGGAGGAGGTTATGTAATCGCCGGGTTTTTTTTTTTTTTTTTTTTTCATGTATGTACTCCGATTACTCCGATATTTGTGAGCCGATTTACGTGGTTGTTTTTTTATTTGGTACAGAAAGTCCGCGCGGTGGTCCCATATAAATTTTATTGACTTAGGTTGAGTAGTTTTTTAACCAGCTTCAATAAATCAGTTTATTTTAGCTTCGCCTATCTAGATGATCTGCTCATTGGTTCGTTTTTCTGAGAATTCTTGGCCGATATGCGTGTTTTTTTTTCACGATAGTGATTGGACGTTTGGAAGAACATGAGCGAGACCTTTGCCCAGCAGTGGGATAACAAATGTTAATAAAAAAAAAATCTCAAATTGGTTATATAAACATTTATGAATCAATCCTCGCAATTTTAAACTAAAAAGTATGAAATAAAAACTTTTAAACAAAAAATTAAACCGACTTCAAAAACCTTAACTAAAAAGTAAAAAATAATCCTTGTATGTATTTCAAAATCTTAACATAAACTGTTTTTACTATAGATATAGCGCTCGACAGTACATTATATTTCCATGACGCAAAGGGTCAATCACGCGCCGACTTTTAGCCGACTTCAAAAAAAGGAGGAGGTTATGTATACGGCGGGTTTTTTTTTTTTTTTTTTTTTTTTTTCATGTATGTACACCGATTACTCCGAGATTTCTGGGCCGATTTGCGTGGTTGTTTTTTTATTTGGTAGAGGAAGTCCGCGCGGTGGTCCCATATAAATTTTATTGATTTAGGTCGAGTAGTTTTTTAACCAGCTTCAATAAATCAGTTTAATTTAGCTTTGCTTACCTAGATGATCTACTAATAGTTTCGTTTTTCTGTGAATTATCAACTAAAAAAGTATGAAATAAAAACTTTTTAACAAAAAATAAAACCGACTTCAACAACCTTAGCTAAAAAGTAAAAAATAATCCTTGTATGTATTTCAAAATCTTAACATAAACCAAAATTTTGAAGGCGGCGCGTGTTTTTCATGTATGTTCGCATAAACTGTTTTTTACTATAGATAAGCGCTCGACAGTACATTATATTTACATGACGCAAAGGGACAGTAACGCGCCGCCTTCAAAATTTTGGTTTATGTTAAGATTTTGAAATACATACAAGGATTATTTTTTACTTTTTAGTTAAGGTTTTTGAAGTCGGTTTTATTTTTTGTTAAAAAGTTTTTTTGTTATACATTGTAGCGTGCTGTTTGGGACTTGATTATTTTTAGAACCGAGTTCCGAACAGGTGGTAGCTAGTGTAGCTACCAACCATTTTCTCTATTAAAATTAAAACATTTTTTTATTTCAATAGCCTCACGGAGCATTCTAGGTACATATCGGTTTTCCTTCGCCAGGACTTGTGGTTAATCAAATCGAAGAAAATGTTTGAGTTTGTCTAAGCCATGTTCACATACTGCAGACTTCGTGGAGCGTCTGTTCATGACGTCAGCTATATGTTATTTAATTCTAGTGGCTTGTTTGTTTTTGTTTGCCTTATGTAGTCATTTAAAATAAATTACGCGATGTAATCCGATTAAACTTGTTTTATTATAATGTGTAGTGATCGTGAAAACCTAAAAAAATATTATTTGATTTAAATTGCATGAATATCTACATTTTCTAATGTACTTATCTATGACTTTCTTATTACTTCACTTTCAGTGTCAGCATTACCTTATTTAGGGCGGGAAATAATTCTGTAAGTTTAAAAAAATATAATACGATACCCTACCAATTTAAGTATCTTCTTTTGTCATCTACTTACTTCACTTGCGCGTGCGTCGATTCTAAAAGCAATGCCTTTTTTCTGTTGGTCTAAGAAGCAATGTTCAAAGTATCTGTAAGTTCTACTATTCTTTTAACAATAATGGTGATAAAGAAATAAAAGTACAATGTTCTCTATTTGCGAATATATTGTTCTGTTTTTTACATTCATACTTATAATGGCATCGTTATCTATTTTGCGAAGATTTTTACAATCGATAGTTTTTTAGGGTTCCGAAGTCCTACAAGGAACCCTTATAGTTTCGTCATGTCCGTCCGTCTGTCCGTCTGTCCGTCTGTCCGTCTGTCCTAATCCTTTACAGCTTAATAACTTCTACAGTTATAAACATAAGTAAATGAAATTTTGTTAAAAAATAGTCTGCATATAGATCTCAATTTTAAAAGAATAAAAAAATAGTTTTTACGTTCTTTAGGGGTGGCGCCCATACATGTGAAATGGGGAAAAAATAATTTTTTTCACTGCACCCCATCGTGTGGGGTATCATTGAATAGGTCTACTAAAATGAAGGTAATGTTTCATACACCACTTTTTTATCAGGTGTACCATCTGCGAAATATAGCCCGCCAAAGTGGCTTGCAATGTGTCCCCCCCCCTGCCATTTCTAAACTATGCAACGTAGAAACTTATAATCTTCCACATTGATAGACCTTTGTGAAAACTCTCTTTTAAAATTATTTCGAGTATAATGTGATTATAATTTTTTGAGTTATAGACAGAAAACCGAAAAATACTTAAAACGTCCTAGTTCAAAGGTCATTGACCTTAGAGAAAAATTATCATGGCAAGTAATGCTCCTTTAGCTACTTTCTATTTGAAAAAATCACAAAAAGTAACTTTGACATCAATCAGACTTCTTAAATTTGGCTTCTTGAATTTATCGCTAGATGGCGCTACTAACAACACGCTCTGAGTTGCGAATGCTGCCGATTATTGCAAAAACTAAAATAGCCATGATTAATATTCGATTTGATTCGTTTGTACACCTACTTAAGGAACCCTATAATAGTGAGCATGGCCCGACATGCTCTTGGCCGGTTTTATTTCATTGTCGATGGCGCTTCGATACAGATTTGATAAAAGTTATTATCAGGTTCAGTTCGGAAGTGTATAATTTGCTTCCTTTTAGAATTTTAGTATCATATTTTGTTATTTGTGTCATTGCTTTTAATGTTTTTTTCTCTTCCTTGAATTCAATTTTAATTACTGATGAATTTATTGTTTTATTCTTTTAAGTAATTTAAATGAAGGATCTATAAATTAACATTAAATAAAAAACAAGTTCAAAATAATATAAACATCTTTATTATCCCCTATATTATGCCTTTACGTTCTCTTACAATGTTATAAGTTTCAAATAATATATCCTAGGGTGGGATCCTTTCTGGGCCTTTTTAACGAAAGAAGGACAAAAGAGTTTAAATTCATTAATTTTAGTAATTCAGTCTTTATTGGCAACACTGAATTTTTAAAAGTAGCCGCTTAAATTTAACGCAGTCTTATCTACTTTATCTACATAATAATAGAATATACTAATATTTAGAGTAAAAAGTGACCAACAAGAAGCACTGGAAAAGCGTTACAACTTTATTTACATTTTATCAAGCGGGTCTTAACATGGTAACTCGAATTGTGTTTGAAGTTACGTATTCAAGGATCCGAAATATCATATTAAACTACAACTTAAATCTAATAATGTTTTCTATATATAATTTGCGGAAAATTTTTGAAGGTCTCTCGAAAAATATACAGTCAGAGTGAAGAAAACCTGTCAAAAAACCCCTATGCCTCTTTTTGCTTGTCATTTCAATTTTCTTAAACTAATCCACAGTGATGTTACTTTATTGACACAAAAGATTCAGAATGAAAGTTAAACCTTAGAAATGAAAAGATATTTATATCAACAAAATAACATCGGCTAATATTAAAGTTATAATAATTTATATAAAAATACAAATGCATGAAGGATATGTGCAATTATTTCTTGAGAAAATAATATCAGTCGTAAAACATCTTATTCAATAATGAGTATTAATCATAATGAAGTAGAATAACGAGCATGAAGTTGGGTGATGATTGATGATGAAACTGATGAAGATGATGGTGATGAAGAGATGTGCAGCTGAAGTCCGATGTAGTCGCATTAACATCTGCAAAAGAAGAAAAAGATAACATTAATACAAATGGTAAAATACATAATAAAAAGATAAAATTAAATACACTTGGTAAAATATATAATGTTAACATTTTACAGAATGGTCAAGAAATCGGTCATAATTTATTAACTGGGCATGGAATAATAATCGCAAATTCAGTGCCCCTTATCGTTATACTAATCTAAGAAACAAATTTTAATAACAGAGTATAGAAAAGCTTTGACCCAGAGAGAGGAGCCATATTATTATTCGCAGTACTCTCTGATCCTACATTATGATAATGGCTATCGGAACGTACAACGGAAGAAATAATCTAGTTCCGCACCTTACATATATTTTCCTTTAAACTACTGTATTGTAATGTTATTCTTAAGTAATTGCTGTTGGTCTTCCAAATAATAAATAAATAAATTAGTTTTAGAATTAAATTGAGTCATAACGTATAGTAATAGAAGGTGCATACAATGACAGGTTACCTGTTGCACCAAATAGTATACAAGTCACATAGCTATTTAGTGAATCTTATATTACTGGCAACATATATTTATGGTTCTTTTTTTGAAGTGGATTAGTTCGCTTTTTTCATTTACCTAGCTTTTTTCCATGTGAAGTTTCTTTACTATTCAGCCAGGAACAGCTTTTATAAGCATGTGTTATTAGTTTCTTCTCTATTGCTTTGGCAGTATTGGCTTTATCTTATGTTTTCGTGTCTATGTGGATATGAATTTTATTTATATTTGCTTGCTTAATTAGTCTTTATCTATGTCTACATCTAAATCTTCCCCTATTTACACACTTTATATTATCGTTTGACACACTGAACGCCGTATCCCGTTGCGTCCATGTAGCCTTAAATAATTATTACCTGTTGTAAGGTAATACTGTATCTAAACTCGACTTGTTCCATATTGGCTAGTGAAAATACGCGTCAGCTGGTCGCCAGGGGAACAACTTGCATTTTTTATTTATATTTTAACATACTCCAGTCGCTAGTGTTGGTGTAATAAAAATTATAATGGGTACCTACTAAAATGTCCCGTGTTTTCAGTAGTTCATGAATGTTGTCTGATTATTTGTTAATTAATGGTTTTTTTTCTTTTGTAACGGATCATCGTATTAATGTATTGTGTCTTTTATATTTTAAAAAGTTCGTTGACTGTTTTATATTTAATTACGTTTTATGATCTAAATTTTCTGCCCAATTAAAACCCACATCAAAATGATAATATTTAAATTTTCAGCTTTTAATTACCAAGATAATGTAACCAGAGGAAGTATTCTTGTGTTTCATAAATTAAAAAAAGTCAAAGACGCTGTCTGTCACCAATGCTAGAAAAACATTTGACACAATATGCGGTGCCATCTTTGATATCCATAA
This sequence comes from Asteroscopus sphinx, assembly GCA_949699075.1. Classification (NCBI taxonomy): domain Eukaryota; kingdom Metazoa; phylum Arthropoda; class Insecta; order Lepidoptera; family Noctuidae; genus Asteroscopus; species Asteroscopus sphinx. The sequence continues at coordinate 14,455,672 of OX453025.1, read as the reverse complement.
CACAATTGAACAATAATCATAAAAACATTTTTTGCAAAACATTGGACGACCACCTAGATCACCCCGAGACGCCATTGCGTATCCTTTTATTACATGGTCGTTAGATTTTTTTTCGCAAAGGCAAATACATTTTTTAACAATCCGTATTGCAAAAAGTAGTCAATTGTTTTCTATGACTTTTTACATCTATTTGCGCAAGATAATTGTTGGCGAATGGTTTTCAATTCTTTGTTACTTATAATGGCTTTGTGTCGGTTCTTCTTAAAGGTACCCCGAACTGCTACGAAATTACACGCTGTTGTACTGAAATTTAATAAAAACTTGGCTAGCGTGTTTTATGAACTTTAATTTTTCAAGCGAATGCGTGGTTCACTCACCGCTTTAACGATCAAAATAAACTATGAAATAAAAACATAAAAATGTAAACTATAGATTCTTTTCATTGCGCATCCTCTCGATTATGATCTCAAGGTATTTATAGCTATTGAATTGAATTTTATTTCAAACAGACATAAATATCGCTGTAATAGTCATATATCTAAACTTCATATTTCAATTGAACGGAGAAACAAGCGTTTAAAATGTTTACTTTAATGGGCGCAGCAGTTGGCAGGCGCTACATTTTAAATTCACAATTGCTACACATTCTGGACACAAAAGATCTAGTTTTTAACGCGACGCATCCAATTACAATCTACTGATAAAGATACTAATTATAATAGAAGTGCACTGCGTGTCCCACTCATGCCCTGCCCTAGAGCAAAAAACAAGCCAATATTTGCCGCCAGTTGCCCCAGCGTGCACCGGCCGTCAGTGGTCATCCGGTCATCCTTGGCTGGGCCAGGCTCCATGCACCTGTCATTGTTCAATTAAACCAGGCGACACATTGCCTTAAATAATACCTCAAATTGTATACGCTAGCATACACTGTAGACATCGAAGTACCTATTCTTAAAATATACGAAAAATTCTCTGTCCTGTCATAAATTCAGTTGTTTGACGCTAGTCGATAACAGATGGCAGTGCGCGGTTGGATGCTGTTTCAGTATAATAATATTGTTTTTATTCTACTCGCCTTTTTTTACAATTAAAATATTATTCATCTCATCTCATTAAAACTAAGTATGGAATCATCGATTAAAGTTCTTGGATTACGATCGTCATCTCGTGACTGGTCGGATCGTCAACTAGAACACTTAGTACTAGGCTGGCAGAGGCCATAAAGAGTTTATACGTTACGTACCTACATACATTACGTGGCAACGCCTTCTAAGCAGTTCTGAATACCGAGTGTAAGTGTAAGCCATATGAAAGGACTTGCAGGTTTGTTCGACCTGCCTAGATAGGGAGACTGGGATTTTTCTTAGAACCTGGTTTAATATTTGAATTATTTAAACAGTAGGTAATTACCTACTGTATGACGATATTATCACATAAATAAAAACATTACCCTCCTTCTGGGGCAGTCGGGTAAAAATCTATTATTTTTCATTTGTTCCCCTGTTCTCTACCAAGCCTGATCAAGTATTTTTTTAAATGGATTAAATTTTCTTAATCCTTATCTAAAAAAAGAACACGGAAGCTAAAATAATGCCTTCCTTTATTGTAAGATCAAGAAAAGCGAGTTATCTTCAGCTTATTACGGGGAGACGAGGTACCAGGCTCTCAGAGATTGCGGGAGGCCAACTTGTGACGTACGCAGTTTCAATGTTGTAGTTGTATACACAGACGTAAGTACGTGGTCAAGTTTGGAGGTGTGCGTGAGCGCGTGTAGGCGCGTCACAATCACAGCGACTGACGACATTTGGACGTACTTTTCTGTATTTTCAAAAAGTGCTTTTTTATTTTTACCAACTTTTTTGATGATTGAAACCGTAACACTTATTGATTACTTCCCAATAAGCCCTAAAAATCCTTTAAAAAGCGATTTCTATTTTCGGAAAATTCCTTAATCTAAAAACTATGTATTTAAAATCCGGGCAACGCGTCAAGGCGAGACGTAAAGCGACTTTTTTCTAATTCGTAAGGTTGACGCTCTCGTGTTCACACGGGGGCAAGCCTTCACACGTTCGTGTTCGTTGCCTCTACGAACTGCCTATGCGGAAACACAACTTTGCTATTAACACGCGTTCCTTTACTATGAGATACTGCCACTTATGCACGTACATACATACATATTATACGATTTATACGTGTTGTACGAGGAAAGCGTTTTCACTACAACACACAGGCATCCGACCAAATACAAGTAGAATGAGAGCATGCGCCGTGTACGCATGTAGATTTACATTTGTGTACGATTTTCCACATGTGAAAGTTGCGTTCATGTTGTATTTTCAGATTCGTTCGTGAGCAGTTTCTATGTTTTGGGTACTAGGGGAGCAGAAGTTCAAAGGAGTTATTCACGCACACGTGCTAGTTTCCTGTTGATGTGTGCGTTATCTAAACACCGCTCTTATCTAACAGACACGACAAACACATCAATTGGTGTTTTGATTAGATTTAAATATAAAAATAGTTGGAAATTTTGTTGTGCAATTACGTTATTGTTTTCAAAATAGCATGTTGGGCGGTCTTGATAAGGTGGGTGCACCTCGAGAGTTGATTGAACGCCTGCGATCTCATCACATCCTAGTATTTGGCTTTCAGTGCAATCGTGTCATTGACTTGATCGATGACGAATCCATCAGTAGCCACGACATAAAAAAGATACGAGGAAAGCTATCATCAGCAAATTAAAATGATCATCCACGTATTTTATCTTCTAATGGATGTACAATGTAGATACTGGGTGACATTGTATGAATCAATAATAATGCTTGTTATGCTTGTCTAATCATGTATTAATATTTTATTATTTTGGACGGCAAATTGCTTTAGCTGGCCGTAGGCAATTTTAATTATAGGTACACTGGATGTTACCTACTCAAGTATTTTTATGGAAAATAAAAAAAGTTGCACGTGGTCATTTTGTAGATTGATCGAATCGATTCTTATAATGAGACAAATACACGAATTTCGGGTAGAAATAAAATGTTGTATATGTCAGAACGTTAAAAATAGATTCAATGTAATGCCATAGGAACGGGCTAAATTAATATGCATTGAATAAAAAATACTTCTGAATATAAATTACACAAAAGGCCAGCCATTACATAGACAAGATAAAATTACAATACGAATGTTTTTAAAAACAAAATTAAGCGGGAATGAACAGCACACTTTCAAAAATAGGTTGCCCCAATAAAAAAAAATAAAAAACTGTAACTGCCAATTAAAAAACTCCACAGTTCAAATCGATCAGTTGAAAAAGGAACGTTCACGCGGATATTACGCCAGGCGATATGTTATGCAAACTCTGATGCAACTAAACTTGTATTGTAACGAGTAAGGTTGCAGATAAATATTTAATTTTAGGTGGCTGTGGCCAATATTTGACCCACTGGCTGCATTTACTGACCGACAGTTTGATGTACATTCGGCACGAGTGCGGTAAATGTCAAATTATAACGTAAAATTCACAGACGAGTAAAAAATGGCGGACGGAATCTTGCTAAGTTTTCTTAGCGAGATTCCATCCAATCAAAGCAAGTTCATCAAAGTGCTTCAATCTTTTGATTGAAACACTTTCCTAAACCAACTATAATTTCGACAGAAATTTTACCACACCAGATATAGGTATATTGTTATTTTATTAGTGACACTACGACAATGCCTACCGTCACATGAGATTTGTTGCGTAATCGCGGCTTTTTGTCTAATTATGGGTGTGAATGTGTGCGTGCCAGCCCGTCCTTTTAAGCTATCCGTCTTACTATGGGTACTTCACTTTTTGTTTAGCGAGATTCCGTCCGCCTTTTTTTTATTCGTCCAAGGTAAAATTTGTAAGTAACTCACATTTCATGATGATGATGATGACTCCTGCAGTATTTAACAAACCAACTCACATTTCTTCAAGTAACTCACATTTCTTGGTTTGTTAAATACTGCAGAAGTCTCACATTTCTTCAAGTAACTCGCATTTCTTGGTTTGTTAAATACTGCAGAAGTAATTCACAGGTATTGTAATGAACAGACAAGATTAAAATGAACTTTAAATAGTCCAGGTAGGTACATACAAAAAAAGAGTATAACGTTTTAGATTTGAACACAGTAATGACAGGTTACGAACGTATCGCGTGCAAGTATGAAAAGAAAAGCATATGTAAGGAAGATAAGCGAATAAACAATGCAGTTTTTTAGTTTCTAGATAAGCATAGAGTATTAACTCTATCTAATGAATCAGCTTACCATAAAATATTGCCACACTTTTTGTAATTCGAATATTAAGTAATTTACAGGTTAAATAATTAGTGCGTTTAAAAATGTCGAACGATTGGAATTGCACATGATAGTACAAGCATTCGAGGTCATGCAATTGTGAAATTATTTCGTACAGATCCGTCAAAACCTTTTAATTTTAAATTGTGATGGTTCAAGACAAGTGAAAGGATTCTTGTCGTTATAAACGCTAATAAGTAAAGGAAACAGACAAAATTGTGTCACAACTCATGCAAAATGGTACAGAAGGCTACATTCTTGTTTATAGATGACATAAAACTGCTATCTGAAGCCTATCTGTAAAGTACCAAATATAAATTTGAATGAGATGGAATTAGTTTGAATCATTTTTGTCCGCAAAATTTTATAAGCCATTATGTAAAAATAATGAATGAAGACAGTCGAAACAATTACTTAATTTATTGAAAGAACGCTATCGAGATCCTTCCAGTAGGTACCATGGAATTAGGACTTTTCGCTATTTAAAAAAATCCAATTAAGTTAAAGTTCTCAATAAATTCATTGATAACTAATTAAGCTACGTGGATATCTATCTACAATACTGTATTATCTTTTTCTAATGTTTGGTTAAAGATATTTGTGTTCAAACAAATAGGAACAGGTTCCTTACAAGTTTATTGACTCCACCAAAATTCTACCATACATTCCTTGTCTCATATTTTTTGATAGAAAATTAAAAACACTGCTGGGTGATTGTAGATTTGTTTTTTTTAGCTTTGCTCGTTAGCTTACGTGACTCTTACGTATTTAATAAATGTTTCTAGATTTTTCTAGAGTTGAGATATATAAATACTTACATAGACATGCTTTAGCTTTAAGCTTTGGAATTTGCGACCGTATTTTTACTTCCACCGATGTTTTTTCTTAACGTTTGGACTTGGAGTGACAGCAATGAGCGGCAGGCAAATTGTTGGCAAGTGACTGATTGTAATCTAATAAAGAATTATTTGAACATTATTTTAGATAATCAGGTAATAGCTATAAACAAACGCGTAGGTAGGTACTGGAACAATAAAACTGGGAAATGAAGTCATAATCAAGAAGAAGTACCTATTGATAGATCGAAGCTCTAGTCCATCTGCAGAAGACTCATAAATTTGAATATGCAAACTACAAGACATAATTTTCGAGCTGACATCAAAAACTGTTTTACACATATTCAAATGAGCGTTTTGAACAATTTATCTTACGTGTGCACACGAAATAATAGCATCGAGAGCGTATTATTAATGCACGTAATTTGGCATGTCCCTAAATAATGATTTTATACTTGCATAAACATAGCGACACCTGCTCCATCATGCGGCGTGGCTCGGCACTGCCCACTTAATTATTTAAACATAAAACCTTTAATTAGACCTACCAGCTGCCATGCGACCTTGTATTGCACCTTTGTAATGCGACAAGCAGTATTTTGCATCGCAATAAGTATACATTTTTAACTCAATTCATGCGCTGTTTTTATTTGTTGCAGAAAAAATGGCGATCTCTTGACGTTCTTTGTTGATATTTTAAGAATCGATAACATTATTGTTCTAATTTGCATGTTAAACTGAATAATAAGTATGTAAAGTTCGTCGATTAATGCATCTGCTTGGGGAGGAAGCCCGAAGAATGCATTAGCTTCTGTGTGCGTGTTTGTACTCTTGTCTATTATGTTTTATGGTCACCTGTATGTCAAACTGCACACGTTTCGTGCACTTTTAAGACACATGCTGTGCATTTAGACTAGAATTAAGATCTATTTTTGTCGTACATAGTCTTGCTGTGTAATTTTGTGCTGTTTTGTGTAGTGGAATTGAAGGTATGCATTAATTAATACGATACCGATGGATTATATTGACTGGACAGAAGCCGTAAGATATTTCGTGAAATGTTTTTGGAAACGTCTAATTGTATTAAAGTAAAACATCATTTTTAGTAAAAAATACTGTCAGAATCTTGTATCTGCACAATTTTTTTGCGAAACGAGTTCAAGGCCCACCTGACTAACTAAATAACAACTAACTAACGATCAGTATTTTATAAACCACAAATTATCCACGACGATTCTTTATTTAAAAGTTAAAAAACCGGAAAGGTTACGTTCTAACCCTACAATTTGCGTATTAAAATGATGTTGAGCATTTTTCAAATAATGCATTTTATTTCGTCACTATACACTAGGTTGAAAATTCCTGCGTCACTGACGCAACTTTGATTGTTAAGTATGTGTGTCGTACTTGATTTCATGTTTTTACATAATGTTGTGTTGTGCAGTCTGTAGCAAATATCTGAGGCAAGTACTTAAAAATAAATTCATTTTTACTCAAGTGTGTGTAAAGGTTTAAGAATTGATTGGTTTGGGTCGTACGACTATGTGCAAGAACTAATTCCTCGTTCAGTGACATAATTTATGCACACGTAATGTCGGTAAAGGACGCGCAATAAATAGTCTATGGATAGCGACATACATCATCACTAGTTAAGTGTCATTTTTATCGTACATCAAGACCGCGTAGGCCGTAGGCATTTTTTTTTTATTCAACTGCGATTACCTATCCAGGAAACATCGTTTTAGGAAACCTGTATCCGAGTCTTTAACCTGACCATATAACGTGTTTTATTACTCCTAGTTGCCCTAAAAAGAGAAATAAAATATCTTTTTCTGGCTCAAGTTTTATCACAATCAAATTACGCCACATTAAGTTACGACGCGACCAGTCTTGACTATATTAAGTTACCAAAATAGATGGCATGAGTTTAAATGGACTAACAAAGGAAGAAACCAACGTGCGGAGAATATTATGAGCAAAAAATATGGCGGACTAGGGTGGTAGTGACCTATGATGACGCAATGCCAAAAACAGGCCACACTGCAGCCGACAGAGGCTCGCTGCCGAAGAGGGGTCAAGGAGGTTCATCGCGGAATATTGCTCAATCTGATACAGACATGTGCGAACCTAAATATCACGTACTCGTGAATCACCGTGTCATCGCTACGACCAATTAAAAAATATATATCAGTTTCCAAATTCAAAGTTTCGAAGTAGATACGTTTGTTTGCGTAACGTCTTCCGTGTTGCATTTGTCAAATATTGAGTTCAGTGTTGCAATTTTATAAAATCTAGGTATATTAAATTCTTTTTTGTGTACTGAATTTGTATTAACTTGGTGTAAGTAACGACTTTTTTGATGTCGTCGAGGAGCGTGGTGGAATCGTGTCCGCGTCTATTTTGAACTCCCGATCGGACGTTCGCCCGGTTGTTGAACTGGAATAATTCGGCAAACACAGGCACATTACGCGCTGTTAATCTTATATTATGATACGTGTTGAGCCGTGTGCCGATTATAAAATACCTTTCCGCGTACTCGTCTACACACGGGGTATCGGTTTTATACTTTATTACACCTAATGTAATTAACAATATCTTGAAGGAAGTCTATACTGAAACAATATTAACTACAGATTGGTATCAGATAATTGAATACCAGAGTACCTACCTACAAAGTTCAAAACCTCGTTTTTAAAAGTTGTTTTTTAATGTTCGCGAATTATATGACACAATAATGAAAATTAATTATAGCAACGATTAAATTCGCAATACAAATGAGCGGTGTGTTGTGTTTACGCGAAGTGGACGCAAACATGCAGAGATGGGTCGCTGCTGTGTGGGTGCGTCACTCCACTAGTGTGGGTGTGTAGTCTCTGTGTGTGTACGTGGAAGCGCGCGATGAAATAAAATATGTCCGGTCAATGAACTCGCGGTCGGTGCCATAAAAATCGCGATACTGGCCGAAATTCGGACAGAAAGCCGAATATTCAACCTTATAATTGATATAAAAATATAAAGTTTATGGTAACGCACTGGCATGGCGCGTGTTCTAAATTAAAAATGATCTTATTTCGGTGTCCAAAAAGTCCGAATATGGCGGCCGGGGAATAGGAAGGATTACAGCTGTGCAACGAACTTTAATATGCAGCGTGCAGCTCTCGTGTCCGCCACGGCGACAGCTGTCCGTTTCGCTCTTTGTCTCACAGCACCCATGAGTCCCATGACTGAATCTTAATTTTGACCAACCCTTAAAAATGGAGATGTCTGTCAAATACAATAGGACCATTCAATTTTAGAATTCAAAATTTGACAGCCATCTCCAGTAATGAAAAAAAAAATTAAAGAAAATAAAATACTTACTTGAATTGAATTTTGGTGCTATCCGATTTGGAGCATCATTTTGTTTTTTTTTTCTCTTCATAATGTTGATGTTGTTTCTATGGGTGTTCATTTCCGGATTGCACGCGGCGCGCGAGTCAGCTGATTTCCATCCAATGACCTTGCGAACACGTCCTCCCTTCATTTTATTCATACTATTTACAGGCGATGAGTTGTTTATCGTTCAGTGGACACGTTCGGAGGTAAACCTTCTTCTTCTACAGGAGGACGTCTCCCGCGGACTGGTGCCTGTGAATATCCTGCGTCTTCCGCAACACATCTTGTCTCATCGGAGATGGGGTTTAGTAAATTTCCGTGGGGTCTAAACCGATCATTGTCACTTTAGTATTGTCCGGTAGGATCAAGTACTTTTGTGTCCATTTTTTTAAATAAGATTCTTATAGGATTTGGACTAATGGAGGGTTGTGGAAGTTAGTACTGACCGGTGGGGTCCAGCGTGGAGTCCATCTTGATAGTTTTTTTTTAATAAAGTCCAGTTGGGTCCAGAGTAAGTATATCCATGTTAGCACAGTCAACACAACAGTTCGTATAGTGCACGGTCGCGAGTTTGGTTCGGGGCACTGTAGTGATCGCGCGTGCGTCGTGCCGGCCAATGAGACGAGCGCTGCGCCTGCGCGCTTATATGATAGAAGCGTGCTATGTAGCTGACATCTGGCGGTGAGTGGACGAAATGTGGAAATATAGTTTTCCGAACAGCGGCGTCGGCGTTAAAATGAACGTTGTGATAATTCTTGGTCTCGAGAATTTACTTTTTTTAACGGATGAAAATATGGAGTAAATTACAGTTCGATCTAGATTGTTTTACAGTCAAGATTGATATGAGTTAAGAGCACTTGAAAAGTGTCATTGAACTAACAAGTCATTCAATATAGGTAGTTTGTAAAAACCTCGAGTCCTGTGACAGATGTCAAATACGTACAAATAATGTCAAAATACGTTACCAATGTACTACACGATTTGACATCTGTCACAGCTATATTTTACGAACTATAATGATATTGGTTCTCTTACAGTATCCAAAATAAACATGATTGGTTTTACTAATTTTCATATTCTCTGCGGCTTCAGATGTTGTCGGAAGCTATTTAAAATCCCCTCATTTTAAAACTTTGATGTTCGGTACTGCCACCTGACATGATAAGCTGATCGCCCTTTTGATACTTCTATTTGATAATTTGTTTTATTAATCCCTGTGTTTGCTTATTGCCCATAAATATTGTTTTAAATATTTTCTTTCATTGACAGGTGGACAGTGAGTGGCATTTTCTTCGAGGACAGCAATATTTCGAGGGTTTACTGTGAAAACCTGCTAAATAATTAGTATACGTTACTTTTGGCTAACGCAGTTTGAGAAAATAGTTTGTTCAGAATCACCGTCCTGGAGAATCGATTGGAATAGTTTTTATGTTTTTAGGGTTCCGTACCCGAAGGATGCCAAACGGGACCCTATTACTCTCGCTACGCTGTCGGTCCGTCCGTCCGTCCGTCCGTCTGTCTGTCACAGGGCTGTATCTTTTGAACGGTAATAGGTAACCGGTTGAAATTTTCTCATAATATGTGTTGCTATGAGGTGTATCACGAAAAATACTAAAAACAAAAAAAAAGTCTAAAACCAAAGGGGGACCCCATACAAGAAACCTCAAAAAACATGCATTTTGTTCAACGTTTGTGTTCCTGCTCTACCTCAAAACGGTACAAAATACCAGCGTCAAACTTGGTCAGATTATAGTGCATATTATGTAGTTTAGTAACAAATACTAAAAATAAGACAAATATAGACATATGTGGTAGTACCTGCGTAAGAAAGAGATGCAAAAATTCATATTTCGCGCACTGTGCGTTGATGTCTTTTGATAAACTCTCGTAAATTAAATCAGTTTTTATGGGGTATCAGGTCGTTGAGAGGTACGGAACCTTTACTGCGCGAGTCCGACTCACACTTGGCCGGTTTTTATGTTTTTTATACTGTTACATTTTAACAAAAAAATTACAATTTGAAACTCAGTTTGGTTATTATGGTTAAATTCAGTACATCAGCGGATCGTGAATAGGTGCATAAAGTCCAGGTAGTTCGGCTCAATTAGTTTCCGTGAATCAGGTATACCCTGCACGAAATTTTTCACTGTTTTCGATACCAAGTAGGGAACTCACAATAACTCTAAAAGCATGTAATTTTGTGATTCAGAAAAAAAAACGGTTCCAATCGACACTCCTGGTGATTCTGAACAACTAGTTTCCCAAAGCAACGTTGTATGTGTCTATGATTTTTTTAAATTTATTATTTTGCAGGTTTTCGCACCAAGCCCTCGATTTTTTTTTAGGGTATAGGATGGCGAAACACGCTGAAGGACCACCTGATTTTAAACGGTTACCTTTGCCCATAGCAACTTCAATGCCACCTATATATGCTGTTGACTAAACGGTACCGCAAGTCTCTTCGCCAAACTGAGACATGAAGATGGAAAGTCTCATCGGCACCCGTACCCTTTAGACCGAAACACAGCAATGCAAGAATCACTATTTGGCGGAGAAGTAGGTACGGTGGTAGTACTTCCCCGGACAAGCTCTTTCACAAAGGAGCTCTACTACTACGATTTGAAATAGGTACAAGAGCACCGTGGTATTATTATAAAAATCTCTACGTGCCGTTTTTTCTATGTACGTGGGACACTCAGAAAGTTTTGCGAAACTAAAAAAAATTGTTCTATACGTACATATATTTTTATCAAATCTTTTCAAAGTACTTTCCACCAGCCTCTATACAAAGATTCATGCGCCTAAACCAGTTTTCAAAACACTTTTTCCAGTCCGCCGCAGACACCTCGTTTACAGCCTGCTCGAACGCAGCCAGCGCATCTTCCGGCGACGAAAATTGTATCCCTTTGAGCTGATTTTTTATTTTTGGGAATAAAAAGAAGTCACACGGTGCTAGATCAGGGCTGTAAGGAGGGTGACCCAGGAGTTTGACTGGCGTGCTGTCCAGGAAGTCCCTCGTTTTGAGTGCGGTGTGCGCAGGTGCATTGTCATGGTGGAGCAGTAGCCCGCGGAGCCCTGTGTTTGGTCGCTTGTTGCTTATAACAGAGAAAACTTCTGGCAAACATTTGGTAGTATACCATTCGGCATTAATGCTTCTTTGATCCCGTAAGGGAATTGATACCAAGTGGCCAGTCAAATTAAAAAAGCTAGCGATCAAAATCTTACCCCCGCTTCTAGATCGCTTCACTTTGGTAGGCGTTGGCTCATTTTGAAACACCCAAACAGTCGACTGGCGCTTGGTTTCTGGGTCGTATTGATAAATCCAGGACTCATCACCTGTAACGATGTCGTAAACACGCAGAGACGAGCCTGCTTCAAATTTGTTAAGCATATCACGGCACCATTCCACCCGGGCCTGCTTCTGAGCATCGGTGAGGTTGTGCGGCACCCAGCGTGATACTATCCTCCTCACGCGTAGATGGCTGTGTAGAATCTCGTGAACGCTTCCCGATCCAATCTTCAATATGTGTTGAATCTCCTGATATGTAATTCGCCTATTGTCTTGGATTAAATTTTTCACTGCTAGCACGTTTTCTTCGGTAACAGCCGTCAAAGGGCGACCGCTTCTTTCGTCATCCCCCAAAGTTGGTCGACCGCGCTTGAATTCGTTATACCAACGATACACGGTTGCCTTGGAAGGGCCTTCATCCATGAATGCCATTTGAAGTCTATCGTACGATTCATCCGGTTTCAGGCGACACTTGAAATCGTATAAAATCATAGCTCTAAAATGTTCCCGGCGCAGATCCATATTTCAGTGAGACACAATACTTTGAATTAACTCGCAAAAAATGTGGAGGGAAATTTTGAAATTGGAACTTACTTATTTTTACTTATAAATAATCATATTTTCGAAAAACATTATAACTGGCCAGTCTCCCATATATAAAAACTTTTTTTCGCAATACTTTCTGAGGGGCCTGGTATTTCAAACACATCGCAACCTTGCTGAGCGTAGGTATTTTGAAAAACGTACATCTTTGATTCATATTTGTGTTTACGCATAATGATTAGTTTTAAAATAGTTATCTAATACATTTTAATCAATGGCATAAATCGATACATTGTCATTATAGTCTTTGTTCTGTGTTTTATTTAGATTAGCTAGGTATATTAAAAACCCATCAAAGTTTGGCTACCTATTGCGCATTTTGTAAATATTTTAAATACATCGTGAATATGTTTTGTTGTTTTAAATGATATTTGCAAATTAATAAACAGTTTTTAAAACGAGGTCGCGTTTGAATTTATTCATACTTATTTACCTAATATGGTGTTTGCAAATGTGATAAATTGTACAGTTAAATTTGAAATTAATAAAATTGTTGAATACCGTTCTTTATTTACTAGCAAAGACCGTTGTTTTAAGTATTATATTGTTTGTCATATGTTTTCTTTAATTATAAACATACCTACATACTGATTTGCATATTTTAGCAATAGACCAATAGGTTGTGGTGCGTGTGTAGTATTCAAATCTCATATCACCTACTTAAACTGTATAATTTGAAACCATATAAGTTCGGTTTATTTCTGAACATTGTTTATATTATTTGAGTGAATATACAACGTGTAACAGAAAGGGTACATACATATCAAGTGCACGGCTTCTTTGGATGATAACAAATTATACGGCAAGGGTTTTAATTTTTTTATCTACATTAATATGTATGTGTATATATGTATTTGTTCCTAATGGAACATAGGAGAAATTCCAATATAAGAAACCAAACACTTCAAACTGAAATTTACACATCACTAGCACCTATATCTTAATACTGCGTCTTAATCTTAATATAGCAACTGACGTGAAAAGATACCTTCGTAGTGCAGTGACACATTTTTTATGATTTGAATTCAATAAACTTATGAAATCAACAATTTGGGATAATTTTTTCGAGTACTTTATTTATGGGCTGAGATTTTGCATAAAGATTCTATACCAGATGTACTCTTCACCCCTTTCCGATAGATACACGTTGTATTACATACACCATTCATTAAAAAAATCATAATAGTTATTCAACGAAAATTTTGTAAGAGAAACTGCAAAAATGGTTTAGCTTCAACAAATAATACCTATAGGTAGTCTGACTACAAACGCCGACTTAAATATCGACTTCTTCTGTGAGATCTCTCAGAAGCATTTGATAACGTTAATCATATCCCAGTACTTATTAATAAAAATGGCACTGAGGATTTTTTTTTTAATAAACCACTTTCTTGACGACATTGTTCATTACTTCCAAGACACAACAAAAACTAAAGAATAAGTTGGTCTAATAAGTGAAGTAACAAGTTTATGGCTTCTAGTGAAATTGGGCATACCCCAGGGCTCAATTCTAGGCTCGTTTTTATCTAGCCCCCTTTAATTTATTACTGATATAAAAAAAAATTGAATTGTTGTTTTATATTTAAATCATCATCTTTCGTACCAAGATGGAACATCATCAGTCGTGCCAAACGTATCCATGATCATAGTAGGCTGCTTTGAGAGCACAGGCAGATGCCTGTCAGTCATTCGTGATGATCCTATAGTTATAATCTTTTGCTTAACAAAAAAATAAAGTAATTAATTAGTATGTTTACGTATGTGAACATTAATATAATGTAAATTATTTTATTTATTGCTTATTTTTTTTACCTTCAACTAATGAAAAGCCGTCGCTTTTCTTTCTTTTGCCGAGATTCATAAAGCATTTTATATACGTATAAAATGTCTAGACATCAAAATGTTTACAAGCAGGTTAGGCGTAAGATTCGATTTTTAACAATGACCCCATTTTACGACCATATTAGACTTTGTGGTGTACCATAGAATAGGTATGTAATTAAATGAAAATTAGATTAACATTATTTTGCGGTTGGAAAGCGACCTGCGTCAATTAGTTATAAGAATTTATAAATTGCGATGTACTCGTATGTCATTTTGAGTCACATTCGCAGATTTCTGTCTGCGTGTTATGTTATTCAATAATAAACAAAGGCGTTATGGAATGAAGGTACTTATAAGGATTCGTTTATTACGTAAGAGGATTAGAAATGTTTGTTATGATTACTTTTGTTTTGATTCGGTAGTAAGCATAACAATTATTGACCTTATTTGGATCCAAAGCTCCGAATTGACCTTATTTGGCTTTATTTATTATTTATATATTCTTTATTGTACACCATAAAAAACATTACATTGAATATGCATTTAAACTATTGTACAAATGGCGGCCTTATCGCGATCAGCGATTTCTTCCAGGCAACCTTAGGATGGACAAGAATGAACTGGACAGAAAATGGGGTTGTCAGATGTGCAAATTCGATACATCATTTAATAATAAAATAAAATACTATACTACTACTGTAAAATAAGAACAAAAATATATATACTTTTTTTATAGCTTTGTTATGTAAAGAGAAAATTTTCATGAATCCATTAATTATACATAATAATTAAACTCTAGATAATTCTACTAATTTTATTTATTAAACTTCATTTTACAGAATCCTAGATTATAGGCGTCTTGCTAGTAAAATTTTGTATTTAGTTTCTAGTACCAAAATGGCTACTAACATGACAACTGCTCCAATTTTTTTAAAGAATTTCACCACAAAGGTCAACAAATATGTTAAACCAGACAATTAACAACATTATTTTTATGATTTTGATACAATCACTTGCGCATGATTCATTTGCTTAAGAAAGAGTTCAACGCGCTACGTATTGTATCAATGAACTTTATTTTTCTAGGGATAAGGTTGAAAATTGATTATTCTTGAAAAAGTACACATGAATTTTGTGGTTTTCCAACCCATTTTTAAATGTGAACGTGTGTTAAAACAGCATCGTTTTATTTAAGAGTTCTTTGAAAAACTAATCTTATAACCACAAAGTTATTAAAGATTTTTAAGGGGATGTGTTCTCGCAATTTTATATATTCCTCAATTTCTATGTAGTATCGTGTAAGACAGGAAAATTCGCATGTTTAATAGAAATAAAATCCAGCACAAAATTCAATTAGTGATTCATAAAATTATAGCAAGGATTTTAAAAGAGTGCATTAAAAGAGCCTCCACGAGTGACGATATTTAATTGATCGTCCGGCGCACCCTGGGCAGTCAGCCCCGCTATCAACCTGCTGACTGACTAATCTTTTCCCCACGACATGAGCTATTATCATAATGTAACTCATGTCGACACGAAGAAGAAGAAGAAGAAGGATTTTAAAACAATAATTATAATAAATTATTTACAAGTTTTCTCCTTTTATGTATATTAACACAATTTTATTTAAAAATCGTCAAATTGGCAAATTTTCAATGAATCAATTTATTTTTAAATAATATGAGAGGTATGTTTTTAAATTTCTCGTGATTGAATAAAGAACAGTGACAAAATGCACAACGAAGTTGAACATGGTCCTTTAAAATGCTATAAAAATGAATTAGAGATTAAATATTAACACTTATTACTCAATATTATCATTCTCGACGACAAATTACACGATAATTTTAACTACACGATATCGCAAAAACTCATAGTACCATCGTGGTGGGTACCTGTGTAAGAAGGAGATGCATACATTCATATTGTGCGTGCGTTGATGTCTTTTGATGAACTCTCGTAAATTAAATCAGTTTCTATGGGGTATCAGGTCGATGGGTGGTACGGAACCCTTACTGTGTTGTGTGAGTCTGACTCGCACTTGGCCGGTTTTTTCCCACTTATCTCATTTAGTAAACAATCTTGGTATGTATTTTTATTAAAATAACTACTAATAAAGTATAATTACTAGTTCTGCACATGTACTTTGGTAGTAAAAAAAAATTGTGTGTAAAATTGATAACGGTGTCAATTCTCTAGTTCGTAAACTAATCTAATTTTAAACTATCGCTTTCTTTTGAGTAGATACAATAAAGGAATGGTATACATTTTACATATACAAAAAAAGGAGGAGGTTATAGTTTACGTGTTACATTTCTTTGTATTTTAGTGGGCACGTTCCGAGATCACGTCTAAACTTGTATGGAAATTTTAATTTCGACTAATTTGACAGCACTAAAATTGTTGTTATCCCTTTCTTGTATCTACTATTAGTAAAAGAGACCGATAGTTAAAAAGTTGGTCCACCTTGTTGGGGGCCTATCCACGCTGCGCCTTCCAGTACGCGGTCGCCACTCCAGAACTTTACTGCCCCATCGGCCATCCGTTCTGCGAGCAATGTGCCCGTCCACTGCCACTTAAATTTTTTCAATGGCATTACTTTGGGCTATGTCGGTTATCTTCATCCTGCGAATCTCCTCATTTCTGATTCGATCACGCAGGAGCAGAAACACTGAGTATAGCCCTGTCCATTGCACTTTGAGTGACTTTGAGCCTTCTTATCAGGCACATTGTGTGCGATTATATAGGAGATTTATGCACACAGAAAGATACAGAAAAAATAAACTAAATATATAATTATTAATATAAACGGTTTCACTCACGTTATTTCATCGGGTGTGCCCGACCAGTTTCGAGCTCGAACGGAGCCCTTAACTTTCGCCGCGTGACCAGCTCATGATTAAGGGCTCCGTTCGAGCTCGAAACTGGTCGGGCACACCCGATGAAATAACGTGAGTGAAACCGTTTATATTAATAATTATGAATTTAACTCACGATAGTTATTATATAAAACTAAATATATTCGGAAAATACAAGTGCAAGTGCTTATCTCTCAAGAAATCTTCCAGCACACTTGTCAAAGGAGCAATTGCTTCTTGAATTATTTTTCCTTACTACCTTTGTTACCTAAAGCAGTAGAAACTTTTTATTTTATGGTTCTTGTTCTATTTTTCGTTTTCTGGTTCCGTAGTTCGATAGTTGTAGTTATTTTTTTACTAGATGGCTTTTTGTAAACTATTTTTATTTAAAATGAATTCCCCTGTCCCCTTCATATTCCATGAATGGTTACGTTTCCTTGGTCAAGGGTCGGATGGGTGCCGAGCGGTTGTGTGGCGAGAGCACGTAGATCCGGGTGCATTTCGGATAAGTTAAGGATATCGGAATCCCCCGTAGTAATTGGGTTGTGGAGGTCAGTGTTACCTTGCTCCTTTTCCCTTTGTATTTAGCAGCATCTGGGTAGTCTGGAAAACGACCAAAAGGTATACCTGGAAAAAACCTAGATAAAACCCCTTTTGCCCTGCTCCCA
Organism: Asteroscopus sphinx; assembly: GCA_949699075.1. NCBI lineage: Eukaryota > Metazoa > Arthropoda > Insecta > Lepidoptera > Noctuidae > Asteroscopus > Asteroscopus sphinx. The sequence continues at coordinate 14,437,899 of OX453025.1, read as the reverse complement.
ATTTATTTCACGTGTTTTTTATAAACCACCACCACCACCTTTGCATAATACATACTACATTGTCTTTGGTCTTTTTCCTTTTATAAACATATTTGAACATACGATTACATAAAATTAAAGGATGTCTGTTGACGGGTAACTCTCCTTAAAGTGGTAGACGTCGAAAAAGATTTCATTCCTAACCTACCTTTTTGTTTTCCAGGAGGATATCAACCTGCTGATCAAGAGGTGGTGGGTTCGATTCCCACAGAACACAAATATTTGTGTGATGAACATAAGTGTTTGTGTTGGTCTGGGTGTTTCTTATGTATTACATATAAGTATTTATTTACGAAAAAAAAGTTTGTAAGTATTATATCCATTGTCTAGTACCCATAGCACAAGCTCTGCTTAGTTTGGGACTAGATGGTGCTGTGTAAAAAATGTCCCAAAGATATTTATCTATTATATTTATTGTGCTGAGAGAAGACATTTTGGGACATGAGTAAACATGTCCCAAGATTTCTTCTTTATTAATATTTATTTATTATTTATATCTTCAAAAGGCTGCCGGCCTCGTGGTGTAGAGTACATTAGCATATATATGGGATTTTACTGCACTTCTTCTTTGTGTCGACGGTACAAAAAATGTACTGACAGTGGCACAGTAATCTGACGCTGTTGGCCCAGAAATTTTCCACGTCTTGTGCGTTGTCTGTGGCATTGTTAAGGTCACTCAATGTGCAAGTTCTTGGACACAAGGAGCAGCATAGCAAGTGTGACATTGATTGAGGATCAATGCCACATATGCAGGATGTAGCTGTTTGGTCTATATAGCCCCACTTGCTCATGTTAAGCCTGCATCTGCCTAACGAACGCACTGAAACCCGTAGGTCTACTCGCGTTTTACGAACGACAAATGAAGTACGAACTTTCGTTCCGACTGATACTTACATAATAAAGATAGGCACATAAAAAAGGCACAATTAAGATACACTACGGTTCATAGTCGTATACAATTTACCGGAGATGAGAAAAACAAACGTCAAAACACGATCATCGCATGCGATAAGGGAACGATGGTTGACCGAAGTAGCAAATTGTGCGATGAATCGTACGATTTATCGAATATCGTCGAACGGGAGTAGACCCCCCGGTTACCATCTTCAGCACAGCAGATTCCATTGATAGATTATGTTACCGGTGTGCGTGCTAGACTTTTGTCTTCCTGAATAAACGAAGTGGTTATATTCTCTTTGTTCCTGAACGTCTTCTCGACGCAGTGCGTACGGCAATACGGGACCATTAACCTACCTAGTACAAAAAAACTATACCCTAACGGTATCCTATCTATCCAAGATTTGCGCTACTAGAGATAGAATTTTGATATCAAGTTCCATTCATTTTATGTAAAATTTCTATCTCTAGTAGGGTAAATCGTGGATAGATAGGATATTAATTTTGGCAGTAAATAAACCTTTATTTATTATTCATACTAATAAAGTGATTGACCTAACAACTATGAATGAATTGACGTAATAACATTAATTATATTTATAATTTTGATTGCGGAAAACAACTTAGAATTATTAGATCAGCGGGTTTTAACAATGCTTTACTAGTAAACATGTTTGGATGACGGCAAATAATTGTTTACATTGTTAAATAGGTAATTCATATTATTGTTTTTGTTGTAATTAATTTATGAATGAATACAAGTCCCTTTACTGTTTAGATAAGTTTAACAATCTCACTTCATTAGTTCAAAAACATGTTAAGCTAAAACGATACATAAATTGTTATAAAATCAAAGGAAAAACCGAATTAAACTAACATATGAATTGTGTAACTCTCCCGCGATCGCAATCATGTTGATTTTATTCAATGTTCAATGCTCTGTATGTTTTGACAATCCGTTTTATCGGAAACTATGGACTACGCAATGGACACTATTGTTATGTCAAAATGAAAGCTGTCGTCAATATAAGCAAGGCTAGTAATTATTAATGCATTGATTGTAAGTGCGTTGTACAACAACATAAGAATAATATATATATATATATATATATACTAGCGGACCCGGCAAACGTTCTGCTCGGAAAAGCAGCGCCACATAAAATTTCAATCGTCCCTGCCGTTTAGGAGAAGATCAGTGACATACCGACAGCAGCGCCACGACTCAGTAGGAGTCCAATTGTGTTTTCAGACCATCCAGGAATCCATTGAAATATACACACAAAATTTCATCCAAATCGGTCCAGCTCTTTAAAGATAAAGATATATTTATATGCAAAAACATGTGTAGATAATAATACATGGTTGAGATGCTTATTAAAGATATAAATTATGGTTTTGATCAACATGTTTGACCATGACTGGTGTACAAATATAAAAAAACATAAAATTATTAATTGACAAAGTGTATGTAATTGTTTATTGTACACTACATGAAATAATTTAATAATAATAAGTCAATAGTATTTCATAGTAATATAATAATATTTAGGAGGAGTTAAGTGACAAACACACGCACAGAAGAATTATATATATATATAAAGAAGATTTGTTATATTTATGACAATAACCCCACCGGTTAAACAGGAAGTGTTTTAAAAATAGGTACATTTTATTTTATTTACATATTTTATAATAATAAGGTAATAAAAATAGTGTCATAAACACTAAATGTTACAAAATAAATATTAATTCTAGCCTAGCCTAGAAACACTAAATTAAAACATGTAGCCCAATAATATATGTCAGCTATGCCCCTCGTGAATTAGTATTGTGCTGTCCTTCGATTTATATTTTAATGTCGATAGAACCGCATAAAAAATATGTAAAAACCCTGTCTGATGGACTAGGGTGTTTTAAGTTATAGTGCTATGATTCTATTCATGTAATCATTTTCAGAGAATACATAAAAATATTACCCGGCAAAAAATAAAATATGAATTAAACTTTCATGACAATACATGCGGTGAGGGCTGCCTTCGGGTAGTGAGGGTGCCGAGACGTCTTTAGAGGTCATGACTTATGACAGGCATTATTTATCAGTTTTAGGTAATTTGGGAACTAAAAACGTGCATTATAAATAACAATAACATGATTTTTCAATATTTTTGGCACTGTTATTGCGGTACCTTTGTGCCCCTTTTGATTTGGATAAGGTTTTTTACATACATACATATTATCACGCCTGTTTCCCATTGGGGTAGGCAGAGACTATGGATTTCCACCTGCTACGATCCTGACACACCTCTTTCGCTTCATCTACGTCCATTAACCTCGTCATGCATGCTCGTCGGTTTAGAGAACTCTTAACCTGGCATTTCTTTAAATTTTTTTAATATATATAATTTTTCTGTACGTGTGTTTGTCACCTAATTCCTCATAAACGGTTGGATCTGTTCGTCCTCACAGACATAGTAAAACATATAGACGAAGTACTGCGAACAATTTAGTGAAGCCAAAAAAAACTATGCTCCTTCGTGTACAACCAGAGCTCACGCACACACATGCAATTCAAACCGTGCTCACCCCTCTCAGTACACATGTCGCGGCATCGTCCAGTAAGCATCGCGAAAGCAAATATCCTTCAGGTGCATGGTGTGTGCGTGAGCGCTGGATGTACACGAAGCAGAATCGTTTTTTTGGCTTCACTATGGTTGTTCGTAGCACTTTGTTTCGTCCTAAAATAATCTAACCGTGTAGCCACCACACATAGCGGCAGCTATGTGGCGGGTCGGGAACTCGACGTTTCCTTTTCCCTGTGCGAGAGAAACTGCTTTCCTATCGGACGATATCCAATCCGTTGGTACAGACGTAGACATCTACATAATAAATCTACTTATAATAATAAAATATTTAAAACTGACTGACAGAAAACACACAGTCATTAGACATTATTAATGTTTTCTCCCACTTGCTCGTAAATTGGTTCATGATTTAAAAAAAAAAAAATCAATCGGCTCTTTTATAGAGCTGGAGTTTTTTTTTTTTTTGCATATGATTACGCTAATAAAGCTCTAAAAATATGTGCACAAAAATTCGCATGCATACTAAAGTTGGATTTGTCGGACACCTAATGTGTAAAAACATGTATATTTAACATCTTCTGTACCATATCCTTGCGAATAAATATCTTTATCTTTATCTTTTCCGTACGGAAGGAAATAACACGCCAGCAATATCCAACACGACAATAATATAAATTGCTGGACAGTTTTTATTTTCTTAATTATGCTAGTGAGGTTTTTGAGTACACGCTTACATAAATTAGGTGTTTTTAGATACAAAATATTTATCACTATAAAGGCTAAATGCGCATTTTATTTTTCAAAATGTTGAAAATAGAACAAGAACCGCGCTCGGACGAATGGGCGCAAATGAAAAGTAGATACTGTTGAATTAATTTGTGTTTTAAAAAGTACACATCAATTCGAAAACCACCCTTACTGCTTACGAAATAAAGATGCTGTCAATGTCAAAGTGTTACCACCGACGTGCGGTTGACCGTACTATACAAGTCTCGGCCGAAGTAGCAATTAACAGCCTCGTTTAGTTAAAAAGGATTTTAATTTTCTTGAATTCATTTCATGCCCGACAGTAATGTACTATTGTTAGCTTTGTTGACTAACATAGTTGTTTAAATTATCATTCTTTACGTTACTAACTTAGTAACAACATTATTGTGGAATGTAGTTTTCTGAAAATAAAAAGTATTTTATAATTATTAATATAAAAGGTTTCATTCACGTTATTTCATCGGGTGTGCCCGACCAGTTTCGAGCTCGAACGGAGCCCTTAATCATGAGCTGATCACGCGGCGTTTGGTGCGCGACGCCGCCGCGTGACCAGCTCATGATTAAGGGCTCCGTTCGAGCTCGAAACTGGTCGGGCACACCCGATGAAATAACGTGAGTGAAACCGTTTATATTAATAATTATGAATTTAACTCACGATAGTTATTATATAAAAGTATTTTATATTATTTATTTTACTAAACCGGTGGGTCTAGATAGATAGATAGATTGCATATTTTTTATTGTGCACCATTAACCGTTAATATTATTAAAACTTAGGACTAACATAAGATGTAAATTAAGGGAACATAGGTGGTTTTATCACTAATAGCGATATCTTCCAGACAACCTTTGGATGGACAAACCAACCACCTACCACCTAACTATCTACCTTAGCTAACAATAACAATCAGCGATCCCCATCATGTTTTCCAAGCGCGATGGTTGGAACAATGTTCTACGACAGTCTTCTCTGCGTGAGCTAATTCAGGGCATAGCATAGAACAACTTTTCCTATGGGACCAACCCTGAAATCGCAAAAAGAAACAGCTGTCCTCAGAAAATAGCGATGGGCGATTGGGATAATTAAACTCGAATAACTCGAGTCATCCTTTGAACTCGCTGATTCGAATTGTGTGTCTTCAAAACTGAGTTGATTCGTTTTACGTAGCTATTCACCGGCGCTCGGCTCGGTGACTCGCTCTTCTGGGCAAGTGGTGGTTAGCGAGTGAGTGAGGCAGGCAGGAATGGCTGCGAACTACGGGTTCAAGTGAGAAAAAATATCATAGGGTGTGAAATAGTCACGATTCGTGTATACGAATCAACTCATCGATTCTTACGAATCACATGACTCGCCCGATTCGACGCCGCTTGCTGATTCGGATGGCTCGCTGTTTGTTAACTTTAATCAGGGCCAAATTAAACATTTCGGGGCCCTTAGGCAATGCAATTCTCGGAGCCCCTTTTCAGCCGTTTGAAGATCATCAGCTCTTTTCAAGTTGATGAAGGGATCACGGTCGCAAAACTCACAAATCGCAATTACAGATCAAGCATTTTAAAACTTTTGCTTATCATACAATACGCTACGTAACGCATTCATATTATTAGTTCTACTACTCGATACTAGATGGTTCTGTTCTGTACCTGAGTATGAAGTGTTTCATCAACTGACAGCATGCGTCGAAAAAAAGCAATAATACCTACTGTCAAGGATGATACAAATTTTAAAATTAAATTTTCACAGAATGAAACATTTTCAATTACTTTTGTGCGCTCGCGGGGCCCCTAGCCGAATCGGGGCCCCTAGGCAGTTACCTACTCTGCCTAATGGTTAATCCGGCCCTGATTTTAATCACTTTAATGTAACCATGCCCAACTCGGTGGCTCGAATCGGCTCGATACATTAGAACATACGCGTCGTTGCATTCGCACCACGCGATTGCTACTGTCGACCGAGTCGAATCAACTCGAATTGTGATTCGCAACGATCAGTTCAACTCGAGTGATTCGAGTCGAAAAAAATACGACTCGTCCCATCGCTATCAGAAAATTATCGATGTCGCTCGGCAAAATATATGGATCAGCTGTTTTTTCTGGGTTGTCACTATATCAAAAGTTGATCAATGCTATGTCCTGAATGAGCTCTTCAAATATGACGACGCATTTCGAAAACACATTGTATTATCTCCGAGTTCAATGTCCTGTAGTGTAGTGGACGTTGAGGTCTATATGATATTAATTTGAATTTATACGAAGGCCATCTTACAATAAGTTCATTCACATGTATCAATACCACACGTGAAAATACACGTGCTGTGGATGTTCACGTGCTTTTTACGACATCGGCAGGGAATACCTTGATATCGCTTAGTCATACTCAACAACTCAACTCAACTCAACTCTGAAATCATGATCAGCTGCAGTAGAGTTTAGTATATACAACGTGTTATTGAAATAAATAAAAACCTCTTAAGGGGTCATTGTACTCATCAGTATGAACAACTTTTACTGACTTTTACTATGTTAATTAATAGTCTTAAGAAGTTAAGATTTTAAAAGGTTAATGATGAATGGATGTCGCTAAAAAATAAAGAGAATAAAAAAACTTTAACTATGGGACTAAACCTGAAATCGCGAAAACAAAACAGATGTTTTCTACATTTTGTCGATTTATGTGAACACAAATGTAGATGACAACTGATATTTTTAGAGATTTTAGGTTTTGTCCCATAGTAAATTGTTCATATTGATGAGTACAATGACCTAAACTAAATATAAAAAAATAAATATTTTGGGACATTTTTACACAGCACTATCTACTCCCAAACTAAGCAGAGCTTGTGCTATGGGTACTAGAGAATGGATATAATACATATATACTTCTATTTTTGTAAATACATACTTATAATACATAAGAAACACCCACGTTAATTATGACTAGATTCATAATTAACGTTTTGAAAGTGCATGTAAATGCTTATTCGAAATAAAACCTTTTGACTTTCACTTTGACTTTGATCTCTTATGAGAGGTTTTCAGTTATTTCAATAACACGTTGTATTCTATGGTCGTTGTATTCTATGGTCGTTGTATTCTATGGTCGTTGTATTCTATGGTCGTTGTATTCTATGGTCGTTGTATTCTATGGTCGTTTTATTCTATTTTCATTGAAAATAAACCATTAAAGGAAATAATTATATGGAAACAATCAAGAAATCACGTAAAAATATCAGCATTTGCCTTCATTTTGTCGAGTTATGCGAACATAAATGTATGGTGCAATAGATATTTTTTTCGCGACGTCACGGTTAGTCGCAAATGTTCTAAATGATGAGAGCAATGAGCTCTTTAGAGTTTTCTTATTTCAATAACACCTTGTATATTTTAAAAACAAATCAAACATCGTTGTACGCGAGCGTACACGTGTTATTAGAAAACAAGTCTATGATACTATTAGTTACATTTCAAGTTCCTAGTTTTCTAATCTATAAAATGTGCGTTTTTACGGTCTCCACTTGAACCTAGCTTGTTAGGAATGCCGTGATGTGTTAATTGTAAAACTTGTGTTGTCTAATGCTAACTTTATGCTAAAAGTATTGCTCAAAAGTGCTTGTGTCACATTTACACGGAATACTCTACTGTTACGTACACAATTCAGAGAAACATCTGCATTCTTTTACGTGTAACGATTTTGTTTATCTTGTGAAAAAGTATTGCGTAAGAAAAGTACTGCATCTTTTCTTCCTGTAAGTTCGGCAAATTGCGTAAAATGCTCCAACATTGCCCACATAGCCCTGCTATGCCATTTTTAAACGTATAAAACAGTTATGATTTCCATACTCGGGGAGATTTTATAACTGTGGCAACACTAACTTTTCGTTGTGGTAAAAAAGTTATGAAGGGTCAGTATGTGTCAAAAATTTACTAACGCCATCAGCAAAGTATCTACGGGGCTACGCGGGCAAAGTTGGAGAATTTTACGGAATGTTACTTTTGTTCTTAAAACATATAGGTAGAACTTGGATCAGACATTTGTTTGTGAATCTTGGTGATAATGTGTAGCAATAATTCCCGTGACATTTTATTCACCGAATTGCGATTGTATTGCTGTAAAACTTGGCTTGAAGTCCCTACAAAGTAGTGAAGGGTTTTTCTGGGAAAAGTACTAGTACACGAATAATCTTAAAATGGATCTGCATCCGATAAATTGGAATAGGAATCTCCCCTAAAACTAAATCCAATAAAACTACAAATATATGGCAAACTAGAATAACAGAATAAATGCAAGCCCTAATAGAACACACTACTTAGTGTGTTCTATTTTTTTTTTTAAATTCATTTTGGATACTATGAACAAATAAGCATATCAGCGGATCCCAAGTATAAGTATACTAATAATAAAGCAGTATGTAATTCTTACAGATAAATAAAAATCCTTGAAGACCAAGAAGACCAGCGAAATGGGTTTTTGTGTGTCAGGTAACCCCAACAGCAACCTGCAGCTATCCAGCAAGCAACTCGGGAACTTACTGATGCCTAATTAAAACCACGTAATTTTGACAAAACAAAAACAGACATAATTCAAAATATGAAGTTATAATATTAAGTGTTAATTCCGGGAAATAAGTAGGTTGTCAAGTGTGAATGCAACATGCAGCACCGCCCACAAATATATGCACGAGCAGAAGGTGCGATTAATGTATTGTGTGTGTTTATACACAATTATTTTATTATCATTATTTTATTATTTAGTAGTAGTAGAGCTCCCTTGTGAAAGAGCTCGTCCGGAGAAGTACTACCACCGTACCTACTTCTTCTCCAAATAGTGATGTTTGCATTGCTGTGTTTCGGTCTGAAGGGTATGGGTGTGCTGGTGAAATTACAATCACATGAGACTTTCCATCTTCATGTCTCAGTTTGGCGAACCGACTTGCGGTATCATTTAGGCAACAGCCTAGGTGGTATTGAAGTTGTTATGGGCTAAGGTGACCGCTTAAAATTAGGTGGGCTTTTAGCTCGTTTCGCCATCCAAAAAAAAAAAACGGATTTCCGCAAAGTAACGCCCGATTCCATTATTTACATATATTATTAATAATATTCTAATTGGGGTGTCTGAGGTCTTACGTTCATTCTGTAATTCGTTGTAATAGTAACACACCTCCAAAACGTACAGGGAAGGTTTACAGAGCCAACCTTCCCTGTACGTTTTGGAGGTGTCATCAATCCAGTTGTCTGTCACTGGTGTCAATTCTCATGTTCACAAACTAAACTTATTTTAAAGTATCCTAGTAGTAGATACAAGAAAGGGATGACAACAATATCAAATCTGTCGAATTAGTCGGAATTTAGATTTCCATACAAGTTAGTCGTGATCTCGCAACGTGCTCACTAAAATACAAAGAAATGTAACACGTAAACTAATTTGACAGTTCTAAAATTGTTGCCAACTCTTTCCTGTATCTACTATTAGTAAAAGATAAAATAAGTTTAGTTCGTGAATAAGAGAATCGACACCAATATCTCCTTTGAGAAGGAGGCCGACATCCAGCAGTAAACTGCAAACACTTAGTAGAAAAACAACAGTAAACAGTAAGTGTCAATACGTTACATATATCGGTATCTATTAGCGTGGCAGGACATAAGCGAGCGGCGAGTTTTCACTGCGCTGCGTACGCGCATCGTATAGTAATGCACGCCTCGCCATGCACGGCGCGTCGCGACGCTTGCGCAATGTTCTGATATCCTCCATTTTACAATTACGATAGATTTAACACAGGCTTTTTTATCTATATTTACATATTTTTAAGTAGATGGTTAATTTTATTGTCACGTGCGGAATTTGTTAGGATAATGGTGTATGTTAAATGTTGGATTGTTATGGGTTGATGGTATTGTGATTAAAAGTAAAATGTCATTAGAAGTATACATTACACATCATACTAATATTTATTTATTTCTTATGAAAATTACAACAAGTAACAATCGCATGATATCATCATCATCACCATCATCATTCCAGCTGAAAGACGTCCACTGCTGGACAAAGGCCTCCCCCAAAGGGGGGTATATGCCGTAATCAACATGCTTGGCAGGCGGGTTGGCGGTCGCAGTTGGTTGTTCAAATACTCAGAGAACGCTGCTGCCCATCCTCTGGTTAATCCCTTAGTCACCTTTTACGACACCCATGAGAAGAGAGAGGGTGGTGCAATTCTTTACGTCTGGCTACACTCGGAACATCGCATGATATAGGTGGACATAATTAAGAGGTATTAGCCAGATTGATATAGTTGCCGGCACGAGTCGTGAGCACAGATTCCACTGCGTAAGTGGTCAAATCTCTGTTCACAGTACAACAGGCCAGAAACGGGCACTTGCATTGGCTTAATTATATGATAATGCACAATTGAGCATACGTAGAAAACGGAATACTAGAATACGGTGACGACAGAGACTACCACGCAGGTACAATTTGTGCTCACGTCTCGTGCCGGGAACTATACTAGGGTATGCGTATTCGCACAACATATACAACGTTCTATAAATGCGAATGTATTATTGATGTTTATTTGTTTGTATTTCATTCACGCTGAAACGGCTGAACGGATTTGGATGAAAATTAATACAGAGATCATATAAATCTAAATAGTAAGGTAATAGAAGTGGCAAAGGCGCGTGTTCACGCCAACAAGCAACAACAAGTTCTTGTTGCGTGAAATTTATGTATTGGTAGCGGAAAACCGGCGACATGCTTTCTCGTAGTAAAATACAGTAGATAACATTTCTATTACCTTATTATTTAGATTTCTATGGGAATATATATACAGACCTCACATTACGTATGTATGTTGCTGGTAGCCACCTTGTAGCCGTTGCCAATAGAAAAAAGTCGTGAGCGATACATATTGAACTAAATTCTGGGAAAGTATTACGTATACCTTTGCAGGTAAAAGGTGGAATCAGGTTTTTGGCTATTATCCTAGTTTTGTTTTTCTTAAGAAACTGGTGACGTGGAATCGTGAAAAATACATGTTAAAATGAAACTGAAGTAACCCTCTCTTTCATCATCATCATCATTTCAGCCAAATAATGTCCACTGCTAGACGTAGGTCTCCCCCAGAAGGGGGGGATATGACATAATCGCCACGCTTGGCATGCGGGTTGGCGATCGCCCCTGGCGATCGCAGTTGGTTGGTTAAATGCTCAGAGAACGCTGCTGCCCATCCTCTGGTGAATCCTTTAGTCACCTTTTACGACACCCGTGAGAAGAAATAAGGTGGTGCAATTCTTTACATCCGGCACCACACGGACCTTCTCTTTACTTGACTGTATTTTTTATCCGGAGGTTGTCTGGAAGATATAGTCTAGAGCCATAAGTCCGCCTGTTGAATACGACGGCTCAGAATACTAAAAATTCACAAAAATTGTTTTGCCTTTCGGTTGTCACCATATTTTGCGCCGAGTGGATGTTTCCAGGTCCCGGGACGGATTCAATGAGAACCAGCTCAACCAGCACTTTCACAGATATTGATAACACACACACACAACGTGTTATTGAAATAACTGAAAACCTCTTAAGGGGTCATTGTACTTATCAGTTTTTTTTTTTTTACTATGGAACCAATCCGGAAATCGCGAAAAATAATCCGCTGATGCCTACATTTGTGTTCACATAAATCGATAAAATGTGCTGTTTCTAACTGCAGAAACAAAAGCTGTAAAGTACATTTTTTTTAAATTTATGATGTCAATATGTAAGGCGTAGTTTGTTCGAAAGTTGCCACACATGAAACGCAACTAAAATTGTTATTACAACCATTCTATCTCTATTCATTTCTGTGATCAAAGCAATGGGCTCGCCTCCTAATCTTGTGACTTATAACATAACTGGCGAAATTTGAGTGTGCTATAAACACCTCTGACTACCCCTTCGGAGAAATACAGGCGTGATGTTTTGTGTATGTTATATATAATGCGTTGAGGGATACAATGTGCGATAGTTACTCAGCCATGAGCCCTTCTATCTACGACTACGTAACAATAAACACTTTGATCCTAATGATTTAACTTTCAACAGCTTAAAAGCTAATTTGTCGAAGATTAAACTCGTGAAAATATGTGTATTACAAATACTATTAACAGACCTTTCCCTTCGATGAAAACATCTTTAACTATGTAAGGAATAAGGTGTAATTCCACACTTAGAACATCATATACGCTATCACTTCCAGTAGCTTTCTCTGCTATAATAAACACACACATCAGGCCGTTAGGGTTAATATGCACTGATTTATTTATTTTTGAATTTATCCACACACAGAAAAATTATAAAAAGCTTATACTGCCCCCATTATTTTTTACATCTTCCTTGTCCATTCAAAGGTTGTCTGGAAGATATCGCTATTAGCGATAAGACCGCCAATGTACCCTTATTTTACATGTTAGTCCTAAGTTTAATAATGTTAATGGTGAACAATAAAGAATAAGCTAATAACTGCGACACAGTTCTCTGAACTAATGCAGCTGTTAACGTACACAAAATATGTAAATCAGTTTGTTCCAATAAAGAATTTTGAATTTGAATTTTGAATATTCTATCTATCTATCTATAAAGATATAAATAAATAGTACAAAAATACACTACTTATTTCTTTAAGAAATATCTACCACCACTTCCGCGTCTAAAACAGCACTGATGATCAAACAAAGGGTTCTGTCCAGCGAGATACCTGCACGAGGCCACAAGTTCACGCATTTCCACCACTTCTTTTACCTTATTATTTAGATTTCTATGATAATAACCAACAATAATATCTGCGGCCGAATATGCGTGTCCAGTGTGGCACCGTTCCCTCATGCTAAGGAAGTAGATGTTTCACTAAATTAATCCTGCCGAACCATCACAGGGTGCCTCAAACCGACTCCACTCGGCGTACTCTTTCCTATAGCTGGTATTGCGCCTCCACAAGTCCGAAGAGAAATTGCGTGCGCAGTGGAAAAACACAAACAGGAGACCGACTCAAGATGCCTAACTACTATTCAGCGCCCAACCAACAACAAAAAGGCTAAAGGCTAAGTTGACATGGTTTTTTAAAATCGGCAGTATCAGGGTGCCCGACCGAGACCCGTCGTAAACTGTGGCTTTAAACACTTCCACTACCCACTTACTACATCCAGCCTAGTGAGCTACTTCCTGCAGGGTATAACCTTCCCTGGTCTGGTTCCTGGTCCTGGTCTGGTTGTTTTGAAAGAAAAGAAAGAAAAATGATTTATTGCCACAACAAGACGACATGCGGTAGGTACACATAAAAAATAACTCAATTATATGGTGCATGTCGTAGCTGCGGCAATGAGGTCGACACTCAGCATGATGCTGTGTTGTAACGTGAGTCACAACACAGCGCTGATTTTCAGTGTCAACCCCAAGTGACGAGCGGGTGCCAAGCCAGCAAAAGCATTCAATGACTATATACCCAAAACAAATAAAGCAGAATAATATAAGAGAGTGGGTGTGTTGTGTGTGTGGGGGGGGGGTGTTTGTGTGTGCGTGGTGTGGGTGTTTGTGTGTGTATATAGTGTTACAAATATTTTATATTATATACACATTCATATATTATCACATACCTAAATGATTATTATAAATTTAAATAGAAATCAACATTCATCAAGGGTTTGCTAATGATGAGACACAATATATAAATCTCTAGTATCCCTGTGTAGTCTGTTATAGGTGTGTACTGTGTATGAGTGTATAAATAAATAATAATGATCGAAACTTAGCTGCAATTGCACTGCAACTGCACTTCTTTAGTTAAGTGAATTGGCCTACTGTGCGTGTACGCGAAGGAGCATGGTTTTTTTTGGCTTCACTGTGATTGTTCGCTGCACTTCGTATATATTTTTTACTGTCTGTGAGGAACGAGGACAAAAATTAAATACAGTGCAATAAAATAAAACAACATTAGCTTTCGCTGCGACAAAACGGTCGTGATTGCAACTATCAGTCGCTTCTAAGAACGTTTAATATAGATGTGACGTCAGCACTTGTAATAGTGGAGTGGCGCGATGGCGTTAAGGAGAGAGTACTCGCTTAAGATGCGCCACCTAACTTTGTTTAGATGCATTTTTGGACAGAGGAAACTGTGGAGTAGGTGAGGTGTATTTTTTTTCACGGACTAATTTTTATAATAAATTCGACGTGTTTGGTTAATTAATTTTTTTTTTATAAAAAAAAAGCTAAAACATCCACAGTTGGTGTTATAATTCTCCATCTTTATTTATTTTTATGCTGGATGCGGAAAGCGCAGGACCGGTCGTTGTGGCGATGCTTGGGGGAGGCCTATGTCCAGCAGTTGACGTCTTTCGGCTGAAATAATGATGATGATGATGATTTATGAAAATGGAGAGGTAGAGCTAAGGCAGACAATAATAGATCAATTATAAGAAAGTTTTATTTAGCAGTGGTCACAGGTTGGCACGACGGGGTTAATGGACGTAGATGAAGCGAAAGAGGTGTGTCAGAATCGTAGCAGGTGGAAATCCATAGTCTCTGCCTACCCCAATGGGAAACAGGTGTGATAATATATATGTATGTATGTATGTGGTCACAGGTTGAAGAAATTCGGCCAAATGTGAGTCGGGCCCGTGCAGTAAGGGTTCCGTACCACCACACGCTTTGGGCTTATTTTTTTAGTATTTCCATGTTAGAGGCCATAATAACACATTCTGAAAAAAATCAACTGACAACCTATCACGGTTGCAAAGGCTCTGTGACCTCCGATCAAATATACTATAGATGCACGATCACCGCTCGAAAAACGGCGCCATCAAAACTGTGCAATAATCAATCGCGTGCACAGTTACCACATTTCTTGGTTCTGTACCTGTATTTGTTCTGTGTTCCTGAATTTTTTGGTAATTTTGTGCGTCACTTTTGAAGCAAATAAATAGTTTTTCTTTCTTTCTTTCTTTCAGTTTCGCTTTCAGCTGATTCACGAGCGCGCTAGCACTGAGAAGTTTCACGATGCTAAAATGTGTAGAAAAAATAAATAAAAGTAAACTCCAAATGTGCAAATAAATGATTGAGTGTCATTCTTGTCGTTGTCGTACACATAATTTTATTACAAGTACACTTTATCGCGGAGAAATTTTTAGGTTTAATTTTGTACAAGACTGTGCATCTATAATATATTTGATTGAAGTCTATGACGGATGGATGGACGGATAGACGGTGGCGTAGGCTCATTAAGGCCCCATTGGCACCATTTTGGTACAGATCCATCATCGACCATACACCCCATAGACGCCTCATAACAGGCAACCGATGTGTCAACGTCAACACATCAGTGTAATAGGACTGATATAGGCCGCCACTATTCGACACTTAAAAACTTCAAATCAATTTCAACCACTTATGTGAGCCGTCTAAGCTTTCACGATAGTGATTAGCCAATAGCCGCCTTGGTAGTGCCAATCGGATGCAGTACCCTCCCTCAGCTAATAGTTGACAGAATTTATTGTACGCATTATATTCAACATTAGGCGTCTATTGGTCGGCCCTAAAAGGGGAGAAACACTAGAAGAGGAAGGAGGAAGAAAGGGGTTGGTATCTTTTGGTCTCTATCTCGATATACAAAGTCTAGGTTGCCAGTAAGACTAGATCGCGATACGACTGGATCTTGATTTCGACCTTTTATAATAAAAAATATACATAGACAACCGACATAGCCAGAAGAATTGCCAAACTTAAGTGGCAGTGGGCGGGGCACATTGCTTGCAGAACGGATGGCCGATGGGGCAGTAAAGTTCTGGAGTGGCGACCGCGTACTGGAAGGCGTAGTGTGAGTAGGCCCCCCACAAGGTGGACCGACGACCTGGTGAAGGTCGCGGGAATCCGCTGGATGCGGAAGGCGCAGGACCGGTCGTTGTGGCGATGCTTGGGGGAGGCCTATGTCCAGCAGTGAATGTCTTTCGGCTGAAATGATGATGATGATAAGAAAAACCGTTTTAGTGGCGTGTGATGCATCTGAAAAAACTAAAGTAGTCATTAGGAAAAGAGTCTAGGTTTTCAAATACCGAGTTTCAGTCTTCAGTGGCAATTCATTGAAACTCAGACCAAGGACATTGGTATCTGGAGAATCCAATGCTGTAATTAGCAGGAATTTTTCGCAAAGGAAAATTATAATTAAAGGCACTCATAGCTGTTAAGGCTCATTATAAATCACCGGACTTCCCGGCTGACTATTTTATGAAACAAACAATTGAATCAAGTTGTATTATATTAAATGGCATTATACGTGTTGTTGATTGGAATCCCCGAAAAATAAGACCGATAATTATGACGATGGCGATGGTTGTGTGACGTTCTGACCGTTTGTCTATGACGGCATTAAAAGTTTCGCTATCATCCTTCTCGCCTAACCAGATGCGGCTGAAGATCAGTATTTTACACGGAGCGACTGCCATCAGACCCCCGCAACCCAGTTACTGGGTAATACCGACATTCGGAAGTTAGACCACAACAGACTTTCGGGTTTCTTGCTACCCGTAACGACTGCCATAGATATTCGTATGGCAACCAGGACCATTAAATTGGGGTGCATTAAAAGATCCTCCACGAGTGACGATATTTAATTGATTGTCCGGCGCACTCTGGGTAGTCAGCCCTGCTACAACCTGCTGACTGGCTAATCTTTTCCCCACGGCACGAGCTATTATCATTATGTAGTTCATGGCGACACGATAGAAGAAGAAGACCAGGACCGATAGCTTAACCTTCTCTCCGAGGCACGAAGGGGTCTTGATGTGCAATGAAGTGGTCACCCATCCACGGAATGACCGCGGCAAGTAAAGCTTAACCTCACAGATGATACAATACGCGTGGTTGCTGCTTAGCCACGAGCCTGTAGGTCTACTCGCGTTTTACGAACGACAAACGAAGTACGAACTTTCGTTCCGACTGATACTTACATAATAAAGATAGGCACATAAAAAAGGCACAATTAAGATATACTACGGTTCATAGTCGTATACAATTTACCGGAGATGAGAAAAACAAACGACAAAACACGATCATCGCATGCGATAAGGGAACGATGGTTGACCGGAGTAGCAAATTGTGCGATGAATCGTACGATTTATCGAATATCGTCGAACGGGAGTAGACCCCCTGTTATTAGAATTTACGCTATACGACGTGTAAATGCGTGGACATATTTGGAGAGCTCAAATAGGGCATGCTATCGAACAACTTTTACTAGGGGATTAACCCTGAAATAGCGAAAAATTAATCAGCCCTATCATAACATTTCAGTCGAGAGGTATAACACTTTTTAATGAAACAGCTATAGATTTCACGATTTCAGGGTTGTCGGTAACACGCATTCGCATATTAAAAGTTGTTCTATGCCTATGCTATGCCCTGAATGAGCTCTTCAAATATGACCACGCATTTCTGATACACGTTGAAGATTATGATATGAAATGAAATTATGAAATTATTGATGTATTGTATAGACGTATTTTTTTTGTTTTAAAAGTAGATGGCGTTGGCATTGATAACCTCTAAGTGGAAATGCAGAAAGAAACTCAGGGGTCTTACTTTTAACGTGAGATAAGGATTTGTGTGAGGACATTGCAGGGCTACGCCTATAGACTGGCATTTTGCAGACTATCAGGCACTATTAAACTCCTTACTTATCAATCAATCAATCAACTCAGCCTATCGCAGTCCACTGCTGGACATAGGCCTCTCCCAAATTGCGCCACAACGCTCGGTCCTCTGCCTTCCGCATCCAGTCCCCCCCAGCCACGTTCTTTAGGTCGTCGGTCCACCTGGCAGGGGGGCGCCCTACGCTGCGTTTGCCGATACGCGGTCTCCACTCAAGGACTCGTCTGCTCCAACGGCCATCGGTCCTTCGACAGACATGGCCAGCCCACTGCCACTTCAGCTTACTGATCCTACAAGCTATGTCGGTCACTCCGGTTCTTCCATCTGCGCCCCAAACCGTAAGGTCCGATTTTCGATTCGCCGCGTTCTTGTACTCCCACTTTAGCGTTGAAGTCCCCCATAACAACGTTGTAGTGAGCCTTAGCGGTACTATTGATAGCCTTAGCTATGTCTTCGTACATCGCTTCGGCTATATCGTCAGAGTGTGTCGAGGTCGGCGCATATACCTGCACTATTTTCAGCTTGTACCTATCATTTAGCTTTACTACAAGGTACGCTACCCGTGTCGACACACTACCGATTTCCACAACGCTGTTCACGAGGGCCTTATTGACAAGAAAACCAACACCACCTTGGGAGAGCTGATCACCTTCGCGGAAGTAGAGTAAGTGTCCTGACTCCAGGGTTATCGTGTCCTCTCCCTCTCTACGGACTTCGGATAACCCCAGTATATGCCATTTTATATGACTTAACTCTACTTCAAGCTCGGCGAGGTGATGGTCCAGTCTCAACGTTTGTCCATTATACGCTGCCAGATAGAGTCGTCGGTTTTGGTAGCCTGCCGTAACCCGGGGATTCTTCGCACCCCCCGTCCCACCGTTACCACGACCGCTACCGTAGTCGGGAATAGAGGGACCACCGGGAACTGGGGGCCGTTTTTTTAGTTGTGCGTGCATTGAGATGTATGCCCATAGTCACCACGCTGGGCAGGCGGGTTGGTGACCGCAGTGGGTGATGTTGCACGATGTTAGTGCACAGGAGGACGCTGCTGCCCATCCTTCTGATTTCAACCCTTAGTCGCCTTTTACGACACCCATGGGTAGAGGGGGGGTGGTCTATTCTTTTTATTTGCCGGATACCACACGGCAAACCTTACTTATATGGTACAGGAATTTTCAGAATGGTATTCTCTTTTCTCACCTTTTTCAATAGTGAATGTAATAAATGGGCTTAAATGATAACGATGGCGATAAAAGGCTGATGGTTCAATTCCTGCATTGGGACCACTATTTGTATGACCAACAGACATATAGTTTTTTTGTTATCTTAGGTTATTCTAGAGTGGGGCTATAGGCGCAGTATAAAAGTGAAAAGCGTGTACTAAAAACCAAAGAAAGTAATATTATGAATTTCTCGATAAAAAAAACACTACGGACGCAAAAGGCCTAAACTAGAGTTAAAAACTGAAAAAAAAAACTACGACGAAGCTCGCAAGTTAAGCGACTCTGTCCGGCCGTGCGCTAAAAGTGGGTTAGCGCAAGAAAGCGTCGCGCCGCAGAGCGCATGCGCGAACTGTGCCCACCTGCGCGCGCGCACCGCCCATACACATTTTTCTCTTTTGTTTTGAGTTTGAATACAGAATGTTGTTAAAATGTTATACTGTTTCTGGTGTCGGGTAATAAAATATTCTTAGTCAATCAACTCAGCCTATCGCAGTCCACTGCTGGACATAGGCCTCTCCCAAGTTGCGCCACAACGCTCGGTCCTCTGCCTTCCGCATCCAGCCCCCCCCAGCCACGTTCTTTAGGTCGTCGGTCCACCTGGCAGGGGGGCGCCCTACGCTGCGTTTGCCGATACGCGGTCTCCACTCAAGGACTCGTCTGCTCCAACGGCCATCGGTCCTTCGACAGACATGGCCAGCCCACTGCCACTTCAGCTTACTGATCCTACAAGCTATGTCGGTCACTCCGGTTCTTCTCCGGATAATCTCGTTACGAATTTTATCCTTAAAAGAAACTCCAAGCATAGCTCGCTCCATAGCTCGCTGAGCGACTTTGAATTTGTGGACAAGCCCAACTGTCAGTGTCCACGTCTCGGCACCGTAAGTCATAACTGGCAGGACGCACTGGTTGAAGACCTTTGTCTTCAAACTTTGCGGTATAGGCGACGAGAAGACTCGGCGAAGTTTGCCAAATGCTGCCCAGCCCAGACGGATCCTTCTGTTGGCTTCTTTCTCGAAGTTGTGTCTACCAAGCTGAATTGTCTGCCCTAGGTAGACGTATTCCGTTACAACTTCGAGTGCCGACCCTTCGACGAATATTGGCCTCGGCATGACATGCATATTGAACATGACTTTAGTCTTGTCCAGATTCATGCCGAGACCGACACGTCGAGAGGCTCCGTTTAAGCTGTGCAGCATTTCGCCCAGTTGTTCCAGCGACTCAGCCATTACAACGATGTCATCGGCAAAACGGAGATGTCCAGTCCAGTCCAGCGTCTTGAAGACGTCCTCCAACGCGTTAGTGAACAATTTCGGGGATATTACATCCCCTTGTCTCACCCCTCTGCGCAGTTGGATTGGCTTCGTCTTTTGGTAAATATTCGTAGTAATTTTTAGGAATTTCATTTTTATACATGACATGGTGTTGGAAAATAACTTCTAATTTAATAGTAATTTGTCAAATTGTTTAAAATTGATTACAATTTTTCCTTAAATAATTTACTTTTCAACACACTTGCACGTAAAGTGGCGATTATTGCATTAATTTTTGTACATAATACAGCTTATAAAGCACGCGTGCTTTTATTTTTAACCGACTTCAAAAAAAGGACGACGTGATGTATTCGACGGTTTTTTTTTATTCTTAACAGGCTTGCGTTTTTACTTTACACTATCGCGCTAGTGCTTTTTAATTGCTTTTTTACGTACAGTTTATTTTTAAATCTCAACAAAGAGTTTTTATGTCTAAACAATATTATACATTTTCGTGATTAAATAACTTGTGTTAAATAGAATATGGTAAATAACATTTCATTTCATCAAATTATTGATTTTTGACAACAAATTAACATTAATTTGTCATAAATAAAAAAATACTATCATCATCCTCCGAGCCTTTTCCCAATTATATTGGGGTCGGCTTCCAGTCTAGCCAGATGCGGCTGAACATCAGCATTTTACACGGAGCAACTGCCATCAGACCCCCGCAACCCAGTTACTGGGTAATACTGACATTCGGAGGTTAGAAAAAAATACTATATATACTTTTAATATTAAGCTGTGTGGTGGCTTTCATTTATCTTCCACTTCCTGCGCGCGGATAGTTATACGTCACTCAACCACAGGCACGGCTTGCGATTACAGAAATCCGCACGCCATTTTTCTAATCTATCTATTATATAGACATATAAAAATGAATGTTTGTATGTTTGTCGCCTATGCGCTCCTAAACCATTTATACTGTATACCATTTATAAGGTTCCTGGCCCAAAAAAAAGATGGCATTGCAAGGCACACTAGTATTCAATATATTTTCTTTAAAATATGTTTTTTTTTCTCACAAGAGTGTTGAAAAACGTCGTACAAACGCGTGAGCACTGCAGGCGAGGCTGATTGCAGCCCGAGTCGAAGGCGAGGGCGTAATGGAGCCGAGAGTATAATGGCTATCATAGCTTGTATCATAATGTACTATTTTAAAATCTTGAATAATGACTAGACTAGATTTTCTGTGAATTAAGAATAAGAATTAAGTATCTATGTACAGATCACACTAAATATCTCCGCTCCACTAATAATCGTCTTCTCCAATGTCCTTCTCACCACTCTGACTTCGTTCACTCTACATTCTTCGTGCAATCTATCCTATTATGGAATGCGCTTCCTCATGAAATCGGGATGGCTAACAGTCGGCTCGCCTTTAAAATTAAGTTAAAGAAATATTTCCGTGAAAACAATTTAGCAGATTCAGCTCGACTTTGATTTATCTTGAAGTTGTATGTTTATAGTTATATATGTAGGTATGTATAATATGTATATTTAATTTTATGCATAATGTACATATGTATTTATTTATTTTTATTATATATATTTATAAGTCCGTAGTACTAAACTTATTTTTCTACTTTACTGGTGCATCTACCTTATTCTTTGTCTCTGCATTACCCTAAGGTTGTCTGGTAGAGAACGCCTATGGCGTTGAGACCGCCTTTGTACCCAGTTGTGCATAAAGAATTAAATTAATAAATTAAATGGTGATACGTAGTTAAAACCCAGGGAAATTGAATAACTGATGCTACTTTCTTTCATTAGGTACCTACTCATACGCATGGGAAAAGCCACGCCTATAATCACGCCCACTCTGACGTTTTTGTTTATAAGCCTTGTGGGTTTCTGTAGCGGTTTCCTACGAAGGTACCTCTTACGTAGGTTACGTAGTACCTACCCACTTAAGTCTGAAGCACGCGTGACAAAAACCGCATTTATTCAATTATAATTATGGTTAGTTTTTTTAATACCTATTTATTTAGATGACTGGGTACTAACATGCATTGTCTTGGGGGCTTATTCTACTAAATTTTAGGCAATTTATATTCTTTATCTATCAGCGAATCCCACGGTATCGGGAGTATTAATAGTAAGTTTAAACAAAAAAAATAACCGGCCAAGTGCGAGTCGGACTCGCGCACTAAGGGTTTTGTATGATATTTTGTTAATTTTAGGATTTGTCATAATAGAGGCCATATACACATATTCTGTGAAAATTTCAACTGGCGACTGTCGATTTATGAGTACACAAATGCAGGGAACAGCTGATTTTTTTTCGCGAGTCCAGTGTTTGTTCTACTGTAAAAGTTGTTCATACTGATGAGTACAATGACCCCTTAGCGGGTTTTCAGTTATTTCAATAACACGTTGTATTTAGGAAAGTTTAGACTATTGCAATTATGAGCTACCATAAATACTGGAACCAAAATAAATAATAAATGTCATCTTTATTAATTTAATTAGCTCTTTGATGTTTTTAACTTTCTAATTTTAATTGAATCAAGAGTTATTCAAATAAAACTAAAATAATATCATGAAGTTATAATTATCAAGACGAGAAAGTATTTTTATCTTTTATTCACAGACATTCGATGCTGACATGCTGACATTGTAATTTTTAATATCAACTAGCCTATGCCTGCGACTTCACCCGCGTAAATGTCGTATATCGCGCATTCCTCGGGAACTGTTCATCTTCCCAGGACAAAAAGTAGCCTATATGTTAATCCGAACCACCCTCAATGCCGGGTGCTTTCTACAGAAATCCAACGAATGTGCCGAAGGGATAAAAACGGACATCTCATCTCAATCTGTAAAAAGGTAGAAAGACATACCCAAAAGATGCACACCAGGGAATTATTTATGAAAGTTAGAAGCATCACGCGTGATTTCAAGCCGAAGACCTGGGTCATAGAAGACGAGGATGGCCAATTGCTTACTGAAATCGATAAAGTAACTGATAGATGGCGGTCTTACTGCGAATGCCTTTAGAGCCGCATCGGACGTATCTAACAGTCCTAGTGCAAAGATTGAGAACTGCTGCCTGGAAGCAAAAATTTAAATCTGAAACTAGCAGTGCTATTCAAAAATTAAATAAAAACCGGCCAAGTGTGAGTCAGACTCACGCAGTGAGGGTTCCGTACCACCCATCGACCTGATACCCCATAGAAACTGATTTAATTTTCGAGAGTTTATCAAAATACATCAACGATTGTACGCGAAATGTGGATTTTTGCATCTCTTTCTTACGTAGGTACCACCACATATTTATGTGTGCCCTGTTTTTAGTATTTGTTGCTAAACTACATAGTATGCACTATAATCAGACTAAGTTTGCCGTTGGTATGTATTACCGTTTTGAAGAAAAACGAACAAAAACGTTGAAAAAAATGCATGTTTTTCGAGGATTCTTGTATGACCCCCTTTGGTTTTAGACTTTTTTTATTTTTTGTATTTGTCGTGATACACCTCACAGCAACACATATTCTGAGAAAATTTCAACCGGCTACCTATTACCGTTCAAAAGATACAGCCCTGTGACAGACAGACTGACGGACGGACGGACGGACAGCGTAGCGAGAGTAGTAGGGTCCCGTTAGTACCCTTTCGGTACGGAACCCTAAAAAAACAATAAGTCAGCCGGTAGAGACACACACTATTTTAGCTGAAGAAATGAAGCACTTAGGGGACAAAGGCACTCACTTACTTCTTGAATTATGTAACCAGATATGGAAAACAGGCAGATGGGTTAGCGACTGGAAAGAGCCTTTGCTTATTCCACTACATAAAAAAAACCCACCGAATACATAACCTCCTCGTTTTTTTGAAGTCGGTTGAAAAGGGATCTACTCGCGTGTGTGAAAACTCCCGTACAGTCGCGCTTATCTCCCATGCAAGCAAGATACTGGTTCTACGTATTCAATGACAGACTCAAACCTTACCTTCAGTGGCAGATACCACCTGAGCAGGCAGGTTTCGTAAAGGGTAAAGGTACCAAGGAACAAATAATGAATGTCAGGCAGATGATTGAAAAGAGCTGCGAGTTCAACGTTCCAATGCTTATGTGCTTCATTGATTACTCAAAAGCATTCGACTGCGTGAGGTGAGATTGCCTATGGAATATCTTGTTGGAGATGGGTGTACCTGAATCTGGTTATCCTCATCTTTAACCTATATCTTGGCGGCGAGACAATCGTAAAGGTCTATGATGTCATTTCCAAGCCATTTAAGCCGGCAGGGGTGCAGGGATGATAGTATGCATACTATACTATATACCTATTCTTTTTAACATATTAAATATGGCGAGTACATTATGCGAAAAGCTCTAGAGGAATGGGAACGTGGCATCTCAATAAATAGCAACAAGATCAGCAATCTGCGTATCTTAGATTATGACGACACCACATTGTTTGCATCATCTGATAGTGAACTTGCTGAACTGATCGCAAAAGTCGAAAGGGAGAGTGAATTGGTGGGACTAAAAATAAATAGATCAAAGACAAAAGTCATGATCGTAGATAGATCTAGCCAACTTACGCATACCGGAAAACTCTCATACCTGGAAATAGTAAATGACTTTGTTTACCTCGGTTCAATGCTAAGCAATAAAGGGGGATTAGAGGGAGAAATCAAGAGAAGAACACAGTTAGCCAAAGCATCGATGACCAAATTATCCAGAATCTGGATGGACAGAAACGTCTCGAATACTGCAAAGCAACGATTAGTACGCACCCTGGTCTTCGCCATTTTCTTCTATGGTTGCAAGTCATGGACGATACGAGCAACAGACAGACGGAAAATTGATTTACTGAAAATGTGGTGTTGGAGGCAAATGCTGAGAATACCTTGGGCAGTTAAAAGAACCAAAGTCCATTCTTGACCAACTGTTTATCAAAACGAGATTATCAACAACTTGCTTTCAGCGAATACTCGGTTACTTTGGATACAGCGCGGAGAGAACCAGACTACCTCGAGAAGCTTGTTATAGCCGGGAAGGGAAGTGGGATGTAGATGTTTACAATGCTAATTACAGGTATGAAACCTGAAATGGGCATAATTGACTCATGGGTATTTTACATCTCCATTAATGCAGTTTCTAATAAACAGGACATACAATTAAAATCAAACAGCTAACTATATTAGTTAATTTTTTGGGATTACCCCGACTAATATTTTGGTGCCTACTAAACATAACGCATATATTTCCCATTAAGGAAGCAAAGCTGATCTGTTCGCTGTATGTGATTCAAAGCGAACCTCGCCGTTATGGGCATAATTTCACTAAGTATCCTTAAAAAACCCAAATATACTGTCCCTGAGTTCGAAACTGAATTTAGGACATGAAACCCCTCACAGTTGCTGCAGCTGTGCTTGTGATCACAAGACCAATAAGACGTTCTTAACAAACCAAAGGAGAAATATATTCATTTTGAGACAGTTTTTAAAAGAGCTTTGGCTCTTGTCGGTGGAGTATATTCCAGGAGACTTCTTGATAGGACCCCACATCTATTTTCTCCTTTACTTGTAACATGAAAGTTGCGGATGTGAAACGTGGTCACACAAAAAGATGGAGAAAGTTTGGGAGCTTTTGAGATGTGGTGCTGGAGAAAGATCGAAATAATTTGTTGGACAGAAAAGAAAACAAACAAGGAGGTTTTAAATATAGTGGAAAGAAAGTTAACTTATGAAAATTTGTTCAAAACAGGAGAGGGAAAATGATGGGATACCTGAAAAGACACGATCATTTAAGAAAGATTGTTATAGAAGAGAAGATAGATGGGAGGAGAAAGAAAGGAAGACCGAGATAACTAAACACGCGTCTGGTATCAATAAGAGTTCTTTTAAAAGCAAAGCGAAAGAGAGCACGTTACTGCCGGTCGACTGCCTCGTTGGTCTAGTGGTTGCAAGGGCGACTGCTGAGCGTGGGGTCCTGGGTTCGATTCCCGGGTCAGGCAAAGTATTACTGGGTGTTTTCATTAGGAAATTCTCAGTAGCAGCCCGGAGTCTATATTTGTGCCCGATCAATGGCAATAGGCTCGCCCCCTATTACATGGGACTATAACATAACTGGCGAAATATGGGTGTACTATTACACCTCTGCCTACCCCTTCGGGGAAATACAGGCGTGATGTTAAGTTATGTTATGTTACTGCCGGTCCTGGTTGTCACAGAAATATTTATGGCAATCGACGACGGGTAGTTAGAAATCGGAATGTCTGACAACTAGTCGAATCTTAGGATGTGTCGTCCAGCAATTGGGTTAAGGGGTTTGATTGCAGTCACTCCAAGTAAAATAGTGACACTTAGCCGTAACTGGCCAGACTGGAAGCTGACCCTAAAAGTTGGAAAAAGGCTAGGAGATAAAAAAATGGAAAGAAAAATTCGAATCCTTGGAGTCGACTTCAATATAGGAAAATGTTTATCTAATGATGAGTGATTACATCAAACATACGGTGATACTCGTGACCAATTCTCTACATACAATGTTTTTTTTAATGACGTAGCATGTGCGTATACGATTTTTTGATAGGAAAAGAATAGAAAATAAAGCCGCATCTGGATTTACATTATGGTATCATGAACGTCAAGCTTTACCACAGTCATACGCAAGTAAGTTTATTAAAACAATGGTTTCTGTAATATTATATTCTACGAAATAGTAGAGCTCTTTGTAAAAGAGTTTGTTTGGGGAACTTCTGCTGCCACACAGAATATGTCTCTCTATCAAAATCTTACCCGATTTCCTGTTTTGCTGTGTTCCAGTACGAAGGGTGGGTACCTGTTAAATTACAATCATATGAACCAGTACAAGACGAACGATGACCTGAAGACCGTGGCTGGGGGGGACTGGATGCGGAAGGCAGAGGACCGAGTGTTGTGGCGCAACTTGGGAGAGGCCTATGTCCAGCAGTGGACTGCGATGGGCTGAGTTGATGATGTTGATGAACCAGTACAATAAAAGCAACAACAATCATTACACTATTCTCATGTCTCAGTTTTGCGATAAACTGAGATTGCAGTTTGCAATACTATTTAGGAAACAGCCTAGGTGGTATGAGAGGCGTTATGGGCAAAGGTAACCGCTAAATATCAGGTCCTTCAGCTAGTTTCATCAGTCATAAAAAAACTCATGGTCGCTGAGTATCGAATCACTATCAGCTTATAGCTGTCCATTGCTGCGCAAAGGTTCCTCGCCAATAAGTCCGATCTGGCCTTTCTTATCCATTAAGGTGAAAGGCATCCCAATGCTACGTTGCCGATTCGCGCTTTGTCACTTCTGATTGCTTATGCTGTGAGCTATGTCGATTATTTTGGTTTTCTGTCTAATCAAATCATCATCTAGAAATCCAATACAGGACCTCTTTTGGTGTGAATATGGCATTTCCAACAGTAGGACTTGTTGCCTTGCTTGTTTGAAGGTTTGCTGGTAAAAAACTCAATTATGAGTTAAGCTCGTCTTTGTACTTGTAATTTCAAAATTAATAAGTATTGTTGTGATTTTCTTGTGTGCAATAAAGAATAAGAATAAGACAGTTCTGGACTGGTGATGCTTATATCTTGTATTATCATATTTCGTGCCGTTATCTTTCATAAAAGGCCTGCTGACGCTAAGGAGACCACAAATGACTTATTGAAAAAATTCTTCCTTCCTCTCTTTACCATTATCATGACGTTTACCAACTGTATTTCCCTCTCTGACGTATAGTCATGTAACTACAAGTATTATACAATATTACAAAAGAACAGGTTTTCCTTCATCATTAGCATAATCATCATCATAACAATAAAACCTATTGTTATTATTAATTGGTATTTTGTGTCATTAACTTCCTTGTACGAGGGTCTATAGATCTATTGAGGGTTTTGTTCAATTCTGACGTAGCTTGCATTAACGGTGAAGGAAAATATCGTGAGGAAACTTGCATACCTGAGAAGGCTCCAAAAAGTACTCAAAGGTGTAGGTATGTAATCCGCGAATCCAAATCATGCCATCGTGGTGGACAAACCTTTCTCATTCTGACAAGAAACCCATGTCCAGCAGTAGGACAATAGTGGACTGATTATGAATTTGACCAATGAAGGTAATTTTTTCATGGTACTGATAAACACGGCTTTGCCCGCGCATAATTCGGTTTATCACAGAAAGACGTTATCGCGCATCCCTCGGGAAATATTTATTTTCCCGGGATGAACAGTAGCTTGTATGTTAATCAGAGACATAGTCTGTCTGTGTGACAAATTTCAACCAAATCCGTTCAGACTTCAGCGTGATTCAAAGACAAACAAACAAGAAAAATGCATAGTCTCGCATTTATAATATTTGTAGGATTATAAGTTTCACAGATTGATTTTAATGTATTTAATTTTTAATGGATATTTCTTTTAACGTAAGGTCCTACCGAATTTCGTATTCGCTATCGGTTTTCAGCCGTTTTGGACAAAAAAAATTATTTTGGCAGAAAGCAATTTTATTTCGGCCTCTACCGAAAACGATCTACTATGTAGTTCAGCGGGTCAACTTTAGGCAGACAGGTGCAGTGCACTTTTACTTGCATATCAATCTGTTTTTAAGAAAAATTGTTTCAAGTACATATGTATGACCATTTAAACATTAAATTAAGTGCTTTAATGAATTAAATATTGATATTTCATAAATTTTATTTATATAGTACTTTTACCAAACAATCTATCAATATAAAATAAATAATATTTTTTAAATTTTTTTTGACTTTTGTTTTCAGCCGAAACAAAAAAATACATTTTCGGTCGGTCTCTACTTTGAAGTTAAAAGGCAGTAATTCTTGCAGAACTTTACATCACTATCAAGAATGAGTAACAACTTTATATTAATTACACAATAGTTTATTAAGCTTTATGTGACATTATGTTATTCCATTTTCCTGCACCGTTCATTAACCGACGAAAAAAAGGGGGAGTTTCTCAATTCGACGCGTATATATATATATATATTTTTTTATTTTTTATTTTTTATGTATGACCACGCATAACTTTTTACAGAGTGGTCCGATTTTGATGATTCTTTTTTTAGTGGATAGGGTATATCTCGAAGTTGGTCCCATTTAAATTTCAAAATCAAAATCCACCCCTAAGGGTAGTAAAACAGGGGATGAGTGTTTGTTCACCCACTGAATTCTTACCTGTTAACCGATTCTGTTGAAACTTGACACACATAAATATAGTTCTAGACACTACGACATAATGGAGACCTGGAGTTGGATTTTAACCAAAAAAAATTAAAAATAAAACTTTTTAACAAAAAATTGAACCGTCGAAAACAGAAACTGAAAAGCGAAAAATAACTAATTATGAGTCGGCGCCAAACAACCAATCAACGAAGATCATTAAATTACTTTAAATAAATAATAAAAACAACGTCACATCAAATACAACGTGAAATTTTCAACGATAAACAATTACTTTCCAAAAATGCGTTCTCCGCTCGGCCACTTGCAACTTGCACGCACTTTGCTTGTTAAAAGTTCGTTTGGCGCCAACTCATAATTAGTTATTTTTCGCTTTTCAGTTTCTGTTTTCGACGGTTAAATTTTTTGTTAAAAAGTTTTATTTAACTACTCAGTTTTATGTACATAGCAACGTTACATTTATTTATTTATTTATTTAACAGCTGCCTACTGTACTTACAGTTGCCCAACACGTACAGTAGGCCAAGTTATAATTTAGGTACATATATAATTCTTATAAGTCTAATCACGACTAAAGTGACAAATTGGTTTATTTTGGTGTAAAATATATCAACTTCTGGTTACATGAGCTAATCAGTGGAGAATCGAATTGGTCGTATGCTTAATTTAATTATTATAACTTCCTTTACGTACTTGTGGTGATGTCACAAGCTGATTACAGATTATCTTTACTGTTTCGGTAAGTAGATAAGGTTTATAGGGAAAACAATAACGTCAAGTAACTCCAGCCACATACTCGACGAGTGGCCTGGGAAATGGTGAGGGAAAGAGGCAGAGACGTAGTGTGGCTACGTTACCTACCTACTCGTCACGCCACACGTCATGCTCGTCATGACCACCGCTCACTTTTTTGTCGGTTTATGTGCGCGTGTCAAAGGACCGGCAATAGAATAAAATAGAATATAATAGAATATATTTATTTGCGTAAAACATGGTATAAAAAGGTGTTATATATTTCAATATGAGATCATACATGTTTTGCTTAAAATTAAAGCATGCGAACTTGAGAAACATCATTTATCGAAAATTAGTTTTTAACTCTCTCTCTCTCGTTTCGGAGGCCAAGACACATTTTGGGTCGCTGTGCCAGCGGAGTAAGTAAGTAAGTAAGTTTTTAACAGTTAAAGTAAAGATACTGAGTTTAATCAGAAACTATTAACTCTGTAAAATATAGTTCGCTGTAGTTGTAGGTATAAAAAATGCCAAAAGTGGCTAATTTCGCACTTTTTCTATCTACAACTACAGCGAAGTATCATTTACTGAGTTAACAGTACCTGTAATTCAATCGTTACAAACGAATTTTAAACGGATGGCCGATGGGTAGTAAAGTTCTGGAGTGGCGACCGCGTACTGGAAGGCGCAGCGTGGGTAGGCCCCCCACAAGGTGGACCGACGACCTGGTGAAGGTCGCGGGAATCCGCTGGATGCGGAAGGCACAGGACCGGTCGTTGTGGCGATGCTTGGGGGAGGCCTATGTCCAGCAGTGGACGTCTTTCGGGTGAAATGATGATGATGATGAAACGAATTTTCGATAAATGATGTATTCAGCGAGTCATATTTTTTTTACTGATGGGGGTGCCACTTGGATGCTATATTCCCCTTAAGCTATGAAAATCAAAAGAAAATGGTGGAATTTTTCCTCGTTCACCGCTTAGCTTTCTCGCAAATAGGTACACATTGTGGAAAGCCACCAATCCATCTATTGGGTTATCCATTGTGTTACAAGTGGACGGGGAGATTAATTTATTTCATTCCCTGCAACTGAAAGATTGGTACACCTACATTCTGGCAAATAAATTAATTTTAATACGAAGATCCTAATTTCGATATCGCTGCTTTGCATGAATAACGATTTTTTTTTTCAAAATTTTATTAAGTAGGTACAGTCAGAAATGTTTCCGGTGAACCACCACTAAGGCTAAAATCGCTTACACTCAATGTTCGATGGCAGCCGTAGCTACGTGTAATGTAGTAGGATTCGTTCAAGGGATTTTGTCGACAAAATGTACACACGGCTACACATCAAGCTGTACATTTCCAGTTTATGCTGACCTCGCATTGCATAGGCTTTCCGTACAATGCGAGATCAGCTTATACTGGAAATGTACAGCTTGATGTGTAGCCATGCGTACCACCGGGAAGGATCGCGCACTGCTTCACATCAAGCTACATTTCCAGTATAAGCTGATCTCGCACTGTACGGAAAGCTTATACAATGCGAGATCAGCTTATACTGGAAATGTACAGCTTGATGTGTAGCCATGCGTACCACCGGGAAGGATCGCGCACTGCTTCACATCAAGCTACATTTCCAGTATAAGCTGATCTCGCACTGTACGGAAAGCTTATACAATGCGAGATCAGCTTATACTGGAAATGTACAGCTTGATGTGTAGCCATGCGTACCACCGGGAAGGATCGCGCACTGCTTCACATCAAGCTACATTTCCAGTATAAGCTGATCTCGCACTGTACGGAAAGCTTATACAATGCGAGATCAGCTTATACTGGAAATGTACAGCTTGATGTGTAGCCATGCGTACCACCGGGAAGGATCGCGCACTGCTTCACATCAAGCTACATTTCCAGTATAAGCTGATCTCGCACTGTACGGAAAGCTTATACAATGCGAGATCAGCTTATACTGGAAATGTACAGCTTGATGTGTAGCCATGCGTACCACCGGGAAGGATCGCGCACTGCTTCACATCAAGCTACATTTCCAGTATAAGCTGATCTCGCACTGTACGGAAAGCTTATACAATGCGAGATCAGCTTATACTGGAAATGTGCAGCTTGATGTGTAGCCATGTGTACAGTCGACCAACCGGAATCATGATCCACTCAGACGATAATTTATAAGAAATTGTCGAAACAGTAAAATTCTTGCTGCACTTAGGACATTTTGAATATTAAGGAAACTGCTTTAATACGGGTCAGAGGTCGATGCAATTTTGAGCTTTTTTATGAATGTAGTAGGTTAATAATTGGATAAAAAAATATTTTTTTGATAAAACTGGAATTATGTTTTGAATTTCGAATAAACTGTCGTTCCGCATTTCCGCATAGTTTAATTTCGAAATTCGACCTAATTGCATTCTAATACAATTAGGTCGAATTTCAACGGAACGGAATCATGACCCACCATAAGCTTAATTTTCTACAAAAATTCTAATGTTTGTAGAAAATTAAGCTTATGATTCCGTTTGGTCGAGTCATAATAACGAACAGAATCAAGTGATTGTTCATTTTGTGTAAACATTTAGAAAAAGTTGTGTCGTTATTCATGCAAAGCAGCGATATGCCGCTCATAGCTAAATTGTTTTAGCACAAAGCTTAATAAACAGCCCTTTGCTTTCTAACTATTGAGCACACGACTCAAAATACGAAGGGCTTAAATAAATAAATAATTCATTTATTTCAGGCATCAAGGCCCATAAAAAAAAACATGAAACCATATACAATAATATAAAAATAACGAATCTATAACTAAACATTAGGTAAAAGCGGCGTCGCCAAAGTGCAGGGCAGGGGTTCCCAAAGTGTGCGCCGTAGAGAGTCCCATACCATTCTCTGGAAACTAAACTTAGGCATTCGCGGTTACAAAATGAACAATTCAACTAGCTAGCTCCTTAGCTCACCAAGCAGCTCTGGGAGTTGGGACTCTGTCAAGTGTGCAGGTTTCCTCCCGAAGTTATGCAGGTTAGCTGGCCTGGGTGGGTTGCTGTTATTATCGTTAAATCTACAATATGTTAATCTATAACCGTGCCATATTTTTAGAGCAAATAATAACAAATGTGCTTGGTCATCTAAAAATATTCAACTAATTCTACGGTTATTTAAAAACGAAATTTTTACTTAAAAACATAGCGAGGGTTTGAGAATAAATCCCGAACGACTTTGAAAATAAGTCACCGGCGGCATTGTCAAAGGGCGGTAAATTCTGCCCATTTTTTTTGGTGGTTTCGCACGCATCGTTTTTGCGTCGCACGCGATACACGGAAGGAGTTTGTTTGTTTTCAAATCTTAATATATAAAACAAAGTCGAGTTAGTTACATCATTTATAACTCAAGAACGGCTGAACATATTCTAATGAAATTAGTACAGATAGAAGATAACCCGGAATAACATATAGGCCACTTTTTATCCCGGGAAGATGAACAGTTCCCGAGGGATGTGCGATAAACGACATACACGCGGGCGAATTCGCGGGCATATAAGCTAGTAGGTAATTAAATGAAAAAATTGGTATTGAACTTTTTATTGATTTGTGTTCACAATTAGTGGTATAGTCACCTCATTAAATATGGCGCGGATACAGATCAACATGTTGTATTTTAACCTCCTGGGGCTTGATGTCATATACATAATACATAGAACGAAAAAAAATATAACACAGCCATCTGTATTTTTTTTTCGCAAATTTTACTTTAGTTGAATAAACAAGGTATCTGTCCGCCATTATGAGCTGTGATTGGCTGACAAAATGACATTTATTATATTTTTTTCTTGATTGGAGAGAGCAATGGCGTCTCGATCAGAAGAACGTGGTTAGTAATTTTGAGTTTTATACTAAAATATTAACGATTTTGAAAATAATTCATGTTTTTCTTTTTGGTTTTGGTACGTTTTCATTCAATATGCATCAATAATTGTTGGCATTTGCATGCAAACTATGAAACTTGTAGTAATATCTGAATGTCATACAGGTACTACATGAGGTCCCAATTACTAGTGTAAATGGGAGGAGCCCAGTGTAATACCTGTATGACATAGAAATATTTCTCAATAAAGCTGCATATTCTAATGTTATTTTTATTTATTTTGCTAGGTATAGGTGATAGCGAATAGGTATTGCATTTTTTAGATGAGTCAGAACTCGATTCTGATAGCCAGAAGCTTTGCCAGTACCTCAAAATTATGGCAGTACTTATTGACTCTGATTCTGGTTCTCCAAATTGTTCAGACACAAAAAACGAAAGTCCTCTGGGATCTGAAATATTTTTGGCCTCGTCAATTACTACTGCCACTAGGGGTCATGCCAGAACTAAAGGTGGACCAAGAACGCCTGAAAGAAGATTAAGAGGCTGTGTAAGAAGTAGTAAGACCCTGCAAAGTCAATTCACGTAACTAAAGAACTGCAGTTGCAGATAGGTTTCGATCAAAAAAATACTTTTCGTATTCTCTTATCTACGGCGATCGCTATCAGAAACAAACTGCAGCGTCACTGCAACTTGATCAGCGCGTCATGAAATTACGTGAATTAGGGCCTTGGAGTGGCATGGATAAGATGATAGAGGATCAGCCCTGCCAGCAAATAATAGTTCAAACGGAAATTTCTCACCCTTGGGCAGCCCAAACTTTCAGCCA
Source organism: Asteroscopus sphinx (assembly GCA_949699075.1). Classification (NCBI taxonomy): domain Eukaryota; kingdom Metazoa; phylum Arthropoda; class Insecta; order Lepidoptera; family Noctuidae; genus Asteroscopus; species Asteroscopus sphinx. The sequence goes on along the minus strand of OX453025.1, from coordinate 14,402,810 downwards.
GGTTATAATTTGATTGACTCTAGTACTTGGACTGACGAAGTATTTTTCAGACAATACAGGTTACAGGTGAAATTACAATCAGATGAGACTTTCCATCTTTGATCATAGTTTGGCGAATGCGATTTGCAGTACCATTTAGGCAACAACCTACATAGGTGATATTGCAGTTTTTATGGGCGAATGTAACCGCTTAACATCAGGTGGACCTTTAGCTATTTTCCCATCCTATGCCATAAAATAATAATAAATAATAGCATAAATGAAGACATTATGGACAACGGACAACAGAACATCTGATCTACTAAAACATAGAAAGGAGTTGAGGCTGACTTTGAACTTAATATTTTAATTATCTGTGCTTTGATAGAGTTTAAATCTTTTATAGGCATATTGCTAATAATGGGTTGTCTCAATTTGCCAAAAATTTGAATGTCTTAGTCAAAAAATAACACATACAAAACATAATGGACACTATGACATGTAAGAAAAACTAAGTTAATCTCCTGACTGTGATTTACATAAAAGTAAGGCGTTAGATGTAATAAATTTAACCATTGTTATTGACGATCCAGGGTGGTAGTTTTCTTTATGCATTGCAATTATATTATTTTATATTATAATATTTATTAAAAATAATAATTAATATCCTATGTCATATATATATGACACAAAATAGCGTTGACGTAGAGAACTTATGTCGTATATGTATGACATTGAGAATATCTACATTTTCCAAAACAGAATTTTCATTTTATTTTTTTCAGTCATCAAATTACCTATTTATTCGATTAGGATAGTTTTATTTTGAATTCCTGACCAGAAATTTTCCTGGGCCTCAGGAGGTTAATATAGTTTATCTATTAATTCATAAGTATCAAGAAATACTTTAGTCTCTGAACTAATCCGGCCGCTAAATGAACCTATTTCTCGGAACACGCCCACGCCAGCCGGTACTGGCTCGCGGATGTTCACCAATCAAGGCCCTTCGTGGCCATTATGTAATGGATGCTGTCTATCCCCGGCGCCAAGCAGTCTCGAGATTGAGTTGTTCGGACTTCGCAGGATTCATGGGTTAAAAAAGTTACAACTCTCCCTTTACTTACAATCTAACTCTCCCCAACACTATTTCCGTGGCTGGCGTGAATATGTTGACAACTCGAGATACCATGTTTTATTTTTATTTTTTTATTCGCTGTCCACGCCTATGGTATATGGTTTTATAAAAATAATTTTATATAAAATTGACAAAATTCGAAAGACTGCATAAAGTTACCCATAAATCAAATTAAATACAAAGTTAATGGATTTAAAACTAAACGCCAAACTTTAAAATGGCTGTCCTGTAAAATCATTGTTTGGGACATATCAACATATTCACGCCAGCCACGGATTTATACTAAGTAACATTTTTTTACTTTCTTTAGCTAAGTTACCAAAACTTTTTTCTATTTTTCTTATCGTATAAGATTCATGTAAAGGGAAGGAATAACAAAACTGACCTTCAAGATACAGTTATTTACTAGTTTGAAGGTCAGGGACTCACCTACATGGCATTCATGTAACTTGTTCATATTAAAGAGAGATTTATTATTACTACTTGACTTTGCCCGCTGCTTCGCCCGCTTTTAATTCGTTTTACCCCAGATAGACTTATCGCGCAAACCTCGGGTACTGTTCATTTTCCCGGGATAAAAAGTCTATATGATAATCCGGGTTATAGTCTATCTATGTGCCCAATTTCATCCAAATCCAAATATCCAAACATCTTCACAAACTTCAACATCTATACCTACATATTATAAAGAGGATAGATTTGTTTGTTTTTAAACAATAAACTCTGTAATACTGAACCAATTATAATAATTCTTTCATTATTAGAAAACTACTTTATCCAGAAGTAACATAAACTATACTTTACGTCAGTACGCGGGCGAAGCCGTGAGTAAAGCTAGTTTATAATATTAGTAGGATAAGATTACCGACTTCGTTGCGGAAATCATTCTGGCGCAGGTAATTAAATGTTAGGTACAAGCATAGTTGAGGGTAAACAAAATTAGAAAAACTTCTACATTATCATACATATTATCACGCCTGTTTCCCATTGGGGTAGGCAGAGACTATGGATTTCCACCTGCTACGATCCTGACATACCTCTTTCGCTTCATCTACGTCCATTAACCTCATCATACATGCTCGTCGGTTTAGAGAACTATTAAAAACTTCTTGTATCTATATATATCTCTATAATCGCTGAAAAATTTGCCGTTTCGAAAACGAAGAGGGATCGTTGTACTCTTCATTACGAACAACTTTTACTATGGGACTAACGCTGAAATCGCGAAAAAAAATGTATTAAATGTTTTTAAGTATGTTTGTTTGTCTGTTTGTCCTTTAATCACGCTGAAACGGCTGAACGGATGTGTATGAAATTTGGCACACAGATAGATTTTGTCCTGGATTAACATATGATAATGATCATATTAACATAATTATGTTAATATGATCTTTTTATCGGCATGCCAGCGTCAGCTAGGCATAACTAAATACAATTTATAATATTAGATCTGTGTACTTTCAGTCATAAATGATCTCTTTCAAATAACAATGAGATCAATGCTCGAAACGTTTACATTATTCACATATTCAAAATAATTTATTGTCAATATGTTGGTAAAATATTCTAGTATTTATGTCAAAAGGGGGATTTGTTTAAGACGTATATGCTTTTGTCTTCTGTGATTACTGATTATTGTATCATGCATTAGAATAGCCTCCACGAGTGGTGATACTTTTTAAAAAGAAAACTGAACAAAAAGATTCCGTTGTCACCGTTTAAAAATATCCCCAAGTATGAAAATCATAGCTATTATAGTTAACTCAAAAACAACTAGGCAAAGTAGCGCTTGTGGGCAAAGTTGGGGCATTTTAGGGTAGGTATCTAATTGGTTTTTTAATTTAATCTGCAAATTTCAAGAACGCTATTACGCTAGCATTAATTTACATTCCGTTCCGTGTGGTGCCGGACGTAAAGAATTGCACCACCCTCCCTCTTCTCTTGGGTGTCGTAAAAGGCGACTAAGGGATTCACCAGAAGATGGGCAGCAGCGTTCTCTGAGTATTTAAACAACCAACTGCGATCGCCAACCCGCCTGACAAGCGTGGCGATTATGGCATATCCCCCCCACTTTGAGGGTGGCCTTTGTCCAGCAGTGGAACCTTTTTCGGCTGAAATGATGATGATGATTAATTTACATAATAAAAATGCCAAAATGAACATTCCACAACAAAATATAAACTACATTCTATACAAATTCGCAATACGAAGGGCCGCCATATTGTTTGACCTCGGACAATGTCATCATTTATAGTTAATTATCCAAAACGAGTTGGCGGCCTTGGCAGCCAGTTAATTATTCAACGTGTAAAGAAATAATGGCTGTTTCTGATGAGCATATAATATATTATGTTTGGTTTTTTATGACATAGTGTGAGCGAAAATCTTCGCAATATTGATTCGTGTGGAACCACTTTCCTACTGCCTTTCATCTTCCTCCTTCCCTTATCTCAATTTATTTGTGATCAGTGCAGCATGACGTCTTCTTCCATACTTCTCTTTTACAGTATTTTCGTTTTCACTTCTTTCATAGCCATGTCGTCCTTTCACACAATCATCAACTCAGCCTATCGCCGTCCACTGCTGGTCATAGGTATCTCCCAAGTTGCGCCACAATACTCGGTCCTTTGCCTTCCGCATCCAGTCCCCCCCAGCCACGTTCTACAGGTCGTCGATCCACCTAGCGGAGGGGCGCCCTGCGCTGCGTCTGCCGATTCGCGGTCTCCACTCAAGGACCCGTCTGCTCCAGCGGCCATCGGTCCTTCGACAGACATGGCCAGCCCACTGCCACTTCAGCTTACTGATCCTACAAGCTATGTCGGTCACTCCGGTTCATCTCTGGATAATCTAGCTATGGATTTTATCCTTTAAAGAAACTCCAAGCATAGCTCGCTCCATAACTCGCTGAGCGACTTTGAATTTGTGGACTAGCCCAACTATCAGTGTCCACGTCTTGGTACCGTAAGTCATAACAGGCAGGATGCATTGGTTGAAGACCTTCGTCTTCAAACTTTGCGGTTAAGGCGACGAGAAGACTCGGCGAACCTTTCACACAAGCCAACCATTTTTTCTTTAGTCACATTTCTTATAAGTAGTCCAAATTCAATCTTAATAGTTCATCATCATCACTGCTGAACAGAGGCCTCTCTCAAAAGTGGGGATATGCCATAATAGCCACGCTTGGCTCAGAGAACGCTGCTGCCCATCCTCTGGTGAACCCCTTAGTCGCCTTTTACGACACCCACGAGAAGAGATAGGGTGGTGCTATTCTTTACGCCCGGCACCTGTCACAGAATCATTCTCCTCATTACATGTCCATACCATGACAATTGGTTACTACTCAGAATTATTGTATTTTTTGCTTTTGGTTCTATAGCTCGAGAAAAATAAACATGAAATAAGTAGATATTGAATGTATTACAGAATCGGATCCTGTAAAGAATAAAAACTTTTTAACAAAAAATAAAACCGACTTCAAAAACCTTAACTAAAAAGTAAAAAATAATCCTTGTATGTATTTCAAAATCTTAACATAAAACAAAATTTTGAAGGTGGCGCGTGACTGTCCCTTTGCGTCATGTAAATATAATATACTGTCGAGCGCTTATCTATAGTAAAAAACAGTTTATGCGAACATACATGAAAAACACGCGCCGCCTTCAAAATTTTGGTTTATGTTAAGATTTTGAAATACATACAACATAGACCAGTAAGCCTCTAGACGCCGCTTAGCTGGACACCCCCGGTCACAACGCATATGCTCTACCACTGCATATCATACGTCACTCCGCCAATCGGAACGTCACTCAGTCAGCGAGCGGCACCAATCAAAAGGAATCATACCACCGAACTTTTGAGCCAGCCAATCATAACGCGCCGTCCGCCCCCCTGACCCCACCAACGTTTTACGACTGCGTTTGAATACAAAACTTTGTTTATGCGGAGTCTTGAAGCTTACTGGTCTGTGACATACAAGGATTATTTTTTACTTTTTAGTTAAGGTTTTTGAAGTCGGTTTTATTTTTTGTTAAAAAGTTTTTATTTCATACTTTTTAGTTGAGAATTCACAGAAAAACGAAACTTTTAGTAGATCATCTAGGTAAGCGAAGCTAAATTAAATTGATTTATTGAAGCTGGTTCGAAACTACTCGACCTAAGTCAATAAAATTTATATGGGACCACCGCGCGGACTTCCTCTACCAAATAAAAAAACAACCACGCAAATCGGCCTATAAATCTCGGAGTAATCGGTGTACATACATGAAAAAAAAAAAAAAAAAAAAAAACCCGCCGAATACATAACCTCCTCCTTTTTTTGAAGTCGGTTAAAAAATGGTTATTTCAGTATGTAATAGTCTTTTTGTGCTTTGCCAAGTTGTCAGGGGTGAACGAAAATCTTTTATTTATTTATTTTTCGTGGGTAAATCCTCATGGACGCACTTCGCCCGGGGAAAGCAGAACTAGTGCACAGACTCTACAAGATTAAAACCATCATGGTGTTTCTCCAACTACCTTTAGCTGGGGGCGTGGGATACGTGCATTCTCCTACCAACCCCGACAGGTTCCATCCAGGCCCTTTGTCTGTGCCCGTGCCCAGGGTGTACTGGCCTGAAATACTGCTGTTCCCTCCAGACGTAACGAGGAGGACCGGCAGCAATCACACACACAAGGAGGTTTTCTGGCCCAGCAAAGCTAAGCTTTAGCTTTGCCAAGCTATCTTTATACAGAGTACGGTGTGAAATAATTAGTGTGTTTGACCTGTGTGAAGTTGGCAACTGAGTATACGAAAATTATTTTTTAAGAATTCCATTCGATTGTACCGTGTTTGTACCGGATTGTACCGCTTCTTAAAATGTTTGAATCGTGAAGGGATAAGGGATCCCTACATTTGTGTTCACATAAATAAATAAAAAATAAGGATCAGCTGTTTTTTTTTGCGATTTCAGGTTTAGTCCCATAGTAAAAGTCGTTCATACTGATGAGTATAATGAACCCTTAAGAGGTTTTCAGTTACTTCAATAACACGTTGTATGTCTATAAGAAAGATTTTCAACATGAATATGAACCAAAATACACAAACTATTGGAGATTTCCATTGGGAGATTTCCATTGGATTGAAATTCATTGGAATTTCATGATAAAGCTTATCAAAATCTAGAGTAAACATTAGAACCGATGCAGGGGGTCTACTCCCGTTCGACGATATTCGATAAATCGTACGATTCATCGCACAATTTGCTACTCCGGTCAACTATCGTTCCCTTATCGCATGCGATGATCGTGTTTTGACGTTTGTTTTTCTCATCTCCGGTAAATTGTATACGACTATGAACCGTAGTCTATCTTAATTGTGCCTTTTTTATGTGCCTATCTTTATTATGTAAGTAGCAGTCGGAACGAAAGTTCGTACTTCGTTTGTCGTTCGTAAAACGCGTGTAGACCTACAGGATAGGTTTACCTATCGTAATGATATCAATAATCCATCGAAGCAGAGTCCTAATTAGATCGCACCTACTGAGCAGCTCCTAATTTGTTTCGGTAATAGGATACGCTTTGTTAGGGAGACTTTTTTTTTTTTTTTTTCCCCGTGTGGCAATCCTCATGGAGGCACTCCGCCCGGGGTAGGCGGAGCCTGTGTCGGACTCTTACCAACTAAAACCTCCACGGTGTTCCTTCAACTACCTTAGCCGGGGGCGTGGTAACCCGTGAGTATTCACACAACCACCCCCGACAGGTACCGGCCCGCCACAAGTAGGCGAGCCCCTTCTACCCATGCGGCCTAACGTCGGCCGCACCCTCCTCGGTGGCGCACACGAAACACTGCACGCCATCTCACCTCATGAGCCTTTACCAGCTTCGCCAACTACGCCGGCTGTGCCAGCTACGCCAGCTGCTGGTCGGGCAGCTGACTACCCCGAGTCTGCTGCTCGCAGGCCCTACCTAACGTAATTTTTTATAGAGGTTTTCTTCCTCGCGGTCCGGGCGGTGAAGCCAAGACCCTCGGTCCCAAGAGGTGCGAGAACAATACTCAGCGGGCACTCCTGGGGTTACGAGATCGACGGGGGCAGGGAAAGACAGTCCCCCCGCTGCCTGCCCAGTTGCAGGGTGAGTGCACACTGGGCCCGCCCCTGCTCCGCCACTGTGCTCTCTGTTGGCAACAGAGGGACACGTGAAGCAACTCCCCACTGGCCCAGAACGGGCCCCTCCCGCGCCAGAATATTCGCCACAGGCAATAAAATCCCCCAAAGGTTAATAATCCCTCAAAAGGATTTTATTGTCCGTGCCCAGGATGCACCGGCCAAACAACTGCCGTTCCCTCCAGACGTGTCCAGAAGGACAAGCAGTCGTCAGGCACACGTGGAGGTTTTCTGGCCAGCACCTCTTGTTAGGCACCCTACTATTAAAATGTTGTCCTTATTTAGTGAACTGAACCCACAACAATGTTACCTAAACTCTATACTTTATTCACATTGTAATAGTAATAATAATAATAATTTTTATTCATAAGGTTAATAATGTTGGCTTACAAATTACGGAAACAATTTTTTTTGGAATATTACAGAAATTAGTTTAACGTTGGTACCTGTACCAATGTAGAACATTGTATCACAGATACCAGCGCCTTCCACTAGAGTGGTACAATTTATTGCATTTAGTTGAACAGTTATTTTGTGACTAGATATATCAAAATTATTTTATTTAAATACGAGATTTATTGTCAGGTTAAATATGTTGCTATTTTCTTTTGTATTCAACAAAGAGTATTTGTATTGTATCGTATTGTATTGTTAAACTGTTCCAATACAAAAGTTAGATAGGCAAAACTAATGTTTACATTTACCTATAAGATAAGATGGTATGAAAATATTCGTTTAAAATTTTAAGCCGTTTCAAGTAACTTCGCAACTTGGTCAATTGAAATATTAAACTTTTTCTGTAACTTTACACGACTGTAGTATAGGTACCAAATAGACATGTATTCCTCATTAAATAAGAGGGTAATTATTAGTTATTTTTTAATATTGCGTCGGATTATTTTTACATTACAGCATTATTTTTTTTTACATTATTATACAAAACGAAATCGACTCCTTCAAGATAGCCAAATCCTCAATCTGTGATGTGGAGGACTGTCAATCCTACTTGCTCGATTCAAATCAGTACTTAAAAATACTGCAACAAAATATAAGAAGTGTAAACTGTAATATGGATGGGTTGATTTCAATTCTTATTAGGAGTGGTGTAACTTGGGACTTTATTGTGTTGACGGAATGTTGGCTACCATCCACTCACAATATCCCTAGCTTAGACGGCTATAATCATTCGGCTTCTACAAATAATCTTACCCAGAATGAAGGCGTAGTAGTATACTATAGGCAAGACTTGTTTGTACTTGTCGAAGAGCCGCAAATATCAAATGCTAATTGTTTGGCTCTAAAACTTGATAGAAACACGATAGTTCTAGCAATCTATCGCCCCCCAGGTTATAAAGACGTAAATAATTTTATTGAGTCACTTAATAGTGTGCTATCTAAGTCTTCGTCATATCAAAATATTGTAGTAGTTGGTGATATTAACATAGACATTGTTGAGAGCAGCACTGATCAATTTTCGGATCATTATTTGGACATGTTGGCATTTCATGGCATTTTACCGGGTCATACGTTCCCAACACATTACAAGACTTGTTTGGATCATGTCTTATTGAAAACTAGGCTAGCTGCTCATTGCCTGATTCTTCAGACATCCCTTACAGATCACGATAGTATAGTTCTCTACATTAAAACTAGCCTAAAACTAAAACCTACAAAAGTTGTTAACCGGATAAATTATGCAGAACTGACTAACGGTCTAAAATATACAGATTTCAGTCCACTATATATGATCGAGGATGCTAATGAAGCTGCTGATTTATTTATAAGCACACTTCGTATGTTGATTATTAACAATTCCAAAAATACCAAAACCCCTAGACGGAAAAGAATAATAAAACCGTGGGTCACACCAGGCGTTTTAAAATGTCTTAAAAATCGGGATAAGCTTTATAAGAAACATAAAAAAGATCCCAACAATGATGTATTAAAAGTTACGTATAAGAGATATAGGAACTTCTGTTCATCGTTATTAAAAAGGCTTAAAAGGGATTATGAAAAGCTACAATTACAAAGTGCAAGTAAAAATAATAAGAAATTGTGGAAGGCAATAAAAGAGATTACTTACACTAATAAACCAAAAGAGAGTTCATCGGAATTATTGAGCACAAATAATCCGTTGCAAGATATCAATAATGTTAACCAGTTTTTTGCCAATGTTGGGAAAACGTTAGCTGACAATATTAACAAAAAAGTTACTCAACCTCAACCAATCAAACTAAAATCAAACCCTAATTCATTTGTTATTTTACCCACTGATGAGGACGAAGTTAAAGCTACAATTTCTAATCTTAAAAGTGATTGTGCAGTTGGCCTAGACACGATCTCAGCTGAAATTCTAAAATTAAATAAGGATTTGTTAACTTCACCGATAACATACATTTGTAACTTAGCTTTTTCAACAGGAGTGTTCCCATCAGCTTTTAAAATAGCCAGAATCCATCCTATTCATAAGACTGGTAACAGGGACTGTGTCAATAACTATAGACCGATTTCGATTCTCCCTACGTTATCAAAAGTCCTAGAACGTTTAATGAACAAGAGACTAGTTAAATTCTTGGAGGACTCCAATCTCTTATCAGAAGCACAATTTGGTTTCAGATCTAAAAAATCAACTGCAGATGCTGTGCATGAATTAACCAATTATATTGTAACTAAAATAGATAGTAAGAAAAAAACTATTGCAATATTCTTGGATCTGGCTAAGGCTTTTGACACAGTCTCTGTCCAAATCCTTATTAAAAAGCTTGAGCACCTTGGCGTTAGAGACACTCAATTAAAACTGTTCGAGAGTTATCTTAAAAACCGAAAACAATGTGTAAAAATCGATAACCTAACTAGTAATGAAATTCCCGTGTCCTACGGTGTTCCCCAGGGCAGCATATTAGGCCCAACACTATTTCTTACTTATATAAACGATCTGTGTCAACTAGAACTCCTAAAGGCCAAAATTGTTACGTTTGCCGACGACACAGCATTGATTTTTAGTGGAGATACATGGGAGGAAGTATTTTCTAATGCTCAGCAGGGATTCAATACTGTTGTTGAATGGTTAGACAGTAACATTCTGACTCTTAATGTAGATAAAACAAAGTATATAGCGTTTTCCTTGAGAAGTCCTGATACTACTGTTCCCCCGAATCATAGTTTAATTTCCCATTCATGTAATAATTTCATTAACAATAACTGTGCGTGTCCCAGGCTTCAAAAAACTTCTACTATTAAATACTTAGGCGTCATGATCGATAACAGATTAAACTTTTACTGCCACATTGACATGTTAGCAGCTAGGACACGTAAACTTATTGTAATTTTTAAAAACTTGCGACATGTTGCCGACAAAGAACTGATAAGGTCTGTTTATTTAGCACTGTGTCAATCACTATTAACATATTGCATCACTTCTTGGGGAGGTGCTTTGAAAACTCGCTTTCTTAAAATTGAACGAGCGCAAAGAGCGATTTTAAAAGTAAGTAACTTTCTTCCCTTCCGGCACCCTACCACTGACCTTTATCAGCTAACGAAGGTTCTTACAGTTCGTCAGCTATATATCCTTCACATGGTAGCTAAAAAACACTCGATGACAATTTATGAACCAGAAAGAATAAATCTGTTGCGCAGAAAGGATAGAGTTTGTCCAATGCGCCTCTTAAATACTAGTTTTTCTCATCGCTTTTACTGCTTTCAAGGAAGTCATCTATATAACAAAATAAACAGAGTTTTGTCTATCTATTCACTTTCGAAAGAAAAGTGCAAGTCTGTAGTCAAGGAATGGTTACAAGAACTGGATTATATAACTACAGAAAATCTACTAAGCTAATAAGAAAAAACATAAGAAAAAACATATACTGACATACCTAATATACTTACAAACATGCACAACACACGCAAACGCACACCCCCCACACACACACACACATACACACACGCTATTTCTCCCTATATAAGCTTCACTTTACAACCTGAATCGAAATGTATTTCTATTTTTAACCGACTTCAAAAAGGAGGAGGCTATTTGTTAACCTATAGTTACTTACCGTGGGGTGAGGACCTGGTGATCTGTAGTACAGGGCTATACCTATCTCAGACACCAGCTCCTCACATAATCATGTTTGTAAAAATGCAATATTTATGTGTACAATAGTTGTATTATGTGAGGAGAAATAAACGATTTTTATTATTATTATTTTCGGGTGATTTTATCTTTTCTTAGCCATTTGGCTAGTTTTAACTACATTTACGAGCTGGGAGCCAAGTAAATGTAGCGTGTGGTGTGTAAAATTTATGTTGAAGGTGTGTTGTGTATTTCGTTTTCGTCTATCTGCATGAACTTTCTAACGATTCGACAGGTGTTTAGGATAGCGGCTTTTTGTAAGGTTATGTAGAGGGATTCTTTTAGGTCTAATAAATTCAGGCTACGGAGAAGATGGTTGGGAATAACACCAGTTGTGGAGAGAACAATAGGAATTACATAAACTTTTTCTTGTCTCCAAATTCTTGTGACTTCTTCTTTGAGTTCAGCATATTTACTTATTTTTTCAGCTATTGTCTTTTGAAGGTTATGTGTATTGGGAACTGCAATGTCTATGAGGTAAGTGATTTTGTTTATTTTGTCTTGTAGAGTTATATCCGGCCTATTATAGTGAATGGTTTTATCAGTTAGAATGGCGCGGTCATAGTAGAGTTTGTGTGTGGTGTTTTCTAGAATAGTTTGTGGTGTGTATTTATAGTATGGAGTGTTTGTATTTTGTATGAGTGTATATTTGAGCGCTAGTTTTTGATGGATGACGTTTGCAACTTGGTTATGTCTGTGAGTGTAGTCTGTCTGTGTGAGTGTTGTGCATGCTCCTGTTATGTGTTGTATTGTTTCTGATTGGATGTGACACCTGCGGCACTTATCGTTTGTGATATTAGGGTCTTTAATTATATATTTCCTGTAGTTTTTTGTATTAATAATCTGATCTTGTATCGCTATTATAAATCCCTCTGTTTCCGGGAACAAATTACCAACTTTGAGCCACTTGTTTGACGCTATTGTGTCTATATGAGATTGTTCTAAGTCATGAGGATGTCTGCCATGAAGTACTTTCTTTTTCCAGTTTTCTAATTTTTGTTTCTGTGGGTCGCTATCATCAGTAGCATTTTGCGTGTTTGTCTGTTCGTTTAAGTTAAGTGGAGTGAAATTGAGATCATTATGAGCTATGGCTTTATGTAGGTTACTTGTGTGAGATTTAGTGTGAAAGAAAGTTTTTAGTCTGATTATTTGCTTGTGCCAGAGATGATGAATATCTATTAAGCCTCTACCACCGTTTTGTCTTTTAATTGTCAGTCTTTCTATGGCAGATTTAGGGTGAAGGTTGTTGTGTTTGGTTAGTGTAGTGCGTGTGTTTCGTTCTATTTGTTCTATGTCAGTTTTTGACCATTTTATGACTCCAAACGAGTACGTTAATATTGGGATTGCATAAGTATTCAAAGCTTTTATAAGATGTTTTCCAGAAAGTTGGGTTTTACATACTGCGATCATTCTCCTACTGTATTCTGTTTTTAGTGTGTTTTTGATTGCTGTGTGATCGAGTCCTTTTAGTTGCTTGTATCCTAAATATTTGTATAAATCCGTTGGTTCCATAGCTGTAATTGTGTCGGTGTTGTTAACTGAATAGTTGCCGGGTCTTATTTTGCCTCTTATGATATGTAATGTTTTACACTTATCTAATCCAAATTGCATGTTTATGTCCTGACTAAATTCTGTCGTGATTTCTATAAGCTTTTTCATATCTTTTTCTGTCTTTGCATATAGCTTAATGTCATCCATGTATATAAGATGTGAGATAATTGTTTCTTCTGTAGAGTGTTTAAGACAATATCCGGCACGGCAACGATTCAGTAGGTGAGACAAGGGGTTCAGGGCGAGACAGAACCACAGGGGACTTAGGGAATCTCCTTGATAGATACCTTTTTTAATAGATAACTGCCGAGTTATAATAGTGCTGACCTGATTATTTAACTGTAGTGTGGTTTTCCATCGTGTCATTATACTACGCAAAAAATCGATTACTTTTGAGTTTATTTTATAAATTTCTAATATTTGTAACAACCAAGAGTGTGGGATACTATCAAAAGCTTTTTTATAATCTATGTAGGTGCAATGTAAGTTTCTATTTTTTGTGGTGGCATGTTTATGGATAGTAGAATCTATTACTAGCTGTTCCTTGCATCCCATGTGGCCCCGTCTACACCCTTTCTGTTCCTCTGCGATTATGTTATTGTGTTCAATGTGTGCGTTAATTTTGTTCGTGATTGCTGATGTTAGGATTTTGTATATTGTGGGTAAGCATGTGATTGGTCTGTATTGAGAAGGTTGTGGTGAGTATTTAGTTTTTGGTAGCATGTAAGTTATTCCTGTAGTGATGAATTCGGGTATATTTTGTTGTCCCAGTATGATATCTGTCAAATTTTTTGCGATAGATTTGTGTAATGAACTTAATTTTTTATACCAGTAGTTGTGAATTTTATCTATACCAGGTGATTTCCAATTGTGTAATCTAGATGTAATGTAAGTGATATCAGACTCTGTTATCTCTACAAATTCCATTTGTTCAATTGTATTCCACTTGGTTTCTTCTTCATTTATCCAAGATGCTTTGTCGTTATGTTGGACTTGCTCTTCCCATATGCCAGACCAAAATGTTTCAAGTTGTTCTTTTGTTGGAATGTTTGTGTTTTCTTGTGTTGTTGTGTCTGTGTGTGGTGTGTGTAAGTTCCTATAGAACATTTTTTCGTTCGTAGTAAATACGGTGTTGTCATTTCTGCGCTGTTGTGCCTTCTTGTATCTTCTAAGCCTGTGAACTTTAAGTGATAATTTCTGTTTAAGTGTATCTAAGAATTCTACCGGTTTTCTATTGTTATTTTCATGTTTGGTGTGCATTATTCTACTTTTAAATATTTCTTCAACTCTCTTAACTACTTTGTTTGATCTGTTGTTATTGATGTATTGTGTAAGCCTACCGCAGTCCGCTCTTAATTTTTCAATGTCTTTTTCGAGCCTCTGTTGCCATGGTGGTTTTGAGTTTTGTTTTGGTCTTGTATTACCCGTATGTTCTGTAACTTTGTAATTAAGTTCTTCTGAAATAACTAATGCTGTGCAATATATTAGGGTATGTAAGTCTACTAGTTGTGTGTCTTCCGATATGAATTGATTAAGTATGGTTTGATTAAATAAATGAATTAACTGAGTAAGTTTAGGACTGTATTTAAGTTTGGGTAATTTTGGTCGAGCTGTTGGGTCCATCCCAGAATATTGTGTGAGGGTTGTCCTTAATATATCCTGTATTTCTTGGATGCGCCTTTCTGCTATCGGATTAGGATCGACTAAGGTCTCAATATCATTTTCTAGCATCAAGGTTATAGACTCGGTTTGTGTGGATGTGTGTGACGTTTGGGTGTTCTGTATGCATGGTTGTGATTGTGTGTAGTGGTGTGATTGTGTATATAGGGGTGTGTGTACTTGAGTGTGCAGTTCTGATTGTGATAACGGATCATGTATTATTAAGTTAGTATCGACGCCTATGTTAATTTCTTGTTCTATTTGTGTGCGTATTTCGTCTTTTAATTGGCTAAGTTCTTCTTGAGTGAGAAGTTTATTCCTTACTATAGTTCTCCTCTGATCTGAAATTCTTTGTTCTGTAACGTTGATATCTGGGTACTGTCGTGTAAAAAGTTCATGCAATTGCTGTCTGTAGGTGGTCATATCTGTTTCTAATTTCGTTATATAAAAGTAAGTACGCATGATAAATGTGTTTACTTCTTTGCTCCATCTCATGCGTACTCTTGGTTTTCCAGCCTTGGTGGACGCGGGTAAGAAGGCATTTGCCTCCCGCGCAACAGTCAAGGTTGGTATGGATGAATTAACATTTAAACGAGTAGTAGGTGATGATGGTATGGGAGATGATGATGGTATGGGAGATGATAATGGTATGGAAGGTGATGATCGTATGGAAGGTGCGTATGATATGGTGCTTGGGCTGAATGGTTCTATTGGGCTATTTGTCCCGTCTGTAAGTCTGTCAATGTCGTGTGTCATTTCGGCTGTAGTATCTTGAATGGTGGGAGCCCGCCTGTTCAACTCCTCACCACTGACGGATCGCATGCTGAGACACCCAGCGTCAGCTCCAGGTGTGCCCCGGCGATCGCCCCCGGGCAGCGGTCCTATACGTTTTTTCTTCGATCTAGTCTCCATATTGAATGGGTTACCTCCTTGTTAGCCACGTAAGTTTTTCGTATACTACGTGTGTCCGCCCCCCACGTGGTCAGATGTTCGACACGGACGTAAGGTAGGATTTTAGGGGGCTTATTATTATTATTATTATTATTTATTGAACTTTCAACACCAACGTTTAACGTTTTAGTGCACTTAAAGTACTCGGACGAATAAAAAATGGCGGACGGAATCTCGCTAAGAAAAGATTGAAGCACTTCGTTTTCTCCTAAACCCACTATAATTGCGATGGAATTTTATCACTCCAGATATATATTATTATTTTATTTATCTACACTCGTATCGTAAAATTCGAATTATGAACTCGAAAGTAATGTCATAATGACATACTTTACCGCACATGCACCTGTAATGAATTTAAAAAGTTTCATTACGATACAGTTTGCTGAACAAAACAATGCGGTAATTTAATTTTTTTTCCATAACCGCACATTTCAGCCCAACTAAGGAGTTTTTAATGCCACTTCGACCCAACCAAGGAGTTTTCAAACCTTTTTTTTTGCAGTCGTACAGTATGGCACCCATATACACAAAATTCAGGGTGGCGCCACTAGGGGTGCTGGCCAGAAAACCTCCACGTGTGCCTGACAGCTGCTTGTCCTTCTGGACACGTCTGGAGGGAACGGCAGTTGTTTGGCCGGTGCATCCTGGGCACGGGCAATAAAATCCTTTCGAGGGATTAACTTTCGGGGGATTTTATTGCCTGTGGCGAATATTCTGGCGCGGGAGGAGCCCGATTTGGGACAACAGGGTGTTGCTCCGTGTGTCCCTCTGATGATAGCAGAGGGCACAGTGGAGAAGCAGGGACGGGCTCGGTGTGCACTAACCCTGCCACTGGGCAGGCAGCGGGGGGAATGAGTCCTTCCCTGCTGCCCCCGTCGATCTCGTAACCCCAATAGGAGCGCTGTGGTTACGTCTCGCGGCTCTTACTGGGAGCGAGGGTCTTGGCTTCGCCGCCCGGACCGAGAGGAAGAAAACCTCTATAAAAAATTACCCCGAATCTCAAGCGGCGGCGCACCGTGATGGGATGCATGGCTGACGGGTGTTCTTTAGGAATGTTCAGTCTCTAGTGCGACCTCCACCAGGGAACCGGCCGACCCCCTGGTGGGTTACTGTAGGCTTATTCGGGTACAGGGGGCACTGCCCGGATGGACTTTTTATATCCCCCATACTCGTGGGAATTATCATGGACAATGTAAAAAATAATGAAAATGTAGCTGTAACTGCTGCGTCTGATACAGCAGCGGTTAGGAAGGAAGCGGTGGCGGGTAGAGAACCTGTCGTCGTTCTTAGCAGGCTGGAAGTGTTGTCGGGATCTGACAACGCAATAATGAGCTTGTCGAGTGGTGACAGTGCCAAAAGCGGCTCCAAGCGCTGGCGTAAACGCTCGCGCTTGGAGGTGGTGCACTCAGGGTCGGACTCGTCTTCGAGTGATGGTGAGGTGGCTTCGGCCCCAAAAATCAACACTAACAGGCGAGGTAAAGGTCCGGCCACATCTAGGGGCCACCATGTAGGTCTGGCAAAGGCCAGACAGGAGTTTGCGGCCGCTAAGAAAGCAGCTGAAAAGGCTGAGAAGCTCGCTCAGGGCGAGCGAGAGGTTGCCGAGCTCACCCGCAAGATATCATCCGGAAAGGTCACTCAACCGTCAGCGATCTCTGTGGGTGTGGAGTTAGAAGTGGACGATATGCCCGCCCAAGCCCTGAATCAGCAGGTCCAAGACGCAGTGAACGCCATAAGAAGAGTCTCCAAGGTGTCTAAGGGCCTAAATGGTGTTAACCAAAAGGCCCTAAAAGAAGCAACAGCCTCTATTGTGGAGGCTGCGGAGGTGCTGCTGAAGCGCACCTCCTCGGAGGAAGTGGCCAAACTCCAGGCCGAGAACTTACGCCTGGCAGCTCAAATAGCCCAGCTCCGAAAGGAGCACGAAGAGCTCCGGGTGGATCTAGCGAGGGACCGACGTCTACGTGGGGAGGCGGTTCATACAGCGCAGCCGAGGCAGATGAGTGAGCATGAACTGATGCGTCATGTCGTTCGGGAAGAGATGGCGAAGATTTATGACGTCTTCGAGGGAAGGTCACTGCGCCCACCGTTGGCTGCAGACCGCAGGAGACAGGAGCAAGCACAAGCGTCAACATATGCTGCGAAAGTTGGAACGCCGCGCTTGCCCACGGCATCAACCCAGTCGGCTTTCTCAACCTCGGCCGCCCCAGCCTCGGCAACTCCACCCCCAAACCCTGAGTCCCAACAGGGACAGAAGGGCATAGTGAAGGGAAAAGGAAAAGGCAAAGGTGGAGCAGCCGCTCAGGCTGTATCCACGAATGCTGTTGCTGAGAGTCAGCTAACGACCTCTGAAAACCGCGAGGGTAGTTGGGAGACTGCTGGCGCAAAACAGAAGAATAAAAAAGCGAGGCGCACCGCCAAAAAGAAGGCGGACAAACAAGCGAAAGCTAAAAAAAGAGAGGAAGCCAGGCTTCGTGCCCCTCGGTCGTCAGCTGTGGTGTTGACACTGCAGCCTGGAGCGACAGAGAAAGGTGTAAGCTACGCCGGGATCTTGGCAAAAGCCAAGGCCGAAATCAATCTCGACGACTTGGCGATCCCGGGCTTACGACTTAAGCACACGATGACCGGGGCCCGTCTCTTCGAGATTCCTGGTGCAGCTAGCGGTCCAAAGGCTGACGCTCTCGCGGAAAAGTTGAAAGCTTCACTTAAAGGAGAGGAGGTCCGAGTGTCCAGGCCTATTAAATGCGTATATCTGCGCATTTCTGACCTGGATGACTCGGCCACGACACAGGAGGTCGTGGCAGCCGTCGCCAGTGCCGGTGGCTGCCCTGCAGATCAGGTGAAGTCGGGCGAGATTCGTAGAGGATTCACTGGTTTAGGGACAGCTCTCGTGAGCTGTCCCGTTGCGGCGGCCCAGAAACTTACGGCGGACCGTCGGCTACTGGTGGGGTGGGTTTCAGTGCAGGTGAAGCTCTTGCCGGCCAAACCCCTGAGGTGCTATCGTTGCCTGGGCGGAGGTCACACTGGGGCGCTATGTACCGCAGGGGTCGACCGCAGTGGAATTTGTTTCCGTTGCGGTCAGCATGGGCACATCGCCAGATCGTGCGAGGCCACGCCGCACTGCATTATATGTGCGGCGGCAGGCAAGCCGGCAGAGCACCGGGTGGGTAGCAACGCCTGCACCGAGCCCACCAACAAGAAGGGCAGAAGGCACGGCACACAAGTCGCAGCTAAGGCAGCTGAAAAGCAGCCTCAAAGAAGCGAGGAGGAGGCAACGATGGATACCCATTAATGGCCCCAAATCTGCGCCTCCTTCAAGCCAACATCAACCACTGTGCCAGAGCTCAGGATCTCCTGCTCCAGAGCATGGCAGAGTGGTTGATCAGCGTTGCCGTGGTCTCCGAGCCGTATTTTGTCCCATCCAGAGACGACTGGGTAAGCGACAATGGCGGCTTGGTGGCCCTTATTTCACGAGCTGCCACTGGCTCCCCGTCCTTCGAGAACATTACGAGGGGTCGGGGATGCGTGGCGGCACTTTATGGGGAGGTAGTGGTTGTGGGAGTATATTTCTCCCCAAACCGATCTCTCGCCGACTTCGAGGGTTTCCTCGTGGAGTTGGGCACTGTCGTCAGTTGCAGCCACCCTTACCCAGTGCTCGTCCTCGGGGACTTCAACGCCAAATCCACGGCTTGGGGTTCCCCGTCAACGGATGCGCGGGGTGAGGTGCTGGAGGAGTGGGCTGTGGAGTCTGGCCTACTGCTCCTTAACCGGGGTTCTGTCCAGACATGTGTGCGGCAGCGGGGGGGGTCCATAGTGGACATCTCGTTCGCTAGTCCCGCTGTTGAGTGCCATGTCCAGGGCTGGCGTGTGATGGAGGAGGTGGAGACGCTGTCGGATCACAGATACATCCGATTCGACGTCTCCGCACAGACCTCAGTCAGTCCAGCCCGGACGGCCCCGGCTGGGGTAGGTCCGCGTTGGGCTATTGCCAAACTAGACCGGGAGGCCCTCCTGGAGGCCTCAATAGTACAGGCCTGGGTGACAGCACCGGACAGGCCTGTTGATATTAATACAGAGGCCGAGTGGCTCCAGGAGGCAATGTCGCATGTTTGCGATGTGGGGATGCCTAGGGCTAAGCCCTGTCCTGCAAGGCGCCAGATGTACTGGTGGTCCTCGGACATAGCGCGACTTCGAGTCGCGTGTGTTGCCGAGCGACGCCGGTACACCAGGTTCAGAAGGCGATTTAGGAGGCGTCCCCGCACCCCGGAGGAGGCAGCCATTGAGGAGGAGCTGTACGAAGGGTACAGAGTAGCGAAGGTGGCTCTTAAGGTGGCCATATCGGAGTCTAAAGTAGCGGGATATGATGCCATGCGGGCGACTCTGGACGGCAATCCGTGGGGGCGTCCATACCTTATGGTACGGGGCAAACTTCGCCCGTGGGCTCCCCCACTGTCCCAGACTCTCCGGCCTGAGCTTTTGGAGGGCGTGGTGAGCGCTCTGTTCCCTTCAAGGGCGGAGCACACCCCTCCGCCGATGGTTCCTCCTTATATGGTGTCTAACGCGGACGACAACGACGACGTGCCCGAAGTGACCCGGGAAGAATTGAAGGGGGTGGTGAAACGGCTACAGGCCAAAAACACCGCCCCAGGCCCTGACGGCATACCTGGTCGAGCATGGGTCCTAGCTCTGAAGGCCCTTGGGCCCCGATTTAGAGGGCTCTTAAGCGCATGCTTCGAGCGGGGCCAGTTTCCACGCAGGTGGAAGACTGGCAAGCTGGTCCTGCTGAAGAAGGAGGGGCGCCCTGCGGACTCACCATCTGCATACCGCCCCATCGTGTTGTTGGATGAGGTGGGCAAGCTCTTTGAGAGAATAATTGCAGACCGCCTTGTCCAACACTTGACTAGGATGGGGCCGGATCTGGCGGACAACCAGTATGGTTTCCGCCGGGGGCGCTCCACCGTGGACGCCATCATGCGCGTGAGAGCTCTGGCGGAGGAAGCAGTGGCCCGGGGTGAGGTGGTTTTGGCGGTGTCTCTCGACATCGCCAACGCTTTCAACACCTTGCCCTGGAGTTGCATTAGGGCGGCACTCGAATACCATCGGGTGCCGACCTACCTTCGCCGTATTATCGGGGCCTACCTGACGGACAGGGCCGTCATCTACCCGGGTCGGGAAGGATGGGGTCGGCGAGAGATGTCGTGCGGTGTTCCACAGGGATCGGTTCTGGGACCGCTCCTGTGGAACATTGGTTACGACTGGGTGCTGCGCGGTGTACTTCTCCACGGCGTTGGCGTGACTTGCTATGCTGACGACACGCTGGTCACGGCGAGGGGGAAGACGCACCGGCAGGCGACCATGCTGGCGACAGCAGGGGTTGCGCTAGTCGTTGCAAGGATCCGGCGGTTGGGTCTCGAGGTGGCTCTTCATAAGTCTGAGGCTCTGTGTTTCCACAAGCCTCGGAAGGGGCCGCCTCCGGGATCCCACATAGTGGTAGGAGGCGTCCGCATCGGCATCGAGTCGACGATGAAGTACCTGG
Organism: Asteroscopus sphinx; assembly: GCA_949699075.1. NCBI lineage: Eukaryota > Metazoa > Arthropoda > Insecta > Lepidoptera > Noctuidae > Asteroscopus > Asteroscopus sphinx. Next base: position 14,381,736 of record OX453025.1, on the reverse strand, counting down.
GACTCGTCCTCGACAGCCGGTGGGACTTTGGGCCGCATTTTCAGCGGTTGGCGCTCAAGTTGTTAGGGGCCGCGGCCGCGTTATCGCGGCTGCTGCCAAACCTGGGAGGGCCCAATGCCTCCTGCCGGAGGCTCTACGTGGGGATCGTACGGTCCATGGCCCTTTATGGGGCCCCAGTTTGGGCGGACACCCTGACGCCTTGCAACGTTGCACTGCTGCGTAGGCCGCAGCGTGCGATGGCTATCAGGGTGATACGGGGATATCGTACGATCTCCTTTGAGGCGGCGAGCCTTCTAGCCGGATCAATGCCCTGGGATCTGGAGGCGAGAGACCTTGCGCTGAGGTACCACCAGCGTGAGGACCCGCCTGATCGGACCGAGGTCCACCAGATCCTAGTGGCTGAATGGGAGGAGCGACTTGCGCAACCCAGTGCAGGGCACGCCGCAATAGCGGCGGTAAGGCCCGTCATGGAGGAGTGGCTGGAGAGGGGCCATGGTGCCCACACCTACCGGCTGACCCAGATACTCTCGGGGCACGGATGCTTCGGGAAGTATCTGTGTCGCATAGGCCGGGAGCCGACGCCCGAGTGTCATCACTGCGGGAGCTGCCCAGAGGACACGGCGCAGCACACACTGGCGGAGTGCCCAGCTTGGGCCGCGCAGCGCCGTGACCTCATCACTGCAGTAGGCGGCAGCGATCTCTCGCTTCCGGCCGTGGTTCTGTCTATGGTTGGGAGCGAGAGCGCTTGGGAAGGCGTCGTCTCCTTCTGCGAGGATGTAATGCTCGCTAAGGAGGCGGCGGAGAGGGTTCGAGAGGCGTTGACCTCTCTCCCCATCCGCAGGAGACGACCTGGGCGTCGCAGGAGGGCGTATGCCGACCTCCAGCCACCCTAGATGTGGGCCTGCGGGCGGCGGACTCGGGGTGGCCCGCCGCCCGACCAGTCAAGGCCCGTGACGGTGGCGCGTAGTGTTCCGCGCGCGCCAGTCAAGAGGAGGGTGTGGCCGATGTGGCTGCCGCACGGGGAGAAGGGGCTCGCCTTCTAATGGCGAGCCGGGACCTACCGGGGATGGTTGGGAGAGTAAAAGTTTCCCACGCCCCCGGCCAAGGGTCGTTAGAGGAACACCGTGGTGGTTTTTAGTCGGTAAGAGTCCGACACTGGCTCCGCCTACCCCAGGCGGAGTGCGTCCATGAGGATTTTCCCCACGGAAAAAAAAAAAAAAAAAAAAAAAAGGGTGGCGCCACTAGTCTCACATTGAAAAAAATTATCGTATAAAATCGCGTTTTTGGCAGAAATTTGGATTCTCATATTGCTTTTAATTATATTTAAGTGTCTACAGGCATATTTTTTGTATGATAAAACAGAGATTGACGGAATCCTGACAAGGATAGAAAATTAGTTCCGATTATAATGTTTTCGCCAGACTATATTTTATTATCTGTGTTGAAGCGCGCAAGCGCGCGTGCGCGGAGTGCGCGCGGCCGCGCGCCATGGCCTACTGGATTTGGCTTTGGATTGGATTTGTAACCAAGATTATGACTTTGGTATTTTATTTAAAATTGTATGAGTTTAGATAAAATAGTGTATGAAACTGACATAACTAGGTATTAAAACACTCGTGTGATACTATTAAAAACCTCGCCTACGGCTCGGTTTTTAAACTCACACTCGTGTTTTAATAACCCCTATTATGCAACAGTTTCATAAACTACTATTGTGACACTACAACAATGACTATCGTCACACGAGATTTGTTGCGTTATCAACATCATCATCATGTCAGCCGAAAGATGTCCACTGCTGGACAAAGGCCTCTCCCAAAGGGGGGATATGCCATAATCGCCACGCTTGGCAGGCGTGTTGGCGATCGCAGTAGGTTGTTTAAATACTCAGAGAACGCTGCTGCCCATCCTCTGGTGATTTGTTGCGTAATCGCAGCTTTTTATCTTACTTGGGTGTGAATGTGTGCGTGCCAGCCCGTAATTTTAAGCGAGCCGTCTTACTATGGATGCTACACTTTTTGTTTAGCGAGATTCCGTCCGCCTTTTTTGTTCGTCCAAGTTACAGTGGTTATGTAGGTTCATCTGCTATAACTATAGAAATCAAAGGCGGTGATTCAGAGGCGAATCTAAGCGTGAACTCAGACTTCCAACTGTCAAATAGAACTGCATTTTGACAGTCGGATGCATGATGTACTATCGATCCCTCGGCTTCAAGCATCACACTAGTGGTTATCAAACCAAGTCATCATCATCATCATTTCAGCCGAAAAACGTCAATTGCTGGACAAAGGCATCCCCCAAAGGGGATATGCCATAATCGCCACGCTTGGCAGGCGGGTTAACGATCTGTGGCGAATATTCTGGCGCGGGAGGGACCCGTTTTGGGCCGGTAGGGAGTTGCTCCACGTGTCCCTCTGATATCAGCAGAGGGCACAGTTGAGGAGCAGGGGCGGGCCCGGTGTGCACTCACCCTGCCACTGGGCAGGCAGCGGGGGGACTGTCTTTCCCTGCCCCCGTCGATCTAGTAACCCCAGGAGTGCCCGCTGAGTAGTGTTCTCGCGCCTCTTGGGACCGAGGGTCTTGGCTTCACCGCCTGGACCGTGAGGAAGAAAACCTCTATAAAAAATTACGGGAGGTAGGGCCTGCGAGCAGCAGACTCGGGGTAGTCTGCTACCCGACCAGCAGCTGGCGTAGCTGGCACAGCCGGCGTAGTTGGCCCAGCTGGTAAAGGCCCATGAGGTGAGGTGGCGTGCAGTGTTCCGTGTGCGCCACAAAGGAGGGTGGGGCCAACGTAAGGCCGCACGGGGAGAAGGGGCTCGCCTGCTTGTGGCGGGCCAGGACCTGTCGGGGGTGGTTGTGTGAATACTCACGGGTTCCCACGCCCCCGGCTAAGGTAGTTGAAGGAACACCGTGGTGGTTTTAGTCGGTAAGAGTCCGACACTGGCTCGGAAAAACAAGGCACTGGCAAAAAAAAGGCGGGTTAACGATCGCAGTTGGTTGTTTAATACTCAGAGAACGCTGCTGCCCATCCTCTGGTGAATCCCTTAGTCGCCTTTTACGACATTCATGAGAAGAGGGAGAGTGCAATTCTTTACGTCCGGCATCACACGGAACATCAAACCAAGTGTTTTGCTATTATTATTACGATATCGTATGTTTTGTGCAGTTTTGAACGCATTATCATGACCATGAGATCCAAAACGCTTTCATTACAATGCATTAGATGTTCATTTTGTCCTTGCCGTCATTTGTAGAAGTTTATGTTAATATAGGATTCATATTCTGACCTAGGAATAATACACAAAGTATATTTATATTTATTTATATATATTTCCTTATTGTTATTCAGCGCACGTTGAATCTAATGCGGGATTCGGAACGTGGCTAAGTGGTTGCTGGCCAGATCTATTTGTGAGGTCAATTTTGGATGGGTCATATTATATATTTTGACGACGTCTGTGGTCTAGTGGTTCGAGTGTCGGACTTTTGATCACGAGGTCGTGGGTTCGATTCCCACAGAGCACAAATATTTGTGTGATGGACATGAGTGTTTGTGTTGGTCTGGGTGTTTCTTATGTGTTATAAGTATGTATTTACAAAAGAAATGTATCTGAGTATATTATATCCATTGTCTAGTACCCATAGCACAGGCTCTGCTTAGTTTGGGACTAGATGGTGATGTGTAAAATGTCACAAAAATATTTATTTATTTTATTCATTCATTTATATCAGTCGGAAGCTGATCACTGCTTAAAATGGGCTTTTTGACCACTACCTACAATTAATGGACATATTTATGTATATTGCCTTTTTGGTCTTGTGCAGATTCTATAATATTATAATCATTATAATTGTTTTATTACTGTTGTAATTATTATTTGTACTTATTTCTTTCTATTCACTCACTTAGGTTGTCTGGAAGATATCGCTTTCAGCAATAAGACCGCCAATGTACCCATAATTTATACGTTGTTCCTGTTTACTACTATTTCATGGTGTACAATTAAGCATATTCTATCTTTCTAGATAAGTCGATAGATAGATAGGTTTCTTGATAGATAGATATCTACCTTCCGTCAAGAAGAAGTCCGGACCTTTGGAAGGCTTGCCAGAGGAAACAAGTCCGACTCACAGCCGCCCCTTTGACATCTTTAATCCAAGATGGGATGGGGCACGTCCCGAAGACAGTCCACAGCTGCAATATACTAGTACAGTCATATTCCGTTTCAGGAGGATGGAGGACTATTGCGAAATTATTATTATTTATTATTATATCTGTGCATGTCTAAATAAAGATTTTTCTTAATTTTCTTTTTTGCCACTATCATCTTGGCAGGTAGATTGTTATACGTGCACTGATATTTTTTTTGCTGAACTATGTAGATTAGCTACTAAAAAAATTGGCAAGTTTTCATTAGTAGAAACCATTTTTTTTTTTAATAGCTAAACTGATTTGCTGCCACATCTTAAACTAGTTAGCTACTAGTAGCGTCAGTTCATTAGTCGCCTTTTTTATGGTACTAGCAGTGAATAAAAAAAATATACTACTCGACGGAAAAAAAATTTTTTCAGCAGTCACTCCTTTGACTTTACTTTCTGTTACCAACATAGTAAGATAACAAAAACAAAAAACCCGACTGCGTGTAAAAATAACAGAAAAGATATAAACAAGACTTATCAACACGCAGTCGGAGGCTACGTATGTTTTGGTCATGAATTACATAATAGTTCATAGGTAGCCTCCGCTTGCGTGTTGATAAGTCTTGTTTATATCTTTTCTGTTATTTTTACACGCAGTCGGGTTTTTTGTTTTTGTTATTGAATTTTTTTATTTGTTTTTTTTTTGTTTTGTCATGTTTTATTTATCATACTATTAATGTTTTTTTTTTAAAGTCAAATTCATTTTTAACGTTGAATATTTTGTTATTTTTTAGCATTTTTCATTCCAAATTACATTTAAACATATAAGTTGTATATATTTTTGTAAAGCATTTATAAAACCCTTTATTTTGATACCCCACTCGATAGTTTTTGAAGGAAAAAAAAATTTTTTGAAGAGAATATGGCGCCAAAAAGCGGCCATTTTAATTTTTTTAATTTTGATGTACCCAGTGTCACTCTCAGAATTAAGACGAATCTAACGACACCTCTCAATCTCAAATCCATCAAGCCGTTTAGGCCACAGAGCGTGCCAAAGAAATATACATACATACATACATACATACATACATACATACATACATACATACATACATACATACACTCGAAAAACATAACCCTCCTTCTGGCGCAGTCGGGTAATAATAATTGTTACTAACAAAATTATTGACATCAATTAGTCTGAAATACAATTAAATGCTCTTTTTACCCGACTGCGCCAGAAGGAGGGTAATGTTTGTATGTATGTATGTATGTATGTATATTTCTTTTGCACGCCCTGCAGCCTAAACGGCTTGATGGATTTTAACTTATGAGGTGTCGTTAGATTCGTCTCAATTGTGGGAGTGACACTGGGTATATCAAAATTATAAAAATTAAAATAGCCGCTTTTTGGCGCCAAATTACGGCTTCAAAAAAAAAATTTTTCCCTCTAAATCTATCGAGTGGGGTATCAAAATAAAGGGTTTTATAAATGCTTTTCAAAAATATATACAACTTATATGTTTAAATGTAATTTAGAATGAGAAATGCTAAAAAACAACAAAATATTCAACGTTAAAAATGAATTTGACTTTTCAAAAAAAACATTAATAGTATGATAAATAAAACATGATGACAAAACTAAAAAAAAATCAAATAAAAAAATTAATTAACAAAAACAAAAAACCCGACTACGTGTAAAAATAACAGAAAAGATATAAACAAGACTTATCAACACGCAGACGGAGGCTACATAGGAACTATTATGTAATTCATGACCAAAAACATACGTAGCCTCCGACTGCGTGTTGATAAGTCTTGTTTATATCTTTTCTGTTATTTTTACACGCAGTCGGGTTTTTTTACATCTCTAATCTAAGATTGAATGGGGCACGAACCGAAGATATTTCACAGCTGCAATATACTAGTACAGTACAGCCATATTTCGTTTCAGGAGGATGCAGGACGTATTCTAAAGATTTTTCTGTATCGCCACTATCATCTTGGCTGGTGTTGTTCTAAGCTTCTAAGCAGTTAGGAGGATGTTGCTGGCTACGCTGTTCATAAAATCCTTCGCATTTTACGACATTCATGGATAAATAAGGTTAAGGATGGATGACCGCTTTATTAGAATCGAGACCCCTCTCCGTGCTCGGTTGTCATGCAAATATAATACGCATGTAGGATTCGACAGACGTCACAGGCAGTCAAATAAAACAATCTGACAACCGGGTTAACCTTAGAATTCTTTAGTCAGTCCGTGTGAGATACTGATATTTTAAATAGGTATAGACATGGATGGGGCTCGTGGCTAAATATAACCGCGTGAATTGCAAGATCCTTCACATGAACATGAACATTTTTATTATTAGTTCTCAATTCGACTGTATTTTTTTTATGTTTGTTACCTCTGAACTCCGTCATTTATAAATTCTATTTCGAAAATTATTATTTTATTTGACAGGATATTTTTCCAGATTGGTCCCATTTTTATCAAAATCCAGTTTTGATGATGGGACCCATGTGGAATTGAGGGAACTCTTCAAATATTTATTTATTTAATTCTTTATGCACAACTGGGTACAACGCGGTCTTAACGCCATAGGCGTTCTCTACCAGACAACTTTAGGGTAATGCAGAGACAAAGAATAAGGTAGATGCACCAGTAAAGTAGTAAAATATGTTTAGTACTAATATTATCTGTGGTACTACGGACTTATAAATAATCATAAATCACTATTGATTTTGGTATTTTCATCAACAAGTCAAACATTTTCATTCAGAAAGTATCATTTGGTGAAGATCTGATGAAGATCTTCGGAGATAAAGAAGGAAACTCTTCAATGGATGACAGCATATCATACTCGATTGCAGCATTTGCTTGTTAGGGTTCCGTACCCAAAGGGTGCCAAACGGGACCCTATTACTCTCGCTACGCTGTCCGTCCGTCCGTCAGTCTCTCTATCACAGGGCTGTATCTTTGTAACGGTAATAGATAACCAGTTGAAATTTTCATAGAATATGTGTTGCTATGGTGCCTATTATGAAAAATTAACTAAAGCCTAAGGGGACCCCCTTTGGTTTTAGTTTATTTCTAGTATATGTATTATTAGTTCATAAAAATGAAATATTTTGTTACACCTTAATGTACCATGTTTGAAATATACATCTATCTATACATATAAAATGCTTTGTCCTGAATGACTGACTGACGGATCAACGCACAGCCTATATACATATATAACTCTATTCTATTCTACAAGGTTAAGTTGCGCTAGCCACGGACAGTCCTTGGATGGGTGACCTCCGTGCCTCGGAGAGCACGTTAAGCTGTCGGTCCCGGTTGCCATACGAATATCTACGGCAGTCGTTACGGGTAGTCAGAAGCCCGAAAAATTGACAACCGTTCTAATTTTAGGATGTTGGTATTACCCAGTAACTGGGTTGTAAGGGTCTGATGACATTCGCGTCATGTATAATACTGATCATTTCATTAGGCTGGATGCCATCAGCCAATCCCCAAATTACTAAGTCTGGCATGCGGTTTGGTGATTGCCATATGATATCATTTATGTTAAAGGTTACTTTTTAAACGAATATTTTATTTCTGAATCACTTTCTATTTATAGAGCATTGTGTTCAATGATATAAAAAGTATAGATATGTTATACATACATACATAATCGCGCCTGTTTCCCGTGGGGATAGGCACAGACTATGGATTTCCACCTGCTACGATCCTGACACACCTCTTTCGTTTCATCTACTTTCATTACCCTCATCGTGCATGCTCGTCGGTTTAGAGTGATATGTTAATATCTTATACCCTAAAAAAACAAACGAAAACAATGATCTGTATGTAGCGGCAACACTGCATATACACATAAACTCAAAGTAAGTTAGTTACTTTAAGTTACTTTCGCGTCATAATTGGTACATTTTCTGTAACCACCGTAACCACACGACGAAATTTTTTGTTTTTTTTTGGCACCGGTCAATCATGGCGCCTGCGCCTTGCTTGACGCGGACTACTAGCAAAACGTTGCAATTAGGACGTTTTCGAGTTTTCAGATTGCGCGCGCTAGTAACATATCTGTACTTTTAAATATCATTGATTGTGTTATATAGTATGAGGATATTATACCAGCAGTGCATTTATTTGTGTACGAGTATGTCGATAAAAAGTATCCTATGTGCTAATCTAAGACATGGACTATCTGTTTGCCAAATTTCATTCCAATCCGTTCATCCGTTTCAGCGTGACTTTAGTACAAAAAACGACGTGTACTAATGTGACGTCACATCTCATCACGTGTGAAGGACAAACATCCATACTAATGTGTAGTTTGCTCGACATCCTACGTCACAACAGGGATCCAGCAGAATACCAGCGTCAGGTTTAATAACCTGGCAATATGCTGAGCTGGACACCCATTTGTCACAATTTTGAGACACACATGGCGCATGACTGTCAATGACTTTTTTCCTCGCTTTGTTACTTCTTCACTATATCTATTTCTTGTTCATGTATATTTCTTCTGTATGTGTCTCAGTTGTGTCAAATAAATATTTTTCTTTTTTCTTTCATACTTTTGCATATTTATAATATTAGTAGGATTAATACTATTACTAGCTTTGACCCACGGCTTCGGTCCTGTGGTTCTTTATCCCATAGGAACCGTACATTTTTCCGGGGCAAAAAGTAGCTTATGTCACTTTCCGGCCTATAAACTACCTTTATGCAAAAAATTATGTCGATCTTTTGCTCCATTGCTGCGTGAAAGAAGGACAAATCAACACATTGGCATTTATTAATAGGATAAGTAGAATACCTGCTGTGTTCATTGTTATTTTTTATCATATTATCGAGCTTTCCTTTTATCGGTGTTCGGACTCCTGACTCAAGCCTTTGGCATACCAAACGCAGGGCGGCAGTGTCGTTGGTGGACCCGTATTCGTTGTGAACTAATGCATAGAATTACGGTCTCTGGGCTCCATTCTTTGCCCGCGTTACACATAACTTTACAAATTAATGTACTACGCTACGTAATGTAAAAACAACCAAAAATATCGAAAGACAAAATTATTAAAAAAAAAATCTAGTTTTAACATATTTTTTTTTTAAATCATAAACACTACTCGTTTAGACATGATCTTGAGTTTAAAATCATTAAAAGTCTCTTATCGTCGCCCTAATCATACTTTAGCTATCACCATAGTTCTACGATGAAAGAACCTACTTACTACAAATAAGTAGCTTCTTTATTCGTTGCCTTAGTTACGACATTTGGTCGCCGCTCCGCGCCGTGTCAAATACTAACATCGGAAGACGGTCTGATAGTTGACAATGGTGAAAACGATGGATGGTGAATAGTTGGTTGCAAGGGCCATCAATTTGCTTCTTGCTTTAACAAGGCGTTTAATAAAGAAGATGGCGTTATATCTTAAAGTGTGAAAAATTCCTGCAATATTTCATGAGAGAATTTTGTTTATAATAAAGCTAAGCGTGGTAAAAGACTTGAAGTATGAACTTCATGAAAAATGTTTTTGTCGACCCGTGAAGTTATCGTGTAAGGCAAAGCCAGCATAGCGTTTTTTATTCGCTCTGTTTTTATTCGCGCTCTGAGATATTTTTTCCACCGCGATTTTTAATCGCCAGTGCGGGCACGCACCTTCTTATGATTCCATGTGTTTGATTTTGAGATTTTGCGATCAAAAATCGCGCGATTTAAAATGGCTGTGCGGTTTTGGTAGATACGAACAAATTGACTGGGAGAAATGACCGACTGATATTCTAAAGCATATTGAAAACGTACTGTTGGGCACATCCCCGCAGCATCACCTAAGGTTAGGCCAGTTTTCAGACTTCTACCTATCCGTTACACTTACGACTGCCATTGGTATTAGTATGGCAACCGGGACTGACAGCTTAAATTACTCTCCGAGGCATGGAGGGGTCTCGATGTGGTGTCTCCACGGACTCGCAGATATGATTCAGTTGAATTCAGTTGCAGCTGAGGCGTAGACCATAGTACAAATTAGCAAGCTAAGACTTAAGGAACTAAGATCTATAGGACTTAAGATCTTAAGGGCTCTTTCAAATTGGCAGTCGTACTGCTGCCGTACGGTATGGTACGGGCCATAAAAGTAAACGGACGTTTTTATAACAGCCGTCTAGTATCACCGGTCAGTTTGAAAGGGCCCTACGTCTTCATGGTTCTTACGAAGATGTACCTACTATCAAACCATGAACTACCTTCACTGCTCACCCTTCATTGATACTAAACTGATGTAATGTTATTATTTTGTTGCGTGTGTTTTCAACAGTGTCATTAACAAGGACGGAATTTAAACACTTTCAAACATGTAGGGTACAGACACCAGTTGTTAGCTCTAAGTCATTTCTTCTTTATTATTTATAAGTATTTTTTATTTTGAAATTGCAAATGGATGCATCTAGTTGAGTTATCACTATGAATAAATTTGACATTGGTAAGTCTTGCCAAAAAATCATCAAGTATATTGAACTCCTGTTTTTTTATTGAAATGTTCTTTTTCTAATTCTGTAAAAATGCTACGTGTAAAAATGTATGTATCCACATGGATAAAAACCCCGAATAAAAAATTAAAAAAAAACTATGTTAAAGTATGTAAAAGTATTTGATGTATGGATAGTTGTCTAAAAATTTAAAAAATCATGTATTTACTGATAGTTTCAATGACTAGTTATGGAGAACGTTTCTCTGAGCAGTGTGGTGGTGGCATTGCTTGCAATCATCTGATGGCTGATGCAACTTCGTCAATATTCTTGTCATATTATTTTATAATTTACTTCACATTTATTTTCTTCTAAAATAATTTTCTAAAATTTTGTTGTTGTCTTATGTAAAACGATCGATCAATGTAAAACAAAAAGTTTTAACGTGACTCATGTCAAGAGCTAACAAAATTTTATTTCTGACTTGTGTATTTGAAGACTTCTGAAGATCTTAAAAAAAAAATTAAGGTTGCAAAATGTATGAAAAAATTGTAGATGAGAAGTTATGTTTAAATAAAAAGTACTTAAACCTAAAAAAATGTTTGTGTAAGGATTCCATAAAAATAATAAAGAAACAATATTTTAAAAATTTCAAATGTATATTTTCTACATTTTTCAATGCTTATTCAGCAACAATTAGCTAGAGTATTCATCTAACAGTCTTATTATTTTACAAGAGTATAAAATCACTGCCATAGTCGAAAAGAAATGCAATGGGTACATAGAAATGCAAGAAATACCATTATGTATGGTTGACAACCAAATAACATCAGAAACATTACATAAATGATAACACAGAGTTGTCACACCAACTCCTGATATTTAAACTAAATTACTCTACTTACCTAATGTTAGTAAATAAATAATCACTTACTCTAAGGTAACTTCAATAAATTAAAGAACATTCGTTCTTAGTCTTCGACCAGACTTATAAACAAACAGTTTATCATCGGATAGGCAGTAACAGTCTTTGGTTCCCTATTTACATAATTACAAAGTTTACTTTACTTGAACATTGATGAATTTCCTTTTCTTTCTGTTTGATGAGAACGCATTTCTGCTGAATGATATTAATTTGTGGCGGATTGATGAACAACATATTACTGACATTTTAATAAAAAAGTGTTATGAAATGATTAAATTATCTGATATGACAGTGGATGCAACATGTCGCTGAACTAACCTAGTACACTCCCGTAGGATCTAAACCCAAAGCCATTTTAAAGGAGTAACAATAAGAAGAAAATAAAAACAAAAATTAAACCTAGTACACATTAGTGGGGTCAAGTGCGACCATTTTGATTGTTAACTAACAACACTTAACACTAAAACAGTTTTTTTCAATACACTCCGGTGGGATCCAAGCCCAACATTTTGAAGCACTAATATAATACTCTTCACACGAAACAAAAATTTCTTCAGTACACTCCCGTGGGATCGAGCCCTAACATTTTGATGAGCAGGATGCAGAAATTCCAAAAGTGAATCTTTTTAGGATATTTGAGATGAATATCCCAAATCAGTAGACACCAGTCGGATCCAGAACAAACATCTTGATCACAACAATTTTCTTCCAAAATAAAATTAAAATCTTCCGAAAATCAGTAAACACCAGTAGGATCCAGGCCAAACATTTTTGCTGAATTTTCTTGAAATTTCGAATATTCTTAAGTTGATTGAATAATTTTGTATTCTTCAATAGATGCCAGTGGGATCCAAAACTTTGATATCCATATTAAATTATTCTTGAACTTGAAAATATCGATCTTATTTACGATGTAGTAGCGTGCGCGGAATAGAGTGACGTGCGATCGATTCCGTGGTTGTCTCAGGACTGTGGAAACGCGGCCATGTGCTTGCTTTTATAACCCGCTCTCGTGCGCACTCGCGCATTTTTTGCGATTCGAATTTGGAAGCTTTCAGCCGGGTGGGCGTTTATGCGCCCCCGCCCTTACAAGTTTTTTTTGCATTTTTTTAAATGCCACATTGCTAGTTAGCACATGCTCTAACAGATAATGCACAATTTAAATTTCATTTATTTTATTTATAATTTAATTGAATGCTTATTTTTTTGTTGTTTTAAATATCATTTGTTTTGATTTTGTTTAACATACCTAATATAAAACTTTTAGTTGCATTTTTTTATAATTTCAAGTAACTTACGTGCAGCTGCAGTACATTTGCCTCAAGGCTGATTATTGGTGAATTCACCCTTAAGTTTAGCTGGCAGAAAATAATTACCAAAACAAATTGAATGACTACCGTTTTTTATAATTTCTTTCAGATATTTCTTATAAAAACATTAAAAAATAATTAGGTCAAGGACATTTTCACTAAGCATTGTACGTACACTGTACCTCAGTGTGTACGTAGTATTTATTATGGTTTGCATCAAGTTAAATAAAAGAATTTGATTCGTAAACTGTTTGTTATAGCAATTTCTTCTAGTACGTGATGAATGAGATAAATTGAATATAAACAGTGTTATTGTTTTGATTAATCAACATTTCAATTGAATTCCATTGCAGATAATAATACGTGTTTCTTTATGTTTTTGTTAAACGTAAAACGTTTGTTATTAGAAAAAAAAAAGATTGAGATTACTCCGATTGTTCCGTGTGGTGCCGGACGTAAAGAATTGCTCTAACCTATATCTTCTCATGGGTGTCGTAAAAGGCGACTAAGGGATTCACCAGAGGATGGGCAGCAGCGTTCTCTCAGTATTTAACTGCGATCGTCAACCCGCCTGCCAAGCGTGGCGATGATGGCATATCCCCCCCAATGGGGGGGGGGCTATGTCCAGCAGTGGACGTCTTTCGGCTGAAATGATGATGATGAATCGAGATTACTAAATTGTATTTATTATGATTACGATTAATGGAATTTTAATACATTTATTTTTATTTAAATGTTGTTATAATATAATATTTATAATCAGAATATTATATCTACACATAAATAAAATGTAATAATAATTTAACGACTGATAACCAGTTAACTACATGGTTTTCCCTAGCTGAAGACTGTCTGTAGTGTATGTTTCATATGTTTGTTTCATCGTAGCACGTTTGAATATTTTGATAGGCTTCAAAAGCATGTATGAGAGATTCATTGAGGAAACTCTATGAATGAAACATGTTTACTACAACGCTTGAAGTCATTATTATGACATGAATACTATCACAAAACAAATAGCTAAGTATGAATTATTTTTGCCTAATAAATAAACTTTATGTCAAAAATTCACTGTATAGAAAAGTGGCCTAAATATAGGATGATCAAAAAAGTTGAGGATAAATTGCTTAGATAAACAAAAATATCTGGAAGTGACAAATACAATCCTTCACACCTGTCGCGTCTTCGATTGTCGAGATGTTCTCTCGGGGACTTTGAACTTGTCTCGAGAGAAATCGTTACGTACAAGTCGTGATACCTCAATATTGGCCTTTGCCGATAAGTCGCTACTGCTTTTTCGATCACAGTGACATACTTTTGCTGTATTAGCATGTCTGACTCAAGATAATCTTACTTCTTAGTACGGCGCTGTAAAGAAAAACTGTTTCGGAATTATCTTTGTTTCTAGTAATTAGAGTGGACGTAAATCTTAAAATCCTGTTGCTACTGGACCTCACCGCAAATTCCGAAAATCCCTTATAATCCTGCAAACGTTTTGCCGCTTTTGTTTTACTATCCCGTCAATTTTCTCACTAAAATAAAAAAACCGGCCAAGTGTGAGTCGGACTCGCGCAGTAAGGGTTCCATACCACCCATTGACCTGATACCCCATATAAACTGATTTAATTTACAAGAGTTTATCTAAAGACATCAACGCACAGGCGCGAAACATGAATTTTTGCATCTCTGTCTTTAGCAGGTACCACCAAAATTATGTATTTGTCTAATTTTTAGTATTTGTTGCTAAACTACATAATATGTACTATAATCTGACAAAGTTTGACGCTGGTATGTATAACCGTTTTGAATATAGAGCAGGAATAAAAACGTTGAAAAAAATGCATGTTTTTTGAGGTTTCTTGTATGTTTCTTGTATTCTTAAGGGGGTCCCCTTTGGTTAAGACTTTTTTGTTTTTAGTATTTGCCGTTATACTACTCATAGCAACACATATTCTGTGAAAATTTCAACTGGTCATCTATTACCGTTACAAAGATACAGCCCTGTGACAGACAGACGGACGGACGGATGGACAGCGTAGCGAGAGTAATAGGGTCCCGTTTGGCCCCCTTCGGCTACGGAACCCTAAAAAACAAGACAACATATTTCGTAATTCAAACATTCTATATTTGCGGAATTACCTACTAAAATTTTTTTATTTTTTTAAATCTTTCCACAGACTTAGATGGTCTTTCTTTAGGGGGATTAAAATCGGTGGCGGATTAAAAGATAACATAACAGGCTAGGGATGTAACCAAAGATTTGTTGGTCCACGACAATATTGATGTTCAGGCGGCCTAATTTTAAATCCTTTCGGCCTTTTTATGGACATGCGGGTGGTTATAAAGTTTAGAAAAAGACCAGGAAAGTTAGTTTTGCTAAAGAGGATTATATTAAATAAACTGTTTGCGGCGACTTGCCATGTCGGATTTTAAAAACAATTTTGCATTAATTTGTTTTAGTTTTTAGTTGGTTTTGGTAATTAGGGTATTAATCATGCAAATATGGTAATAAGTATGATTAGGTATGCAATTTCCCTGTGTGGTCTAAAGACGTCATCAAAGAAAAGATTAATCGGAATTTTCATGTTATGTATTCGCCATTTAATTCAACGTTGAACCTTAAAAAAACACTTTTGTTTCCTGCTTTTTAATCGATAGTAGGTACAGTGAACCGCACGTCTGTGGTAACAATTTTAACTTGACAGCGTCTGTATTTCGCAAGCAGTTAGAGTGGTTTTCGTAATTCAAGTGTTACCACTGACGTGCAGTTGACTGTACCTATAGGTAAATAAAGAAATAAATATTTGGGAAATTTTACAGAACACCATCTAGTCGCAAACTAAGCAGAGCTTGTACTATGGGTACTAGACAATGTATGTAATACTTATATACTTTTTTTGTAAATACATACTTATAGTACATAAGAAGCACCCAGACCAACACAAACACAGACGACGTCTGTGGTCTAGTGGTTCGAGTGTCGGACTGCTGATCACGAGTCGTGGGTTCGATTCCCACAGGACACAAATATTTGTGTTATGAACATGAGTGTTTGTGTTGGTCTGGGTGTTTCTTATGTATTATAAGTATGTATTTACAAAAAAAAAGTATCTAAGTATTATATCCATTGTCTAGTACCCATAGCACAAGCTCTGCTTAGTTTGGGACTAGATGGTGATGTGTAAAATGTCCCAAAAATATTTATTTTATTTATTTATTTATAACACTTATATTCATCACATAAATATTTGTGTCCTGTGGGAATCGAATGACTTCGTGATCAGCAGTCCAACACTCGAACCATTAGACCACATATGTCGTCATCAGGTACCTTTCGAGGGATCCATTCCTATGTGGCTTCCTGATTTAGGTAAGATAATGCATCTCTGCCAATTGGCCTAAGTTAACCCTGAACCTCTAACACGTCGATAAAAAAATTAAGATGGCCGATTGGTAGCAAAAGGACCAGACGGTAATTTCCACGGATCACGCAGTAAGGTTAAAGAGGATTGCCATTGCGGTCACCAACCCGATCGCGTAGCGTGGAAACTACGAGCGTTGCCTCCCTTAATCAAAGAGGCCCCTGTTTGGCACTGGTTGGTAATAAGCTGGCAATGTGTCTGGCACTGGTTGGTAATAAGCCGGCAATGTGTCTGGCACTAGTCGGTATTAGGCTAAATACAAATAAAATGTAGCACATCGAGCCTGTATTTATATTGAGTTGTATCGTTGTACACACATGCACATGATATGCGTATTATTGTGTATCTGGAGATGGTATTTGGAAGCATTTAAAGGATCAGCCTATTGTCGTGCTAGTAGCCGGGAATAGGACCTAGGCCTTCAAACTCGAAGGCAGCGTTTACGACCATTCCAATGTCGACATTAAGATGTTAACTATCACTTATATCACAGTAAAAATTACCTTTAAAATGTCAATGATGTTATAAAACAATATATAACGTCAATGATGTTATAATAAATATAATATTTGCATAGTTCCGGTTTTTGACATTAAAATGTGAACATATTTAATGGGTCATTAATTTGTGGTTATTTTGTTCGTTCTTATTTCAAACAATAGTTATAGTGATAAAGTGTTACCACTCGAGTTTGTTGCCACGTTATTACGTATTCTTGTATTTCTGTGAATGATTGTACACGTTTCAGTAATATTGTATAATATTTTATTTAGGGTTTTTTTCTAAGATTGTTATTTTGTGTACGTCACTGGTCTTATGCACTTTGTTTTTCCATTACATAATTAAAATCGCTAATGACGTAAAATCTCTTGTTAAACGATTTATTAGATTCTTGTTTGTATGTACCTGATTAGTAAAGAATTATAAATACATTTTAATAATTGATAATGCGGTGAAATATCAGACACAATCATAGAAATCTAAATAATAAGGTAATAGAAATGTTATCTACTGTCTTTTAATACCGGAACGTGTGTCGCTAACTTGCCGCTACCAACACATAAATACGCAATCACGCCCACCATGTTTCTAGCATTCAATGCAAAATAAATTAAGCCTAAATAATATCGTCGTAATAATATTTTCGTCGTCGTATTGCCTCGCTGGTCTAGTGGTTGCAAGCGCGACTGCTGAGCGTGGGGTCCTGGGTTCGATTCCCGGGTCGGGCAAAGTGTTATTGGGTTTTTTCATTAGGAAATTCTCAGTAGCAGCCCGGAGTCTGGATTTGTGCCCGGTTAGTGGCAATAGGCTCGCCCTCTATTACATGGTACTATAACATAACTGGCGAAATGTGGGTTTTCTATACACCTCTGCCTACCCCTTTGGGGAAATACAGGCGTGATGTTATGTTATGTTAAATAATATCTAACAGGGAGATATGCTACAAAACACAATTTTTGTGACTCCTTGTCCAAAAAGCACTGATGATCAAGCAAACGGTTCGCGCACTGGTGTCCTACGAGACACCTGTACGCGGCGACAACTTCACACGCCTTTACCACGTCTAATACCTTTGTTAGGTACCTAGCGACATCTATATTATGAAGCAATTATTTACCAGTGATGCCATTGTAACTATTCTTCGAGCATCTATTATGTCCAAAGAGAGAAATAAGATGGCAACACATTTTCTTGTACGGGAACACTTTTTCTGGTACGGGAACACTGATGACTGCGCACTACACTGGGTCGAACAAAGGATCACATTGTAATTTTCAATTTTCTTAAAAATAAAAGTATTGTGTTCAGAGAATTAAGAATCCATCATTGAAAAGCGTCCATATTATTTCCTCAATCATCTCAAGCTCAAACAACCTTATTATTTAGACTTCTATGGACACAATAATTTGATTAAACGTACTTTATAGCTTTGATCAATCATTAATATTTAACTATTTACACCTGAGTCGCATATATCTTTCAAAATGATTATTTTATTAATGCTGAAGACATCAAAGTGACATGTCAGCAGTTTTCCAAAACCACTTCCAATATTTTTTAACCACGTAATTTAAAAAACAATTAAACATTTTATGTGGCTATAAAAATGACCACATTTCATTGGCTATCTCGCTTCGATGATCATCAAACAAATACCCGTTTTTATCTTAACGACTTTATTAATTGTTAAGTAAATAAGAAAGTAATTAATTATCGTCGACATTTAAAAATACATATTTTTATTAGTATTTTATCAATATGGTGTAAGATGGCAACACAAGCTAGACCTGAGGCCAATTATTGTAATTAAAATCGTTTAAAATATAGTTCGAAACTAATCTCAATGTTTTAAATCTTAATCTGATAGTAGATATTTCAGTTTGCCGTTTATTTGTACTCAGGTCATTAATGTCACCAATAAGCGGCAATCAGAAACATCTACTTACATTAATGTAAGTAGATGTTTCTGATTGCCGCTTTTTTATTAGGTATAAAAAAGTAGCGGATAAAAAGGCCTGCGTTATGAGCGTTTCGAAAAAAAAAACGTTAGCAGTGCATGACTTATTTTTATTCGTTATTGTACACACATACTGGGTGTAAGGGGAACGCTTCCGAAAACGAAGATAGGTGCTGGTGATTACTGATACGAAACCACGAAAAAAAAATGCGATTCTTTTTTTAGATTCTTTCATATATATTTTTTTGCATTTTTCATACATAACCAGCTTTGGGCAGTTAAATAAAACTAATACATAATGAAAAATGCAAAAAAAAATGAAAAAATCTAAAAAAGAATCGCCTTTTTTTTCGTGGTTTCGTATCAGTAATCACCAGCACTATCACCCGTCTCCGTTTTCGGAAGCGTTTCCCTGACACCTGTATATACATTTATATTACACCCTGCTACCCATTCTCTGGTTCCCTTAGTCGCCTTTTACGACACCCATGAGAAGAGAGATAAGGGTGGTGCAATTCTTTATGCCTGGCACCACACAGAACTGTCCAACACCACACGGAATGAATAAATATTTGCATAAAATAATAATTATTTGCATACGAATAATGTAAAAGTAATTATTTTGTCCTTAAGACAATCTTCCAGCCTAAAATCAAGCCAGTCTTAAATATATTTTGTTTGACGTTAAATTCCATGCAGAATTCTGTCGTGTCCTAAAAAAATATTTTTTATGTCTAAAATGCTGCCTGAGACCAAAGTCGACGAAAAAAGTTCTAAGAAAAATATAATAAAATGCGACCGTGTTCTGAATTTTGATGTTTATGAGAATTTTTATACTGCAGTAAATCGAGAATTAGTGTTGTGTTAGGAATCTAAATAATAAGGTGATAGAAGTGGTTAAGGCGCGAGCACTTGTCGCCGCGTGCAGGTGTCTCACACCTGCACGTGTGCTGTTTTGGACGCGGAGTCACTTCTTCTTCTTATCGTGTCAATGGTCCAAATATTGTTGGAATAAAAAGTGGCCACTTCAATGGCGTTTTCAGTGGCGGCGAATAGATCATCTCTTGTGCAGGTGTTCGGGCACAAGGGACACGTTAGCAAGTGGGTCACTGCAGTCACAGTGAAGTCACTAAAGTTGCGGAGTCACTAAAGTTATATTTTGCAGTATATCTAACAACGGATATTTTTTAGGCTTAATTTATTTTACATTGAATACTAAAAACTTGGTGAACGTAATTGCGTATAGTAAGTGTTGGTAGCGGCGGCCCGGCGACACGTGTTCCGGTCTCAGACGAATAAAAAAAGGCGGACGGAATCTCGCTGAGAAAAGATTGTAGCACTTCATTTTTTCCTAAACCCACAATAATTCCGACAGCATTTTAACACACCAGATATGTATTGTTATTTTATTTGTGACACTACGACAATGACTACCGTCACACGAGTTTTTTTTGCGTAATCGCGGATTTTTGTCTTACTATGAGTGTGAATGTGTGCGTGCCAGCTCGTACTTTTAAGCGAGCCGTCTTACTATGGGTGCTTCACTTATTGTTTAGCGAGATATCGTCTGCCTTTTTTATACGTCCAAGGTTCCGGTATTAAAAGACAGTACATAACATTTCTATTACTATATTATTTCGATTTCTACGGTTGTGTGAGACGTATTGGACTTACAGGTACTAAAACGTCATATCCATGCATCATAGATATTCGGAAATAGCTAAATAAAAAAAAAGGATCAAAGTAACCATTAACTTTTTAATGAGTTACAAACTTGCGCAAATAGTTTGTATACTAAAAAACAAAGTTTTTATTACTTTTTACACCTCCTCATAGTATTGCAGTTTTGCGTCATTCTTTGTCCATTTTTTAATAGTTTTATAACCCCATAGGTATAGGTGTATTGCGCAAATATTTTCAAGGACACCTTTTTGGGTATATTCGAATTGTTGGCAACAATGAATTTTAATTGCTATTTTATTGCCAATACAAATATTCTTTGTGCTGGCTATTGTGCTAAAAATGGCAACCTTTTTAAGAGTTTTTTTGTGATTAGAAAGTGCGTAAGGGCTGACTTTCTTTGGATTTTGGGAAGAGACACGAGTTTTTTAGCGAATAGGCTAGATACTGGCCATGCAACAGATTAAATATTTGTAGCTGGCGGCATAGTTTCATCTCTTGAGACGAACACAGAGAATCATTGGATTTCTCTTAACCTCCTCTCAGACTGCAGACTTTTATATATATTGGGGTCGGCTTCCAGTCTAACCAGATGCGGCTGAAGGAAAGGAAACCTTCAAAAGGTTGCTGGCCTTATGGGGACGAAGGGAGTGTGGGATTCTTACCCACTAAAAACCCCCCTATGGCCGTCTACAGAACAATAAGGGGGGACTCTGGGAATGTAATATGTCTCCAGAGCCCTCCCTATGCTGCGCCTGTAAGTTAAGGAACACTATTTGTCTTCGTGTATACCTTCCCGGTGCACATGGCGGCACGTGTTTTTTTTTTTTCAAGTTTATGAAAGATGTAATTTATTTTTTATAAACCTTTTTGGATTTGCTACCTCATAATAATACATTATTAATTTTGCAACAATGACGTATTACACTTGTTAATCAACGTCACCATTTAAAGGCAATACGCACGAGACGTTTAATTACGTCACGGATCGGCAGATAAAAATAAATAGGTACCACGTTTTATCGTCCATCCTTCCTCCAGCATCAATTCTTTAATAAAATAAGATAAATGATAATGATGACGCTGATGAAACAAGTTTTAGTACTCATTCTATTATTAGACGTCATTTTGTATAACGCAAAACACTGTATTAGGTATTAATCAATGATATTTAAAAGTACAGATACGTTACTTGCACTCGGAACTGAAGATTCGAAAACGTTCTAATTAGGACTTTTTTTCTATTAATCCGCGTCAAGTAAGGCGCTGAGTGTGACCGGTGACAAAAAAAAAAAAATGCTTTCGTGTGTGTACAGAAAGTGTTCCAATTATGACGCGAAAGTAACTTAAAGTAACCAACATACTTATTTTGTACAAGTTTATGTGTATTGTGCTGCCACTGTGTACGGAACATTTTTTTCGTTTGTTTTGTTAGGGTATGGCATATCTATTCTTTTAAGTACCTATCATTGGTATTCATCGTAAAAACTTAATCGTGAAGATTTTTTGCATATTTTTCTATGACTTGATTTTGTCGTCATGCATCTTAAAATGTTTCGTCAGCACTTTATTATTATTTAATTTTTATAATAATTTCAACAAAACATTATAATCATTATCATTTCAGCCGAAAGACGTCCACTACTGGACGATAGGCCTTGCCCAAGCATAGCCACAATGACTGGTCCTGCGCTTTCCGCATCCAGCGGATTCCCACGACCTTCACCAGGTCGTCGGTCCACCTTGTGGGGCGCCTACCCACGCTGCGCCTTCCAGTACGCGGTCGCCACTCCAGAACTTTACTGCCCCATCGGCCATCCGTTCTGCGAGCAATGAGCAAATTATCGTTATATAATTATGTAATAATTTAAGAGCAATTTTTTTTCTTACTATAGAGTAAGAAAAAAAATTGCTCTAAACTACAACTAGTTATATTTATCGCCCCAGTACCAAAGTTAATATTTTATATATTTATTTATAATTTATGTACACACAACAACATATGAAAGAAGACTGCATTAAAAGTATTTAGTACAAAGGTACTGTTTATTTTAATGAAATTTCAACTAGCCGACCTGCGAGAGGTAAGTAAGTAGACAACAGTGTGTACAAAAAGATAAGGAACTTAAAATAAGTTGTGATAAAGCAATACATACATAAATAAATACATACAAATTATGTATAGGCAATTATGATATAAATATTATACTGTGACATTTTTGTTTTACTTTTCCATATTATTTATTTTACTGCCTGTATAGTATGGCGCCATATAAATTGACCACTGTAGGTACCACTATACAAGCTACAACCCTATCTCGCTACACCACACCCTTTCTTTTATGGCCAGTGCTTAGTTCGTCTATTTACTTTCTGTTACAATTCTATAGCTCAATTACTTAACAATTTCTCAGCCAACGACTACCGGGTCAATTGTTTTAAATAATAAGCCTCTCTGAATGCCCCAATTGTTTACAGCAGCTACCGAAAAGGTAACAAAAACACGAATTGCTGGCGATTTTTTTTTGCAATTTTTGGTGACTAGAGTTGAACATTGTTTTGTTTTGGTTTTTTCGCAGCTTTGAAATAACTGATACGAAATTTTGAAAACACCTGTTCAGAGAAAATATTTACATATGTTGTCAACAAAATATTTTGTTAGATTAAATAAATCATCCGAACATAAACCGAATTGCACATGCGTTAAAGTCAGGTTTTAGCATAAGAATTGTATAAAATTACATTTAATCGATTAAATTAGATTTATCAAAAGTTTCGCTATCGATACCCATTGACAATATGTCATAAATCGATAGCGTTATTGATGAAAAATTGAAATAAAGCTGCATATTATAAACATAATTTATATGTCTGCTAACTAAATATACAATTATTATTGGTTTCACTACAGACACATTTGAATAAAAGAAAGCAGACGTGAACTCGGTTGTTGGAGAACGTTTTTCGCGGATAACCCTACCAAGTTACGTAGCACCTAAAATTCTAACATAAAGTATAACACGACTTCCTTTCACAATTTCAGTGTGTTATACAAGGCCTAAATTAGAAATGTCAAAGTCAATGAACTGAGACCGCCATGCGACTAGGGTCACAGAATAAATAATTGCTATTAGGTTATCTATGGGAGAAAATGTTTGCTTAGAAACTTTTGCATTTGTTTGAGAATCTACCAACTATTTAGGTACCTGTATATAAAAGGTGTGGATTTAAGCTGTCTACAAATAAATAACTGATCCAAATCATCAAACAATTCTTAACCTGATTTGAAAAATACAAAAAATCTAGTCCATATTTTAATTGATAACGCCATTTTATTAAAGAGAAACGTTGGGTTGTCTATGCTATGAGCTAGCAACCTGATATTGCACTACTGCGATCATTAAACCCGACACGTTGCTTGCATGTGGCTTCAAACGACCAACGCACCTATTGCTGGTGCCTCTTAAATTCAGGTCACCTTGCAGAGGAAGAAAGGATGACAATATGTTACAAAAAAGTTCTCCCAAAATTCTAAAACAAAAAAAAGCATAACATAACATCACGCCTGTATTTCCCCGAAGGGGTAGGCAGAGGTGTAATAGTACACCCACATTTCGTCAGTTATGTTATAGTCCCATGTAATAGGGGGCGAGCCTAGTGCCATTGACCGGGCACAAATCCAGACTCCGGGCTGAAAAAAGCAACTCTGAAATCACAAAAACAAAAAAAAACATTCAACCAATGTACTAGGGCAACATCAACCATGAAGATATTATTTATAATTTTCCGACAGCAAATTTTGCGCGTTAGAAAAAAAAAACATTGTTTTTGCCCAGTTCAAAGTACGAGGAAAATTGGAGCGCATCGTTTTCCCGTATCTTGAACTCTTGTGTGGCTGACAAGGAACAATGCCCCTTGGAAGCCGTAGATAAATGAGTCTGCGAATCTGAATAAAAGACATAAGTTATCAAGGTTTTTTTGTTGCATTTTGATCCGATTATTAAAAAAAAAACTTTAATAATAAATGCTATATTTTTCGAAATGATTAAACTAAAAAGCACAAAAGTCTTCTTTTTTCACATCTGTAACTGTAATCATCTAGGTTTTATAATAGATTAAAAATATCGCGAGGTTAACTGGCTGCAGTCTGGTCTGGTGGCAGCATAGAAATCTAAATAAAGGTAATAGAAGTGGCAAACTTATCGCCGCGTTCAGGTGTCTTTTAGGACACCAGTGCGCGAACCGTTTGCTTGATCGTCAGTGGTGCTGTTTTGGACGCAGAATCACTAAAATTGTACATTGCATCATATCTAGAAGCTTTTTTGTAGTTTTAATTTTTTTGCATGAAATGCTAGAAACATGGTGGGCGTGACTGCATGTTTATTTGTTAGTGGCGAAAAACCGGCGACATGCTTTCCCGTAGTAAAATACAGTAGATAACATTTCTATTACCTTATTATTTAGATTTCTATGGGTGGCAGGTTGGACAATTTAACGTACGTCATCGCTGTCGTATCTTGTTCTTATTGCCTTATAATATTATATCTTAGTAACGTAATACACCAAACATAAGTTAACTTAAGTTGCCAAACTTAAGTGGCAGTGGGCAGGGCACTTTTCTCGCAGAACGGATGGTCAATGGGGCAGTAAAGTTCTGGGGTGGCGACCGCGTACTGGAAGGCGCAGCGTGGGTAGGTCCCCGCATGGTGGACCGATGACCTGGTGAAGGTCGTGAGAATCTGCTGGATGCGGAAAGCGCAGGACTTAGACCTACAAAAAACTTTTGTTGGTCTGAGGCACAGGCCGGTCGTTGTGGCGATGCTTGGGGGAGGTCCATGACCAGCAGCGGACGTGTTTCGACTGAAATGATGATGATGATGATGATGATGATGAACGTAATACACCTAATTTGTGCGTCATCTAGAGACCATATCAGACCTAGCAACAAAATGAGTCCATGCAGGAAAATTAATAATAAATCGCCCTAATATTTATAATATATGGCAATTAAAATAATACTAAATTATTATATCAGTTACATGTATTTCATAAGTTTTATCTGGTTAGTGGAAACCCTAACCACAGTTTCGACTTAGCACTTTGTGATATCAACCTCGTTATTGTGTCATATATATCAATATAAATGTTTAATTTATAACACCTATTTAAATTAATTACATTAAAATTGAACACATAATTGTAATTTAATTACCTAACTTTTTGCTCAACAGTGGATTTCCGTGATCTTTTTTATTTATTTAATTAGGTATTTCCAATATAGCCCACTAGCTGTACCCGCGGCTACGCCCGCATACTACACATACCGCATACATAAATATAGCTTATGTTACTTGTGGATTAATTAGCTTTCAAATGGTAAAAGAATTATTAAAATCAGTTCAGTTTTTTCAGTTTATCGATTACAAACAAACAAATCTTTCCTCTTTATTTTTATTTCATCATCATCATCATCATTTCAGCCGAAAGACGTCCACTGCTGGACATAGGCCAATATTATTATTTAACTACAATTATATACACGTTTATATTCGATTATCACTTGCTTTAACGGTGAAGGAAAACATGGTGAGGAAACCTGCACGCCTGAGAGTGCTCCATACAGTTCTCAATGGTGAGTGTAGTCCGCCAACCCGCACTAGGCCAGCGTGGTGGACTAAGGCCTTAGCCTTCTCGTACTGAGAAGAGGCCCGTGCCCAGCAGTGGGACGGTAATGGGCTGGTTATGTTATGTTATGTAATATACACGTAGGTAGAGGTACCAACACAAAAAATGCTAAGGACTTATCTATGTTACGACGAGACGTTCATTTCACATTGTATTTCTAATCATGAGTACACTTAAAATAGGTGATTATAAGTGTACTCATAGGTAGGTATGTAGTAAGTTTCAGGCAAAAAGTGTGTTTTGGAAAAGTAAAACCTACTTGTATTTGTCAACGTGCCTAGGCTAGCAAAGTCTGTGAATTCCAATTACTAAATAATGTGACATAATATAAACACTTGGAAAGCCCATGCTCTAAAGGATTTTCAAACAGACGGCACTGCGAAAGTGTTTTTTCAATAAGTCACCAAGTCACCTAATCCTATACAAGTAAGACCGCTGTAAGTAGTGTTTCGGTACAATATTTTCTAAGAGTTTTAAAACAATAGTAGTCTTCTAGAAATCACAAACAGATGATGGATTTAAGATAGTGATGAAGTAGCAAGGGATTATAATAAGCTCGGTTTACTAATTGAATAATGGGTCTAAGTCCGATTAGTAAGAGACTCTTTGATGATGGCTGCGACAGATATTCATCGGGCTACCGACGAAAATAATGAATGAGATGAGATAAGACATTTTCAGAATGTACAAAAAGTATAGGGTGCATATTTATTTCGTGTTGAGACTTGTCTGTATTTGTAAGAGTTACATTTTATTAGTCAAAGGTGCAAATTATTGTAGAAACATAATTTTTCAATTATTTTACAGTACCTAACGGTGAAATTGCAAACAACGTTTTTTAATTTATGCCATACTTTGAATGTTTCCGCTTTTTATTTATTTTATGACGTGCACAATTGGCGTCTTTTTTTTATTGCCAGTAACAAAAAGTACGAAGTATAGCTAAAATTGCAACCCTTAGGAATATTTTTACGATTAGAAAGTTCGTAAGGGCTTCTTTTCTGTACGCAGTTTATTTTAGTTTTAGTACCTATTTTTGCGCGATCATCATGTTTTTTAAATACATCGACAACTTTAATTGTTACATACATTTTTATTGCCTCCTGCTATTGTCTTTTTACCTCACTTTTCCTACAGATATGGAAATTAGCTTTGTAGGAACATAAGCTATACAAGAAACATAAAAAACTACAAAAAAAAACAATCATTGTCATACATTAACAGGAAATGAACAAGAAACTGCAGCAACCCTTTACTCCAATACAATAAATCTTAAGTATTCTAAAGAGCATTTTATACTAAACAAACTTAAAATTAAAAATACAAAAAACTTAAATTGGGCCGTCTGAACAAAATTCAAGGATAGTACAGTAGTTGTAAAATTATGTAAACATTTTAATGTTATGCAAACATACTAATTACAATATGAATCAAACTAACCATTTTTCTTCTTTTTAGTTGCCGGGTAATTTTTTTACCAAACTGGCGGTATGTTTTACCTATTTTTATTGCGGTTCGAAGGGTTGATTTTTAGTTTTTTTAGTAGCTCCTTTGATGCATTCCATAAATGGTTGATGGCAGTAAACACGATGACAATATCGTAGATTTTCTGTATTTAGGAGATTAAAAAACAGACTGAATTTAAAGTCTAGCTAGACGATGAAAAATAGGTCAAGTGTTTCTTAATTTCATATTTTGATAGTTTACCCAAGTTCATGGGAGTAGTACAGAGGTGAATAGAAAAAGGAATAGTACTGTAAATTGTTAAGTATTATAATTGTAACTTTTTGTGTTATGTTTTGTAACATCCCCTTGGAATGAGTTCTGTTATGGTGTTACAAAAATTGCGAATAAATGAATAGAAAAAAAAAAAAACAGTATTTTGGCCGCTATATTTGAAAGATGTTTTGTTTATCTACGAGTGAATTAATAAATAAAAAACCTACCCGATTTAATTATCATTTAACTTGATATGACTTAGTATGCTTTGAAAAGCTTCCTCATGTCATGACTCATACATCACACATGAACAAACCGGAAAAAAAATTACATAATTTTTTCGCGTGTAATATACCTTCTACCACAGAAATAGATAGAATGGCCATGTGGGCAGGGCGCGCGTGGCAGCACCATGCACCATAGTGCAGGATATTTCAAAGCCTTTCTCAGCACGCCTTATGACTTGTTTCTATAAATATTGTAACAAAAACCCGCAAAAATGCTTTATTGTGCTGTTTCTAAATGCAGAAACAAAAGCTGTACATTTTTTTTAAAAATAATTACGTCAAAATTTAAGGCGTAGTTTGTTCGGAAAGTTGCCACGCATGAATCGCAAGTAAAATTGTGATTACAACCATTCTATCTATTTCTGTGCCTACTACGCTCTCTTCTTCAAGACCCTATCTTTTATCTTCTGATAAATATATTGACCCCGCTCGTTATTTGATTAAAATGTATATTTTCATTTAATAACCAATGTATGTTAATTGCGTATAATACCAATAAGAACTGAATCGACTTATCAAGATCAACGCCTGTTATTGACTGTTTTTAAATTATAATTAAATTTATTCCCTCACGAGATTTGCGTCTGTTTTTTAAAAGATACAGAATTTATTCAGCATTTCACATGCGAGTGAAATTCCGTTCAGTTTTTGTCGTTTCTTTTATATAACCTTCGACTTAATTTTTAGATAAAAAAAGTTTATGTAGGTGAAGTTCAATACTATTTTCTATTTATGGAAGAGAATTGCGTAAGATATATAAATCAATTTTTGTTTAAAAGGCGTGTATGATTTGATGTATTTAAAGTTTTTCTTTATTAAATGTGACTAACTTACTAACAAAATTTTGTTAAGTTGTGTTGAAATTTAATGTTTCCAGCATTAGAAATTTAAGCCCTAAACTACTTATTCTAGAAGCATAAGGTTTTTTTTATAGTATATGATGGCGAAAAGAGCTTTAGCTCCTTTTTTGGGCCTTTAGGCCCAACTGATGTTAAGCGGTTAACTTTGCCCATAACAACTGCAATACCACCTAGGCTGTTGGCTTAATGGTACCGCAAGCCGGTTCACCAAAATGAGACATGAAGATGGAAAGTCTCATGTGATTGTAATTTCACCGGCATCCGTAGCCTTCAGACCGAAACAAAGCAATGCAAGCATCACTTTAGTTATAACTTCAGTTTTATTTTTATGGTATGCAAACAACAAAGTACTTTAACTCTATCTATTTACATAACTTGGAAGTACTTAAAAACCTGTCAACAAAATTCATCCCCAAAAGTGATGTGATGAGGGTTAAGGTTTTTTTTTCATCTTGGTAGAAGTCGCTTGAAAAAGAAAGAATATACCGAATGAAGTTTAAATCAGTAGACTTGCAAGACAGGAGCTTGCCTAGATAAATATAAAAAAAAATCTATCTGATCCTTTCTGTGTGATCTAAATTCCTGAAACCTGACAACGAGCATACGCGACAGATCTTTCAACTTAAAACTGCATAAAATAGTCTCAATCGTAAAAACAAAAAAAAAAGTAAACTAAATAAATAAATAAAAATTTTCATTATTCCTGAATATTACGCAAAAACTCGCAGAATAGACCATTCTTCACAATATTATAAAATAAAATGTACACAAATCAAAAACGTGTCGGGAAAACGTGATGAGATAACGTACAGTGACAGTCAGTCCTTTTCCGGCAGGGTTTTCTACCGATCCGACCCGCGTCCATTGACACAAAACTTAGTCACATTATATTTGCAAAAGATCAACTTAATACATATACATAAACGCAATATACATAAAACTCTTATGAAAGTTTCATAATGGTGAATACATCGCGATAATTCGTCAGTTTCTGAATAATTTTTTCGGTTGACATTTTGTTTTATGGTTTTTTAACAAGACTTAAAAACGAAACACATATTAATACCTACATAATTGTATATCGTATTATGTAGGGTCAGCAATAATGTGTACATAAGTTTTGTAAGCAATTCCAAATGGACCGGATCTGCGTCAGATTTCGTGGCTGAAATATTAAAATGAAATAATGCACCATCCTGTTTTTCCATTCTACCAGATTTATGAATGACAACCATGCTGTATTTGTAATTTTTTTGAGAAAAAACTTAACACCTTGGGCCTTGGGGTATAAATTAATAGTTATTTATTGGTTTACTAAAAAAATTTAGACTTTAAAATACAATGCCGTTAGTGCATGTAAAATATCGAGGGTTTAACAAACTAATTAATACTAGCAGAAATTTTAAGAGAGAGTGGGAGAAAACTAAAATTCTATATGCCATAGTTAGCTATGATTAAATTTAAAAATTATTTTTAACGAAAACTAATTAAGTGCTAATTAACACACTTACCCCCAGTTTCCGCAAGGCTGATCAACGCAAAAATTAACTAATCAGCTGTCAAATCTCAGGTCAAGCGATGTGATTGGTTGTTAACATTTTTGCCGGCCAATCACAGGAGCTGACATTAGATTTGACCACAGATCAAATTGATCAGCCTTCTAGAAACTAGGGGTTAGAGCTTCAATATTCTGAGGGCATAATATTACAAGTAATTGGAAGCAACAGATAATCAAAATCCCGAGAAACTTAAAGAGGAAAAATACACTCATAATTAGTTATTTTTCGCTTTTCAGTTTCTGTTTTCGTCGGTTCAATTTTTTGTTAAAAAGTTTTATTTTTCATTTTTTTGTGGTTAAACTCTAAATCCAGGTCTCCATTATGTCGTAGTGTCTAGAACTATATTTATGTATGTCAAGTTTCAACAGAATCGGTTAACAGGTAAGAATTCAGTGGGTGAACAAACACTCATCCCCTGTTTTACTACTCTTAGGGGTGGATTTTGATTTTGAAATTTAAATGGGACCAACTTCAAGATATACCCTATCCAATAAAAAAAGAATCATCAAAATCGGACCCCTCTGTAAAAAGTTATGCGTGGTCATACATAAAAAAAAAAAAAAAAAAAAAAAAAAAATATACGCGTCGAATTGAGAACCTCCTCCTTTTTTTCGTCGGTTAAAAAAATATGTACAAAATGAAGCTTACTCAGCAGCAAAAGATGCAAGTAGCAATGATAGAGATGTTAATACCATGGAACTACTTTCTAATTTCTAAGTATTGTTTGTCGGCGTAGACCCATACTGTGCTTTGTAGGAAAAAGATAATGATTGAAACATTTCAACGAACGAACATTGGATAAATGGCTACTTTCTACAAAAGAAACCTTTTTTTTTCTTTTTTTTATTAATTTTCAAACAGGTTATGACAGTTATTTGCCGCATTTGACAGGCATTTCAAAGTTCAGACAGGCGTGCGGCCACAGATGCGGCCGACACTGACTTGAAACAGGTATTTTTGAATGTCACGCGCGTACCAAGATTTTTTTAAATTTTATTACTGAATTTTAACAAGTTTTACCTTAGACAGGCCTTTATCTGAAAAATCAGGCATTTTAGGAACGCTAGACAATTTTAATTGTTACCCTAGCTACCTTTTCGGCACCCTAGACAATTTTAATTGCTACCCTAGCTGCCTTTTCGGCACCCTAGACAATTTTAATTGTTACCCTAGCCACAACCTTGCTGAATTTTTGTATTAGATAATGTGTTCAATTACTTAATTATCACTCCAGACTTTTCCCATATTGTTATTGAATTGCCATTCTATCCAAATGTATTGTATTATATTGTTATTGTTTGACCAAAAACCAACATAAATTCCTTTATCTTAAAAACAATTACTAGAAATTTATGTAACCCTAAAATGGGATAGTTTTATGCACCACTGTAAAACTTTATTTCTCAAAAATACCACTACATATAAAATTTGGCTTCAGTACCGTTGGACCCTTTCTCTATGATTTACTGTTTTATTGCTAACCCTGTGCTTTTACAAGGGTTGGCACCGTTACTTCGTGAAAGAGTTAATTATAATATTCATAAGTTTATTTTATTGTTCGGTGGTGTGACAAAGTTTAGCTACCGGAGACCATTGTGATTTCTCAATTTTTTTGTTTTAAAATTGTATTGTGCCTTACAGCCTGGTCCAATTCTTTGTTATTCAGTGTTTAAGGTGCTACTGTGTTTGAGATAACATAATTTGTTAGAGGGTTGTTCGAAAGTCATCTGGATTTATTATTGATTAAATTACGATAAAATGAATCATATTTTTATTACGTAGTGCATTATAGCCATTGTTAAAACTATTCGTACATTGGTAAGTAAAGTATTTTAGTGATATTGGAATCAGACAAAACGAAATAATTCATTATCAGCTCATTACTGTCGTATTGCTGGGCACGGGCCTCTTCTCAGTATGAGAAGGTTAAGGCCTTAGTCCTCCACACTGACCTAGTGTGGGTTGGCGGACTACACACCATCGAGAACTGTATGGAGCACTCTTAGGTGTGCAGGGTTCCTCACGATGTTTTCCTTCACTATTAAAGCAAGTAGCAACTAAATAATTAAATAAATCTGTTATTCCAATGTACTAGATAATGGATACTGTACTATGGGTACTAGATAATGGATAATCGCTTAACATCAGGTGAGGTGGCGGAAAAACGGAAGCCCGTTAAGAATAAAAAAAAATAAAAAATTATACTTACATACTTTTTTTTTGTAAATACATACTTATAATACATTCTTCTTCTATCGTGTCGATCTATTATCATTATCATTATGTAGCTCATCTGAGCTACATAATGATAATGTTTCATGCCGTGGGGAATAGATTAGCCAGTCAGCAGGTTGGCAGCGGGGCTGACAGCCCAGGGTGCGCCGGACGATCAATTAAAAATCGTCACTCATGGAGGCTCTTTTAATGCACCTTATTACATAATAAACACCCTGACCAACACAAACACAAAACAAAAAAAAACAAAAAAACAAAAAATTTAACGCATTTTTTAAATTATTTTATTTAAAATTGTGAACTTCACTGTAACTGAACTGTTAATCTTCCCCGGGATAAAAAGTAATCTATCTCTTTCTCCAGGTCCCAGGCTACCGCTTTGCCAAATTTCATTACGATCGTCTTTCAGCTGAAATGATGATGATGATTGCATATGTTATATCATTATTTTAATAGTAATTCTCGATAGCACTATACCTATTTTAATAGTACAACTACCAAGTACCATGTGTTTTTCTCTCTGTGTCACCCAGAGTTGACTGGTAGAGAATTCCCAGGTATTAAATAGATCTCGTAACAATACATTACTCGTTTAATAACTAAGTTTTAGGCTTTCCTTATTTAGATTGCTATACCCTTAATAGCCGTAACATAGGTATTCAACGAAATAATTATTTATTTATTTAATAATTTAATTTATGTATTCGAGATGATTTTAAATGTAAAATTATTGAAATGTTTTATTTTTTCAGAGAACTGAAGAAAACCATGTTTAATTTCTTGAAATTACTGTAGTTAATCCATTTTAGTATTATACGTGGGACACTCAGAAAGTTTTGCGAAACTAAAAAAAATTGTTCTATACGTACATATATTTTTATCAAATCTTTTCAAAGTACTTTCCACCAGCCTCTATACAAAGATTCATGCGCCTAAACCAGTTTTCAAAACACTTTTTCCAGTCCGCCGCAGACACCTCGTTTACAGCCTGCTCGAACGCAGCCAGCGCATCTTCCGGCGACGAAAATTGTATCCCTTTGAGCAGATTTTTTATTTTTGGGAATAAAAAGAAGTCACACGGTGCTAGATCAGGGCTGTAAGGAGGGTGACCCAGGAGTTTGACTGGCGTGCTGTCCAGGAAGTCCCTCGTTTTGAGTGCGGTGTGCGCAGGTGCATTGTCGTGGTGGAGCAGTAGCCCGCGGAGCCCTGTGTTTGGTCGCTTGTTGCTTATAACAGAGAAAACTTCTGGCAAACATTTGGTAGTATACCATTCGGCATTAATGCTTCTTTGATCCCGTAAGGGAATTGATACCAAGTGGCCAGTCAAATTAAAAAAGCTAGCGATCAAAATCTTACCCCCGCTTCTAGATCGCTTCACTTTGGTAGGCGTTGGCTCATTTTGAAACACCCAAACAGTCGACTGGCGCTTAGCGCTTTCTGGGTCGTATTGATAAATCCAGGACTCATCACCTGTAACGATGTCGTAAACACGCCGAGACGAGCCTGCTTCAAATTTGTTAAGCATATCACGGCACCATTCCACCCGGGCCTGCTTCTGAGCATCGGTGAGGTTGTGCGGCACCCAGCGTGATACTATCCTCCTCACGCGAAGATGGCTGTGTAGAATCTCGTGAACGCTTCCCGATCCAATCTTCAATATGTGTTGAATCTCCTGATATGTAATTCGCCTATTGTCTTGGATTAAATTTTTCACTGCTAGCACGTTTTCTTCGGTAACAGCCGTCAAAGGGCGACCGCTTCTTTCGTCATCCCCCAAAGTTGGTCGACCGCGCTTGAATTCGTTATACCAACGATACACGGTTGCCTTGGAAGGGCCTTCATCCATGAATGCCATTTGAAGTCTATCGTACGATTCATCCGGTTTCAGGCGACACTTGAAATCGTATAAAATCATAGCTCTAAAATGTTCCCGGCGCAGATCCATATTTCAGTGAGACACAATACTTTGAATTAACTCGCAAAAAATGTGGAGGGAAATTTTGAAATTGGAACTTACTTATTTTTACTTATAAATAATCATATTTTCGAAAAACATTATAACTGGCCAGTCTCCCATATATAAAAACTTTTTTTCGCAATACTTTCTGAGGGGCCTGGTAGGTACCTACTAATAATAATTATAAAGTAAATACCCTCATACTTACAGAAAAGTGACAATCTGTTGAAGTCGGTTTTGGGAAAATTGAAAATTCTCGTACTAATTTAAGAGATACCAATATTCCAAAATACTTTTTTCAGTTCTTAGGTTTTCACGATCAATATACATTATAATAAAACAAGTTTAACCGG
This sequence comes from Asteroscopus sphinx, assembly GCA_949699075.1. Classification (NCBI taxonomy): domain Eukaryota; kingdom Metazoa; phylum Arthropoda; class Insecta; order Lepidoptera; family Noctuidae; genus Asteroscopus; species Asteroscopus sphinx. Next base: position 14,346,668 of record OX453025.1, on the reverse strand, counting down.
ATTATGTTTTACAGTGTAGCGTGCTGTAAAAAGTTCAACTGTGAAAAGTTTGAACAAGGTCTTCAACCAGTGCGTCCAGTGTCAGTGCCGAGACGTGGACACTGACAGTTGGACTAGTCCACAAATTCAAAGTCGCTCAGCGAGCTATGGAGCGACCTATGCTTGGAGTTTCTTTGAAGGATAAAATCCGTAATGAGATTATCCGGAGAAGAACCGGAGTGACCGACATAGCTTGTAGGATTAGTAAGCTGAAGTGGCAGTGGGCTGGCCATGTCAGTCGAAGGGCCGATGGCCGCTGGAGCAGACGAGTCCTTGAGTGGAGACCGTGAATCGGCAAACGCAGTGTAGGGCGCCCCCCAGCCAGGTGGACCGACGACCTGATGAAAATAGCTGGGACTGGATGCGGAAAGCAGAGGACGGAGTGTTATGGTGCTATTGGGAGAGGCCTATGTCCAGCAGTGGACTGCGATAGGCTGAGTTGATGATCGCAAAAATACCAAACTATTTTTGAGACCGCTTTTTGGCTGACCATCAATCATCCTCCGAGCCTTTTCCCATTTATATTGGGGTCGGCTTCCAGTCTAGTCAGATGCGGCTGAACATCAGTATTTTACACGGAGCGACTGCCATCAGACCCCCGCAACCCAGTTATTGGGTAATACTGACATTCGGAGGTTAGACCAGTTGTCAGACTTTCAGGCTTCTGACTACCCGTAACGACTGCCATAGATATTCGTATGACAACCGGGACCGACAGCTTAACGTGCTCTCCGAGGCACGGAGGGGTCTCGATGTGTAACGAAACGGTCACCCAGCCACAGACTGACCGAGGCAAGTGCAGCTTAACCTTGCAGATCGTACAATCCGCGCAGTCGTTGCATCGCTAATTCGCTACGAGCCCCTCCAAGGAGACATATTAAAAATAAATTACGTGACTCACCACATCAGAGCTAAGCACGTTGCAACTAAAATATTGTCACACTATGTGACAACAAAGCCTTCTCAACGGAATGGCCTGTTGACTTGACCAAATGACAAATGTCCGACTAATACAACATTATGTATACCAACCATATGTCAAACTGTTCTTATTTCAAAGGAATAGAGTTGAAAATTCTACCACTAGCTCTTTACCACCTACATTCGACCAACAATTGCAACGTCATCAACCGACTGGACCTGTCACCGAAAAAAATAACCCGAGTACAGTTTTACAAACGTTCCCGTTCATTATTATTTTTGTCTAATTTACGATGCTACGGGCCCACTGTGCCAACGGTATCAAACAAACACCGCTGTTGAACAGTGGTCTAAACGGCGCTCGGTGTAGAAAAAAAGTATTTGTAAATTTTTTCGTAAAACAACACAAGACTGGAAGATTTTATTGCATGGAATTTTGACGGTGGCCAGTTCTGAAAATTCTTTAGAATTTTGAATATAATTATCCTTTAAAGTAGCTGGGAGCGTTACCTATATCATAACATTCATAACAAAAAATATCCCCGTCAGCCGTATTGAATGTGCAGTGCCAGTGGACAAAGGCACCGGGTAACATGGGAATTATAATAAAACCTTTGGGACTTCTTAGTCCCAGCCAACTCCTAGATTAGCTAAACCATGCTAATCATAGTGTTCAGATATACCACTGCATACGTTGCAAAGCATATTGGTCTTCTTCAGGTACGTGGCATCAAAATGCTAGAACAATATTTCCCCGCCCATAAGAAATCTAAAAACTCTTGGTACCTTCCGACGTAGACTGCGGCAGTTTCTCATTGACTCACAGAAAAAACTAGGTTTAATAATTACCAACGCGTCGATAATTTAGGTAAGTAGCAAATGCCGTGTTCTAATTATTGGCGTTGAGAAAAACCATTTTAGCAAGTATAGGACCAAAAAAAATTTTTTTTGATAATAATTTATGAGGTACTTAATTCATCATTAGTAAATTTGGTTGTTACTATATAAATTAACTCAAATACATTTTTTACCGGTGACGGTTATGAATATACTTAAATATATATTTATTTAATTCCTTTGACACTCTTAATATACCTTACCTACTTAAATATATATGCTTTTTTTTGGATATTATACTCACACCAAAAACAAAACACAAAGCAATCGTTCTTAATTTTTCTCATGTATCTGGTCTGCTCGGCGTCCGTATATCACTGCAGGAATCCAGCAGAATACCAGCGTCAGGTATAATACCTGGCACGTGCTGAGCTGAACACCCATTTGGTACAATACTGAGTTAAGTGTAAGAGTAAGTTGCAGTGAGTTCAAGTTTTTGTGCTAAATGGTATTCTTGTAATCTTCGAACTGCGCGTAAGCTGCGCTACAACTGCACGACAACCAAACTTACGTTGTGGCCAAACAACACAAAAATAATAGTAATTTTTTTCATTAGTATTTTTTTTTTATGAGAGAATAAAAATTACTAACTAAATAATCGAATAGAATCGATTATATTTCAATGAATATAACGTTATAGAATATTAAAATAATATTCCAATGCTGATTTTAGTGTTTTTTGCCACTTTTCTTACCGATCAAGTTGCGTTCGGAATCACGCACTAATGACGCGCAGGAATCGAATGACATTATTGCGCTCGCGTGACGCAATATTGACGCGAGCGTATCTGACAGCGGTCACCGAATGTAAGAGAATATAAAAAGCATTGTTTTGATCGAAACTTAATTGCCACTGCATTTCTTTAGTTACGTTATTGGCTGGAATATGTCGTTTCTTGCCGATATAAATATTACTTAATTATAATCATGCTTCTTCTTCGTAACAATGGTAAAAACAAATGCTGACAGTGGCACAGTAATCGGACGCTGCTGGCACAGAAATTTGCCCTGTGTCGTGCATTGTCTGTGGCCTTGTTGAGGTCGTTCAATGTGCAAGTGCTAGGACATAAAAAGCAGCATAGCAAGTGATTGAGAACCAATGCCACATGTGAAGGCTGTAGCCCTTTGGTCTTTTTGGTTTGGTCATTTTTGCTCATATAACTATAACGCTAAAGTTCAATCACGTAATTACGACATGGTAGTTTTGTTACTTAAAACTGTTAGAGATAATGTACGTTAGAAAGAAATAATAAATATTTATTAGCGTCCAGGGTGACGCACAATATTACCAAAAATGTAAAAAAAAAAATATCTGTGTACACAGGTATTATATATCTAATCTTTTTTTTTTTTACGTGGGGTAATCCTCATGGACGCACTCCGCCCGGGGAAGGCGGAGCCAGTGTCGGACTCTTACCGACTAAAACCACCACGGTGTTCCTCTTCCAACCATTGGCCGGGGGCGTGGGAAACTTATAGTCGTCCAACCATCCCCGGCAGGTCCCGGCTCGCCACTAGTAGGCGAGCCCCTACTCCCCGTGCGGCATCATCGTCCGCACCCTTCTCTTGACTGGCGCGCGCGGAACACGACGCGCCACCGTCACGGGCCTTGACTGATCGGGCGGCGGGCTACCCCGAGTCCGCCGCCTGCAGGCCCACTCCTAGGGTGGCTGGAGGTCGGCGTACGCCCTCCTGCGACGCCCGGTCCGTCTCCTGCGGGTGGGGAGAGAGATCGTTGCCTCTCGAACCCTCTCCGCCGCCTCCTTAGCGAGCATCACCTCCTCGCAAAAGGAGACGACGCCCTCCCAAGCGTTCTCGCTCCCGACCATAGCCAAAACAACGGCCGGAAGCGAGAGATCGCAGCCGCCTACTGCAGTGATAAGGTCACGGCGCTGCGTGGCCCAAGCTGGGCATTCCGCCAGTGTGTGCTGCGCCGTGTCCTCAAGGCAGCTCCCGCAGTGATGACACTCGGGAGTCAGCTCCCAGCCTATGCGACACAGATACTTCCCGAAGCAACCGTGCCCCGAGAGTATCTGCGTCAGCCGGTAGGTGAGGGCGCCATAGCCCCTCTCCAGCCACTCCTCCACGAGCCTTACCGCCGCTATTGCGGCGTACCCTATTATATATCTAATCTATATAGTCTCTCTGTGTGCTGCCACAGGTGGCATACAGATATCAGTAATTAATAAAACATATACATCATTCTTATACATTAGTTTTAGAATTAATAACATTAATTCACTTTATTCACATCATTATTATTTAAGAACATTGTATGCCTTGTCTACACATGATTTTATTAATAATTAATTTTGAGGTATATAGCTGCATTCAAAATATTCAAATTAAATATTATTACACAGTATTGATTTTATTACATTATTAAGTACCGGTAGTGAATATAAATGCAAATCTTTCATATTGAAATATTAAAATCAGATAGGAATTCATTGATTGAATAATAAGTTTTACTGATTAAAAACAATTTTAACTCCTTAAAATAAAATAAAACCTTAAATACAGGTGGGAACAAAGAATCGAAGAGTGTGGTATGATATGCATCATGGTATAATAACACCAGGTAGTCTCTTCCCGTGACAGCTAGGTCACGTGATTGCCTCCGTAGTACGTCATCGGCCGTGGAGGCTAGCGGGCTGTTAGCGTGAAACTTGTCAGTTTGATGTGCTGCCACTTTGTGAAAATAAATTACCCGAGCAAAATGCATTTTTTCATTTACATTCTTCTATAAAGTATCACTTTTTTTAGGGTTCCGAAGTCCTACAAGGAACCCTTATAGTTTCGTCATGTCCGTCCGTCTGTCCGTCTGTCCGTCTGTCCGTCTGTCCTAATCCTTTACAGCTTAATAACTTCTACAGTTATAAACATAAGTAAATGAAATTTTGTTAAAAAATAGTCTACATATAGATCTCAATTTTAAAAGAATAAAAGATTCATTTTTGCGTATTTTAGGGGTGGCGTCCATACATGTGAAATGGAGAAAAAAAAAAAATTTTTCGCTGCACCCCCTCGTGTGGGATATCATTGAATAGGTCTACTAAAATGAAGGTAATGTTTGATACACCACTTTTTTATCAGGTGTACCATCTGCGAAATATAGCCCGCCAAAGTGGCTTGCAATGTGTCCCCCCCCCCTGCCATTTCTAAACTATGCAATGTAGAAACTTATAATCTTCCACATATTGATAGACCTTTGTAAAAACTCTCTTTTAAAATTATTTCGAGTATAATGTGATTATAATTTTTCGAGTTATAGAGAGAAAACTGAAAAATACTTAAAACGTCCTAGTTCAAAGGTCATTGACCTTAGAGAAAAATTATTATAGCAAATAATGCTCCTTTAGCTACTTTCTATTTGAAAAAATCACAAAAAGTAACTTTGAAATGACAAACGTCTTAAATTTGGCTTCTTGAATTTATCGCTAGATGGCGCTACTAACAACACGCTCTGAGTCGCGAATGCTGCCGATTATTGCAAAAACTAAAATAGCCATGATTAATATTCGATTTGATTCGTTTGTAATTACACCTACTTAAGGAACCCTATAATACTGAGCATGGCCCGACATGCTCTTGGCCGGTTTTAACTAGTAATTTAATATAGTTTCCTTTATTAACTAATTAGATGAATAACACGAGATAACAAATAATTAGGCTAGTTAGGAATTTATTTTATACTAGCTTTTACCCGCGGCTCCGCTCGCGTTAAATTCTGCTAACACACGTCAGTCCAGTCCAGTCCAGTCCATTCCAGTCCAGTCCACTGTCCCACTGTCCCGCTGTCCCGCTGCCCCGCTGCCCCACTGCCCCGCTGCCCCGCTGCCCCACTGCCCCGCTACCACGCTGCCCCACTGCCCACTGTCCCGCTGCCCCATTGCCCCACTGCCCCGCTGCCCCACTGCCCCGCTGCCCCACTGCCCCGCTGCCCCGTTGCCCCACTGCCCCACTACCCCACTGCCCCGCTGCCCCACTGCCCCACTGCCCCACTACCCCACTGCCCCGCTGCCCCACTACCCCACTGCCCCATTGCCCAGTTGTTGCGCTACCCCACTGCCCCACTGCCCCGCTACCCTGTTGCCCCACTGCCCCGCTGCCCAGCTGCCCCGCTGCCCCGCTACCCCACTGCCCCGCTGCCCCTCTATCCCACTGCCCCACAGTCTGCCCCGCTGCCCCCCACTGCCCAGCTGCCAGCTACCCCACTGCCCCACTGCCCCACTACCCCACTGCCCCGATGCCCCACTATCCCACTGCCCTGCTACCCTGCTGCCCCACTGCCCCGCTGCACCACTATCCCACTGCCCCACAGCCTGCCCCGCGGCCCCACTGCCCCGCTTCCCCACTGCCCCGCTGCCCCGCCCCGCTGCCCCACTGACCCGCTGCCTCGCTGCCCCGCTGACACAAAACCCCACTGCCCCGCTGCCCCACTGCCCCGCTACCCCGCTACCACACTGCCCCACTATCTCACTGCGCCACTGGCCCACTGCCCCGCTACCCCACAACCCCACTGCCCCACTGTCCCACCGTCCCACCGCCCCACTGCCACTGTCCTACTGTCCCACTATCCCACTGTCCCACGGCCCACTGTCCCACTATATCACTATCGTCCCGTCCCATGTACCATGTCCTGTCCCATGACCCATCCTATGTCCAGTTCCATGTGCCGTCCCACTGTCCTGTCCCATGTCCCGTCTCATGTCCCGTCCCATTTCCCGTCCCATGTTCCGTCCCCTGTCCCGTCCACTGTCCCGTCCCCAGTCCCGTCCCCTGTCCCGTCCCCAGTCCCATCCCCAGTCCCATCCCCTGTCCACTCCACTCCACTCCACTCCATCGTACATTACTATCCGCTCGTGCAAATGCATAGAAGCTTCGATCTGTCGGGTGAGTACGCAACCCACGAATTATTTTTTTTATTTTTTTCTTTCTTTCTTTCTTTCTCAAAACCCATACCAGTTTTTAAGTCAGAACATCAGCTTTAAAAAAAAAAAAAATCATCAATATCGGTCCAGTAGTTTTAGCGTGATGCTGGAACAAACAAACAAACAATCAAACAAACAAACAAACAGACGTTTACAATTTTATAATAGTTAAGATAAGATTCATTATGAACAAAAATCTCTTTAAGTATATTGTAGATATCTATCAATGGCAGCACTGATCGTGACGTAGCTTGGAGGCATCGCGCTGTCATTGCGGGAAGAGAATACCTGGTGAAACATCTTATTATACCATGATATGCATCACATTCGTGGAAAATGGACATCGCTCAGTAAATTGCTTTAACACATGTACGGAGCAGAGTCACAGCGCTGGTTTTCAGCGACAGTCGACAGAATAACGTCGAATTGTTGTTAGATTAGTGTATAAAATCGACTACTTTTAACAAAATCCATTGAAACAGTGACTGAGCAATAAACAATAAGCTCCAACGCAACAAATCGCAGGTTCGATTCCTGTTCGAAACAAAGTTATTCGAATCTCCTCCACGATACAAGAGTAACCTTAGTTGGAATAACGTTTTTTTTTTTAAAAGCAGTAAATATTTTATCAACGATTAATGTAAATGTATTCTGAACGCGTTTGATATTATAATTGGTTGTCGGGAACCCATTAATGTTTCATACATGAAACTTGACGTCTGAAACTGAAAATTTATGTTTTTTTTTTTTTTTTTTTTTTCCTTTTTTTTTTTAAACATACATTATTATGACAAAAGCAAACCAAAAACCACGGGGGTTTGTCCGGAATGCCGTTATTCTGCAGACAACTTATTAAACTAAATACATAAATATGTGCAATAAATTAACAAACAATGTATTCGGCGAGCGACTGCCTGTTGTATGGAACCCATTGAATTATATGATCGTTGATGGAAACAAATAAAGAATTGTCCCAGCTTTATACATAATATAGAGAACCACAAATGATATTTTAGATCATGATAAAAAATAAATCTTTACACTACATTTAAAAATAAAATAAATGACATTTAAAAAAATTAGGTCGCAGAACGGATGGCCGACAGGGCCGTAAATTATGGGGGGGTGACCGCGTACTGGAAGGCGCAGCGTGGGTAGGTGGCATAAGGTGGACCGATGACCTGGTGAATGCGGAAAGCGCAGGACCGATCGTTGTGGCGATGCTTGGAGGAGGACTATGTCCAGCAGTGGACGTCTTTCAGCTAAAATGATGATGGTGAAAAAAAAAGGTTATTTAATATTGTGTACGTAGATTCGTTTTTGTATGTTTTATAGACGTAGCAAGTTCATTATACGACGAAATACTAATAAGCTAGAAAAAAATAGTTTACATTCTTATAAGACCTCCAAGCACCATTTCTAATTAGAATGTTCAAAATAATATGTTATCAGATCATAACAATTAATAATAATCATAATATGTTATCATTATCAAATAGTAGATAACAACTTATAGATAACTACTGATATTTTTCAGACAAAAAAGCTTTATCGGATACTTTATCTACCTACTACAATCTACGGCTGGACATACCTAGGCGTAAATTGCGGAAGCAACGCATGATTTTTTGACAACCAGTCCACCCCAGGCACCCCAGCCAAATGGAGTCATCCAGATATTTTATCCACAAATCTGTGACATGGAAAAATATTCAAAGTGTACGCGCTGCGAATAAAAATCACGTGAATAATTCTTATATCCGGTATTAAAAACGCGCGGAATAATTCACAGTGCGGGTAAGCTCTGCGGATTACGTATGAAAACAGACGAAAATAATAAATTTTAAATGAAACACTTACCGTCTGACCAAAAATAGTGCTTGGCAGTTGTTTAACAGGCCTTAAACACCTCTTTAAAATATGAATTTCGACATAAAAGTGACATAAAACACAGTTTCGGTTTTTGTCAAGAATCTAAACTTTCGTAATTAGACCCTACAAATGAAAGCACATTTGAAAGAAATCCAATTCAACTCGCGAAACACCAAAATCATACACACTTTGGCGATACATACATAGATATAACTTGAAGTCTTAACCGATCATTACCATTGGTAAGTAGGAAACGACTCCTGAATATCAACATGGTTCAATAAACGGCCATTTCGGTTTAATACAAGTAAATGATGACATTATTGACTTGAATATGATCCGTTGCGTAAGTCTGCAGCATTTATTTGAATACATTTTTGAGAATAACGAGATTTGGCGGGTTTTTTGGTGTTCTTTTTTCTTGTTTTTTTTTTTACGTAGATTCTAGCATTGAAGTTTTATGAAAATAGGATTTATGTGTTGCTAAGCTAAATTTTGTTGGGAAAAGGAATAAGTGTGTGATTTTTGACTACCGTTGTTGGTTTGTAAAAGGTAATTATAGGATAGTTTAGTAAGTTTTTCAACGAAGCAATAGGCTTGTAAATTTCAATTTGGTAAATTTCAGGTAAAAGTTTGACGTTTTTTATCACCTTATTATTCTTAAATAGAAAACTAACATGACAAAGTTGAAAATATTATAAACAGTTCGTACCTATCTGAAAAAGTTCATATGCAGTTGAGTGACAAAATTATACTAGCCCATAAAATGTCCATGACTACATTGACTACTTGGAGTTTAGCACAGTAAACATAAGCCCCCTTATTACAACTTAGACCAGGTTTAGACCCTGGTTTAAATCGTGTGAAACGTCAAACTCCATAAATAAAAGTTGTTCAGGCCTGGCTTAAGCAAAACCTATGATTAAATCCGATTTTGTAATAAGGTGGAACATTTTTACTGTGGTGTAAGCCCCGCCGCATATTGAACCCAGCCTAGCCCTGCCCAGCAGAGTGCCAGACGGTGCGTTTATATCTTTTGATCGGAAATGCTTCCCTCGTGACAGGGTGACGTGGGACCATGCCGGGCCGGGCCTTATAATTGCCAATAGGTAGATATGTTGTCATTACACAAAGCTATAAACTGTGATTGATTGGTGATCATGACATCCGTCCATGAACATGAAATCTCACCCGGTAACGACCTCGCCATTGTGAAAACACAATTTTTAATCTCAACGTATTTTACACATATTAAATAGTTGTCGCCTATCTCTCTCGCACTACTTTATATAGACCAAAGTGAGAACGGGATGAAATTAAAAAATTCCGTCACGTAATGTATGAGAGCTAGCCAAAAGTGCGGATGCGCTCGCGCTGGGTCAACGACTTATACTGCAAACATCGATTTTGAAATAAGTGGGGGTGTGTTGGAAACGAGATGTAATTACAATGACAGTGGCAATGCCACCTGACTTTTTTGCTAATTTTTGTAAGTGTGTAAGCAACCCTTAGTAGATAGTTGTTAAGTAAGGTCTTAAGGGAAATGAGGCAGCCAAGTGGCGCCCCCATCAGTAAAAAAATTATAACTCGCTGAATACATCATTTATAGAAAAATCATCTTTAATTATATACAGATAAAGTGCGAAAAACGGGCAATTTTAGCACTTTTTATTTTTTTATAGTAAAGGATAGCGAAACGAGCTAAAAGCCCATCTGATGTTAAGCGGTTACCTTTGCCCATAACAACTGCAGTACCATCTAGGCTGTTGCCTAAATGGTACCGCAAGTCGGTTCGCCAAACTGAGACATGAAGATGGAAAGTCTCATGTGATTGTAATTTCACCGGCACCCGTACCCTTCAGACCGATACACAGCAATGCAAGCATCACTATTTGGCGGAGAAATAGGTACGGTGGTAGTACTTCCCCGGACGAGCTCTTTCACAAAGGAGCTCTACTACTACTTTTCTATCTACAACTACAGCGAACTCAATTTTACAGAGTTGATAGTTTCTGATTAAACTACAGTACCTGCCCCCCTAGCCAAGTTGACAATCTACAATCGTCAACGCTAATAGAAAACAATCAAAATGTATGGGAATGACATATCTGAACGAATGATTTTTTCGTTGAGATATGTCATTCCCATACATTTTAATCGTTTTCTATTAGCGTTGACGATTGACGATTGTGTAGATTGTCAACTTGGCTAGGGGGGCTGTACTACAATGATTAAAAATGAATTTTCGATAAATGATGTATTAAGCGAGTAATATTTTTTTTACTGATGGGGGCGCCTCTTGGCTGCTTTATTCCCCTCATGGGATGATTACTCATTAATTTGAACAACTTTTTACAATGAGTACGACTCTGAAATCTTGAAAAAATATAACGTATGTGGTTTCCCATCAGAAACGAAGTTCGCGGCGAAATTCTATAGATACTATATACTTTAGTTTTGGAAAACTTTATTATCACTACAAGTATTGCGTACGGATAATTTTCACGAATTATTAAATGACAGGTCATTTACGATTGGTGTTTTTTTTTTATCATAAGTCGAAAAATACCTACGTAGTATAAAAAATCAAGACATGGGTTTTGGAATGTGCTAACATTCCTTATTATATGCACTTGAACTACTAGCCCCACATTAAAATTTCGAGTTTCCATTTAGGCCCAAAGGATGCTGAAGAGCGATAAATTTAAATTTAAAAATATTTTTTTTTCATTTGCAGGTTGGGTAAGCAGTATTTAAAACTGTTCTAAATTTCTGACCGGAATGGTTGCTGAAATATACGTAAATATATATATTTTGGTACGGAACCCTCTCGGACGAAAATGACTACTAAAACATGAGATTTGTTGCGTAATAGCGGCTTTTTGTCTTATTATGTGTGTGAAAGTGTGCGTGCCAGCCCGTACTTTTAAACGAGCCGTCGTACTATGGACGCTTCACTTATTTTTAGCGAGATTCCGTCCGCCTTTTTTTATTCGTCCCTGGGAACCCTAAAAACACTTAATTGATTTTTATCAATTAAGTGTAAAACACACAAAAACACTTTTGTTTTGTTTAAAAACACTTTTGTATTTTTCTCCCTTTCTGTTTTCTTCCTTCTGCCTACTAGTTTTATAACAGAGATATAAAAAAGTCACACATAGTTAAACTCAAAATCGACTTTAGAAAAGTAATAGGCAGAAGGAAGAAAACAGAAAGGGAGAAAAATACAAAAAGTGTTTTTTTTACATTATACAGCTGTCAATGAGTTTAAGGTGAATGCTACAGGGTAGCCCGCGAAATTCAAAATTTCTTGCGTTGTTTGCTAATTGTAGCTCTGTATTGAATTCTATATCAATCAAAATACGATTTGCAATAGTACCTAATAACAATATATTTACTGAATAATACTTATAAAAAATAAAACATAGCTTTATAAGCTCTAGAAGCTCGATAATCGATAATTTGATCGTAAATTCATATAATCGAGCTTGTACAGCTTATAGAGCTAGGTTAATATTTTTTATGAGTATTATTCAGTAGATATATTGTTGTTACTACCGCGAATCATATTTCGAATTATACACAACGCAAAATACAACTACAATTTGCAAAAAACGCAAGAAATTTTGAATTTCGCGGGCTACCCTGTAGCATTCACCTTAATGACAAATCATGCGTCGTGCGTGTTTCAAAGTTGTGGTAAATGGGTGTCCAGCTCAGCATAATGACAGGTTATTAAACCTGACGCTGATGTTCTGCTGGATCTCTGTTGTTGTGACGTGATGGACGTAAATAGAATAAATTCTATCAATTTCGCTTTTCCCTCCATTTTGACCAGAACTTCCTGATAAGTTTTCACTAATTTCTTCCTTCCTTTAGTAGTGCATCCTGATAAGTTTTCACTTATTTCTTCCTTCCTTTAGTAGTATGTACAAAGACGTAACATTGAATGAATCATAACATAACACATGCACCAGTTTGTTTCTGTTTGTTTGTGTTTGGTTGTCTGGAAGAAATTGCCTTAAGCGATAATACCGCCAATTGTTAGTACTGTGCTCCTGTTTGTTATAACTTTATTTTAATTTTTATGTTGTGCAAACAATAAAGTATACTCTATCTATCTATCTATCTCCTTTGTTTTCTGGTATTATTTAATGTATGATTCATTCAGTGTTATAGAATTGTATTCAATTTAATTCCGCGAAGATAAAATAAACTTTTAATTTTCTCTTCGCCGTAACATTAAATCAAACTTTTCAATATTTTAGCTGAAAAGCTGCAACGATACTTTTTATCATTTATTAAATAGGAAGCTGAAATATGAATTCATTTGTTGTATAAAGCGCTCACAATGGTAATATCTTTTCTTTTGACATTATTGCTTAATGCATAGTTGCAGATTAGACGGATTGTCAAAACACACAGAGTAATAAATATTGGAATCAATATGTGGATGAAAAATGCCAGACGACGAAATAATTCAAACCCTGTTTTTTTTTCTTCGTTTGGAAATCCTCATGGACTCACTCCGCTCGGGGAAGGCCATTGTCAGACTCTTACCGATTAAAACCACCACGATGTTCCTCCTATTACCTTTGGCCGGGTGGGGCCGTGGAATGGGCTCTGCAGTCTCCTATCCACCCCAACAGGAGTTGAAAATTTCTATGAAATCTTATTTAACGCACACTAAAAGAGATTTACACGGAAATTTATTACAAATTCAAATGCTTTTTATTTCAAATACCTAAACCTAATTACAGGCACTTTAAACGTCAGGCTCTAGTTGCACGGTTTCAAATTGTGGGTCCTATGGAGAAGAACCGGCAAGAAACTCCATGGATATACTCTTTTTAAAGTTATTGATTATTTTACGTCAAATTAATTCAAATAATGTGAGTATAATGTAGGTTAATGTCAGAAATAAACAAGAGTTTAAAAGTGAGAATATTGCCTTTAGAAATAAACGTAAAAAGAGTTGCCATAGTATGTAGGAGCTGATTACCTACTTGCACAATATTTTAATTACAATTATCGTTCTCTTAAAAGTGAAACACTCTTTTTCCATAACTGTCATATGTTGGCAATACTGTAAAAAATTGGCGGGAAAATTCGTAAAGATCATGTTGTGGATTTTTTATTATTTTCCAAAATTTGTGTTTCTTCGAGTGTTAATGTGTAATAATGGTGGATTATTAAATGTTAAGTGCTCGTTAACGTGTACAAGTGTGGATAAATGGTACAAAGCTGAAAAACATGACTTTCGTATTATCTCATCATCCCCTCAGAAACCTAGTAAAGTTTCCATCACTTTACTAGGATATAAGTATAATATGTTCAATGATTACGACTGAAGGACAAGTATCCATGGTCATGAATAAATTAAAAAAAAAAAAAAAAAAAAAAAAAAACAAAAAAAGCTGAACTTATCCTAAACATAAACGAATATCCGAAACATGTTGTTGGGTTTCTTCCGCTGCGCTCGCGCCGGCTACTGTGCGAATATAATAAATAAAACATACGCGCCATGCGTCACTGGACAACTTTCAGTCAAATTATTATCTATTTGTTGTTACTTACACTGACGATTAATTTTGGATTTTTGTTTTTTTTTTTCATTTTGTAATTAATCTGGAAATAAACGATTTCATTTCATTTTATTTGGCAACTGCGTAAGTTAATAAATAATACTTGTATATGCACTAAATGTAGGCTGTTTGTTTACAAATAGGAATTTAAATAAAAAACTAAAAAAAATGGTATTGATTTTTTTATTAATTCGTGTTCAGTATCAGTGGTATAGTCACCTCCTTCAATATGGCACGAATACAGATCAACACGTTGTATAATTGGGATAAGGTTCGTAGGATGATGATACTTTTTCGAAGGGAAGTTATTATCTTATGGGTATCTAATTCTGGACACAATTTTACATGTCAGTCTCAAATATTTTTACTTGCCTGGAGATTACGGCGGCTCAGGCCGACAATCAGTAAGGCCGTAGCATTACCGTAGCCTCTGTATCAAGAGCTCGGTCAAAATTATTTTACTAATTATTGCCAACTCTTTATTTTAAATATAAAAACAGAACGCAGAGGGACAATAATGTTAAACGGTTTAGTATACAACGTGTTATTGAAATAACTGAAAACCTCTTAAGGTGTCATTATACTCATCATTATGAACAACTTTGACTATGGGACCAATCCTGAAATCGCGAAAAAAACTCTGATGTTTCGTACATTTGTATTTCACATTAATCGACAAAATGTAGGGAACAGCAGATATTTTATTGCGATTTCAGGATTGGTCCTGTAGTATCTGATGAGTACAATGACCCCTTAAGAGGTTTTCAGTTATTTCAATAACACGTTGTATACTTTAGAAATATTTACTATTATTAAAGGATATTAAGAATGGTGGCCCTGATGGAGATTCTGTCTTACTAACGGCCAAAATTAATATCCAATCTATCCACGATTTACCCTACTAGAGATAGAAATTTTACATATTTTGTATGGAGCTTATGTCAAAATCCTATCTCTAGTAGGCCAAACCGTGGATAGATTGGAAATTAATTTTGGCCGTAAGTCATTAATCAGTTCTGAATAAATTACTTTTCATTCATTATTTCAACCTTGTACCTTCCCCAAGCCGTTCTGAAGATCTACAATAAAAAAAATTGTAAACACCTTTTTTAGGGTTCCGAAGTCCTACAAGGAACCCTTATAGTTTCGTCATGTCCGTCCGTCTGTCCGTCTGTCCGTCTGTCCGTCTGTCCGTCTGTCCGTCTGTCCTAATCCTTTACAGCTTAATAACTTCTACAGTTATAAACATAAGTAAATGAAATTTAGTTAAAAAATAGTCTACATATAGATCTCAATTTTAAAAGAATAAAAAATTCGTTTTTGCGTATTTTAGGGGTGGCGTCCATACATGTGAAATGGAGAAAAAAAAAATTATTTCGCTGCACCCCCTCGTGTGGGATATCATTGAATAGGTCTACTAAAATGAAGGTAATGTTTGATACTCCACTTTTTTATCAGGTGTACCATCTGCGAAATATAGCCCGCCAAAGTGGCTTGCAATGTGTCCCCCCCCCCCTGCCATTTCTAAACTATGCAATGTAGAAACTTATAATCTTCCACATTGTTAGACCTTTGTAAAAACTCTCTTTTAAAATTATTTCGAGTATAATGTGATTATAATTTTTTGAGTTATAGAGAGAAAACTGAAAAATACTTAAAACGTCCTAGTTCAAAGGTCATTAACCTTAGAGAAAAATGAACATAGCAAATAATGCTCCTTTAGCTACTTTCTATTTGAAAAAATCACAAAAAGTAACTTTGAAATGACAAACGTCTTAAATTTGGCTTCTTGAATTTATCGCTAGATGGCGCTACTAACAACACGCTCTGAGTCGCGAATGCTGCCGATTATTGCAAAAACTAAAATAGCCATGATTAATATTCGATTTGATTCGTTTGTAATTACACCTACTTAAGGAACCCTATAATACTGAGCATGGCCCGACATGCTCTTGGCCGGTTTTTTTCCTAGCATTGTGTTTTATTTGCTTTTTTATATCAAATACTAGTTTCAGAACCGATAGATCGAGCTATCAATCGTGAATCACGCCACTTCCGATCACACACGGAGGTCATTTACACCTGAAAATCGTACGTTTGGACGCGCTACCTACTATCAAAAGTAAAATGCTTTGCGATAACATGAAATATATTCTGCGAAATATGACTTGCATCTTTGACGTCTGTGGTCTAGTATGGTATAGTATAGTGTAGTGTAGTGTAGTGTAGTGTAGTGTAGTGTAGTGTAGTGTAGTGTAGTGTAGTGTAGTGTAGTGGAGTGGAGTGGAGTGGAGTGGAGTGGAGTGTAGTGTAGTGGAGTGTAGTGTAGTGTAGTATAGTATAGTATAGTGTAGTGTAGTGTAGTGTAGTGTAGTATGGTATGGTATGGTATGGTATGGTATGGTATGGTATGGTATGGTATGGTATGGTATGGTATGGTATGGTATGGTATGGTATGGTATGGTATGGTATGGTATGGTATGGTATGGTATGGTATGGTATGGTATGGTATGGTATGGTATGGTATGGTATGGTATGGTATGGTATGGTATGGTATGGTATGGTATGGTATGGTATGGTATGGTATGGTATGGTATGGTATGGTATGGTATGGTATGGTATGGTATGGTATGGTATGGTATGGTATGGTATGGTATGGTATGGTATGGTATGGTATGGTATGGTATGGTATGGTATGGTATGGTATGGTATGGTATAGTATGGTATGGTATGGTATGGTATAGTATGGTATAGTATGGTATAGTATGGTATAGTATGGTATAGTATGGTATAGTATGGTATAGTATGGTATAGTATGGTATAGTATGGTATAGTATAGTATGGTATAGTATGGTATAGTATGGTATAGTATGGTATAGTATGGTATAGTATGGTATAGTATGGTATAGTATAGTATGGTATAGTATGGTATAGTATGGTATAGTATGGTATAGTATGGTATAGTATGGTATAGTATGGTATAGTATAGTATAGTATAGTATAGTATAACGGGCTGGTTTCCGCAACTCCACGTCCAAGCGTGTATTTTGCGTACGGGTGGGAACTTACTCGATCCACCCCAACTCCTCGAAAAAGGCCAGCAACGTCTTGGTGTTGATGGTGATCTCTCTGAGGGTACCTGGGTTACCGAAGTACTTGGCCCTGTGTCTGTGGTCTAGTGGTTTGAGTGTCGGACTGCTGAGCCCGAGGTCGTGGGTTCGATTCCCACAGGACACAATATTTATGTGGTGAACATAAGTATTTGTGTTGATCTGGGTGTTTCTTATGTATTATGTTTCTTATAAGTATGTATTTACAACAAAAAAACTTTATAAGTATGATATCAATTGTCTAGTTCCCATAGTACAAGCTCTGCTTAGTTTGGGACTAGATGGACTCAGGTGTTGTGTGAAGTGTGTAAAAATGTCCCAAGTATAAAAAAAAATACACTATGACTTTTTAATCTCCATCCAAATTTTTTTATTATGATCTTTGCTGAAAATAATAAAATACGTGTTTTTTCTTTTAGTCATTCGTTACTAAAATATTGAGAAATGGCATCACAAAGTTTACGTTTGACTTATAAATCACTGTGTTGAAAATAATAAAACACGTGTTTTTCGTTTTATTTTCACTCAGTACTAAAATATTGAGATATTGCATCTTAAAAATGAAGTTTGACGTAGCAACCACATGGAAATTGATAATTTTTCCGAGAAAATGATTTTATTGCGAAAATTATACTTATCAATTATTTTCCAAAAAGGGAGTTCTAGAATGATATCTAAAAAAAAAGCCTAAACAAAATTTCGATGGTGATCAAAAAGTCACCTGTATAAATATAATAATTAACTTTTTCTATAGACTATTGCAAAAATTATAATTTTAGGCTGTATTAAGTCCACTGCTAAACATGAATGGTCTGTTTCAGCTCCTCCTGATAGGCGCTAACTGCTAGATACATTCGAAAATTAAAAAACAATATTTGAATGAAATTATCTGCCAGATAAGTTAACTTATCAGAAGGTGGTGAAACAGGGGTTTCCTCAAATTTGACGATACGATAAATCGTACCATTTGTAGGAAACCCTACAATAATATATTATAATTAAACTGGCAACTCTGCCTATTTGTAAAGAACTATTGTTCGTTTCCGGTTCCTCGCTCTCTTGGCTCGCTAACGTTGCCCCTAAGCGGTGCTTGTGCGTGAATTATCTTGTAAATTACTGTGAAAGTTATTAAACCGTGGTTTCCGTGCTCACAAGACTTTTAATGAAAACTACAGTCCACTCCAACTCCAACATTGGTCCATTAGAGCAACGAAGAAAAACTGGATCTCGAAAAAGTTTTGTGACGATTGTGCGGGACGACAACGTGTTTGTGAAACTACAGTGTACAACGTGCAAGATACAAAACTACCAGGATATTATTGGAACAAAAAATTGTGCATCAACAATTTGTGTGCAGTACATTACGCCACCAATAGCTATTCAATGCTGTTCCAATTAAAAAATGACCTGGCGTTAAGTAAGTATAATAATTAATATCGGTAGACAAAGGGGTTAAAGGTCTACTATTTAAAATTGATTCTATTTGAGCTAAAACAGTGCTTAACTCTTCATATGTTAACAATGCCCTTTGGACTACTCTTTTCAAGTGATATTTCGCACTCTTGACAGCAGCCTCCCACAGAGAAGCAAAAACAGGTGAGTAGCTGGGTATAAAGTGAAATCGTATGCCCTGTTGAGCTGCTTGGGATTGCACTTGCTGTTGGTGCTCTGCGGAATTTTGCAAACGATAAAGCTCATTAAATTGATTGCTTGCCCCCTTAAACGTGGCAGCATTGTCACAGTAAACATCGCTGGGCAAGCCACGCCGCGAGACAAAGCGTTTGAAGCATGCCAAAAATGCAACAGTTGTTAGATTTGACACTTTATTTCATCGCACAATTTACTTCGCCGGTCTACCATCGTTTCCATATCGCATGCGATAATCTTGTTTTGACGTTTTGTTTCTTTGATCTCCGATAAATTTCATATGACTATGAACCGTAATTTATCTTTATTGTGCCTTTTTATGGGCCTATCTTTATTGTATAGGTATCAGTCGGAATGAAAGTTCGTACTTCGTTTATCGTTAGTCAAACGCGAGTAGACCCCTGACCCTAAATATATTAAACAAAAAAAATAGAGTTCTGTATTTATTTGTTTCTCAGATTTTTTTAAATATCAGAGTTGCTTCGATAGTAAAAGTTGTGCGAATAATGAGCAGAGCAGGACCCTTAAAGTATTTATTCTTATTTAATTAATTCGTAACTAGTCAATGCCTGCGGTTTCACCCGCGTATAATTCGGTTTATCACAGAAATACACGTATCTCTAAGGACTGTTTATATTTTCTGGCTATAAAGCGGCTTATGTCAATCCCGGTTATGGTTTATATGTGTGCCAAATCTCATCAAAATAAGTTCAGCCGTTTCAGCGTGATTGAAGGATAAACAAACAAATAATCATCCATAATTTCACATTGATAGTATTAGTAGGAAGGAAGTAGGATAATACAATATTTTTCCTAATTCAAGGTTTGTGTCATAGCAAAAGTTGTTCAAATTGTTGAGTACAATGAATTAAAAAACGGGTTCAAGAGAGTTTCGAGTCTCTAGCTCATCGGGAATTTAGTTTAAAATCTATTGCAAAATTTGTACCGAACCGACAGACAACACTGAAAGCGAGTTAGTAATAAAATAACGTGGTAAAATAGTATTTCTGAAAAAACAACCAACTTCAATAATTTTCTGGAAGAAAAACCAAAACATATACAAAAAATTACCTATTAATGTTTATATTTTATACTATTAGGTATTTTTCTATAAAAAGTATAAAATCGTTACTTTTCCATAGTTTGCATTTTATAACGTTAATTTTTTTCCTGAAAATTTTATCAATGTTACACTGGTTGTTTTTCAAATATGTCCAAAACTAAACTTTTGTCAGTTACAATTTAAATTTTAAAATTCGTGTCGCTCGTTTGGGATTTAAATTCGTCAGTATATAGGAAGCGATAGGTTGATAACCTATTGCCTGTGACTAAAGAGTCATACACCTTCCATCTGGCAGAAGCTAGCTCGTGAGATGGCTTGGAGGATAAAACATACGATTACGATACAAACTACATACAAATAATCGAAATATCATCAGTATTTGTTACAATGTAGCAATTTTTCTATTGATAAATCGTATAAGGAAGAGCCATTTGTATTTGATATAAGAAGTATAAAAAATTAAAAAACAATGAACGGCGAGAAAGTAACAAAATGAAATATAACATTGCATTAATTTTTTTGGGCCGTTGTGTCAAAATTTCAATATTTGGGGAAAATTCTACAAATATGCACACCGAAATATTTTGTGCGTATCTCATCATTGCTACCTATCACTGTCGATATCATGCGTTATAGGTCACTGACCCCTGATATTTCGCTGACCACTTCCTCGGAGTCCATAGACTATGCAGAAACGTTAACGACTCGTATTGACCGTGGATGGAGGCGGGTCAATAACCTGAGGTAGTGACTGCCAAAATGTGCATCTAACGAGATAGATGCATAATATAGTTGGTAGGTACTGTATATAATCTGTACTGAATTCAGTGAAATAAAGAGTTTAAATCGACTATTTTCACTGGGATTGCCATAATTTTTGGTCAGAGTTCTTATAGACAACTATCATTTAGGAGATAAGGACAATAACCTATTTTAAAAAGAGTATATCCATGGAATTTCTTGCCGGTTCTTCTCCATAGGACCCACAATTTGAAACCGTGCAACTAGAGCCTCACATTTCAAAAGTGCCTGTAATTAGGTTTATTTGAAATAAATAAAAAAACATCTGAATTTGAGTTTCATGACCTAAACACAAAAGGCTTTTTAAGAGGAAATGCGGGTGGTCTTTTCTCCATACAAACGCTCTCGACTATTTTCTATCTGGTTTATAATAATCCCGGAGCAATGATTTTTACTGAGCAAAATAAATATCATATTTTGTTTTTGTCGAAAAAAAACATCTAGAAGACCTCAAATCTTTAAATTGCCTATTTAGACCGCTGTCTACAGAGGCCTAATGATAAAGACAACTAATAATGAAAAAGAAAAAACATAGCAGCTCATATTCAGTTTATAAAATATCTTTCAAATTGGTCCAGTTTCGTAGGGGAAAATAGTCGAGAGCCAAACCTCGGATTATTACTTTTTTACTAAGGCTATTCAGTCGGAACTGCAGTTGTCCTTATCGCACTTACTTGATACAAAGCGACACCGATACTTTCTTCAAATACCTAATCTTCAAGTCTCTCTGCCCGCATTTCCACTTAGTGGCCCTGAAACTAACTCCCATGAAAAGATTAATTTTGTTTCACACTAGTTCAACTAGTTTATTTTATTAGTATGCGAACATCCACCAGATCGTAACTTTTTTTTTATTTATTTTTTATTCTTAACGGGCTTGCGTTTGACCGCCACCTCACCTGATGTTAAGCGATGGTGCGGTCGACGATGGTACACGCTTGCCCAGCAAAAACCTATTCACTCGAGTCTTGAAGACCACCAGATTATATTTCTCGGGAAACACTGACGCCGGCAAGGAATTCCACTCTTTGGCGGTACGCATGATAAAGCTATTAGCAAACCGGTTCGTGCGTAAGGGTGGAATATCTACCATATAACGGTGGCGCATCGCCGTGCGTCTGGTCGTCCGATAATGGAAAGGGCTTGGGGGAATTAAATTGTGCAATTCCAACGCACACTCGCCGAAATGCATTCGATAAAAAACCGATAGGCTAGCAACCCTGCGCCGATGCTCGAGACTTTGTAGTTTGGCGTCGACCAGCGCATCGTTGCCAACGAGCCTCTTGGCGCGCCTCTCAATCGATTCGAGAGCCGCCAAGATGAGAGCAGTACTCCATACAGGACCGAACTTGTGCTTGGTACAAATTGAGCAGCTGTTCAGGTGTGAAGTACCGCCTCACCTTAGAGAGGATGCCCAGCTTTTTGGCAGCAAGTTGAGCCTTGGACTCTATGTATGAGCCGAAGTTTAGGGTGGATGTTAGTGACACGCCAAGAAGCTCAAGGTGGTCAGTTATCGGCACGGATGCATCACAGAAAGTTGGAGTAACTTCAACTTGACTCCGTTTAGCAGAAAACAGGCACGCCTGGGTCTTAGCAGCATTGAACTTGACCAAGTTAGCATCACCCCATTCGGAGACAGCTTTCAGGGTCAAGTTCAAGCGTTCAACCATAGCCTCTCTAAGAGACTGGATTTGCGTCCGACTCGCTCGTGCATTGGATGTGTAACTCTCAACAACGGTGCTGTCATCTGCGTCTTAGCAGATCATTTATGTGGAGCAAAAACAAAGTTGCGGAGAGTACTGAGCCCTGAGGGACCCCGGCATTTATAGCCAATTGGTCGGACGTGCAGCCGTCAATGACAACTCGGATCGACCGATCCCTCAGGAAGTCTGACTTCTTTTAGTTGTTAAAATAAGCACTTACTTATTGCTTACAAGTTACCGCGCGTACTATAGTATACGCAGCGCGCGGCAAGTCGGACCAGTAACGACACGGCACGATTTGCCCTACTAGAGATAGAAATTTGACATAAGCTCCATACAAAACATGTCAAATTTCTATCTCTAGTAGGGTAAATCGTGGATTGATTGGATATAAATTTTGGCAAAGCAATATCCTATCTATCCACGATTTGCTCTACTAGAGATAGCATTTACACATAAGCTTAATACAACTGATGTCAAATTTTGATTTCTAAGTCAAAAACGTGGATAGATATAGTTATTTTTTTTTTATTATATATAAATTGTGGAAATAATAATAAAGGGCTCCGGTCGAGCTAGAAACTCGTCGGGCACACCCGATAGAATCACGTGAGTAAAGCCGTAAATAATGACCAATTAAGAATACTATAATTATAAGTTAGGGTAGTAGGTAGGTAGGTAGTAGTCGTATCTATACGACTTTGAATTAAAGGAAATATATCAGCCAAGTGGCGCCCCCATCACTGAATCATTACTAATTAGTAATTAATTATTATTACTCGCTCAATACATCATTTATCGAAAATTAGTTTTTTACAATTGATTTACAGGTACTGTAGCTTAATCAGAAACTATTAACTGTAAAATATAGTTCGCTGTAGTTGTGATAGAAAAAGTGCCAAAAGTGGCCGTCTTTCGCTCTTATTCTTTCTATAACTACAGCGAAGTATAATTTACAGAGTTAATAGTTTCTGATTAAACTATAGTACCTGTACATCAATCGTTAAAAACAAATTTTCGATAAATGATGTATTCAGCGAGTAATAATTTTTTCTCCCACTTGCTCGGAAATTGGTTCATTATTCAAAAAAATTATACAACAATCGGCTCTTTTCCGTACGCAACAAAATAACAGGCCAGTAATATCTAACACGACAATAATATAAATTGCTGGACAGTTTTTCTTTTTTAAATTATGGTACCGAGGTTTTTAAGTACTACATACTTTCATAAATTACGTGTTTTTAGGTACAAAATATTTATCATTATAAAGGCTGAATGCGCATTTTTTTTTTCAAAACTTTGAAAATAGAACAAGAAACGCGCCCGGACGAATTGGCGCGAATGAAAATTAGATACTGTTAAAATAGTTTGTGTACTGTTTCCTCGCAAATGAGAGAAAAGTACTCTACAATTCTCGGCCGAAATAGCAATTAACGGCCTCGTTTAGTTAAAAAGGACTCGGCTGGCGCCTCGTCCTTTTCTTAATCAAAGAACCCTTATTTAGACTTTCGTCATTTAGTAAGGCTTTTAGAAACCGTCTAAAAACGCAGCATCAGACTTCTGCGCCAAACTCGACAATCACAATTTCAAGGTCCTATTTCCGACATTCTGACATATATCTTACACAACTAACATAACTATAATTCCGTGTCATTACATATTCAAGGAAAGGAATGGTCTGAGTCAGTCATTTAAGACTCAGTCATCTCGTAGTCAGTAACTTTCGCAAGCGCCAACGTAAACAAAGTTGGAATACTTTCGTAACGTCTTGATAAAATTGAATGAGTCATTTGAACTCATTTGTGACGTTGAATGTCAAATTTTTTGGGGATACCTTTTATTGCTGGCGGAAATACATTCTCTGAAAGTGGAGAAGTCATCTGAGTTTCTCTAACTTAGTTACGAACACATAGACGAAGTGCTTCGAACAATCATAGTGAAGCCAACAAAATCGTGCTCCTCCGTGTACAAACACAAACCAGCGCTCACGCACACATCTTGCACATGAAGGATATTTGTTTTCGCGATGCTTACTGGACGATCCCGCGACTAGACATGGGTAACTCAAAAAAAATGCGTGAGCTGCAGTTCAGCTCACGGTTCAGGTCAGTGAGCCGGAGCTGTGAACCGGCTCACAGATCAGCTCAATTTGTGTATCTGCCTACTTCGAGTTATGATCTGTGATGCGAGTCGCTGAGCTTAAAGACCGTTCGATCTGTTTGAGCTGCGCTCGCTCGCTGACTCTGCGACTCACCGCGGATCTGTCGCCGCTCCAGCTCACCGGTTCAAACAGGTTTTTAGCTATATAGACATCTTTTATCTTCCGTGCAACAAAAGTTGTCGCACAGATAGATACTATTCTTTGAGCCGTGAGCTGCGTATTTTGTCATTGAGCTGCAGCTCAACAGCTCAAGCTTATTGATCTGTATATTTGAACCGGTTCTGAGCTGAATTACACACCTCTACCCGCGACATGTGTACTGAGGGCGTAGAGTACACTTAGCACGGTTTGAGAAGCATATGCGTGAGCGCTGATTTGTATACGAAGGACCACGATTTGTTGGCTATAATTGTTCGCAGCACTTCGTCCATGTTTTTTACTTT
Organism: Asteroscopus sphinx; assembly: GCA_949699075.1. Lineage (NCBI taxonomy): Eukaryota > Metazoa > Arthropoda > Insecta > Lepidoptera > Noctuidae > Asteroscopus > Asteroscopus sphinx. Next base: position 14,321,489 of record OX453025.1, on the reverse strand, counting down.
ATCTGTGCTTACGAATTGTAATTTTCCTCGATGGTTCTATAATAGTCATAACACTCATAACCAAAACTGTTTAAGCAGTTTGTAATGCCTACACACCAAAGTTTATTTTTAATACGTTCCGGGATTCTACCCATTTACGGACGCGATCACAATAAAACTTCTCTAAAAATAAATAATAAATTAATAAATATTTTTGGGACATTTTACACATCACTATCTAGTCCCAAACTAAGCAGAGGTTGTACTATGGGTACTAGACAATGGATATATACTTAGATACTTTTTTTTGTAAATACGTACTTATAATTCATAAAAAACACCCAGACAACGCAAACACTCATGTTCATCACACAAATATTTCTGTCCTGTGGGAATCAAACCCACGACCACGTGATCAGCAGTCCGACACTCGAACCAGTAGACCACAGATGTCGTCAAAAAATAAATGTTATTTAAAAGTATAGATGTGTTACCTACCCTAACAAAATAAACGAAAAAAAAAGTTCCATACGCAGAGGTAGCACACATACACAAACATATTACAAATATACATAAATATACATAGTACAAAGTAAGGTATGTAAGCTTTATGTTACTTCCGCGTCATAATTGGCCATTTTTTTTGTCACCGTTTACCTTTGGCTTTTGGTTGGCGCTTTGCTAGCCGCGGACTAATAGCAAAACGTCCCAATTAAGACGTTTTCGAGTCTTCAAATTACGCGCGCTAGTAACATATCTATAGTTTTAAATATCATTTTTCTATAATGTCTCATCGTGTGTTCCAGAAAAAGCAAATAATTTTATTTGCAGGGATCGATTTTAGCCTTTCCTTTTTTACCTAAACATGAATAATTTTCAAACTTATCAGCCCATTTACAGTTATTGATGTTATTGTTTTTCTACTTATTTCTAGTAGCTTAGAGTCTATATGTCACTCCGTTTTTTATTCTTATAATAAGCTTGCGTTTGACCGTCATCTCACCTGTCGATAAGCGATGGTGCGGTCGATTTTATTTATTCAAGCTGCCCAAGGGGAAACCCTTTACAGTGACTCAAAACAATATTTACAACATGAAATTCAGTTTCATAATATACACTGTACTATAAACATCCTCGTTTTAAAGATAACAGCTAGTTAGTTATACTTGTAGTTTAGCACCGTTAAGAGCTCGTAAATCAATGGTACCCCATCATCGTATCGTAACAACTTCTGGATGTTAATGGAAAGTTGCTCAACTTTCGGTTCGTGTTTAATTTTTAATATTTAAATAACCTAAATTATAAGAGTTCATTCAACTGATGTCGAATGCTACTGGGTAGCTCGCGGAATTCAAAATTTCTTGCGGTTTTTGCTAATTGTAGCTCTGTTTTGAGTTGTATATCAATCAAAATACGATTCGCGGTAGTACAGTACTAACAAGGCAATTGGTATCCAGGGTCGCCAGATATAGATGAAGATTTCTCAGGAAATTATTCTCGAACAGTTTAATTAGGGTTTTGTATAAATACAGTCTAACTTTGTCCGTTATTAAAATGATATTTCACTCGAAAACATCCATAATCTTCTGAGAATACCTACTTCATTTATGTCTGACGACCCTGGTTACTGATCACTTTCTTAGACTGTGCATACAAACATACATATTATCACACCTGTTTCCCATTAGGGTAGGCAGAGACTATGGATTTCCACCTGCTACGATCCTGACACACCTCTTTCGCGGTAGTAATCCTACTTCCTACTAATATTATAAACGTGAAAGTTTGTGAGGATGTATGGATGTATGTATGTATGTATGGATGTTTGTTACTCTTTCACGCAAAAACTACTGTATGGATTTTAATATAGAATACCCAGATTAACATATAACATAACATAACATCACGCCTGTATTTCCCCGAAGGGGTAGGCAGAGGTGTAATAGTACACCCACATTTCGCCAGTTATGTTATTAGTCCCATGTAATAGGGGGCCAGCCTATTGCCATTGACCGGGCACAAATCCAGACTCCGGGCTGCTACTGAGAATTTCCTAATGAAAAAACCCAATAACACTTTGCCCGACCCACCCGGGAATCGAACCCAGGATCTCACGCTCAGCAGTCGCGCTTGCAACCACTAGACCAACGAGGCAGTCAACATAGAGGCAGATTAACATACCTATAGGCTACTTTTTATCCCGGGAAAATGTACAGTTACCGAGGGATACGCGATAAACGACATCTACGCGAGTGAAGCCGCGGGCATAAGCTAGTAACAATATATCTACTGAATAACACTCATAAAAAATATAAACTTAGCTCTACATGCTCAAAAATCGATAATTTCATCGTAAATTAATATTATCGAGCTTGTACAGCTTATAGAGCTAGGTTCATATTTTTTAAGAGTATTATTCAATAGATATATTGTTATTACTGTCGCGAATTATATTTCAACCGATATTCAACGCGAAATAGAGGTACAATTTGCAAAAAACGCAAGAAATTTTGAATTTCACGGGCTACCTTGTAGCATGCACCTTAACATGTGAAATGACTACCCATTTTTTTCTATCCTTTTCCTAACTACTTTATGCCAACCCGACGTGACTGAAACGGTGAATATCAGTACTTTACATGGGGCGAAGAATTGCCAAACCTAAGTGGCAGTGGGCGGGGCACATTGGTCGCAGAACGGATAGCTGATGGGGCCGTAAAGTTCTGGAGTGGTGACTGCGTACTGGAAGGCGCAGCGTGAGTAGGCCCCCCACAAGGTGGACCGAAGACCTGGTGAAGGTCGTGGGAATCCGCTGGATTCGGAAAGCGCAGAACCGGTCGTTGTGGCGATGCTTGAAGGAGGCCTATGTCCAGCAGTGGACGTCTTTCGGCTGAAATGATGATAATGACATAGGGCGACTGCCATCAGAACCCCGTAACCCAATGTTGACTAAAATCATAGCTTGGGCTAGCCCGTTGAACGTTTACAATGTAGTAGCCACACCTGCATTTTATAGCCACTACGGCATAATACAGGTTTTCGCCCACTTTTACAAGTAATATCATTATATTATTTCTATTAACTTGATACGGATTTCCTATTCCAAATTCCTTTAATTTTGTTAAAGAAAGTTAAGAAAGAAAGAAAGTTTCGATTTGAGACCTAAAATCTTTTTTTATGTAACATAATATCTAGTTTTAGAGGCCGCAATAATATTCCCGCCAAAAGTTTTCAGTTGTAAACAAGATTTGAATTAAAAATGGAATAGTTGTGCACTTCTGGAGAAAACAGGTGTGACATGTTTTTGAACTTCGAATCTTTAGTATTTTTTTCTTATTATTAAACACAGACATAGTAAAAAATATAGACGAAGTACTGCGAAAAAGCCTAGTGAATAAAAAAAACTATGCTCTATGGTGTACAACCAGCGCTCACGCATACACCATGCACCTGAAGGATATTTGCTTTCGTGATGCTTACTGAGACCCCTCTCTGAGCACGGTTTGAGGTTCATGTGTCGACGATTTTTATTTTTCCACAATTTATGTATTTAGATTTCGCTTCGCATGCGTAAATGCGTTAAAAATTATAAAATAACTAGGAAAGGTATAATCATGATCTGTAAGCATGGGGAAATTAACAAAACAAACAATTAAATTGTTATTACACTACCGATGATGTTAACGTCAGCAGTGACGTTTTTTGGTTACATGTCCTTCAAAAATATTATATTATTTAATGTTTTTGAACTCATTGACGCGTGTTCGATACCACAATATAATTTTTTTCCTCGTTTGAAGTTTGATAAGTAAAACATGAAAAGAACAGCAATTCGTTTTTAAATAATTAGAAAAAAACTCGATCACCGAAATTATAAAGATCTAAAGCTCTAAGTAAAGTCTAAAGCTTTTATAAAGTTTTTGTATCATATTCGTAGTCCGAATATGCACTAAGTACCTGATTCAATTAATCAAGAAATCGATTTGGTTTCGATCGATTGTCTGAATAAAGTACTTAGCAATATTCAATGCAAACTTCGATATTTCTTCTTAGAGTTGTATTACAAAAAACGCAAGAAAGCTACTTTTTGGCGTCGTAAATTTCAGTAATAGACTTAAAGTAAGTCGAATATGGCATATCCCCACCTTTGGGGGAGGCCTTTCTCCAGCAGTGGACGTCTCTCGGCTGAAATGATGAAGTCGAATTTGTTGATATGGTGTTTAAATCTTGTAGTAACTTGATTTTGTTGAATATTCATTTATTGCGTCTAACGGCCAAAATTAATATCCAATCTATCAACGATTTACCCTACTAGATAGAAATTTGACATATTTTGTATGGAGCTTATGTCAAATTTCTATCTCTAGTTGGGTAAATCCATAAAATAGATAATAATATACTAGTATTATTGTCTATTCTTATGGTAAATCGTGGATAGATTGGATATTAATTTTGGCCGTAAGACTAACAGTAACCTTTTTTCCCGCCGCCATGTTGGTTCAACGCTAAGAAGCGGTATTTCAAAGTCCTCATTCTCGGTTACCTTTTGTTATAAACTATTTACAAATAGGCCATAATATTCGAAATATGTTCCCATTGATATAATACAAGTTTTTTTTAAACCTCCTGTCCATCTTTGAAGCAACCTCAGTAAGTAAGCAATACATATAGCAAAACGTAGTGTAAAAAAACGATAGAGAAGGCCAGTAGCCCCAAATACCAAATTTTATACCTGGGCAAACCCAATGTGACACTGGAAACGTTACATATCCTATCGCGTGATCCTATGATACGTCGTCTTCACCCAGGTCAACATTCACGTCATCTATTAGGTTGTCATTCAGGTCATCATTCTCAAATCTCATATCAATTTGTAGTTCCAAGTCCACACAAAGAAAGTTCGCTGAAGTTCAAATGGATCTTTCTAGGCTTCCACCACTGGTGGCCGGCCAAACTGGTCGTTGACCAGGCGGCTGACCCAGATTTGCACACATGAAATTTTGAGTCATCCATGACACGTAGCGTATAACTTGGTAAAAGTTGACTGTCACTGCAGTAGAATCATCATGATTATAGCCAAAAATTTATATTTTTGGTTACCAGTATTGGAAATATTGTTCACTGTCAAGCTTGATAATGAATAGAAAAATATGCTTTCGTACTATCTACTTAAATATGTATGAAGAAGAAAGAAAAACATTTATTTTGTACTTACACAGATTTGTATACAACAAGCAGATTATTTTCTTTTAAATCTGTGTACAAGGCCAAAAATTCTGTCACACAATTCTGTAGCTAATTACTGTAGTATAGATTTTCTGATAAGATCACTCTCTTTAACCGACGAAAAAAAGGAGGAGGTTCTCAATTCGACGCGTATATATAAATATATATATATTTTTTTTTTTTTTTTTTTTTTTATGTATGACCACGCATAACTTTAATTAGTTATTTTTCGCTTTTCAGTTTCTGTTTTCGTCGGTTCAATTTTTTGTTAAAAATTTTTATTTTCTATCGTGTCAACATGAGCTACATAATGATAATAGCTCATGCCGTGGGAAAAAGATTAGCCAGTCAGCAGGTTGGTAACGCGGCTGACTGCCCAGGGTGCGCCGGACGATCAATTAAATATCATCACTCGTGGAGGCTCTTTTAATACACCTCATAAGGTCACTTGAATCCAATGACAGCCGGACGAACAGTTCATATGGAAGGTCTACGATGCAAAGTTATAAGGCGTTTGCGTTGCTATTGGTAAAAATACAAGCCTTAATTTTAACTGACTTATCGCTCAGATGATCATAATATTCGGCCATTACAGTTAGATCTATGTCAATTTAGAGTCTGCCTTTAACATTCATGAAGTCTGTCTTTAATTTTTTCTCAATTTCACTATGCAAACACTTTTTTCCGCTAATCTTGACATCATCACTAAATATTGTAATTGGACTTCTGCAAGAAAATTAGTGGAAGAGACTATTGCCCATATGAATTTGGTTATCCGTGCCTTTTTTGTGTGTCTGCGATGCGATACGAAAGTTCGTTTTGTTTGTGTGAGTAGACTTGCAACGATTTTTGTCTATGTGTACTCTTTCATCTACTGAAAAAATTATGTAAAATTTTATTGATAAAGTACAGGTTTTCCAATCATAATTATTGACCTTTTACTGACGCATACTTTACAATTCTTTAAGAAATTCTTCGAGACAATTTTCATATAGTTATCTTCCAAAGACGTAAGCAAATATGCATTTCATTTCATATAATGTTGTCTTTAATTGCTACAATCCAAACATTTGTAGTAGTGCCTATATGTTTGAAGGTAAACACATCAACAAAATCAAGTGCAATGGCACTGGCACATAATTCGTACATCGGCACAAAGCCCGAAGCTTTCGCCTCGTCAAATAGTCGATTCCCTAACTTTCTACGTGTTCCGAAGTTCCGATGAAAGTAGTCTCACACTTGTCGAGGCGCGAACAGACAGTGTACGCACAACACGACGCTACAGATTTGATGGTACTGGCCGACATTTTGCTTCGAAATTTAAAATCAGAATGTATTTAATTTTATTATTATATTATATAGTAAGATGGACTCTTAAATTAGCTGCCAAAAATAACCTCTGAACTGTCGACGGCGGCCATTTAGGACATTTAAAATTTTGCAGATTTTTGAAACCTATTGAATTTTTGAATGGAAAGCACTAAAACCGAGTAAAAACACTCAAACCTTATTAAATTTTGAGGTTAAAAGGAAATCGCGAAATAAGGAAAGTGTGATAAATAAATAAATAAGAGTAAAGCAAAAAAATGTAAAGCGCTCTAGTATTTCTTTTTAATGAAGGCAATATTATATTGTTATTTAGAACGTTTTCTTCGGTCATTAGTTTTCTTTTGGACAGCTGCGATTGTTTATTTTTAGGAAACGAAGCCTACATTTTATCGTTTTCACATTTAGTATGTAGTGACATAGGTACCTACTTAATTTTTTGCTATAATAACAACTGTATATAAATATTTGAACACTCTTTTTAAATACTGTATGGGTTTCTAAATAACTAATGATTTATTATAAACAGACAGGTAATATAAAAAGGAAGGAAAACAAAAAAAGTTCACACGCTTTTGAAAAAATTTCGGACATAAATCATAATGAAAATTCAAATATATAGATTATAATAGATTTGAGATATGAATCATAAATGCCTAACATTAAGTTACAAGTTAAATCATATAAAACTAAAAATATTATGTATTAAGTCATGCGAAAAACATTTGTCTTGACATAAATTCTCGCAGCTGCTTCTGCGTGCAAAGAATAGTTTCTAGCGACAATAACTGATATATTTATCAAAACCAAAACCAAATTAACGAGCACAAAGCAGTGAAAACCGAATAGCTCTTTGCTTTTTACGTGATTCGTCTACAAGTGAATTAAAATCAACAATCGAATCGTGAAAATCTTGTAAATGAAATAGCTTGTGCATAGTTCCCTGAACTTTTACCTTTTTAATTATGTGCATAGATTATTCCAATTGCAAACATTTCGACGAGAAAAATTAAGTATGAAACCTCATTTCAAACGCTAAATTTTGAATGTCGAGTGCAAATTCGGCCAGTAATGATAGCACTGTAATCGTACCGCGATGAGTCAACGCCCGGTGAAATGACTGCGTGGTTCGTTCACCTTTCACCCAATTTGCCTAAATACACACCGACCGAGAATAGTTGGCACTGTATCGCGACCAATGCCATATAATAATTGTGTACAATACAAATTGGCAGTTTATAACCTGTAGTACGATACATGCTTATCTGTTAGTACTGAATTTTTTTCTGTTGATGAAATTTTCCATAGTTTTTGTGCAGTATGTGTGTCATACAGTGACGTACATCAAGGCGTAATTTTGATGTCTATGGAACGTAACATAGGTGTGCAAAAAATCATTTGTGCTCTGATAAGTCGAGCTATATCCAAGTATATTAATGTTGCTAGTAATCGTATAAAAAAAAAACACTAAACTGGAATAAACTCTGTTTTTTGCAACATTATGTCAAAAAATTCCGGTGAATTACCTACAAGAATCTGAAATTTTTACTGAATTATTTACACTTGAAGTCCGCGAATGCGGGCCAGTGTAAATGAATTTTATTGATTAAATTGTCTGTTTTTTGTCTAAAATACATGGCAAAATTTGGCATTTAAAACAGACTTGACTAAACAATGTAATTTAAACAAAATTAGTAGGCAGATTCGCTACCAGAGTCCACACGAGGGTGTAGCGCAAAAAAATTGCTGGATTCTCAGTAAAAGCGTCATTCTGCAATGTTTTCGTCATATTGGGAAATATTACGTTTATGAATGAGCGTGTACCACGTAACGCTCGGCCAGGCTCGCGTGCCCACGTCACGTCACCACCGATCAATAAACGACGCCTTTATCGTAACGGCGATCTCATCTTGCACAGCATTTTAATGCCGCATAAAACCTAACTGTCTGTCCAAAATAAATACCAGCGAAATGTGAAGGTAGGTCGGCAAACGGTAACCGACAATGAACTCCGAATGTGGAACAACGACCGCCCAATTTGGCATTTGGACTCGTGGTGAAAAAAAAAATATCGCCACCGGCAGTACCAGGAGAAAATGAACTAGAGAAAGGTTGATTTTCGACTATTCGAATGTGTGCGTGTGTGCTTACGCGCAGTCGTGGCTGTGTGCGACAGTCATTGTAGTCGCGCCGTAGTAGAAAGCTCAGTGAACGTTTGTTTACATTCGCTATTTAAAAAAAGAGTGAAACGGTGAAACGATAAACTGTCAAATTATTTTATAAACTCACAAGTACTAGTAGAATGTAGGTCAATTGCAACTCGTTAGTCTAGCGGTCGCAAACGCGACTGCTAAGCGTGAGGTCCAGGGTTCAATTCCCAGGTCGGGCAAAAAGTGTTATTGGGATTTTTCTGTCAAGAAAATTTCTCAGTAGTAGCTCGGAGTCAGGAAGTTGGCGGTGCTAGACCCACGTGCCTCGAAGAGCACGTAAAGCCGTCGGTCCTTCGCCTGATCTCTCTCCGGTCGTGTCGGATAGTCGTCCCATCGGATTATGAGAGTGAGGGAATAGAGAGTGCACCTGAGTTTACGCACACAAGCGGCCTGGAGGAAATTTTTATTTTATTCATTCGAAAATCCTGAATTGTACACAGTATGTAATTTAACAATGAGTGAATGTTATGAGTAAGTTAGTTTATCATTCGGAAAAATAACACTTTTCGTAAAAACCAGTGACAGTTCCAGTTGTCTTGATGACGGATTCTTAACGTAGGTATAGACTGCCAATGAACAAAAATGTAAGCTCTCTCTCTGCTAAGAAACAAAATTAAAGGTCTAACTAAAGAATTAGAAGGATTAGAAGAAGCATCAAGGTTCCCCTTAATTACTACAACAAGGAACCTAAGAACAGCCTATGAGATACTAACAGACAGACGCCTGCCTGTGACTACAGCTGGTGACGCAATACAGGCAAAGCGTAAATATGTATAGGTACAGAAAACTTGGCAGAGACGACAGATTGGAGGGAAGTAGCCTCTTTCTGTGAGACCATTATTTACCAGAAAGAGGCTGCGGAGCGGGATCGAGAGAAGGCCAATCCTGCTAGAAGAAGACCAGCGCCGGAGAGGCAACCGCTGCTGTGCCTAGTTCATTAGGGCCACACACCGCACCTCCTATCAATAGGACAGGTGCGTGTGGGGGCTTTGTGGTCACGGGCGTCCAGAGTGGGGGCTTTGGGCATCCACTGGGTGACCTCAGGGATGACGGTGGCATGCGGTGGTCTCGTACCGCCGTATGCTTTCGCATCAGGAAGGTGTTCCAGGAAACAAATAAAAGTCTCCCCTGAGACGTGCCTTACAGGCGTAGCACAGGGGCACCGGTAGTATAACCCATTCCCGGAGTCCTCCCACTATTGTGCTGAAGATGTTCACCGGGGAGGTTGCACACAACCCAGCCCCTACCCAAAGAGGTGGGTAGCCTTTTGAAAGTATTTTCCTCGAAACAAAAAAAAGGTACAGAAAACTCGTTGATTTTAACAGGCTCACGTTCCGCTGTCGACTCCAATAGGCCGAGTAATTTGGCATCATGTTATCATCCAGATAGGCTCGTAACTAAGTAAGGACTACCGCGTGTATTCCTATATCCACGTGATTAAGCTGCGCTAGCTGCTGACCATGTGTAACGCACATCGAGACACCTCCACGCCTCGGAGAGCATAGCTGTCGGTCTCGGTTGCCATATGAATATCTATAGCAGTTGTTAGGGGTAGTCAGAAGCCCGAAATTCTGACAACTGGTATACCCTTAGAAAGTCAGTATTACCCCGCAGTTTCTCACATAATTGGGAAAATGCTTGGAGAAAGATTATCATTCCGCATTCAGGTACCTAATAGAATAATGCGCCAATTGCTATCCCACTACTGGGCATGAGCCTCTTCTCAGAATGAGCCTCTTCATATACTCAAGTTCAGGTCCAAACCCACCGCGCTGGCCTGGCGTGAATTAGCGAACCACACAAGTGAAAACTGTTTGAAATCCTCTTAAGTGTTCCTCATGACGTTTTCCATCACCATTTTATTAAAGTTATTTATTAAGGTCTTCAAACAAAACAAAAAAATATACACATACTATACAAACTTACATAGAATATAGTGGCTGGATAGACTGACAGCATTGCCGCGTTGTATGGCAATATATTTATTTATTTATTATATTCTTTATTGTACATTACACCAAACAACGACAATAGTCAATACACAACGCGGCAATGCTGCCAGTCTTCTGGGCATGTTACCAGTTGACTGCGACCACAGAGTACTTTTTTATATACAATGCGACACACGGAATATTTTGATGCTCTTCTGTAGTTTTTAGCTTTAGCTTTAGTTTTATCTTCATCATCATTTCAGCCGAAACACGTCCACTGCTGGACATAGGCCTCCCCCAAGCATCGCCACAACGACCGGTCTTGTCCTTTCCGCATCCAGCGGAGTCTCGCGACCTTCACCAGGTCGTCGGTCCACCTTGTGGGGGGCCTACCCAAGCTGCGCCTTCCTGTACGCGGTCGCCACTCCAGAACTATACTGCCCCATCGGCCATCCATTCTGCGAGCAATGCTTAAGTTTAGGTTACTTTATTAACCGTTATTGCAAATTATTATCAATTTCGAATCCACACATATGAATTCGAAAAGTCAGGGGTGGGAGCCGTGCGAGCCATTAGATATTACGAGGTTCTGACTCACCTCTTTTGACGGGTACCATTCGAAGATTCTTCGAAAGGTTTTCCGTACCTGCAAAAGCATACGTATAGTACCTATTACTAGAATATTTCTGCATATTCTCGCAATTTTATGTCCGGTTTCCTTCCTGTTAAATAATCAGAGCAGCACTTATAAAAATAAATAATAATCAAATTATTTCAAGTATTTGTTTGCTTAAGTAATATAACGTTAACATAATCGTCATTATACATAATTATTTAGTATATTTATATCCTTCGAAAGATAATGTAACCACAGTGACGTATATAAAGATTACCTATATGTTTTACCGTGATAATTGTTTACATCAATTATATTATTTTACCTCAATTTGTCATATACCTAATACCTAAACGCGTAACGTTATGTCTGTCCTTAGATTTAGTTTCCAGTGCCCAGAGACACCGTACAGATAAATTGAATTCACGTAAGGGTGTTCACGCGTTTTAATTGGTTCATGGAATCATCATCATCATCATCATTTCAGCCAAAAGAAGTCCACTGCTGGACATAGGCTTCCCCCAAAAAGGGGCGATATGCCATAATACCCACGCTTGGCAGGCGTGTTGGCGATCGCAGTTGGTTCGTTAAAAGTGCGAAAAACGGCCACTTTTAGCAATTTTTCTGTCACAACTACAGCGAACTATATTTTACAGAGTTAATAGTTTCTGATTAAACTACAGTACCTACCTGTACTTCAATAGTTAAAAACGAATATTCGATAAATGATGTATTCAGCGAGCAATAATTATTTTTCAACAGACTTGCTTGCTCTTATTGCATCGCTTTTAGGTTCATAATGTGGCACGCACGCGTGCTTTTTAGGGTTTTTCATTATATTATCACACTAGTGCTTTTTACTTTATAGTTTATTTTTAAATCGCAGCAAAGAGTTTTTATGCCTGAACTAAATTAAACATTTTTGGGAATAAATCAACTGTATTAATTAAAATATGCTATATAAACATTTCATTTCATCAAATTATAATTTTTTGTCAAAAAAATAATATTAATTTGTGTAGTAAATAAAAAAATAAATTTGTAATATTTTTATATTAGGCTGTATAGCGTTTTCCTTCGACCACCTGCGCGCGAATAGCTGTATCACAGTTTAACAATATAATAGTAAAACTGTGGCTGTATGTCACCACGCGGTCCGCGCGCCATTTTTATCATTTTTCACAAATTCAATATTTGTCTAAAATGTGTAATTTATGTTTTATTCCTCGCAAGTGTGTTGAAAAACGTCGTATGACACGCGTGAGCATTGACTATTATACTTCTCGGCTCCATTACGCCCTCGCCTTCGGCTCGGGCTGCAATCCAGCCTCGAGTATAATAGTCAACTTAGCTCACTTGTATCATAAAGTACTATTACACTTAGCTGCTACATTCCCCTTAAAGAATTACTAATGAATTCAAAATCATCCAGTTTAACATGTGGCAGCTACGCAAACCTCAGCCAACAGTAGTCCACTGCTGGACATAGGCCTCTCTGCACGCACGCCACTGGGCTCAATCTTCCACCTCTATCCCACCTGCTATCATGGCCATCTTGAAATGAGAATTTTCTTTTTCATTGTTCATTTCATTCATAATCATTACACATACACACAAAAGCATTCATAATCATTACAGATACATACAAAAGCATTCATAATCATTACACATACATACAAAAGCAGTCATCATTAGACGCATAAAAAACTAACACTCTTTTAACAGAGGTACCAGGGACGCATAGCTGTTAGGAGGTCACCCGAAATATGTATAGGCCCACAAACACAAGCACGTATTTTATTTGAATGCACACCACGTGACGATCGCATGCGTACCAAATAATTGAGTATCGATGCGTAGAAGGAAAGTTGCGGCCGATGTACGAATTCGTTGATAGGCCTGTATATGATGGCCCATGATGGTCACACTGCCCATCCGTAGTAATCAGCTTAAAATAAAATAAAACAGTTTTCCAGAAAAACACAGCTATTTTTAGAAACAGCAAAGTCTTCATCAATATTTAGAAAAACAGATGATTTAAATTTTTTTTACGACGTTTGTGGTCTAGTGGTTCGAGTGTCGGACTGCTGGTCGTGGGTTCGATTCCCACAGGACACAAATATTTGTGTGATGAACATAAGTGTTTGTGTTGGTCTGTGCCAACACAAACACTTATGTTTTGGGTGTTTCTTATGTATTATAAGTATGTATTTACAAAAAAAAGGAAGTATATATGTATTATATCCATTGTCTAATACCCATAGCACAAGCTCTGCTTAGTTTGGGACTAGATGGTGCTGTGTAAAAATGTCCCAAAAATAATTATTTATATTTATTTAATAAAATATAAATTCATAGCGAAACCAAAATTGATTGAATGAATCTATGAGTGAATATTTTGATTAATTCAAAATAATCATACAATAAAACTTTTTAACAAAAAATTGAACCGACGAAAATAGAAACTGAAAAGCGAAAAATAACTAATTATGAGTCGGCGCCAAACAAACTTTTAACAAGCAAAGTGCGTGTAAGTTGCAAGTGGCCGAGCGGAGAACGCATTTTTGGAAAGTTATTGTTTATCGTTGAAAATTTCACGTTGTATTTGATGTGACGTTGTTTTTATTATTTATTTAAAGAAATTTAATGATCTTCGTTGATTGGTTGTTTGGCGCCGACTCATAATTAGTTATTTTTCGCTTTTAAGTTTCTGTTTTCGTCGGTTCAATTTTTTGTTAAAAAGTTTTATTTTTCATTTTTTTGTGGTTAAAATCTACCAACAATCTAACTCCAGGTCTCCATTATGTCGTAGTGTCTAGAACTATATTTATGTGTGTCAAGTTTCAACAGAATCGGTTAACAGGTAAGAATTCAGTGGGTGAACAAACACTCAACCCCTGTTTTACTACCCTTAGGGGTGGATTTTGATTTTGAAATTTAAATGGGACAACTTCGAGATATACCCTATCCATTAAAAAAAGAATCATCAAAATCGGACCACTCTGTAAAAAGTTATGCGTGGTCATACATAAAAAAAAATATATATATATATATATACGCGTCGAATTGAGAACCTCCTCCTTTTTTTCGTCGGTTAAAAATTCAGAGTTCGTACCATGAAAATTTTTTTTTTTTTTTTTTTTTTTATGATTTATAGATCTGCTCTTGACCACAATCTAGACAGCTTTGTCAGGATGTGGTCGACGATGGAGCGAGCAAACCTATTAGGTGCCGATTCACTCCAGCTTTAAAGGCGTTAGGGTTATAAGTGCCCGGAAATACAGATGCCGGCAGTGAATTCCACAACTTGGCTGTGCGCATTATGAAAGAGTTCTCAAAGCGCTTGGTCCTGATAGTAGGGATTTCCACCAAATGTGGATGATATCGTGCAGTGCGGCGTGTAGTCCGATGAAAGAAAGGAGATGGCGGAATAAGCTCATGGAGCTCTTGCGCACACTCTCCAAAGTACAGCCTGTAGAACACCGACAAACAAGCAACTGTGCGTCTATGGGCTAAGCTTTGTAGCTTAGATTTTGCTAACAGTTCATCACCAATTAACCTCTCAGCTCTGCGTTGAATCGAGTCAAGAGCCGCAAGCTGGTATTTGGCGGAGCCATCCCACAAGTGACTGCAATACTCCATACACGATCGGACTTGAGCTTTATATAAAGTGAAAAGCTGTCCAGGAGTGAAGTATCGCTTCACCTTGTTAAGAATGCCCAACTTTTTGGCCGCAGTTTGAGCCTTTGCCTCGATTGTGGTGCCGAAGTTGAGGTTAGGTGACAACTCCATGCCAAGAAGGTCTAGGTGGTCGGCGATGCTAATAGGTGTACTTTGGAAAGTAGGAGCCAGGTGGAATGGACTCCGTTTTGCGGTGAAAAGACACGCCTGAGTTTTAGAGGCGTTAAAATTGACCAGATTGTCATCTCCCCACTGGGAAACGAGATTTAAGGTCGAATTAGTCCGCTCTATCATGGCCTCTCGTAGAGAACAGATTTCCCGTTGGTTGGCTCTCACACTGGACAGGTATCTCTCTGTGATAGTACTGTCATCTGCGTAGCCAATAAGACCTAACTGAAGCAGGTCATTTATGTGAAGCAGGAAAAGTGTCGCAGAGAGAACAGACCCTTGAGGAACTCCGGCATTTATGGCCAAGAGGTCAGAGGAGCAGCCGTCAATGACCACTCGAATGGACCGTTCACTCAAAAAGTCAGCTATCCAAGTGCAAAAGTCAGGTGGGATGCCGTACGCTGGAAGCTTGTTCAGCAGACTTGCGTGCCAAACCCGGTCGAAAGCTTTCGAGATATCCAAAGACACAGCTAAGGCTTCGCCATGTTTCTCGATAGCTTCGCCCCAACAGTGCGTGACGAACACAAGAAGATCACCAGTTGATCGTTTCTGACGAAAGCCAAATTGACGATCACTGAGAAGATCATTGTCTTCTAGGTATGCCAGCAACTTGTTGTTCAGTATCCTTTCCATAACTTTACACAATATGTAGGTGATGGCGATTGGTCTGTAATTGGCCGGGTTAGCACGGTCACCCTTCTTGGGTACTGGCTGTACATTTGCAAGCTTCCAGGACTTGGGCACAGTTCTCTGACTAAGAGAGAGGCGGTACAGGCGTGTCAGTACAGGAGACAACTCAGGTGCACATTTCCTAAGAACCCTTGCAGAAATACCATAAATAATATTTTCAGGTATTTTCAGTAAAAAAAACCATTCGTTTTTTAGTATATCTAATACCTTATATATTACACTATGGTAATACACTCCGTTCTTCCGACGACCTGGTGAAGGTCGCGGGAATCCGCTGGATGCGGAAGGCACAGGACCGGTCGTTGTGGCGATGCTTGGGGGAGGCCTATGTCCGGCAGTGGACGTCTTTCGGGTGAAATGATGATGATGATGAAACGAATTATCTTTCGGCTGAAATGATGGTAATACACTTTGGCTATCATTTTTTAAAGTAGGTAGGTACCTATAATCAGTATCATTACTTTGTAATTTCATCATAGTACGGTCGACCGCACGTCAGTGGTAACAGTTTGAAATTGACAGCGCCTTTATTTCGTAAGCAGTAAGGACGGTTTTCTAATTCAAGTGTTACCACTTTCATGCAGTCGACTGTACGTATTATTTTGTAAATTTTATTCGTTTGTTAACTATTGTGTTAATTATTAAATAATTAATTAGTAAATTAATTGAATAGTTGAGCTCATATCAACGATTTCTCTTGCAGCTGAGTTGCGTAGGTATCTACGCGGGCCCAAGCCACCAACCGCCAAGCGCTACGCCGAGAAAACATTACACGGATGCGCGGGAAAAAAAAGATGGCCGCCGCTGTTTTTCTTCGCGACTTGGGTTCCGGAACGTTAGCAACGAAATGAATCTATTGTAGGTAGGTATTGTATTGTAGTTATTTGAAAGTTGTTTATGTAGGTACAATTTTTTTGTTCGTTTTACTGTTTGTGAAATTTGTTGCGTACAGGCGTGTCAGTACAGGAGACAACTCAGGTGCACATTTCCTAAGAACCCTTGCAGAAATACCATAAATAATATTTTCAGGTATTTTCAGTAAAAAAAAACCATTCGTTTTTTAGTATATCTAATACCTTATATATTACACTATGGTAATACACTCCGTTCTTCCGACGACCTGGTGAAGGTCGCGGGAATCCGCTGGATGCGGAAGGCACAGGACCGGTCGTTGTGGCGATGCTTGGGGGAGGCCTATGTCCGGCAGTGGACGTCTTTCGGGTGAAATGATGATGATGATGAAACGAATTATCTTTCGGCTGAAATGATGGTAATACACTTTGGCTATCATTTTTTAAAGTAGGTAGGTACCTATAATCAGTATCATTACTTTGTAATTTCATCATAGTACGGTCGACCGCACGTCAGTGGTAACAGTTTGAAATTGACAGCGCCTTTATTTCGTAAGCAGTAAGGACGGTTTTCTAATTCAAGTGTTACCACTTTCATGCAGTCGACTGTACGTATTATTTTGTAAATTTTATTCGTTTGTTAACTATTGTGTTAATTATTAAATAATTAATTAGTAAATTAATTGAATAGTTGAGCTCATATCAACGATTTCTCTTGCAGCTGAGTTGCGTAGGTATCTACGCGGGCCCAAGCCACCAACCGCCAAGCGCTACGCCGAGAAAACATTACACGGATGCGCGGGAAAAAAAAGATGGCCGCCGCTGTTTTTCTTCGCGACTTGGGTTCCGGAACGTTAGCAACGAAATGAATCTATTGTAGGTAGGTATTGTATTGTAGTTATTTGAAAGTTGTTTATGTAGGTACAATTTTTTTGTTCGTTTTTCTGTTTGTGAAATTTGTTGCGGATGTTAAATTTTGCTCTAATGGAAAACCGGAAACGTAACATAGGTACATCTTACTAATTTTCATTTTGATGCGAATGTGTTTGGATGTTTGTTTGTTTGTTTCACGCTAAAACGGTTTAACTGATTTAAGTGAAATATGGCACACAGATAGACCATAACCCGGATTGACAAGGAAACCTTTTTTCCCGGGAACATAAACAGTTTTTTGTTGTTGTTTGTTTGTCTTTCAATCACGCTGAAATGACTGAACGGATTTGGATAAATTTTGGCACGTAGGTAGACATAAACCTAGATTAACATAATTAAAGGATACTTACTATCAATGTACCCCGCAAATAGTACAAATGATATACCTATTTTTTTTGTGTTACTGGTCGATTCCTGTAAGGAATTATTTGTCTACCTACAATGCTAGCTGTCCACCAAACTGCACCTGGCCAGCGTGGGGGACTAAGGCCTCAACCTTCTTTTTCGAAGAAGAGGCCCGTGTCCAGCAGTGGGACGATAATGGGCAGATTATGTATGTATGTATGTACTATGCTAGCTATGTTCTGCAGTCATCATCATCCTCCTCGCCTTTTCCCAATTATATTGTGGTCGGCTTCCAGTCTAGCCAGATGCGGCTGAACATCAGTATTTTACACGAAGTGACTACCATCAGACCCCCGTAACCCAGTTACCGGGTAATACTGACATTCGGAGATTAAACCAGTTGTCAGACTTTCAGGCTTCTGACTACCCGTAATGAATGCCATAGATATTCGTATGGCAACCGGGACCGACAGCTTAACGTGCTCTCCGAGTCACGTAGGGGTCTCGATGTGTAACGAAACGGTCACTCATCCACAGACTGACCGAGGCAAGTGCAGCTTAACCCTGCAGATCGAACAATCCGCGCAGTCATTGCTTCGCTACGAGCCCCTCAGCTATGTTCTGCAGTACACTACAGTATAATGACGATTTTAAGTTGAAAACAGGATATATGTGTAACTGTATAGCTTGTACACACGGCTACACATCAAGCTGTACATATCCAGTATAAGCTGACCTCGCATTGTATAGGTTTTCTTTGAAACGCGAGGTCAGCTTATATTGGAAAAGTACAGCCTGATGTGTAGCCGTGTGTACTTAACTGAATAGCTTCAGAGTCAAAGTCAAAGGTTTTTATTACGAATAAGCATTTACATAGAATTATGAATCTATATAGTTCCACGGTTCCAAATAGTTGGTCCTATGGAGAGGAGCTGGCAAGAAACTCCATGGATGTACTCTTTTCATTCTTTATGGATACTCATCCTTGCTTCATATGCCAACTCTTTCTTGGCAATGTTTTTATAGTGTTTGATTTTGTTTTCTATATGCTATCCGGATGATGCTCGCCTCGCATCGCTTGACGACAGCGATCGCGATGCATGTATTATAATGAACATGGTGTGTTACCAGCAGTAGATATGCTTTGCTATAGCCATAATATCCCTACTAATATTATAAATGTAAAAGTTTCTGAAGATGTTTGGATGTTTGTTACTCAATCACGTTGAAATTCCTAAACGAATTAAGATAAAATTTGGATGAAATTTGGCACATATACAACATGTATCAGAAATGCGTGGTCATAACATTCTTAGTAACGTGACATTCTTAGTAACAAGTTTGACTGCCCCACCAGACACACCCCTTTATTAGCAGTCCCTTCGGTCTCTTCTAATTATCTAAAGTTGTCACCATTTATTCGTATTCCAGCATTGTATAATAACAAATTTTCATCGCTAGACCCCTTTCATCATTTCATCATTTCAGCCGTAAGACGTCCACTGCTGGACACAGGCCTCCCCCAAGCATATATTGGGGGGATATGCCATAATCGCCACGCTTGGCAGGCCCTTAAACCCCTTAGACCCCTTTAACTACTCAAAAATAACGTGGAAAAAACAAATCCTTCAAACGTTATCACAGGTCAACTCCGCTTAGTGCCCGAAATTACACGACTCTCACGTATAACTCTCTACCCATCACCTCACCACACACATTATTCACACTCTTACAGTACACACACACTCACACTACCAATATTAACTAGATATTGTATAAATGCCCAAGAGGCTCTCTGCATAAGTTATTCACATTATTCACACTCTTACAGTACACACACACTCACACTACCAATATTAACTAGATATTGTATAAATGCCCAAGAGGCTCTCTGCATAAGTTTGTGATTTTAATTAGTTGTGTGCTTCGTAATTGGCGTAATGTCTAGATTAATGAATTGAATAAAATATTGTAAGCTGTGAAGATACCAATAACAACATAACATCACGCCTGTATTTCCCCGAAGGGGTAGGCAGAGGTGTATAGTACACCCACATATCGCCAGTTATGTTATAGTCCCATGTAATAGGGGGCGAGCTTATTGCCATTAACCGGGCGCAAATCCATACTCCGGGCTGCTACTGGGAATTTCCTAATGAAAAAACCCAATTACACTTTGCCCGACCCGGGAATCGAACCCAGGACCCCACGCTCAGCAGTCGCGCTTGCGACCACTAGACCAACGAGACAGTCCAATAACAAATAAATAAATAAATTTTTGAAGACTTCATTCAGGCCATATCATAGAACAATTTATTTAGTTTATTATTATTCTTCCATTTATTCATTTCATTATATACACTTATTAATTACATTTCTAAATATTTTAAAAAAAATAAAAAACATTTAAAAATATAAAAAATAGTAGCCCACCGGCATCGGGAACAGGGCCTCAGAGAGAGGAACTTCGATTTTTTTTGTTATTCCATTTATTCATTTCATACACTTATTCATTACATTTTTAAATATTTTATAAAACAAAAACAAAAAACATTTATAAATATAAAAAAATTAATTAACAAAAACAAAAAACCCGACTGCGTGTAACAATAACAGAAAAGATATAAACAAGACTTATCAACACGCAGTCGGAGGCTACGTATGTTTTTGGTCATGAATTACATAATAGTTCATAGGTAGCCTCCGCCTGCGTGTTGATAAGATTGTTTATATATTTTCTGTTATTGTTACACGCAGTCGGGTTTTTTGTTTTTGTTAATTAATTTTTTTATTTGAGTTTTTTTAGTTTTGTCATGTTTTATTTATTATTAATGTTTTTTTTGAAAAGTCAAATTCAGTTTTAACGTTGAATATTTTGTTGTTTTTTAGCATTTCTCATTCCAAATTACATTTAAACATATAAGTTGTATATATTTTCGTAAACCATTTTTAAAACCCTTTATTTTGATACACCACTCGATAGGATGTGAGCAAAAAAAAAATTTTTGAATCACATAAAATGGCTCCAAAAAGCGGCCATTTTGATTTTTATAATTTTGATATACCAGTGTCACTCTCACAATTAAGACAAATCCAACGACACCTCTCAAGCTAAGATCCATCAAGCCGTTTAGGCTACAGAGCGTGCCAAAGAAATATACATACATACATACATACACTCGAAAAACATAACCCTCCTTCTGGCGCAGTCGGGTAAAAATAGTAGCCCACCGGCATCGGGAACAAGGTCCAAGCTACAGATAGGTCCAGCTAGGTCAGGCCCTCAGAGAGAGGAACTTCCTCACCTCATTTATTATTATTATTAGCATCCCCTGAATAAGCTCTTCAAATATGACCACGCATTTCTGATACACGTTGTAAAGACCACGTCCCGGATTAAAATATAAGATACTTTTTATCCCGGTAAGAAAAACAGTTTCCGAGGGAAGCGCGGTAACTTCTTTCTGTGATAAACCGAAGTATACGTAGGCCAAGCTGAAAGCAAAGTTACCTTATTATTTAAATTTCGATGGGGCAAAAAATATGTATTTCTATAATAGTCTTGAGAATGACAAGCGCTTATGCGCTTAATTCTTTCATTGTGTCTAGTATCAGGGAAAACACTGATACTATTATAAAATAGCAAGTAATAGTAGTAATAGTAGCACAATGAAAGAATTAGTAGCAACCATCATGAAAACTAAAAAACCGAAGTAGTCGATACTTGTATGGTTGGTCTAATCTAAAATTGCGCGCCCCTCCACCCAGTTTGTCAAAGAATAATGTTATATGTTATGTGCGCAATTTTAGATAAGACGATCTATACCAACCATTTGAACTAACGTTAAGACCTACACCGCACTGCGATTTTTTATCGTTGAATCTGTAACACACGGAATCATATGCAGTACGCACTGGCGATTTTAAATCGCGGCGGTAAGTGAGACTCAATGCGCGAATAAAAACAGCGCGTATAAAAAACGCACTAATAAAAAACGCTGTGCGGGCTTAGCCTCAGAGTTAATAGAGTTACGATTGTGGTAGTCGCACGCGGAGTGAAGCAAATACAAGTTGGCCTTAAAAGGCTACGTTCAGTATTTCATTTTTTTTTTAGTTTATATGTGTCGTTTGTACTTTAACTTTGAGCGGAACTTTGAATGAAACTATCACTCTATATTTTATTGCCTAAACATATGAGTATTATTTATTAACAGGCGTTACATTTTGCGGAAATTCCGTCCCAGATCTTCCGCTGGAAATTACCACAATTTTATGGACATGGCTCTATATGGACATACGGATAACAATTGCTTAGTCCAGGGAGTGTGACTGTGGGAAGATTGGTGACGGAATTTCCACGTTATGCCGCACTGACCAATCATTACATGTGATCATGGAGAGGATAGCAACACGTCATGGTCACGTGCTGCTGTTTGGGAAACATGGGACGTGCTAAAGACGTAATATTAGGGGAGCAACGGCGGCGTGGTCCACTGGAGTTTTATATGAATAAACCTATATTTGGTGTTGAGGATGGCCACCGTGTGATTTGGCCAAACTTTACTAAATGAAACCAAAGGATATCGCTAGGCATTTAGGCATAGCCTCAGTCTGTTACAAAGATAAAAAAAATATACGACAACAATTGTTTTCATATAATGATGATTAATCGTATTTCTGCCTCGTTGGTCTAGTGGTTGCAAGCGCGACTGCTGAGCGTGGGGTCCTGGGTTCGATTCCCGGGTCGGGCAAAGTGTTATTGGGTGTTTTCATTAGGAAATTCTCAGTAGCAGCCCGGAGTCTGGATTTGTGCCCGGTCAATGGCAATAGACTCGCCCCCTATTACATGGGACTGTAAAATAACTGGCGAAATGTGGGTGCACTATTACACCTCTGCCTACCTCTTCGGGGAAATACAGGCATGATGTTATGTTATGTGTTGTTAATCGTATTTAATGCAGACAGTACAGTAAACATTTTTTTTATTTTAAAGACAATAATAACGTGAGCGGCTATGATACTCCATTTGACTTCATATTTTCGACCAATCCCTTGCTCTATGGTTTTGTGAAAAAATATGTTGGCACCTCCTTTAAAGGTAGCCAATCTCTTTTTAGTACCTTTACATCTAAAGGAATAGAAGAGTAAAACTGTTTAGTTGCTAGGCAACCACTTGTTTCATATAAGGTTTGTAAGCAACACATAACCTCGAAATTGTTAGTATTTTAATGAATTAAACATCTTTGAAGTGCTGTCCGTTTATTAAACTAGATTGCGACACATTTTCCTCATTGTATTTTATATGGTGAGCGTGAGCATCATCTTTTCTTCGTAACATCCATAGGCTGGGCACTAATGAAACTTTAGCAATGTCCTTTCACATTATCAAAAACGTATTATACAATATCTTTCTTTATCACCTGCCGTACACTACGTACCTTATCAATTAGTCACCGATAACAATCAAGAAATGAATATGGTAATGAGTGAATAGGAAAAACTGACCCATCTGGTTATAATGCCGGAATGAACACTACCATAAACAAATTAGATGCTTTCTCGCCATGCATAGTATAGTATATCTGACTGGTGCGTATATCTAGCTCATTAAACTGATATTAGTTCTACCGGTAATTAGGTGGGTTAATTAGATAGCTTAGTTTGAATGTGGATCGCGACGTTATGCACCGGATCAAATCAAGGAGGAAAGAATTGCGACAGGTCACAGGAACAACTTGTGACCCACGGATGCCGCTCAAATTAAAGGGCTAAATTTGTTCTAAGACCTGTCGTTCTCTATGGATCGGAATGCTGGGCCATGAAGAAGATGGATGAAAGAAGATTGCATGTAGCAGAGATGAGAATGTTGAGATGGATGTGTGGAGTGACAAGAATGGATAAAGTAAATTCCAAAACAGTCAAAACTAATTTGATTGCAAGCTTCGGTTAAAAGTAGAAGTTTTTTTGTCCAACAAGACTAGTCAGGGGCTCTTCTTAATGAACTCCTTCTTTAAGAAGAAGCTCCAAAGAAGATGGACCTGGAAAAGCCCCGATAAGGTGACAAGGAACAAGATAGACTTTATCATGACGGATAAGAAGCACATATTTAGAGATGTCTCTGTGATCAATAGGTTCAACACCGGAAGCGATCACCGACTTATCCGAGGCACTCTAAATATCAATTTTAGAGCTGAAAGAACGCGCATGATTAAGTCTACTCTCCGACCTTCGCCGCTCCAAACCAGTTTGGGCTCCGAAAGGTTCCAAGTGGAACTTCAAAATCGATTCGACTCGCTGGAAACCACTGGCAATATTGAGGAGAAAACCAACACCATAGTCAAAACATTGCAGGAACTGTCTCGAAAATTCTTTCCGCCGCAGCGTGGAAGCAAGATGCCCAAGCTTTCGACTGAGACTCTCGATCTGATAAGGAAAAGACGGGAAATGTCAGCCGCGCATTCGTTTTCATCAGATAATAGGTCCTTAAACCTACAGATTAGGAAGCTGATGCGACGTGACCTCCGCCGCTCCAACACCCGCGCCGTTGAGGCTGCGATTGAGCAAAATAGGGGGTCGAAAGTTTTCGCTCAACAGCTAGGGAGGACCCATCTGATGAAACTGAAAGCCGCGGATGGCAAAATTGTCACCTCTAAGATCGAGATGCTTGATGAGGTCGAAAACTTCTATGGGCATTTGTATTCCACGAAAACGGCGAGACCAGCGGTTCCTAGCAATGACGACAAAAGAGCCCAGCTCACGCGCCATTACACCGATAATCTTCCGGACGTTGACCAGGGCGAGATTAGGGCGGCCCTCGAGCAGCTTAAGAACAACAAAGCTCCGGGCGATGACGGCATTACTACTGAACTCCTAAAAGCAGGCAGGGCTCCGGTCCTGAAGGAGCTACAGAGTCTGTTTAATTCCGTCATCCAACAAGGCTCTACACCGGAGGCATGGAGCGGGAGTGCGGTGGTACTGTTCTTCAAAAAAGGGGATAAAACCCTTCTGAAGAACTACAGACCCATCTCACTCCTGAGTCATGTGTACAAGCTGTTCTCGAGGGTCATCACGAATCGTCTCGCCGGAAGACTCGACGAATTCCAGCCACCAGAGCAAGCTGGGTTTCGAAAAGGCTACAGCACCGTAGACCACATCCATACTGTTCGGCAGATCATACAGAAGACTGAAGAGTACAATCAGCCGCTGTGTATGGCATTCGTGGACTACGAGAAGGCCTTCGACTCTATTGAAACTTGGGCAGTTCTGGATGCTATTCAGCGATGTCACATTGATGAGCGGTATATAGAGATGCTGAGATGCCTGTACAACGCTGCTTCCATGACTGTTCAGCTCCAGGACCAAAAGACGAAGCCAATCCAACTGCGCAGAGGGGTGAGACAAGGGGATGTAATATCCCCGAAATTGTTCACTAACGCGTTGGAGGACGTCTTCAAGACGCTGAACTAGACTGGACAGGGTATCAACGTTAACGGCGAGATCATCTCCGTTTTGCCGATGACATCGTTGTAATGGCTGAGTCGCTGGAACAACTGGGCGAAATGCTGCACAGCTTAAACGGAGCCTCTCGACGTGTCGGTCTCGGCATGAATCTGGACAAGACTAAAGTCATGTTCAATATGCATGTCATGCCGAGGCCAATATTCGTCGAAGGGTCGGCACTCGAAGTTGTAATGGAATACGTCTACCTAGGGCAGGCAATTCAGCTTGGTAGACACAACTTCGAGAAAGAAGCCAACAGAAGGATCCGTCTGGGCTGGGCAGCATTTGGCAAACTGCGCCGAGTCTTCTCGTCGCCTATACCGCAAAATTTGAAGACAAAGGTCTTCAACCAGTTCGTCCTGCCAGTCATGACTTACGGTGCCGAGACGTGGACACTGACAGTTGGGCTAGTCCACAAATTTAAAGTCGCTCAGACTGAGAAGAACCGGAGTGACCGACATAGCTTGTAGGATCAGTAAGCTGAAGTGGCAGTGGGCTGGCCATGTCTGTCGAAGGACCGATGGCCGCTGGAGCAGACGAGTCCTTGAGTGGAGACCACGTATCGGCAAACGCAGCGTAGGGCGCCCCCCTGCCAGGTGGACCGACGACCTAAAGAACGTGGCTGGGGGGGGCTGGATGCGGAAGGCAGAGGACCGAGCGTTGTGGCGCAACTTGGGAGAGGCCTATGTCCAGCAGTGGACTGCGATAGGCTGAGTTGATGACTAGTCAAAAGTAGTGTCTTGGTAAAAACTGCTTAGTAGTAAACTTACTTAGGTACTTGAAGAAAGGAGATTGCATGTTGCAGATATGAGAATCTTGAGATGGATGTGTGGAGTGACAAGAATGGATAAAGTAAGAAATAAATATATCAGAGGGAGTTTGAAAGTGGTGCCAGTGATAGGAAAGTTGAAGTGGTATGGGTATGTGATGAGGAGGGATGAAACACTTGTTACTAAGAGAGTGATGAATATGAATGTTCATGGATGGAGAAGGAGAGGGAGATAAAAGAAAAGATGGATGGATTGCGTGAAGAACGATATAAAAGGGATTTTCATCCATAAAATGATGAGATCCGTAAATCATGAGAAGACAGCTAATCTGATAGAGGGAAATGGAAGACGAAGATAGTATTGCAACGATGATTATGAGTTTGATAGCAGACCTTGGTTGCATCAAGACACATCAAGTGAATATAAGAAAAATCGGACAAGTGCGTGTCGATGTCTTTCAAGACATCAACGTGCAGTGCTGCGCTGTTAGTGAAATATTAATATTTGCATGTCTTTCTTAGGCAGGTATAGTCTAACAAAGCAATTAGTTTCCAGGGTCGCCAGATATAGATGAAGAATTCTCGAAATTATTATTTGGAAACAGTTTTATTAGGGTTTTGTATAAATACAGTTTAACTTTGTCCGTTAATAAAATGGAACTATCATAACTCGAAAACATCCATAATCTTCTGAGAAAACACCTGAATACTAATTGCTTTGTTAAACTGTACCACCACACATGTATAAGGTTGCTTTCTTTTTATTATTTGTTATTAAACTATGTAGTACGCACTAGAATCATACAAACTTTGACACTTGTATATTCTTTCTTTCTTTCTAATGACCTTTTCTTTTTCAGCTAATAATGTTATAGAGACGTATTTTTCCTAATCTAATCTTTACACGCTTAGTTTTCAGGTCATCAGTTAAGACTGAAATGTGCTTTACTTCGTATTTATGATTTCCGTGTCTGTATAATTAGTTATTTACAAAACATAATTAGTTTGATATCTATCTTTTTATCTAATAGGGCTGTCCAATCAACTGTAACTGAAACTTATCAGCATTATTGATAAAGGGGATTTTATCGTTACTTGTAATTATTGCATAGAAATCTCCTTATGTTTATGCGTCCCTGGTACAATAAATAAATTATGTAAATGTAATTAATTGTTTTTAATTATCATTTAATTTAATTATTTTATCTTATCATAATAATTTATGTTATGGACTGGTGACTGATCTATTATTGGTTTAATTTTTTTATATTAATTACAGTAACATCCCACTGCTTAGCATAGGCCTTCCTCTTGTTTAAAATGTTGGTTAAGTAGGTACTAAAATTTCCGATTGCATTATCCAGGTACTAAATTAAAGATTTATCAATATAAGATTTATAGAAGTAGGAATAAAAATAGTAACATTAGTATAAACTATTACTTTATTTTAAAAGCCGCTTTATACGCTTATTTTCTAATAATTATAAACTAAATAACATTTACTGAATAAATTGTCGACAATATGCTATAGCAAATAGCTGGTTTTGCATCAAAATTAATAACAATAATATAACAATACCTATATAGCTAATAACTTATGATGCTCTAGTAACATAATAATTATATATTGATTTAATTATAGCTAATTAGTTGCTTTGTAAGATTACCGATTTAATCTATACACCTATTGCACCTACCGCATGTCGTCTTGTTGTGGCAATAAATCATTTTTCTTTCTTTCTTCTTTCTTTCTTTCTATACATAAAGTTTCAGTACTTTTGTATTATTTTATACAATTTATTTTATTGTTTAATGTTGAACTCTTGCCTTCCATGCAGGAGGGTCTGAGTTCGAACCCGGCCCGCACCTCTGACTTTTCCAATTCATGTGCGAATCCATTTCCAATGCATGTGAAGGAAAACATCGTGAGGAAACCTGCACACCTGAGAGTGAGATACAGTTCTCGATGGTAGGTGTATAGTCCACCAACCTGCAGTGTCCGGTTTCAGTGGCCAGCGTGGTGGACTAAGGCCTTAACCACAGGCGTCAACCTTCTCATTCTGAGAAGAGGCCCGTGCCCAGCAATCAATAATGATGATGATATTTTTTTTAGGTACGAACCCAAAGGGTGCCTACGTGCCTACGGATCGTATTACTATGCCTACGCCATCTGTCCATTCGTCTGTCCGTCTGTCTGTAAGTCATAGGGCTGTATCGTTTCAACCGTAATAGTTAGCCAATGGACTATGACATATACGATATCATGGTAAATACTAGAAATAATGAAAAGTTTAAACCTCATAAAAGGGGCGCCCCATACAAGAAACCTCGAAAAAAATAGATTTTTACAACTTTCTTTGTTTCTACGTTAAACTCGGTCTGATTGTAGTAGGTACATAGGTATTCTTAAATTAAACAAAAAATAAAAAGGTAAAAAATAAACACATTTGTGGTGGTATGAAACACGGAATCAAGAAAACAAGGTGGAAGTGCCATAATTAAGCGGAGATCCGCAACACTCACTCGAATCGGTCTTATTCTCGTTGCGACATGATGTAGTCTCGGACGCTTACGTGAAATACTAGATTATATTTTTAACCGACGAAAGAAAAGGAGGAGGTTCTCAATTCGACGCGTAACTTTTTTTTTTTTTATGTATGACCACGCATAACCTTTTACAGAGTGGTCCGATTTTGATGATTCTTTTTTTAATGGATAGGGTGTATCTATAGTTGGTCCCATTTAAATTTCAAAATCAAAAGCCACCCTTAAGGGTAGGAAAACAGGGGATGAGTGCTTGTTCACCCACTGAGTTCTTACCTGTTAACCGATTCTGTTGAAACTTGGCACACATAAATGTAGTTCTAGACACTTCAACATAATGGAGACCTTGAGTTAGATTAGCGTACCAAAAAAAAAATACTTTTTAACAAAAAAATTTACCGACGAAAACAGAAACTGAAAAGCGAAAAATAGCTAATTATGAGTCGGCGCCAAACAAACAATCAACAAAGATCATTAAATTACTTTAAATAAAAAAAAATTATAAATTAAGACAAGTGTGGTGGTGAGGGTCTGCCCTAAGTACGTGAGTCCAACTCGCACTTGACCGGTTATTCAATATTCCCGGTCCACGGCTGTCCGTAGAAAGAACTTGATCTTGAAAAATATGATTGAGTTACACGGTGGCTGATTTTTCGTTAGTTAGTACCTTCTGACATCGCAAACAATATTTTTTAGCATTTTTGAGGCTACAGCCTACCTATTAGGTCCCTATTAAGGCACTATATACGATTCAGTTTTCCGTATGTTTTAAATAAGACGTACGTTATCAGAAATATTAATTGTTAAATCCCACTGAATATTAATGGATTTCCCGGAAATTACCTCTTCTGTAACTAGACGCGATATAATTTGTTATTAAAAATTGTTTAAGGTAATGATTGGTATTTGCGGTCATGATAATATTTTCCTTCATTTTGAAGACCAACATTTTTCTGATGGTCTGAGCCTTAAAGTATGACTGAATGCAGTTGGAGTGCTGGGCCAGAAAACCTCCTCGAGTGTCTGATGGTCCTTCTCGATACGTCTGGAAGGAACAGCAGTTGTTGAGCTGGTGCACCCGGGTCACGGGCAATAACTCTTCTTTGGACGGGGGACCTTATTCTCCGTTGCGAATATGGTATAGGAGGGGCCCGATCTGGGCCTGTGGAGCATGATTCCGTGTGTCCTCTGAAGTTAGCAGAAGGCACAGTGGAAGATGAGAGATGAGGAAGAAAACCTTTATTCAAAATTACGGGAGAATAGGGCAGACTCGAGGTAGTCCGCTGCCTGGCATAGCTGGTGTTGCTGGTATGGCTGGCGTGGCTGGTGTTGCTGGCGTGGTTTGCGAGGCAGGCATGGCTCCCGTGGCTGGGTGGCAAGCGTGGCCGTGACATCAGCGTGTCAGCTACGTCAAAGCGGGGTCCGTGAGGTGGCGCGCAGCATTTCGTGTGCGCCGCCCCGGAGGATGTGAATGGGGAGAAGGGGCACGACTGCTTGTGGCGGGCCGGACCTGTCGCGGGGGTGGTTGTGCGAATACAGAGATTTCTCACGCCCCCAGCCAAAGGTAGGACACTCGAGTCTGATACTGGTTCCGCCGTCCCCGGGCGGAGTGCGTCCATGAGGATTACCCACCGGCAATAAAAAAGGCTGAATACAGATTGGGAAGATTAAAAAGGTTAATACGACAGTGCTTTTAGCCACTAAGCTACCGTAAACACTGCTCGTCGTATCGAATTTAACTTACACTTACGTCTTTCGGTGACGTCAGCAGCATCGCATAGAGAAACAGACCGTGTTTCTCAACCGACCCGATTAAATTTGCAGTTAATTCAAAGTCGTATAGATATTAAAATAAAACAAAGTTTAACCGGATTAAATCGCGTATATTATTAATAAAAAATATTGATTTCTATTAATAAAAATTATACGGTAGATAATTTTTTTTTTTTAAATATCTGTAAAGACGCTTGTCATCTTCTCCCAGTTTCTGGAAGGTGATCAATTTGATCTATTGTCAAATCTAAAGTCAGCTTCTGTGATTGGCCGGCAAAAATGGTAACAACCAATCACATCGCTTGACCTGAGATTTGACAGCTGATTAGTTAATTTTTGCGTTGATCAGTCTTTCGGAAACTGGGGGTGAGTCTTCCTGCGACCATGAACGCTGCAAAGCTTTCGAAACGTCAGGAAAACCAATTTAAATAATATACGCGATTTAATCCGGTTAAACTTTGTTTTATTATAATGTGTAGTTATCGCGAAAAACTAAGAAATTCGTATGCCTACCCTTACTAATAATTTTATTTGCAGAATAAATTATTTCATAATTTTACAATTTTTAACGCACTTTACGCAAGCGAAGCGAAATCTAAAGATATATAAATTTTAGAAAGAAAAAATCGC
Source organism: Asteroscopus sphinx (assembly GCA_949699075.1). NCBI lineage: Eukaryota > Metazoa > Arthropoda > Insecta > Lepidoptera > Noctuidae > Asteroscopus > Asteroscopus sphinx. Next base: position 14,290,317 of record OX453025.1, on the reverse strand, counting down.
TCAAGTCTTTCTCCTCTTTCTTTCTTCCTGTTTTTTCTTTCCACCAAATATATCTTTAGATTTCGCTTCGCATGCGTATTTACGCATTTGCGTTAAAAATTATATAATAATGGCAACGAAATTTCCTATTATGTATGGTCTGTCTGAAAAAAAATCACGAGTCAGTTTCTTCTAGATATTTAGAGATTTAAGAGTTTGAGTGAGGACAATTCAGGGCAACACATGGGTCTGGCCTTTTTAAGACAGTACCAGGTCAATTTGAGTTTTCATGTAAGCAAATGATTAGGTAACTAAAACATTACGTTTTCCTCTATACTTGAATACAATCATTCCCGTACATTTTAATTATACCAACCTAATTGATAAGTGAAACCTTATTCAAACAGGAATTAATTATGACGTAAAATCGTACGATTGATAACGTACGGACGTAAGCTGTGGTTATGCATAGTATTGATTACCTTATTTCAAATACAAATTTTATGCACAAACAGCGATTGCAGTATACTGTGGCGTTGTATAGAGCTAGAAAGAAGAAATAAATTAAATAAAGAATGAAACTTTGAAGTTTGTCGTGAAATACGTCCAAATCGTGTATATGAATGGCTAGTGTTGTACTTATTGATGATTCTTTAGAAGGTTGACTGTATATACACCTTTTTTTTGTTTTCGGTTGGAAATCCTCACGGATACCCTCCGTTTGGGGACGGCGGAGGGGTATGTCGGACTCGTACCTACTAAAAACACACGGTGGCCATCCTCTGCACAAAATAGAGGAGCTCCGGGAATTCCATTGGACCGCGCCGGTGCCCCCAAGTGCTATGCCTTTGGCACGTCCCGGGAAAACAATATAGCTTCCCCCACATTAGCAAGCGACAGGTTTGTTGACAGCAGGGGTGTAAAAAAGTGATTTTTAATTTTGCTTCGGCGTTCTCATCTTCATACACCCAGTCTCCAACGACGTGCACACAAAGTTGCTCTATAACATAATATACTCCCACGAACCACAAAACACGTGTCGCTCACAGTTATACAACCTCATTCAGACAACCTTCTCAGATTACATACCAGCTAAACTGACCTAAGCAAGCCGAACAATTCTTTACACCATCTGTACTTAGCACAGGTCAACTTACACTAGCTAAGAGACTAATGTAGTATGATCTTGGCAGTAACGGTGAACTGTTGCGATGATATTAGCAAAGCCTTGTGACCCAGATAAATGTGTACCGTTACCGGACATCGAACCCGCACCCCAAGTGTGACATTTATGCGGAACAACGCAGAATTAAGGCAGGTCGGTTTGGCTACGTCTATAATTCATAGATAATGGCTTCAGTTTTGTGAGCAAAAAGTGTACAGTTATAATGTTTAGTGTTTGTTTTGAAAAGCTTTTTGTATTTTGTTATGGAAACATTCACAAAAAATAAAAGAAGCATTTCAGCTACCATAATATTTTCATTTGCTTACGTCAATTCTTGCCACTTGCCATTGTAAGAAAAATGGGTCACTGGGCCTGCCCACCAAAGAGCATACAAGCATTAAAATATTTACCCTATGCATTATAGTACTCTGTTAAATTGATTTTAATTCCACATAGCACCGAAAACTGATTATGAAGCTAAATGTTTCTGAAAGAGTTTTTTTTTTTTTTTTTTTTTGTTAGCCTGTACTGTCCCACTGCTGGGCAAAGGCCTCCCTCAATTCCTTCCATCTATCGCGGTTCTGTGCCGCCTCCTGCCAGCTGTCATCAAGAAAGACATCGAGCTCGTCTCTCCATCTCCTGCGTGGTCTGCCGCGACCCCGCTTCGCTGTCTCAGGGCTCCAGTCCTGTGCTATACGGGCCCACAGCTCATTTGGCATACGGCAAACGTGTCCTGCCCAGTCCCACTTCAGTTGGGCGACCTTCTGACCCACGTCAACAATTTGCGTCACTAACTCTTTCAAATCTGAAAGAGTTAGTCATAGAAATAGATAGAGTAGAATGGTTGTAATCACAAGTTATTGCGATTCATGCGTGGCAACTTTAGAACAAACTACGCCTTACATATTGACGTCATTAATTTTTGTTTCTGCAGTTAGAAACAGCACAATAAGGCATTGTTGCGGGTTTTTGTTACTGTATTTTATGAAACTAGTCATAAGGCGTACGGAGAAAGGCTTTGAAATGCCCTGCACTATAGTGCAGAGTGTTGGCACGCGCGCCCTGATAACTTTTCCGTTCTATCTATATCTGTGGAGTTAGTGATACACGAAATAAAGAAAACAAGAGGAAGTGCCATTACGATTACTAAGTACGGCAAAAACTGACGCCAAAATCACACACTGACAATTAAAATAGTATATTAAAATACACAAAAAACAATTGTGATTGGGTCTATTTAAAATTCAAATAGGGCCTAGCAATTATACAATGTTGTTTTTTAATTAAATCGTAAAAATTAAATTGTTTTATTGAAATTTATCAAAATTTTACACATAGCGGTGATATAATACACCTCTATGAGAATCATTTTTCGTTCTTCTATCATTTTTACACTTTATAATTACATAATAAGGTTATAATCTAGTATTTCACGTAAACATTCGAGACCGTCATAGTGTCGCAGCGAAAAACTAAGCGCGATTAAGTAGATCTAGCCGTATGCGACTTCCCCTAGTTTTCTTTATTCCGTGATAAGGTATTACTGAAGTTGTGGGTAACTATTTACTGAAACATGGAATGGAGGAGACGACCTCCCTTGAAAGAAAGCCAATGATCCTGATATAAACTTAGCTGATAGAAACAGCCCAGAGTCGTTCGTAATCGGACACTCATTGACCTATATCCCGCAGTAAACTTTCCCAAAAAACATAGTGAGGATTAAGCATCATACATATATTAGATAAATTCATTAATATTATAATTATAAACATTTGCATGCTATGATATGAAGCAAATAGCGGAATAAGCGCCCAAGAATGAACGTACCAACTACAATGTACCTATTCCTTGCAAATAAAGATATTTTATTGTATTCTATTCTACATTTCAGATTTGGTAACTTCGTTTTGACAAATTTTACAGGAGGGAATACTCTTATTAATTATATTGATTGAATATTATAATATAATAATAATTGAATATTTTTATGATATTTAATCAAAAACTTTAAAATAGCGCTTTAATTAGACGGAGTTACAAAGTATGATACTAAGTCGATAACAAGTGATCACAATCATCATCATCATTTCAGCCGAAAGATGTCCACTGCTGGACATAGGCCTCCTCCAATATGCCATAATTGCCACACTTGGCAGGCGGGTTGGCGATCGCAGTTGTTTTTATAAATACTCAGAGAACGCTGCTGCCCATCCTCTGGTGAACCCTTTAGTCGCCTTTTACGACACCCACGAGAAGAAATAGGGTGGTGCTATATTCTTTGTGTCCAGCACCACACGGAACATCACAATGATGATGATGATGAACTGTAAAAAATTGATGATGAAAACGCAAATTGTACAGCAAAACAAATGATACCAAATCTGACTCACTAAGGAAATACCAAACATCCTTCGTCCGTTATTCGACCCGAATCAAAAGAATTTTTAACTGCCAAAATCAAAAAAGGCTTTATGTAATTTTAGCTTTATTCAAATTTGGGTCAACCAAACTGGATGCGTCAACGAATTTTGGTCCCGTTATGCGCTGTTTGACACAGTAAACTTAATGACTTAACTGTTCATGAGGCCTTTATATCTTTGATAAATTATAATATTTTTTTGCACAGCTTAGTATAGCAGGAAATAATAAGAGATACAAATAAATTATTATGTCAGTACTGGCATTTTTTATTGTGCTGTAATAAATGATTCAGAATTATGTGTGTACTTGCACTTAATCGTTTGATGGTTCTCAGAAAAATAATTGTAGTACCGAACGTTATCAATTTGATTTACAGCAGCAAGTTGAATATCCTTGTAAATTTGTATTCTTATTTGTTATAACTAATATACTATAGCATCCCTTAAAGTTTCCCTGTTGGGAAAAACAACCCATCTCGATCTTGCTATTTCTTTTTAGACTTACTTGCCATAGAGACTTTATTCTATCAACCTACTTAATATTATTAATGCGATTTTAAAGTAGGTATGGATGTTTATTTGTTTGTCCTACAATCACGCTGAAACGACTGAACGGATTTGAATGCAATTTGGCATTCAGGTAGACCATGTCCAAGTTATACATAAAAAATACACTCACACATAAAAACACACACAAAATACACATAAAATACTTTTTATCGACATACCACGGGACCGAAGGCGGGAGTGTCAGTTAATTAACTAAAAGTCCTAAGGAATAACCAGTATGCCTGCTCTGCTATTGTACTACCAACCCTCCAGCCTAGTGTGATGACAACAAAACACTGAACTGTTATATACTGATAATATAATAAAAAAAACATTGATATTATGTACCCAAGTCCCGTATTATGCCTAGGGTTGCCAACTCTCCCGGAAAAAGGCAATTTTTTACTATTAATTGTTTGTTATACAAGTACTTATATAATTACCAATGGTTAAAAAATAACTTTACATGAAATTTTTTTAATCCTCATTATTTTTTTATTTCAACTCCCGGTTTCTGATTCACAAAGTTGGCAGCCCTAACTATCCCCCATACAGCTGTGCACTGCTACATATTGGATTTCGATCACAATCGTCTGTATAAAGCCCTGAGGTCGACGCTGTAATTAGCTTACAGCTATAGAAAATATATCGCCATGCTAGTCCAAGATCCGCAAACACTTCCAGTAAAGCGATAATACTATGTTTGACTGATATAGAAACTGGCTGGAAGACCCTCGTATAAAATATGAAAATAAAAATTGTCAGCGTGTATTAGTCTCTTTGACTATGGAATGTTTGGGCTCGCTAGATTTGACTTAATGAGTAGTTGACTGAGAGATGGTGATCAGAGTCTGATGATGGAGTTGAAAGGTGGTCACAGGATCTCCGCTGTGGTGAACCACACCACTACGTGAACTTACACTAAGTTTGAGCTCGTTAGATTTGTCTCAATGAGTAGTTGGCTGAGAGATGGCGATCAGGGTATGATGATGGAGCTAGAAGGTTGCTACAGGATCTCTACTCTGGTTAACGTAGACACACCGAGTTTGGGCTCGTTAGATTTGTCTCAATGAGTAGTTGACTGATAGATGATGACACTATTGATTTGGTGAGATAGGTTAAGACTAAAACTATTAAAAATTAAAATTAACTTTAAAAACAAGCTTTTACTGAACCAAAAAGTACTAAGTAAATAAAACTTACAAACAAGTAAACAAAGAATTTTAACATATTTTACTTAAAAGCTTGAGGCGTGAAACGTCCTTCTAATAATTAAAATAAAAAGTTAATTAACAAAACCAAAAAACCCGACTGCTTTTAAATATACCTAACTGAAAAGATGTAAACAAGACTTATGTAGGTATATGTGAAAGTATCAAATCAACACGCAGTCGGAGGCTACGTATGTTTTTGGTCATGAATTAGAAAAGTAGTTCATAGGTAGCCTCCGCCTGCGTGTTGATTTGATACTTTCACATATACCTACATAAGTCTTGTTTACATCTTTTCAGTTAGGTATATTTAAAAGCAGTCGGGTTTTTTGGTTTTGTTAATTAACTTTTTATTTTAAAATTTTTAGTTCTGTCATGTTTTATCGCGCTATTAATGTTATTTTTTAAAGTCACACATAAATATATAATTCATTTTTAACGTTGAATATTTTGTTGTTTTTTAGCATTTTTCATTCCAAATTACGTTTAAACATATAAGTTACATATATTTTTGTAAAGCATTTATAAAACCCTTTATTTTGATACCCCACTCGATAGGTTTTGACGGAAAATTTTTTTTTTTGAAGAGGTATTATGGTGCCAAAAAGCGGCCATTTTAATTTTTAGAATTTCGATAAACCCAGTGTCACTCTTACAATTAAGACGAATCTAACGACACCTCTCAAGCTAAAATCCATCAAGCCGTTTAGGCTACAGAGCGTGCCAAAGAAATATACATACATACATACACTCGAAAAACATAACCTTCCTTCTGGCGCAGTCGGGTAATAAGCCTCAAGCTTTAAAAAAACATTAAAATTCTTTGTTGTGTGTTGTAAGTTTTATTTAGTACTTTTTGGTTCATTAAAAACTTGTTTTTAAAAGTTTTTTTATTATTATAATTTTCTGTGATCCGACAGAGAACCATAGTTGTCGACATAGCCAATACATAGGTTACAGGGAAAGCAATCTGAAGTGGTAATGGGCCGGCTATATTAGTCAAAGAATCGATGATCATTGGGATAGATGTGTAGGCCCATGTGTTTTGAGTGGAGACCGCGAATCGGTAAACGTAGCATTCACGACCTCAGGCTAAATGGAGCGACGATCTTCGCAAGATGGCTGGTAGAAGCTGGATGAAAGCGGCCGAGGATTGAAGTCAGTGGTGTGCTATTGGAGAGGCCTATTGTCTAGCCACTGCTATGGGCTGATGATTTTCATTGTTGTTTACTTTGCAGTTCAAAGAAGACCTTTCCGCGTATTTTTCCAATCATATTGGAGTCGGCTTCCAGTCTATGCGGCTGAACATCAGTATTTTACACGGAATGACTGCTATCAGACCCCCGCAACCCAACTGGGTTGCGGGGGTCTGATAGCAGTCAAGCCAATCTCAAGATTGGCTTGATTGGCGGTATTCAAATACCACATCCAGTATACCAGGATCTATATAATAACCCGGTGGACAGTTATCTCACCATCCCAGTTCTGAGAGAAGCCATATCAGGATGTAACTGTTAGTTCTCTCGCTTAGTTACCGTATGTGGGTCAACCGTTACCGATAGCTTGAAGTTATGGGCAAGAGGGCAAGTTCCGTGGTTAGGGCGGGGCTGCTAAACGGATATATCGATGAAGTATAGTTTAGTTTAAGTAATGATTTGCTGAATTTTAGATGGTGAATGGTGAGTTAGTGTTGCTGGTATAAAGTGTGGGCTTCGAAAGTTCGTCACTCACGATGATTATTACAATACGATAGGTGACAACTGATGACCTATGGTTTCCATACTATTGGTGACAACTGATGACCTATCCCAATTTAGCGTACACCATTCCAGGGGTTCTCATTTTCTAAACATGTTTCAGAATTAACCACAGGACCGAAGAACATAAACGCCTAACCTAAGAGTATACTTTAACTAAATACATATAAGAAGGTGTACTTAATTGAAATAACTGAAAATTGTTCTCAGCATTATGAACATCTTTCGCTATGAGACCAACCATGAAATCGCGAAAAAAAAAATCGGCTGTTCCATACATTTATGTTCGCATAACTCGACAAAATTTTGGCAACAACTATATTTTTTCGCGATTTCAGGTTTGGTCCCACAATAAAAGTTGTTAATAATGATGAGTATAATGAGCCCTTAAGAGGTTTTCAGTTGTTTCAATTACACATTGTATATAGTGAATCTTTTAATGCCTACATCGGTGGCCCAATTAATGTACTCATCATTGCGGACAACTTTTACTTTGGGACCAATCCTGAAATCGCAGAAAAAACAGCTGTTCCTTTAAAATCATCAAGGTCGCTCGACAAAATATATGAAACAGCTGTTTATTTTTTGATGATTTCAGGAGATCTCGAAGGTCAAATAGGCCGTAGCAGTTTTATAATATACTCTTACGGCCAAAATTAATATCCAATCTATCCAGGATTTACCCTACTAGAGATAGAAATTTGACATATTTTGTATGGAGCTTATGTCAAATTCCTATCTCTAGTAGGGCAAATCATGGATAGATTGGATATTAATTTTGGCCGTTAAAATACAAAATTGTACTGATATGATTCAAATCGCTGCATTTGTAGGAACAACCTGTATCAACACAAATACTACCCTCCACCACTTTGTTTTTAAAGACGGTTCGCGCTGTCACCGGTGTTCGCTCCTTCATAATATAGCTAAATATTATCTGGTATCTACCCACATTGTACTTATTTAATATCCTACCTTGTTAACTATAGTTTTGTTTATCTATTTGCATAGTCGATGATACTGATGTACGGTAAAACTCTAATGAGTTTATGTTTACATCTTTAGAATGTTTTTGTTATGTATACCACAGAACAAAAAAAATACAAAAAAAATAATAGAAAACAGATCTACATTTAAAGAAAATAGCATCGACGCCCATCAGAGGAAGATATTATAAAAGAACATCGCCTTTACCACATGATGTAAACTGCATACAAAACAAACAAACACATATATAATACATGACAAACAGCATATCAACACGGTCCGTCTGTCTGATATACGACAGTCAGCTTACGTCTTGCACTGAGGGATCAAAGCATCAAAGGCTGTATGTAGGACGACCGTTACAATTCTGTTCTGGTATGGCGGCGGTGTTCGAAGCAATGGGGAAGCGATACTGACAGTTTGTTTGTTTGTTTATACAATATGGATGGCTAGGTGAATAAGAAAGCAAGTTAGCTTGCTATAGAGTAAGTACAGGGTTAAAAGAAAAGGGAATAATGAATTGACGACGATTCATCGCAGTAGATGAAGTTTTCCCGAACAAATTCGACATAGGAGCCTAAAGAAAAAGAAAAAGAAAAGAGCACAAATGTCTTTTTAATGGGTCAGTAACGCATATGCGACTCCTTTGGTGTTGTGGATGTCCATGGGTGGCAGTGACTGCATAACATCAGGTGACTCGTTTGCTCATTTGCTCCCCTCTATTATAAAAAAGCTGAGCGATTGCTTTTTTGTGCAGTCATCAACTCAGCCCCTCCCAAGTTGCGCCACAACACTCGGCCCTCTGCCTTCCGTATCCCCCCTAGCTACCTTCTTCAGGTACGCCCTACGCTGTGTTTGCCGATTCGCGGTCTCTACTCAAGGACTCGTCTACTCCAGCGGCCGTCGGTCCTTCGACAGACATCGCCAGCCCACTGCCACTTCAGCTTACTGATCCTACAAGCACATACCGTGTACGATCACATCAGCATTCCTCGAAGGAGTCGGTAGAGTTGTATAGTACACTCACAAATATCGCTGTTACAGTTTCGAATATTTTTATGGCGTACAGATATTTTTTCCAGGGCTAGATATTTGTGCATATGATGCCTTTTGTCTATAGGCACACACGATGCTACCTGGATACGAAATAAGCACAGGTTCGGATAAAAAGGTGAAGAAAATCACATTAATATTATCAATGCGAAATAATGGATATATGTTTGTCCTTAAATTACGCTGAAATGGCTGAACAGATTTAGATAAATTTTGGCACTCAGATAGACCATGTCCTGGAATAATAAATAGTCTACGTTTTATCGACATGCTATGGGAGCGAAGCCGCAGGAAGTCTGCTAATACAATATTAAAACTATATTACATTGTCCCTATGTCCGTGCAATGAAGAGGTTTTTTGGAAACCGTGTTTAGGAGTTGACCTACTATTATATAAAAGGTCTACTTATACCAAACCAGTGACATGAAAATATATTTTTGATGAAAAGCCTTTGTGCAACGATAGTCTGCGATTTGTAGTTAAAAAAACGATAAAAGATAAAGGAGATCTGTTTAAAAGAAAGAGATACAAACACACAATTACGTTATATTACGCAATCGAAACCGGGTGCAATGCCTTCAAAAACCTAGAATGATAACCTCAATAAATATCCCCAATATTTTCCTTATAGGATGCATAATCAACATACACATCGAAATAATAACCTCCTTACTGAACTTGTACAAGAAACGGATTTGTCTTCAATTTCTTTGTATTTGCAAGTCAAGGTCATCCAAAGATATACAATTTCACAACATGTAAGACCCTAATCCCTAGGCTATTCATAGCTTATGCATATTCATTACTGACCTACTGCTGGCCTACCTCTTCTAAGAATGACAAGGGCTTAAGGCCATAATCCAGCAGGTTGGCCTGGTGCAGGTTGGACGGCGGACTATTCAAAACATTTCTTTAAAAATGTAGGTCGTGCAGGTGTACCGGTTTCTTCACAATGTTTTTCCTTCACTGGTATCCCAAGGGATAGCAAAATGTTGAACCGCATATGAGTTAGAAAAGTCAGGTGTGGTAGCCGAGTCAGGGGTCTACTAGCAAAATCGATAATCGTGACATCACTCGTTTATACCAAGCAACGAACGATACTTATCGACAATTGTCGGTCATCTCTTAGTTGTAAATGTCATTTCCACAGTTATTTCCATAAAGGTATTATACTGACGTTAGTATAGAAATGTCTTTGGTTATTTCTCTTTATTCAGACGTCAAACATCCTGTTTTTGACTCAATTACTCCAAAAATTTACTACGACTTTGTGAAAATTAACAATATTTGTTTTGAATTCGATTAACGACGTAGCAAAGCGTAGCATCCAAACATATTATAATTAGAATAGGGTTCGATCTATACAATTAGGAGATTTTGCGAGTACACTCCCAGAACACAGTCCCTCATGCATTGAAGGCAAACGGTCAAATAGACTATGACTACTCATAACTGCAACATAAATTTAACCTTAGCAAGGCTTTCTACACAAGTGCTAAATAAAACAAGTTCATTTCAAGATCCTGTACTGCTGACTCATGCAAGTTCCGTCTCTAAGTAGGCTAAACGGCACGAATTAGTTGACGAAGTGTCAAAAATAATTTAGATTAAAAAACCTTTATTACTAGGATGTCGGAGGAGGAAGTAGTTGCATTGTGATAAGTTGTGACGTAATAGTATGTGCGTAGGCGCGTAGTTGTTGCGTGATTTGTAAAGTCCCAGCCGGTTGTAGTGCGTTTATCAATGAAAAAATTTTGGTCAATGTTGTCATGGCTTTTGTGTTGACGTATTTTTAAATGTCCTTCGATCCTTACGAAGACCTTTTTTACCTGCGGAAAATTATAAATATCCTCCGCGCTAGAATTGCGAAAGGTTTTTATTTTATTTTTTATACATAACGGGCTTGCGTTTGACCGCCACCTCACCTGATGTTAAGCGATGGTGCGGTCGATGATGGTTCACGCTTGCCCAGCAACGGTGAGAGGATGGCTGTGAAATATTTCGACCCATCATCGCCTAAGTGTATAGATTGGCAATCTTACACCTATATACAGCTTTATTTCAAAGTACTCATGACAGCCCTGTCAAGTTATTAATAAGATGTCATTGGAATCCTAATGCAATAATATTTTTTTTCGTTTTTATATAAACTAGTTTGTGTGGCATCCCTGCATCTAGCCTTATCCTCATAGTGAAAGAAGTAAGTGTAAAGTGAGGCTGTACCGCCTAAGTATATATTATGGTGTAAGATTGGCAATAAACTTGAGGGGGTCGAGCCCCGGCCGGTATGTAGGTCGACCGTTCGCCGTACTGCGCCGGCGCACATCGACGCGAACCTATTCTGATGCGGATATTATCATTATTTGTTTATGTTTAAAAATTTCCATTCGGTTGAAAATAGGCCAGTCTCTTTTAGTGTCCTAAAAACTGATTCAGCGACTACAAAATAGATTTAGAAGCATCCTACAGGCTCATAACAACCGTTATCGGTTTGTAAATTATCCCAAGTCACGTCACAACACTCGGTCCTCCGCCTTTTGCATCCAGTCCCCCAGCTATCTTCTTCAACACATCGTGTCTGCCCGCCTGGCTGGGGGTTGCCCTACGCTGCATTTGCCGATTCACAGTCTCCACTCAAGGACTCGTCTGCTCCAACGACCATCAGTCCTTCGACAGACATGGCCAGACCTCTGCCGCTTCAGTTTGCTGATCCTACAAACTATGTCGGTCAGTCCGGTTCTTCTCCATCCGGAGATCAAATAAAATCCATCTCCAATCCAATCCATCTAATATCGTTTCGGATTTTAGCCTTCAAATAACCTCCAAGCATAACTCACTCCATAGCTCGCTGAGGGACTTGTAATACATGAGTGTGGTAAAATAGCTTCCGCGATTGAGGATACTGAAGTAAATCCAGTTCATCCTGGGCAATCAGCCTCTCTACCAACTTAGCTGGCTGGTATAATATATTTTCTCAACGAGAGATGAAGAAGAATAAAAATACGAGGCAGTCAAAAACAAAATGTGTGTCAAATGTGTAACAGATGAGCGTGCGGCTAATGTTTGTTGCCTTATTGTGTAATTTTGTTTTACTCTTATGTTATGTAATTCCGTTTCTTATTGTAATTCAAAAGTGATAATGAAATTTTCATCCAAAAGCCAATGTAGGTATTTGTAGTTAAATTCACTCGTCATCATCCAAGATGTTTTGATATTTATTTGTAGGTTAAGTAAGGGCTTTATCCTCAATAAAAAGAAAATTACACAAATACGTGACGTTTGTCTTCGTGTCGTAATTTAGGTATTTAGTATTATTTATTCCATAGGTATAATTAAAAAAACAATAACATCGAGAGTAACGTCACTAAAGACTTGCGTCTTTTATGTAATTTACGTAAAACCACAGAATACTATATTATAAGCAAGATTATCCATGTTTTCCTTAAGTATAATTTGATTTCTTTACTGCTTTTATGCTTTTCGGTAAAGTAAGGATAAAAACGCCTACAAATTTTGAATCGGGTAGATTTCAAAAACTGAAAATTTTGATAAGATTTTGCCGATGGGTAAATTCTCTCAACATGCATTTCTCCAACTTATTCAATTAAATCCTTCAATAAATATTGATGCGGATCCCAAAACAGTTCCTTGGGGCATTCCAAAAGCCCTTGACTGGTTTTTGTAGGATACCACTGTGGCTATAATATCAAAATAACATTCTTTCATATCTATATTCCATCCAGAATACGGCCGCAGACCATGTTTTACGCACGAAACGACATTTTGACTGTTTGAATACCATTTAGTAGCTTTTCAAAGAATTAGAGTCTAGTGAAGAATACGTACACTCTTCTAAAGTGGGTCACACCTTTCTTATTCGTTCCTTGAACTTAGAGTCATTATAAAAGTAGGTAACTCTTAGAAGTATTGTTCGAAAATGTTCTCAATTCTTCTATTGTTTTTTTTGCAACTAATTATGTATGTATGAATGTCTTTATGTCTTTGTATGGTATGCTTTTGTTTTTAGGATGTGTGTCGGTTTGACGTTTATTTTTGGTTTGTTTACGTTAATATTTTATTAATTATTTTATAGTTTGTTTGTTTTGATTGATTACATTGAGTCATCTTATTTTATTATGAGCTCGTGAACTTTCTAAACAGATGGTCGGAAGTGTTTCCATAGCTTGGTAAACGTAATGATGATCATTGTACAGAAAGCAGTGATAATAGCCTAGCGGTTGAACGCTTGCCTTCTATGCAGGAGGATCTGAGTTCAAACCCGGCTCGCAGCTTGACGATTTCGAGTGCAGATCAGAATTTGATTATCACTTGCTTTAACGGTGAAGGAAAACATCGTGAGGACACCTGCACACCTGAGAGTGCTCCATACAGTTCTCAATGGTATGTGTAGTCTGCCAACCCGCACTAGGCCAGCGTGGTAGACTAAGGCCGTGCCCAGCAGTGGGACAATAGTGGGCTGATTATGAATGTATGTAAGAAGTCAAGCGCACACCGGTGGTGACAAAACCATTTTAAGCAGAACCTGTGTTGTATGGAACTATCCTATTAAGCCATTTCATCTCCGTTCCATTAATATTATGTAGTTAAACATACATAGCTGAACCGAAGAACCGGAGTGACCGACATAGCTTGTAGGATGTAAGTAAGCTGAAGTGGCATTGGGCTGGCCCTGTCTGTCTGAGCAGACGTCCGCGAGTGGAGACCGCGAATAGGCAAACGCAGCGTAGGGCGACCTGAAGAACGTGGCTGTTGGGGACTGGATGCGGAAGGCAGAGGATCAAGTTTTGTGGCGCAACTTGAGAGAGGCCTATGTCCAGCAGTGGACTGCGATAGACTGAGGATGCTTTTATCGCACAAAAAGGAAATTTCAAATTGCTTTCTTATATCTTCTAGACAAGATTCTTAATTTACCGTTTTAAGATTGGCTTATTCTTTCCTCTTCTAAATTGTATGATGTACCTCGTTAATATCTCCTACAATATCCTCCTCAAAGGAGGATATAATCCCTCCCATTAGTTAATGACCATAATAGGTTATTGTACGGTAAGCAGACAGTTTCTAGGTAAACTCCTAATATGGTTAGTAATTAGCCTAATTAGGGGAACACTGTTACACATCCTCCTGTTGACGTTTTGTTGATGGCAATTAATTATATTGAGGATGTTTTGATAATGTTTAGTAAAATATTTATACAACGTGTACTTATCAGTAATGCGTGGTCATATTTTAAGACCTCATTCAGGGTAGGCCTGGGTAACTCCGGACACATCTATATCTTCGGATATATATCCCAAAGCGGATATGTATCACTACTTCACTTTCAAAAAATAAACATATCCTATATCTATCCGAGTAACTCCGACGCCCGACATTCGACTCTGACGACTACGGTATGGAACGAAAAACTAAGTTTAGATAATCATTGTAAATAATACTTGATTTTTTAAATACGCCTTTTATTGATAGACGTCGTAAGCCTGTAAAGTATGAAACGAAATCAATTATTATGTTACTGTGTCCCTTAATCGTTCCGCGGATCTATTAAATCAGCTACAATATATCTCACTCCGTTGGATTTATTTAGTTGCCGGAGTTATCAATCTCGGACATTATAGCATACAACGTAAAGTTACTTCAGTCCCGGATATATTAAGCGGATATAACTTTGAATGATATACATATTACATATCCAATATTTTACCGGAGTTAGTTAGCCTATGTCTAATTCAGGACATAGCATAGAACAACTTTTAATATGGCACCAAACTTAAAATCGCTAAAAAAATTCAGATGTTTCCTACAAAATCAATGTCGCTCGACAAAATGTATAGAAATATATGGATGATTTATTTTTCGCGATTTCAGGTTTGAGCCCCTAGTAAAAGTTATTCGATAGCATTCCCTGAATGAACTCACGCGTTTCTGATACACGTTGTTTATGTAAATTTCTTAAGTATAAATACGTATTAGTGTGAGAGAGATAATAAGAAACCTAGGGACAAGTGGGAGAAAGTAACCGAATTCCGTAAATCCCGACCCTGATCTCGAATCCGGTCAAAGATAGAAGAAATCCAATATCACGCTTCTTCATTTCTAGGTGGAGGTAATCCTTAAGAATTTGTGCAGGTAACGAAATAATGAGAAATATAATCAGCTTCATAAAGTCATATTCATCATAATCATTATCATCGAAAGACATCCACTGTTGGACATAGGCCTCTCCCAAGCATCGCCACAACGACCAGTCCTGCGCTTTCCGCATCCAGCGGATTCCCGCGACCTTCACCAGGTCGTCGGTCCACCTTGTGGGGGGCCTACCCACACTGCGCCTTCCAGTATGCGGTTGCCACTCCAGAACTTTACGGCCCCATCGGCCATCCGTTCTTCGAGCAATGTGCCCCGCCCACTGCCACTTAAGTTTGGCAATTCTTCCGGCTATGCCGGTTACTTCGTTCTCCTGCGCATCTCCTCATTTCTGATTCAATCACGCCGGTAAACTCCAAGCATATCCCACTTCATTGACCTTTGAGTGACTTTGAGCCTTCTTATCAGGCCCATTGTGAGCGACTACGTTTCAGTGCCGTAAGTAATTACTGACAACACGCAGTCGTCAAAGGCTTTTCTTTAAAAAACATATTACATTATTTTATTCGTAATATGGTTCTCATCAAAGAAAAAGTCTATTTTACACCAACTGTTACTATTTGGACTTTGGAATAAGATTATTTCCTCAAAAGGATGAGCGTTAGCATCTTACTGTCTCTAAAGATAAACTACTGCAATAACAAATCAAGGCAAGTTTAGATACAAACTGTAACTAACTACTAATACTAGTAAAAATTCTGTAAAATTTATATCAATTTACAATCTATTTATAAATAATGAACCTTGTTATTCAATACATCTTTTAAATATAAACTTAATACTAAGAATTAAAACATAAACATTCTAAAATTCTAATACGACAGCGCACGTTTCTTCGAAGCAATATAGGACAATATCCGTACTATAACAAAAAGGAACCTTGAACGATGAACGATTGTATTAAATCATCGAGCAGGCGCGAGGCCGCGGCGCGCGCGCTCCTGACGTCACAGCCACCACGTCACGTGACGTCACCGGGTCAACACGCCGAGGTCAACGAACGACCGCCAGTTTAGTTTGGCGCGCATCGTGCAAAAAAGCGGGCGCCATCTTGTGTTTCGAATTTTGCAGGGTATCTTACTCGTTGACTGCTTTTTAAAGTTTTATTTGATTACTGAGCGATTAAAGCAATAAATTAATATTGTAATTGATTATTTTGGGAGGTAAAGTGAAAATTTAATTCTGCTCATAACATTTTCATTCGTATTTATTTAAAGTTAGGGAGCAGTTTTCATTTACAAAACACTTTTTATACCAAAATATAATCGCAAACACGTTTAGAGCTCCAAAAATGTTTATTATTGGATTGTTACGCAAACGAAGTTGATGAACGTATAAAAAAATATTACAACGCAAAAAGTGCTTGCAAAACTGGCCAAACAGGCCGTGACATCATAATAGGAGTTGCAAATTTTTTTATAGTCTCCAAAAATATTTGACCGGGCAACGAACTCTGCGTAGCCACCGACCCTGACCATGGAGCCACTTGTGACGAAAATGTGACGAAATGTTACTATTTGTGACGTGTGGCGAATGATAATTGTGGACTACGTGATAAGGGAAGAGTCACCTTTATGACATTAAGGAGTTTTTGTTGGAATTATTCCGTGGCAGAAAGGAATAGTATATTAGAAACAAATCTTCAAGGTTTCGGATCCACATGGTAGTTATTTGCCATTCGTTCCTTTAGAAATATTTTGACGATCATTTGCGAAAATAGTGGAGTTTGACTCCTGCCTGCCTGTTGCCAAGCGGAAACACGAGGTGATTTCTAAGCATTCTTAGGTTAAATATCTAGACCATATTTAATTTCTAGCCTATCCTTGCCTGTTGCCAAGTAAATTTATCCTCTTTGTTGTGCATTAATAACCAGTTCCGTACCAACCAATTACATTGATGATTTTTTTGGTGTTTCCTGCGATGTTTACGAGGGCGTCAACCCGTGTGCCAATTGACTTATTTGCCACCTGACTAATCTACAAAGATTCTTGAGAATTTTGAGTGGTTTGTTCTAAAAATACTTTTAAAAACATTATTTTATGCTGCTGTCAGCGAAAAAGAAATTATGAAAGTTTTTCTACAAACTATGGTTAGTACTTAGTAGCTTATTATCAGCTTTTCCTTATTCATTTATCTTTTCTCGTACCTATTCGGGTTCCTCAAAATCCTAAGCTTTCGTTTTTCGTTTAGTTTTTTTATAACTCTCTTCATTGCTATGTTATAACGTTGTGACTTCTGTAACTTTTTTCGTAATTTTAGAGCCAATTTAAAAAGGTCTCTTCTCAAATAGAGAAGGTAACTACATTGATCACTACGCTTTTTCACTGAGTCCATACTTCTGACTGTCAACTCTATAATATATTATAATATATAACACAAAAAAAAACTTCTGTCGTACCGACATATTTTTATTTTATATTAATTTTATTTTTTGTTTTTTTATGTCCAGCAGTGGACGTCCATCGGCGGAAATGATGATGATAATGATGATGATGTTTTTGGGCCATTTTTACATACATATAATACATAAGAAACACCCAGACCAACACAAACGCACTTATGTTCATCACACAAATATTTGTGTCCTAATCGAACCCACATCCTCGTGATCAGCAGTCCGACACTCGAACCACTAGACCACAGACGTCGTCAAAAGCTACATAATGATAATAATTCATGCCGTGGGAAAAAGATTAGCCAGTCAGCAGGTTGGTAACGAGGCTAACGACGGCCTAGGGTGTGCCGAACGATCAGGGTGGGGATTCGATTCCCACAGGACGCAAATATTTATGTGATGAACATAAGTGTTTGTGTTGGTCTAGGTGTTTCTTATGTATTATAAGTTAGTATTTACAAAATAAAAATGTACATAAGTATCATATCCATTGTCTAGTACCGATAGTACAAGCTCTGCTTAGTTTGGGACTAGAAGTGCTGTCTAAAAATGTCCCAAAAATATTTGTAGTTATTTATGTTTATAATTAAATATCGTCACTCGTGCACTCGTTTTAATGCACCCTAAGAAAATACGCCTACTTACTGCCTCGTTGGTCTAGTGGTCGCAAGTGCGACTGCTGAGCGTGGGGTCCTGGGTTCGATTCCCGAGTCGGACAAAGTGTTATTGGGTTATTAAGTATTTTATATTGTTTAGAAATAATCAAATCTATCGTTCAATAACAATTTAAACATACAATTTAAGCCTTGAGAAAATAGATATTCTATTTAAAATTTGTTCATCGACCTTTGACGCTGACTGTATGATAATCAACACAAAATAAAGATGGAAAAAAATATACAGATGATAGTCGACCGCACGTCAGTAGTAACAGTTTGACCTTAGTTTTCGAATTCAAGTGTTACTTTACCGCGCGCGGTTGACCGTACATACATTTCTACATTTAAAACTATACAATATGTAACAAAAACTCTGTTGTTCCTGTAAGCTACGTTATCGGAATTAATATTCATGCGTAAGGACACAAGTCATTTGGAAAAACTCTTTAATTAAAATAACAAAATTAAATATTAAATAATTATTTATTAAAATATGTTAGCACTTAAGTCAATAAATTATATTACTCAAAACTCACTCACTCAGTGATTATATCAATAAAAATAATTTAATGTTAAATCATTATCAATTGTAAATGGAAAGTGTTATAATCACTTTTAAGAGTTTTTCCAAATGAGTTGTGTCCTTAGTCCTTACGTATGAATATCGATTCTGATAACGTAGCTCACAGGAACAACAGGGTTTTTGTAACATGTTGTATTTCGCAACGTTTTCAACATTTCAGGTCTGACGATAATGCGAAATCAGATTTCATAATCCTTATTAATCGCATTGCTTAGTCATCCTCCATACATACCTTCTCATTGGACCATCTTAAAACGATAAGAAGGATACCAGCGTTGAGCACCTACTACAAGGGTTCAACGCCTTTATAGTTCAAAAATATTGCGCATCATGGTGTAACCACCTGGACTTCAAACTTCAACCTACCCCACGTGTTATCATGAATCATTTTCTTACGCATTTAAGTCAATAAATACGTAAATGGTAGGTATGTAAATACTAAATAATTGAAGGGGTACCATTGGCCCACGAATTATACCAGGTCAATCAACTTAGGTATTTTTGTTTGTATGTGTACTAGTGTACCTAGTCAAGCAGGTAATCTACCTTTAATCTTAATTATACCTAATATATTGGGTTCAATATCACTTGTAATGTTAGTGACACGAAAACTTTGCTAATGTAGGAAATTTTGTTTATGGTTGTCTGTGGAAGTAAAACTAATATGGAGTTTTCCCGCGCAAACAGATTTATATAAAATGAAATTTAAATGCACTGATACAAATTATTAATTATGCAAATATTATTGGTTTATTCAGTCTGTTATAAATCAAACACCTAATAGCACTTATTACTATGCTAAACAAAACATTGGTAATCACATCAATCTAGGTACACATAAATCATTAGGAACATCTACTAATAAAAAAAGAAAATAATTAAGTACTCCCTGTAAATTCGAATTTTAAAAATAAATGTCAGTACAATTGTTTTTTTTTTGTGTATTTGATTAGACAGCTTGATGTAATCGATATGAAAAAATATCAAGTCACAGATTACCTATTAGTTACTAGGTAAGCCAAGTCAGTAATGATTCTAAAAGAAAAATCAACAAATTACTGTTTACTTGTAAACAGGAAAACATCGTCGGATGGAACATTTCTTCCTAGTTTCTTAGTTCCGTGGTCGCTCCAATTTAGCGTTCATTCCCCCGAGTCGTGAATACTCGCGATTTCTCCGTCACTTGTGTGGCAAACGTATTAATTATATTCAGCCTTGTCTGCAACGTCATTGTATGTAGTGTCGCACTTGAATTTTTGATAAATAACCTGTTTTAGGTTTTGTTTCTAATGTTGTTATGTAATGTGAATAGCCCTCTTTTGTTTAAAAGTGATTTAGTCGAAAGTATTGTTTACATTCAAGCGTGTGTTTGTGTTAACTATGTAGGAGAATAACCAATGTAAATAAACACATTTTTCTTTAAGAATTTTCCTCTTAGGAGGCAGAAACTACAGCCAGAAAGCAACCAGGAATCTCTGTAGGTGATTGTATATGACTATGTAATCTACATAGGGCAAAATACTGATATAATGTATAACTATGTAGGTCTTAGACCGACCTCGACGTCGGTTTAAAAGTAAAATTCAGTACCTATGTGATATTTTTGCCAAAAATATTTTTTTTTTACATTTAAACCGACGAAATCGTCCTGTCATCATCTCTTACGACACCCTAGGATGAATTTTAGAATTTTAGGAAGCCAAGACTGACGAATTCGCCATGCAAAATTCAAATCCTACTCGTTGAACTTTTTTGGGAAACCCACTCCTAGACGCGGCCTCTCCCAATATAATGGTAATGCCCGCACCCACCACGCAGGGTTAGCAGGTTGCTGACCGCCAAGCCAGTCATCGTTCACCGATGACGTTGCTGCCCGTCTACAGTATAGAATATTAGTTGTGAAGATGGTTGAACCCACTGCTAGACGCTGGCCTCTCCCAATAGAAAGGTAATGCCCGTACTTACCTCGCTGGGTTAGCAGGTTGCTGACCGCCAAGCCAGTCATCGTTCACCGATGACGTTGCTGCCCGTCTACAGTATAGAATATTAGTTGTGAAGATGGTTGAACCCACTGCTAGACGCTGGCCTCTTCCAATAGAAAGGTAATGCCCGTACTTACCTCGCTGGGTTAGCAGGTTGCTGACCGCCAAGCCAGTCATCGTTCCCCGATGACGTTGCTGCCCGTCTACAGTTTGGTATATTAGTTGTGAAGATGGTTGAACCCACTGCTAGACGCTGGCATCTCCCAATAAAAAGGTAATGCTCGTACTTACCTCGCTGGGTTAGCAGGTTGCTGACCGCCAAGCCAGTCATCGTTCACCGATGACGTTGCTGCCCGTCTACAGTTTGGTATATTAGTTGTGAAGATGGTTGAACCCACTGCTAGACGCTGGCTTCTCCCAATAAAAAGGTAATGCCCGTACTTACCTCGCTGGGTTAGCAGGTTGCTGACCGCCAAGCCAGTCATCGTTTACCGATGACGCTGCTGCCCATCAATGGCCAAGCTGAAATTAAAATCTATTGATCTCAAATCAATTCGAAAACCAAACATACCAAGAATATATTATTAGTATTGGATGCTTTGGAAAAAAACAGTAATTATTTTATTTTATTTATATAATTTACTAGCCAATGCCCGCGACTTCACCCGCGTGAATGTCGTTTATCGCGCATCTCTCGGGAACTGTTCATCTTCCCGGGATAAAAAGTAGCCTATATGTTAATTCGGGTTAATATCTATCTGTATGCCAAATTTCATTAAAATTGGTCCAGCAATTCTTGAGTTATAAATGGTGTAACCAACTTGACTTTGTTTTATATATTTCGATGTACACTAGGTATCATAGCTAATTGGCCAAAAAGCTGGCACTCTCTTTATAAGTAAATCATTATATCAAAAGATAATTATCACCAATAAAACCATTTTACAACTTGTTTCGCCGCTTCCTTTCCTGTTTACAATTCAATTAATTTTTTCCAAATTAATCTAGGGGACAATTAATATCTGTCAAATTAATCAGGTTCATTTACGATATTTTTTTGTTATTTCTTGACCAGTTTATCTTTGCAATTTACGGTGGCGCTGCTTGTCAAGAGAACGTCAAAAAATATATGAATAATACATAATTTTGTACCTATAGTCCCACATTTCGCCACCTGCGTAAATTAGTTGGTAGTTTCGTTGTTATTAACATATCAATCTGATGATCATTAATACTTCCCATCCTAAAACTAGTTTCAGTGTTATTATTTATTTGGAATGACTGATGATCTAACCAATAATTTGATCCCTGTCATGTTTTGTAATGGGGAAATTTATTTATTTGGCTTTACTTGTCTTTGACGAAGAACGTAGTGTCATCGGCGAATTTATCTATGAAATGACTGTAATGATGAATGTTTGCGAAATGAATTCGTAAGACATGTTTAATAATGATTGTGTAATGTCTCCGTCATCAACTCAGCCTATCGCAGTCCACTGCTGGACATAGGCCTCTACCAAGTTGCGCCACAACACTCGGTCCTCTGCCTTCCGCATCCAGTCGCCCCCAGCAACGTTCTTCAGGTCGTTGGACCACCTGGCGGGGGGGCGCCTTACGCTGTGTTTGCCGATTCGCGGTCTCCACTCATGGACTCATCTGCTCCAGCGGCCATCGGTCCTTCTACAGACATGGCCAGCTTACTGCTACTTCAGCTTACTGATCCTACAAGCTATGTCGGTCACTCCAGTTCTTCTCCGGATAATCTCATTACGGATTTTATCCTTCAAAGAAACTCCAAGCATAGCTCGCTCCATAGCTCGCTGAGCGAGTTTGAATTTTTGGACTAGCCCAACTGTCAGTGTCCAACTGTCCACGTCTCGGCACCGTAAGTCATGACAGGCAGGACGCACTGGTTGAAGACCTTTGTCTTCAAACTTTGCGGTATAGGCGTGCCGAACGGCGTCTCCATCAGTGTTTAAATTACAGATAACGCACAGATAGAAGTAAAATACTCACCATCAACCCTATATTTTAACTTATGACATTTACTTTCCTGAAAAAGATTAGATGATTTAGTATAAAGACACACAGAAATCAAAAGAAAGGGTGCTACAAGCACTAAAAGCAGAACCCTTTAGAAAAGAGCTTCAATTTAATTTATTTCCAAATGCAATACAACCTTATTCTTAGTTTATACTAAACCTCTTAAGGGATCATTGTACAAAAAAACAGCTGATCCCTACATTTGTGTTCACATAAATCGACAAAATATAGGGATCAGCTGTTTTTTTTTGCGATTTCCGGATTTATCCCATAGTAAAAGTTGTTCATACTGATGACAATGACCCCTTAAGAGGTTTAGTAGAAACCAAGAATCACGTTGTATATTTCTCACAATCCACAACACAAAAATATATATCTCCAAATTTCACCACACCATTCACTCCCGAATCATTCCACATTCACTCCCAAACTCACATTCATCATTCAGAGAGACAGTTTTGTAAAATTCACACGTTCGATAACGCATTCAAACGTTTGATAGCAGTATCTGTGTGATATCGTCTTAATTACGTGGGGTCAACGACCGGCGCGGCGCGTAAAAAGTTCGCCGGCGAGTTTAATGTCTATGGCCGACGGCCGACCACGTGCGTGTTGTTTATGTTTTAGCGCGGGAAAATATTTGTTTGTGGTCTTTGATTGAGGTATTTATTCTGTTGAACTATGATTAAACTAGAGTAATTTATGTTTTATTTGGTTACTTAATAACCATTGTGAATATACTAACATAGCCGAGATTTAAAAGTGGAGTTGCAGTCTGTTGAACTTGTTTTTAGTCATTGTATCTAATTAAATATTTAGAACTTTAAACAAATGGAAAATTGAGTGAGAATTGAGTGAACTCGTAATTTTATTGGAATGAGGCGAATAATAGAAACCAAATACCTTAGAATACAAAAGCAACTTTCTGTTTTAGTAGCGTAGAACTGGTAGGAAAATCGAGTAATTTATGTTTTATTTGGTTACTTAATAACCATTGTGAATATACTAACATAGCCGAGATTTAAAAGTGGAGTTGCAGTCTGTTGAACTTGTTTTTAGTCATTGTATCTAATTAAATATTTAGAACTTTAAACAAATGGAAAATTGAGTAAGAATTGAGTGAACTCGTAATTTTATTGGAATGAGGCGAATAATAGAAACCAAATACCTTAGAATACAAAAGCAACTTTCTATGTTTTAGTAGCGTAGAACTGGTAGGAAAATCGAGTGAAAACTCACTAGTGAGCATAGAAATAATTCCAAAGAAGGCGTTTGTATGATGCTGTACAGTAGTTTACAGTATCATTAAACATTATAATTAAACAGAAAATGTCTGAAGACCACCACACTCAGTAAAGATGTTACGAGCCAATGATTTTTTAAAGTATCATTGCTAGGAGCATATTTCGCAATATCGCTCGCCTTTGCCATATATTTCAATGAAGGAAGGGTCACATACGACGCAGATAGTATCTAATAAAATAAATCATCCTTAGTGCTGATCAAAAGCCTCTAAATGAGCGCTTTATTATCATATACATAAACTTAACCAGTCCATTACTGTCCCACTGCTGGGCACGGGCCTCTTCTCAGTACGAGAAGGCTAAGGCCTTAGTCCAGCACGCTGGCCTAGTGCGGGTTAGCGGACTACACACACCATCGAGAACTGTATGGAGCACTCTCAGGTGTGCAGGTTTCCTCGCGATGTTTTCCTTCACCGATAAAGCAAGTGATAATCGAATATAAATCCGCACATGAATTCGAAAAGTCAGAGGTGCTTTATTATCAAAGGAAAACTTTTAACAATCGCCTCGCCTTTGCAAACATATCAGTAATCGGTGTTTTTGTTCTACCCGACTGCCCCAGAAAGAGGGAAGGAGTGTTATGCTTTGAAGGTCCTTTCCGTCTGAATAGAGCCTTAGCCGACTTGCGACGGGACGACGCCATCATTTCGACGTAGACGAGCCTATTGGTCGTCTTTACGACAACTACGGGTGAGGAAAGGTTAGACTATTCTCGGAAAACCACGCGGAACTAAGCGATCATGGTATCAGATAATTAGATTTAGAAAGAGATTGAAAACAATCAACTATGGACTATTCAAATTCAAAATTATTTTCTTGTTTTAATTTGATGACGTCTGTGGTCTAGTGGTTCGAGTTCGGTCATCTGTGGTTCGAGTGTCGAACTGCTGATCACGTGGTCGTGGGTTCGATTCTCACAGGACACAAATATTTGTGTGATGAACATAAGTGTTTGTGTTGGTCTGGGTGTTCCTTGTGTATTATAAGTATGTATTTACAAAAAAAATTATATAGGTATTAGATCCATTGTCTAGTACCTATAGCACAAGCTTTGCTTAATTTGTGACTAGATGGTACTGCGTAAAAAATTCCCAAAAATATTTTTATTTATTTTATTTATTCAAATACATATACCTAAATACAGGCACTATGAATAAGTTTACTCTAGCTGCATAGTACCAAATAGTAGGTCCTATGGAGTAGAACCGAAAAGAAACTACTAGGTACTCTTATTTTTTCATTATTACAATTACAATCATATTGCAGTTCACTTACGCATCAGGACAGGCAATGTGGTGGACTGCCTTAACCCTTCTCACTCTGAGAAGAGGACGGTGCCTCACACCGGCGCGGCACAGTAATGGGATGTCTATGGTAAACAACACATAAAAGGGTATCTTACTATTACTCAAAATTAAAATTCTTTAAATATTAAGACAGCATAGAATTAAAACGAGTTGTAAAAAAATGACAATTTGGAAGCAATGCAGTTTTCGTAAAGCGCGTTGTCCTTGTCGTGCGAAACGGAGATTGCACTATTTAATTGGAATGTGTAATATCTACCTACTAGTAAGATATTATTAGATATCGTGGGGTAATTACTACACAAATCACTTTCACCCAGACTCACCCCATCCATACTCACCCACACCCTATACCATACACACCCCACCCATACTCACCCACACCCACCCCCATACACACCTTACAAACAACCTCACATCCTCTTTCACCCTATCTCACATCCACTTCTTGCATGATAGCTAATATATTATTTTAATATTGTGTCCTAATATTACTATTATCAAATTAATTCAATTAATGTTTTCTTAAAGTGCTTTACTTGTACTGTACCTATAAGTGGAAGTTCGCTGATGCCTGTGATACAGTGTTTTACATTACTACAGGCACCAACGGTTCAAAATTACTGATAATGCCCTTTTAGTATGTACTTAGCTACTTAAACTCATTTTTGTTAAACCATTATTAGTGGCAAATTTTTTTTTTTTTTTTAAATCGAGTTTCCGATATTTAGTCATCATTTCAGCCGAAAGACGTCCACTACTGGACATAGGCCTCCCCCAATAAAGGGGGGGATATGCCATAATCGCCACGCCTGGCAGGCGGGTTGGCGATCGCAGTTGGTTGGTTAAATCCTCAGAAAACGCTGCTGCCCATCCTCTGGTGAATCCCTTACGGCCAAAATGAATATCCAATCTATCCACGATTTGGCCTACTAGAGATAGAAATTTGACATATTTTGTATGCAGCTTATGTCAAATTCCTATCTCTAGTAGGGCAAATCGTGGATAGATTGGATATTAATTTTGGCCGTAAGTCGCCTTTTACGACACCCATGAGAAGAGATAAGGGTGGTGCTATTCTTTAAGTCCGGCACCACACGGACTAGTCCGATATTTAGTAAACTAAAGTATTTTCAGATGGATGTTTTTGAGCGGATAAACTGATCAACCTCCTTTCTTTTTCGTTTTGTGCGCTGGATACAGCTTTTGGCACTTTTAATAGTGCTGAAATATCGGAAACTCGAAGATGGTGATTTACACGGTAAATATCCCGTGATATCTAATAAAATTTGTGCAAGTGACCATGTTATTATTATTATTTTGGAAAAGAGGTAAGGTCTATGCAAGTCCCCTATGTCACTGCGACCTAAAAGATCTATTGTAACGCCTCTAATAGTATACTACAGCACCTCTCCAAGCCGCAAGCCAACCATAAAGTCGACTATAGCCTTGGGGTTTGAGGATCTGATCTCATCAGCTGAGATTGTGTGGCCTCCAAGATGCTGACTTCTAATGTGGTGCACTGCATCACATTCGCATAGGATATGAATGGGCGTTTCGTCCTTTTCGCGACAAAATCTGCAAACTGTGATATCTGTGAGGCCCATCCTGTGTAGATGTTTGTTCAGTTTACAGTGCCCTGTAAGGGTTCTAGTCAGGATCCTTATATGGTTCCTGTTAAGCGAAAGCGCTTCTTTTGTAAATCTCTTCCTGAAGCCTACTAGAAGCGCTTTCGAGTGCTCTTGGCCTGGGGTTTTTTTCCAAAGTCTAATGCTTTGATGAGTTCCCCAGTCCTTAAGATTAGCCGAGGTGATGCATTTCGGAACCCCACAAATTGGCTCCGGCCCTACAGTGGGGCATTCCGCACCAGCTCTAGCGAGTTCATCAGCGGCTTCATTACCCCTAATTCCGCAGTGCCCAGGTACCCATCCTAGTGTCACAGAATTTGTTTTTCCTAGCGAATTTAGTAGCTAAGTGACCATGTTAGTTTAAAAACTCATATTACTGGTAAGATTTCTTCTAATTAGGGCCGATAGTCAATAGTCTGATAACTTTTAACTTAGGAATAAATGTGATGTTTTGACAGATTTTCTATACTACAACTGCCAAAATGTCAAATTTATTCCTCAGTTAAGAGTTAACTGGCTATTGAAAGACCGTCCCTTAATATAATTAATCTCTAATTTAAACTGACATTACAGACGTCAAAACTGTTCTAATGTGAATATCTTCAGCACATAGAATGCTCGTAAAGGGTTATAAAAACAACACTTCTATAGGGCCTATGGGGCCTATGGGGCCTATGGGGCCTATGGGGCCGTCATGGTCAGATGGCTCTTAATTCGAACTTGATGTGTCCTATGCCTTATTCGACAGTTTATATACAAGAACCATGATAGAATGTACTTTTCCTACATTTGTATAGGGTGAGAGTACCAACTGATGTCTTTCAAAATGTATTTTCTAATTTTAGAGATTGTGATAACTTTTCACTTCGAACACCATAATTTTTAATGATATTTTGATGCACTAAACTTTCATCATCTATTTTTATAATAATGATTAAAAAATATGGTAGAAACTTATAAAATACTGATTTGATTTCTTTAAAAACTGAGACCGCCGAAAATATAAAACAAAACATACAGCCAGACACAGTCATGAATTATGACCTATTATATACATAAATATACCTACTATAATAGAACTGAGTCTTTTGCCACTCCATTCAACAACCCACCATACCAAAACCATCCACCAAACTAAACAGCCATCATATCCTCGATCGTTAACATTTCCTCTACCATGCGCAGGCGCATAGTATTCCTTTAGGAGATCTGTGCCGGGTTCGATGGCCGCGAGCACGTGGCTCGCGCAACACCCCGACCGCTCGCAAGTCGCAAAAACACAGGGAACACAACACTGAATCACTGCCATCCGACGGCGGGTGTAGGGTTGGCACTACTAGACTAGGGTATATTATATTTCTAATGAATTATATCAAAGGACTTTGTAGTCCAATTTCCGTTCAAGTTTAGTCGTGATCACTGAATGTGCCAATTAAAAATCTAAAAAGTGTAACACGCTAATTTGACAGCACTAAAATTGTTGCCATCTCTTTCTTGTATTTACTATTAGTAAAAGAGAGCTATAGTTTCAAATAAGTTTAGTTTAGGCTCCACGCATTTAAAAACACTCTAGCTAGGGCAGTCATGTAATTGGAGTGCGCTTGATCTGTTGAACATATTTCGACCTACATATATTCCAAGGTTATTATACTTAGGGTCAAATTCAATATCTTATGGTTTTTGACAGATACGATTAGTCAAAACTATTTTCGACTGGAATTTCAGTCAAAACTAGTTTTGTCCAACCTCCTTAGTCAAAACTAGTTTCGACTGTTTTCGTCAGTGAGAACTAGTTTTGACCGGCAAGGAGTTCTGAGTGTAACATATCTATCTTCATTACATCTATCCAGCTGGGTACAGACGCTCTTCAGGATCTCATACCGACAATGTATGGCCTACGGATGGCTCCGGGTCTTGGAGTTGAATAATTAAGTGAGATTTGTATCAGTAAACGATACAAAAGAAATCCTAGTCTGAGTTGCTCAAAATTATTACTTATTTTTAATAACATATACGTACAGGTACGTGTCAACCCTAGCGAGTACGGCTCGTCGTCTAATGAATAGTATTTATGTAATGAGAATAGGAAACACATTGTCTGTCTAACGCGGTTCAATTATAATTATAACAAGTAAGAAATTAATAACATTCATATTTTTCATAGTTATAGCTAACATAACCAAGCTACGGTCAATGGTAGATATTTCTTTACGAAATGTTGAGTGAATGTCAATCTATGCAGAAAAATAATAATTTGATGTTTTTTTATAGGTAGGTATATGTTCAGTCGAATCAAACGATCTTCTTCTTCTAGCGACATGAGATACATAACGATAATAAGTCATGCCGTGAGAAAAAGATTAGCCAGTCAGCGGGGATGACTGCCCAGAGTGCGCCGGACGATCAATTAAATATCGTCACTCGTGGAGGCTCTTTTAATGCACCGCCAAACGATGTCAAACTGTAACTACTGAAGTGCGGTCGACCGTACAATGTTTAAAAAATAAAAGCGAGTTAGTATTACATGTCCGTGTGGTGCCGGACGCAAAGAATTGCACCACCATATATTCCACTATATCTTCTCATGGGTGTCGTAAAAGGCGACTAAGGGATTCACCAGAGGATGGGCAGCAGCGTTCACCGAGTATTTAACCAACCAACTGCGATCGCCAACTCGCCTGCCAAGCGTGGTGATTATGGCATATCCTCCCTTTTGGGGGAGGCCTGTGTCCAGTAGTGGACGTTTTTCGGCTGTAATGATGATGATAGTATTACAATGTCATCCAGTTCTGAGTATATGTTTAAAGTTTGAAGTCTCTAGCTCATCGTGAAGTTATTAAAATTCTTTGCAAAAAAAACTCCGAACAGACTAACACATACAAGATAGCGAGTTAATAAAAACAAAACCGGCCAAGAGCATGTCGGGCCATGCTCAGTATTATAGGGTTCCTTAAGTAGGTGTAATTACAAACGAATCAAATCGAATATTAATCATGCCTATTTATATTTTGCAATAATCGGCAAGTCCGTGTGGTGCCGGACTTAAAGAATAGCATCACCCTTATCTCTTCTCATGGGTGTCGTAAAAGGCGACTAAGGGATTCACCAGAGGATGGGCAGCAGCATTCTCTGAGTATTTAACCAACCAACTGCGATCGCCAACCCGCCTGCCAAGCGTGGCGATTATGGCATATCCCCCCCTTAATTGGGGGAGGCCTTTGTCCAGTAGTGGACGTCTTTCGGCTGTAATGATGAATAATCGGCAGCATTCGCGACTCAGAGCGTGTTGCTAGTAGCGCATGTCAGTCATTTCCAAAGAGATTTTAGTAAATATTTAATGTCTTTGGTCATTTCAAAGTTACTTTTTGTGATTTTTTCAAATAGAAAGTAGCTAAAGGAGCATTATATGCTATGATATTTTTTCTCTAAGGTCAATGACCTTTGAACTAGGACGTTTCAAGTATTTTTCAGTTTTCTCTCTATAACTCAAAAAATTATAATCACATTATACTCGAAATAATTTTAAAAGAGAGTTTTCACAAAGGTCTATCAATGTGAAAGATTATAAGTTTCTACATTGCATAGTTTAGAAATGGCAGGGGGGGGACACATTGCAAGCCACTTTGGCGGGCTATATTTCGCAGATGGTACACCTGATAAAAAAGTGGTGTATGAAACATTACCTTCATTTTAGTAGACCTATTCAATGATATCCCAAACGAGGGGGTGCAGCGAAAAAAAAAAAAATTTCCCCATTTCACATGTATGGACGCCACCCCTAAAATACGGAAAAACTATTTTTTTATTCTTTTAAAATTGAGATCTATATGTAGACTATTTTTTAACAAAATTTCATTTACTTATGTTTATAACTGTAGAAGTTATTAAGCTGTAAAGGATTAGGACAGACGGACAGACGGACAGACGGACGGACATGACGAAACTATAAGGGTTCCTTGTAGGACTTCGGAACCCTAAAAACGTGGTAGTTAATAATAAGAAAACACAATGGTTTAAGATCAGCTTTTACATAACCCTTACGATAGTCAGTATTTGATTATCATCGTGAGAAACATGCACACCAGAGAGTACTCCATACAGTTTTTGATAGTGTGTGTAGTCTACCAACCCGCACAAGGCCAGCGGGGTGGACTAAGGCCTTCTCATTCTGAGAAGAGGCCCGTGCCCAGCAGCGGGACAATAAGAGGCTGCATATGTATGTAAAAAGAATAAGGAAGAAACGTAAGGTACCTCACACGCGTACAAACCATCTATAACGTGTGTTGTATACTGGTCTTGACAACGGCGACAAGAACAAATAGACATGGAGTTCCGGCGTGGACATACTGGATACATGGTGTGTCCACCGTGTAAATTACAATACACACCTGTATGTTTGAAACATCAACAACATCGCGCTGTGGAAATGTGGTTATTCTACCTAGGGGAACATGGAGGATTTTCCAAACGGTTACGTTACATTCGGGAAACACCACGTATGAAAGTCATTTCGTACTGTCCAAAAAAAAGAGTAGTCGAATTTAACTTCCATTTTTTATCCGTCTTTGGGTGACGTCAGCTACATCTTATTATGAAACAGACCATGTTCCTTAACCGACTCGACTAACTTTGCAGTTAATTCAAAGTAATATATATGTGCCTATCCTTAGAGCTCCTTTACACTAGCGTTTCTCCGGCGTAGGAGTTCGATAAATATGTGTAACTGTGTTTTAGGATCCTGTACAAAAATGGGATTCCAAAGGGTCTTAACTGACAAGAATAAGTAATTGAAAAGACAAACTATCCACCAAAATACGAAAGATCTACCAACAAGGAATACATTTAAATCCAGGTATTTTCAATCAATCAACTCAGCCTATCGCAGTCCACTGCTGGACATAGGCCTCTCCCAAGTTGCGCCACAACGCTCGGTCCTCTGCCTTCCGCATCCAGTCCCCCCCAGCCACGTTCTTTAGGTCGTCGGTCCACCTGGCAGGTATTTTGATTGATCTCAAAGAACGAACATGTTCTGTTTGTTTGTGAACACGTTTGTTTTCATTATGATCCTTCACTCCTCATCATAATTATGGCAATTAAGTGAAGGAAAATGCATCTGTATTTCCGGGCACTTATAACCCTAACGCCTTTAAAGCTGGAGTGAATCGGCACCTAATAGGTTTGCTCGCTCCATCGTCGACCACATCCTGACAAAGCTGTCTAGATTGTGGTCAAGAGCAGATCTATACATCATTAAAAAAAAACCTCTTATTTAATTTTCACCACCTCTTAGTATGGAGATAAAATACTGTGCGACGTGTGCGTCGCGTTGTCGAACGTTTATCAAACGCCTACGCTTGAGAAACTCTTGTGTGTAGGGGCCCTTACTAATATGTTACTAAATAGAGTAGTGTTTTGCTATACAGGCGTGTACGAACTGTACGACGTATTTCTTTAGAAGTAAAACAATATAATGTTACGATATTGAACTTACAGCAGATTGATAGTAGTGATAGCCTAGCGGTTGTTTGCTTGCCTTCAATGCAGGAGGGTCTGAGTTTGATCCCTGCCCGCACCCTCAGAGGTGCAAAGCAAATCCGAAAAGGTGGCGTAAATCCGAAAAGTCAGCTTTTCGGATTCATGTGTGGTTCAGAATTTGACTATATTTACGGGAATTCGCGCACAACAACGACCATACAGCCCAATAGACGCCTAATATTGAATATAATGCGCACAATAAATTCTGCCACAAGCTGAGGCAATATATAATACTGCAATCCAATTGGCCTTATCAAGGCGGCTATTGGCTATATAATCACTAACGCGGCAGTTTTGACGGCTCATATAAGTGGGCGAATAGTGGCGACCCACATTAGTGAAATTTCATAGATGTGTGACAGACATCAGTCGCCTGTTATGAGGCATCTATGGGGTGTATGATCGATGGCACACAATTAAATCAAAACAAAACAAACATTTGATTGAAACAAACATTGATTATCACTTGCTTTCACCGTAAAGGAAAAACGCCGTGAAGAAACTTGCACACCTGAGAGTGCTCCAAAATGTTCTTGATGGTGTGTGTGTGTGTAGTAGGCCAACCCGCACTAGGCCAGCGTGGTGGACTAAGGCCAGAATCCTTAACATTCTAAGAAGAGACGCGTGTCCAGCAGTGGGACATTAATGTTTATTGAACTTACACGCTTACGACCTAAGCTATGAAGTAAACTAGACTATACTTAAAATAAATAAAATAAGATCATAGGCAATCCTAACAACATTGGCAAGTTATTATAAGATATGGAATTCAAAGAAATATTAAAATAAAAATTCATAAGATCACTGCAAAATATAATAATTTCACAATTTTAGCTAGTAAATTCGTCCGTGTGGTGCCGGACGCAAAGAATTGCACCACCCTTATCTCTTCTCATGGGTGTCGTAAAAGGCGACTAAGGGATTCACCAGAGGATGGGCAGCAGCGTTCTTTGAGTATTTTAACCAACCAACTGCGATCGCCAACCCGCCTGCCAAGCGTGGCGATTATGGCATATCCCCCCAACATTAGCTTGGGGGAGGCCTATGTCCAGCAGTGGACATCTTAAGGCTGAAATGATGAATGATGAGCTAGTAAATCAAATTATGTTAATTAAATAAGCAAACGAAGAGAATCAGATTACATCTCATTTGTCTTCGATGACAAATAACGCACGTAATTATTAAGTATTTTAGCGTTGAGCTAGAAAAATATTAGCTCCTGAATTCCTATAACTGTCTTATTTTAGTTAATAATTTTATAATTTTTACATATATTAAATTCGAAAGAAAAATGTGCAGTTTGTTGATGGCTATTTTAAAAGTAGAAAAAGAAAGTACCGAATCCTACTAATATTATAAAGGCGACATGTTTGTTTGTTTATTTGTTTGTCCTTCAATTACGCTGAAACCGATAAACGGATTTGAATGAAATTTGGTACAAAGAGAGACCATAACCCGAATAAATATATTCGCTAAATTTTATCCCGGGAATACAGACAGTTTCCGAGAGATCCACGATATTACCTCTCTATGACTAACCGAATTTTTCGCAGGAGAAGCCGAGAGAATAGGCTGTAACAATTTATTCTTTTTTTAAAAAAGCTAAAGCTGGTGTTTTTCCCTAATATTACACAAAAACCTCTATATAGTTGTTTCTGAAAAACTTGTAAAAGGTTCCGATGATTAGTATTATCATGAAATGCTGCCATTTTTGTTCCGTGTAAGGGTGATTATGGTATGAATGATGCTGCTTATCCTTCATCCCGTAGTCACCCTTAATGATACCCTAGTGGGTGTCAAGACTTTTCACAGACTGCCGTACAATTACAGTTAAAACACAATAATGTAGTAAATTTACTTGTAGATGTACACTCGACCAAACGGAATCATGACCCACCATAAGCTTAATTTTCTACAAACATTCTAAAACAATTAGGTCGAATTTCGTTTAAAGATATTTCCCTGGCAGCAAACTTGTTATCAATTTTATCGGGCAGTGACAGGTGACAGTTAGTTAACCAATTTCTTTGATTGACAGTTTCCTTATATTCAAAATGTCCGTAGTCCAGCACGATGCTAATAATAAGAAAATTTTACTGTTTTGACAATTTCATACGAATTATCGGCCGAGTGGGTCATGATTCCGATTTGTTGACTGTACGTACATATACAAAATAAGAGGTGTCGAACTTGCGTACTCGTAAAATTTTATGTACTGCAATAATTATTAGATTATTATCATCGTATCAGTTTTTAAGCCTCCGTTAAGGTTAGACCATGATGAATGTTATCATAATTATATGCTTCGTAGTTGACGGATGATCGTAGCATCGTATTACACTGAGTTATTGACGTATTTCTCATTTTATTAGGTGTGGCCTAGAGAAAATATCTCTAGAGAAAATGGCCATAATATCGTAAGGCTGACTTACGCAACGTCAGTTAGCGAAGGGTTAACTTCACTAGCCCAAGTGCTAATTAAACAAATAAGTTAATGTTGTTTTTTTTTTTATCTTTATTGGGAAATAAAATAGTTACACAATACATTGCTTAATCTTATTACAGTGTTGTTAAAAACGAAGTAAAGGCGTTACCCACACCAATTTCCGCGAAAATATTTTACCGAATATAATTAAACGTGTGCGTTAATTTCGAAGCGAGTTATTAACAATAAATAATCTAATATTAAATACTATTTACGACACCCATGAGAAGAGATAAGGACTAAGGGATTCACCAGAGGATGGGCAGCAGCGTTCTCTGAGTATTTAATCAACCAACTGCGATCGCCAACCCACCTGCCAAGCATGGCGATTATGGCATATCCCCCCCTTAATTGGGGGAGGCCTATATCCAGTAGTGGACGTCTTTCGGCTGAAATGATGATGATGATGATGAGATACTATTTTAACATTTGAATAGCCATTCTTTTAAATAAGTGTGAAAGTGCGAAAATGTGAAGCGTGTGTTACCCATGGACGAATAAAAAAAGGCGGTCGGAATCTCGCTAAACAATAAGTGAAGCACCCATAGTAAGACGGTTCGCTTAAAATTAATTCAATTCAATTCAATTCAATCGGTTTATTGCATACATGTTGTAAGAAGATGTTAACAATATTTGAGTTCCAAACATGCACCCTGTAAGGGCACTACAAAATAATATAATTAATTACAGACTAATAAAATCATTAATAAACATGCCATTATTATTATCAAACATTTAAGTAATAATTTTAATTATAATAATAGTTTTATAA
Source organism: Asteroscopus sphinx (assembly GCA_949699075.1). NCBI lineage: Eukaryota > Metazoa > Arthropoda > Insecta > Lepidoptera > Noctuidae > Asteroscopus > Asteroscopus sphinx. The sequence continues at coordinate 14,254,340 of OX453025.1, read as the reverse complement.
CAGTTAGTAGTTTTTTAGTTAGTTAGGTAGTCAGTTTATTATAGTTTTATTACGGGCTGGTACGCACACATTCACACCCGTAGTATGACAAAAAGCCGCGATTACGCATGACAATATATGTCTGGGGCCTTACTCCCGATTGGTTCGAGCTCTGGACCAAATCGAGCTAATGTCAATTCCTGGAAAAAAGCAGTACCATTTGACACTAACTCAAATTCAAATTCGATTGATACAGCACTCAATCCCCTGGTGTGCTAAAATGCTGTCGAAATTATAGTGGGTTTAGGCACACCTCGGACACTCAATACAATCAATGCTAGCACCACCTACATACACAAGATTACGTCTGTATACGAACGCACACACACGTGTAGGTTAGCTATGCTCGCCGTTCGTAATGCCGACTGGGTTCCAAGCGCTTTTCAATAGTTCTCAGAGATGGCGTGCTCGAATAGCGACTGGCGATTGACAGTCATTGCAATCTTACAGTTCAATTGCCGTCAAACTACGGGAGCTTGAGGGGCGCGGGCGAGGAATTTTAAATTGGCAGTGAGCGGCCATTATGTACGATAGTACTTTTAGATATTCTGTGGTTTAGGAAAAAATGAAGTGCGTCAATCTTTTCTTAGCGAGATTCCGTCCGGCTTTTTTTATTCGTCTGAGGTGTTACCTATCGTTTCCAAGATGCGACGCATTTCGTTAAATAATTAAAAAAGGAAAATGGTCAAGCAAACATGAATGCAAAAGCTGCTACACTGAAAAACCTATTCTGCTATAGCTAAACAAAACCAAAAAGAACAAGTGTGCTTTAGAGCACACGACTGAAGTAAAACTTCACTAACTTATATCTCCCTCAATACTATTTCAATGAGAACAAAGGAATGGCGGCGCGGCGCGTGTACATCTGCCGGCACTGTGTCGTGGCCGGTCGTAGCGCGCGCCTCGTTCCCCGCGTCCCGCACTACCACCTCCGTTTGCCTCACTTTTCGTAACTTCGTAACGCATTCACCAGCTTACTCCCCAAGTCAAGCGTGCCTAAAGAAATTTTACTTCAAAAATCCACTTAACTCATGTAGAAACAATTTGTAGAATCCAATACAACTGGTTATGTAAGAGCAATTTCAAAGTTATTCGCCGCAAATCCGAAGTATTCGGTAGTCTTTACTTTGTGGCTTCTAACTCGTTGACTAATCTTATTATAGTAATGGTATTGTATTTACTTTTCCAACTGCTGTAACAGATTGGATGCTTGTTGCTATGAAAGCGATACAATGTTGAGAAAAACTTTGATTACGTTTTTTATTCTTGTTTTTTTTTTCTGATTCTAAAATGCAATTGATACGTTGTTAAATGTACTGCATCGACCATACACCCATAGACGCCTCATAACAGACAACCGATGTCTGTCAACACATCTATGAAATTTCACTAACGCTATTACTATTCGCCACTTAAAAACTTCAAATCAATTTTGACCACATATGTGAGCCGTCAAAACTGACGCGTTAGTGATTAGCCAATAGCCGCCTTGGTAGGGCCTATCGGATAACAGTACCCCGCCTCAGCTAGTTGGCAGAATTTATTGTACGCATCATATGACGAACTCTATGGTCTAGTGGTTCGAGTGTTGGACTGCTGATAACGAGGTCGTGGGTTCGATTCCCACATGACACAAATAAGTTTTTGTGTTGGTCTGGGTGTTGCTTATGTATTATAAGTATGTATTTACAAAAAAAAAAAGTATATAAGTATTATATCCATTGTCTAGTACCCATAGCACAAGCTCTGCTTACTTTGGGACTAGATGGTGCTGTGTAAAAATGTCCCAAAGATATTTATTTATTTATTTATTTTATATTCAACATTAGGCGTCTATTGGGCTGTATGGTCGATGATAATTATCATGATGATAATCAAATGCAACGTTTCATTACGATCCGTTCAGCAGTTTTCCCCGTGATGAGGTAACAAACAGATAGATAGACAGACATAAATTCTAAAAACGATCGATTCGTGTTCTCTTGCTTATTTCTAATGTCTGTTTTTTCGCTCTTGTCTTATTTAGTAAACAATCTTGGCACGTCTGATAAAATAAAATCCATCCATAGTCTTTGCCTACCCCAATGGGAAACAGGCGTGATAATATGTATGTATGTATAATAACGAGTTCTGCACATTTCAAATTTTTTACCTTACTACATTAGGTGAAAATAATTTATTCAGTTTGTATAATGTTAAAATAATGTCTTTTAATAATTATTACTGACGAATTGCATTAAAACACATGCTAAGATTGTTTATTAAATAATTCGGGTCGGATGCTGTGAAGACCTCCCACCATCTGGCTGTCGACAGTTGAGAGGAATTTGAAGGAAAACGAGATTGAATTAGATTTCTATGGACACAGTGCACAAAATTTCAAACTAAAATTGAAACGATGAGGCATCGTGATATTCGTGATAGGTACTTTTCTAGTTCAAACAATGTTTTGAAATAATGTTCTGGCACTAATTGTATTCTTGCTTACCCATTAAGAACGATAGCGTGATGTTACGTATATAAAGGAAGTGTGTATTTATGTGCATATTGTGACATTCCGAGGCGAGGTGTAAATAATTCCTGGTAAAGCAACATAGTTACATAATTTGCCTTCAATTACGTGATTGTAGACGAAGATACTGGGTTAAAAATCTGCAATTTTTAGGTACATTTTACAATTTTGCAATCGTAATCTAATGCTAGTGTATTATTTTATTATTTATTATAGCCTTTTATTTCCTTAATAAAATTCATTTAAATTTCATTTTACCACTAATTTAAACATAATTATTTAATTTTAAAATAGATAACAGATTCATGCTAAAATTATTACAATTCATTATAAATATATATTCACTATTAGCTTATTAATATTTCATTGCAATTAATTTCAAATAAATAAGTAACTTTCAAAATAAAAATAAAATATAATCATCATCATTTCAGCCGAAAGACGTCCACTGCTGGACATAGGCCTCCCCCAAGTATCGCTACAACGACCGGTCCTGCGCTTTCCGCATCCAGCGGATTCCCGCGACCTTCACCAGGTCGTCGGTCCACCTTGTGGGGAGCCTACCCACGCTGCGCCTTCCAGTACGCGGTCGCCACTCCAGAACTTTACTGCCCCATCGGCCATCCGTTCTGCGAGCAATGTGGCCCGCCCACTGCCACTTAAGTTTGGCAATTCTTCGGGCTATGTCGGTTACTTTCGTTCTCCTGCGAATCTCCTCATTTCTGATTCGATCACGTAGGGACACTCCGAGCATAGCCCTCTCCCTTTGCCCTTTGAGTGACTTTGAGCCTTCTTATCAGGCCCATTGTGAGCGACCACGTTTCAGTACCGTAAGTAATTACTGGCAACACACACTGGTCAAAGACTTTCGTCTTGAGACACTGCGGTATTTTGGACGAGAAGATATTGCGTAGCTTCCCGAACGCTGCCCAACCTAGTCGGATTCGACGATTGACCTCTTTCTCGAAGTTGGACTTACCTAGCTGGACAGTTTGTCCTAGGTATACATAATCGTCATCAACTTCGAGTGTAGATTCTCCGATGTTTACGGGAATGGGTACAAATATAATAAAGATAATGATTATAATTTATGTCACTTTTTCTGTTACATTTTTTATATTAATAATTTTATTATCTTTTATATAAGTTGTAGATAAATTTTAAATATTTATTAAGGACCTCTCAACGAGTAAAGGCCTCCTCCATTTTTTTCTCTAAGTATCTCTATTATTTGCGTTTGTAAACCAGTCCTCTTCAACCACTCTTTTTATCTCATCCATCCATCAATGGATTATATTATTCATTGCATATTGCCTTTGTGAAGAGAAATAAAGATTAAAGAGTAAAAGGAAACCCAAAGTCACATAGCATAAAGTGTATAATTTTTTATACATTTATGTCATAATCATCATTTCAGCTAAAAGACGTCCACTACCGAACATAGGCCTCCCCCAAGCATCGCCACAACGTCCGGTCCTGCGCTTCCCGCATCCATTACACAAATATTTTCCGCTTCATCATCGTCATCATCATCATCATTTCAGCTGAAAAACGCCCACTGCTGGACATTGGCCTCACCAAAAGCGGGTAATATACCATAATCGCCCCGCTTGGTAGGCGGGTTGACGATCGCAGTTTCTTGAATAAATACTCAGAGAACACTGCTGCCCATCCTCTGGTGAACCCCTTAGTCGGCTTTTAGGACACCCACGAGTTCTCAAGAGATGCGGATTTCCCGTTTTTTACGTAGGTACCTTCAACTCTTTTTACACAAAATATTTACATTCTTACGTATTGTAACGTATCTTATAAATAAAATAACATAAAATAAAACTAATAACTAGTTATAATTACAGAAGAGCGCATCGCTGTCAACTGGTAACGTGCTCAGAAGACTGGCAGCACTGCCAATTGCTATGCTGTATGGCAATCCTTATTCTTTGTCCAAAGAAAAGGCCAATCTTTGGATCACGGGAAGTGTCGACTAACCGCCTGGAAATATTCCTAAATAAAAAGCGAGTAATCAGACCCTATGACCCGAGATTCAAGATTTTTTTCATCACTTACTGACTATTTTCGTGTATATTACACGTGCGAAACTCAAATATCTACAAAATAACATCTTCCCCATCCACTTAAATCATCAAGTCTAGAGATAAAATAAACAAAATTTAAAAATGGATTTTAGAACAACGTCATTGGATTGATTAAAATTGTAAATAAATAAAACCTCCTTCCTTAAATGTAGTTTTTTTTTAATCCATTCGAATTACGTATTAATTCATACATTTATTCGATTGGTTCAAATCTTGAATTCAGCTACTTAAAAAGATTTCCGTATTACATTATTCGGTTTTGCCTTACGTAATTTAAGTTTTAACAAAAAAACTAGTTTGTTATGCAAAAGAATTGATTGAATATTAAACGATTTTCAATTCTGAAACATTACGTCGTTCATAAGCGAATATATTCATGATACTTTTAACAAGTTCAAAGTTATATCGTCATTGGGCAACTGAATATTACATATACAACGTGTCCCAGAAATCAACGTCAAGCCGAAAACGGGCAATAGGCCAAGTCGTGACAGTCATTAGAAAAATATAAAAAAAAATCTTGGTCATGTACTTTTCAAATTTTATGGATTCAAAAAAAAATCTCAAAAAGTGACACCCTGTGATGATTTTTCAAGTCCTGTGGCTACAAATATTAACTTTCCGTCAGTTTTTTTTCTGTGACGTATCCATGAATAACCCTTCTGTAAATTACAGTTAAAAGTTAAAACATAACTACCTCATTTTTAAATAAAATGTTAGATTTTTGCCCAACATTGAATTCAAAATTATTACATCACCCAACTTTAACCGCGTGTAGTGTAAAAAAAAAGTACTACACTATTTTGGCAAGTAACTTTAAAAGATGGCGCGTTTAGTCTGGATTCCAAAATGGTATGCCACTTACTAATTGCTACTTCTTAATTGAGGAAAAAAAAAAAATGTTACTTTTAGGTAAGTTTGAAATAAAATTCAGTTGTTGGATTTCTTTAGTTATAATTTTTATTAAATCAGATTTACCGAGTTTATATTAAATGTTCGAACTGTTTGCCTTCAGCTGCACATTTGGATATCTCTTACGATACATTCTTGCTGCAGCATTGGCGTTGCATAAGCATTCTCCATAAATAAGATGCATGTTGGCGTATTCCTGTGCGGTGTATCGAGATGGCATGATAACAAACTACACAAAATACGGGATTACGATTAAAACAAGTCCGGGGTCGTCAGAAACAGTGCAGATAAATCAAAATCACAATGCGAATGAAGTCCAATAAACAAAGCCACAGTTGTAAGTATGAAGTCACTACAAATACAAAAGGATGCTTAGAAAACGAAAGAGCGTAACGTGCTGCAGTATTGCACAATTTACCTAACGCATCCCTGTTTCGCCAGAGTGGCGTCTCTATCTGTTTCACTCACACAGACGAAATTATGTGTCAATCCGTCTCGCTCTTAGATAAAAGTAGCGTCACTATCTATCTCGTAAGAGATACCCAAATGCTGAGCGTTATCCCGATCATCTAGTATTTATTAATGTGCAGCTGAAGGCAAACAGTTCGAACATTTAATATAAACTCGGTAAATCTGACTTAATAAAAATTATAACTAAAGAAATCCAACAACTGAATTTTATTTCAAACGCACCTAAAACTAACAAATATTTTTTTTTCCTCAATTAAGAAGTAGCAATTAGTAAGTGGCATACCATTTTGGAATCCAGACTAAACGCGCCATCTTTTGAAGTTACTTGCCAAAATAGTGTAGTACTTTTTTTTTACACTACACGCGGTTAAAGTTGGGTGATGTAATAATTTTGAATTCAATGTTGGGCAAAAATCTAACATTTTATTTAAAAATGAGGTAGTTATGTTTTAACTTTTAACTGTAATTTACAGAAGGGTTATTCATGGTTACGTCACAGAAAAAAAACTGACGGAAAGTTAATATTTGTAGCCACAGGACTTGAAAAATCATCACAGGGTGTCACTTTTCGAGTTTTTTTTTTGAATCCATAAAATTTGAAAAGTACAGGACCAACATTTTTTTTTATATTTTTCTAATGACTGTCACGACTTGGCCTACTGCCCGTTTTCGGCTTGACGTTGATTTCTGGGACACGTTGTATATAACTATCTTAACAACACAGCTCAAATCAATTGACTTCTTAACATTTTCGATTTTACATTTTGAGTGAAATTTTGATATTTTTTTTTAGTTTTGACATTTATTTAAATTTTAATTTGTGACATTATTTATATAAAATAAATTTTATTAAATAATTTTTTTAAAGATGACTTATAAAATTTATTATAATTAGGACAGAATGAATTGCTACTTTCTTTAATGATTTATATTAATCTATGCTACTATTCAAATTGTATTAAATTGTTGTGCCCGACAGGGTCCATGTGGACTTTTAATATTATTAAGACCTTGTAAAAACACATGGAAATGCAATAAAGAATTGAATTGAATTGAATTAAGTGGGAGTGGCGGTGACAATAGGTGCAGACCTGTTGCTGCGATAAAACCATATCCATATATCTGAAGTATTTCTGAACTTCTTATTAACAAAATCTATGGATAAATGCAACAAAAATAGTACATTATTGTCAAGGCTTGAAATGAAACAATTGACGGCCGAGTAATATTGGAAATTGGAAGTACGAGGCGAAGCCGAGTACTTCCCAAGTGATTATAAAAGGACAAGGCGCCAGCCGAGTCCTTTGTAACTAAACGAGGCCTTTAATTGTTATTTCGGCCGAGATTTGTATAGTACTTTTCTCTCACTCGCGCGGAAACAATACACAAATTTTAATTCAACTGTATCTAATTTTCATTCGCGCCAATTCGTCTGAGCACGGTTCTTGTTCTATTTTCAAAGTTTAAAAAAAAATGCGCATTCACCCTTTATAACGATAAATATTTTATAATAAAACAAAGTTTAACCGGATTAAATCGCGTATATTATTTAAATTGGTTTCCCTGACGTTTCGAAAGCTTTGCAGCATTAAAAAAAAAAAAAAAATTTTTTGTAAACAACTAATTTATGTGTGTACTAAAAAACTTAATTAATTAAAACTGTCCAGCTATTTCTATTATGTGTTGTATATTACTGGCCCGTTATTTCGTTGCGCACGGAAAAGAGCCTCGGCTTCCAATATTACTCGGCCGTCAATTGCTTCATTTCAGGCCTCGACAGTAATATACTAATAAATCCTAAAATGGGTTTGCATTCTATGTTATACGTTAACGATGCTTGCCCAGTAAAAACCTATTCACTCGCGCCTTGAATACCACCAGATAATACCTATTATATATCCATACTAGCTTATTTCCTATTTTGTTGCAAAATGTGGATATACCAGGCCCCTCAGAAAGTATTGCGAAAAAAAGTTTTTATATATGGGAGACTGGCCAGTTATAATGTTTTTCGAAAATATGATTATTTATAAGTAAAAATAAGTAAGTTCCAATTTCAAAATTTCCCTCCACATTTTTTGCGAGTTAATTCAAAGTATTGTGTCTCACTGAAATATGGATCTGCGCCGGGAACATTTTAGAGCTATGATTTTATACGATTTCAAGTGTCGCCTGAAACCGGATGAATCGTACGATAGACTTCAAATGGCATTCATGGATGAAGGCCCTTCCAAGGCAACCGTGTATCGTTGGTATAACGAATTCAAGCGCGGTCGACCAACTTTGGGGGATGACGAAAGAAGCGGTCGCCCTTTGACGGCTGTTACCGAAGAAAACGTGCTCGCAGTGAAAAATTTAATCCAAGACAATAGGCGAATTACATATCAGGAGATTCAACACATATTGAAGATTGGATCGGGAAGCGTTCACGAGATTCTACACAGCCATCTTCGCGTGAGGAGGATAGTATCACGCTGGGTGCCGCACAACCTCACCGATGCTCAGAAGCAGGCCCGGGTGGAATGGTGCCGTGATATGCTTAACAAATTTGAAGCAGGCTCGTCTCGGCGTGTTTACGACATCGTTACAGGTGATGAGTCCTGGATTTATCAATACGACCCAGAAACCAAGCGCCAGTCGACTGTTTGGGTGTTTCAAAATGAGCCAACGCCTACCAAAGTGAAGCGATCTAGAAGCGGGGGTAAGATTTTGATCGCTAGCTTTTTTAATTTGACTGGCCACTTGGTATCAATTCCCTTACGGGATCAAAGAAGCATTAATGCCGAATGGTATACTACCAAATGTTTGCCAGAAGTTTTCTCTGTTATAAGCAACAAGCGACCAAACACAGGGCTCCGCGGGCTACTGCTCCACCACGACAATGCACCTGCGCACACCGCACTCAAAACGAGGGACTTCCTGGACAGCACGCCAGTCAAACTCCTGGGTCACCCTCCTTACAGCCCTGATCTAGCACCGTGTGACTTCTTTTTATTCCCAAAAATAAAAAATCAGCTCAAAGGGATACAATTTTCGTCGCCGGAAGATGCGCTGGCTGCGTTCGAGCAGGCTGTAAACGAGGTGTCTGCGGCGGACTGGAAAAAGTGTTTTGAAAACTGGTTTAGGCGCATGAATCTTTGTATAGAGGCTGGTGGAAAGTACTTTGAAGAGATTTGATAAAAATATATGTACGTATAGAACAATTTTTTTTAGTTTCGCAAAACTTTCTGAGTGTCCCACGTATAAGAATGAAAGAAAGAAAAATGGTTTATTGACTACAGTCAGAGGCACAAAATAACAATCATATACAATTTGATTATTAATACAACTTACTCCTAAAAGTATAATTATGTGCCAAATATGCGCCAAATAGGCTAAGTCCATCAAAAATTAAATGATGTTAGTTTTCTCCAAAAGTCAGTTATTCTCTACATGGAATGTTAGATGAAATTCAAAGCTCCTAATTTCCATCCTCCAAAATAAACTAGTTTGTACCAAGGCCGCATAAAACAAAACAGCAAAACTTTGAAACCTATAAGTATTGATAACATTGTCGATTCTGAAGTAGGTGGTGACAGGAGATAGTTCGGCCGTCGCTGCGATAAAACCAACATGAATGACAATGCGGCCTCGAACGAAAGTACTTTTACTATGCACATGCGTGATCGGGATAACACATACGACATAGAATAGTTACAGGCAGAGAAATTCGCGAATTTGAATATTCCTTTAAAATAATTTTGGCCCACACATAAAGGCTTTACATTATACCAAAGCAATATAATCAATAAATATAATTTATTAAATAAAGAAATATAGTCACCACTCGAATTTACGCGGTCCACCTTGCACCCTATGCTGCGTTTGCCGATTCGTGTCTCCACTCAAGGAATCGTCTGCTCCGGCAGCCACCGGTCCTTTGACAGACATGACCAGCCCACTGCTACTTCAGCCGCCATTATACCGCAAAGTTCGAAGACGAACGTCTTCAACCAGTGCCTCCTGCCTGCCACGACTTACGGTGCCGAGACGTGGACTCTGACAGTTGGGCTAGTCCACAAATTCAAAGTTGCTCAGAGAGCTATGCTTGAAGATTCTTTGAAGGATAAAATCTCTGCCCATGCAATGAAGCATACCATTGGTAGTTCACAAAAATCTCGTAAAGTTTTACTTATGATATCACTTCCAAGCACAGGAAATGCCGATGCCATCTTTTTTTTAAAATAACCGACTTGTAAATGTGATTTTAACATCCTATTTGCAGAACAAATAGTTTACTTTCCATTGAAGCAACAAGCAGGTACTGAGAACACCAACAATCTTGTGAAAGAAGTAAGAAAGAAGTATAGCAATGTTCTTATTTCAGCGCATATTGCGAGTTCATATAAGTAATCGTCAACATAAATAGCTCAGCCCGCCTCTGACTATTTCCCTTACTCTGTGTCCTATGCATTAGCAGTTGGCGTGGTGCCGACAGGCGGACGCGGCTTAGTCCACTGCACCATTGACCTGCACCGGGTAGGGTAGCTATGAAGCACCAGGAAACCACAGCTGATTGCAGATGGCTGTATTAGCCGATATTCTCATACACACTTGTAGGCTATAAACATAGTCTGCTCAGTATGGGCCTCAGCCAAAGACCATGCCATTTATAGGAGTAAATGTCGTACAAAAATATTTTATTGATTACCTTGCTTGGCAATGGATTTGGTGTTTGCAATTTTGATATGGCATTTTTAGCCTCGTACAACTGTAGAATCAACTTCCATCAGCGGTTTTCCCGAATAAATTCAACATGAGAGCTTTCAATAAATGAGCATATTTGTTCTTAAAAGGTCGACAAAGCGACTCCCCTGATGTTGCAGATGTTCATGGGTGGCAGTGATTGCTAACCATCAGGTGATCAGCTAGAATTTAAAATCGTATGTAAAATAATTTGTATATAAGCAGATACTAAGTTTCATTCCTCTTCATACAGACATCTGAAGTCATCTCCTTAAATGACGAAACTATACGATGAACTCTAACTGACCTTTTCTTCATGATGTGCTGTTTCGAAGACATCTGCGCAAAAAATCAACAGTTGTAAGTTGATTTGCCGCCGTTGATCCGCCTTCCCCAGATGGATGGTACCTAAGTCGAAAACCCAGTTGAACCATCCAGAAGGATGATTCTTGTATCTAAAGTATTTCAGCGTTTGCTTATAGGTTCTCTCAAATGTAAGTAGTTACCATAAAATTTATTAGATGACATTTGTTTTTATACTAGAGATGGATAAATAAATAAATTGATAAATAAATTAAAATTGTAATATATAAACTAAAATCGAAATTCATAAATAAATTATAATTGATATATGTTATGAATGTAATTAGTGTAATAATAATAATTGTAAAGGTTTTATTATAATGGGATAAATTTTGATTTAATAATGTTGTAGAATGTTAATTAGTTTTTTTTTTAAAGTTTGTAATTTAAAAGAAAAAAAACTATAATGAACTCCATTGTAATTTAAAAGTATTGTTAAATATTTATTTATTTATTTAACATGCATTATGAAAAAATTTGTATGCCAGTACCTGGTGGAACATGTATTAGTTCAAAATAATGTTTTCTAACACCTTATTGTACCATGTTTGATGCAAATAAATACTATTCTATTCTATTCTATTCTATAAACACAGATGTCAGACTATACTGCAGAAACAACTTGCAGAATTTAGGAAGAGGAACCTTATAATTTCATCTAATTGTAGATGTCACTATCTACAAAAGTGTCAGTCAGTTCTGAATGTGCGCAATTTTTTCACATAAATAAGCTCCATTGTGTTTACATTTTTCAGATTACAGACATTTTCATTTCCCATTTTGAAATCAGCAACACAGTAAAATGTAAAAGTTGAAAATGCTTGTTTCCTGGAATTCTGTCCAGCTCACATAATTCAAATCTAGAAAACACACAGCTGATACATTGCTTTAAAGTTTCTTGATTCATCATTAGTAACGAAATCAATTATTGTACTATGAACACATTAGGACAATCATAGTGCACCTACATAGTCGGTAACTATGCGCGAGCGCAGAGGGAACGGGCAGCATAGCCAATGATGGCTGAACGTGCGCGGCTTGCTAAGCGCTGATTGGCCGGCAGTGGCTCCACGCATGCGCAATGATGACCTCGAGTGAAATGCGATTATTAAAGTTCCAGTAATCCCATGACATAATCTAGATTATGGTAATATAGTTCTTGGTTAAACATAGACTAGTATATCTTTTAGCGTTTTTAGTTCATTAGGGGAAAATTTGGAATTGTACTAAGGAGATAATGTGAAGACCCATTCCGTTCTATATGATGCCTTTTTGACTCTGGGGAAATTGTGACCGAAATAATAATGGAAATCGGGCAGTCCAGATTAAATCAAAGCACACGATCAGTGGATTTTGAAGAAGCGTATTCTGGAAATATGTTTAGAAATAACTTTTATGAAGATGATTATTGTGATTGCTGGCGCCTCACTTGACGACGTCATTGAGAACCTGAGGCTGTACATTTTGTGTTGACATTTTGTCAAGCGGCATCGGTGATTACAAACAGCTTTTTTTTGCTATTTCATGCTTGGTCCCATAGTAGTAAAAGTTGTTCGATAGCACTCCGAGCTCTTCAAATTTGACCACACATTGCTGATAGACGTTGTATAAAAGTAGTGGAGCTCCTTTGTGAAAGAGCTCGTCCGAGGAAGTACTACCACCGTACCTACCAATGTCTGCCGCCAAACAGTAAGTGCGGGAACACACCTCCCGGAACGTCCCGAAACCCATAGAAAAAGGAACTAGCCAGCACACACCTACCGGGCCGGGCCGGGAAGCAAGTCCGGGTAGAATCTACCCGATGAGCTTCGCCGCAAATTCAGAATGCCCAGCGCCGACAGGGATGTGCCGATGCTCCGCGTTTCTTTCAGAATTTGTGCCCGCGCTAATGCTCGTGTTGCTGTGTTCTGGTGCAAAGGGCACGGGTGCCGGTGAAATTACAATCACATGAGATTTTGCATCTTCATGCCTCAGTTTGGAGAACGCGACTTGCAGGACCATTTAGGCAACAGCCTAGGTGGTATTGCAGATGTTATAAACAATGGAAACCCCCTAATATCAGGTGGGCTTTTAGCAAATTTCGTCATCGCATACGATATAAAAAGAATACTCATGCGAAAACTTTTAATTGTCCTTATTTATGTAACGTTCTTTTATTATTGTATCGGCCTAGCTGTAAATTTTCCGGAAAAAAAAACTTTGCATGATCCTCAATGCACTATATGAGTGGGTGAGTCTATTAAAATACAATATTTCTGCCATTGGCCTATAGCTAGGAGGTCAGAAAACCTATTAAAGTGTCATGTGTTCAAAACTATAAAATAAAATAACATTTGGCATAATGGCCTCTACCGTATAGATAATTTAGGCATACAAACAATTTAGTTTTTTGAATTAAGATAACCGAAGAGTTTTTGAATCTAAATATTTTATTTCCGTTCACTATCTTTTCTTTTGGGAGAGGCCTATGTCCAGCAGTGGATTATGTTAGGCTGAGTTGATAATATTTTATTTTAGGAAGCACGATAGCTTTCAGTTTAGCTTTTAGTTTAATTGTGGAAGCAAACGTTTTTATTCCAGTAAAAGTATTTCACGTTCCTTTTCCATGTGTTTCACCATGAAATCCTACATCGCCATACCTGAAAGTCATATAGCTAGCCTAGCGGTTGAACGCATGCCTTCCACATAAGAGGATTTAAGTTCGAACCCAGCCCAGGTTTCATGTGCGGATCCGAACTGATTATCACATGCGTTAAGGTGAAGCAAAATATTGTATTTTTTTTTTATAGTTAGAAAACCTGCACACCTGAGATTGCCCTATAAAAATAAAAAAAACCCTATTTATCCCTCCATCCCTATCAATCTTGACCTTTATCTACAACAAATAATCTAATAAAATGGTATTAAGACAATTAAGAACCTTATTGTGAGTCCATTGATACTTTCCGTTGACTGGACTGCCCCGTTGGTCTAGTGGTCGCAAGCGCGACTGCTGAGCGTAAGGTCCTGGGTTCGATTCCCGGGTCGGGCAAAGTGTTATTGGGTTTTTCCATTAGGACATTCTCAGTTGCAGCCCGGAGTATGGATTTGTGCCCGGTTAATGGCGCAATAGGCTCGCCCCCTATTACATGGGACTATAACATAACTGGCGAAATGTGGGTGTACTATACACCTCTGCCTACCCCTTTGGGGAAATACAGGCGTGATGTTATGTTATGTTATTGATACTTTCTACTTCTTCTTCTTCTTCTTCGTGTCGACGGTACAAAAAATTTACTGATAGTATACTTTCTACTGTTTTGCAGCTAACGTCATGCGCTGATGCGCCTGGGTATTTCCCTTCCAGCATAAGCACATGAGACTTGCAAATTGTTTTAAATAGTTACAACATAGCTAAGAATACCATCAATCTTAGAAAAGGCAGAAAGTCCCATTACCTATTGCTATCCGTTTAAGTGTTATAAAAAATATATGCATACTCATTTATTTCACTCCTGTTGTCATACCATTTTCCAATTATATTGGGGTTGGCTTCCAGTCCTGCCACAGATATTCATATGACAACCGGGATTGACAGCTTAACGTGCTCTCCGAGGCACGGAGGGGTCTCTATGTGTAACGAAACGGTCACCCATCCGCAGACTATAGTATAGTTGAGTATTAATGGATACCTGGGTACCTGGACACTGTGCCATTAGAGGCAACGAAACCGCTGATGAACTGGCTAGAGCTAGTGCTGAAAGCCCTACTGTGGGCCCGGAGCCAATCTGTGGCTTTCCCAAATGCACCACTACAGCCCACCTTAAAAACTGGGGAGCTGTGTTAGCCTTTGGGAAAAATCCCCAGGCCAAGAATACTCAAAAGCGCTACCAGTGGGCTTCAAGAAAAGGTTTACGAAAGAAGCGCTTTCTTTGAACAGGAACCAGATAATAATCCTGACAAGAACCCTTACTGGGCACTATAAGCAAACACCTTCACAGGATGGGTCTCAGTGATACCACAGTTTGCAGGTTTTGTCGCGAAAAGGATGAGACGCCCATCCATATCCTATGCGAGTGTGATGCAGTGCACCAAATGAGAAGCCAGCATCTTGGAAGCCACGTCATCTCAACGCAGGAGATCAGGTCCTCCTCCCTCAAAGTCATAGTCGACTTCATGATTGACTTGCAGCTTGGGGAAGTGCTGTAATGCTGCAAGAGGCGTCACAATAAATCTCACTAGGTCGCAGTGGGGGCATTCAAGACCCCTACCTCTTTCCTCAAATAATAATACTTGGTTAATATTTAACCAATTTTCTTATTTCCAATTCTGTTCCACAGGTACACTCTGAACCAAAGACATTTGTATACTGTAGTAACTTTGTGCTTTGAACATACTTCTTTCTATGGCCCGTTGAACTACTCTTGTTATATGGGAACACAAGTATCTAGCCAAAGAATTCAACCTCATCTAATACTCGTATGTATTCACCCATAAGCTCGACTGACGTCAGCAGTCAGTCGGCCAGCTTAACCTTGGCCTAGAGCCATATTCGCTCCATCTGGCATGATCACACCACGCTTGTCTACTGACGAATTGCATTTGTTGATGGTTATTGGTACCTTGTAAAGATATGTATGAATCTGTATTTATCTACTCGTAGATTTTATTATGTTACTAGCTGTGCCTGTGACTGCAGCCACAATGAAGAGATTTTAAATAATAATTATCTTAAAGTTCTTTGAATTGTCCCAATAGTTGAAGAATTGTAGCCAACGTATCAGCCCCGAGTACACGACCCTCCATCATATTAGGGCGGCTAAACTTTATTAAGCACAGGACAGTGGCACAACAATCATATCAATAAAATGCCAAAAAATTGACACAAGTCCGGCCGGTCAAAACTAGGGTACTTCGCCATGTGTGTGCTGCGCCGTGTCCTCAAGGTAGTGCCTTCCCTCTGTGATGACACTTGGGCGTCAGCTGCCGACTTATATGACACAGATCAGATCCCGAAGCAGCCTTGCCTTGCCCTTATAGACTATCAGCGTCAGCTGGTAGGTGAGGGCACCATGGCCATACCTACCAGCTGCTTCTCTTCAGCCACTCCTCAGGACCTTACCACCACTAATGCAGTGTGCCCTGCGCTGGGTTGCGCGAGTCGCTCCTGCATCTCATTCACTAGGATGGTATTTCAGCGTTCTGTAGAATAAACTGACCTAGCCCAACAACACCATGTCTCGCTCAATTCCAAAGAGTTGGCAGCACTACATCAAACGGATGTCCCACGTCTAGGCGACGTGTTCTGAATACTCCGCCATTCTATAACTCGTGAGAATGACTCGATACTAATTCACCTATATTTATAAGCACTTCCACCATTACCTGGAAGTAGACTTCTGGTTGACTTTAATCATCTACAGCTACTGCTTATTAAGAGTCACCACAAATGACGATTATTATTTTGAGGAAAGAGGTAGGGACCTAATAAGATCTATTGTGACGCCTCTTGCAGCATTACAGCACTTCCCCAAGCTACAAGTCAATCATAAAGTCGACTATGACCTTGGGGGAGGAGGATTTGATCTCCTGCATTGCGATGACGTGGCCTCCAAGATGCTGGCTTCAGATGTGGTGCACTGCATCACATTCGCATAGGATATGGATGAGCGTCTCATCCTTTTCGCGACAAAACCTGCAAACTGTACAAATGACGATACTTAAAGCTTAAAAATACATCCGGTGCACACTGGGATCTTGATGATATATTTATTATCGTAAGACTGCCTCGTTGGTACAGTGGTCGCAAGCGCGACTGCTGAACGTGGAGTCTTGGGTTTGATTCCCGGGTCGGGATTTTTTTTATTGTGTTTTTTAATTAGGAAAATAGGCTCGCCCCATAGAAATCTAAATAATAAGGTAATAGAAATGTTATATACTAAAAGATTACTACCGGAACGCGTGTCGCCGGTTTTCTGCTATCAACACATAAATACGCAATTACGCCCACCATGTTTCTAGCATTCAAAGCAAAATGAATTAAGCTTGAAAAATCCGCAGTTAAATATGCTGCAAATACAGTTTTAGTAACTCTGCGTCCAAAACAGCACTGATGATCAAGTTAACGATTCGCGCACTAGTGTCTTATGAGACACCTGTACGTGGCGACAAGTTTACGAGCCTTTTCCACTCTTATTCCCTTATTATTTAAATTTCTATGGTTCGCCCACTATTACATGGGACTACAACATAACTGGCGAAATGTAGTTGAACTATACAATACACCTCTGACTACCCCTTCGGGGAAAATACAGGTGTGATTATATGTCATGTTAAGGCTCGTTCCAACACGAGAAAAAGAAGCTGACCTTTTCACCGTGCATCTAATTATTCTATTTTTTTCAACGCATTAACGCTAGCGGTCATAAATCTATATTCTGAATTTTGCTTCTGATTCCACTTAGCTACCATGAACTCTGATCGAGGTAACGTATTTGACTTCCACATTGAAAACAGCTTCGGATGACGCTACCAATTCGAGAAAAATCTACATGATAATGAAATAACTGCAAAACAACTAAGTAGGTTGAAAACCCTGTCTCATTAAGATGTTATGTCGGCAGCAAATTTTTGTTTTCACAATTTATATCTTCAGTAGAGCTTCTAAAGTGCATACGACAAGAAATTGTGGGTTTATGAATAATTTAATCGAAATAGTTTTAAATATGTAGATGAAATAGTTGAGGGTATTTGGGATTTTTTTCATGGGGCAAGCGAGCGCGATGCGTCGTGTTCACCCACCCACATCTTGTTGTAATGAATGTCGACGGACCAAGCGGTGTACAGAAAAACCTAAACTGGTTTATGTTCTACACTGTATCTGCCAAATGTATGTATTTTGTTTGTGGAAAATAAATAAATCGAAAAATTTGTAATCAACATTGAAATAATATTTTTTATTAAGTTGAAGTTTTATTTTCTTTCCCACTAAGCTAAGAAAAGGCTAAGAATAAAGGCTAAGAATAATTATATGGCACGGCATTTTGTTGAATAAATTCCGCCGTTGATGTATTTTAACTAAGATTATAATTCTACAAACGTCACAGGTGCATAAGTGACTACATTACATATTAATTAAACTTTATCTACTAGTCACCAAACTGATTGCCTAATGAACCGCTTATTATTGTATTAAAAGTTGTTTGGGTCACAATCAGAAAACCTAACTGGAAATCACAAAAATAAATTGGTACCTATCAATTTTATGTGGTTTGTTATGAGTTATTTATGTGTTCTTTTTCGCGATTTCAGGGTTGGTCCCTTAGTAAAAGTTGTTCAAATTGATGAATATAATCATCCCTCAAAGAATTACTAATTAATTCAAAATCATCCAGTACATGGATTTATAGGCCCAGGGCCTTCCCAGGGCATTAAAATTTGATACAAATAAATGTGTAATTAATTTCCTCTAAACTAGTCTAAGCCATCCCATTATGAAAGTTGTTCAAATTGATGAATACAATCACCTCTCAAAGAATTGATAATTAATTCAAAATGTTGAACTATATTTACGGGACTTGTCGCGCACAGTAAATCAAAACATAACAAACATTTTGACTAACTAATTTTGTTTGGTTGGTTTTTCGTAACGTCGCTGTCCGTAACAAGATATGCTGAAACACAACACACAATGCTGACTGTTTCGGCGGACATACATGTAGACATACCACGACGCGAACACTTCTCAATTACCGGATTCCACGAGGCGGACAATCTATATCCATCTTCCCGATTGAATTTTTTATATTTCTTTATCTCAATCGCTTCTCGTACAATTCTGGGATAGTAATGACGATCAGTGGAGAGGATTTTCGAAGACAATGAGACGATGACACCCACATACTTCAGTCTGCTCGTGACCACGGCCAATGCAACTTGGCTGAAACGTCGAGGTTAGTCAAAACGTTTGTTATGTTTTGATTTATTGTGCGCGACAAGTCCCGTAAATATAGTTCAAAATGAGTGAAATTTGCGAAAGTTTGAAAACTTCTAATTCAAAATTCTTCAATATATGGATTTATATAGGGCACTACCACGGACGAGAAAAAAAAGGACTCTGCGCCATATATAACTAAAGTGAAGCACCGTACCGAACTATGTGTGCGTAATTTGAGAAACGAAACACCGCGTAATGGCGGTCGAACAGCGCATAATTACATCGTAATTGTCTGCGTGAGGCACGTATACAAACAAGCCGGGTCGGCTTACTTACGGTACTTCACTTTCGTTATATGTGGTGCGGAGTCCTTCTTTTTATTTCTCGTCCGTGGGCATGAAAAGTTGATTACAAATTTTAATATGTATTTCTCGTTGTGAGAGATACAATCACAGAGTACCTTTGTACAATACTCGCCACGGATCTTTGTGTCTTGGAAGTCGGAAGTTAGCTTCACATTTGGATTGCGCATTGTACACACGGCTACACATCAAGCTGTACAAAACCAGTAAAGGCTGACCTCGCGTTGTAAGGAAAACCAAACAATGCGAGGTCAGCTTATACTGGAAATGTACAGCTTGATGTGTAGCCGTGTGTACAGTCGCAACAAAAACGCATTTGTACTTCTTATTTTATTATAATTTTAACATTATAATTATGTAGCTAAACTTTTTAATAGCTAAACTTGATTGCTTATAACATTAACTTTTTTATCGAGAAAAACGTCACGGTGAGAAATATAATTTTGTATTTTTATTTTTTATAAATGTAGGTACCATTTATTGCCATTATGTTCATTGTCATTACCATTTTACTGCAAGTTACAACTTTGCCACTTTGATGCGTGATACTTATTCGTCTCGGTGATGATTTTTATAAAAACTAAAAAGAAAGAAAGAAAGAAACATTTATTTGACACAAAGCACATAGATACACAGACACAATTCAACAGGAACACAATTAAATATACAAAAAACGGATCATCGATGCTGTGAAAAACATATTTGTGACCAACTATTTACGCCATATTTTATCTTGATCGACTCTAGGTCATTTTGTGGTACTCTCTTTTATGGTGGGACTAAAATCTTCTATTTTTTCCTATTGTTTTTAGTTAGAAAGAGACAAATTAGAGAGATAAATGAGACAACATTAGTTTAGTTTGTAAACAACAAACCCGGTACCATTGACACACAGTTCCAGAAATAAAATAAATTAGCATACTAACTGATAAGTGTAAATGAGTATAGGTTTTAACGATGATTCATATGCTAGCCATACTTGTATTTACATTGTAAACACATAATTATAATTATTCTCCACTAAAGGAAGTCTTAATTAAATATGGATAAGATTAGATTAACACATACAATTGTGAAAATATTTAAATGGTACATTCTTTTTCATATATCTGATGAGGATGAGGTCTTACATATACAATTACTTAACATGATCGGAAGCGCTTCTAGTGTGATAGATCCGAGAATAACTTAGGTAGTATTCTAGTGTGATAGATCCGAGAATAAATTAGGTAGTATTCTAGTGGGGTGATTATTATATTCTAGCCGCGCTACCAACCTGCTGACTGGCTAATCTTTTCCCCTCGGCATGAGCTATTATCATTGTATGTAGCTCATGTCGACACGATAGAAGAAGATGTATTCTAGTGATCCGAGAATAAATTAGGTAGTGTTCTAGTGTGATAGATCCGAGAATAAATTAGGTACTTAGTATTTATGTAACCCAAACACTAGACGTAGAATTCGCGAAAAAGCTTTTGTAATTTGTTATCGCGGTATGTAACGGTACCATGGGAGTCGCACGTAGTCCACTTGAGTTTACTGGCAAGGATACCATTTTTTTTTTCCGTCTGGAAAATCCTCATCATCTTCATCATTTCAACCGAAAGACGTCCACTGCTGGACCAAGCATCGCGGCAACGACAGGTCCTGCGCTTTCCGCGTCCAGTGGATTCCCGCAACCTTCACCATGTAGTCGGTCCACCTTGTGGGGGGCCTACCCACGCTGCGCTTTTCAGTACGCGGTCGCCACTCCAGAACTTTACGCCCTATCGCCCATCCGTTCTGCGAGCAATTGAGTACACTTACGCATTATGAGTGCATTATACAATTGCCCCACTGGTCATAATAGTAAGAGAATAATAAAATAGTTTAATGTAACCGCTATTTATCATTCAAGATAAGTCTTAAGAGTTCAGTGAGGAAAAAAAGGTTATTGTGGTGCAATCTATTACACATAATCGTGATCTTTCAACCTGACACGTTATTCTTGCCAACGTTGACGAGTTATAAACCCACTAATAAAAATCAGCCACGTAATCTAAAATAGTTGAGTCATTACATGTTAGCTACATAATGCGATACAATAAGGGTTGTCTTCTGCCCATCAGGTCTAAAGCTGTCTAACATTTTGCTTTCTTAAATCAAATCAAATCAAATGTTTACTTTGTATACAGAGTATTCTTTGGTGTTACATTATTAGGTACTTATTAATATGGTCGCCATTCCAGAGGCCTGATTCACAAACGTTCGAAAATTTTCCGTTTTCGAAGTGAAATTTGACCGGCAAACGAAACAAAACGATCACTTCCTGCGACCACGAATGATGCAAAGCATTCGAAACATCAGGAAAAGCAATGTTAATAATAATACGCGATGTAATGGGTTTGTCTCCACGGATCCCGGGATCAGACTGAATTAGCCACGGATCCCGGAGCGTTGTATCCACTGATACCGTGATCCGTTTCCCTCAAAGAAACAAATTAATCCGGTCAAACTTGTTTTATTACGAAAAAAAAACGATTTGAGAATCGAACGCATTCGGAAACGCTTTTCATAGTTCTTTAATTGTACACTTTTCGGACGTTAGTGAATCAGGCCACAGAAGCTTTCATCCCGAAGATTGTCACTATTTCAAACACACACTGTTTTAATAAGCTTATGACTAAGTTACTTATTCATTTGTATAACATACACTGCCACTGTCACTGCTTGATCGAGCCACTTCAACTAATTTAAAGAGCTATATCGGTCACTTTTATATCAAATCAAATTTATTGTTAGCATAGGTGAAAATACAGATGGTAAAAACAGCCACGTAAATCGGGCCAGAAATCTTGGAATAATCGGTGTACATACATGAAAGAAAAGAAAAAACTCACCGAATACATAACCTCCTCCTTTTCATGAAGTCGGTTAAAAATATTAAAAGGACATGGAACAACTTGTATGGAGCTTCGGGCCTATGTTGTAACTGAACATAATAGGGTTAATCTTATGTATACAATTATGCTGTGTATTAATCGCTTTATACTGTTGTGATATCTAGCAGGGTTTTGACAATATTACATTTAAAAAATTAATTACTTGTAATAGTGCCAACGCCATCTAACAAACTTCCGTAGCAAACTATATTGTAATCCTCTAATAATACATTGCTCTGAGAAGTTTTCTTACAATTCAGGTGCAATAAATACGTTTGGCGTTCATTTTACTATGATATTAGTTCATTATTTTATTATGATATTAGTTTTATTCTACACGTTGGCCCATTTCATTCAGTGTCCTTTCAGTTCCACAGAGTTCCATTATGTCCTGCCTATTCGACGTAGTACCTACAATAACATTACCTACCATAAATCAAATGTCATTTTATAATCATCCTCCTCGCCTTTTCCCAACTATGTTGGAGTCGGCTTCCAGTCTAACCAGATGCGGCTGAACATCAGTATTTTACACGAAGCGACTGCCATCGGACCCCTGCAACCCAGTTACTGGGTAATACTGATAATCGCATAAAGGTATTATACTGACGTTCAGTATAGAAATGTCTTTGGATAATCGGAGGTTAGACTAGTTGTCAGACTTTCGGGCTTCTGAATACCCGTAACGACTGCCATAGATATCCGTACAGCAACCGGGACCGACGCGACGTGCTCTCCAAGGCACGGAGGTCTCGATGTGCAACGAATGGTCATCCATCCACGGACTGACCGCGTCAAGTGTAGCTTAACCTTGCAGAACATAGAATCCACGCGGTTGCTACTTAGCCACGAGCCCCTCCATTGCATTGAATTAATTAAATAAATGAATCCAACGCGTTTCCTAATTCCTTTATTAAAATTAAATACAATATTTCATGTACCTACTACCTACGGATTCTAATTTATTTAATAATATTACAATGACATAAAACGAGCCAAAGAAAGTGCCTCAGAAATTGATTACCATATTGATACTTGTCCTTGTAATAAACATTAGAACATTAGTCATTGGCGAGTCTAGATTCTGCCTAGAATATCTAATAGGTGACATTGCAATGTGCAGCGGGTACATCCTGTCCCACTTTCTAACTATAGTCGGGAACGGTTGACTACAGGGCACTATTACAAGTAAGGCCGCTCCCTGACTTGTCGGTAGTGATGCGACTCGAGTCCAGTTTTACTCGAAAGACTCGAGTGACATCGAAAAAAACGCACTCGAGTGAAAAAAATATCGACTCGAGTTCACTCGGACTCGAGTAACTCGCGAATCACTCACCGAAACGAAACGATGTGATTTTATTCTTACGAACGGTTATCCATTTTCTGTTTACTATGTTTTAAGCCTCAACTCATTGACAAAATAAAAAATAATTTATTCAAGGATTGTGACAAGTGATTCGATAGAGGCGAGTGATCGAGTGACTCGTGAACCACTCGAGTGACTTAACCACTCGAGTAGTACTCGAGAAAAGTTGTAAAATGACTCGAATGACTCGAGTGGTAAAATCGGACTCGAGTCCCATCACTACTTGTCGGTGCCTAATCGTTTTACTCGGTACGCTATGTACCGATTTGGTACAGGCGGCATACTAACATTTTGAAACTTACCGATACTTCCATCGAATTCGATGACTTTCATTCATAATTCTGTAGCGCCCCTGGCGAATACGAGGAGGAACTACTGATTTATGTAAGAAAGTCGTCGAAAACGATGAAGGTATTCATAATTTTAGTGTCAAACTCTTACTAGGCCCCCAAATTCTCCACCTATATATTAATGAGTCCTCCCTGACTTGCATGAGACAGAGGCGGGAGGTACAGTGCAAATCGGCACACATCTGAGACTACAGGGGGTCTAGTCGTGATCGAAACGACACGATAGTGATGCGATTATATCGGTCGTAGGTACCCTATTTTAATAAATGTTCTAATTCTATGTCTTTTATCGCATTCACAGACAAAATGTTGTGATTTATTAAGACGTCACGAGTGAATGAGTCAAAACAAAAGAAATACTGTCAATGACATTTACACCTAAGAGTAGGGTTCACATCATCATCATCCATTAAGCCTATCGCAGTCCACTGCTGGATATAGGTCTCTCCCAAGTTGCACCACAACATTCGGTCCTCTGCTAGAGTTGGGCTACAACCGAAAATTTTCCATAAGTATTACTTTGTATAAACGATGGTTAAATCGACGTTACTAACGCTGGGTTCCTATAATTTGCTTTTACCGACGACGGCTCGTTTTTCTTTGAAAAAACTTCTAACTTAATGTCAATATTTGACGTTTTTTAAGGAAAAAACGAGTGATCGTCGGTAATGGTAGATTATAGGAACCAGGCGTTAGAGTAGTTTTCGACACGACAAATTTCACGATATATCGATTATAGATTTTGCGAGTAGACCCCCAGAGCGTACCGAGTAAAACGATACCGAACCGCCAATAAGTCAGGGAGTAGCCTAAGAATCTATTAGTTTGTTTTGTAACATAAATAAGTAGTGTTAATTTAAAAAATAAGGGAATTTAATATCACTGAAGTTTTTAAGAGGCGTGGTTATGCTTGTCTTTTCTATTGGGTGTTAAAAATTCACAATATCATGAAAACAAATGATTTTTTTGAAGGAAACCAGTCGCTGAGTCTCTGAGTTTAGAGAGCGACTAGCCAATTGGTGTACTAAACCAGAAGACGCAAGTTTGAATCCTGCTCGTGAGCGCCATTTTGCTTTCCATAATCTACATCTTATATGTCGCCGCGCTTGCGGTAATGCGTTAAAATAATAATCATAAAATAGTAATTAAAAATGAGGAACTGTAGGGCTACTCTTGAAAATAATTCCGGTCGATCTATGTATGATGATCGATCTTATAAAGAGGGAAGATTTTTTTGTTTATAATAAAACAAGTTTAACCGGATTACATCGCGTATAATTACTACGCGATTCGAACGCTGCAGAGCTTTCGAAACGTCAGGAAAACAAATTTAAATAATATACGCCATGTATTCCGGTTAAACTTGTTTTATTATAATGTGTAGTGATCGCGAAATCATAAAAAATATTATTTGTTTGTTTGTTCGTTTGTAATTGATAAACTCTAACAAACACAATAAAGTATACTCTATCTATCTATAGATAAAATCTGAAACCGCTGAGTCGATTTTGATAATTCTTTCACCATTGTGAATTATCGAAATCGACTCAGCGGTTTCGAATGCGAAACCTTTTTTTTTTTGCCGTGGGGAAATCCACTTGGATGCACTCCGCCCGGGGTAGGTGGAGCCAGTGTCGGACTCTTACCGACTAAAACCACCACGGTGTTCCTTCAACTACCTTAGGCGGGGGCGTGGGAACCCGTGAGTATCCACACAACCACCTCCGACAGGTCCTGGCCCGCCACAAGCAGGCGAGCCCCTTCTCCCCGTGCGGCCTAACGTTGGCCGCACCCTCCTAGGTGGCGCACACGGAACACTGCACGCCACCTCACCTCATGGGCTTTTACCAGCTGTGCCAACTACGCGGGCTGTGCCAGCTACGCCAGCTGCTGGTCGGGCAGCAGACTACCCCGAGTCTGCTGCTCGCAGGCCCTACCTCCCGTAATTTTTATAGAGGTTTTCTTCCTCGCGGTCCGGGTGGTGAAGCCAAGACCCTCGGTCCCAAGAGGCGTGAGAACACTACTCAGCTGGCACTCCCGGGGTTACGAGATCGACGGGGGCAGAGAAGGACTGGCCCCACCGCTGCCTGCCCAGTGGCAGAGTGAGTGCACATCGGGCCCGCCCCTGCTTCTCCACAGTGCCCTCTGCTATCTCAGAATGACAAGCGGAGCAACTTCCCATTGGCCCACATCGGGCCCCTCCCGTGCCAGAATATTCGCCACACGCAATAAAGTCCCCCGGTCCAAAGGAGACTTATTGCCCGTGCCCAGGGTGCACCGGCCCAACAACTGCCGTTCCCTCTAGACGTGTCCAGAAGGACAAGCAGCCGTCAGATACACGTGGAGGTTTTCTGGCCAGCACCCCACCATTAGAAAGCTACTTTATCCAGAAGCAACATAGGCTATATTTTATTACAGTACGCGGGTGAAGCCTCGGGCACAGCTGTGCTAGCACTAGCTAGTTAGCACTAAATTGGTGTGTTTTTAGAATCAATAAATCTTTAATAGAATTGGAAATTGTGTATATTGTAATCGAAAATACCCAATTTATTCTTGTCACCTTTTAGCATAAGAATTGGATTCGGAGCAGCATTATTTTCAAGACTAACCCCACTGGTCTTCTTCAAAACACCACAACATTTCATATTTTATAATAAAACAAAGTTTGACCGGATTAATATACGCGATTTAATCCGGATAAACTTTGTTTTATTATAATGTGTAGTGATCGCGAAAACCTAAGAAATTATTTTTCATATTTTGTCTACTTTTATAGTTTTTTCTAGTTCACTAAACACAATTAAAATATAACCTAGTCAACAGAAAGTGCATCTTGTACTACTTAAACAATGCAATGAAAATGTAACGCCATGAAACTGGCGCTTGGGAGCGCTCGTAAAATGTTTATGGCTTGAACTGGGCTATATAGGTAGTATTCGGTAGTAAGCTATACTAGGTAGGCTAAACTATGTAGTTGTGGCGGTAAGTTTATTTTACCTAGGTCATTTCGTCTTATTTTGGGGAACATTTTTTCTTTGACAGCACTTTTTTTCACCGACATTTTTCTCCTGAATATCGATACGTGTGACCTAAACTTAAAGATTTAAAAACAGAACTTGCTTACAAATGTTTTTTAACGATTATTTAAATTATTTTTCTTTTTAATTCCATACTCAAAGGGTGGCAATGGGACCGTCCGTCAGTCTGTCTGTTATAGGGCTGTATTTTTTTAACCGTAATAGCCGCGTCATCATCATCATCATCATTTCAGCCGAAAGACGTCCACTACTGGATATAGGCCGCATAACCAGTTGAAATTTTCACAGAAATCATGTAATGTCATATAATCATGTATTATTTCTGTCATGGAAAATACTAAAAATAATTAAATTTGTTAAAGTACCCTTAGTGAACAAGTCCTAATCGCACTTGGCCGGTGTTTTACAATATAGATACCTAAATTGCCTATTGCCCTTATTTCATCGATGCAAATACTATATCCCATTTTCATTTGGAATAAAATTGCCAACACCTCAGAGCCAACGATCCAACAGAATATGCGCAACATCAAACGCAAACGAAAGTAATCAACTCCCATTTTCAATCTAAATATTAATCCTACAACATTTGATTAAAAACCCTATATTATTATTTATATTTGCGGAAAATGGCCTGTTTCCGGGAAGTGTGCAGTTTTCTGCAGCGCGGAAGAGAAAGCCGGCCGGCCGAGTCGGGCGACTTCCGGCCCCGGATCGGTAATGGATGCCGGGAATACTTGTAAGATTATAATAGCTTAAATACAGGTGTATTTTATGTTGATTGATGTTGGATCAATTTATTAACTCACAATGATGTTTGAATTGATAAGATATTTTGTAAGATGTAAAACAGAAGATGCCTTGACAACATAATTGACAATATCATTAAATAATTTTGTTACAACACTTTTTGCATGTCATTAACGCAGTCCATTGCAGGACATAAGCCTCTCCCAAGCTTCACCAGAACACCCGGTCTTCCACCCTTCACATCCAGTCCACCCCAACTACTTTTTCCAGGTCGTCGGTCCACCTGGCTGGGGAGCGCCCTACGCTGCGTTTTCCGATTCGTCTCGACTCAAGGACTCGTCTGTTCCAACGGCTTCCGGTCCTTCAACAGATATGGCCTGATCCTACAAGTTATGTCGGTCACTCTGATTTCAGATTCTTGGAATCCTTCAAAGAAACTCCAAGCATAACTCGCTCCATAGCCCACTGAGTGATCTTGTATTTGTGGACTAGCCAAACCGTCAGTGCCCATTGCACGTCTCGTCATGGTCACCATAATCTCTGTTTTTTCTTACTTGTCTTATTTAGTCAACAATCTTGGCATGTCTTTTTAATGCAATTCGTCAATAATAATCATTAAATGACATTATGTTAACAATTTCACACAGTAAATAATTTTTTTTAACCTAATTACATGTACAGAAGTAGTAATTATATTTTATCAGTAGCTCTTTGAATAAAGAGACATGCCAAGATTGTTTACTAAATAAGACAAGAGAGAAAAAACAGAATGTAGGTCATGACAGGCAGGATGCTTTAGTTGAAGACCTATGCCTTCAAACTTTGCGGAACACGCGACGTGAAGATTAACTGATTCAAAACACAGATTTGACATCAACATCCCGGGGGTAGATGTCAAATCTGTGATTCAAAATTAGGAAATATAACTGTCATTTGACTTCATTTATTAAAAAGACTTCTCATCTGTCGTCAGTATTCTTATTTGCCGATATAGTTGAAGATTAGAAAAGTTATTAACAATAATCTATAAAATCATATCATTTACGACACGGCTAACCAGGCGGAAGATAGCTAGCGTCAGTCAGGAAGCTAACTGACTCCAAGCCAGTTTCCCCTTTCACTATTACTTGTACTACTAACATTAGTGCATTGACTGGGAATATTAAATAGTTTATGATTTTAATTGTTATTAATAATTAGAAGAGAAAATATTTGTTAGCTTATTTGTTACTTAACCCGTTTACTCGTGAAACGGACGACGGACAGTCGGTTACACAAACAAAAGATTATCTGTTTTGTCTTTTAAATTGAAAAGTAAAAGTAGAATCCAGAATTTTGCGACTGGTTTGACTTTTCAAAAACGTCAAAACGATTCAAGTCTGTTAAAAGCCTGTGGTGCGTAAAATCACGCAATTGTAACATTTATGTCAAATGATATATTTGAGTCTATAAATGCACTGACTAGAGCGCTCATTACATTACACTAAATACAGAAATTCTAATAGGGATTTAAGAAAGTAAAATTTTCATGGGGAAAATCCTCATGGACGCACTCCGCCCAAGGAAGGCGGAGCCAACCTAACCTAACTCTTAGCACACTTTCCTTTTCTTAACCTAATTAGGATTTCTGAATTCAGAGCAATGTAATAAGCACAGAAAAGTAACGTAAAACGGCGACTAATAAACTAAACGCTACTTGAAACTAACTAGTGTGCAGCAAATAAATTTAGCAATAATTAAAATTTGGCATTTTTTGCAGAGTAGCTAAACTAGTCAGCCATTTTTATTATTATTTATAAATGGTTAGTCGCCACCTTTCATCTTTAAATGAATTTGAAGAAAAGAGGCAGTCCGAAGAAAAGATGGATGGATTGTGTGAAAGATCAATATACAATTATATTATCTTTTTAAATATTCTTTTTGTAGTCTTTTTTTCAATGGCGTTTTCAGTGCCAGTGGCGTAAAAATCGTCTCTAATGCAGGTGTTTGGGCACAAGGGATACGCTACCATGTGTGACATGGATTGCTCTGGGTCACCGCAGTCACAATGAGCAAGATTAGGGTCCATAAGCCATTCACACATATTAAGTCTACAGCCACCAACCTTAGTCCAAAAACGATTAAGTGACTTCCACACTGGCCACTGTAGTGTAGATCGTGTCCCTGATCAGATATATCTAATGGCATCCGGGTGATTTTTCGAGATCGCGTTCATCGTTTGATTCCTCTGGCGTAATTTTAATAGATAGATAGAATATTCTTTATTGTACACCAATAACATTATTAAACTTAGGACTTACATGTAAAATAAGGGTACATTGGCGGTCTTATCGCTAATAGCGATATCTTCCAGACAACCTTTGGATGGACAAGGAAGACGTGAAAAATAGAAAACTAACTAACTATTAATCACTTTCAACAAGCTAGTATAGCGTATGCTCATAAAGTTAGAGGTACAGTCGACAGCATGACAGTGGTAACACTTCAATTCAAAAACCGCCCTTACTGCTTACGAAATAAAGATGCTGCTAATGTCAAAGTGTTACCACCGATGTGCGGTCGACCGTACTAAAAACATATTATGTTTACCAAAACAAAAAACACAACACAACAATTGAGAAAAATGTTACGCCAGAGGAATCAACCTTAAAGAATCACCCATCCACCCAATATGTTTTTATTACAAGACAAACTAACAGTTTAATCTAAAGATTTTGCAAAAGAAAACAGCATTTACAATGAAGCATTTTTTTTTGTCCCGTGTTGTGCCGGACACAAATAATACCACCACCCCATCTCTTCTCGTGGGTGTCGTAAAAGATTACTAAGGGATTCACTAGAGGATGGGCAGCAGCGTTCTCTGAGTATTTATTCAACCAACTGCGATCGCCAACCCACCTGCCAAGCGTGGCGATTATAGCATATCCCCTCCTTTTGGGGGAGGCCTATGTCCAGCAGTGGATGTCTTTCCGAATGATGATTATTTCTAACAACAAATAACTTTTCTCATACAAACACCACTTCCAATTTCAAATATTTTTATATAGTACAATGACACCTAATAACTAGTGCTTTAGTAGGAAGTATATATTACCTAGTCGGAACTAGGAAGCTGTAATCGGCCGGGCACCGAACCCGGCGCGTTTCCCCTTTCACTTCGAACTGCTGGTAATGCTAGTAGCTTGTTTGATGTAGTAGGGGGAATTATAGGTTAGAACATAATGATAGGATAGTTTTGTTTTAAAGGGAATTGAATGATGACAATGGTGTATTGAATGTTTTTAAGTATGCAAGTAATGCAAGTGTACAAGGTTGATTAATTGATAAGTAATATTTCGAATGATGATGAAGGATGATGGATGGTTATTTTGGAAAGGTGTTTTCCTTATGGCATAGGATAGCAAAATGAGCTAAAGGCTCACTTGATGTCAAACGGTCACTTTTGCTTATAAAAAACATTTTCAACACACTTGCTCGTAAAGTGGCTCTTATTGCACCGCTTTTAGGTTCATAATGTAGCTTATTACACACGCGAGCTTTTCACATTATATTATTGCACTAGTGCTTTTTACTTTTCAGTTTATTTTTAAATCGCAGCAAAGAGTTTTTATGTTTAAACAAAATAAAAAAAATTGGTAATAAATCAACTGTGTTAATTAAAATATGATAAATAAACATTTCATTTCATCAAACTATTTATTTTTGTCAACAAATTAACATTAATTTGTGTTACAAATAAAAAAAACAATTTATTATATTTTTAATATTAGGCTGTTTGGCGGTTTCGTTCGACCACCTGCGCGCGCATAGCTGTATGTCACCGTGTGATTACAGCATAAAGGTATTATACTGAGTATAGAAATGTCTTTGGATTACAGTAATCCGCGCGCCATTTTTCACAAATTCAATATTTGTTTAAAATGTGTGTATGTTTTTTCCTCGCAAGTGTGTTGAAAAACGTCATATGACACGCGTGAGCATTGACTATTATACTCTCGGCTCCATTACGCCCTCGCCTACGGCCCGGGCTGCAATCCAGCCTCGAGTATAATAGTCAACTTAGCTCATTTGTATCATAATGTACTATTATTGCAGGTTTAACCCATTACCATACTACATGTCATACACAATTACGTTAACAATTTGACATAAAAGAGTAATAAAGTTAACAATTAAGTAGATAAATAAAGTTAAAAACATAACAAAATTCAAATAATGTCAAAGTGAGCAACGACTGCAATACCGCCTAGATTATTGCCTATATGGAATCGCAAATCACGTTCGGGAAACAGACCTAAAGATGGAAAGTCTGCTGTGATTTTAATTACACCGGCATCGGCACCCGTACCCTTCGCACCGGAACAGAGCAATGCAAGCATCACTGTTTGACGTCAAAAATAGGTACGGTGGTACTACTTCCCCGGACTAGGTATTTCACGAGGGGCTCCACTACAACTAAACACAAACAATGCACAAAACACAAACGATGGTTTTACGCAAAATACACGCTTGGACGTGGAGTTGCGGAAACCAGCCCGTTATACTAGTCAGAGAATTCCTCGAGTTGTGGTTTCCGTTTTCCCAGGATTTATGATTCTACGGTTATCACCACAGAAATAGATAGAATGGGGAAGTGGGCAGGGCGCGCGTTCCAACACTCTGCACCAAAGTGCAGGGCATTTCAAAGTCTTTCTCAGTACGCCTTATGACTTGTTTCTGTAAATACTGTAACAAAAACCCGCAAAAATGCCTTATTGTGATGTTTGTAACTGCAGAAACAAACACTGTAAAGTAAGTACATTTGATTAAAGATTTTTTTTTAAATTAATAATAATAATTCATTTATTTCAGGCATCAAGGCCCATAAAAAATACATGAAACCATATACAATAATATAAAAATAACTAATCTATATCTAAACATTAGGTAATAGCGGCGTCGCCGTCGTGTGTCGCGCGGTGTCGGGTATCCGTCCTCGGAATCGCCTGAAAACGACACCTCTCGGCCAAAGTTCTTCCTTCGTGAAGGTCGAAAGATGTTTAGTCGGAACCTTCATCACAAATGAATTAAAATTCACATTGTGACGAGACTCGAACCGCTCGACCCTCAGAGTGAACTTGGTCTTAATCTGGATGTACTCTACAATCTCCTCGGCCTTTGTAGAGCAATGCAGCCGGGATACGTATAGCAGCGTCGTTGGCACAGCCGGACGTAGCAGATGATTTGGTCCGGTCGGTGCGGTACCGCACTGATTCTTACAAGTGGGCTTTCTTTTCTTCTTCACAACCTTGATAAAGCCCTCCTTGTCACTCTGGTTCTTCTGTGGACCCGTCTGAGGCAGATCATTATGATCGATGATAGAATCATGGTGGTTCTGCTTTCCCTCTTCCTGCTGCTTAGGTTGCGTCGTAGCGGGCTTGTTGACAGCAGCAATAGCAGCGTAAGCACGTTTTAATTAATGACGTCAATATGTAAGGTGCCTCGCATAAATCGCAAGTATTATTGTGATTACAGCCATTCTACTCTATCTATTTCTGTGGTCATCGCCTTCTGTTTTGTAGACGTTCAGGACTTCAGGCCATGATAGGCTGTTAAAACCTATTGCTGCAAACTATTTTGTTAAATCAAAGAGACATAATCTGCCGTCCGATAACTAAAAGGCCGTTAAGTGACAATTTTGTCAAATTCGAGTTACATATACTACTAAAGAGAGCAAAATTTGCTCTTTTTCGTAGTATATTTAACAAAATTTGACAAAATTATCACTTAACGGCCTTTTAGTCATCGGACGGCAGTAATAGAGACCTTACAACAAGGATTTCTCTTAATATATCAATATTTTTTTCTACTATATTGTTTACACATTTACATACATTTACAAAATGATCAGAGATCGCGATAGCTCAGAAGTATAGAACGACTGTTGTACTAAAATTCGGTCGGAGGTTCTATTCCCAGCACGCGGTCGAATTTTTCTTTCAACAAGAAAAAATATTTTATTCATTGATTGTATTGAACAATAAATTATTTTTAAAGAGTAGGTATATCCATGGAGTTTCTTGCCGATTCTTTTCCATAGGGCCTAATGCCGTGCAACTGGAATCGATGTTTTTTTTGCCTGTAATTAGGTTTCTTTGAATAAAAACCGAATTGAATTTGACTTAGGGCCGGTTTTTCAATCGCCAGTTCACTTTTATCTGAGGAACTTTGTTGTATATCCGATATGCCATATACGATATGTACATGCGATATACTATATCGTCGCCCGCGTGTAAAAACATCATAAAGCATTATATTATCTGTGATACAGCGCAATTCGATGCTTTATCTATTATGTATCATTTATCGTTGGATATAAATACAAAAGTATCGAAAGTAGCGATGTTTTGTTTTGTAGATTTTGGCAAATCTGACGCCTCCACTGCATATTTGATATACACAAAGAAAATTTTATTTTACACCAAATATTTAGTATGTAGTTATTTTCTCGTCCTGTAAAACTACGTTCATACAAAAACGTGGTTTTCACTCCTGGGTGACGATATAGACAATGTCAAAACGTCACATTTATTCCTCAGGTTGAAATAATCAGACGATTGAAAAACCGGCCCTGAAAAAAACAAAACTCCTCATTAGCATCACTGAGACAATGACCCACACACCATAACCCCGTTCATAGAGTAAAAATACTTTAGTCTTTTGTTTACCTGCCCCACTTGCAAGTTAAGGCGGAAAAACATGCCACCGCTAATTTGCATTAAAAAAGATGCGAATTAGCGTCCATGAATCAGTTGAAAAAACTTCTTCAATCTTCATTTTATCTATTCAGTTCACGGTGGCGCTAGTAGTAATACAACGGACTACATTCTCGCTCACACTCACAACATTTTTGAATTGTCACTTTAGTTCCAATTATTGCCGGCTGAACAGCTAAGTTGGTGTTGTAAGTGTGCCGACGACCTGCCTGTGTTTTGATGTTATTCATACTTTTGTCTGAATTTTTTGGGTTATATGCAGATTTGGTGATGTCTTTTTGTTTTGATTCTTCATAACAAGACTGTTTTCCTGGTACTCACACTGACCTGAATTTGGTATACTCGTTGGTTTTTTCTTGATTAATTGTCCTTTTATTATGGCAAATCCCCCTTTGGGGGAGGCCTTTATCCAGCAGTGGACGTTTTTCGGCTGAAATGATGATGATGATGAATTTTCCTTTTGGTCTTTCTAACCAAGTTTCTTTTATTTTTATCTAATACCTAGATTACAAGCTGTTTCTAAAGCATATTTTTACTATTCTGTCTTTGCCTTTATTGTAAAAAAATTGATCTGGTACTCAAACTGACCTAAAATAATAATGTATCGTGATACTCAGTTGGTTTCTTCTTGAAGAGTCCTCTTTTTAAGTTTTTCAACCAGTTTTGCCTTATCCTTATTTAATATTGGGTTCTAAAGCATAATTTCGGCATAATTTGATCTCCCAATTAATTCAGGCTTCGCTTTTCCTGACAAAATTTAGCTTTAGAGACCTCTGTTTTTTTAAATTAAATTTTCATCAAGAGTATGTACGTATTGGACTTCAAAAGATATCATCTTCACAAGATTGCCAAATGGATACGGATTTCTTTATCACTCTTGATGACACATATTACGGAGTACAAAGGAAGTTAAACCTATTTTTTCCTGTTACTCAATATAAAGATTACAAGACGGCTCCTGACGATACAGGTCATCACAAACGATTAACATAATATTTATTGTAATATATACAGTGTGTACACTGCATAATTTATAACAAATTATTTGTAATCTATGCAATGTGCACATTGCTTACATTAAAATAAACTTGTCATAATAAAAAAAAAATTTAGAAACTCATTAATAAAAATTCTAAAAAATATTGTCCTTAAATTCAAAATTCATAAATTCCCTTGCACATTATTTCTGCAACTTTCTTGTATTAATATGTATATGCATTGGCTACCGAAGCGTGGACAATTGAACTCAATAGCTTCCTGTACATTACGGGCGCACAATGCTTTCATTCAAGACAAAATAAAAGAATAAAATGTCCACGAAGACCACAGAAAGGTTGCGAATTTGTGAATCCTTAGGGATTATCGTTTCTAGAAGTTAGCGCCGCTTCTTTGAATTTTTTGCGGATCCTACTCAATTGTTGCAATCCCAACATAAATCTTCATTATAAGGAAGTTGAAGGGATTTTATTAACAATATTAGTTTACATTTTTAAAAGATTACGGGTCCCCACGGATTTTTCTTATGAAAATTGTATAATAAAGTGGCATTATTTCATTGTGTTTGATGCTGATATTACCTTTAAAGTTTTGGGACATTTTACGCATCACCGTCTAGTCCCAAACTAAGCAGAGCTTTCACTATGGGTACTAGACAATGGATATAATACTTATATACTTTATTTTTTGTAAATACATACTTATAATACATAAGAAACACCCAGACAACAAACACTCTTGTTAATCACACAAATATTTGTGTCCTGTGGGAATCGAACCCACGACCTCGTGATCAGCAGTCCGACACTCGAACCAATAGACCACAGAGGTCGTCAAAACCCACTAACCTAACACACTATATGGGCAATGCCCGGCCCGCGGATCGGAAAGGAAACTTTTCTGGCGGATGGAGACCCTACGGGACTCTCCGCCACACTAGTCCGGTTAAGCAGCAATAGTACCTTTTTTTGTTTTGTTTTCGAGTGGAAATCCTCATGGATACCCTCCGTCTGGGGATGGCGGAGGGGTATTTCGGACTCTTACCGACTAAAACCACACGGTGGCCATCCTCTGCACAAAATAGAGGAGCTCCGGGAACTCCAGTGGACCGCGCCGGTGCCACTCCAGTGCTACGCCTTTAGCACGTCCCGGGGATACAGGTAATGCATGCGAAATATACAATATTAAAAAAACCACGGGCCGAATACGACCCACCACGGCATTTGATCCGGCCCGCATTACACTTTGAAGTCCTACTATTTTTTTTTTACTAAAATGCAACTACCATAGCACTTGTAACTTGCAACGATATGCACCGACCATGTAGTTGCAATGTGTAATCTCACTCTTTTGTAACTTGAAGTTTAAAAAGTACAAAAAAATAACCGTTTTTAACACGCTTATTACCTATACATAGTACTATTAGTCATTCTGTGCGTATACACATCTTCCTACGGCCCGCGACTTCATGAACGTTCGACAGCTTGGCCCGCGACTTTCCAAAGGTTGCCCACACCTGTCCTAACATAACATGGGTTATTTTAAAATGAAAAATATAGAAGATCTGTTCTTTTTAAAATTAAAATTTTACTAACATTGATAAATTATCAGAGCTTATTGTGTTTATGACATCAGAAACAGCGTGTCCATTCTTTTTTTTCATAAGTACCTACGCATGTATACATTGTCATTCAAAACTCGGTTTCAAATATTTGAGCCTCCATAAAGTAAGAAAATAAATATGAAGAGGATGCTTTCTCGTAACAAAACAAGTACAACAAAAGAGTAAGGTCCTACAGTCGTCGTAATGTGTGTAATCCTTTAAATAAATACTCAAAATGGCCACTTGAATTATTCCACTTCTTAGCTTGCCACCCAAGAAATGAATGCTAATTCTAATATGTTCACCCAATTTTGCACTAATGCCTTTTTTAAATTTGACAATTGTCATATCTAATACTCCGTAAATAATGATTTTTGGGTGGTATTTGATTGTCAATTTTTGTCCAGGATAAATACGTTTTGGACCACTGTGTGGCACTTTAAATGAAGGAATAAAAACTACTAAATCTTCTTCGGGTAATTAACATCATACGATTACAATACACGCAAATTTCGTTTTAATTTTCGGCGAAAACGAAAGGGAAAAATGATCATTTCGGTAGTCTTTGTGGATAAAGAGATATTCCTTATTGCGTCGACTATTGGATACATTTTGATGAATTAGGTGTAGAGACCAATATTCGTCGAAGGGTCGGCACTCGAAGTTGTAACGGAATACGTCTACCTAGGGCAGGCAATTCAGCTTGGTAGACACAACTTCGAGAAAGAAGCCAACAGTAGGATCCGTTTGGGCTGGGCAGCATTTGGCAAACTTCGCCGAGTCTTCTCGTCACCTATACCGCAAAGTTTGAAGACACAGGTCTTCAACCAGTGCGTCCTGCCTGTCACGACTTACGGTGCCGAGACGTGGACACTGACAGTTGGGCTAGTCTACAAGTTCAAAGTCGCTCAGCGAGCTATGGAGCGAGGTATGCTTGGAGTTTCTTTGAAGGATAAAATCCGTAACGAGATTATCCGGAGAAGAACCGGAGTGACCGACATAGCTTGTAGGATCAGTAAGCTGAAGTGGCAGTGGGCTGGCCATGTCTGTCGAAGGACCGATGGCCGCTGGAGCAGACGAGTCCTTGAGTGGAGACCGCGAATCGGCAAACGCAGCGTGGGGCGCCCCCCTGCCAGGTGGACCGATGACCTAAAGAACGTGGCTGGGGTGGACTGGATGCGGAAGGCAGAGGACCGAGTGTTGTGGCGCAACTTGGGAGAAGCCTATGTCCAGCAGTGGACTGCGATAGGCTGAGTTGATTTAGGTGTCTAGAGGATCCTTTAATCTAATTAAAGTAGTAGAAGAAGAAGTCAGTTGAAATAGATGGAGTAAGTGATTACATTCATGGTCAGTAATAAATAACAATCACATGATACTTTCCATCTTCATGTCTCAGTTTGGCGAACCGACTTGTGGTACCATTTAGGCAACAGACTAGGTGGTATTGTAGTTGTTATGGGCAAAGGTAACCGCTTAACATCAGGTGGGCCTTTAGTTCGTTTCGCTATCCTATACTGTAAAAAATAATTCAAGGAATAAATATTTAAAACTACTTTAAGTTTTTTCGTAATAACTAGGTAAATAACTTTATCATTATCTAGATCTTACGTCTTCTTTGTCCATCCAAAGGTTGTCTGGAAGATATCGCTTTTAGCGATAAGACCGCCCATGTACCCATAATTTATACGTTGTTCCTGTTTACTACTATTTTCATGGTGTACAATAAAGTATATTCTATCTATCTATCCATCTATCTACTTTAATTTAG
This sequence comes from Asteroscopus sphinx, assembly GCA_949699075.1. NCBI lineage: Eukaryota > Metazoa > Arthropoda > Insecta > Lepidoptera > Noctuidae > Asteroscopus > Asteroscopus sphinx. Next base: position 14,215,398 of record OX453025.1, on the reverse strand, counting down.
TTTTTTTGATCTAACCCGTTTTCTCCACAGATCAATAAGATCCTATTTTATAGTTTTGCCATCATTGTTTCTTTTTGAAATAATAGAATAAGAGTGACCAGGAAAAGGTTTATTACCACATTTGAGTCATCCAGTAAATAGGTCATCCGGCGCACCCTGGGCAGTCAGCCCCGCTACCAACCTGCTGACTGGCTAATCTTTTCCCACGGCATGAGCTATGATCATTATGTAGATCATATCGACACGATAGAAGAAGATAAATAGGTAAGTATAAAGTTTCTACAAAATCCTAAAAAGGTATAACCTGTCAAAAACACTGAGCAATTTCTTAATTTACTAGAATTCGACTCGCTAAAAATCACATCGTGTCAACAGAAACCAAATAAAAAAGGTAAAAGGATTCATTCGAATGATAATAAATGATGTGTTGTATCGAGTCAGACATCGGTTCAGGCATTCGATAAACACACGCATCGGTGGACACGTGCGGAAGACATAATAAATGACAATATAAGCACTTAGCTAAATATTTCGACATCAACAACCGAAAAGAAACCTTGTGGTAACGAAATAAAGTCTAAATACCATGTTTTGATGGCTAGCACGCGCGCGGGCATATCTGGTCAATCTCTGTATTGGGTCAGATTTGTACGGAAAGGGCTTTCGCAAATTGATCCCAATTACTTCGTAAATTATCGTGGGTCTTCGAAAAATTAAGAACATGGCGTCCTTTTTTCTACTATTACAAAGTTACTACTGAAAAATTGCCGAATAAAAAATAATAAATGAAAATTTTTGGGACATTTTACACACCATCATCTAGTCCCAAACTAAGCAGAACTTGTACTATGAACCCACGACCTCGCGACCAGCAGTCCGACACTCTAACCACTAGACCACAGACGTCAGAATGGTAGGTAGGTACTTTATTCTTTTTGTAGGAAGGAAATAATATAATAATGTTATTAGGTAACGTTTTAGGAACGACACGTATGCATTATTTTTAGCACTAGATTTCCATTGAAGTAGATATCAGATACCCAACCATTTGAATTTTCAAAATTAAATTTTCTACGTCAGGAAAACCAATTTTAATACTATACGCGATGTAATCCGGTTAAACTTTTTTTTTATAAAGTGTAGTGGTCGCGACAACCTAAGAATTTTTTATTTTATTTTGGGTAAGTAAATTGCTTAATGTAGAGAGGATTGACATGAGAGAGAGAGGGCTTAGGAAGTTAGGAATGGGGCGATAATGTCTGATTGACACATCTATGAATAATGCTAATGCATGATTAGTTCAAACCTTTAAACCCTTTTGTATCCACCATTTAGGTATAGCCAATTTTGACCCTTTCGGTCGTATTGGCAACCAAGTTTCGGAACCAGTTGTTGACTGCCTCGTTGGTCTACTAGTCTAAGCGTGACTGCTAAGTGAGAGGTCCTGGGTTCGATTCCCGGGTCAGGCAAAAAGTGTAATTGGAATTTTTCTGTCAAGAAAATTTCTCAGTAGTAGCCCGGAGTCAGGAAGTTGGCGGTGCTACACCCCCGTGCCTCGGAGAGCACGGAAAGCCGACGCTCCTGCGCCTGATCTCTCTCCGGTCGTGTCGGACTGTCGTCCTATCTGATTATGAGAGTTGAGTTGAGTTGTTGTATTTGGGTGCATTTAAAGAACCTCCACGAATGACGATATTTAATTGATCGTCCGGCGCATCCTGGGCAGTCAGCCCCGCTACCACCCTGCTGACTGGCTAATCTTTTTTCCACGGCATGAGCTGTTATTATTATGCAGCTCAAGTCGACACGACAGAAGAAGATGAGAGTGAGGGAAATTGGGAGAATGCACCTGTTTGCGCACACATTTGTTCACTATAATATGTCCCACGCGGATCTCTATGAGATTGGCCGCCGTGACCGAAATTCGGCCAGGACATTATAGCCAATTTAAGAAATAGCAAGAGTAATTATTGGTTGCGGCCTCTAAAGCATTTTAAATAATTCACACGAAATATAATATACCAAGTATCTTTCCTCACTAACCTAACCCGTGTCCAGCCCATAGACGTTTAGGACACATGGACAATCCATCATGGGATGCAATTGTGTTCATTTTTGTGTGTGCTATTTTTTTCGGGATGTACCGGTGGTCAGCCAGCACCTTGCTGTTTCTCGATACTTTGCGACATATCCGCAGTTTTTGTAAGCTAGTAGTGATGTAATTTGGCTACGGTCGGCAGATATTGGGCTATTTTATCGATGTATTGAGGTTGCCCGATTTGAAGTGACATTTCTGAAAGTCGTGCAGTTTTCAAAGAGCAGCTTATTGAAGGCATAGATTTTATTCAGAAAAAACGTAAGACAAAACATGTTATCGATTTAATTTAACAATTTAAATAGGTAAGTTATTGATTTAATATTTTTAAGCTATTGCATAGCTTCTATCGCGGGCCTTGAGCGTGGAGACCGAATCAAGAAATTCCGTAACGAAAATAACCTAACACCCCCCACTCCGACCGGCACAGCGGTGATACTTTTTAGGTTTGTCATCTATAGCAGAACTTTTAATGACTATTTGAAATATCACGCTTGTCTCTTTATTTCTGCAAATTGCCTCTAGGTGGCATTGGTTGTATCGGCGTTACTGCGCTTAAGCTATTGCATAGCTTCTATCGCGGGCCTTGAGCGTAGAGACTGAATCCAAAAATTCCGTAACGAAAATAACCTAACACCCCTCACTCCTACCAGCACAACGGTGATACTTTTTAGTTTTGCCATCTATCGATGAATAGCAGAACTTTTAATGACTTTTTGAAATATCACGCTTGTCTCTTTAGTTCTGCAAATCGCCTCTAGGTAGCATTGGTTGTATCGGCGTTACTGCGCATGCGTAATCCCCCTCTTCGCCCCGCAATCTGGTGACTCTTGCCTGCTTAGAGTTTTGGCGTTAGGGCACCTCCTCTTTGTATTGATAATAAAACTTTTTAACGAAAAATTGAACCGACGAAAACAGAAACTGAAAAGCGAAAAATAACTAATTATGAGTCGGCGCCAAACAACCAATCAACGGAAATGTGTGAAATTTTCAACGATAAACAATAACTTTCCAAAAATGCGTTCTCCGCTCGGCGACTTGCAACTTGCACGCACTTTGCTTGTTAAAAGTTCGTTTGGCGCCGACTCATAATTAGTTATTTTTCGCTTTTCAGTTTCTGTTTTCGTCGGTTCAATTTTTTGTTAAAAAGTTTTATTTTTCATTTTTTTTTTATTTTAATCAAACTCCAGGTCTCAATTATGTCGTAGTGTCTAGAACTATATTTATATGTGTCAAGTTTCAACAGAATCGGTAAACAGGTAAGAATTCAGTAGGTGAACAAACACTCATCCCCTGATTTACTACCCTTAGGGGTGGATTTTGATTTTGAAATTCAAATGGGACCAATTTCAAGATATACTCTATCCATTAAAAAAAGAATCATCAAAATCGGACCACTCTGTAAAAAGTAATGCGTGGTCATACATAAAAAAAAAAAAAACAAAAAAAAAAAAAAATGTACGCGTCGAATTGAGAACCTCCTCCTTTTTTTCGTCGGTTAAAAAATGCTATGCAATAGCTTTACCGCGGCAGTCTCCGATTGCCACACGTCTTTTTTTTTTAATAAACTTCATTGATTTTTCTGTTTTAAGTAGCGGCTTATAAATTATGAATAAACTTATTTAAATCAAAACTATCGACTTGTTTTAACTACATAACCTTAGTCCTTAACCCTTTACAAGCAACTCAAGCCCACTTATTCATAATTTCCATAGAAAAAACTATGTTCACGCCGCGACCGAATGTATTGTAGAGAATGTATTAACTACAAGATTATAAATCCTTTTTTTTTTTTAAAGTGGACAAATGGTCGACTTGACCACAATGCAGTTATTGGGGGTTGACAGATCGATGGTTCGGTATAGAAGCACAAAAGTACTGGCTGTATGTAAACGCTAAGAAAACACCGAACTGGAAATAATACAGTTTTATAATTCTATTTTCGTTATTAACCAACTAAAAAAATGGAGGAGGTTATGTATTCAAAGAGTTTTTTTATTCTTATTCTTTATTATACAAAAGAAAATCTATTTTTTTACAAACAGAAATGCTATATAGAAAGCGGGCATAGCTCAAAAATGAGTTTCTACCAGCAAACCATTGAGTGTAAGAGAATGATAGAAAAAAAGGCTCAGGAAAAGAGATTTTTAATGATTCAAAGAAAGTGTATAGTTATGTATGGATCCCTAGAAATAATAGGCCACCTTCACCCCACCTGTTGAGTCATAAAAGTCGGGTAAAAGATTAAGATGAGGGGATAGGCATCAGCTAGCCCCTGTCTGCTAAAAACAACAATCTGTGATCACCTATCCATCTGCTAAGGGTTATTAGAGGAACACCGTGGTGGTTTTTAGTCGGTAAGAGTCCGACACAGAGGTGTGAACTGACGCATCATTTGAATGCGTTATTCATGGCTGTAGACCTTGACTTTGTCGTCATAATAATAATCAGATGATGACCCTGTTTTGATTATGCAGTGAGTATTTTCATTGTATAATCAAAAAGGAGTCATCTACCTGATACATTAAGGCAACAATAAATTATATTTTTTTACGTATTTACGCATGCGAAGCGAAATCTAAAATATAAATTATGGAAAGAAAAAATCGCTCACGAGCAGGACTCGAACCTGCGACTTCTGGCTCAGTATCCCAGTTAGTAACTAACTACTAACTAACTAACTAGTTTAACTGCAAAGTTAATCGGTCGGTCGAGTAAATCGGTCTGTTTTTCAATGGGATGTTGCTGACGTCACCGTAAGACGTAAGTGGAAGTCAAATTCGATATCATGAGCAGTGTTCACGGTAGCTTAGTAAAAAAAAAACTAAAAATCACTGGCGAACTGAGCCAGGAGTCGCAGGTTCAAATCCTGCTCGTGAGCGATTTTTTCTATCAACAATTTTTTAACAATAAATTAGGCAGATTAAAAGGTATCATATACCAATTCCAAGATGAATATTTTGTTCCGGATTTAGGTGCTTATGCATGTACGTACGGTAACGATTCTTCCCGGGGGTACATTTTGTCGACAAAATCCCTTGACCGAATCCTGCTACTTTACACGTAGCTACGGCTGTCATCGAACATTGAGTGCAAGCGATTTTGGCCTTAGTGGTGGTTTACCGGAACTATTTCTGACTGTACGTGGAGTTTATGTCTGTAAAAGCATCCATGATCCAAAAGAAAAACTAGTGTGGGGCAATGTTTAAAAATAGGCTGATTTCCCCACCAGCCCGAATACATCAATGTTGCTTTGTGGTTAAAGTATATATGGTTGTAATAATAAAATTCTCCGAACGAAAAGTATTACAAAGGTCTATGCTACTACTATACATAAAGTCATCATGATTATGTTACTATATTAAGTATGATTTATAAATGCTTGAAAGAAATAAAAGAAAGAAAAAAACATTATTTGCGTCAAAAGTGACGCACAAAATTACCAAAAAAATTCAAGAACACAAAACAAATTCAGGTACAGAGCCAAGAAGTGTGGTAATATGCGTCACATCCACGCAAAACGGCCACCGCTCAGCATATTGCTGTGTCTCATGCACGGAGCAAAGACACAGCGCTGGTTTTCAGCGACAGCCGGCGTCGACACAAAACGTAGATCAGTGCGGCGTGATGTTGGTAAACAACGATAAAAAATAAATAAGTAAGATTAAATACAATACGAATGCTTATTTTATCTATTGGCATCCTACGTCATTGGCTTCCAGTACTTTCCTCCAGCCGTACACACGCACCTCGTGAGGTCTAGTGCAGACGTGCGAATTATGAGTCGTCCTTGTGTTGTGTCCGCAGCTTTAGTGACCAGCCCTGCACCGCCCGCTGCCGCGACACACATTACACACAGCGTGATGTTTATAAACATGTTAGGAATATTCAGCATTCGGTACTTAGTTACCAAAAAGCTTGTATTTTTTTTTCAAGTTGTGCTAACAAGTCTCCATTACGTGACAGTGTTGAAACCAGATTTAATGTAAGCTAATGCTTAACAGCTAATTAGTGAAAAGCAGTCTCAATTAACCGAAAAACTGTGAATAAGTTGTAAGAATATTTAAGTGAATTATAAGCAGTTTTTTTGCCAAAAGAAACATTTTGCCATTCAATTTAGCTTCAGCGTACATTTTTACAGATCTTCCGTCGACAAATCTAGCGTTCTTATTCTTTATTGCACACAAGAAAATCACAACCATACAAAACAGTTTTAAATTCAATTAAAAAAGGTTTGCTGTTAGAAAACTCAGTTCTGAGTTAAGCTCGCCGATGTACATAAACTTTCCTACTGTAATATAAATGTAAATCTGTGTGTACAATAAGAATAAGAATAAGAATAAAAATCAAAAGTTTTTATTTCGAATAAGCATTTACATGCACTTTCAAAACGTTAATAATGAATCTAGTTGTAAGGTTCCAAAAAGTTGGTCCTATGGAGAAGAACCGGCAAGAAACTCCATGGATATACGCTTTTTATAACATAACGCCTGTATTTCCTCGAAGGGGTAGGCAGAGGTGTGTAGTACACCCACATTTCGCCAGTTATGTTATAGTCCCATGTAATAGGGGGCGAGCCCTGTACTCTACTATTCTTGACTATGCCGATGCCAGCTATTTAGATCTTACTGAGGCACAACTAAATAAGCTTGAGCGACTTGTGACAAAATGTTTGTATCAGATTTATATTTGGCTTACGCAAATATGATCATGTCTCCGAATTCCGCACTAAGCTCAAGTGGCTCCCTATACGTCTTCGCCGGAATACCCATATTTTATCACTTCTCTACAGTATTCTGTTTAATCCCAAGACCCCCCTTTATCTCAAAGAACGTTTCAAGTTCCTTCATGACACACATACACGATACTTAAGATCATCGGAAAACTTGGGGCTTCTGATGCCAATGCATTCTACAAAATTTTATGATAAATCTTTTACTGTTCAGGCTGTGCGTCTGTGGAATGAGTTACCTGTGTCTATACGGCGAGCTCAGTCACTGTTTTCATTTAAAAAATTAGTTAAAGAATACTACCTTTCCAAATAAATTGTAATTTATTAAGACATTGCCTATGTATCCAATCTCTATTCTAAATTGTAAGATTATTTATATATATATTATATATATTTATGATACCTATATTTTGTGCTATTTATTTATTTTAGTTTAGTAGTACGCCACGGACTGCCCCCATTATCTAGATATTACGTCTTCTTTGTCCATCCAAAGGTTGTCTGAAAGATATCGCTTTTAGCGATAAGACCGCCCATGTACCCATAATTTGTACGTTGTTCCTGTTTACTACTATTTTCATGGTGTACAATAAAGTATATTCTATCTATCTATCTATCTACTACTACTACTCTCTACTCTCTCTCTCTCTCCCTTTATTACTCTTTTTATGTAATAAATAAATCTAGAAAAGTCATGTACAAAGACGAGCTTAACTCTTCTAGCAAACCTTTGAGTGATATAATTCGATCACTCAAAAATAAAATTATTTTATTATTACGAAAGCTGGTCCTAAATTAATTTTTTAATTTCTCAACCCCCTGTACACAAATACATCGGTCATTCATGTCCGAACATATTTTTTTGCACCTTGTCTTGCGACAATCGCAAAACGCAGACCGCTTGAAAATCCACACTTTATTAACTAATCACAAAAGGATTACATTAACAAAGGCCCACAAAAGGCTACAAGAGGCTACAATAGACCAAATGTGTATTACATACTCTCAAATCGTTTTAGATAATATTAATGATAAGTATAATTCCGAAGTTTATTTTTACAAACGTTGTCAAAACTGCTTGAAAAAAATATGAAAAATTGTTAAATGTCCACCATTAATATGTTGTATAAGTCTTTTATATAATAGTGATGCTATATCATTTATAATATTGTCTGTATTTAATTTGATTGATTTATCAATATATTTATGGGCTATACTCGGAGTGTCCCTGCGTCATCGAATCAGAAATGAGGAGATTCGCAAGAGAACGAAGGTAACCGATATAGCCCGAAGAATTACCAAACTGGCCCCCACAAGGTGGACCTACGACCTGGTGAAGGTCGCGGGAATCCGCTGGATGCGGGAAACGCAGGATCAGTCGTTGCTGGGGGAGGCCTATGTTCAGTAGTGGACGTCTTTCGGCTAAAATGATGATGATGATCAGAATTTGTTGGATTTAATTTTGTAGTCGTTATTAAAATATGATCCGAAAGAAAGAAAAACGGTTTATTGACTACAGTCAGAGGCACACAATAACAATAATATACAATTACCTGTGTGGTTTTTTAAACAATAATATCCATGATAACACATTTCTTAATGATAGAAATTACAGATAACTAATGAAACCATCATTTTAATAAGCATTTTTAGGCAATTCATAAGTAAAATAAATAATTAATGCAATAAGGCTCAAATCATTTAAAATACTTAAAGTTTCAAAACAGTTTGCTAAGGCAAATCGTTTACACGTTCTTAAAAACCTTTGACAGTGAATTTGACCGGAAAACAACGCAATATTCCTGAAGAATTAGAATTTTTAAACTCACATGATTTCCATACGACTCCGCTTCGCAGCACGCATGCATAAAGTCATCAGTTACATAATATTATAAACGTAATTATGTATCTGTTATAACTATACTACAAAACTAAGATAATAACTGCATACCCTATTTTTTGTACCTAATTAGTAATGTGATATTTTTACTAAAGTCTGACCACGCTAGCTCTGCATAGGAATTAGGCAAGGCAACACTAAACAATAACTATCTTAAATCTCTGTAATGATCTTATTATTCCAATACAGAGTTAACCTTACTGACAAAGTTAACTCTGCATTGGAACAATAAGACCATTACAGAGATTTTGATGGTTAAAGTTTACAGTGTTGCCGTGATTCCTATGCAGAGTTACCGTGGTCAGACTCTACGTCGCTATTTTTCTGTCATATATCAATATTCAACAACATCAAAATAATCATATTTTGAACAAATTAAAAAGTCTGCCTATATATAGATATCCAGATTATTTAGTACTTAAATTACGAGATAGGTACTAGAAAAACAAAACATCCTAATTTTAATAGAGAAGATGGTAGGCAGCTACCACCTGTTTGGAACCCAGTCCTAAAAACAATCAAGTCCCAAACAGCACGCAACACTGTAAATGATAATGATATTGTGTTACTGCGTTCATCGAAACGATTTTAATTAATAAACATTGTACGGTAGTTTTTTTTTTTTTTTTTAAATATCTGTAAAGACGATTGTCATCTTAGTCTACCTGCTACCAAGAAACGCTGCAAAGCTTTCGAAACGTCAGGGAAACCAATTTAAATAATATACGCGATTTAATCCGGTTAAACTGTGTTTTATTATAATAGGTACTAGAATTTTCTTTGACTTTATAAAAATGGTCTTGTAGGGTAAAAAATGCCTAAGAAAAATGCTGTTATTTATTGACAATACAAATGTGGTATTATTCGATAAAAATTCGCATTTTACATTTAAAAGGTTTTTAGTAGGCACTTATAAAAATACAGAAATTATTTAGTTACTTTACTAGCTTATAGAATTTGATGCAGATATTGAAAGTGAATAATCCTGGTAAGCCACGATTATTTGCGACCCAGAAAAAAACCTGAAAAGAAAAAAAAAAACCGAACCTTTTACCTTTTTACCTCCAATGACACTTAAAGAAGACAAACAATTTCGTGCCTTCAGCGCTACGAAGACGTTACGGCTGTAGCCGTAAGACGTTCACTGCTGGACATAGGGCTCCCCCAAACAGTTTGGGGGGATATGCCATAATCGCCACGCTTGGCAGGTGGGTTGGCGATCGCAGTTGGTTGGTAACATACTCAGAAAACGCTGCTGCCCATCCTCTGGTGAATCTCTTAGTCGCCTTTATTACTTTATACTAATGTCCATTTATACATTATTTGTCTTCTACAAAAGACGTGGCGCTGAGGGCACGAAAACATCTATGAAGCCGTGGCGTTGAAAAGATTTATAAAAAAACCGTATCAACTCAAAAATCATGCCAAAAATCATGCCACGTAGGTACAAGTTTTGAAATTTAAAGGTGATTTTCCAATAATTATGTTTAAATAGTTGACACTGTTTTGTATCAACGCGCGAAATCTTATTCTTATTCTTTATTGTACACACAGATATACATTTATATTACAGTAGGAAAGTTTATGTACATGGGCAAAGAAATGAAATGAAATCTTCAACAAAGTGTTACCTAAAAGTTCCAAAAAGCCATGTTACATATTAATTGATTGCCAAAATAAACTCCCCCGTCTACTTTGAAATTCAATTGATTGATACAAACACGAACGCAGTTTAAAGTTGTTTTTTTTTAAATGAATTTCACATGACAGCATGGTGTTGTTGACAACTGATTTGTTATTGTAAAATATATAAGCATTAATTATTTTGCTTGACGAAACGAAATACAAAGAAAGATTTTTTTTTTCACAGGACATTGACAGCACAACAATAACATTAAATAAAGTACTAAAATAGATATAAGTAAAACAAGAAGTTGCTAAAAATTTCAAGTTAAGTTAGTTGTAAAGAATTATTTCAACATCATGTTTTTGATCCCTGGAGTTTAAGCAGGGGTCGTCAATGACGGTTACAAGGCCTCAAATGTCCTATGGCACAGAACACATAATAGTAATATCTATAGTTAGTAGTAGAATCCTGAAGTTACCGAAAGTATAGGATAAAGGTATAGATGAATGCCTAAAACTAAGAATTCAAACATAAAACCATAGAAGTTATGTAATTTATATTTTAATCATTTCTTAGGTTTTCACGATCGTAGATAATGATTAGTCTGTAACTGTAATAACTGCCAACATTCACGAAATAACTAGCCCGTAGAACATATAATTACATTATAATCAAATTAGCCCCTGCTAATCCAATCTATACCCGCAATGTTTATTTATGTAATTTAAATGAAATTAAACAATCTTGACATATCGTTTTATCCAAATATGCATTTAAAAAATCTGAAACGTTGCAAATATAAGTTTTAATAAGACATTTATATTCTATACCAAGATATTAAGATAAAAAAACCGGACGAGTGTGAGTCGGAATCACGCAGCAAGGGTTCCATCCCCATCATCCCATTGACCTGATACCCCATAGAAACTGATTTAATTTACGAGAGTTTATCAAAAGACATCAACGAACGTACGCGAAATATGAATTTTTACATCTCTTTCTTACGTAGGTACCACCACATATGTCTATGTTTGCCCTGTTTTTAGTATTTGTTGCTAAACTAAATAGTATGCACTATAATCAGACCAAGTTTGACGTTGATATGTATTACCGTTTTGGAGATAGAGCAGGAACAAAAACGTTGAAAAAAATGCATGTTTTTCGAGTTTTCTTGTATGGGGACCTCCTTTGGTTTTAGACTTTTTTTTTATTTTTAGTATTTTTCGTGATACACCTCACAGCAACACATATTCTGTGAAAATTTCAACTGGTTATCTATTACCGTTACAAAGATACAGCCCTGTGACAGATATACGGACGGACGGACGGACAGTGTAGCGAGAGTAATAAGGTCCCGTTAGCACCCTTTGGGTACGGAACCCTAAAAAGACACGTCAAGATTATTTACCCAAATATTTTGAGTATAGGTGTATGTACCCATGAGCACGCACGCGGCGACGTGCTCAAATCCACGTTGACCATTTCAGTAATACAAGCCAATGTGGCCCCATTATCTCTGAGTACATTGACTCTGCTAACGAATTGAATAACTATGATTCCACGAAGGTTTCATTTCGCAACGCAAGGAATTATCAAATCCAAGTTTGTTTTTGACCTATTATCAGGGCATGATCCCTAAATAATAGAGAACGACAGAAAATTGATTTTTATTTTCAGCCGAAAACGAAACCGAAATTCGGGTCAAGCTATATTTTCGGCCGAAAACCGAAACCGAAACTATCCAAAAAAATTAATACACTACTTCTTTTATATTTTTGTTTGTTAAATATACTATAAAAATAAAATATAAGAAATAACAATCTTACAATCATTACAGCACATAATTTAGTGATTAAATAGTCGTACGTACACACGGCTACACATCAAGCTGTACATTTCCAGTAAAGGCTGACCTCGCGTTGTAAGGAAAACCTATACAATGCGAGGTCAGCTTATACTGGAAATGTACAGCTTGATGTGTAGCCGTGTGTACATACCTATGTTAAAACTTGAAACATACGAATTCAAAATATTCAAATGTTTTTATTTCGAATAAGCATTTACATGCACTTTCAAAACGTCAAGTTGCTAATACGAAAATTTTCTTTACATATTTCTCAAAAATAGATTTACTAGAAAAAGCTACTTTCTTCACATATATTACTGCACCTGTATGCATAAAAAGACCCATTGAACTAAATAGCCGAAAATGATTATTTTGGCGAAAGCCGAAAACGAAAACGAAATTCGTTCGGACTCTACTAAATAATGCATGATACCTATTTTCTGATATAGCATTTACACGTGACACTGTCTGTGAAAGTATTAGGTTTGTTTACGTTTTTGAAATGTTACTCAAGTGTTGAATTTGGAAGGTGGTGATTTCGTGGCAGTAAAATAATAAATGATTTTCATGGTGGCTTAGAAGTTATAATCATCTGGGCGAGCCCAGCGAGAGTAATTTCAAAATGGAGGGATGTCTGTTTAGGGTGCCAAAAAAGCCCATCTCAGGTAAAACCTGATAAAAAACATACTAGCAATTACCTAAGCACGCGTTAAGTTGCGTGTGATATTCAAAAAACGGGCCGAGTCGAGTCGGACTCGCGTAGTAAGGGTTCCGACCATTCATGGACTAGATACCCCATAGAAACTGATTTAATTCTGTTACTGCTACTACTGTTTCTTGTATCGCCCCCTTTGGTTTTATTTTATTTTTAGTATTTTCGTGATACTGGTCATACTAATACATATTCTGTGAAAATTTCACCTGGCTACCTATCACCACTCAAAAGGCACAGCCCTGTGACAGATTTTGTAATAAATAATTTGGCACCCTTTGGGTACGGAACCCTAAAATATACTGTCTCAGATCAACGCCAGCTGCACGCCTGTGTAGGCCTTAAAATCCCAGTCAAATGTGGCAAACGCTTGTCTTAATATGGTAAACATAGATTAATTATTGGTTAATATAATTAATCTATATCTTCTCATGGGTGTCGTAAAAGACGACTAAGGGATTCACCAGAGGATGGGCAGCAGCGTTCTCTGAGTATCTAACCAACCAACTGCGATCGCCAACCCGCCTGCCAAGCGTGGTGATTATGGCATATCCCCCCAAACATGTTTGGGGGAGGTCTATGTCCAGCAGTGGACATCTTTTGGCTGAGATGATGATGATCATTGATCTAAGATGGTAACCCTAGCTCCACCCTTCCTCAAAGAAAGCACGATCTTGGAAATAACCTAGGCTTACGTTCAGAGACCAATCTAAGCGTGAACTCATGCTTCCAACTGTCAAATAGCCCTGAATTATGACCCTTGAATCGACTCCGAAGCCAGATGGGCCGCTGCAGGTCAAATTTAGTTAGATGGGGATACACAGACGAGTTATGTGACCTAATGTGACTGTGGAGTCAATCCTCAGCGGTGCCTCACCTCTTGACCTGCTCACTGTGCAATTCCACCTGCATAATCAAAGACCTATGTGAGGCTACTGATAGTGCTGTTGACGTGGGTACATTTATGTCCACAATAATATAATTAAACTCGAATCATCGACACGAAGAAGAAGAAGAACCACCCACGTAAAGTAAAACCTTCCATAACTCTTAACCAACAACTATAAAATGCTAACATACACATTCATGTGCATTATATCCCTAAATAACTATCGATGAGTGCAAATTATTCTCATGTGTTCGCAAGAAGGTTGAATATAAAGAGTTATTTGCGAAAGATTACATTATTTTGTTCTAAGGCCCTTCTAAGTTTTGTTTGCGTCAAAGGTACCTACATAGATTTTTATGACTCGTAGACCCAGTGGGACCACGAGGCATACAAATCAAATCAATCAATCAAATCATTTATTCACCACAAGATATCGTGTACAAAGATATTATAATGAATTACAAGCCCGTCATAAAAAAAATAAAAAAAACTAATAATAAAAAAAATATATATATATATATATAAAAAAAAAACCACTGGTGGGTCAAATTGGTGGGTCCACGAGTCATACACCCCTGTAACAGTTTTGCAATGAGACATCCTGTATATAAATGCCTATTTTACTTATTGGCCCATCAGCTATAACGTAGTCACACCTCGGACACTCAATACAATATAAATGCTAGCACCACCTACATTCACTAGATTACGTCTGTATACGAACGTGATATGAACGCACACACTCGGGTAGATTAAGGATGCTCGCCGCTAATGCCGACTGGGTTGCAAGCGCTTCTCAGTAGTTCTCAGAGATGGCGTGCTTGTATAGCGATTGATAATTGACATCCATTGCAATTTTGCAGTCCAATTGCCGTCAAACTGTGGGTGCATGCGTGGGCGTGGAATCTTAAATTGGCGGGGGGCGGTGAGTGGTCGTTCTGTACATTAGTACTATTAGATATTCTGTGACGTAACCATACTAATCGATTCTCCTAGTGATTCTGAAAAAAACTATGTTTCAGGTCGTGCATTCATTCTGTTACATGTTGTATAATGGTTACATCTTATAAAGAACAACTAATGTCGTGGTTAAAATATTAGGCAGTCAGCAAGGTGGCAGTTGTGGCTGATTGTCCAGAGTGTACCGGACGTAGGATTAAATATTGCCACTCGTGGAGGCTATTTTTAGCACCCCATTCAGTACGACGAATAAACAAGACTGCGTATTGATTCATAAGCAAGCCATTCAGACGCGGGTTCAAAGTAAAAAAAACTTTCACGTGAAAATGCGCACATGAAATCCGTATAATTGAGGAAAATATTTACATTCGCATAATTCGTTCTTTCTTCACGTGATTAAGATTAAGAGTCCTCTTACGTTTTTTTTGTCGAAGACGGCAATGAGAAGTGGATTTTTATGGTTCCATACCCACAGGGTGCCAAACCTTTCTTGTATAGGGACCCTATTACTCTCACTACGCTGTCCGTCCGTCCGTCTGTCTGTCACAGGGCTGTATCTTTTGAATGGTTATAGGCAGCTGGTTGAAATTTTCTCAGAATATGTGTTACGATAACACTCTCCCCTTTTATAAGGGGGGACAAATACTAAAAATAAAAAAATTCTAAAACCAGAGGGGGTCCCTATACAAGAAACCTCAAAAAACATGCATTTTTTTCAACTTTTTGTTCCTGCACTGATAGATAGATAGATAGATAGAATATTCTTTATTGTACACCAATAACATTATTAAACTGATTTCAAAACAATAATACATACCTGTGTCAAACTTAGATAATTGTAGTGCATACTATGTAGTTTAGCAACAAAAAAAAAATGGGTTAACATAGACATATGTGGTGGTATCTACGTAAAAACGAGATGCAAAAATTCATATTTCGCTCACGGGCGTTGATGTTTTTTGATAAACTCTCGTAAATTAAATCAGTTTCTATGGGATATCAGGTCGATGGGTGGTACGGAACCTTGACTGCGTAAGTCCCGACTCTCACTTGGCCGGTTTTTGGCGTTCTCATTCTATTCCATCGAAATATCTATAAAAATCTCCATTAATAAGTTATATATCCCGATACTGAGCCCATATCGTGTAATTCAGAGCCCACGTCGCGAGTGCAAGAAAATATTGTCTTTCGATTTTAAGTTTATTATAAGATGTAGTTTTAATTATTTTTATGTTTCAATTTACATCATCATCATCATTTCAGCCGAAAGACGTCCACCGCTGGACATAGGCCTCCCACAAGCATCGCCACAACGACCGGTGCTGCCCTTTCTGCATCTAGCGGAATTAATTAATTACGTTGGCAAAAGTCTGAACTTTTATTTTGAATATTTTTTGTTTAGAAACTTCATTTATTTTAGAAGAAAATTGAGGTTTAAAAAACCTATTTTCTGTTAAGAAAATAGATATTTTAAAGTGGTCATTTAGCTGGACTGGTGACATTACAAAAAAAGTTGTTAATTTTGTATCAATGGGAGCATATTCCGAATATTATGGTATATATTTAAATAGTTTTAGTAAAAGATAACTGAGATCCAGAACGCTTCTTAGCGTTTAAAAAACGTGACGGTGAGGAAAAAGGTTATTGTTGTCTTAGATGCAATAAATCACAATCACATGAGACTTTCCATCTTCATGTCTCAGTTTGGCGAACCGACTTGTAGTACCATTTAGGCAGCAGCCTAGGTGGTATTGAAGTTGTCATGGGCAAAGGTAACCGCTTAACATCAGGTGGGCCTTTAGCTCGTTTCGCCATCCTATACTATAAAAATAAAAAATAAAATATTAAAATTCTACAAGATTTTGTAACTATGGCATGAATAAAACTATCATATTCCACGAACAAAATTTAAATTAAACACATTTATTACTGAGATCTACGACGCCAAAAAATACCTTAAAACGCAGATTTAAGGTGCAAAAACATTGCGAAACATGATAACTAAAATTAATTAGGCTATGCAAGTAGGTGTTTTGTGGACTGATTAATTATTATTATTTTCAGCCTATGTTGTCCTGCAGCAGGGCAAAGGCCTTCCTTTTCCTTTCCTTCTTCCACTCTTTCCGGTCAAGTGCCAGTAGACCAGTCTTTCATGTGCGTCAATCACGTCTTGCCACCTTCGCTTGGGTCTACCGCGACTTTGTACCGAGAGGGTCCCGAATGACGTCCAATACGTCATTCGGGACCCTCTCGGTACAAAGTTTAGCCGAAAAGTCGTCCGACGCTTGGCAGCTTTTTGGGTGACGTCGGCAATTCAATACTGCGCTCTTTACTCATAACATAACATAGCACATTACATCACGCCTGAATTTCCCCAAAGGTTTAGGTAAAGGTGTACAGTACACTCATATTTCGCTAGTTTAAAATAGATATCTTATTCATAGATACGAATAATTGCACATGTTATAGAAGGCCTTTGTTAAAACTGATATTTTTGCTGTATCTACTTATACTGGAAACCGCACGGAAGGTTACACAGGCGATGTTTCACGCAAGAATATCGCTTTACTAGGACATCATTCCACCATCTAAGCTTTAGCAGAGCATTTTCTTTTAGAAAACACAACTACGCTTGACCCAAACTAAAAAAAAAACAATGATTTAATACCTTATCACATCACACAAGTTCTTTTTAATTTTCATATCGTGTTACTGTGTTTTGTATGTTTCCAGATGTCTATAATGCTTGTTTTTCAATCACCCTGTAAAAGGAAATCAGCGTGTTTATATAAAAAACACATTAATTATTCAGTTATTCCAATGAAGTCGTTATTTTGAACGAGCAGTTGTTGATAATGCGTATTTTTTCACCTAAATCTCTGAATCCAGACGCACACCGAAAAGATTTATAATAGCAGCTTGTCTCCTGCCCAAATAACGTTCAATAGGGTTGATCGAATACTGACTTTTTCAGCAGGGAAATTTATTCTATACCTCAGAGGTAACGGGTATCAAGTGACAAATTAACAAGTTTACAGCAGAAGCAAAAGAAGATATTTTTTGTGAAGATGTCTTCCATTTTTTTTGTGTTTAAGAAAGAAGGTAAATCTTTACTCACACTGTCATAGTTTTTAAGCAAAAATAAAACTACTTTTTGAAGAACTAGCTCATCAAATTAAACATAAATTACTAAAACAGTAAAAATCTAAGAGTGGTATGCCACAGGTCAAATTTCTTTGTCCAATTTCTTGGTCAATTCCAATTTATTTGATGTCAAGCGTTTTTTTACATACAACATTTGATGAAAGTCAACCTATTTCTTTGATCAAAGTCACATTGGACAAAGAAATTTGACGAGTAGTATACCGGTATACCACCCTAAAAAAATAGTCTTATCACAGGATACCTCACAGGGTTACTGAAATTTTCGTGGGTAGATACGATTTTCCCAATAGTGAGAAACAAAACTCAAAAGTCAAAGCTTACTCGATGGCTCCTAGCTGGATGGACGGGCGACCTGAATACAACTTAAGTACTATAAATATTCCATGATCTTGGCAGAGATAAAACGAACAATAAACGGCTGAATCTAGAGTAAGTTACACTTGAACGCAGTGCACTCTGTCGTTTAGCAAAAGTTACTAGACCAAACACTTCAGGTCTTGGCCAGACCAGCAGTAAGTTTCAGCGGTCCCGGATTCTACATATCGATGTAATTTTGTCAAATTTTACAGGACATAGAAAATATTGTCTAATTAAGGTATTATTTAAGTTTTTTATTAACCCAAAAGGTCGCCCAATGGTCAAAATTCAACCGTAATTCTTTAATTTTTATGATTGAACTAAATAAAAAAATCGGTTGCCTAGCAGAGGAGAAAAAGGCAATCTATAAATAGGCAACGACAAAACAGTCCAGTAAATGGTTTTGTCGTTGCCTATTTATAGATATTACAAAATTCGATTAAAAACTAAGAAATTGACGACGTCTGGTCTGTGGTCTAGTGGTTCGAGTATCGGACTGCTGATCATGAGGTGGTGGGTTCGATTCCCACAGGACACAAATATTTGTGTGATGAACATAAGTGTTTGTGTTGGTCTGGGTGTTTCCTAAAAACAAAAACAAAAAAATACAAAAAAAAAGTACATAAGTATTATATCCAGTGTCTAGTACCCATAGTACAAGCTCTGCTTAGTATGGGACTAGATGGTGCTGTGTAAATGTCCGAAATATTTATTTATTTATTTTATTTTAAATAGTGCCTTAATTAGACAATTTTTTCACCCACCTGCAATATTTGTTAAAAAGGAGTAACGAAAGTCTGATAACTATCAAAGCCTATATTTAAAAGATATCCTCATCTTTGAGATAAACCTATTGTATCCTAGCTGTGAACTAATAGCCTGAAAACTGGTTTTCAGAAAATGGCAGCATCGGATTTGTTGGCTCCTGAAACGGCCTGAAAACATGTTTTAGGCGCCTAAATTCAACGGCAGTCAAAATTTTGATTCTTGGATATATGATAGAGCCTTCTACGATACGGACTGGAAATGCATTTAAGTCTGCTGAAAACGTCTCTAAGTCCAGGAAAATTGAGGTTGAAGTATTTATGTCCATATACATTCGACAACCTTAATGTCAAACAACTGCAAAATAAACCCAGAAAATTTGAACCATCCAGCGACTACATAAAATATCAGTTCTGTCAACAACCTGAAAACATATTCAGGCACGTCACGGACTAGGAGTGTATATATAGAGGGTTGTGCATTATGTATGACTTTATTACGATAATCTATTAAAGAGTATTTTTAAATTTTACTATTTATTCTGCAAATTGAATGTTAAATTAAATTAAATGTTATTTTTTAATCCGCAAAATCACTTATAATATGTCAGCTATTTTAAAAACTAGATGGCGTCGGCAGTTCTTAATTGACTACCTCTGAAAAAAAACGCCGAATCAAACTCATGGATCAAAGTCTATTTTAAAGTCCAGACATTTAGAATTTGTTTTAGAACAATGCAGGGCAACGCCTGGACTGTCCTTATGAAGAAAGCGCCAGGTAATTTGAGTGGACCTGTCCCAACTGATGGCATGCATACAAAAGCCACCGTGCAGCTCAACCATATTTTATATAGGACACTTTTGAATTTTTCGACAAGCTGCAGCTGCCGCTTTCCAAGATGTAGATTCCTAACGGCCAAAATTAATATCCCATCTATCTATCTACGATTTACCCTACTAGGGATAGAAATTTGACATGTTTTGTATGGAGCTTATGTCAAATTCCTATCTCTGGTAGGGCAAATCGTGGATAGATTGGATATTAATTTTGGCCGTAAGTCTAGATACAAGAAGAAGCTGCTAGTTGAGATAATCACCAAGGGCGGAGACATACCACAACTTCTCAAAGTAATTTTGGCCGTTAGTATTTAAGTGAACTATCGCTCTCTTTTACTAATAGTAGATACAAGAAAGGGATGGCAACAATTTTAGAACTATCTTTGTCGGAATTTAAATTTCCGTACAAGTTTAGTCGTGATCTCGGAACGTACCCACTAAAAAGTGAAACACGTAAACTAATTTGACAGCACTAAAATTGTTGCCATCCCATTCTTGTATCAACTATGGTAAAAGAGAGCGATTGTTTAAAATAAATTTAGTTTGTGAACAAGAGAATCGATATCAATGTCTAGTTATTTTAAAGGTCAACAAAAAAAACAATGAGATGAATAGAGAGGTAAACAAGCATATTTAATTTTATAGAATGAGTGATTTTTTGATAATGGAAAAAAAAACAAAAGAAAGAAAAATACATTTATTAGCGTTTCAAATAAGTTTAGTGTCGAATATATAGGGTTAATAAAATAGAAAAAAATCAATACAAAACAACATTTGACCCGAAAAAACAAACAAATTATGTAAGAATATGCTGCATAGTCCAGTGGCTGTAGAACTGAAACTAAGCGATGTATCTGTAAAGATAACTGTAACTGAAAAGTCATTGACCAACCGGCGCGGCGCCTGCGCATGCAGCATGCGTGATCTTATCAGAACTACAACACAAATCACCTCAACCAAAAAAATTATGGGTAGGTATGATTATTGTGATAAATAAATAAATTTATTTTCTCCCTTGCTCGGAAATTGGTTCATTATTCAAAAAAAAAACATGAATCGGCTCTTTTCCGTACGCAATGGTGGTTGGTGGGTTTGTGTACGGGCCAGTTAGCGGCGTACGTTAGCAGCGATAACCAATAAATATTTCCTGTTAATAAGTTGTTTGTAGTTGTAGATTTTCCAGTAGTGATATATGTAACTCAGTAGTCCGGTACGTAAGTCAAAGTCAAACTATTTATTGCTTTCATTCATGTGTACTTATGATCTAAACAATACAATTTAAGAAACAACATGAAACCCCTTCAGGGCACAGCACTTAAAATAACACAATTTAATAAAAATTATGATAATTATTTAATTTAATCCCTAGCTAAAAACAATTGTACCTATGTACTAATTTACGAATTAAATTCTAGTAATTACATTAACGGTGTGATTAATATTATGTACCTATATATTACATTGTTATTATCAAATTATAAAATTATTATATTTATACTGTATAAGGAACCATTTTATTGCACAAAAATTGTCTTACTACCTAATATAAATAATTTTGGTAGTAATAGTGGTTTCATTGTCGTAGTTGGAGTTGTCATGTCGAACGAAGAGCTTGAAGCTAGTTTCCTATCCAAAGACTTTGCAGACTTCTTCTTGAAATCCCCTTGGATTAGTTCCCGTAGTAGTAAGATACGTAATCCATACGATACGATACGTTCAATTCTACGTACGCTATAAAAATGCGGCTTGTCAATCCAACTAGGGCGACTTGCTTGTGGAAGGCCAGCTAAACCGATTCACTACCGTAAATAGAAACACAACACTCACCAAGTATCCGGCTCGAAGGACCGCTTAACCATCGATTGGTGTTAACCAAAAGCAAAAGTGGTGATTATGTAAATATTCCTTTACGGCCCATCATTGAAGTGGCCCATAATAAGCAGTGAATGATAGTAATTGTAGGCACAGAAAAAAGATCTGTTCTGAGATCGTAGGTAACTGAAGCGAAGTCGTTGACCAACCAGCGCCGCCTGCGCATGCAGCATGCGTGATTTTATCAGAACTACAACACAGATGAACTGAAACATAAAACATTCATTTTGGTTTTAAGTTTAGTTTTAAAAAAAAGATAAAGGAAGTACAGCTATTTTCAAAGAGTAGCTGACTAGCAACCGTTTATTTTGCAATTCGCCGCAGTCAGATTTTGTTTGTGGACTCCGTTCATCACTAATTACGATAAACTGTCTGTCCCGGGTGTCTTAATAACACTTATGACACGACAATCGCCATTAGTTAGAATTACGACTGCAAATTTTTAGGGAAATTACAGTTTCGCATTTTTAGAGATAAGTAACAAATTAACTCTAAAGTCGTCGTGCCTTTGCATACCATGGAAATATTATTATTATGCTATTTCGCCAAGTGTCGTCACATGGAAAAAATTCAATCTAAATATATTAAAATCTTAGATACCATACCACCAGGGCTTTATGGAAAAGGAGAGCTTTTTGTTCACCTCATAATTAAGAATAATTTACTCATAATTATCGCATATCTGGCATTACTCGTATGAAATACGGATGACCCCCAGCTGGGCCACCGAGAATGATTCCGTATCGAAGTACAACCAGTTTTTCGTTAATGCTATTTATAGACTTGTGTAAGCTCCTTGACATTTCTGAGATCCTGGTATCAGTTCGGAGAAACTATATTTTTGAGGCAGACACACTTCAAACTACATAAAGATAACACAACCTATCAGTCCACTGTAATGTTGGATATAGACTGTTGATAAAAAAAACATTACTACATTGTTTCTATAAATAGAAAAAAAGCCCGGCCAAGTGCGAGTCTGACTCACGCAGTAAGAATTCCGTACCACCCATCGACCTGATACCCCCCATAGAAACTAATTTAATTTAAGAGAGTTCATCAAAAGACATCAACGCACCGTGAGCGAAATATGATTTTTTGCATCTATTTCTTACGCAGGTACCAATAATGTCTATGTTTACCCTATTTTTATAATTTTTTGCTAAACTACATCATCATCCTCCGAGCCTTTTTCCCAATTATATTGGGGTCGGCTTCCAGTCTAGCCAGATGCGGCTGAACATCAGTATTTTACACGGAGCGACTGCCATCAGACCCCCGCAACCCAGTTACTGGGTAATACTGACATTCGGAGGTTAGACCAGTTGTTAAACTTTCAGGCTTCTGACTACCCGTAACGACTGCCATAGATATTCGTATGACAACCGGGACCGACAGCTTAACGTGCTCTCCGAGGCACGGAGGGGTCTCGATGTGTAACGAAACGGTCACCCATCCACAGACTGACCGCGGCAAGTGCAGCTTAACCTTGCAGATCGTACAATCCGCGCAGTCGTTGCATCGCTACGACTTGTTAGATAATTCAGAATTATAAACACTGTTTTTATATAAAAATCTGTTTCCGCCAAAAATAAATCGATTACACATCGATTCCTGGCTGATTTCATTCACTCGCTTAACCATCGGCTCGATCAATATTCACTCGTTGGTATTGTACGTGGCGGGGAACTGAGAACCGCGGCATTCGAGCATGGACGCCCGAACTGAGTGGTCGTAATAGTAAACTGTTGTAGCAGGAATTCATGTAAGTTAATGTCATTTGGTTATATATTCTTTAAATAATAATCTTACTGTGACCGTTATTTTATTCTATTTTTGTGGTTTCGTAGATAATATTTTGAGATGTTCAGCAGAATGTGCTACGTATTAAAATAATTATAATTATATTATGCCTGGCAAAATGTTTATATTCAATTTCCATAACCTACGATCGTACACCCTAATCTGTTGAAAAATAAACGTATTGTTAAAAGAATGCCATAGTTTTACTCCTACCTTCTGATCGTTCTTATAAATCAGAACTGGGATTACAACGCTCACTAACTTTCTAATTTCATTGCAACATTAGTATTTTTCGGATAAAATAACGGTTACATTACAATATAGCAAAGCAATATGTGTTTGTAAAACAAGTGAAAATAAAAACTATTTTAATATTTTACTGTGTACCCACTCTTTGAGATCTTAATTTTGTACGCCCCATGCGTCTTGCCATAGCTACTCTATGGAGACGTAGGCAGCTAGTATTGGGGAACCCGTATGTATCTTGCCAGGGTTACTCTCTGGGTGTACACGCGCTTTCCCTGTTTATATCTATTCATATGCGCAATCGTCTTGCCATGGCTACTCTATGGAGACGTAGGCGCTAATTGCATTATAACAGTGGTTCCGTATTCGCTTTTCCCTACATACACCAAGCCATGGCTACTCTATGGGGGTGTAGGTAGGAATATGGCTTTGACTGGTTCCCGCACGCATCTTGCCGGGGCTACACTCCGGGGTACGAGCGGGATATTGGTTTGGTTAAAGCGCTTTTATGATACAATTTGAATTCGGAAGTGTGCACGCTCTTTCCGTTTGTAACGATGCATAAACGCATGCGTCTTGCCATGGCTATTCTATGGTGACGCAGGCAGCTAGTATTAGGGGAACCCGTATGTACCTTGCCGGGGCTACTCTCTGGAGGTACACGCGCTTTCCCTGTTTATAACGATTCGTCAGCGCATGCGTCTTGCCATAGCTACTCTATGGAGACGTAGGCGTTAATTGCATATAAGAACGTTTCCGTATTTACTTTTCACTACACACACCAAGCCATGGCTACTCTATGGGGGTGTAGGTAAGAATATGGCTTTGACGGGTTTTCACACGCACCTTACCGGGGCTACACTCCGGGGTACGAGCGGGATATTCGTTTTGTTTGGTTAAAGCGCTTTTATAATACGAATTTGTATTCGGAGTTGTGACGCGCTTTCCCTGTTTATAACGATGCATAAACGCATGCGTCTTGCCATGGCTACTCTATGGAGATGTAGGTGTTAAATGCATATAAGAACGTTTCCGTATTTGTTTTTCCCTACACACACCAAGCCATGGATACTCTATGGGGGTGTAGGTAGGTAGAAGTATAGCCTTGAGGGGTTTCCGCACGCATCATGCCGGGGCTGCACTCCGGGCTCATATAAGCGCTCTTAAAATAGATTTTTTTTTATTCTGGGTATACATACAGTAAATGAAATTATAGTACAACTATGTTTATAAGCACTATTACATAATCTATGCCTGCCACTTTTAATTGCTTTGCAATTTTTAACCGACGAAAAAAAGGAGGAGGTTCTCAATTCGACGCGTATATTTTTTTTTTTTTTTTTTTTTTTTTTTTTTTTTTTTTTTTTTATGTATGACCACGCATAACTTTTTACAGAGTGGTCCGATTTTGATGATTCTTGTTTTAATGGATAGGGTATATCTCGAAGTTGGTCCCATTTAAATTTCAAAATCAAAATCCACCCTTAAGGGTAGTAAAACAGGGGATGAGTGTTTGTTCACCCACTGAATTCTTACCTGTTAACCGATTCTGTTGAAACTTGACACATATAAATATAGTTCTGGACACTACGACATAATGGAGACTGGAGTTAGATTTTAACCACAAAAAAATGAAAAATAAAACTTTTTAACAAAAAATTGAACCGACGAAAAGTGAAACTGAAAAGCGAAAAATAACTATTTATGAGTCGGCGCCAAACAACCAATTAGGGCAGATCATTAAATTACTTTAAATAAATAATAAAAACAACGTCACATCAAAAACAACGTGAAATTTTCAACGATAAACAATAACTTTCCAAAAATGCGTTCTCCGCTCGGCCACTTGTAACTTACACGCACTTTGTATGTTAAAAGTTCGTTTGGCGCCGACTCATAAATAGTTATTTTTCGCTTTTCAGTTTCACTTTTCGTCGGTTCAATTTTTTGTTAAAAAGTTTTTAGTTTATAAATAACTTCATATATCTTTTATTTTGTATGCCAGCTGGCTGGCGGTACATGCAGAACTTACCTTATGTAACACCAGTATGTACAATGTGTCATGTGATCAGACTTTAAAATTACTTTCTGATGAATATGATTCATAGAATAAATAATGATAATATTAATATATGATTGATATTGCATTGAATAGCAATATCATGCTGTGTATTTTGTTGTGTAAACATTATTCTAATTACATATTACTTTCCTATTACCAACCTATCACTATTCCATATGATTGGGACTTGAATTGACTTTAGTAGACTGTTTGATTACAACAATGTCTGATCAAGAGAGCTTGACGCCACCATATACTATCGAACAAGCTACGTCGGCCGAAAGGCGAAAAGTCGATCTAAAGAAACTAAACTGGTACGTACATGTCGGCGCGTGTAGCCCAATGTTTCATCAGGATTCATCAAGAAATAAATTTCTCATTACTCCACAACAACAACAACATAACATCACGCCTGCATTTCCCCGAAGGGGTAGGCAAAGGTGTAATAGCACACCCACATTTCGCCAGTTATGTTATAGTCCCATGTAATTACCATCATTACTCCAAATTATGTATTTTCCCGATTATTACATGAACTGCCCAGAAGATAAGTTTTTCAAGCAGAATGAGTACCCGCGCAGTTTCCATCTTGATATTACTAGGTACAGTAGGTACAACACAAATAATCACTAATAAATTTTAATTTATAAATGAACACTAAAATAAAAACTAATATTAATTTAGATAATCTCTAAACATTATATAAACCAACAACTCATACCAGATTTTTAAATATGAAACAATATAAAGCGGAATTATCAGAACCACAAAATTAAATTAACAACATTTAAATTAATCATTTCATTAATCTAATTAGAATATTCGAATTATAATTATCATAATATTAACATTATTTATAACATGGATCTAATTAAACAAAATCTTGTAAATATAAAAAGGTATCTTCTTTGGTGATCTTTGCAAAGTACAACAAATACAACAGAAATCAGTATGATTTACAGAATTTCATGATTAATAAATTATATAGCAAATTCTGGAAATAAAGAATATTTATTTCAAACAATTTCATAATATAAAAGTAATTAATTGTATAAACTGCCGGGCAGTTACTCAAAATGGCAGTAGGTAGCGTTGTAAGCATCGATATAGCATAGACATTAATTATACTCAGTAAAGTAACTTTATGCGATATAGTTAGAAATATAACAATAGTTAGAACTATAACAATTTATGAAACTTACAGGGAACAATAAATAACAAATTGCTATAATTAAGCAATAATTGGTCTGAGTCAGAGTATAAATTAATATTTTAATGTTATAAGCTATGGAAAGCTATGTTATTCTAAAATTACAATAGATGGCGCAATGTTCAACCAACACCAGGAAGAAACATTCAATACTGACTAGTAATAAAAATTAATATATTAAGTCACGTCAAAAAAAAAAAAAAATTATTGCAGAACTAGCGAACCCATATACACAATTAACCAGATCGTAGTGGTTATATTCTCTTTGCCAGACGTAGTAGTAGCTCTAAAAGGCCGTCGTCGGTTTCTTCTAAAGTTATACGTTCGCGTCTCGTAGGCATGAGGGAACGAAGCGAAGGAACCGTGCGCGTATTTCCCGGTTCAGTATGAGTTACGTTAGAAGCACAAACTCGTCACAATCGTCCGAGAGACTTTCTACTCTTAAATTGGAAAACAGGCACGCTTGCCGACATCGCTCACGCGGTAGAGACTGGAAACTAAGTGATGGCAGTAGATCAGCATCAAGCTATGTATTTACATCAAGTTCCTTTGAATCTTGTGGCAGCAAGCGTAGATCGCGCTGCACGGTCCGGTCTTCAGCCAAATCACGTTGTTCTACACGACGTCGAAGAAGTTACAAAGAAAATAATGTCATGCAAAGTTTAATAGACGCGTTAAGTATATTTAAAGACTGATTTACTTATTGGTAAAAATTTAACTGAACTACCCGAATTGCTAGTGTGCAAAACTAGCAGTAGTATGACGCTATACTCGGGAGATGGCCGAGGCGGAAAAACTAAAGTTTATGTTAAATCAGATGTTTATATAGCCGGAATAAGTGGTGTAGATATCTCTTTACGAACGGATTACACAGGTCTGACCTGTAACTTTTATAACCAAAGTACATTGCGATGCTAGTAAATTAGGGGTAGGCGGCATCCTACTTCATAGGCCCAATAGAAACTCCCGCGGTAATCCTATCACTAAAGTTTCGTATATACCTTATCGGTATTCCATTCAAAGTACAACTGCAACGCGTTGAATTTTGCAAAACGAGATTTGATGCCACGTATTGCGCGTTGGTTATTCAAAGTCAAATCATTTATTTCAATTAGACCATTTAACAGGCACTTTTGAAAGTCTACAGTGAAAAGTAAATTGTAAATTGCCCATTCCAAAATGTAAATTCCTATGGAGAAGAATGGACAGAAGAAACTCCATGGTTAATCTTGTATTAATCGTTTAACAATATTTTGTATATCTACATGTAGACTCTGGTACGGAATCTAAAATAATTTAAATATGAAGGATTAACTGTTATTCGGGTTCTTGACTCTTGAAAGTAAAATAAGGAGTAGAAATAATAAACACTTGTCAATGTACTTACTTGATATAATTTTCCAACACACACAAATTACCAAATACACAGGTTATGATTATTCTTCAATTTTCTACTGGAAATCTGGTACTCGTACCTTGATGTCCCATCCACGACTGCGTTCGCCAGCTGGCAGGACAACCAAGTGGGGTTACCCCATTATTCTTACATTCTCTACAATGCGCTCCGATTGGTTTGTCGTGCCATCCCCGAATGCAGTCGGCAGTACAAAATCAAAACAATACTTTTAATATTAAATCAGTCTTAATTTAACATTAAAAAAAAAATATTAGATAAAATGCCATGTAATTTACTATTGATAACATACATTAAATCTATTAACTTAATAATACATAAATAAATTTAAAAAAAAAATGCATATGAAAATATACATATTACATATATATATATATATATATATTATTTTTGTTTAAATGCATATTCAATGTAATGTTTTTTTATGGTGTGCAATAAAGCATATTTAAATAAATATAAATAAATAATACATAATAACAGCATATTACAAATTTAGCCATTGTAAGTAATTATAATGATAGTTACATGGTGGTCACATTTTAAAATTGTAGCCGTAGACGGTATTTCAAATAGGATCAATTGTATAAATTATAACCAGAATAATCACAAAATTGAATAAAT
Organism: Asteroscopus sphinx; assembly: GCA_949699075.1. Taxonomy (NCBI): domain Eukaryota; kingdom Metazoa; phylum Arthropoda; class Insecta; order Lepidoptera; family Noctuidae; genus Asteroscopus; species Asteroscopus sphinx. The sequence continues at coordinate 14,186,289 of OX453025.1, read as the reverse complement.
ATCATCATTTTTAAATAATCAATGTCACAAAAACAATAAACTAGAACTATATAATAAAATTAGCAACCAGTTTGATTTTGTCTAGATTGTCCTATGGAGCACGATCAGCATATTTCCAAACATTCTTATCTTCAATATAGTCAATTAATTCATAATATGATTGCTTACAAAGTGTACAATATAAGTTTCAAATTTTCTTTCATTTAATTGCAATATATTAGAAGGTATTTTGTTGTAAAATTGTACACACTACCTCACGAAAGATGTCTGTACATTTGTTTTTTATTTCTAGTTTTATAATTATGTTTTACGAATTACGAAATTCTTTAAATGGAATTACTTGGTAATGATCCCTAATCATCATAACCCAGCAAATGACAAGAGTAAAAAGTTACGTCCAAAATTTTGGGGTCCTTTCAAAATAACTGCTGTTCTACAAAATGACCGTTCGTTATGAAGTCTCTAGTATTAAAGGTTACTCTAAACAAAACAAAAGTATTTATAAAAATACACAAATACGCAAATACAAAAGTATTTATCCCGCAGACTAACTTAAACGATGGATGGACTTTCAAGACCGACAGTTAAGACGGTGACTTTCATGAAAACAACACAAATAACGAACATAGTGATAACTTGGATTCCAAACAAGGTAGTGATCTAGTCTAGATTCTAGACAGTGATAATATTTTAATGACTTTTACACATAGCTGACAATTCCCGACTTTCCTTCCCAAAAACCTTTTCCTGTTTCATTGTTGCAGAATTGTCTTGACGTGATCGTAAGACATGATGCTGCCCTGAAGCCACTTGCCAGTATGTGCTCCATTTTGCACAACTGGTGATGCCGATGTACAAGCGGTAGTCAGTAACAATGACAGATTCCGAAGTACAAGCGGTGTTCAGTTACAATACTGAAGACGAAAGAGGCCGAAGTACAAGCGGTAGTCAGTAAAAATGACAGATTCCGAAGTACAAGCGGTGTTCGTCACTATAATGAAGACGAAAGAGGCCGAAGTACAAGCGGTAGTCAGTAACAATGACAGATTCCGAAGTACAAGCGGTGTTCGTCACAATAATTAAGACGACCGAGGCCGATGTACAAGCGGTAGTCAGTAACAATGACAGATTCCGAAGTACAAGCGGTGTTCGTCACAATAATTAAGACGACCGAGGCCGATGTACAAGCGGTAGTCAGTAACAATGACAGATTCCGAAGTACAAGCGGTGTTCGTCACAATACACAAAGATACTGAAATACAATACGTAACGTATAAGCAGTTTGCTATCATTTAATTACTAATTTATACTTTATTCTTTACCTTTTGGTAAATAAATTAACTTAAAAGCTCGTATGAACGGCAATTTATCAATAAATATCTCTGAATGAAAATTGATTTAATTAAATATGACTTTTCATTTATTAGTTCTATAATCAACCATTTAACTTCATATATTGGCAATTAATTATTTTTGTAACTATGTATCAAAAATAAATGTGGTTTATCTTGCATGAAACTAATACCTACACATCTGTTTTCAGGTAACTACAACATAATCACATGACATGACAAAAGGGGACAACACAGATTATATAAACTTAATAATAAGGTATAATCAGAGCATTCGGAGCTAAAAAGAAGATATTGTAAAATGTTTTGTATTTCACAATAGCGTTTTTTATAAACTAGCCTATGCCCGCGACTTCGCCGGCCTGAATGTCGTTTATCGCGTATCCCTCGGGAACTGTTCATCTTCCCGGGATACAAAGCCTATATGTTTTATACCAAATTTCATTAAAATCGCTCCAGCCGTTCTTGAGTTATAAATGATGTAACTAGCCCGACTTTGTTTTATATATTATGATTAGAATAAGACTATTTTCATATTTGTATGTAGAAATTATTATTAGGTATTATAAATGTTATTATACTAATTAGTAAGATAGTTTACTAAACTTTACAAATAAATATAAACCACTGATAGTTAAGGTTAAGTTAAAGTAATTATGAATATAAAGCACTGAGAGTTAAGGTTAAGTAATTATAAATGTAAAGCACTGATGGTTAATGTTAAGTTAAAGTAATTATAAATATAAAGCACTTAAATTAAAGTAATTATAAATGTAAAGCACTGATGGTTGAGGTTAAGTTTAAGTTAAATTAATTGTAAATATAAAGCAATGATATTTAAGGTTAAGTTAAGGTAGTTAAATTGTATAGAGACATACAAACATGCTCGAATGGCCGGAAAGGAATGGGGACATTCCTCTCTCAGGACGGCCGTCTGTTAGATAATTCAGAATTATAAACACTGTTTTTATATAAAAATCTGTTTCCGCCAAAAATAAATCGATTACACATCGATTCCTGGCTGATTTCATTCACTCGCTTAACCATCGGCTCGATCAATATTCACTCGTTGGTATTGTACGTGGCGGGGAACTGAGAACCGCGGCATTCGAGCATGGACGCCCGAGCTGAGTGGTCGTAATAGTAAACTGTTGTAGCAGGAATTCATGTAAGTTAATGTCATTTGGTTATATATTCTTTAAATAATAATCTTACTGTGACCGTTATTTTATTCTATTTTTGTGGTTTCGTAGATAATATTTTGAGATGTTCAGCAGAATGTGCTACGTATTAAAATAATTATAATTATATTATGCCTGGCAAAATGTTTATATTCAATTTCCATAACCTACGATCGTACACCCTAATCTGTTGAAAAATAAACGTATTGTTAAAAGAATGCCATAGTTTTACTCCTACCTTCTGATCGTTCTTATAGACTAAACTAGCTAAACTACATAGTATGCACTATAATCAAACTAAATTTAACGCTGATATGTATTACCGTTTTGCAAAACAAAGCAGGATCAAAAACGTTTAAAAAATGCACGGTTTTCGATGTTTCTTGTATGGTGTATTGTATTCCCCTTTGGTTGTAGACTTTTTTTATTTTTAATATTTGTCATGATAGGGGTTATAGCAACACATATTTTGAATAAATTTCAACCGGCACTGTACAACAAAAGTGTACAACTACACTGAATTCCATCATCCTAATTATGATTTAGGAAAGGAAATAAGGAAAGTGTGATAAAAATAATAATAAATCTTCCCATAACTCAAACAATTTTAGTTCCCATATTTCGCAATAGTTCTGCACCTCCACGGGATGGAATATAACTGTACTCCTATAGTGCAGCTGTGGACTGTCCCCAGTTGGTGCCCCATCCCATCTTAGATTAACTTCTCAAAGGGGCGACTGCGAGCTGGACCTGTGTCCTCTGGCAAGCCTTTCAAAGGTCCGGATTTCTTCCTCACAGAAGACATGCAGAGATATATTAAAGAGATACAAATAATAATAATAATAATCCTCTTTATTATAGCACAACAAGAGTGATAAGAGTTAGGTCGGAGTTTATTAGATCAGATGCGCTGTTTAGAAGAACAACATGGTTACCACGAGTTATGGTTCCGGAACCACACTGTCATCTGTCATTAGTTCACTTGACAGCTGTCTCGCGAACACAATGTAAATTTTATGACGCAAGTCAACTGAATTTGGAACATGCTGATGAGATCGCGTGTCTATATATTGACGTCGTTGAGTAATAAGGAGATTCCTTTCCTAAATCCTAATTAGAATGTCTGAATTCAGTGTAGTGTAATATATTTATCCAAGAAAAAGTATTATCCATTCAAACAAGACATAACTTACTAATAAAACGTACGTTTCAAGTACTTGAATGATACCGCAATTGTCAAATCTATTCTACATTTATATTCCCCCCCACCCCTATTTATTTATTTTCTCCCTTTAATGTTTTCCTCATGGGCCTATAAAAATTACACCTTGATTTTCAACATTATTTAGGGCCACAAATGGAAATTCCTCCTTTGTTACTTTTTACATCCGCATGTAACTGGTTCTACTGAATTGTGAAAAATAATAACGTGTCCGCATTCCAGAAAAATACAATAAAAAAGTAAAAAGGCTTTTTGATTGGCTTCCATTTATAAATTGGACTTTATAGGATTAGTATTGCCGAGTTTGTGGAATTTGACTTTGAGCTGAGAGTAACTATATGTATTGGAGAGGTGAAAGATTCTTGTTTGTAATTTGTATAAATAAATAAACCAACAAAAATTTTTGAGAAAAAAATTAACTAATTACATTAACTAATTTACAAAAGTCAACTGAAACGAATTGTAATAAAACTTTTTAACAAAAAATTGAACCGATGAAACAGAAACTGAAAAGCGAAAAATAAAATTAAGCTTTTAGTCTTTTCCTAACTAAACTAATGTAAATAACTAATTATGAGTCGGCGCCAAACAAACTTTTAACAAGCAAAGTGCGTGCAAGTTGCAAGTAGCCGAGCGGAGAACGCATTTTTGGAAAGTTATTGTTTATCGTTGAATATTTCACGTTGCATAACATAACATAACATAACATTACGCCTTACGTTGCATTTGATGTTATGTTGTTTTTATTCTTTATTTAAAGTAATTTAGTGATCTTCGTTGATTGTTTGCTTGGCGCCGACTCATAATTAGTTATTTACATTAGTTTAGTTAGGAAAAGACTAAAAGCTTCATTATATTTTTCGCTTTTCAGTTTCTGTTTTCGTCGGTAAAATTTTTTGTTTAAAAAAAAAAAAAAGTTTAATTTTTAATTTTTTTGTGGCTAAAATCTAACTCCAGGTCTCCATTAGGCTGAAGTGTCTAGAACTACATTTATGTGTGCCAAGTTTCAACAGAATCGATTAACAGGTAAGAATTCAGCGGGTGAACAAGCACTCATCCCCTGTTTTCCTACCCTTAGCGGTGGATTTTGATTTTTAAATTTAAATGGGACCAATTTCGAGATATACCCTATCCATTAAAAAACCGGCCAAGAGCATGTCGGGCCATGCTCAGTATTATAGGGTTCCTTAAGTAGGTGTTACAAACAAATAAAATCGAATATTAATCACGGCTATTTTAGTTTTTGCAATAGACGGCAGCATTGGTGACTCAGAGAGTGATGTCAGTAGCCGCTAGATGGCGCTATACAGTGCCAAATGTAATAGACGGCACTTGACGGCAGCATTGGCGACCCAGAGAGTGTTGTTTGACGCCGCTAGATGGCGCCAAATTTAAGAAGTGTGTCGTCAACATAACACAAAGTTACTTTTTGTGTTTTTTTCAAATAGAAAGTAGCTAAAGGAGCATTATTTGCTGTGATCATTTTTCTCTAAGGTCAATGACCTTTGAACTAGGACGTTTTAAGTATTTTTCAGTTTTCTCTCTATAACTCAATAATTTCTAATCACAATATGATCGAAATAATTTTAAAAGAGAGTTTTTACAAAGGTCTATCAATGCGGAAGATTATAAGTTTCTACGTTGCATAGTTTAGAAATGGCAGGGGGGGGACACATTGCAAGCCACTTTGGCAGGCTATATTTCGCAGATGGTGCATCTGATAAAAAAGTGATGTATGAAACATTACCTTCATTTTAGTAGACCTATTCAATGATACCCCACACGAGGGGGTGCAGCGAAAAAAATTTTTTCATCCCCATTTCACATGTATGGGTGCCACCCCTAAAAAACGTTACCAAGATTTTTTTATGCTTTTAAAATTGAGATCTATATCTAAACCATTTTTTAACAAAATTTCATTTACTTATGTTTATAACTGTAGAAGTTATTAAGCTGTAAAGGATTAGGACAGACGGACAGACGGACAGACGGACAGACGGACGGACATGACGAAACTATAAGGGTTCCTTGTAGGACTACGGAACCCTAAAAAAGAATCATCAAAATCGGACGACTCTGTAAAAAGTTATGCATAAAAAAAAATTAAAAAAAATAAGATACGTGTCGATTGGTTCTCAAATCGACACGTATCTTATTTTTTTTTATTCTTTTCTCCTCCTTTGTTTTCGTCGGTTAAAAAGAAAATTACATCGGCTTTTCATACGATCTATCTTCTTGAGGATGATCGAATTCAATGTCATCGGATTTCAGAATCAATCAGACAAGGATTCGTTACGTAACTGCGTTATTTCACATTGAGTCATTATCATCATCATCATTATTTCAGCCGAAAGCGTCAATTGCTGGACATAGGCCTTCCGCAAAAGGTCCCCCCCTCTAGAGAATCCCTTAGTCGCATTTTACGACACCCATGAAAAGAGATAGGGTGGTGCAATTCTTCATGTCCGGCACCACACAAGATTTCACAAGAGTGTTTTTATGATTATTTATTTGAAAATAAAAGAATTAATACAATTAAAATTAATATTTGAGTGATGTTTCTTTTGTAATTTAAATTTGATTTGTTTTATTGACTGATAACAATGTATTCTTTTTTTATTACAATTAATTTATGCCAATTACGGCGGGTCATAGCAGCACAACTTTTTTGTATTTTGTATCTTTATTTTGACCTATACACCACAATACAAAAAATGAAAAGTACAAATACATGAACAACAGTGATTACCTAAGACCAACAAAATAATTATACATTTAGTGCAATAATTTAACAATAAATATAAACGAAATATTTAATAAAAACTATAATTTTCTAAAATAAATAAAAATCTCCTAATACAATTTAAATAAAATTAAAACTAAATGACGAATGAAGTCATACACATAGACGCTCTTCCTCCTCTCTCCTACCAAACTGTGCTGTGCCCGACAGGGTCCATATTTAGATCTTATTCTTAAGCCTACCACCTGTTAATATTAAATACAATATGGAATGCAATAAAAAATTGAGTATTGAGGATTGAGTATACCTCTATATCAGTGTTTTTTATTATTTTAGAAAACGCAACCACCTTGCAACTTAAAAAGTTCTAGCGACACCCTAGTTCGATATTTTTAAAAATAAACCAGCTCGTCCTTCTCACTGAAATTGTATTTTTTTTAAACAGTTTTAAAAACACTGCTCATATAGAGGTTAAGAAATTGAAATTAACATTTCAGACATTATGTATGCAATTCTGACTGTCCGTCTGAACGTGTAAACGTTCTGAATGTTGATGAGATGAGACTACAATATATTTTGTAGAAAAGGAAAGTTTAAGAAATAAAAATTAATAGTTTAAAAAACTAAAAAACACGCTTTTACACACAACTCGATGGTACCAAATTATTGTATTGTCATTCGGTTTATATCGAGCAGTAGCGATAATATGCTGATAAGGCTGATACACGGCAAAAATAGAAAATAAGGCCGGTATAAACTCAATACGGCACACAGACCAGTAAGCCTCAAGGATTACTGGTCTGTGGATTACATATATATTACTTGCAAAGTTTCAAATCGATACGACAATTAGAAGTAAGTTAAAATCGACTTCCATTATTTGTTTACATTGTTAGTTAGTTACAAGTGAAGCTAATAAATACCATATAAGCATGTTAAAAAATTTACGACACACCCTTTTATTCAGTTTTTCTTAAATTTAGCATCGCATAAATTTAGTTTGTTGAATAGTTAAGCGGTCAGAGACTCGTTGTTTTGATGACAGCTACTGCATTATACAGGGCTGTGAATACATGAAAACATTTCACTCACAATGCGTTCACGAAGCTTAATTAAGTCACTTTTTTGGATTGATTCTTGTCATATTGGAAGAGAGATATATGCCTAATCTAACATAACATAACATATCATCATTTTTTCATTTAAAAAATTAGTTAAAGAATACTACCTTTCCAAATAAATTGTAATTTATTAAGACATTGCCTATGTATCCAATCTCTATTCTAAATTGTAAGATTATTTATATATATATTATATATATTTATGATACCTATATGTGTAATATATTTTGTGCTATTTATTTATTTTAGTTTAGTAGTACGCCACGGACTGCCCCCATTATCTAGATCTTACGTCTTCTTTGTCCATCCAAAGGTTGTCTGGAAGATATCGCTTTTAGCGATAAGACCGCCCATGTACCCATAATTTGTACGTTGTTCCTGTTTACTACTATTTTCATGGTGTACAATAAAGTATATTCTATCTATCTATCTATCTAACATCACGCCTGTATTTCCCTAAAGGGGTAGGCAGGGGTGTACAGTACACCCACATTTCGCCAGTTATGCCTAATCTATCTTCTATATTATATTATATCTATATGAATGTCTGTATGCTTGTCCTCTCTGCGTTCCTAAACCATTCATCTGATTGTGATGGAACTTTGGTGAGTTGTTCTGCGCACGCCCATGAATTTTCCTGGCCCAAAAAAAAAAGATGGCCGTGGAGCGATAAGCCCGGCAATTCGACGCTTATACCTAGTTTATAATATCATGTTTTTTTTTTATGTTGTGCATTAAAGAGGATTTGTATTGTATTGTATTAATGGCATTGCAATTGCAACGCATAGTTCAACGGGCACAGCCAGTGCCCAATAATAATCTGCTATATTTCACAAATGCTATAAGCATGCAAGAATTTAAAGGGAAAGCGGAAAAATAAGTCTTTGAATGAAGACCACGAAAGCGAAGCGTAGATCGGCCGTAGGTTGAAAACCGTCTAAAGTGGAAATTTTTAAAGGGACGGAAGGCAAGGTTAAAACAACGATGCTCCTATTTCTTTAACAAAAAAATGGTTTTATTGTTACACAGAGAAACATCATCATTTATAGATTAACGTATGTAAATCACAGAATAAATAACTGTACCTACTGAAGTAAACACTGTGCACTTTGAGCGTTTCAATTGCAAATGTATTTCATACATTCAAATTGGATGTAACGTTGTATCGAGCGCAAGCGAAACGCATGCAACGTGACAGGGCAATGAACTCGTCAATCTGTTTGTGTTAGTTAGTAAATATTGCTTCCATGACGATATGTATCAATTGTTGATGAGGAGGAGCCTGAAGCCATGATTTTACGCCATGTCATTCATCATCATTTTATCATTTCAGCCGTCCACTAGCATCGCCACAACGACCGGTCCTGCGCTTTCTGCATCCAGTGGATCCCCGCGACCTTCACCAGGTCGTCGGTCCACCTTGTGGGGGACCTACCTACGCTGCGCCTTCCAGTACGCGGTCGCCACTCCAGAACTTTACTGCCCCATCGGCCATCCGTTCTGTGATCAATATTCCCCGCCCACTGCCACTTAAGTTTGGCAATTCTTCGAGCTATGTCGGTTACTTTCGTTCTCCTGCGAATCTCCTCATTTCTGATTCGATCACGCAAGGAAACTCCGAGCATAGCCCTCTCCACTTACACGCCATGTACCCATAATTTATACGTTGTTCTTATTTACTGGTATTTTCATGGTGCATATTCTAAGTTAATAAATGTTTTAAGACATTTTTACACAGCACCATCTAGTTCCAAAATAAGCAGAGCTTGTTACTATGGGTACTAGACAATGGATATAATACTTATATACTTTTTTTTCGTAAATTCATACTTACAATACATAAGAAACACCCAGACCAACACAAACACTTATGTTCATCACATAAATATTTGTATCCTGTGAGAATTGAACCCACGACCTTGTGATCAGCAGTCCAACACTCGAACCACTAGACCACAGACGTCGTTAAATAATTATTTTTTATTAATAATTCTATCTATCTACATATTTACACGGTAAAATTTTGTTGAGCAAGACGGTTGCATCAACGAGTTGCTGAGTTGCTGTAAGCATGTCGCTAGCAACACTACATATACTGGCGTTGATTCCAGCAGCATTAATGCTATTTAACAACAATTTAGTAGTACATTTTAGTAGTAGTAGTAGAGCTCCTTTGTAAATGAGCTCGACCGTGGAAGAACTACCACCGTACCTACTTCTGCGCCAAATAGTGATGCTTGCATTGCTGTTTCTGTCTGAAGGGTACGGGTGCCGGTGGAATTACAATCACATGAGACTTTCCATCTTTATGACTCAGTTTGGCCAACCGACTTGCGGAACCATTTAGGCAACAGCCTAGGTGGTATTGCAGTTGTTATGGGCAAAGGTAACCGATTAACATACCTGATGTTAATCGGTTACCTTCAGCTCGGGCCTTTAGCTCGTTTCGACATAAAATACTATAAAAATTAAATAAAAACTAATATTAACCAACAAAAGTTTATCGTGAATATGGGGCTAATTCTACTCGGAAAATTGTTGACAGATAGATCGTAATCGTAGCAAATAGGTTTTTGCTGAACAAGCGTGTACCATCGTCAACCGCACCATCGCTTAACAACAGGTGAGCCGTGAGGTGGCGGTCAAACCCAAGCCCATTATAAATATAAATAATTTGATGATAATAGTACATTACTGTCAAAGCTAGAAATAAAGTAATTGACGGCCGAGTAACAATGGAAGGTTGAGGCGAAGCCGAGTACATCAGAAGTGATTTTAAAGGGAAACCCGGGACGAGGCCCAGCCGAGTCCTTTGTATTTCGGCAGAGACTTTTATAGTACTTTTCTCTCATTTGCGAGTAAACAAATACACAAATTGATTCAACAGTATCTAATTTTCATTCGCAAATTCGTTCGCGCGCGGTCCTTGTTCCATTATCAAACTTTTGAAAAAACAATGTGCATTCAGCCTTTAAAATAATAAATATTTTGTACCTAAAAACACCTAATTTATGTGTGTACTTAAAACCTTTCAATTTCAAATTTCAATTTTGGAAATTGCAGGTATTTTATTTCGTTGCGTCCAGAAAAGAACCGATTGATGTATTATTTTTTTCAAAATAATGAACCAATTTCCAAACAAATGGGAGAAAAGTTTCATTTTATTACCGTTTTTTAAACGAAAACGAGTTAATATTGTATTGTCATCCAGTCCTGAGCTATGTTTAAAGTCTCAAGTCTAGCTCATCGGGAAGTTAGTTTAAAATCGATTGCAAAATTTGTACCGAACAATCAGGACTGAATGCGAGATAATAAAACGTGGTAAAATGTTACAATCGTGAATGTCGTCAATGGTTTTCCTGAAGCAAATACTGAAAACAAGTGTAATTTTTACACAATACAAACATTTATTTACATTACAAAAACCCCAATTTACATTTCCCTTAAATGAATATTGAGGTTTTACCATTTTGACACTAATTTAATGCACACTGTACCTTTAACTGCAAGTTGAGCTTACCTGTGTCCCTGACATATTTTACTTTTAAAATGAGTTCAGAGCGGTTTTCGATTCAGCCTGCTTAAATTACTTTTTTCGCGCATAACATACGAATTCATATAAATGCATGGGTTGGTTCTGAAAACTGTCCGTTTTCCACCCACATTTCATCAGTCATGTTATAAAGTCCTATCTAATAGGGGGCGAGCCTATTGTCATCATCATCATCATCGGCACAAATCCTGTTCCAGGATTACATAATTTGTTAAGTCCAAGAATTCTCCTTTAAAACCTCTCAAGCACCCAGGTGTTAAATTTCATTTTGTGGTACATCACCAAGGTATGAATTAGCTGGCGAATAGTCTGGAATCAAGGTCAGCGTTCAAATGCCGATTTCGTCGTAATTTATATGAATACTAAAACCTGTCTATTTTTGTAAAAAATCTATTGTTTTTAATTTGTAGATGGACTAATCAGAGAGAAGTGTAAATTTCAACATGTATCGCGTAAATCGCTTCTAGAAATTAATAAAACATGATGTTGCTCGGAAAAGAAACAAACACATCTGATTACGTGACTGGGAGCACATGGAAAATAACAGAGCAGAAAAGCTTCAGTGAACTTTGAATGTAAAATCTAATACAACAGGTTTATTGCGAAACTGTGGGAGAATCTCTGGCGCCACTGACAGCCGTTTAGTACGCCAGGAATACTTGCGAAGTTATAAAATGTTAGGAATTCAGTAGCTTCATTTTTGCCTGAATACATTTTTTAAGTTTAAAAACTTCATCTAATTTAGTTAGAAAAGAAACAGACGCATCTGATTTTGTGACTGAAAGCACATGGAAAATAACAAAGCACAAAAGCTTCATTGAACTATGAATGTAAAATCTAATACAATGCTGAAGTATTAAAGTAAAACAGGTTTATTGCGAAACTGTGGGAGAATCTCTGGCGCCACTGACAGTTGTTTAGTGCGCCACGAATACTTGCGGGAGATATAAAATGTTAGGAATTCAGGAGTTCCATTTTTGTCTGGCTTGTCATTCCAACTACTCGACATAAATTATCCTACTTATACATGTGAATGTTTGTGAAGATGTTTGGATGTTTGTTACTCAATCACTCAATCATTTAACCAGACAGTTATACTTCAAGTACTAAATCTGAATAATGCTCACACTTACAATTTATATCAAAATTTCTTGAACATACTTGTGGACACAAGTATTTAGTTTAATCACTAGATTGCAGACGAATTCTTGTAACTTTTTTTCCCATACGGTTTATAATAATAATAATAATTCATTTAATCCAGGCATCTAGGCGCATAAAAAATACATAAAACCATCTATACTATAATAAAACTGTACAGGTCGAAAAGTCTGTACATTGAGTTTTTTTTCGCGAAAACTGGCTAGGGGGACTAGAAATAAGCTATAGAACACGAATCAAACGTTTAAAAAATTTATGTCTGTCTGTCTGTCTGTCTGTTTGTTACCTCATCACGTGAAAACGGCTGAACGGATCGTAATGAAACTTAGCATTTGTATTGGTATTAGTCTAAGTTAAAATATAGGGTATGTTTTATCTGAATCGGTTGAGTAGATCCATTGATACAGCTTGACCCCTCTATTGTATTAAGTTGCATACAAAGTAGAGGTCATGATTGTTGGTTGGATGCAGGTTGCAGGTTCCTAAAAATACAACTGGATTCTATTAGTATTATAGAAAATATAGAATAACATAATATAGCCCATCACTGTCCCGCTGCTGGGCATGGCCCTCTTCTTGGAATGAGAAGAGTTAAGGAACTGGATATTGTTAGTGTAATAGATTATCATAACATAATCAGCTCATTACCTACCGCCCCACTGCTGGGCACGGATCTCTTCTCGGAACGAGAAGAGTTAATAAAACTAGAAAATATAGAATAACATAACATAGTCAACCCATTACTGTCCCACTACTGGGTATGGCCCTCTTCTCAAAATGAGAAGAGTTAATGAACTGGATATTATTAGTATTCTAGAATAACATAACATTACCAGCCCATTACAGTCCCACTGCTGGACACGGGCCTCTTCTCAGCATAAGAAGAGATGTGGTTAGTGTTATAGAATAACATAATCAGCCCAATTACATCCCACTGCTGGGCACGAGCGTCTTCTCAGAATGAGGGAGTTTAGGGCTAATTCCATGAAATTCCATCACCTTAGCCGGTTGGTTGTAAAAACAAAATATGAACAAAATATAGTATGGTCGGTAAATAGTGTAATCGTCTGTGTAGGCGCTTATATGTATATATTTGAAGATATTGTGTTCATAATTATGACACGATGTTATTTTCCGACATCCACGCGGACGGAGTCGCGGGCACAGCTAGTATACAATAATATAAAAACTTTTAGGGTGCATTCAAAGAGCCTCCACGTGTGGCGATATTTAATTGATCGTCCGGCGCACCCCGGGTAGTCAGTCCCGCTATCAACCTGCTGACTGGCTAATCTTTCTTCCACGCCATGAGATATTAATATAGCTCATATCGACACGACAGAAGAAGAATATAAAAACATAAAAATCAAATAATCTATAGGTATTTAAACATTAGGTAAAGGCAGGTTGAGGTACTACCTACTGTATGACGAGTTTCATTCTATTTTCGGCTAAATTATACAACCACAGATACTCATTTCAGCCTGACAACCTTTGCTGATTTGAATACTGAACTGTGTTACACGTACAAATGATGCATGAATTGATGTATTAGAAAAAGGAAAAGTACCACAAAACAAATATTTCACTCACACTAGAACCTTTCCTATTTAATTCAATTGACTACCCAAATGTACTCCATTGCGACAGTCCAGCATCACATTGAAATCCAAACGATTATTTAACAGGATCACCGTTATTGTACAGTCAGAAACAATTGTATCTGAACGGGTTTAAAACCACAAACAATTAATATTTTTTGAGCGTGCGTGGGTAGGCCCCCCACAAGGTGGACCGACGACCTGGTGAAGGTCGCGGGAATCCGCTGGATGCGGAAGGCACAGGACCGGTCGTTGTGGCGATGTTTGGGGGAGGCCTATGTCCAGCAGTGGACGTCTTTCGGCTGAAATGATGATGATGATGATGAGCGTGCAATATCACGTAATAATAATACGTCACCCGGAAGGCTGCCACTCTAAAGTGGAACTGGGCTGGACATATCTGCCACATGTCAGACGACCACTGGGCCAAACTGACCACTCAATGGGTCCCCTAAATAGCAGACGTCAACGCAGCAGGCCCAGACAGAGACGAAGTTCCAAAAGGACTGGACTCTTCTAGCAATAGACAGGGAGAAGTGGAAGGAGAGTAGGGAGGCCTTTGCCCTGCAGTGGGACACTCCAGGCTTATAATATAATATAATGATAATCCCCATGAACGACGCTCTCTGCCCGGGAAGACGATTTTCTTCCTACTACCATTGGCGGGTCGGGCAAAGTGTTACTGGGTTTTTTCAGTAGGAAATTCTCAGTAGCAGTCCGGAGTCTGGATTTGTGCCCGGTCAATGGCAATAGGCTCGCCCCCTATTACATGGGACTATAACATAACTGGCGAAATATGGATGTACTATACACCTCTGCCTACCCCTTCGTGGCGTAATACAGGCGTGATATTATGTTATGTTATGTTACCATTGGCTGAGAGTATGGGATACACTCTGTATTCTGCAGTTTCTGTCTTGCAAATAGAGTAGGTGAGCCCCATCTCCCCATGCGACAGCAATATCTATCTGACTATGGATGAAAAGGGTAAAAATGTGTACAAGTGATGACTTCATCTTACCACCCATAGGCGTAATACCGTAAAATGCCCAAACTTGGCCCACAAGCCCTCCTTTGCCAAGTTGTTTTTTGAATAAACTATAATAGCTATGATTTCTGTACTTGGAGAGATTTAAAAACTATGACAATGCTAACTTTTGGTTCAGTGATAAAGTGCCAGTGCGTGTAAACATTTAGTTAATGCCTCAGACAAAGTAGGGCTTGTGGGCAAAGTTAGGGCATTTTACGGTTCTTATCTCGTAGCTTGTTCTTAATCTTTCGATTGATAGATATTATTCCTATTGATTGTACTTAGCGTTTGTTTACGAGTAGGTACTGCGGTTTGCACCACATCTGAAAGTACAAGGAGGTTCTATGTTTTATTTATAGTGATGAAGTTACTCTATTTGTTGATAGCCCTGTTTGTTTGGGCTAGATACATTGATTTCAAGTAGTACTCGTGTACTTACTTTATTCACCTGGACTGGAAGTTTTTTGAGGTAGGAACAAAATTACTTGTCTCTAAAAACTCTGTAGAAAAGAGATTAAGCGGTAATTTCACCAGTACCACATTTTTCTACCACATTAATGAAAACTATTAAACCGATTTCCGCTACTAACATATTTTTTGCCTACCAGGAATTGGCTACACCTAGATTTAGCCTGTATTATGAAGGCTATAACTAATAGTTATAGCCGAATACAACCGGCTATATCTAGTTTTAACCGCCTAGAACAAGATGTAGCCGCACTTCAGCTTTTAGCCGTAACAGATACAATAAATTCATCATTATCATCATCATTTCAGCCGAAAGACGTCCACTGCTGGACATAGGCCTCCCCCAAGCATCACCACAACGACCGGTCCTGTACCTTCCGCATCCAGCGGATTCCCGCGACCTTCACCAGGTCGTCGGTCCACCTTGTGGGGGGCCTACCCACGCTGCGCCTTCCAGTACGCGGTCGCCACTCCAGAACTTTACTGCCCCATCGGCCATCCGTTCTGCGAACAAACACCGCAGTGTCTCAAGACGAAAGTCTTTGACCAGTGTGTGTTGCCAGTAATTACTTACGGTACTGAAACGTGGTCGCTCACAATGGGCCTGATAAGAAGGCTCAAAGTCACTCAAAGGGCAATGAAGAGGGCTATGCTCGGAGTGTCCCTGCGTGATCGAATCAGAAATGAGGAGATTCGCAGGAGAACGAAAGTAACCGACATAGCCCGAAGAATTGCCAAACTTAAGTGGCAGTGGGCGGGGTGCATTGCTCGCAGAACGGATACAATAAATTATGAATGTAGAATTCAGACCATTTTAGCAAAACGTAGTTCAATAGTAATTTTTTTTTTCTTTTTTTATTATCTAGAAAATGATGAAGATATCTATAGTAGATGTCAGGCTAAAAGACCGAAAGAGCCACCACGCGTTTTGTAATTACAAAAATCTGCAACGCGTTCTGAACGCTAGCTGTTTCTACAGATAAACATTTTATTGTTAATTAGTTAAAATTATACGTCATAATTTATAGATCCATTTTTCATTCATCAAGCAGATTGTAACAAATCCGTAACAAGATTATCCGGAGAAGATCTGGAGTGACCGACATAGCTTGTAGGATCAGTGAGCTGAAGTAGCAGTGGGCTGGCCATGTCTGTCGAAGGATCAGTGGCCACTGGAGCAGACGAGTCCTTGATTGGAGACCGCGAATCGGCAATCGCAGCGTAGGGCGCCCCCCCGCCAGATGGACCGTCGACCTGAAGAACGTGGCTGGGGGGGGGACTGGATGCGGCAGAGGACTGAGTGTTGTGGTGCAACTTGGGAGAGGCCTATGTCCAGCAGTGGACTGCGATAGGCTGAGTTGATGAAGAAGATTGTATAACATAATAAAACTTTTAAACTTTCGCGAATTTCACTCATATTGATGAACTATATTTACGTGACTTTTCGCGCACAATGAAATCAAAACATAACAAACATTTTGACTAACCTCGACGTTTCGGCCAAGTTGCATTGGCCGTGGTCACGAGCAGATAGTCTGATAATTCAGTCTAATTCATTCTAAGAACACCCAAAAGAGATGACTTGTATTGTAGCTTTTATGGTCTATGCTTTTACGACTGAGTCCGTAGAAACGTAAACGACAACTCTGTTAGCAACACACCTTTTCCTGTAGATATCCAATAATCCAGTAACCAAAACCTTTTAAATGCCACCTCAATTAATACTAATGGACTTAAATAATTTATAATAATACTACATCCTTCCTTTTACTACGAGGAAAGTGTTAATAATACGATTTAATAATTCAAAGCCAACGACGACGTATTATTAAAGGAGCGTGAGTGAATTGCCCTGATTACTTAATAAATTAGCAAACCAATACGCTTAATTGATATGATATGTACCAGGAAGACGCCACAATCGACCTTACCACTTTCACTAGTTTAAGAAGTTAGAATCTTATGTCCTTGAGATAAATCTGGAATTACTACGTGATGGAGAACAACACATCCGACGTTTTGATTTAGCAAAACAAATTGCTACAAAGCTCAATGATCCCGCTTCCGTATCCAATGAAAAATCAACTCTGAAAACCTTGTTAAGAGTTCAATTTCTTTTGTCGCGAATGTTGCGATTTAAGCCGTTGTCTATGGCAGATTTATCTCGCGCTCGCGAAGTTCAACGGCCGTCCTAGCCCCCCTCCCATGCAAGATGACTGCTTTTGGTAATTAACAATAAAAAAAGTCTAATTATCGGGGTTTTCAGTTATAGGATTGATGCCAAGTTCGTCGCAGACATGCGGAAAATCTTTATAAGTATGCTTTTAGTTTATGGTAGAGAACGCTGGGTTGCCGTGAGAAAGGATTACACAGGTGTCAGTAGATATTTGCAGATGAAATGCGTCAAACGTCTCCTTGTAAAATGAAAAAATAGCTCATACGTGGGACACTCAGAAAGTTTTGCGAAACTAAAAAAAATTGTTCTATACGTACATATATTTTTATCAAATCTTTTCAAAGTACTTTCCACCAGCCTCTATACAAAGATTCATGCGCCTAAACCAGTTTTCAAAACACTTTTTCCAGTCCGCCGCAGACACCTCGTTTACAGCCTGCTCGAACGCAGCCAGCGCATCTTCCGGCGACGAAAATTGTATCCCTTTGAGCTGATTTTTTATTTTTGGGAATAAAAAGAAGTCACACGGTGCTAGATCAGGGCTGTAAGGAGGGTGACCCAGGAGTTTGACTGGCGTGCTGTCCAGGAAGTCCCTCGTTTTGAGTGCGGTGTGCGCAGGTGCATTGTCGTGGTGGAGCAGTAGCCCGCGGAGCCCTGTGTTTGGTCGCTTGTTGATTATAACAGAGAAAACTTCTGGCAAACATTTGGTAGTATACCATTCGGCATTAATGCTTCTTTGATCCCGTAAGGGAATTGATACCAAGTGGCCAGTCAAATTAAAAAAGCTAGCGATCAAAATCTTACCCCCGCTTCTAGATCGCTTCACTTTGGTAGGCGTTGGCTCATTTTGAAACACCCAAACAGTCGACTGGCGCTTGGTTTCTGGGTCGTATTGATAAATCCAGGACTCATCACCTGTAACGATGTCGTAAACACGCCGAGACGAGCCTGCTTCAAATTTGTTAAGCATATCACGGCACCATTCCACCCGGGCCTGCTTCTGAGCATCGGTGAGGTTGTGCGGCACCCAGCGTGATACTATCCTCCTCACGCGAAGATGGCTGTGTAGAATCTCGTGAACGCTTCCCGATCCAATCTTCAATATGTGTTGAATCTCCTGATATGTAATTCGCCTATTGTCTTGGATTAAATTTTTCACTGCTAGCACGTTTTCTTCGGTAACAGCCGTCAAAGGGCGACCGCTTCTTTCGTCATCCCCCAAAGTTGGTCGACCGCGCTTGAATTCGTTATACCAACGATACACGGTTGCCTTGGAAGGGCCTTCATCCATGAATGCCATTTGAAGTCTATCGTACGATTCATCCGGTTTCAGGCGACACTTGAAATCGTATAAAATCATAGCTCTAAAATGTTCCCGGCGCAGATCCATATTTCAGTGAGACACAATACTTTGAATTAACTCGCAAAAAATGTGGAGGGAAATTTTGAAATTGGAACTTACTTATTTTTACTTATAAATAATCATATTTTCGAAAAACATTATAACTGGCCAGTCTCCCATATATAAAAACTTTTTTTCGCAATACTTTCTGAGGGGCCTGGTATATAAAAGAAATGATAAATATATACAGCTTTCAGAAACGGTGTTAAACTTATTTATTTTTAGATTAAACAAATATAACGGTACCGAAAATGTCCATAGAAATTATATTTGTAAATGAGTCGTCGTTTTTTCATAGTGATCGTCAATTTTTTTCATTATTATAATGTGCTAATGATGTTTATAAGTAACAGGTGTGTCAATGAATTTTCGCTTTCTCATAAAAGTGAAGGCTTAACGAGAAAATTATACAGAGTTTTGAGCAAATACCTAAGTTACCTATATGTTATTTTACTGACGAAACACAAGCTAAACTTTTTAATACGAAGGGATTTCTTTTAGATAGATAGATAGAATATACTTTATTGTACACCATGAAAATAGTAGTAAACAGGAACAACGTATAAATCAACGGCCAAAATTAATATCCAATCTATCCACGATTTACCCTACTAGAGATAGAAATTTGACATATTTTGTATAAGGCAAATCGTGGATAAATTGGATATTAATTATGGCCGTATACATGGGCGGTCTTATCGCTAAAAGCTATATCTTCCAGACCACCTTTGGATGGACAAAGAAGACGTAAGATCTCTACTACTACACCTACCTAGTACTAATCTAACTCTATTTCTTTACTAGCAAAACGCAAGTGTACTCACCACTGCCTACCCGTTCGGGGACTACAGGTGTGATGTTATGAATATGTTGTGTGAGTTATTAGCTCTAGCTAAATCAAAAATGGTAATCTTTTGCTCATACCATACACTACCTTAAAAATAGTTACTAGTCGAAAAATATAAGCAATCTTAGTAACATTATTTCTACGCATGTCATAATTAGCGAATAATTTCCCCAGTTAACATGGAAAAGATTAATGATCTATATAATATAAATTACAGGAAACAGTAGATATAAATAGATTCGCCTATAGTTGGTCTAGACGAGACGGTTCAAATTATCGATGCGAGTGTCGTTCGAACGCCAAAACTACGGTCATCGACCCGAGCACCCCTATTCTGTACTAATTACTATCGATTCTATTCTGACTGCGAATCGATATTTGGCAGTCGATTTAATTTTGTTTTTAATACCGTTTTTATTTTCATTTCGTGATACCAAATGATTTCATGATATTAGGTATGATCACCATTCATCAATGTAAAAATAATCTGGATATCTCTTAGTTTAATTTTGTATGACATGCGGTTTTTTATGATATGGGTTAAACCTTCTTCTTCTTCTATCGTGTCGACATAAGCTAGCTCATGCCGTGGGCAAAAGATTAGTCAGTCAGCAGGTTGGTAGCGGGGCTGACTGCCCAGGGTGTGCCGGACGATCAATTAAATATCGTCACTCGTGGAGGCTCTTTTAATGCACGGGTTAAACCTGAAATAAATGAATTTTAATTTTAGTAAAAATAAAATTCGTTTTTCAGGTCGTCGGTCCACCTGGAGGGGGGGACTGGATGCGGAAGGCAGAGGACCGAGTGGTGTGGCGCAACTTAGGAGAGGCCTATGTCCAGCAGTGGACTGCGCTAGTTAGTACTATTAGTTATTCTGTGGCGCTAGACTGAGTTGATGAAGCATAAAATAAATTTTAACCAAAAAATATTGTGTCTATCTCTCAAAATCATAGTTAGTCATACATAAACAATTTTTTAATAAAGAAAATGATTTTGTACTAAAATCATTATTCCACATTTTCGACGCATAATCAGATGTGAAAACCCCGACATCGCTACTTCGCATCAAATCAGAGTAAAGGTGAATGCTTCTTAATGGGAATCAAGAGAATCTAATAAACTTAAGAAGTTATTGCTTTACTCTCAAGTTTAGCAATTTAATTGCTTTATTACTTGCCGAAGATTCGACATTGTGGGAATGACTTGCGGAGTTGGTCAGTGCTACTACTCGACGACAGATGGCGCGCTTTTAAAGGGCAGTATAAGTAAATGTAAAATAACTTCCTTTGCTATCTGAAAATACTATACAGTTACTTTAAAAAAATACTATGACGACTACTACTAATAAACGACTGCTGAGCGTGGGGTCCTGGGTTCGATTCCCGGGTCGGGCAAAGTGTTATTGGGTTTTTTCAGTAGGAAATTCTCAGTAGCAGCCCGGAGTCTGGATTTGTGCCCGGTCAATGGCAATAGGCTCGCCCCCTATTACATGGGACTATAACATAACTGGCGAAATGTGGGTGTACTATTACACCTCTGCCTACCCCTTCGGGGAAATACAGGCGTGATGTTATGTTATGTTTAAAAAAAAAAAGTGTTTTGGTTAATAAAATGAAATTTTAATTTTAATTATCACTTTTTTTTTTTTTAATTGCTACTACGGTGCAGACCAAGTTGTATAAAGGTAAAAAAGATAATGTTTAAATTTTTTTTCTAACAAAGCTATAATTTGAAATAACTCGTATGATAATGTAGAAAAACCAGAAAATAACACATAAAGGTAATCGATTACGCCAGGATCATTCGATATTCCTTCTGCAGCTGCGAATAGATTAACCATTTTTTACATCACTAATTTGAACAATTCATGTAATGAATACGAATAGAGCTCTCATGTAATGCGACAATCGATAAGTTTATTAACTTTTATATTCTTTTTATAGGTTCCACCAATAAGTAAAGCGAGTAGAATAATCGATACGTAACATAAATTTGCGCCATATTGTGTATAATCGACCAACAAAATGTTATTATAGTTTTTGTTACATACATAATATGTTTTTATAAAATTATTCTATTTGTAACATAAATGAACACTAGAAATGTGAAATATGTAAAAAAAAAATCTTACTCCAACACAAGAACATTATATATGTATGTATTACATACACTCCAACATTACATTATGCCTTTTTAGGGTTCCGTACCCGAAGGGTGCCAAACGGGACCCTATTACTCTCGCTACGCTGTCCGTCCGTCCGTCCGTCAGTCTGTCACAGGGCTGTATCTTTTGAACGGTAATAGTTAACCGGTTGAAATTTTCTCAAAAATTGTGTTGCTATGAGGTGTATCACGACAAATACTAAAAACAAAAAAAGTCTAAAATCAAAGGAGGTCCCCATACAAGAAACCTCAAAAAACATGCATTTATTTCAACGTTTTTGTTCCTGCTCTATCTTCAAAACAGTAAAATATACTAGCGTCAAACTTGGTCAGATTATAGTGCATGTTATGTAGTTTAGCAACAAATACTAAAAATAAGACAAACATAGACATATGTGGTGGTACCTGCGTAAGAAAAACGTGCAGAAATTCACATTTCGCGCACTATGCGTTGATGTCTTTTGATAAACTCTCGTAAATTAAATCAATTTTTATGGGGTATCAGGTCGTTGAGAGGTACGGAACCCTTACTGCGCGAGTCCAACTCGCACTTGGCCGGTTTTATTTCCATCATGGTATGCTCTAACACACTATGCTAAACTTCTACCATACCCAAAACGACAATTTTCTATTTCATGCTAATTTATGTAATTTCTTATTAAAAACAATACCGGCTTCGTAATTATTTTTTTCTCGTCTTCATTACTTTTACATTATTCTAAACAGCGAGAACAATTGCCATCAATCACGATTTCTACTTAAAAACAAAAAAAAAACCTTGGTCACTTCAGCAGCATCGATTGGTTTCCAAAACGCTTGCGCGCGTGATCTGAATTTCGCACTCCTGCGCATTCGCTGAACACACACACTAAATTAGCTGACACCGACCGGTGACCCGGCGACGACGTACTCATCAGTATTGACTATAATGCTTATACCATCTAAAACATGGTACATATTTATAAGATGCCTTCTTATAAACAACTTATAACTACACTTTTGTATTTCATAGAATCTTGGAATCTTTCATGGAATCTTTAATCAGAATCAGTTTAATCAGGATTATTATTAGAGATATAAAAAATTAATGCAGAATAAATGCAGTAGAAATGAGAGCTTTGAGAAGTATGTGTGGTGTAACTTTGAGAGATAAAGTAAGGAATAACATGATAAGGGAGCGTTGTGAAGTGAAAGAAGATGTAGTGACAAAGATTGAGAAAGGTATGTTAAGATGGTTTGGACATATAGAGAGGATGGACGAGAGGAGATTGACGAAACAAGTATACGAAGCGAGTGTGGATGGAAGAGTTGGAAGGGGACGACCTCGGCGAACGTATCGCGATCAAATCGCGGATGTTCTCAAAAAATGCCAGGTTAAGAGTTCTCTAAACCGACGAGCATGCATGACGAGGTTAATGGACGTAGATGAAGCGAAAGAGGTGTGTCAGGATCGTAGCAGGTGGAAATCCATAGTCTCTGCCTACCCCAATGGGAAACAGGCGTGATAATATGTATGTATGTATGTATTATTAGAGATCGGATATTCGGATGCACATTTACCTAAAGTGAATTTTTGACTATGAAATTATGGCAGCGACTTTTTTTTAAATAAATCCCATGATTCCAGGAAATCTGGGATGCATTTGCATTTGCTCGCAGAACGGATGGACGATGGGGCAGTAAAGTTCTGGAGTGGCGACCGCGTACTGGAAGGCGCAGCGTGGGTAGGCCCCTCACAAGGTGGACCGACGACCTGGTGAAGGTCGCGGGAATCCGCTGGATGCGGAAGGCACAGGACCGGTCGTTGTGGCGATGCTTGGGGGAGGCCTATGTCCAGCAGTGGACGTCTTTCGGCTGAAATGATGATGATGATGATGGGATGCATAACTAATCGGAAGCATATTTACTTAAAATTAATGCATGCGTAAATGCAAATATGTGTGTATGTAGGGTGTAGGTAGATATGCAACCGATTCTATAGTCACAAAAAACACGAAATTTGTCGATTCTGGAGTTACGGGATTCTTAGGCTCGATACAAAAGTGCATAATAGCTAACACCTCAACTTTAGGTAAATATGCATCCGATTATCCGATCTCTGATTATCATAGAGATATCGTTTGAGTTCGGAAAATTGAGATGCAGTAGATTTTCATGGTATAGACATGAGTGATGTGGAGGAATGAGGAGCATGTACGAGAAAAGTTTGAGTATGAATGATCCACATTCTACTACGGCTACGTGAAAAGAGGAAGACCAAAGATAAGATAAGATGGATGGATTGTGTGAATGATGATATGAATAAAAAGAAAGTGAACACTGAGATGACGGCTGATAGAGATGTATGGAAGAAATGGACATGCTGCGTAAACCCCAAATAAATTGGGATAAGGGCAGGAGGATGATGAGTTAATATGTTTTGAGATATCCTATTTTTTTCTGTATTACTTAATCAACATTTAGATGTGTTTATAATATACCAAAGACAAGTAGAAGAAAAAAGATTACAGGACGATAATTTGTAAAAAAAAACAGTGCCGAAATGAAATAAAAAAATTGTAAAGCAGCAAAAGAGACGGTCGACGTAGCACTATGAAGCACTATAATTGTATAAAAAAGCACTTGTACAGTGAATGGGAAAATATCTCAAACAGCGAATAAAACAGCGAATATTTCCTTAAGACATATTTGGTTTTTTTTTCTTTTTTCCTCTCTCTTTAAGCTTTAAGCTAACTTTTTTTTTAATTTATTGAACTATTTATGCACACAGAAAGTTACAGGAAGAAAAACCATGTATAGGAAAATAATCTACAAAGATTAAAAGAGCCTCCACGAGTGACGATATTTAATTGATCGTCCGGCGCACCCTGGGCAGTCAGCCAGCTACCAACCTGCTGACTGGCTAATCTTTTCCCCACGGCATGAGCTGTTATCATTATGTATTATGTAGCTCATGTCGACACGATAGAAGAAGAAGAATCTACAAAGATTAGGTACTGCTTATCTTTAATGAACATGCGAGAGGAGAACCGGAAAGTAAAGATATGTAGACAGAGTATGAAAAGATTGTTGTTGTTTTAGCTTTTCTTGTTTAAAAAAACCCTTATAAAACCTCCTTGTTATTATTAGATAAAAATGGTAAAAATATGATTACTTGCATCATTCCACCATCATATTACACTATAGCAATAGTATTTTTAGTTCTGAGGACTAATTTATGCTGATCAAACCAAGAATTATTATGATTAGAGATGTGCTGATAAGTCGATTTAATCGACAAGCTGGTTAAACGTGAACCAATAGTCAACTATTAGTCGTAAGATTGTCAAGATTGTTTTGATTAGGCAGCCATTTTAATAGTCCTATTTTTACACATGAGATTTTCCGAACCTTACGTTTTCTGAATGCAGGTATAAAACAATTTTTTTCAGAGAAAAATTAACATAGAACCAAAGCTATGTCCGACCGACACAATAAGCCCGGAACCACTTCGTTTAAAGTCAATAGCTAATCTAATAGTGTTGGTATAACGGGCCATTTTCCGCAACTCCACGCTCGGCGTGTATTTTGCGTGTGGATCTAATAGTGTTAACGTTTCCAATAATAGATACATTTTCTCCTGAGAAATGATTATTAGAGTCAAACGAGCGCATAGAATTGCAAATGACAGTATACAGCGTCCAGAACAAAGGGACAGTGTAAACATGGCATTAAATGCGCGCCACTATGCAGCCTACCCCATTGTACACCATAGATACTGCCTACACAAGCACAGCTAAGTATAGTCACTCGCACAGAGTTTACTGGGCTAAAAGTTGAACGAACCTAGGAAGCGCTTGCGTCTCATTGCTCTCAGTTCTCGCACACACCGATACCCAGATAACATACAGACACGCCAATACCAGCGAAGAAACAAAGATGGACTCGACACACACCAATGGAAACTAACCGTGAGAAATGTTGATAACTCACTTGCGTTAGTGAGCCGATCGTCACTTCCGACTTTGAATAGAATCAACACGTTCGAAACGCTTTTCGAAAATCAAATTCTTTGTTTAAATTTTTAACGTGTGAACGAACTTTTTGTTTGTGTGCGTAACTTTTCGGGACAGACAGAGACAGACATACCCAATCAGCCGCAATGAATTCATGACACGTTTGCTCGGAATCGAAGCACAGACAAATTGATGATAAAAATGTATAATTTATCATTTGATCCGAGACACCTGCGCGATCAAAATCACCGAAATAATTTGACGTTTTAAATGTTAAATTAGAAAGAGATGGGGTTGCAATTAATATATGGTATGAGCGCATGAGCATGAGTGAGCGCGTAGGCGATATGTTTAATGAGGCTCGGGTGTAGTTGCGACTCGTATGACTTGGCGAACTCCGTCAACGTATGTAAGCCTGGTAACTTGGATCTCGTTTGCGCATACATTTTAGTACGAGTTTTTTTTAACGTGCAGTTTAAAATAACCCAACCGGCTTGACGGGGCCATTTCTTAAAAATGTCTTTGCATTTCCGCGTTGAGAAAAGTAAAAAGGCATTCGCGCCTAAAAATTCATTTCAAAGTTGAGCATGATGCATTCGTGAAATTCCTTAATGATGAATAACATTGTAAAGATTATGTTGAAGTGCCTTTATGATTAAAAGATTTAGATAATTGGAAATGTTAGAGATGTGAATCTTAAGTTGTTTTATAATTAAGTATCGCATTTTATCATGTCGAGGCGGCATTACTGCGTTCAGACGTATATTTAGCCGTAAAGTAAATGTTGTAAAATTCAATTACTTACTGATATTATGACGCTCTGCGCAAGTTTCCTTGCTTAGAAAATCACAGGCATTGGATAGCTACTTGCAATTATTATTATTGTGTCTCTCTTGTACCAAGTATCACTACTTTTCAACCAATGTGTTACAAGTAATTACAATCAATTTGGCCCCATTGACATAAACCTCTACGATATACAGGTTCCTATTTTATTGCCAGTGTAGGGAGATTCTGAACATACATAAAAACGCTGAAGGAAACCATGAGCTTCACGTCTAGTTTACAAAAGAGTTCAGCTGTGCTCAGAGCAAAGTGGTGGGCACTTCGAACAGTTTATATGCGATGACAGTCAAGGTAAATGTAAAAAAATGATTTTGATAACTTTTATCAATTTGAGACATTTGATATCTAATTTAGATACATAATTTAGTTCCTGATTTGATTTAGTTTTTTTTTTATACACATTGTTTAAGATAATGTGTCATTTTTATTTTATTTAGTTAAAATTGCGTCCATGATTCCTTTTAGCGTTTTTCTCAAAGACTTTGTATAATTGGTTTTTCTGTGTGACCTATACAGTTCGCAGAATCTCCCCATACTGGCTAGAAAAAAAAACACGCTGTAAAAAATACTTGACAAAGGCTTTGTATGTGAGCATCTTCAATAAAAAGATAATGGCTTCTCGCTTCTGACTATGAATTTGACATCACTATCATTAGTCTTTGTAAAATCGCGCGTCAACATTCGATTGAAATGATTTATTGTGTCAACAATACTTTCAATTGTAGACAAAAAATATTTAGTTTTATTTTTTGACAGGTAACAGCGCATTTTAATAGCTAATTTTGACGATTCATCTACTCTTTTTCTCATCACGCAACTTGTGTGTACAAGAGGTATATCTGTTTTTAATTTAGCACCGGACGCCGATGGCCAAATATTACTAGTATTTCACAGAAAAACCTCAGTAATAACTACTACACATATTAGAAGAACTAAATAACCTAGGTAACTTCTATGAACATTTTCACGC
This sequence comes from Asteroscopus sphinx, assembly GCA_949699075.1. Taxonomy (NCBI): domain Eukaryota; kingdom Metazoa; phylum Arthropoda; class Insecta; order Lepidoptera; family Noctuidae; genus Asteroscopus; species Asteroscopus sphinx. The sequence continues at coordinate 14,158,458 of OX453025.1, read as the reverse complement.
CAATTTTCTTTACCAGGAGAACAAAGCTCAGCGGTATCGACATTAGAACCGTCAATAAATTATTACTACGAGATATTTTCAATATATTTATTATAATTGCTATTTTCAATCATTAATTAGGCTTATATTCGTAATTAAATGTAATATTTCCCTAAAAAGAGTGAGAAAAGAAAGCAGATATCTTTCTTCGGTTCTATATGTGATAAGTAGACATTGCATTTTTGCTAGAGCAAATGATATTCTTTGTTGTATTATTTAGTGAGATCATAAAAAATAAGTTTCAATCTTTTTCTCTATGATATTAACCCATTAATATCCACTATAATATGAGCCTCGTCAAAGACCATTTAAATAATCGAGAGGAAGAAATGCCAATATTGGCATTGGACCTTTCACAAGTAATAACGCATACATTAATATACATACATAATCAGCCCATTATCGTCCCACTGCTGGGCACGGGCCTCTTCTTTGAATGAGAAGGTTAAGACCTTAGTCCACCACGCTGGCCTAGTGCGGGTTGGCGGACTACACACACCATCGAGAACTGTATGGAGCACTCTGCAGGTTTCCTCACGATGTTTTCCTTCACCATTAAAATAAGTGATAAACAAAATACGTAACATAAATACGTAATTAAGTAATAACGCAAAGAAGGATTTTTCAGTCCATTCTCCTGACTACACATAATCAGATGGATCGACCACGATGGATTGTATATAATAATATACTTATTACATATTTTTGTAGCCTGAGTAAAATGTATTGTTTCCGTAGAGCCTACTACGATTCGTAGCGCTACGCACGTACTACTGCAGAACGCAATGCGTACGCGCACGAGTCCCAGCACTTTACTGAATGCAATTAAATAATTAAGATAATTAATTTGCCTTTTAATGGAACAGATAAAAATGTGGAATGGGTTTTTAACCTTACTAATAAACGCCTTTAAACCGATTCTTGAAAGAGTTTCAATTCTAACAATGTGAAAATTGTTTTGTAAACTGCGCTTACATGAATATTGGATTACGAGTAGCTTATTAAAAAAAAATCGGGACTCGTCACATACATACATAACATCACGCCTGTATTCCCCGAAGGAGTAGCAGAGGTGTTACATAGTAACACCCACATTTCGCCAGTTAAGTTATCAGTCCTATGTAATACGGGGCAAGCATATTGCCACTAAGCGGGCACAATTCGAGACTCCGGGCTCCGGGGAATGAAAAAACCCAACACCACAAATATATAACGCCTAGGCCTAGACTGATAGTTTCGTTTAACAGATCATCTTAAAGTGACGCACAAAAATATCTATTTGTGTGTAAGCGTGCGCCAACAGGCACACAAGCGCACAAATAATGTTCCCGAAAAAGTAGGGAAATTGGTTGCGTTCAGAATCAGAAATTATTAAAATGATTACTGAATGATCTTACTATTCACTCGTTTGTGCAACGAGTGAATAGTAAGATAATCATTTTAATAATTTCTTAGGTTTTCGCGATCACTACCACCAGCTAGCATAGCTACCACCTGTTTAGAACCCAGTTCTAAAAATAATCAAGTCCCAAACAGCACACAACACTGTAAAAGATTAAACATATAGATTGAACATTGTAAGTGATTACTGCGTGCATCGAAACGATTTTAATTAATAAAAATTGTACGGTAAATTAAAATATTTTTTTGAAATATCTGTAAAGACGCTTGTCATCTTAGTCTTCCTACGACCACGAAAGCTTTCGAAACGTCAGGAAAACCAATTTAAATAATATACGCGATGTAATCCGGTTAAACTTGTTTTATTATAATCATTTTAGTTGTCAGATATTTTTTATTAGATACCTACCTATTCATTTATTTATTTATTAAGAGTAAGTTCAGAAAACGTCTACTGAATAACAATTTTTTATTTTTAACCGACAAAAAAACGAACGATTAATATCGATTTCTTATTTTTAAGATAACAACTTGTAAGTTACAAGTTGTAACTCATTTCAAGTAAATGAACAGTCTTATCATACTGCCCCCGTCTAGAAGATATCGCTTTTAGCGATAAGACCGCCAATGTACCCTTATTTTACGTGTTAGTCCTAAGTTTAAGGTGAATGCTACAGGGAAGCCCGCGAAATTCAAATTTTTTGGTGTTTTTTGCAAATTGAAGCTTTATTACGCGTCGTATATCGGTCATAATATGATTGGCGGAAATAATAACAATATATCTACTGAATAATACTCATAAAAAATATTACCCTAGCTCTATAAGCTCTACAAGCTCGAAAATCAATAATTTGATAGTAAATTAATATTATTGAGCTAGTACAGCTAATAGAGCTAGGGTAATATTTTTTATGAGTATTATTCAGTAGATATATTGTTATTATTTCCTTTAGGCTACAATTTGCAAAAAACGCCAAAAAATTTGAATTTCGCGGGCTACCCTGTAGCATTCACCTTAATAATGTTAATGGTGTGCAATAAAGAATATTCTATCTATCTATCTATCTATCTTATCCTTTTCAAAGCACGTTCCACCATTCAGTGAAAACGAGCTAATGTTTAGTGCTCATGGTGCACCGGCAGCCACCACATGCGGTGTTCCGGGGTGAATGACTACGGATGCAAATGTACGGAACCCGTCCGTGCCAATTAATGCGCGCCCGCCGGGAAAACTGCGAGAAAATCCGAAATTATTACAAGAATATGTGTCTTGTGACTTGTGATACTATTTAGTAAATTTCGGTTTGTTCTTATTCTTTATTGTACAACAGTAAAATACAGTATTAACTTACAAATAGAAATTACATGTACAAAGGCGAGCTTAACTCAAAAATGTTTTTTCTACCAGCAAACTTTTGAGCGATAGAGTGAGCGATAGTGTAGAAAAGAGCCTGAGGGTAAACTTAGTGCACAACTGTTTAGGTCTTGGTCTGTATAAATTACTTAATAATCAAACATACATAAAACTTACTTGAATAAACTACAAATACATATACAAATAGCATAATATACCTACACACATATTTATTTATTTGTTTGTTGTGGTAAAATTATATGCTTTTTGAGCAAATATTTTATATTTTTGTCATTTGCATCATACTGATACGTATTATAAAGCCGAAAGGATTGTTTAAAATTCTCTACACCTTCTACTTTTACTATTTTTAGTTAAATTAAACAATATGTAATAATGTGATAATGACTCGAAGTGTTTGAGATTTCATAATCATCATCATCATTTGAGCCGAAAGACGTCCACTGCTGGACATAGGCCTCCCCCAAGCATCGCCACAACTACTGGTTTTGAGATATACTAAGAGTTATTTCAATGCCAAATTAACAACTCAAACTTTCAAGCATTTCCTAATCAATATCAATTCATTAATGAACCGATAAAATTGTTATTAGCTTTTTTTCCCTATACAGACATCAACTTACGTACATAGTTCAAAAGCTAAAAGTTATATTTAAAGTTCAGTGTATTAAAAAAACAGTTATTTATTCCTAACACTTCTGCAAAATAAAGTAGAATTTACTAAAGACGCTATGTATCTCTGTCAATCGCGTTCCAACCCGGACACTCCGGACGTTGTAAATCTCGATATATCTTGTAATCCCTTCTATTGAAGAAGTAATTACCTTACTATGATACAAACAAGCAGTAGTCTAGACCTACCATTAGAATACCCAGGGCTGAGCTAGAACAGATTACAAAAAAGCACAAAAAAGATTACCGTTTATGATGCAACTGTCATAATTAAGGAACTGTCAAATTCAAAGTCAATTTTGTAATACGAACAGAGACATGACATTCCGGCGGTAAATGTCATGTCTGTGAATACGAACCTTTAAAAAAAAATGCAAGTTGTTCATTCGAATAAAAACTCCTTTTATTTATTCATCGCAGACTGCAAGCTTGACCCCACGGCCTGAGAATGTATGTTCTATTTAATCAAGATATTACATATTAATGGTTATTACAATCCTGTAGCCAGTTAAGTTACTTGTCGCTACATACGTGGGACACTCAGAAAGTTTTGCGAAACTAAAAAAAATTGTTCTATACGTACATATATTTTTATCAAATCTTTTCAAAGTACTTTCCACCAGCCTCTATACAAAGATTCATGCGCCTAAACCAGTTTTCAAAACACTTTTTCCAGTCCGCCGCAGACACCTCGTTTACAGCCTGCTCGAACGCGGCCAGCGCATCTTCCGGCGACGAAAATTGTATCCCTTTGAGCTGATTTTTTATTTTTGGGAATAAAAAGAAGTCACACGGTGCTAGATCAGGGCTGTAAGGAGGGTGACCCAGGAGTTTGACTGGCGTGCTGTCCAGGAAGTCCCTCGTTTTGAGTGCGGTGTGCGCAGGTGCATTGTCGTGGTGGAGCAGTAGCCCGCGGAGCTCTGTGTTTGGTCGCTTGTTGCTTATAACAGAGAAAACTTCTGTCAAACATTTGGTAGTATACCATTCGGCATTAATGCTTCTTTGATCCCGTAAGGGAATTGATACCAAGTGGCCAGTCAAATTAAAAAAGCTAGCGATCAAAATCTTACCCCCGCTTCTAGATCGCTTCACTTTGGTAGGCGTTGGCTCATTTTGAAACACCCAAACAGTCGACTGGCGCTTGGTTTCTGGGTCGTATTGATAAATCCAGGACTCATCACCTGTAACGATGTCGTAAACACGCCGAGACGAGCCTGCTTCAAATTTGTTAAGCATATCACGGCACCATTCCACCCGGGCCTGCTTCTGAGCATCGGTGAGGTTGTGCGGCACCCAGCGTGATACTATCCTCCTCACGCGAAGATGGCTGTGTAGAATCTCGTGAACGCTTCCCGATCCAATCTTCAATATGTGTTGAATCTCCTGATATTTAATTCGCCTATTGTCTTGGATTAAATTTTTCACTGCTAGCACGTTTTCTTCGGTAACAGCCGTCAAAGGGCGACCGCTTCTTTCGTCATCCCCCAAAGTTGGTCGACCGCGCTTGAATTCGTTATACCAACGATACACGGTTGCCTTGGAAGGGCCTTCATCCATGAATGCCATTTGAAGTCTATCGTACGATTCATCCGGTTTCAGGCGACACTTGAAATCGTATAAAATCATAGCTCTAAAATGTTCCCGGCGCAGATCCATATTTCAGTGAGACACAATACTTTGAATTAACTCGCAAAAAATGTGGAGGGAAATTTTGAAATTAGAACTTACTTATTTTTACTTATAAATAATCATATTTTCGAAAAACATTATAACTGGCCAGTCTCCCATATATAAAAACTTTTTTTCGCAATACTTTCTGAGGGGCCTGGTAATTCTGCTTCAAGTGCACCATGCTTAGAACTGTTTTACTGCCTTAGGAATGGGGAAGTTGACAATAAATTTATTATAACTTAAAGATGGGAAGCTCAAACAAAGTTAAAAAAAAACATGACTAAATAGTTGTCTATGGTAGGTAGCCTGCATTTATCCTGCTACTTATTAAAAGTACTTCATAAACCTGCATCAAACCATATTGAGCTTAAATAATTTTTAGGTTAAAGTGCTCAAAGTCGCCAATTCATCGCCTATTTATTACTAGGACAGAAGACACCTTCAGAGAGCTACAAGAATTTTACGCAGGACCTAAAAACGATAAATTCATACCATTTGTTCTGTTTTGTTGCGAAACACATTTCGTCTTATTTCTTTTATTAAACCATATTATTATTATTCTCTTTCCCAGAAGGAGATGGCAAGACGAACTTGATTTCTGTCTGCAGGATTGGCACCAGACGGCAAAAGGCAGGCAAGTGGAAAATGGGAAGGGAGGCCTTTGCCCTGCAGTGGGACGCTACAGGCTGGTAATAATAATAATAAGCTGACGAGGGTGTCCACATCCATAAGCTATTAAGCCAATGACTCAATAGTCATTACGGCCAATGGCTTAATAGCCATGAGCCTCGACCAACACCTAAGGAGGCTGGCGTTGGGCGGCTGGATCAAGGGCCAGATGCAGAAGGCAGTACTCCTTGAAACGGCACGCATTGTGAGGAGGTTCCTTTCTCTGGGGCCCTGACCGCCGATAGCTTGGACACTAAGTTTGTTTAAGTTAATAAAGGTAATAATAATATTCTCTTTCTCTGTTTAGTTCATAATCTCACAGATGAGCATTTTAATTTCCCCCAATTTAGCATTAAAACATAAATTTTACTATACTGTCAAACATCGCGTAAGTTATTCTTTCTTGACTGACATAAGTAATGAGGGTAGCAGGATGTATCAGATGATATCGAGTTGACACAATCGAGTGGCGATCGTCAGACTTTATCATCGGCTATCTGTGTGAGCGTGATGCTGCGTTCGATACTCCCATCTTCAAGGATGGCGAAGATCCTAAATAAGCATTAAAAACCGGCCAAGTGCGAGTCGGCCTCACGGTTCCGTACCACGCATCGACCTGATACCCCGTAGAAACTGATTTAATTTACGAGAGTTCATCAAGACATCAACGCTCCGTGAGCGAAATAAATGAATTTTTGCATCTCTTTCTTACGCATGTACCACCACATATGTCTATGTTTACCCTATATTTATTATTTGTTGCTAAACCAAAGAGATTTAATATAGGGCACTACTACTACTACTACTACTACTATTACTATTACTAGTAAATATTGAATGTCTTTGTGCTAAACTATATAGTATGCACTCGATGTGTAACGAAACGGTCACCCATCCACAGACTCACCGCGGCTAGTGCAGCTTAACCTTGCAGATCGTACAATACACACGCTTGCTACTCAGCCACGAGCCCCTTTGCGCCTGATCTCTCTCCGGTCGTGTCGAATTGCCGTCCCATCGGATTATGAGAGTGAGGGAATAGAGAGTGCACCTGTGTTTCCGCACACACTTGTGCACTATAATATGTCCCGCGCAGATGGCTAGTCTCCATTGAGATTGGCCGCCGTGACCAAAATTCGGCCGGGAGGACATTATTAGTATGCACTATAATTAAACCAAGTTTGACGCTGGTGTGTATTACCGTTTTGAAGATAGAGCACGAACAAAAACGTTGAAAATAATGCAAGTTTTTCGCTGTTTATTTTATGGAGATACTCTTGGTATTTTTTTTTATAGTATTTGTCGTCATTGCAACACATATTTCTAAAATATATATATCATACTATTCATAAATTTCAATCGGATACCTATTACCGTTTAAAAGATACAGCCCTGTGACAGACAGACGGACGGATGAACGGACAGCGTAGCGAGAGTAATAGGGTCCAGTTTGGCACCCATCGGGTATGGAACCCTAAAAATTATTGTTAAGTTCAGATGTCCAAAAGAACACTTATTCTTTCAAAGCCTCCGGGAATTTCAAGCCGCGACGTTTAACTTTGTGTTGTCTAATTTCCTTGCTTTTCAGGCCTAAAGTCAAAATCGGTTCGTGCATTATTGACATGAATTTTATCATACAAGCACAGGGCCATTTCTTTGTTCTTGACATCTGCGGAGCATCTACTGTATAATTTCTGCAACCCTAATTACAACAAGAATCAAAAACAATGGCGTTAGCAGTGCTATTATTGTGGGCGCATCCACATGATGTAGTAATTTTTCCTCTCGTTACACCCATAGGAAGAGGTGGGGAGTTTTATACTTTCAGCGAAAACCCATACTTCCTCCATATCCTTAATTTCATGCACTCCACACCGATACCTGACTCGCAACCCTACCAGGAGCGCATAATTCTAAACAAGTTGTTCCTGCACCCGTCTAACTCGCGCGTCTGCCAGCACTGGGCTAAAAGTTCAATGACCGCTCAAGTGGTGACATGATGCATATCGCGTTTCTTATATTGTTGCATAAACGAGTTCAGGATGGAAATTGGATGGAAGGTGGATGGGAATATGCAATGATACCTACGTGTTTAGAAGTATTTGGTAGCGTTCCCGATTATTGGCTATAGGCTCGCCCCCTATTAGCATGGGACTTATAACATAACTGGCGAAATGTGGGCGTACTTACACCTCTGCTTTTCGGAGAATCCTGGCGTGATTTTATTTTATGATTAGGTAGTTTTCTATTGTATGTAGAATAAGTAATACAAATTCTGCACTTTTATATCAAAGGTGCAGATGGAATAGCAGTTTTGCACCTGTATTGTACCGCGTCGTAGGCATTTCGTAGCACCTAAAGTTACTATGACCGAGGCAATAAACGCGTAGCGCTCTGTATAAACTCAATCTATAAAATAAATTCGTTACATAACATCCCCCTGTATTTCTCCTAAGGGATAGGCAGAGTACAGTACACCCACATACAATAGCGAGAAAAATAAAATAACAAATGCCATAAAGTCACAGGAAATCCATTTATATTTTCTAATAAAGATGTACAGAGATATTTTAAGCAAATGTGGAATGCAGAAACATTTATGATACCCCAGGTCTGGTCATCCCCACAGTGGATCAAAGTGATTGTACCTATGAGCTATAAATAGGGTGCAAGGACTATGCTCTCGCCATGGGAGCATAAAAATACGACTAAAGGACTGTGGGTAGCAGCAACTTCCTGCGTTATGAATATCATATTGCCAATAGGGTATTTGACTACATTTAAAACATGATTTGGATTAAAGCCATTGTAATAAATTATACAACATGTTGATATGTATTCGTGCCATATTTAAGGATATGACTACACCACTGATAATAAACACGAATCAAGAAAAAAATCGGTACCAATTTTTTTTTTCTACCTATTTGTAAACAAAAAAATTCCCCCTGTGTGTCACGACACAAACACAATCAGTGCAAAACCACCAAAACAATTTGTAGGTATTTCCACCCTTTGACAATGCCGCCGATGACTTATTTTCAGAGTCGTTCGGGATTTATTCTCAAACCCCCGCTATGTTCATAAGTGAAAATTTCATCATTTCAGCCGAAAGACGTCCACTACTGGACATAGGCCTCCCCCAATTAAGGGGGGCATATGCCATAATCGCCACGCTTGGCAGGCGGGTTGGCGATCGCAGTTGGTTGGTTAAATACTCAGAGAACGCTGCTGCCCATCCTCTGGTGAATCCCTTAGTCGCCTTTTACGACACCCATGAGAAGAGATAAGGGTGGTGCTATTCTTTAAGTCCGGCACCACACGGACCGAAGTGAAAATTTGAGTATTAAATAATCGTAGAATTTTTCAACTATTTTTAGATAACTGAGCACATTATTTATTATTTGGTTTATTGTTTTCTTTTACTATACCTGCTATAGTTTACGTTGAAAGTTGAATGACCGGTGTTCTAAAGGTTGAGATGATGGTTATCAATTCTCAGATTTTGTTGCATGTTTGGACTTTTGGATGTGTCGTGCATAAGCATAAAAGTCCTTTTACTACCCACCTCCGTACTGTGGTTAGTTATTAACATAACATAACATCACGCCTGTATTTCCCGAAGGGGAAGGCAGAGGTGTATAGTACATTTCGCCAGTTATGTTTTAAGTCACATGTAATAGGGGGTGAGCTTATTGCCACTAACCGGGCACAAATCCAGACTCCGGGCTGCTACAGAAAAATTCCCAGTAAAAAAAAATGTGTGCGGTCAGTGGACCCCGTGAGAAACGAAGTTATCCTTTGACCGGTTCATTATAATGCTAAACGCAACTTTAATAAAAGCATAGATGGCAGGAAACATCATGCGTCGGACTGAGATACCACAGGGCCCAGGTTCGAACCCCAGTAAAACATGTCTTTTTGTATGTTTTATTTAATAGTCGGCTGTAACTTTGACGATACCCACGAGATGGCGCTTAAAGTTGAGGTCATCTGACAACTATATGCCCGTACATTTAATGTACTCTATTGGTATAACGCAAATCTTGGTGTGACGTGATGCTACATTTTTTCCCGAATCACACCTGCGCAAGCCCCCATAAGGAACTTTGTTCCAAAAACCCAATTAACACTTTGCCGGACCCGGGAATCGATCCCAGCACCCCACATCAGCATCATTGTTGTTCTCGTCATTGCAGTATATCATGGGCCTCCGCCATAAAGTATTGCACTTAGGAATAATACAATAATCGAAGGAGAATTTTCTAATTTATTGTTGTAGCTAGTATCTACATGGGCAAATTCTACGAATCCATCTTGTTTATACTAGGTAGGTTTTGCATCATTCATGGACCATGTGGCGGTCTACTTGTACCAGGGTGGCAGAAGTGAAAGGCGTTTTCATCGAGTGACGACACATAAGTAGGTCTGACTCACCCTGACCTGTCTACCCTGCTATCAACCTCTTGCTAACCGATTTATCTTTTTAACACGACATGCTGCTGGCATCGGCATGAGCTTGAACTGTTCTCGCTTCGAGTCTAAATTAGTGACTACAACAAAACAAACATACTGTCATACCCCGATTTTCGCAATTTCAAATTTTAGTTAGAGTCCTGCGGGCCTAGCATGCCTAAGAGTGGTATGCCACTCGTCAAATTTCTTTGTCCAATGTGACTTTGATCAAAGAAATCGGATGATTTTCATCAAATTTTGTCATGTATTTTATCACTGACCATCAAATAAGTTGGATTGGATAAAGAAATTGGACAGAGAAATTTGACCAGTAGCATACCACGTTGTTTGGTATTTGACTATTATTTTTGTATTAGAAATCTTTAATCCATTTCAAAAAAGATGGGCAACAATGAAAAAACTTATGAAATATTTTAAACAATGCCCAAGTTACAAGCGTTTCGAAATTGCTTACCAGACAGAGAAAGCACTACTACCGTGTGACGTCATAACGCATTAACGCCATCGCAATGACACCACTCAGTACAATCATAGGTACAATGGCCGTTTCGCGTGACAAGGACAGAAAATACCCCCTCCAAAAACTTAAAAAGCGTGTATCTCTTTCTTTCTCTGTTTTATTTCATGATTTTTTAACAAATCGTATTATTTTTATTATTTCTTCAAAATGAAAATGAAAAATTGATACTTTTGAGTAATAATCAAATACCCTATTTCCTATTGAAGACATGACAAAACTCGTAACAGTCTTGTTTTGTTTTGTCACTGTTATTCAAGAAGATCCCGATTCTCCTGTCGATACCAGTCGATACATTCCATGTCGCACAGGCATTTTCTTTATAGGTACCACTTATGTCATTAATGCCGGTGGCTCGATGCCACCTACCGCGATACTTCGGAATGCTTCGGGAATTCGGGATACGTAAATATGACCGTTCTAGAAAGAAAACATCCAGGAAGACGAGAATGAAAGAAACAATTTTTATTTAAGGGGTGTGACCCGTGTGACAAGTCTGTATTTGAAAATCCGATGGTATGTATGTAGGTATAGGGAGAAGTCTATACTAATATTATGAAGAGGATTTTTTTTGTCTGTTTGTAATCGATAAACTCTGAACTACTGAACCGATTTTAATCATTCTTTCACCATTAGAAAGCTACTTTATTCAGAAGTAACATAGAGGCTATATTTTATTAAAATACGCGGGCGGCACAGCTAGTTTTTGAATAAAAGCACAAAAAAATGTTTATCTACACTCGTATCGTAAAATTCGAATTATGAACTCGAAAGTAATGTCATAATGACATACTTTACGCACATGCACCTGTAATGAATTTAAAAAGTTTCATTACGATACAGTTTGCTGAACAAAACAATGCGGTAATTTAATTTTTTTTCCATAACCGCACACTTCAGCCCAACTAAGGAGTTTTTAATGCCACTTCGACCCAACCAAGGAGTTTTCAAATCTCTTTTTTAGCAGTCGTACAGTTTGGCACCAATGAGTACACAAAATTCAGGGTGGCGCCACTAGTCATACATTGAAAAATTTTATCGTTTAAAATCGCGTTTTTGGCAAAACTTTGTATTGTCATATTGCTTTTAATTATATTTAAGTGTTTACAGGCATATTTTTTGTATGATAAAACAGAGATTGACGGAATCCTGACAAGGATAGAAAATTAGTTCCGATTATAATATTTTCGCCAGACTATATTTATTATCTGTGTTGACGCACGTGCGCGGCGTGTGCGCGGCCGCGCGCCATGGCCTACTGGATTTGGCTTTGGATTGGATTTGTTACCAAGATTTTGACTTTGGTATTTTATTTAAAATTGTATGAGTTTAGATAAACTAGTGTATGAAACTGACATAACTAGGTATTAAAACACTCGTGTGATACTATTAAAAACCTCGCCTACGGCTCGGTTTTTAAACTCACACTCGTGTTTTAATAACCCCTGTTATGCAACAGTTTCATAAACTACTATTATGACACTGAATTGCATGACGATGTTGCCGAGAGAAACCTATAAATATTTTATAGACTTTTTACTTAGTCTCATGTCGATTTTTTTTTTACTTTTCTACCTATATATTTTTTTTTTTTTATAATTATTCGATTTTTATTTATTATTTCCTAAACAAATACTGTTTTATTTGCGCGAAAGCACTTTAACACTTAATCGCAAAAACCAACAATTACGCGAATGGCCACCGCAGCATCCGCAAACCCATATGTGTAAAGCCGTCATAAGCGTGCTTAGAAAACAAAGTTACATTTACTGTCAATTCTCCTGTACACACAACAAAATAGAAACAAACTTTTGTTTCAGACACGCATCTAATGACTTTGTACCGGCACTTGCAGCGACAGGTATAAATTTCCTTTTACAAATACCAATTTGAATTCTAACGGTACACAATAAAAGTCATTTTTAATTGAAAAGCTTCACAAGACGCTTCAATCGATGGCGGTTGTAAAAGAAAGCAGAGACTAACATCTACCAGCAAGGTACTAGGAAAATATAGAATTGAAGAGGTGTAGTAAAGATCGTAGCGCGCCAGTATGATCCACGCCTCCGCGGAATTACGTTTAATTAACTGACATTACGAGTTTATGGCGGCATTTTTACGATCCGAACGTCGAATGAATCTATTATAAAGAGTCTGTCATTTGTCTATGATAGTTGCAGTGAGTAGTAAAATTAGGTCTTCAGTGGACTACGATTCATTTTTAGGGTTATGTACCCAAAGGGTGCCAAACGGGATCCTATAACTCTCGCTACGCCGTCTGTCTGTCCATCCATCTATCTGTCACAGGGCTGTATCTTTTGAACGGTAATAGTTAGTTAACCATGCTTTTTTTTAAATGTTCGAGGTGTTACCGAAATATTATACCTACAGTCAATCGTCAGATTTCAAAAAATTCAAAATGGCTAAAGCGTCCTTGAACTTTTGACCTGGCCCCGCCCATTTTGTACCTTCTTGCATTTCTTATAAGATTTTTCAATATTCTAATAAGAATCCTATACAAAAAAATTATTGTTTCCTAATTTGTTTATTATCTGCTGATAACAATTAGGTCTTATTGATAATGATAAATGTGATAAATATTTTTTCACATCGTTGATCGAGACTCGAGACTGTTGCGACAGTAACAAATATGATTAAACCAATCTTCAATTGCATTTTTCATTACCTACAATAAAATTCAATCTACACAATTAAAATTGAAAATCTAACCTACCTACACTTTGCGCTATACTCTATCAATGTATTTTTTTTAATTCATTGGTAAATAGGTAAATAATTCATAGGTAAATAAAATTAGAATTGTAATCACAAACTTTTCAGCGATTTGCAAAGAACCAAATTTAAATGCAAAGTATTTAGGTAAACTTTATTGTTTCTGATTGAGTGGTTACAGTTGTTGTACATCAATCAGCCCATTTTAGGCATAACATAATTTTTATTATTACTTATTATTAATTATGTTAAATCTATGTATTGATTATAATAACAATCAAATTAAATTATTTTTACATTCAAAAAACTCCTTAATTGTACAGAAACATTTTTTAGTTAGCCTTTTTTTCAACTTTACACGAAATAATCTTAAGGGTATTTCTCTTAGAGTCTGGGGTATTTTGCTATAAACTTTAATACACATAAATATACAATTTCTGTGGAAAAGGGTAGTTCTACACTCAAAATTCAAATTCAAATGTTATTTATGTCAAATAAACCTCATTACAGGCACTTTTGAAACATCAGGCTCTAGTTGCACGGTTCCAAATTGTGGGTCCTATGGAGAAGAACCAGCAAGAAACTCCATGGATATACTCTTTTTAAAATAGTTTATTGTTTATTACATCAAATTTATTCAAATAATGCGAGTATAATGTAGGTTATGTCAGAAATAAACAAGAGTTTATAAGTGAGAATATCGCCTTTAGAATAAACGTAAAAAGAGTTGCCATAGTATGTAGGAGCTGACCTGTCCCAACAGACGACACCCGTTCAGGAGCATGACGCGAACATCAGCCATCGCATATTGAAGGAAACAACGCCACCATCAGCATGACATTTAAGTGAGCATGACAGACTCATACTGCTAGACAATAAATAGGCAGGAATAATAGAATTACTGTAAAAACATTAATAACTTATATAACTTATATAGGGCAGGATTAGAACGTGGCTGGGGGGGACTGGATACGGAAGGCAGAGGACCGAGCGTTGTGGTGCAACTTGGGAAAGGCCTATGTACAGCAGTGGACTGCGATAGGCTAAGTTGATTGATTTAAGGGCAGGCGAATGATGATGAACTCAAAATAAAGAAAATTAATTTATTGACAAAAAACGTTATTGACAAAAAACGGCGTGCGACAATACTTTTACACGAAAATTTACAAAAACAAATAGAATTAAGACAACTTAATTTCTAAATGGAAAAATTTAAGTACCTAGTAAGTAGAAATAAAATCGAATTGAAAAAATTGGAATAGATTCGTTAAGATTTACTACATTAATATATCAGTTTTGAGTTGAGTTGGAGTTGTCCAAACCACAATGCTTGAATGAACCACACCTCACATTTACTATAAAAAACCGGTACACCCACCTAGTAAACAGAAACAATAAGGTATTTACTCAACCAGATAGTCATGAACCCCGGGTTTATACACTTCCGTCCCTAAAACGAACAATCTAGTGTGGAATGCGGAAAGCAGTAGGGGTCAACCCACAATAGTGGTCTAAGACATGAATTCACGTGGGCAACATTTCTCAATTCGGTGTTCCTTTGAACGTGTGAACCTCTAGTTGTGATGTACTCGACCTTTTTGGTATGTACAGTAAATAACCATGGAGAGTGACAATAATTCTCTTTAATCAGTTTGAAAATCAAACTTAGAGATAGATTTTTAACCCCCGACGCAAACAGAGGGGTTTTGACGTCTATGGTCTAGTGATTCGAGTGTCGGACTTTGGTCGGACTGCTGTTCACGAGGTCGTAGGTTCGATTCCCACAGGACACAACTATTTATGTGAAGAATATTTGAATAGTTGTACAAGCTCTGCTTAGTTTGGGACTAGATCATTCATTCATTTCAGCTGAAAGACGTCCACTCCTGGACATAGGCCTCCCCCAAGCATCGCCACATTGACCGGTCCTGCGCCTTCCGCTTTCCGCTTTTCCGTTTCTTTGGGACTAGATGGTGTTGTGTAAAAATGTCCCAAAAATATTTATATTTATCTTACGTTTAACGTGTGTATCTGTGTTTCGTGTGGTGCCGGACGTAAAGAATAGCACCACCCTTTTCTCTTCTCATGGGTGTCGTAAAAGGCGTCTAAAAGATTCACCAGAGGATGGGCATTAGCGTTCTCTGAGTATTTAACCAACAACTGCGATTGCAAACCCGCCTGCATAGCGTGGCGATTATGGCATATTGGGGGAGGCCTATGTCCAGCAGTGGACGTCTTTCGGCTGAAATGATGATGATGATGATCTGTGTATCTGTCAACTCTTTTCTAGTTTTAGAAGCGATGTGAGCAACTTCCACAAATTTGATCGATTCGAAATTGGTATCCTGTTACTTCAATGATATTGCAAGAACATGGTAACATTGACCTGGAATATACCCAGGATACCCTACTCCTCACCAACTTACACCAGAAATATCGTGTTTAGGCTCATTGGAATGGTTTTAATGAATAGGTTATAGATAGATGGTGATCAAGGTCTGATGATAGAGCAGGAAAGAGAAATGACGATAAATTGGTGAAGGATTATATGCTACTTTCACTCGTTCAATCTATACGAAATTTTGGTATACGATGTAGTACCTTTTTTGTGGGAATTAGTTTATGAATGTGTAAATGAATGAAATAATGAATCGAATGGGTTGTTAAGTTGTTTTATTTATTAAGTATAAGGTGTATTTTTTCTGTAGTAATAACAGTTCTGAGGGTATTGCATTACTCAGTCTCATTTTGAAAATCGAATCGAATGCCGATTTCAAACTCTACGATTCTATGTTCAAAATTCGCTAAAATGAAAACTGCCTTGGCGCGAAAATTATAACCCATACAAAAAGTGCAGATTAAGAATAAAATAATAATAAAAATACCTTGTGTACCCACATAAGGAAACAAGAATGAAGAAACATAAATTAATGAATTTGTAACGTTTAACACGTATGGTAATTAAATTAATATATTAAAAGATACGCACATATTTCTTAAAGTTTCTTGTTGATTGTTATCAAGGTTTATAAATTTACATTTTACAAAAAGGTTTGAAGATAACGACGGGCCATTTGTTATCACTCCTTCAAACGTCCACTGATGGATTGTTTTGTACTTTGACGGACTTTTGTAACAAAATGGGAAGTGGACATCAACAAAGGAATTTGTCATGTTTTTGTTTACAGAAGTCATAAAGGTTAAGCCCGCACAGCGATTTTTATTTGCGCTGTTAATATTCGCGCACTGTATCCTACCGCCGCGATTTTAAAACGCCAGTGCGAGCACTTCATATGATTCCGTGTGTTTACAGAACTTACAGATTTAGCGATAAAAAATCGTAGTGCGGTGTAGGCCTTAGAGAATTTCCTTTCTTCTATTTCACGCAGAGCTATGACGTAGAATAGTTGCGTTTCGTACATTAAATTGATCTTGTTCCATTTTCAAAATTATTTGTATAGACAGCTATGACAGAAAAGTTGTGTTTCATTCCTACATTAATTTGTTCTTGTTCCATTTTCAAAAACTTTCGCTAAAACAGGTTAACATAGCACTGGGGGCTTTAAAAATGTTAGGCTGAAAGGTTAGGTAGCTCGTACAATGCAACATGTTCGTAAAAATTCGTTGTTCGTATTGATAATGTGTTAAAGTTTCGTAATTTGACGTGGGCTGGTAAGGTGATGGCGACGTAACCTGAATTCGCGTCTGATCATGAAAGACAATGCGATTCTACCTACTTTAAGAAAATGTTGTTCATAGGAATCTATAAAAAGTACAGAACAAGGATTAAATGCGTTCTTATTTACAATTTCTCGTATTTTAATAACTTTATTACTAGTATCCAAACACAAAAGACTATCAATACCCATCAATCTATCTACTATTTTAGTGTTTGTTAAATCCGCCATACACATTCAATCTTATCGATAAACGAGCCCATTTTCCTCTGAAACTGATCGTACTCCTTCCTTTGTATGGATTTCCTATCATCGATAACTAAAACGTGACGCAAACACATGATAGTCACGTTATCTATCGATATAGCCAACGTAAACCGTCAAAAGTACCAGGCAAGCATAAGCAAAACAAAAGTAAACTATTTCGACAGCCGTACACTCAATAAAAACTTCTAAACTTGAACATACCGTAGGAGAGAGACGTCGCTATCTGTCGTTTCTCCCGTCTCACTCTCTTTACGTCAGTTGACAAGCAGTGGGTGAACGAACTTCTAGAGTTTACTGGGCTAAAAGTTGAATGTACCTCCGTTCGCGGACATTACGAACAAGATAGCAACTTTACCATACGCATCGTGTCAATGAAATGACGCGAACACGTTTTCGTGTGACGGCGAATTTAATCAGTAAGTGGTGTAATTAGGGTCCGTTTTCTTTCGCGTGAGGCTAGTGTATGTGCTGTTTTGGAATAGAACAGCAAGTTTCTCACGACTACCACTACATTCGCACGTAGTAGTGAGACGTGTGTGCGGATGGGCGTTGTTGTATGTTTGTGTGCGCTCGAGGTTGGTGTAGTCTTGAAAATAATTTCGCGGTCACACCAAGCCTGCGGGTTCATATAACCTGAACCACCTGTCTGTGTTGTGCGCCTAGTTATTTATATCTATGCGCAAACCTATGTAACATAGCTATATATGTATATATAATAATAAAAAAACCAACATAACTTGACATACGAATTGATGCGAAGTTTGGTGGTGTTGTGCGAAATGTATTTTTTCTATCGTGTAAGATTACAGTCGTAAGTATTATCTACAATGACTGTTAATTTGTCTTCTGTAAGGGATTGCTGTAAGAAAAAACGCAATGAAATCGAAAGCGTTGTTTGTGGACGCTAAATGAGTGAGGACACCTGCTTCGAAGGCTTTAGGCAACAATGCTACAGCTGCTAGATACTTTAAACCTGTTACTTTAAAAGCGGACCATAACTAGTGTTACTATCATTATAGCATCTTCGCGCCATGTCAGAAATAATTAGAACAGTCCTGTCTTTAACGCATAAGCTTTGTCTTGTCTTCACATCTTAGGTATTATTGTTTATCAATAAGGAGCAAGATGTATTCAGTATATAAAGTAGTGTAACACCATAATATGTAATTAGATTATTGTCACATTAAATGTTAATGTGAGACGACTCTATCGGGCAGATGTTTTCAGAACAAGAACGCTCTAGAATTAACTACCTATTATTAACTTATTATAATTATATTTTGCGGTCACTCAAAATAAAAATAAATTATTTTCCTTTTCAGGATAATGAAATATGTAGCTACAAGAAAAGTTTCAATACACTATAATAAATGATTTTCTACTTACATTCTGAAGTTGCCGGGAAAATTTATAAAGAGAATGTTGTGGATTTAGTATGATTTTTTATAAATTGTGTTTCTTTGAATATTAATGTGTAACACATGTGTAATAATGGTGGATTTGTGCTCGTTAACGTATACAAGTGTGGGTGAATGGTACAAAGTTGAAAAACGTGACTTTTCGTATTTTCCCATCAATCCATCAGAAACCTCTAGTAACTTATCCATTACCCATCACTTTATTAGTGTGTGTTTTACTAAACGTGGGTAAAAGGCCTAAGCAACCAGTCCACAAAAAAAAAAAACATTCCTTGTGGAGCTATGTTGTGGAGGCTATTTTCAGCGTTGTCATAAAAAACTTATGTCTGGATTATTTCAGGTGACAATTGATGCGAGGCAATAGAAAAAATCGAGAAATAGTGGATATATCATTACCACTACTATTACACCCTACCCGTACTGCTACTATTACTATTAATTAGTAGGTACTATTGTTATTACGTTACCACTCGTAATCGTAACGTAGTAGCTACGTTACAACTTTAGTGTACCTACTTGGAAAAACATATTGCAAGCAATATGATTGTGTGTGTAACTGTACCTATTTGTTTAGTTAAAAATAACTATAAAGGTTCTAATCTATAAATAATATAAGTAATCTTGACATGTCTTTTTATTTAAATATACATTAAAAAATCTACAAACTTATGTGAGTAATGATAATTTCATGTTAATATTTTGTGTATTTTAAGTAATATTTGTATTTTACTATAAATCATTTAAATTTTATTCATACGTAAGTATTTAGATCAAAAGATAGTGTCAAGATTGTTTGCTTTCAGTTAATTATCCAAAAATTTTGAGAAAATTAAATTTTATTTTACGTGTAAAATTATTGCGCATCTAAAGGACACTAATCGTACAGTTTTTAATCTGTGTACCTGTAACTTAAAAAAAATTCTGATGATGATTTTGTGCGCTACTATTTTCATTAAAATCGGATGTGACAATATTTAAAATTGATTTTCTTTACAGGATTCTTAGTTTTTTTCTCTGATATACACAAAACAGCTCCTATTTGAATGCAATATTAATAATTATATTTACCACTAGCTGTGCCTGCGGCTTCCCTGCGCATACTGAAATAAAATATAGCCTATGTTAGTTCTGGATAGAGTAGCTTTCTAATGATGAAAGTATGACTAAAATCGGTTCAGTAGTTTCAGTTCAGAGTTTACAAACAGCGGTTTACAAACAAACAAACAAATGTTTCCTCATTATAATATTAGTATAGATATCTTGTCTCTTTCCAATAGTTTTTGTTCCAGTCTCCGAAAAAAATCCAAAAAAATCCCAGGAGTTCAGAAACGTCAGAAGTTCAAACTTCAATGCGAATCCACGAACAAAGTTCAGCGACCCCACAATTCAAGCATGGAACAAGCATACGAATTAATGGCAACTTCTTCATCAAGCATCATCATAAAAGATAAACACATTTCCGCAATGGCGGTCGTCAATAAAACCCTTTTAGTTCGACAATATCTTATAATCGGTTGTAAACTTAATGTGTTTTCTTTGTCTGATATTGATCTTTGTGGATTGATTCGATCAGCTGATCTGTGGTGTACGTAACTTTTTACTTATAGTTAATATTTATCTTTTAAAGTTATATTTATCTGACGATGTGAATGTTTTGTTGAAACTGATCTTATTAAATTCAGTTTTTTTTTTAAATTACTAACAAAATAACTTGCTAACTTCCTCCTTGCAAGCTTAACCATTAGAAGTCTGTCTTAGAAAGCTGTCTCTATTATAATTTTGACATTACATTTAGAAAAAAAATTGGTTGTTTAAGAAAACACGAAAACCGGCCAGGTGCGAGTCGGACTCGCGCAGTTAGGGTTCCGTACCACCCATCGACCTGATACCCCATAGAAACTGATTTAATTTACGAGAGTTTATCAAAAGACATCAACGCTCAGTGCGCGAAATATGAATTTTTGCATCTCTTTCTTACGCAGTTACCACCACATATGTCTATGTTTATCTTATTTTTAGTATTTGTTACTAAACTACATAATATACACTATAATCTGACCAAGTTTGACGCTGGTATGTATGTATTACCGTTTTGAAGATAGAGCAGGAACAAAAACGTTGAAGAAAATGCATGTTTTTTGAGGTTTCTTGTATGGGGACCCCCTTTGGTTTAAGACTTTTTTTTGGTTTATTATTTGTCGTGATACCTCTCATAGCAACACATATTCTGTGAAAATTAAACTGGTTATAGTAATAGTACCGTTACAAAGATACAGCCCTGTGACAGACAGACCAAAGGGCGTCCCCATAAAAGGAACCTCTTCAAAACGGTAATACATACCAGCGTCAAACTTAGTCTGATTATAGTGCATACTATGTAGTTTAATTTAGTTCAGTTTAGCAAAAAATACTAAAAACAAGGGCAAACATAGACATATATGATGGTCCGCCGCACCCTGGGCTGTCAGCCCTGCTACCAACCTGCTGACTGGCTAATATTTTTCCCACGGCATGAGCTATTATCATTATGTAGCTCATGTCGACACGATAGAAGAAAAAGACCTGCGTAAGAAAGAGATGCAAAAATTCATATTTCGCGGTGCGTTGAGTCTTTTGATGAACTCTTCGTAAATTCAATCAGTTTCTATGGGGTATCAGGTGGATGGGTGGTACGGAGACTGGAAGCCGATCCCAACATAATTGGGAAAAGGCTCGGAGAAAGAAAGAATAAATGTTCAAACACAAAAAATGAAATAACAAAATAGCATGTATGATACAACAACAGGCTTCGAGACAACTGAAAACTAACACAAGAAAACCAAAATAGGATATTACGTCACCACAAGCCCATTTTTCCATAAATGTCGCAAGAAAGTCGCCCACAGCGTGTTCAAATCAAAACAAACTAAAAATAGCATATTGTATCATCAATAAATCCATACCAAATAAGTATTTACATGTTTGTAAAACACACACTGGCAACATTAGGAAAACACGTGTGAAAGGGCGTTTACTCTTTCAAGACCTTAGGAAAATTTATCGTATTTTTAACCGACATACGCTTCGCTCTCGTAATATGTCGATAAAGTCATGTTCTATTGTCCAGTTGTGTAGTTAAATTCGATACCACGAGCAGAGTTTATAGTTAGTAGCTTAACGGTTAAAGCGACTGGTGTAAACCACTGGTTCGAATCCTGTGAGTTTATTTTAAGACACTGACAACAGCCAAATACCCCAAAAAGGGTTCTTTTAAAAACATTTTAGCTGTATCTATTCAGTTTGTGGGAATTAAAAAAATATATGTTAATCTTGATCGTATTTCCTAAAACTCTATTGTGCCCAAAACACGTTTTCTTGAAGTTTTCTCGATAGAAAAGAATTGTAAACTTACCTCTTAAAACATGCTTTAAACAAACAATCTCTATTATTTACCAAATATTATAAATGAAATTAATAAAACATTTAAGAAAGACAATAATCTAAAACATAGTTGTTTCTGTTTTTGAAATAAGCTTTTAGTTTCTATTAAAAAAAAAAAACAAAAAATATTCAAGTTGAGCGGCGCACTCGACATCCCTCGTCTCGTTGCCTCTCTTTCAGTTCTGTACAAAACGACAGTGACCGCAAAGGTCTGAATTTTTAGGTGTTGTCAGCCTCTTAAGAGAAAATGTGGGCAGAGAGACTTTTGACAATTAAGTATTTGAAGAGACCATCGCTTTGCGAGTGCTCGGCCACAAATAAGTGCGATAAGGACAACTGCAATTCCGACTGAGTAGCCTTAGTTAAAAAGTCATAATTCGAGGTTTGGCTCTCGACTATTTTCTCCCCCGAAACTGGACCAATTTAAAAGATATTTCAGAAAATGAATAACAAGAATATGTACTACGCCGCTACGTTTTTCCTTTTTTATTAGTAGTTGTTAAATTTATACACTAGGCTTCTGTATGCAGCGGTCTAAATAGGCAATTTTGGGAATTTTTGAGGGCTTCTAGTATCAACATAAACGAAACATAGAGGTCTAGAAAAAGCTGATATTTATTCTACTCTTAAAAATCATTGCTCTGGGGTTGTAAACGTTTGTTTGGTTGAAGGCTAAATAGTCCCTTTGGATTCACCCTAGTGGAAAATTTTCGCCTAGAGCCATAAATATCCGGGAAAAATCACATCCCTCCCAGATTTATACAAAAATATCCCTGATTATCAAGGCAAACAATATTAATTATTATGAAAAATTTACGTATATAGAGATATTCTTATAATGATTGTGTTTTCCATGTTTAAAAGAAAGAAGAAGCGATCTTTGTCTACCCAAGTGGGAAACAGGTGTGATACGTATATCTGCTTAAATGGAAAAGTACCACAAATCAAAAATCAATAAAAACGTTAGTTTTTATTGAATAAAAACGACTTTGTTGATTTTTTATTTGTGGCACTTTTCCATTTAAACAGCGATATACGTATGTAATATGTATATTTAATCACAAAAGACGTATTTTTTCTTACCGTAAAATCCATGATCTCTTTTTAATTCTGAGAAAAACAGAATGTATTCAGTTCAAGAGAAAAGTGTCGAATGTAGACCGCATGCGCATACAATATTAAAGAAACGGCGATCTGCATCTCACTGGCGCGGTCAGCGACCGGTCTCGCAACTTCCGATTGAATTTCAGACTTCAATTGATAAATTAATTAACTTTATTGTTAGTAATCAACTTTTATGGAGTGTGTATTTGAAGAAGTCAATTTGATTTAAAAAGTCGAACCCATTGCTCAAACTATTCATTCTATTCGTTCGTTCTATTAACTATTCGTCTGTGGTCTAGTGGTTCGAGTGTCGGACTGCTGATCACGAGGTCATGGGTTCGATTCCCACAGGACACAAATATTTGTGTGATTAACATCAGTGTTTGTGTTAGTCTGGGTGTTTCTTATGTATTATAAGTATGTATTTACAAAAAAAGTATCTGAGTATTATATCCATTGTCTAGTACCCGTAATACAAACTCTACTTAGTTTGGGACTAGATGGTGATGTGTAAAATGTTCTAAAAATATTTAATTATTTATTTATTTATTTATTCATTCATTAATTGAACGTGTGTGCTACAATTATTCACAAAAGTACAAGACTTTGAAATTGATTTTTCTGAAAAAAAGCCTTTGGGCATTAAGTGTTGTTGTAATAATTGAAATATGGGACCAATCCTGAAACCGCGTAAAAAATATCAGCTAATCCCTATATTTTGTCGATTCATATGAACACAAATGTAGGGAATAACTGATTTTTTTTCGCGATTTCATTCTTTGTACCATAGTAACAGTTGTTCCTGCTGATGAGTACAGCGACCCCTTATAAAGTTTTCAGTTATTTCAATAAAACGTTGTATTCTGTCTTAGCTCAAAGCTAAGAAATACGAGGCAAAAAATCAAGACAAGTATAAAAATTCGGTAATAATATAACATAAACAGAAGAATTTCGTAGAAGTAGAGGATAATCTATCTAAATACCTACTGGTATACTTATAAAAGTGATATATAATTCATAAATAACCAGATAATCGTCCAAACCTCTGAATGATGGCTATGTTTTTATCATAAATTAAATAAATCGACGCGATTCGTAACAAAAAGATCTGAATTTATTCTGTTCATAAATTTTAATTTTATTTTCTTTATTTACACGCTCTACACGTAACTCGTCAAATGTTAAAAAAAAATATGAATATTTTGAAAGAATCAAGCTGAGGGTGGTCCATCACACCAAGGCGCGAGGTTCTCCACGTATCAATCATCATTTATCCTTTACCTATTTCATTACTAGATCATCATCATCATCATTTCAGCCGAAAGACGTCCACTGCTGGACATAAGCCTCCCCCAAAGCATCGCCACAACGACCGGTCCTGCGCCTTCCGCATCCAGATTATTATTAGATTAATTAATTTTATTGTGAAGACTCCAAAAGTATGATTTTGAGAACACTGCGCATCGTTCCCCACATAAAACTACTTTGCCTAATTAGGCAGGTTTTATGTTAGTTATTTGTTGTTGTAATTACAAAAAAAATAACAATAGCTATGATTTCCGTACAAGGGAGATTTTATAACTATGGTTCTGGCAATAAAGCTATAAGTGTGAGTGGTGTAGATTCTCGTGTTATCAAACTTATTTTAATCTATCGCTCCCTTCTACTAACAGTAGATACAAGAAAGGAATGGTAACAATTTTAGTGCTGTCAGTGTCAAATTGTGTGTTGTGTGCACAGATCTATTGGTTGTGTGTGTGTTTATGTTGGTCTGGGTGTTGCTTATGTATTATAAGTATGTATTTACAAAAAAAAGTATATAAGTATTATATCCACTGTCTAGTACCCATAGCACAAGCTCTGCTTAGTTTGGGCCTAGATGGTGCTGTGTGAAATGTCCCAAAGATATTTATTTATTTAATTAGTTTTCGTGTTACACTTACGCTTCTTCGTATTTTTTGTTGGCACGTTCCGAGATCACGACAAAAATTGTATGGAAATTTTAATTATGATTAATTTGACAGCACTACAATGTATGCTATCCATTTTTCCTATTTACTATTTAGTAAAAGGGAGCGATAGTTTTGTTACTATTTCTGTGGATAGTTTAAAATGAGTTTAATTTGTGAAGAAAAGGATTAACACTATTGTGTATCTAAATGCCACTCGGCAAAGTAGGGCTATGTGAGCAAAGTTGGTTGTATGGTGCTTGCTTTTTTCTGTTGGTCTAAGGGTGCATGGGTAAATTGTGCGCCATTCCTCTCAATTTGTCATTGTTTCATTAGATTAGAGGATCCCTACTTACTAGTACTTAAAAACAAAGTTGAAGAGCTTAGAATAAAAATAAAACATCGGCCTGCATAAATGTCACAGAATAATAAATTCATTAAAGAAGTGACATAGCTTTTAAGGTCGTCAAAACTACGACACAGAAAGGGTGGGTCAGTATGACTCCATGTTACTACTAGTATAATTTTTAGTTTTATAGCCCTTTTAGCAAAAAATAATGATAACGTAATTAAATAATGAACAATGCATATATTATAATGATTTATTTACCTACCTACTTATCTTTACAAACTAATACGGTTTACCTACATACACCCATGAATTTATTTGAATAAAAATGTGATCATATTACAGAAAATATAGTTTTAATCTTATTTTTAAACAACTTCATACGCCACCTGTGGCAGCACACAGAAAGACACTACCTATAATGTACCTCACACCAAAAATACCTGTGTACACAAATAAACATTTTGATTTGATTTGATTTGGTTCATTAAAAGAAAAATTTATTTAAATTTCATCAGATTCAAGTTTTAAAAAAAATGTAGCAAAAACATGCTCGTCTATTTCATAGTTTATTTACTTTTGCGTGAAAAAGTAACCTACTTTGTGAGCAAAAACATACAAAAAAAACAATTAATGTAAACCTAGACTTAGGCTCGTATTACAGAACGATACTCAAGCGTTGATCTCTATTTAAAACTAGTTTTGAGTTGAGCTTTGATTTTAGAACGTTCCTCAAGCAGAGATTTGTTGATCACAGTTCAGCTGAGTTTAGTTTTATTTTATACTATCACCTGTTTCGGTATTTGAGCAGAGATTTGATCTGTAATCACTCTAGTGTGGTCCAGACTACGCTTGAGTAGAGATTTCTATTATATTTCAGGTCAAATTCGTGTGTTATGTTGTTGAATTAAAATTGATAATTACCGTTCTGGAATAAGACCGATACTCAAGTAACGATTCTATCCTTAAGTAGTGATCAGGTGATTGGAGTTTAAACTGTACCTTCCATTCCATACCTTCTGTAATACGGGCCTTATTGTTGTACACATTGCATGCCATTCATACGACATGCAGCGATAGCAGCGACAGTATGGGGTGCATTAAAAGAGCCTCCACGAGTGACGCTATTTAATTGATCGTCCGGTGCACCCTGGGCAGTCAGCCCCGCTACCAACCTGCTGACTGGCTAATCTTTTCCTCACGGCATGAGCTATTATCATTATGTAGCTCATGTCGACACGATAGAAGAAGAAGAAGCGACAGTAAACAACGTTGTTGTGACCTTTAATTTGAAAAACTTTGTTGGTCAGATTTTATCGTTATATTGACCTTATCAAGATAAGGATAGGATAGGATAAGATAATCCATAAAATACAGGATGGCGATTGTGTTATTAGTAGTTGTAGATTTTTTAATATTCTGTGAATCCAGAATTTAAAAAAATTTCATATTAAATGAAGTCTCGTTTAAGTATTTCATAGTAATTTCTTAGGTTTTCGCGATCACTACACATTATAATAAAACAAAGAAATTAATTAAATTATGAAAATTTCACATTTCCAATATTTAAAGTACTTTCCCTCCATTCTTCTTCTTATCGTGTCAATGGTTCAAATATTGTTGGAATAAAAAGTGGCCACTTCAATGGCATTATTAGTGGCGGCGTAGAGATCGACTCTCGTGCAGGTGCCCGACAGGCCGCATCTCCTTCGCAGGACCTTCGGGATCATGGACGCTAAGAGTGGGGGGACTCGAGGCGTCTATAAGCCGACCCTGGGGAGGACAGCAGTACATGGTGGTCGCGTGCTACTGTGGGGAAAACAATATTGTTTTCCCGGGACGTGCCAAAGGAATAGCACTAGAGGGGCACCGGCGCGGTCCAATGGAGTTCCCGGAGCTCCTCTATTTTGTGCAGAGGATGGCCACCGTGTGGTTTTAGTCGGTAAGAGTCCGACATACCCCTCCGCCGTTCCCAGTCGAAGGGTATCCATGAGGATTTCCAGCCGAAAACAAAAAAAAAGGTGTTCGGGCACAAGGGACACACCAGCAAGTGTGACATAGATTGCTCTAGTTCACCGCAGTCACATTGAGCAAGATTATGATCTCTAAACCTCCATTTGCACATGTTAAGTCTACGTGAAGCGTAGCGATGGGACATCCTGTACAGCCATCGTACACACGGCTACACATCAAGCTGTACAAATCCAGTATAGGCTGACCTCGCGTTGTAAGGAAAACCTATACAATGCGAGGTCAGCTTATACTGGGAAGGTAGAGCTTGATGTGTAGCCGTGTGTACAACATCAGCTGAGAATTAAGACACCATGCCAGAATGCCAATTCTCGTAATTAAAAATATAGTTCCAAACTAATCTCAATGCTTAAAATAAATCTCAATCTCCTGACAGTAGATGTTTCTACATAACATAAACATAACCAGCCCATTACTGTCCCACTGCTGGGCACGGGCCTCTTCTCGATACGAGAAGGCTAAGGCCTTAGTCCACCACGCTGGCCTGGGGGTCTACTCCCGTTCGACGATATTCGATAAACCAAACGATTCATCGCACAATTTGCTACTCCGGTCAACCATCGTTCCCTTATCGCATGCGATGATGGTGTTTTGACGTTTGTTTTTCTCATCTCCGGTAAATTGTATACGACTATGAACCGTAGTCTATCTTAATTGTGCCTTTTTTATGTGCCTATCTTTATTATGTAAGTATCAGTCGGAACGAAAGTTCGTACTTCGTTTGTCGTTCGTAAAACGCGAGTAGACCTACTGGTGCGTGTTGGCGGACTACACTCACTATTTAGAACTGTATGGAGCACTCTCTGGTGTGCAGGTTTCCTCACGATGTTTTCCTTCACCGTTAAAACAAGTGATAATCGAATATAAAACCGCACATGAATTCTAAAAGTCAGAGGTGCGGGCCGGAATCGAACTCGCACCCTCCTGCATGGAAGGCAAGCGTTCAACCGCTAGGCTATCACTGCTTGAGCATATGTTTCTGATTGCCGTTTATTGATGACCTAAATGTCACAAATAAACGGCAAACATCATCACATCACAAAAATCATTTACTGTCATGAGGTTGAGATTTAAAGCATTGAGATTCGTATTGAACTGTTTACGGGACTTGTCGCGCACAATAAAATCAAAACATAACAAACATTTTAACTAACTTCGACGTTTCGGTCTGCTCGTGACCACGGCCAATGCAACTTAGCCGAAACGTCGAGGTTAGTCAAAATGATTGTTATGTTTTGATTTTATTGTGCGCGACAAGTCCCGTAAACATAGTTCAATATGAGTGAAATTCGCGATAGTTTAAAAACTTCCGTTGAGATTCGTTTGGAACTATATTTTGAACATTGGCTTTCAGACTAACGAGCCGAAAAATAACATATAGAGTAGCACAAACGCAGATACTACAATGATTCCTACTTTCATCGAGCATGTTAGTATCAAGCACGCACATTCATCACCGGCTTTTTACTTCTAACCCAGCGTTAGTTTGTAAACATGTACTGAGTCACCGGCACAGTTCCGATAAATAGCTCGTGTTATAGTCGTTTTGTCTGTCTGCCCGTCTGTGCGGCTCAGAAGTGAAAGTGTATAGAAAGTGGTGAAAATCTCGCCGGGCGCACGATCTTTCCCCGGCCGAACACTCTAGACAAATGCAACGCCTATGCAGTTCTGTGTACCTAAGTATTGTTCCTACGTCTGGAGACAACGAAATGTGAAATCAACGTCCGCACAAGAATTCTAATCTATCTAAGTCTGCCTCAATCTTTCTCTGTTTCAATTCCGGCCGTAAAATAAGCTTTAGTGTTTGCAGCTACGATCGTGTAAACAATCTCGAATAATCTCGATAGACTGAGTTACCTGTTAGCTGTTAGTCTCATTAAAAAAAAAACAAGAAGAAATCATCATTAAAACACAATCATAAGAACATTGTTGGTTGTGACCTACATTTCGTACACGCGATTCTGACATCAAGAATACAAGCAGTAAAGTTGAAATTGCTGTGAAGTTTCAGAAAAAAGTGAATGGTTAATGTCAAGAACACGATAAAAATATCTAGGGAGAGTATGAAGAGTAGATCACGGTCAAATATAGACTTTCACTATACTTTCTCCGACCTAAATGTTGTATTGTCGTAGGTCGAGTGGTCGGCCTTCGGGGTGCCTCCACTTTTGGTTTTATCTGTCACTTTCATTAACCTATGTCTGTAGAAAGTTGTGACGTAGTGTTTTAGGGCATCGAAGGTAAGAGTAGCAGGAGAGAGCCGGGAATTAGGTCGAGAGGTGTCCGAGATGTACACGGCTCAGTTGCTGAGATGGGATGTGGAACAGATGATGGAGTCGACAAAACGTAGGCTACATGTTGTTGAAAATCTTAAATAATAAAAAATGTGACCATCTCCTAAAAACAATGTTCAATAAAATAAAATTACAAATAACAGAATCTATTTAATACATTTCTTAAAACTAACTGACGGACAACGTACAGCCTAAGCCGGTGGGTCTAGGAGGATGAAATTTTGCACACAGGTTCCTTAGACAACGTAGGTGAGCACTAAGAAAGGATTTTTGAAAATTCATCCCCTAAGGAGGTTAAATCAGAAATGAGGAGATTCGCAGGAGAACGAAAGTATTCGCCATTGTAGATCCTGGCTTACAGGAGTTGCAATGGATGAGAAAGTGTGGGGGGCTTGTCCAAAAAAGAAGGCTACATGTTGACAAAAAGAAAATTTAGACATCAATACAAATAGATAAAATAAAAGTTAGTTCGTGAGACCTTTACAACATACTGATTTGTACAAACAAAACGGTTACTTCTTTTTAACATACAAATATAAAGTAGCAAACAGAACGAACTAATAAATCCTAACATTTTTAATGGATTTTTTTTTGCATGAGCCACATAATTCGCTAACATTGTTTAATTAATAGAAGTGTAATACGTAGTCTTAATATTAATCTAATAGAATTCAGATAGATAAGTACTTAGGTCAGAGTAATATTTTCACATTAATCTAAATAACTATTCAAAAAATTCACATGTCTTCCTGTAGAAACTTTCTAAAACTTTGGAAAATTGTTAAACTGCATTTTAATGACATAAGTTTCTAATCTTAGAACCAGCATCATAAAACTCTTGAATCGATTGATCAATGGCTGTGATATATCATTCATGGCAACTCTTACTGCACGATACACAAAACGCCCTTTGATTGCTTGCGTCGATAGAAAGTCTTAGTTCGAGCTGCTACAGATTCAATACATTTCCCATAACTCGGTTTCTCTATGTTCGTGCTTCACCCTTAGATAAACAATGTTGGTCTGAGGGTTCACCATTCAAATCCAGCAAGAATATTACAAACTTGGACCTGAGACAGTACAGTATCTACATGTTGAAATTTTAATGGCTTCTTTCCCGAAAAAGGGTCATTGTACTCATCATTATGAACAGTTAAAAACAATGCTGATGCGGCTGTAAATCAGTATTTTACACAGAGCAACTGCCATCAATCAAACCTCCGCAACCCAGTTACTGTACTATAGGTAATCCTTAGGTCGACCCAGTTGTCAGACTTTCAATACTGGGAAAAGGTTAGTAGAAAGTAAGACAAAGTAAGTATACATGCTGAAATTTTAATCGCTTCTTTCCCGAAAAGGGGTCATTGTACTCATCATTATGAACAACTTTTAGTATGGGACCAACCATGAAATCGCGAAAAAAATATCTTTTGGTCCCTACATTTGTGTTCACTTAAATCGATAAAATGTGGGGACCCTTGAGGTGACAAGAATCTCTCAATATTAAGCACGTCAAAAGCATGTTGTTAATAATCCAATTTAAATTTTCTTGTTCTTTATTCATCGCGATTATTTTAACAATTATTTATCGTAGCTACTCGTATAGCAAGCGTCGTCGTATCTATAGGCTGGTCGCGGCACCAGGGGCGCAAAAACAACTAAAACATAAAAAAATAAAACTAAACAAAACTAAAAACAACAAAACAAAAATCAACAACAACACAACAAAACAATGTATCACTATAATTCCTAAAATGTACCAATGAAGTTATTTTTATGTTCACCTACCGCATGTTGTCTTGTTGTGGCAATAAATAATTTTTCTTTCTTTCTTCCTTTTCTTTCTTTCAAAACCTCGAAAGGGCGCACTCGCAGATCTGCGGCCTACAGGCGGCTGGTGCACGGAACTTACCCAAATATAAACCACGAGTTATGCTATTCTATTCCTAAAAAACAAGTTTTGGGGGACGCAAAATTCAAATCATGCCCTGGCGCTCATAACTTAGCTAAGACACTGGCTATTTCAGCTACATGATACTATTTCTTATGTTCACAAAATAGGAGTTGCTATCTTCTACACACAATAAGAGTTTCCCATGATGTGTCAATTGTCAACCCACGCATGACACTGGCCCTTAGATTTCACATTTTAGAAAAGCAGTAAATACTTCACCTCTCCGAGTCGTGTTAGTTTCGAAATAAGATTTTCCTGTATACATTGTTTTCTAAAGAAGAACATAGTACAAAGCTATTAGTGTATCTTTGAGTCGAAACCTTGAATATTATCCAGTATTAGGTTTGCTGGTAGAAAACTCATTTACAAATAGAAATTACGTGTACAAAGGCGAATACGTAATTTCTATTTATAATTTAAAAAGCTACCTACTGTATTTTTCTGGTGAACAATAAAGAATCATCATCATCATCATTTCAGCCGAAAGACATCCACTGCTGGACATAGGCCTCACCCAAAAGGGGTATATGCCATAATCGCCACGCTTTGCAGGTGGGTTGGCGAACGCAATTGGTTGGTTACATACTCAGAGAACGCTGCTGCCCTTCCTCTGGTGAAACCCTTAGTCGCCTTTTACGACACCCATGGGAAGAGATAGGGTAGTGCAATTCTTTATGTCCGGCACCACACGGAACAACAAAGTAAAAGTAATAGAATATGAATAGAATTATATTTGTAACTACCTACATGATTTTCTGACATTTAGATCTTTTCATTCAGTAACTTTAAAGTGTGCGAGTGTTTGTAGGGATTTATTAAGTGCTGTGATTCTGTTAAGGTCGCTTCAACATCTTCGCCTACCCTTTTCTCATGAGCCTTATTCTTTTCTAATTTTGACGTGGGGAAGTCTTTATGGATTAATGATCTTGGTTATCAATCAATAATTATTATTCTTGTTTATTTTATCAATTATGGGGCCAGAGGCGGATTATCCCTGAGGCAAACTAGGCACGTGCCTAAATATAGTGCGTGGTAAATATTTGTGTTCTGTGGGAATTGAACCTACGACCTCGTGATCAGCAGTCTGACGTCGTCGTCGTCGTCATCGTTGTATAAGTCTTTACTAACAAAATATGAGCAGTAATTTCTAATAAACATTTTTTTTTTCAAACTCAGAAAAACGAAACATAATCCTATCCTACTAATATTATAAACGTGACAGTTTGGAGTTTGTGGTTGTTTGTTACTCTTTCACGCAAAAACTACTGTATGGATTTTAATGAAATTTGACATACAGATAAAACATAACCCGGATTAACATATAGGCTACGTTTTATCCCGGGAAGATGAACAGTTCCAGAGGGATGCGCGATAAACGACATTCACGCGGGCGAAGTCGCGGGCATAGGCTAGTATTACATAAAAGGGAAAGGTCTATTAATATTGCAAGCGAGAAAACTGCATTCCTCAGCGAGACACATTTAGAAAACTTTGCAGAGAAAGTAAAAAATATCATTATTATTTATGGTTATCTGGGATTAGAAAATGTAAAGGGTCAAATAACCAATTCTTTTTTCCCACAGACCATTATACCTTCAATAAAAGGGCCCAAGGTTTCTTTAAATCTGTGTCCCTCCAGAATTTGATTTACCCTAGAGGCGCATAATAGGCGTGGGGTCCTGGGGTGCCTCTCGTGACTCTCGTACCCCCCTTAAAGATTGACCCCGTAAAAAAGTTACAAACCTAACTTTAAATTAGGTGTGAACAAAAACCCTACACCAAGCCCTGCCCACTTCCTATAGCTACTCTCTCCACCTTCAAATCCACATAAGCTGTTCTCCAATATTGTGTCTTATTAGCTCTCTCTTGGGCAGTGTCAAGAGCATACTAAGTAAATAGCTATTTCTGTATAAAGTCATTGACCCCAACCATCTGTTTTTTAAACTATCAAGCTACAAATGCACATTGAAATAGCTATCACGAATCCAATTTTTTTTTCTGCAGTTAGTAAGTTTTTGAAAATCTCATAATGAATTAATTTACTGTACCCATTTATAAAGCTGTAAGTCCAGTACTGTAGGCGAGTTGCGTGTAGGCTACCGAAAATCAAGACTTGTAAGTTGTATGGTAAAAGTTGCCAAGTAAATGTCATTGACCCCAAGCATGTGCGGTTTTGACCTTAACAGAAGTTTATGTAGCAAACTGAGTGAAAGTGGGTGCATCCATCAGACGGGGAAAGTGCCCTCTCTTCAAAAATGACGTTTTCCTTTAGGGCAAATACCGAATGACATTAATCGATAGTCTTTGGTATTTCTCGTAATTTTGAGTCGAAAAATGTTCACACTTTTCTCTTATCACGTTTGAAGTAATTGCCAACCAGATCGATTGAAAATCGATTAATTTGTAACCGATCCGTATAAATTAAGCGTATAAATTTGTTGCTCTTGATAAAATGCATGAAAGTTTCTTTGGGGTTTT
Organism: Asteroscopus sphinx; assembly: GCA_949699075.1. Lineage (NCBI taxonomy): Eukaryota > Metazoa > Arthropoda > Insecta > Lepidoptera > Noctuidae > Asteroscopus > Asteroscopus sphinx. Next base: position 14,123,964 of record OX453025.1, on the reverse strand, counting down.
TAATTCGCCAGTGAAAAACTAATTAGATGGAAAGCTTCAAAAACTTTTAGGAAGTAGGTATGTCGGTCTGAAATATCATAAACATGATCATTGAGATTCTGACAACAGATAGGTTGCGAGATATCTCCTTACTAACCACTCATAAAAACCAGCTAGCTTGTAGCCAAGAGCTTTAGCGGTGCCTAAGTTAAATAATTATTTTGTATCTGTAACCAACACGCATGCGAAGCAGATTTTGTGCGAGCATAACCAGGAATTTTAAGAGGAAGCCTGTTGCAGCTCCCTTCCATGGCCCACTATCTAACTACCAACCATCATACTAATATTGATGGTTAGCGGTCAACTAGCACAAAAACTTTTTAACGTCAACTTTTTAGTAGTAGTAGAGCTCCTTTGTGAAAGAGCTCGTCCGGGGAAGTCCACCGTTCCTACTTCTCCGCCAAACAGTGATGCTTGCATTGCTGTATTTCGGTCTGAAGGGTACGGGTGCCGATGAAATTACAATCACATGAGACTTTTCATCTTCATGTCTCGTATGTAGTTTGGCGAACCGACTTGCGGTACCATTAAGGCAACAGCCTAGGTGGTATTGAAGTTGTTATGGGCAAAGGTAACCGCTTAACATCAGGTGGGTCTTTGGCGCTCGTTTCGCCATCCTATACAATAAAAAAATGAAAAAAAAAACTACCTACTGTACGTTTCACACGCTATTTTTGCCTCGTACAACAAAACTGTGGAACCAATTTCCGTCAGCGATTTTCCCGAACAAATTCGACATGGAAGCCTTCAAGAAAAGAGCATACGTTTTTAAAAGGTCGGCAACGCATCGGTGACTTCCCTGGTGTTGCGATGTCCATGGGCGGCTGAGATTGCTTACCATCAGGTAACACGCTTGCTGGTTTGCCATACTATGTTATAAAAAAAAATGATTAGGGGATGTGTAGTGACGACTGACGATACAAAATTACGTCCGGCCCACGGCCACGGTAGGCAAGAAGGCAGTCAGCCGCTAAGGAGTGGAACTTCTTGCCAGCTTCTGTGTTTGTGTTTCCCAATAGATATAATCTGGTGGTCTTGAAGGCACGAGCGATTAGGTTTTTACTGGGTAAGCGTGCACTATCGTCGAACGCACGATCGCTCAACATCAGGTGAAATAGCAGACAAACGCAAGCCCAGCATAAGCATAGCATAAGCAGCCCAATTTCCCACTGCTGGACAACGGCTGGAGGCTCGTGCCAGGCAAAAGTGTGGTTCGAACTCGGACCCTCCTGCATGGAAGTCAAGCGTTGAACCGCTAGGCTATCACTAACTAACGCAAGCCCATTTAGGACAAAAAGAAAGCCTCGCCACTTGCTCGCCACCAATCTAGCTGACTGGCTAATCTGTTAAACTTAGCTCGTGCCAAAACGAGAGAAGGGGCGAAGTTTTTAACAGAAGCAAACTTCGATTATTGATCGAAGGAAGCAAACGGTTAGTTCATTAACTGACCGATAACGGCAGTTTATTTGTCATGGCTCCTCGTTCACGTTATTCGCTTGATCGCATGCAATATTTCACCGCAGGTGCAATTTGCTGATGCGATTTGCCGCTCATGTCGATTTGCGAGTCATGTTTTTTATTACCTCATTTCACGAACTGCTCTCTTGATGAATTTGAAAAATGTGACATCTTACGGTGTTATGGTTGTTGCAGGCACAGACATGAACGAATAGGTACATTTATTCGTCCGTGGGCACAGAGTACTTTGTAATATGGTTGTAGGGTTCATATACAAAATAAGCGTGAAGATAATAAAATTAGATCATTTTCATCAACATGTTAATTGATTGGGAAAGCACCATCTATCAAAAAAAAGGAGAATCAATTAGTTAACTTTTTTACAAAATTTCAGTAGTTTGGCTTTTATCAAACACTATGACAATTAGCGCCATCTCTTGGTGTTAACTCAAAACATTATAGTGTCAGGCTAATGAAGATTAAAGGTTAAACCTGTTTTACCGACATCTTTGACATTAAGGATAATGCTGCCATGATTCATTTTTATAATCTACCAAAACAATTCGCTTTCTACACGACTGCCCGAAGGAGTGCAATGTTTTCCAGGGAACATGTATGTAATTATGTTGATATGTATGCGTGTGACAACATGTTGTTTTTGCCACTGTACCGATTTAACGCCTGATCTGGTTTAAATATATGTGTGGTATGTGGTATCATTAGATTCGTCATGAACTCATGAGTTACGACACCACGATTGACACTGGCTACCTTCACAGTTTAAAAATTGAAATATGGTGGATTTTAGTTTCCACTAAGTTCAGTCTTATAAAAAAAAAATAAGGACTTATGTAAAAATACTATGTGATCGTTCGTTAAGTTCGTTTTATATAAAAAAAACTTGTTGACAAACTTCGTGCATTTATAATGATCCTAATTTATATAAATATCAGAAACTAAGCCTAGGTGTATCTAAGTAATAACCGTAAGATCGAAGACGTTGGCGAACGCACAAGATCGAGAAGGCTGACAAAAACTAAATGAAAGGACTGAGAGGCCTATTCTTATCCTTAACTAGTTTTTTTTTTTTTTTTTTTGCTGCGAGTAGGTACCCTTCAAAAGGCTACCGGCCTCATGGGGGACGGAGACCGGGGCGTGTGGGATTCTTACCCACTAAAACCCCCTCAGTGGCCGTCTACAGCATAATAAGGGGAGACTCCGGGAAATTAATATACCTCCGGAGCCCTCCCTATGCTACGCCTGTAAGGCACGTCTTAAAGGAGACTATTTGTCTCCTTGTGTCCTTCCCGGTGCACATGGCGGCACGTGACCACAGCGTGCCGCCGCCATCCCAGAGGTGGGTGATTTTGACCTAGGATGACGATGAAGTAAGTAAAGTGTGGCTCAAGTAAAAATTTCAATAAAAAATGACACATGTCTTTATTCTCCAACCACTGAGTTCACTGAGTGAGCATTATCATTTAGGTGGGAGAGCGGGTGCGGTGTGACACGCTGCATGAATTATTGGAGAATAATCCTACATGTTCTTTCTTTGAAATAAGTATGAAAAAATATTTCAAATGTTTTAAAGAAAATATGATTTACTTGATTAACTTCAATGAACAACAACTATTTTAACGCACATCGCTTTTATTATTGAAGAGAACAAAATACTTCCAAATTCTACTAAAAAAGTAAACGCAGAAGAAGGGAATTGGCAGCACAGAGTACATTTATACATACGGAAATAGAGACCAATCTCTGCCCCCAATAAAGGTCCACACCAAGTGGCGCCTCTATATTTTAACCCTGAAAACACTCTTGAATCAGTTTCGATAACTATGTACCGGGATCGCTAGGTGGCTCTGTATTCATCCTTTTTATAAATCGAAAAAATAAAGACAAAAAGTCTCGTTACAAGTAGGATTCGAACTTGCGCCTCCAAGATCATAAGTCCACAACAGTAACCAGCAGGCTACCATTACTCTTACGACATTTAACGAATTTAACTTTCAGTTACGTCTTTCGGTGACGTCAGAACTTTTATTTTTACAATGTATGTCTTTAGATATCACTTCAATTGCGTAAATGCGTAAAACGTATTAGTATAATTATAAAAAGCAATTGATAAGTTTAAATGTTGGTATTATTTATCAAATTACGTTTTCCAACATAATTATACTTTAATAACAAAATAATAGAAACAGAATAGATTTTTTAAATTTGCCTGTTAGATAGGCAAATTTACTTACAAAAAAAAGAAAATAAACTGGAAAAAATCTTATTTATTGGTAAATACTTGTCTACAACTTAGAATTTTAAATTCACGCCATCTATACGCTTTTCTAGACAACAGCGCATGAGTTTTACCTTGCACCTTGCTAGTCAGTCAGATCATTAGCCTCGGGAGCATAATACGTAGATACTAGCGACATCTGTGTTTTTGCCCTGGCAATAGTCAAATATAATACTGATAAATTCAAAATACGTAGCGGCCAAACGACGTTTGAGCATTTTCAGTACTCGTCAATTTGGTCGGATAAGTATTGATGGTGTTGCAGGCATGTTGTTCTAAGATTGTATGGCATGATTGGCAGCACTAGACAGCGCTGCCATGATTTGGCGTTTGTCTTGTCATCTGTTAGTGTATCGTCTAGAAAATTACGAAAATGCTTTCTGAAAAGCTATATTGGGTGCAAGTGTTCTTAGTTTCCATACTAATTAATTCTGTTCTAGCAGAATGGAACACAAGAGATTACATCAGACGAGAGCACTCTCTCACTAAACCCTACCAAGGTGAGTGACCCCGGCCCGGTGACTTAGATCTTACCTCGAATTTGCGCTAACAATAAAATTTATCAATTATCTCCAGGGAGTGGAATGTCGGTGCCTTACTGGGACTTTTTAGGTAACACGATAGTGACATCGAACTACGTGAGATTAACGCCCGATTTGCAGTCGAAGTCTGGCGCTATTTGGAACACAGTGGTGAGCATATAACGATTATCACTAAAGTATAAATAAATGCACGATGAAGTGCACTTAATGCACAAACAGTGCCACGAGGCAATGCTGGTCTTTTCTAGAAATAAGCTGACATAACTTGGCGGTTTTTCTTCATTCTTTAGTGACTATTAAAGTACATATAATTTTATTATCATGAATACAACGTAACATTTTCACACGATATTACATACAATGTTTACTCAGGTGTTAGGTAAAACTGGAAGCTTTTATGACATTAATAATTCATAGTTTATTAAAATATTAACTAAATATTCTTAGTTTTTTAACATGGGTATTACACCCGCCCAATACATAGCACAATTTATCCATTGTTTTGTGTGACTAACACATACTTTTGGCGTCGTGATAATAAAGTAGATAATAAAACAGAGGTTTCGTTATCTTTACGTCTTTTCCATTTTACTGCCATACATGCCAATCACCATGCCCACATCTACAGGTAATATAAAACAAGTACATTAAAATTTACTTGCCATTGCTAGCCGCATTGTTTCATGTTCTACAATTTTTTATTGATGATGGTTGTTCTAGGTTCAGAAGTTTATGTATGTGTGATTTGTATCACAGACACAATACAGGAGATATTTTGATGTGGGAAAAAAAATGAATTGATTGAAAACAGATTTATGAGAATGTAAATGTTGTTTCATAGCTTTTGCCCGTGACTCCGTCCACTCGCTTCCTCTTTATTCCCTATCCTGTGGCAAAATCTGGCCTTATTCATTGTCTACGTCATTAAGGGAAACTCTGTGCAAAATTTTAGTTTATTAGGTCCAAGGGTTTGGGCTGGGCGTTGATCACTCAGTCAGTTGGTGACTCAGGATTTTTCTGGTTTGCATTAAAAGAACCTCCATGAGTAACAATATTAAATTGATCATTTGGCACACCCTGGGCAGTCAGCCCTGCTACATGGCATGAGCTATTATCATTATGTAGTTCATGTTGACACAATAGAAGAAGATGGAAGGAAATATAATTGAAAATAGGGAATGTTACTTAAAGAAGATTCAGTTTTATTTTTATGAGCAAGTAATACTGCATTCAAGGATTTTTAAAAAGTGTCTTCCCTGAGCTGGGAATCGAACCTTTAAGTATTCCAAAAAATATCAAGAAGACGAGTTTTATCTTTGCCCTGATAATTATTAAAACAGTTTGATTTCTGACCAAAGTTTAATATCAGTGGAAGTACACCCAAAAAACTAGCCCACAATAAATTGTTTAATTTCGCATTGGGGGCAACCAACAAGAGCAAGGTTATAAGTATAGTCAAACTTGTGTATTCAAAAATGTACCCCATGACAAACCACATAAAGTACAAAATGAAATCGTAAGTGACGAGTCATAATGTTTATATTTAAATGTTCAACAAGTGTAATGTAAGGCTCAATTTGACTGGCAATACCAAACAAAAATTTTCATGCTTCATTAATTTTAAATGGTTTGATGTAATATTTGACGACCTCTGTGGTCTAGTGGTTCGAGTGTCGGACTGCTGATAACGAGGTCGTGGGTTCGATTCCCACAGGACACACATTTTTGGGTGATAAACATAAGTGTTTGTGTTGGCCTGGGTGTTGCTTATGCATTATAAGTATGTATTTACAAAAAAAATAGTATATATGTATTATATCCATTGTCTAGTACCATAGCACAAGCTCTGCTTAGTTTTGGACTGGATGGTGCTGTGTAAAAATGTCCCAAAAATATTTATTTATTTTTATTTATTTGTAACTGTAAACCTATACTGGAAATTGCACTTGGCACTGTTGGGCACTGGTGCGAAGGGTATGGGTGCCAGTAAAAATGCAATCATATGAGACTTTACTTTACTTTACCTTCATAACTCAGTTTGGTGAACGCAACCTGTAATACCATCAAGGCAACAGCCTAGGTGGTATTGCATTTGTTATGGGCAAAACTAACCGCTTAACAACTGGTGGGCCTTTAGCTCGTTTCGCCATCTACTGTAAAAACGTACTGTAAAAAATTCTTGATGATTCAATAAAATTTGCTTGATAGATTTATTTGCCAAACTAAGGTCTGTTTTTGCACTATTTTGCATTGCATTTGGAAATTTAAATCTTTTTTACATATTTTTTTTTTGCGAATAATATACATCTTGGACTTTTCTAGCTTCTGGTATAACAGATTTTTATTAACATGTTTATTCTCTGAGATATTTGCAAAAATGTAAAAAAACATCAAGACACTGCTCTGTTCTCTTCTCACACGCGCAATTTGTCGTAGAACCTTAAACGTAGAAAAGAGAACCCGTATCTGTATCTTTAGAACTGTTCACTCTCTTTTTCTTCTGCTATAAGACTCCGATCATAACTACTACTCATTACTCCTCTGGCTCAGCGACCCAAAGTGAGTTCCAGGCCTCCGAAACAAGAACTGTCTCCGCTTTGCACGATCTTGCGCTATATCTAGCCAGTTAGTAGCTTGAAGCTCGCGGAGATCAGCCTCCTCAGCATCTCCCCAGCGATATCTTAGGCGACCAGTCTACGTCCGGTTCAGATACGCTCTCTTAATGTTGCTTGGCTCCTCGATCTCCCCCATGCGTTCGTTGTGGCCGAGCTATCGCAGACGTTATGATTTGATCACGCCAGTAGTACTAGGTTTGCCTACCAGCTCTCCGATTTCGGCATTCTTCCGGGCTCTCAGCGTACCATTCGGTTTTTTCGGCCCCAAGATCTTATTGAGTACTTTCCTTTCTGTGATCAAAAGCTTGTCTTACTCTGATCATCGCAAAGAAAAAAACTTCCATTACTTGAAAAATAATACTCAAACAGTGACTAATAAGCATGCACAATGTTAACATTTGTGTTGAACTTTGGCTATGGCAATTTGCATCTAATTATGGTGATTACAATAAGTTGAATCTTTTGTATCCAAAACAAAGTAAGAATAGATTTTGTTTCTATTCAACAATTACTAAACATTTATGTATACTTATGAATATGAACCATGAATTTCATTCGTATTTCCGCCTTATATCATTGAATTTTTAAGGAAACTTGTTTACTTAAAGCTGTTATTATTTTTATCCCATAGGTTGCTTTATCACTATCGCATAGCCTAAGTTTTTGCCTTATTCCATCATTCAAAGCATGGTTTATTTAATAAACATGAACATATTCAATTTATGGAAATAATGGATAACGCAATAGTTTATAAGCATGTAGGGGAAGTAGTGATGTTGCTACTGTGTAAAACTACATCGAATTTAATTTTGTTTTTTGTTTGTTGATAAATACGTTATCCCACGCTAGAAATACCGCTGTGCATTTGTGGGTGTGTCGACACAAATCTTTTTAGGGTTCCGTACCCAAAGGATGCCAAACGGGATCCTATTACTCTCGCTACGCTGTCCGTCCGTCTATCTGTCATAGGGCTGTACTTTTAAACAGTAGTAGGTAGCTGATTGAAAATTCCTCAGAATATGTGTTGCTATGGCTTCTATAATGACAAATACTAAAAATAAAAAGTAATAAAGTCTAAAATCAAAGGGGGACCCCATACAAGAAACCTCGAAAAACATGCAATTTTTTTTCAACGTTTTTGTTCCTTTTCTATCCTCAAAACGGTAATACATACCTGCGTCAAACTTGGTCTGATTATAGTGCATACTATGTTGTTTAGCAACAAATACTAAAACTAGGACAAGCATAGACATATGGTACAGTCGACTGCATGACAGTGGTAACACTTGAATTAGAAAACCGCCCTTACTGCTTACGAAATAAAGGCACTGTCATTGTAAAACTGTTACCACTGACGTGAGGTCGACCGTACGAAAGAGATGCAAAAATTCATATTTCGCGCACGGTGCGTGGTTGTATTTTGATGAACTCTCGTAAATTTAATCGGTTTCTATGGCGTATCAGGTCGATAGGTGGTACGGGACCCTTACTGCGTGAGTCCGACTCGCACTTGGCCGGTTTTTCAGTTTTATTTAAAAACTGCGCCATTCTAGAAATAGGTACCCGTGGGTGCAATTATACACAAACACACACTCTGCACCGGAGCGCCAGGCATTTCAAAGCCTTTCTCAGTACGCCGTATGACTTGTTTCCGTAAATACTGTAACAAAAACCCGCAAAAATGCCTTATCGTGCTGTTTCTAACAATTCTAACTGCAGAAACAAAAGCTGTAAAGTACATTTGATTAAAGTTATTTTTTTAATTATTGACGTGACATATGGGAGGCGTAGTTTGTTCGAAAAGTTGCCACGCATGTATCGCAAGTAAAATTGTGATTACAACCATTCTATCTATTTCTGTGGCATCAGCACTATAATTTTAGTCATCAAAACGTTCCTCGTGTTTTATAAATAAATGTTGTTTGTTTATGTTTAGTTTTTAACGGTCCATAAGGTCGTCATATATATCAGTCTGCCTACCTATCAACAATGAATATAATTACAATGTTGTCTGAGATACGGAGATACCATGCAGAACATAACCAGCCCATTACTGTCCCACTGCTGGGCACGGGCCTCTTCTCAGTACGACAAGGCTAAGGCCTTAGTCCACCACGCTGGCCTAGTGCGGGTTGGCGGACTACACACACCATTGAGAACTGTATGGAGCACTCTCAGGTGTGCAGGTTTCCTCGCGATGTTTTCCTTCACCGTTAAAGCAAGTGATAATCGAATATAAATCCGCACATGAATTCGAAAAGTCAGAGTTGCGGGCCGGGATCGAACTCACACCGTCCTTCATGGAAGGCAAGCGTTCAACCACTAGGCTATCACTGCTACATATTGTATGGCGATTAAGGTATACAACAATCTCCCTCAAATCATCAAAGAATTACCACTATCCAGATTTAGAAAAAAAAAGTATAATTTCATAATGAGCAAGAACTATTATAGTGTTAAAGAATATTTAGAAGAGATACCTAGGTTTATAGAATAAAGGTTACACATAATTAATATGCATGCTCATAATTAATAATTTTGTTATGTTTAAGTCCAATTTGCACGCCCCGAGGGGCAGAATATGCTGAAACTAGTCATAAGTCACCTACACCTGTAATAATACCATATTCTAGTAAATAAATATTTTGATTCATTGATTGATACGTCTACAACCTTGTGAGTCATTTGTTTCGATATTCTGTCTGCCACTGCCAGGGAGATGAAATGGGCGGTTCGCGTTGTATATGTCGTAGGATAATCGGAAAAATCATATCTTTGCGAAAATCCTAGGACGATTGCAGAGAACCTGATAATTATTGGAACGTAAGAATAAAAATCTCAATCATCCGAGTTATTTTCAGGATCATTGCAAAAATCCAGCTTATCTTAGGGAATTCGCGAAAAACCGCTCACATTACGAGCGCTGATTGGCTGATATGAACGTTATGCACTGACGATTGCGCTGATTGGCTAACGGGTACATTCCTTCGTCTTATGTTGTTATAAAGAGCCATGTTCTGACCAACCAGAATAAAGATGTTATAAATTGACTCTTAGATTAGCCAATCAGCGTTCAAGTTTCCAATCATCCTAAAAAAACTGGGATTTTTGCAATTATCTTGATAATAGCTCGTACGATTACGAAAACCTTTCTTAGATTCCAATTACCCGGTTTTTTGCAATCGTCCTAGGATTTTCGCAAAGATTCGATTTGTCCGATTATCCTACGACATATATAACTTACCACGTAACCACCCAGTATGGCCAGTAACATTCACCTTAAGGCCAGCTTATGCGTTCTTGTTTCGAGATATATCTTGTATAATTATCTTGGTACCAAAACATTTATTTCTAACATAACTTTATATTTCTTACAGCCATGTCAGACCCGCAACTGGGAGCTGCAAGTCCAGTTCAAAGTCCACGGCAGAGGCAAGGACCTGTTCGGTGACGGGTTCGCGATATGGTACGTCCGCGATCGTATGCAGAACGGACCTGTTTTTGGAAGCAAGGACTACTTCCAGGGTCTGGCCATTATCCTTGATACGTACAGCAACCATAATGGTGCTCACAATGTAAGTGGTTTTTGTTAACATTTTTTTTAAAAGCTCTTTAAGAGTTCAGCCGTTTACATGCTGGGAATTTTATAACCGATTACTTGGCGAGTTGGTTGATCGGCAAAGTCAATTATTTTTATTTCGAATAAGCATTTAAATGCACTTTCAAAACGTTAATTATGAATCTAGTTGCACGGTTCCAAATATTTGGTCCTATGGAGAAGAGCCAGCAAGAAACTCCAAGAATATACTCTTTTCAAATAACTAATAAATATTTACTTATTAATTATTATTTTTTTGGACTGCCTCGTTAGTGTAGTGGTCGCAAGCGCGACTGCTGAGCGTGAGGTCCTGGGTTCGATTCTCGGGTCGGGCAAAGTGTTATTGAGTTTTTTCTTAGGAAATTCTCAGTAGCAGCCCGGAGTCTGGATTTGTGCCCGATTAATGGCAATAGGCTCGCCCCCTATTACATGGGACTTACAACATAACTGGCGAAATGTGGGTGTACTATACACCTCTGCCTACCCCTTCGGGGAAATACAGGCGTGATGTTATGTTATGTAATAAATATTTTTGTGACATTTTTACACAGCACCATCTAGTCCCAAACTAAGCAGTGCTTGTACTATACAATACAAGACAATGAATATAGTACTTATATATACTTTTTTTTTTGTAAATATATACTTGTAATACATAAGAAACACCCAGACCAACACAAACACTTATGTTTATTTCATCACACAAATATTTATGTCCTGTGGGAATCGAACCCACGACCTCGTGATCAGCGGTCTGACACTCGAACCACTAGATCACAGACGTCGTCAAATGGAACTACACTATGGTGTGTTTCATGATTTGGAAAGAATTGTGTGAGAACAATGTAGGTTAATGACAGAAAAATCCACTGAAGTAACCAATTAATGAATAATAATGATATTCAGTTTAGGCTCGACCAGGGGAAAACAACGATCCGATACTCGGCAAACCCAATAGTCGGCCCGTAAGTACTAACCAATGCTAATCAAATTTTCCTATGTTCTAGCACCAGCACCCGTACATATCAGCGATGATAAACAACGGGTCGCTGCACTACGACCACGATCGCGACGGCACTCACACGCAGGTCTCCGGCTGCGAGGCCAAGTTCCGCAACTATAACCACGATACGCATATATCTATCACTTATATGGACGATACTTTGACAGGTAAGTGCTTACATCGTATAAGAAATGAATTTGTCGCGACATCTATCCGGTGACATGAGAACTATCATACATCGCGCAAGCAGAGTTTACACGCAAGTTAGCATAAATACAAAAGCCCAACATCAACCGTTAGGCAGTAGCCCGCCAGGCGCAGACCCAGCCTGGTCGGAGGATCCTCCCTTTGTGTTGGAGGAACATGATACCTCGTTCCTCCACAGTGGTGACCCCGACGTGATCGTCACAGACAGTGTTTCCGCACTGGTGACGCCAACATGAAGATATTTTCGAAGCTTGATCTTAAAATAGCCTACTACTGAATTCTGATCGCAGAAGAAGACGCTCAGAAAACAGCTATTATCACGCCGTTTGGGCTTTTGTATATATACTAACTTGCGTATAAACTATGCTTGCGCGATGTAGGATAGTTCTCATGTCACCGGATAGATGTCGCTACAAATTAACTTGTCTTGACTTGGGGGTGTAGCGCACCCGGGCGCTGAGGTATCAGGGCCTGGCAGGCACGACAGACATCATCGTAGTGCCTTACGGCCAAAATTAATATCCAATCTATCCACGATTTACCCTACTGGAGATAGAAATCTGACATATTTTTTATGGAGCTTATGTCAAATTCCTATCTCTAGTAGGGCAAATCGTGGATAGATTGGATATTAATTTTGGCCGTTAGCGTTAGTCCACCACGTTGGCAGATTGGTGGCCTGAAGAAGATTGGCGGACTACAAATACCATCGACAACTTTTTAGGAGATTGGTTTTTTTTTCGTATGGACTCTCGCAGATTGTACCCAAGATAGGTACCCCGACTCCTTAACCGGGCGGGTGGCAAAATTTCCCTGATTCTATCTTATGAACTAAAATCGCGGTAGCAATACCGCATAAGGGAACCTGGGGTCCCCCAGAGAAGGGCTCAGGCCTCGGCTTACTGAGGCTTCGGGTGGATCCCGCCGCTATGTCCCCCTGGCAGCCGTTTCTGCATCGGGAATGGTTTTCGCCAAAGTGGTGGACTTTCGGTATATCGGGTGGGTTTGGAGATTTTGCCGGGTGCCTTTACCAATTATATGACTGTTCTTTTCCGTCAAAAAAAAGGATATAATAAAAAGTCGTGAAAACAGAAATCACAATAATTCCGAATAAAGTATTGATTATTGACGACATCTGTGGTCTAGTGGTTCGAGTGTCGGACTGCTGATAACGAGGTCGTGGGTTCGATTCCCACAGGACACAAATATTTGTGTGATGAACATAACTAAGTGTTTGTGTTTGTCTGAGTGTTTCTTATGTATTTATTATAAGTATGTATTTACAAAAAACGAAATAGTTGTATAAGTATCGTATCCATCGTCTAGTACTCATAGTACAAGCTCTGCTAAGTTTGGGACTAGATAGTGCTGTGTAAAAATGTCTGAAAAAAAAAAAACAATTCTTTCTTTCAGGCAAGGCATAAGTTTATTTAATAAAAAAAAAATATTTATCTATTATTTTTAATTTTAACGCATTTACGCAAGCGATATCTAAAGATACAAATTGTGGAAAGAAAACGACGTCACCCAAAGACGTTTAAGTGGAAGTTAAATTCGATACCACGAGAAGAGTTCGTGGTAGCTTAGCGCATAAAGCACTGGTGTCGAAAGTCGCAGCAGGTTCTAATCCTGCTTGTGAGCAGTTTTTTTTCCACAATTTATATGACGTGTATCAGAAATGTCTGGTCATATTTGACGAGCTCATTCGGGGCATAGCATAGAACAACTTTTACTAAGGGACCAACGCTGAAATCGCAAAAATAAACAGCTTCTCCCAGATAAAACGTTTATTTAGTACAAAAACAAGACATGGACATACAATAAAAAGTGTGATATGTATCTCAGTATTGTACCAAATGGGTGTCCATCATCGAAGTCGCTTGACAAAATGTATGGATCTTTTTCGCGATTTCAGTTCAATCCTGTAGTAATGCTGCTGGCACTAGGTCCGTCCTAAGCCACAGCATTATGCTGAGCAATGACCTACATTTTTGCGCACGTGCGACGCACAAAGATCACAGCAGTATTTATAATACCTAGCATTTTATATTAGGGGGCGTTCATAAAATACGTGAGATTTTTAAGGGGGGGTCGAGTCAAATCTCATCTAATCTAACGTTGGAGAGAGGGGGGGTCTCGGCAAATATCACGCAATTTTTATTCTGATTGAAACAAAAAATAAAAACTATTTTGGTCCATTTAATCCAGATTGTACATGCTTAATAAGATTTAATCATAAGCGTAATCGTAATACGATTAAGATCATTCACTAATTCGTTCGAAAGAAAATAATTTCATTCATACTTCGACGTTATACATCTACTGACTGTCAAACCACCATATTTGTTTTATACCAAATAGCTCAATTTAGACCGCGCATGATTCTCCATGGCCGGAATTAGAGTAGATATTCTTTTTTTAATCACAGTAGTTACGATTTAAGTATTCTATTGTTAATTTTTTATAAGAAGAATAAGAATAATCTTTATTTTCTAAATAGTTTACAGGTTTACAATTCGCATAAAGCTAGTTTTACAAACTTTACTTATATCTATGGTAGAGCACCTGTTACAGATAGTTTCAAAGACTTCCTGCACTAGGCTAGGCCTGTATCGCAGGAAGCTTAATTAATTTTTCCTGAATTTACAACTAATAATACATATTGTGCATTAAAATAAAAAAAGTAAAATAATTATTACACTTATAATTAAACTATCAGCAATATTGATTACTAGTCTTATTAACTAGTTGTAAATAAAAGCACGAAGCAATTTTTTTTTTCTTTTTACAATAACAATCCAACGCGTTTACGTAAGAAACCCACATTTTGAAAAATCTCACGTGAGATTGGGGGATGGGGGAGGGGGTTGAATAAAATCTCACGACATCTCACCATGGGGGGAGGGAGGGACAGAAAATAAAAAAAAACACCTCACGTAATTTATGGACCTTATTGTTTTTGTTTTGACTAACTGTAAATCACAGACTATAATGTAGAACAAAAAACCGATGATGTACCGTTATAACCACATATGCATTGTTTATGTCCAGTGTTGTCAGTTGTCAATTTAACTGTAACTATACTAATTTGTCATGGAATTGTAAAGTATTATGTATAAGTATTGTAGTGTGTGCGTCAAATGGAGCGCAAGAACAAAATCTTTTTCTTTCTTTCTTTCTAAATGTTGTTCGATAGCATTCCCTGAATGAGCTCTTAAAATATGACCAAATATTTCTGATACACGTTGTATATCTAAAGTATTCATTATCATTAAAAATCTAAATATTCTTATGAATTTGAATCAAGCCTCGTTTTGTTTTTCAGTATCCACAGACTTAGAAGGCAAGAACGCGTGGAAGGAATGCCTGAAAGTGGAGAATGTACTGCTACCGACCGGGTACTTCTACGGTGCATCAGCGACCACCGGCGATCTGAGCGACAACCACGACATCATCGCTATCAAGATGTTCGAACTTGATCTTCTGGAAGCTGTGAGTTATTCTACTTTTTAGGACTAACCTAGAACACGCAATAAAAACATCTCTTTTCTGTCATATATAATACTTTTTTTTTATACTATACTATGGATAAACGAGTTAAAGGCCCACCTGATGTTATGCGGTTACCTTTGCCCATAACAACTGCAATACCACCTAGGCTGTTGCCTAAATGGTACCGCAAGTCGGTTCGTCAAACTGAGCCATGAAGATAGAAAGTCTCATGTGATTGTAATTTCACCGACACCCGTACCCTTCAGACCGAAACACAGCAATGCAAGCATCACTATTTGTCGGAGAAGTAGGTACGGTGGTAGTACTTCCACGGACGAACTCTTTCACAAAGGAGCTCTACTACTACTAAATTTGAAACAATACACAATACTACAATTTGGAAATTTGTCACATTCTCAAGAAAAGGTTAATTTTCGCAGTGTCCTCTTCCTTGCAAAGACCATCTTTTTGCAGGTCCTAGACTTTATAAACGATGGCAATGTCCTTGGTTGCCGTTTTTTTAACCGACTTCAAAAAAAGGAGGAGGTTATGTATTCCGCGGGTTTTACATACCGATTACTCCGAGATTTATGGGCCGATTTACGTGGTTGTTTTTTTATTTGGTAGAGGAAGCCCGCGCGGTGGTCCCATATAAATTTTATCGACTTAGGTTGAGTAGTTTTTTAACCAACTTCAATAAATCAGTTTATTTTAGCTTCGCCTATTTAGATGATCTGCTCATTTGTTCGTTTTTCTGAGAATTCTTGGCCGATTTGCGTGTTTTTTTTACGACAATGATTGGAACAACAACTAAAAAGTATGAAATAAAAACTTTTTAACAAAAAAAAAACCGACTTCAAAAACCTTAACTAAAAAGTAAAAAATAATCCTTGTATGTATTTCAAAATCTTTTCATAAACCAAAATTTTGAAGGCGGTGCGTGATTTTCATGTACGTTCACTTATACTGTTTATTACTATAGATAATGCGCTCGACTGTACATTATCACGCAAAGGGTCAATCACGCGCCGCCTTCAAAATTTTGGATAATTTTTTACTTTTTAGTTAAGGTTTTTGAAGTCGGTTTTTTTTTTGTTAAAAAGTTTTTTTACATGTTGTTTTGTGACATGAGTGCAGTGACATTACTATCTGACACACAAAGAATAACATTCTAAACATCATATTCCTTTTCAGCAAAATAAAGACGAAGACCGATCCCAGATCATTCCTTCAGCTGCCTCCTTCGAGGCTCCTCGCGAAAGGATCGATGACTCCAAACCAGCCATGTCTGGCGTCAAAACCTTCCTCTACATGATGTTCATAGCCATTGTCATCATCGTCCTTGTGGTACTAGGCATCATGTACTACCAGAAACGTCAAGAACAAAACAGAAAGAGGTTGTATTGATGACACCAAAAAGGTTGTTTTGAATATCTGTGGTTGGTGTTTAAAAGACATTCCGTTTTACAATTCAGTTCTCTTTTCAAATTAGGTCGTTCAGTTTAAGTTTCTTTATGGAATGTCTGGAGTTTATTCGGGTTGATTATTTAGTGATAGCACTTTTTTTAATGTAGAGGGAGATAGCGTTATACAGACCTCCAAGCGATTAAAAGAGAGTATAAATCTACTGGTTTTCTGTTAAAAGTGTCATCGCTAAATAATATTTATACTAAAAATCAATGTTTTTTATTGACCATTAATCTGACAAACTTATTTTCTAAAAAAACGAAAGATAACAAATAACAATACAGAGTATGCTAAGACCAATACTAACTATGAGATCTAAGACTAATTTAGACGTTTTATCACTCCAAATAAATTACTTTTCAAGTATTTATGTTACCTAAAGTCTGTATTATGTTGGTCTATTTAGACTATTATTATTAATTGGTAAAAAAATATGAACATCTATTTCCGAGGCAAAGATAACTCGAAATCTCAAATAACTTTCTTCTTTTTATATAGACAAGGCGAATGTGATTTAGAATAGTGTTTCCAAATCCTAAAATTAATAATATATAATTTATTAACTGAAAACAATACAGCAAAATATTTCAATTGATACAGCGTTCAATTGCAGTGTGTTCGTTATGACCGAGTGAGATAGTGGTATGTCATATACCTATCTACATGTTAGAAAGTCAACATTACTCTGTCGTCTGTCATACATGAATGCCATCGCTAAACAATATACAGCGTGGCAAAGTCAACTTTCGACAAAATATCTAATTCTATGTCAATCCAATTTACAATTTGTATTATTTCGGAATAGAAACCCTACTGTACAAGATAAAAACATCAGTTTCCTTTGTGACGTAAATATTTTAAGACCTTTTTAACCGTTTTGTCATTCTGAATTCAACTTAGTTTTCATAGGTGTATAGTTGAAATTTGCGTAAGTGGCAATAACATCAATTATTTAATTGGTTTGATACAAACTAGATTCCTATTCTGCCACTTGCCAAAATAAATTGGACACTATTGATTTGTTTTTCTTATATTGCCTGCTAATACATCACCTGTTTAAAGCATTACCAAATGATTTTACTATGTTATTATGAACCTAAAGACGCTATACGACATTGCAATTATCAACTATATAATTATGGAGTTAAGGATCATTTTTGTTTAATTATTTTGTGTTCATAAAATGAAATCTCATGACAACTTTTCTCTATGGTTGTATTTTGGTCACTTGTTTAGGTTAAAGGGTAGTAGTCATTAATAGTTCCGTGTTTAACCACATTGTAATTAAAATATACAAAATGTTAAACTGCATTTTTTACATGTAAACGAAATCCATGGTAAAAGTTCTTGCGATGAAAATACATCATAATGAAATTTCTAAATACTTCTCAATTGTTTTGAGAATTTAGATAAAAGAATAATTTAGACGAAAATTTTTTGCTTATGAAAACATTAGGTTTAAAAAAAGTAGCCTTTAGCACATTCTCTGTCCATGGTATCCGAATGGATATCAAAACTGGCTTAACATAGTCTGTGTATCAAATTCAAATGTTTTTTTTATTTCAAATAAACCTAATTATAAGTACTTTTGAAATGTCAGGCTTTAGATGCACGTTTGTTCTACCGAAAAGGATGTGTTATTAAGTAAACAAACTACAATTAATATCAAAGTGGACGTCATGAAGGACAGGAAATGAGTTAAATGATTTAAAATGCAGTCAATCATTTAGAAAAAATAAATAGTTATTACATAGACTTAAGTACATAAACGTTATGTATAGTCACTATTTTATTATTTTTGTTTCCTGCTCATTTATAAGAATTGTGTATCCACATTTATTTTACATTAGATTTAATATATATTTTTTATATCTTAAGATAAAGCTATGATTAATGATGATTATGATTTTATGTTGCGTTTATTTACAAATCTTATGGGGTAGGAAATTATGGAACTTTTAATGTCATTATATCGGCTACTAGGAGTTATTCATCGGATTCATCAGAAATGTTGCCCCACTCTATACCTGGGACAAAATAAAAGGCCTGAATTGACACATGTCAAAATGCACAATGTATGGGGTGCGTTCATTATTATATTATTCGCGACGGCGGACGACGCCCGGAGCGTTCTTTGGTCGTTCAGTTACTCGGGAGTGATCGTCCGGGCGTTCACACCAAACCGTTCAGTATTGCGAGCGGGCGTCGTCTAGCGATCGCACCGGTCACCCCGTGAAATAGAAGGGTAAAAGACGCACTGCTGTCATATTGACAGATAATAGTATGAAATGATAGATAATTTGAGGTTTCGATTGTCATAATTGTCAGTGCTTCATTGTTCTAGTGTCAGTTTTATAAAGTCGCCCGAAGTCGTTCAGTAACTCGAGATATTCGCACCGGGTGACTTTCACAATGAGTGCATTATACTTATAAGTGAACGTAGCCCAGTAGTGTGAAATTTCCAGAATTTTGACACTCCACGGAGCATTTTAACACTTACCACCAGTTTCTGGAAGGCTGATCAATTTGATCTATTGTCAAATCTAATGTCAGCTTCTGTAATTGGCCGGCGAAAATGTTAACAACCAATCACATCGCTTGACCTGAGATTTGAATGTCGTATAGTTAATTTTTGCGTTGATCAGCCTTCCAGAAACTGGGGGTCAGTCTTGTCAAATCGGTCCTATTATTTTGTGGCAGTTATTGCACATGAATAAAAATTCATACAGAAGCAAAGCTAGCCGCTGTGGTACACTCACAGATAGTGCGGCGATGTGTGCGCGTATTCACCGACGGGTTCACGGGCTTAGCTTGGCTTCTGATGGATGTATATACATGTGGTTATAGGATCACTACTGTATCATGGGTGAGATCCGGTACAACTATCTGCAGGCCATACAAATATTTTTTTCCGTGCGGGGACTAAACCCGTGATACATAGCGCTCAGCGGTGCCATTAAAATTCAAAATAACCTAGTAAAGTTTCATAATTCTATAGTTTCCACCTCAAGACAATATTTCAAGCTTATTTAGTTAACATTGATTTAAAGAACCGCTACCATCACAAATAAAATATAAAACTCGTGTTTTTTAGGACCCAAGTACACTACAGCCATTACAAGCAGTACTCAATTTTTCAATAGACAATTGGTTGGGGTAAAACAAATGAGTTCTAATGGTCAGTCCATTGAGTACCTATTAAATAAGTAAGAGTATGAGTTTGACAGTTACAAACACCCATTATCTTATTTATTGACATTCATTCATAAATTAGTCCATCCACGTCTATATACATGCTGAAATTTGAGTCGCTTAATTCCCGAAAGGGGGTCATTATACTCATCATTATGAACAACTTTTACTATGGGACCAATCCTGAAATCGCGACAAAAAAATCTGTTGGTCCCTACATATGTGTTCTCTTAAATCACCTGATTTTTTTTTCGCGAATTCAGTGTTGGTCCCATAGAAAAAGTTGTTCATAATGATGAGTACAATGATCCCTTTTCGGGAATTAAGCGACTCAAATTTCAGCGTGTATAGACTGCCACGGCTATAGAGACGCTACTAATTTATAAATGAAAAGCTAAACGTAAAATAAAATAGTAGGCACCTATTCGCAACTGTCAAACTCGTACAGTCGACAACACGTCTGTGCTAACAGTTTAACCTTGACATCGTCTTCATTTCGTAATCAGTAAGGGTGGTTTTCGTAGTCGAATTGTTACCACTGTTCTGTGGGCGACTGTACAAGAGGTACTGAATTTTGAAAACGATTTTCCCTTCGCTGTTAGTGTTACGATTGTGAAACAACGCATAATTGAAGTTTGTTATTAATTAATTGGTTTATTTGTTAAGTCGGTTACACTTGAACGATTTTACACAAGTATTCATAATATACAGTGTAATTGAATAAATACCCGAAACCTCGAAGTATCACTTCGTATCACGATCCTGAATAACGTTTGTTCTACAACTTTGACCGAAACTAAACTGGTTAGGCAAAAAAAAATCCTTTCATTTTATGTGTGTAAAATTTGCGTATACTATAGCATATAAATAATGTCCTCCCGGCCAAATTTCGGTCACGGCGGCCAATCTCAATGGAGACTAGCCATCTGTGCGGGACATATTAAAGTGCGCAAGTGTGTGCGCAAACACAGGTGCACTCTCTATTTCCTCACAATCCGATGGGACGGCAATTCGACACGACCGGAGAGAGGTCAGGTGCAGGACCGACGGCTTTACGTGCTCTCCGAGGCACGGAGGGGTCTCGATGTGTAACGAAACGGTCACCCATCCACAGACTGACCGCGGCTAGTGCAGCTTAACCTTGCAGATCGTACAATCCACACGCTTGCTACTTAGCCACGAGCCCCTTAAATAAATATATAGCATAATATTATGTCGAAAGCCCGAGCGCGTTTGTTCTAGCCGCGCAGCCCCGCCGACGCGACCCCGGTAGGCCTCTCGTTGGCCGTCTAGAATATGCAAACTACAGAGAATTTTCATATTTTTGGATGAAAAAAAAATTTTCGAATTATAAAAAGTCTTAGAACAAACGTTATTCAGTGTTATAATACAAAGTTAGTGCTGAGAGGTTTCGGGTATTTTTTTCATATATCCTGTATAAATTATGAAAATTAAAGTATTTATTTATATGATAAGTTCGTTCCTTTTGCAATATTAACCAGTGTTGAAAATCGTTCAAATATAACGTAGGTAATCAATATGTGAACGAGTGCTGTATGTGTGTTTAATAAAAAATGATTTATAAACTTTTCATAGTGTATTTTTTATTTTTTTTTATTTTTTATTTATTTATTTATCACAACTTACATCTATCATTACAGGCTAGCCCAATGCGATAGTGAAGGCAAACACAAAATACAAAATTAGGAAACAAAAATACAAACAATTACTCCTAACAATCAAACCCTAACACTATACACAAACTATAGACTATACAAAGTATCTATGAAAAATTTACATGTAACTTAAAATATATAACAGAACTTTTGCGAGTTCACTCAAATTACATGTAAATATGTCCAATCGCTCATGCAGCTCATTCATCCGTCGGACAGCTCGGGTGAGAGGTGTCATGGACATCAAGTTGGTCCTAGCAACCGGCACGGCCAGCAGTGGCGGGCGTCGCCTTCTCCACACATAGCGGTCCGGCACACACAGACTTAAGCGATGCAACACTCCCGGGTTATGCTCCTTACCACGCATTAGTTTAACTAAATACGCGGTAAGTGCAAACTCCCTTCGCACTCGCAGCTGATTGTACCCGACCATACCCAACACAAATAGCGTAGGTTACATCAGCGGGTAAAATGGATACACCCCATACAGTTTTTTGTATATGTGCCGTGTGAACTTGTTCTGGACACGCTCCAACATTATCGAGTACTTAGCCTCATGCGGAGCCCATATGACAGCACTATGTTCCAGATGACTCCTGACTAGTGCGTCATACAGTACCCTGACTGCTATAATGTTGGTGAAGTCACGCGTCTGTCTCAGTACGAAGCCCAAATTTCTAAACGCCTTTTTGCATATCGTCTTGATATGCTCACGGAACGTCAGGTCAGGAGTGAGGCTGACTCCTAAATCCCGCACCTGTAATACCCGTTGGATCGGCTCTGTATCCACTTTGTACTCGTAGAGTAGGGGTGCACGCGCGCGGGTGAAACTCATCACTGAGCATTTGGACACGTTGAAGCACAGCTTATTCGTCTGACTCCACTGTACTATTCTCATAATGTCATCCTGTAAGCGTGCGCAATCCGAACCATCCTTCACCTCGAGCAGCAACTTAAGGTCATCTGCAAATAATAAACATGAGCCATGTCTAACGACTTCCGGTAAATCGTTTATCATTATGATGAATTGGAGAGGCCCCAAATTGCTGCCCTGACTTACGCCAGACCTGGTGTAGTATGGTTCTGATTCGCACCCATTATAATCAACATACTGCCGGCGGCCTCGCATATAGCTGGCGAAAAATTTTAGGAGATGTGGTGTGCAGCCCACCTCAGCTAGCTTTCTTAGTAAGATATCATTGTCCACTGTATCAAATGCTTTTTTAAAATCAAAGTAAGCGGCGTCGACCTGCACACCAGCATCTACCGCTGGCACCACGTACGACATGAAGTTGAAAAGATTAGTGGCGGTGCTGCGGCCCGGCCTGAACCCGTGCTGCGCATCCGATAACTGTGCACGTATCTGCTCCTGGAAGCAGCGCTGGATAGCGGACTCGAACACTTTTGCCGGCGTCGATAGCACCGCCACTGGTCTATACCCACTAACGTCCGTTCCCGCTTTACCTTTGGGTACTGGTATTACTCTTGTGATCTTCCATTGAGCCGGGAACGTGGCTGATTGAAGACAGATGTTAAATATATACTGTAGAGGCTCCGCCAGTACTCTACCACAATCTCTGAAAAGAAATGCCGGTATTCCATCAGGGCCTGCTGAACGCTTCGGCTTGAGGTGTGCGAGCGCGTCTCTTACGTCTCTGAATCTCTGATACTCAATGCATTAAGATTCACCCGCGCACTGTTCACTGTTTTGATTTCAACATGCCCAAAGAGTATATAACCACTACGTTTAAACATGCCTTGCTCGGAGCAAGGCATGAGCATGTCGGGCCATGCTCAGTATTATAGGGTTCCTTATGTAGGTCTAATTACAAACGAATCAAATCGAATATTAATCATTGCTAGTTTAGTTTTTGCAAACAGCGCCACCTAGCGCTAAATTTAACACAAAGTTTCTTTTTGTGATTTTTTTAAATAGAAAGTAACTAAAGGAGCATTATTTGATAAGATCATTTTTCTCTAAGGTCAATGACCTATAAACTAGGACTTCTTAAGTATTTTTCTGTTTTCTCTCTGTAACTCAAAAATTTATAATCACATTATACTCGAAATAATTTTAAAAGAGAGTTTTTATAAAGGTCTATCAATGTGGAAGACTATAAGTTTCTACGTTGCATAATTTAGAAATGGCAGGGGGGAGGACACATTGCAAGCCACTTTGGCGGGCTGTATTTCGCAGATGGTACACCTGATAAAAAAGTTATGTATGTAACATTAGCTTCATTTTAGTAGACCTATTAATTGATACCCCAAACGAGGGGGTGCAGTGAAAAAAGAAATTCCATCTCCATTTCACATGTATGGGCGCCACCCCTAAAATACGTTATCAAGATTTTTTTATTCATTTAAAATTGAGATCTATAGATATAGATAAACCATTTTTTAACAAAATTTTATTTACTTATGTTTATAACTGTAGAAGTTATTAAGCTGGAAAGGATTAGGACAGACGGACGGACATGACGAAACTATAAGGGTTCCTTGTAGGACTACGGAACCCTAAAAAAGACCCTCTCGACGCACGGAGCGTTCTTTAAGCGTTTTTCGTTTGTACATACAATCGCTCTGAGTAACTGGGGGTCTACTCCCGTTCGACGATATTCGATAAATCGTACGATTCATCGCACAATTTGCTACTCCGGTCAACCATCGTTACCTTATCGCATGCGATGATCGTGTTTTGACGTTTGTTTTTCTCATTTCTGGTATATTGTATACGACTATGAACCGTAGTCTATCTTAATTGTGCCTTTTTATGTGCCTATCTTTATTATGTAAGTATAAGTCGGTACAAAAGTTCGTACTTCGTTTGTCGTTCGTAAAACGCGAGTAGACCTACTGGAACCGGAACGATCAAAGCTTTGGACGCTCCATGTGTCGTCGGGCGATATAACTGAACGCAACCCTTGTTACTGTCACTGGCAAAAAAGCGTAAATGTCACAGATTTTCATCTGAGGTAAATGTGTATAGGAATCATTTACACGAGGTCAATTATTGAGACCGCACAGACAACCCACTAAACTGGGAGATTGAGACAGTCAAATGAAAAATAAATTTATTTATCATACAAAGGCCAGTAGGATATAAGTCTTCGATCCTTTAGCCGCTGAACGTCCAAATGTCAACGTTCTCAAAACGTCCAAAATTCCATACTGACTCACGAACAAATTGGATTGAAGCTCCGAGGCTAGATTGAAGGTGGGAGGGCCACACACAGTGTTGCCAGGTCCGATTTTCAAAATCCGGGAGGCTTATTATGAAAAAAGCGGGAGACGTATTGAGGAAAAATGGAAAAAATCAGGAGATTTCGTTTCCAAAAAAAAACAAAGTTTTTTAAGTAATCCCGGTATTATATTTTGCTATCATTCCAACTGTAATATTAAAATCAAAGCAGTTTGATATTTTACTGCACTGTGTAACAAGTGACGGAAATATTCAGGGCAGCAACTTATCCGTCTGTTTCATTTCGTGCAGTTTTTTGTCAGGTTTTGATCTGATTCCTATTATTAGGCTTTATAGGCACCTAATAGGTTTGCTCGCTCCATCGTCGACCACATCCTGATAAAGCTGTCTAGATTGTGGCCAAGAGCAGATCTATAAAGCATAAAAAAAAAAACAGTGATTGTAAAAAATCGGGAGATTTTTGTGGAAAATCGGGAGATTTTTAGGAAAATCTGTGAATCTCCCGGAAAATCGGGAGACCTGGCAACAATGGCCACACAGAGCGTAATACTGGCAAGAATTTTGACGCGTGACAGCGCTATAACAGGTATAAGCCAATGGTGCGAAAATGAATGAATTGCATGGCATGGGTTCAGTAACATCGCCTGACGACGCATGGAGCGTACTTTGTTCGTATGTAATAGGGTCGTACACATAGAATTTAGAAAGAAATGTTGTTGTTTCTGTATTCTGAGGTCATACCTGGTCGAAGTAATTACTTCAGAGCGATCATACAAATACTGGATGCGGAAGGCAGAGGACTGAGCGTTGTGGCGCAACTTGGGAGAGGCCTATGTCCAGCAGTGGACTGCGATAGGCTGAGTTGATTGATTGATTGATTGATCATACAAACAAACACCTAAAGAAAGAACGCTCCGAGCGTCGTCCGACGACGTCGCGCGATATAACTGAACGCAGCCCAGGATTAGAGCTGTAAAAGTAACGAAAAATACTCGTATGTATTCGTTACTAAACAAATAAATACTCGTTACAAATTTATCTTTATGTTACCCGTTACTTTCGTTGCAATCAACTTTCATGTGTCTTCGTACACTTACCATGTTGGTAAAATTTCTGTGGGTTCGTTACTTGCATTATTTATGATGGGTTTTTAATAACGACAATATTGAATACATGTGAAATTGAGTAATACAATTAATAATCGAGAAAAAGTTATTACCTATATGTAGGTATGTTACATAATTAATACAAGAACTAAAATAATGTTTTCAATCAAATAACAACAACGATTATATAAACGAAAGAAATCCTATGGCTAATTTAACGTAAAAACATAGGTACGAATTACAAAATGCAACTTTACTAAGTTTACATGTTCCCGTTGTTGTATTCGTTTCGTAAATCCATACAGTTTTAAAATTATGCTCTCATATAGAAAAATACGAATAACAAAATATACCTACATGCTGAAATTTCTTTCCCGAAATGGGGTCATTGTCATTATTTTAAGGAAAGAGGTAGGGGTCTTGAACGCCCCCTAAGCCACTGCGAACTGGTAAGATTTATTGTGACGCCTCTTGCAGCATTACATCATTTCCTCAAGCTGCAACTCAATCATGAAGTCGACTATGACTTTGGGGGAGGAGGATTTGATCTCATGTGTGAGGGGTCATTGTACTCATCATTATGATGAACTTTTACTACTGGACCAACCCTGAAATCGCGAAAAAAAAATTAGTTGGTCCCTACATTTGTGGTCACTTAAATTGATAAAATGTAGGGACCACCTGTTTTTTTTTTCGCGATTTCAGGTTTGGTCCTATAAAAGTTGTTCATAATTATTTCAACATGTATTTTTGAGAGTACAGGATGACCGAATTGGTACTTTGAGTCAGGCGGTGTAATACCATATTACAGTACTCTAATACCCATGTGTACCGTACTAGTGATGCGATTCGAGGCCGATTTTACCACTCGAGTCATTCGAGTCATTTTACAATTTTACTCGAATACTACTCGAGTGGCCAAGTCACTCGATAGGCCGAGTCACTCGAGTGGTTCACAAGTCACTCGATCACTCGCCTCTATCGAATCACCTGCCGCAATCCATGAATAAATTATTTTTTATTTTTTCTATACTTGCAATTCTTGCTATTGCGCTAGATGGCGTTCCCTTGCCTGTCTGTTCTGACTTTTCGGTACCTTGGTTCACTTTTGCAAAGTGATCGTGATATAGACCGAACCGTCAAGCACAGAATTAACACAGGATGGATGAAATGGCGGCAGGTCATGGGAACTATCTGTGACCCCCGAATTCCCCTTCAACTAAAGGGGAAAATATACAAGACCATGATTAGACCTGCTGTCTTGTATGGATCGGAATGTTGGGCTACGCTAGGGAGGAATGAAAGGCAATTACATGCAGCTGAGATGAGAATGTTAAGAGGAATGTGTGGTGTAACGAGAATGGATATGATAAGAAATGAGTATGTGAGAGGGAGTTTGAAAGTAGCGCCAGTGACGGAAAAGTTGAGAAGCAGTAGATTGTCATGGCACAGATAATATAATACTAGTCATGGTATGGACATGTGATGCGGAGAAATGAGGAACATGTTTTGTGTATGAATGTGGATGGCTATAAGAAAAGAGGTAGACCAAAGAAAAGATGGATGGATTGTGTGAAAGATGATATGGCTTTAAAGAAAGTTTACACGGAGATGACGGCTGATAGAGATATATGGAAGAAAAAGACATGCTGCGCCGACCCCAAATAAATTGGGATAAGGGCAGGAGTATGATGATGATTATTTTTTCAATAAGTTGAGGCTTAAAACATAGCAGACATACTTTTTTTTTTCAATGTCACTCGAATCACTCGAGTAAAAGTGGACTCGACTCGCATCACTATACCGTACCGGTTACTCAGTAACGAATACACACGGCTTGCCCCAGCTCTAGAAGTGTCAGAATTGTCTTTTAGCCACAGACTAAGAAGTGTACTACGTACAGACGACCCACTCCCATACAAAAAAATGGCCCGTAGTAGTTGGAAAAATTGAACATGACAGTTCGTTTTTTTTTAAATTCTTTTGTTGAATTTTGGGCAAAGGCTCACACTGTATGCCTTATTTAAGCTGTTGTATATTGTTATTTCAACTTTAGTTCGTAAAATATAGCTAGAGTCCTGTAACAGATGTCAAATACGTAAAAATACATTTAAAATTTACGTATTTGACTTCTGTCACAGGACTGAAGCTATATTTTACCAACTATACATTTTCGAAACGAGAACTGAGAATATGTAAATGAAACAACATATTTTGTTCAGATTTTTATTGATTAAATTATAGTTTTTAATACAATATGTCTTATTTTGCATTCTCGGAAGAGATTTTCTAATCAGCCTAGATAAATCTGTGCCTTTCAATATTTTATATGAACACCAGTTGAAAATTAAAAAAATTACCATGCCAAGGAAGAGCACTTCAGTTTTTTACCCGACTGCGCCAGAAGGAGGGTTATGTTTTTCGTGTGTTTCACAAGAAAGGAAGTCAAATGAGTAGGTACTTAGACAAAGTTTGGCTTGGTATGGTGAACCCGATGTACAGGCTACGTGAAAGTTTCGCTCTTGATGTCTTACTATTCAAGCTAGCACAATTCTCCAAGTTGAAAAGATTGTCAAAAAAGATACTGTTTCAGCAGTATTTTTTAGGATGAAACTATCTTCTTTTCCATCAGCATATTGAGCTAGAACAAATGACACTTGAATCAAACTTGGTACAAATGGTAAATTAAAGTTCGAGATTTAGAAAAATATAATTATATTATATTTTTATATTAACATTCATGATGATGAGACTGGTTTAAATAAATTAAAACACTAATGTTTACTTTTATTTCGTAATAGTAATTAGCAGGTACTGTCTCTTCTCATGGGTGTTGTAAAAGGCGACTAAGGGATTCACCAGAGAATGCCCATCATTCTCTGAGTTTTCAAGCAATCAACGGCGATCGCCAACCCGCCTGCCAAGCGTGGCGATTATGGCATATCCCCTTTTTGGGGAGGCCTATGTCCAGCAGTGGACGTCTTTCGGCTGAAATCATGATGATGAATCAGCAGGTACCATATAAATAGAGATTTAAAATAGTTAATTAATCTTACCAATTTATAATGGCAGATGGGTAGATATGGTCATCATGTTTCCTTTTACAAGAATAATTATTATCACGATTCTGACATACATCTGAAAAAATAAATACTTTAGTATTCTATAAACTATTCTATTCTTTATTGTACACCAGAAAAATAGAAAAATGCAGTACCTATTAAATTATAAATAGAAATTAGGTACAGTCAACAAATCGGAATCATGACCCACTCAGCTGATAATTCGTTTGAAATCGTCAAAACAGTAAGGTTTTCTTCTATGCTGCACTTAGGACATTTTGAATATTGCAGAAACTGCATTAAAACGGGTCAGAGGTCTGTGCCATTTTGAGCTTTGTTATCAATGCAATAGATTTATAATTGGATTGGAAATTATGTTTTTGATAAAGCAGGAATTATGTTTTGAATTTCGAATTAGCTGTCGTTTCACGTACTATATTTTTCAAGAAACCTATACTAACTTTTTCGATTACAGACCATTAATAAATATAAAATAAAAATTACAAATAATAAAATGTCAAGTATGAAAAGCTGTCAAACAATACTCTCTTAACGGCTAAATATGTGGAACCTCGGACGAATAAAAAAGGCAGACGGAATCTCGCTATTTAATAAGTGAAGCATCCATAGCAAGCCGGCTCGCTTAAAAGTATGGGCCAGCACGCACACATTCACATCCATAGTATGCCAAAAAGCAGCGATTACGCAAAAAATCTAGTGTTATGGTAGTCATTGTTGTAGCATCATAAATAAAATAACAGTATAAATCTGGTGTGTTAAAATGCTTTCGAAATTATAGTGGGTTCAAGAAAAAATGTAGTGCTTCAGTCTTTGTTCAGTGAGATTCCGTCCGCCTTTTTTATTCGTCCGAGTGTGGAACATACATTTAATTTATAATGTCCTCTGTACCATATTTCACGCAATAAATGATAAATAAATAAATAACAATATTTGGAGTTAAACGTCAAGAATAAAATTTTGAAAAATAATTTTATTGGTAAACTAGCTGTAACTGTCAATAGCTAACAAAATTGATGACTAGTCAGTTGCCAAGGAAATATCTGTTTAAGCGAAATTCAACCCAATTGTATTAGAATGTCTGTAGGATATTAAGCTTATCGTGGGTCATGATTCCGATTTGTTGACTGTACATGTATGTACGAGCGGGCGAGCTTAACTCAAAAATTAGTTTTCTACCAGCAAACCTTTGAGTGATAGAGATAGATTTTAAACTATCTTGTAACACTCATTTTACATCAATATGGGATGATGGATCAGTGATCAATACCGTTTGGCATTAACTTTGCAGGTCTCAGTCAGTCTACTGCGTCAACAGCATATATTTCACTACAGTAAGTTTGCCAATAGTACATGATACCTGGTCTAGTGACACAGCCTGTTAGAAATTCCAATAAAAAGCAATAGGTACTCGCTACCAAACTTGAGCGGGTTGGAGTGGATATGAGTATACTCATTTTTTTACTACATTAGCTGTACACCTAACATTTTATAAGTAGATTACTGATTACGTACGAACCTTCATAAACTTTTGTATTCCTGTAGTTATTTCATCGGCCAAAAACAATGTAGGATAAGCACCAACTTTAAGCCGATACTTCTCATTGATGAACCTTTTTTCAATGCTTCTGACACAAACATAGTTTGTGAAGATCTTGCATGCTAAACTGCGCAAATAAGCCACTTTAAGTCCTATCTCACTAACGGGAAG
This sequence comes from Asteroscopus sphinx, assembly GCA_949699075.1. Taxonomy (NCBI): domain Eukaryota; kingdom Metazoa; phylum Arthropoda; class Insecta; order Lepidoptera; family Noctuidae; genus Asteroscopus; species Asteroscopus sphinx. The sequence goes on along the minus strand of OX453025.1, from coordinate 14,093,280 downwards.
CGAATACATCTTAGCGTCCTTTCGTTTGCTATCACAATGTTCGATACAACAATACAACACTTGTTGTACATCTTACTTGTACTATCACTGCAAAATATCACAGTTAAGAAATCATTAAGAGGATAAGTACAGAAATTAATCAACGCAAACTTTAATCAACAACATTATATGGAAAAATCGAAATCTTACAAAAACAACCAAAATTAACGTAAAAAATTAACAATGACCTCAGACTACATAGAGATACTACGTATGACGGTCGAAAATTATCTATGGTCTTGGCAAAGGGCCTAAACGGGGTGAAGACTGTCACAAGGGGGCGAGGGTCTCCTGTCATGTATGAAATTTCTAACCATAGAGTACATCTGTATACGGTTGAAATTATTTGTTCCAAGTTTATCACCCGTGCTTTTAGCCAAGCCGAGCATCGCCGTTTAGGCGTGGATTATTCATTATTGAGCGAAAAACAGAATCTTTTGAGATTTACAATTATAAATAAAGCTCATTAATCATATACTTAAGTGAATTTAGACGAATCCACGATGGATGGAAAATCGTTCCTCTTCTCTTGGTGCGCCAAGAAAGGACTCTCGCCGGTCTATGACGTCCGTGCTACAGGTATGGAAAACTACTTGATGAAATTATTATGATGTATTAGAAAATCGCTTCTGCATTTCCATCGATGTTAGAGAAGAAATTGTTTTATACTGGTGGTAGGCCCCGGCCGACGGCACGCGGGCAAAGACGTGCCGCCAAGCGACCTAGTGCTCCGGTACGATGCCCGGTGTAGCCACTTGAGGGTCAGAGTGTCGCCTTAGCTAACAATATTTTTTAACAATAATTTTTATTTTTTTCATTATTATTGAAGGAAACTGCCAAACAGCCTAATATTAAAAATATAATAAATAGATATTTTTTATTTATAACACAAATTACTGTTAATTTGGTAACAAAAATAAATAATTTGATGAAGTGAAATGTTTATTTATCACATTTTAATGAATACAGTTGATTTATTCCCAAAAATATTTTATTTAGTTCAGGCATAAAAACTCTTTGCTACAATTTAAAAATAAACTGTAAAGTAAAAAGCACTAGTGCATTAATATAATATAAAAAGCATGCATGCGTTATAAGCTACATTGAACCTAAAAGCAGTGCAATAAGAGCCACTTTACGAGCAAGTGTGTTGAAAAATAACATTATCTAACCTAATTACATGTGCAGAACTAGTAATTATATTTTATCAGTAGTTATTTGACTAAAGAGATATGCCAAGATTGTTTACTAAATAAGACAAGAGAGAAAAAACAGACTGTAGACATGGGTGTTTTTGGATATTTTTGGCATTGATGTGCAACGGAAACTGAAACATGGTATCCATTGCCGGCACCAATATTTTTGGCATTGATGTCTAGATACTGGATGTTACGATACTGAAATGCGATGCGATACATTGTTAGTTATCATTGCCACTGAAATCGCTGAATGAATGAATGCATCATAATGCAACCAAAATGCAATGTAAATTATCGCATAATTAAAAATATTATTTAGATGACACAATTTATTTTAGATTTTCGGAGCGAATGAAAAAAAGCAAATCTCTTGAATTTAATTACATTACTGTAACCTAGGTAATAGATCTGCACTATAACAGCACGGTGACAGCTATGGGTTAGCAGGTGGCCGAAGGAAACCGCCAAACAGCCTAATATTAAAAATATAATAAATAGCAAAATATAATATTTATTATTTATTAATTATATTCTTTATTGTACATAATAAAAAGCGAATGAAAAAAAGCAAAACTCTTGAATTGAATAGCGACAATTACATTACCTTTTTTAGGTTAATAATGTAGCTTATAACGCACACGTGCTTTTTTACATTATATTATCGCCCTCGGTCAAAAACGTCGTATGACACGCATGAGCATTGACTATCATTATTATTGTATTCACAAAAAAAAAGTATATAAGTATTATATCCATTGTCTAGTACCCATAGCACAAGCTCTGCTTAGTTTGGGACTAGATGGTGCTGTGTAAAGATGTGCCAAAAGATATATATATTATTATTTTTTTATTCTCTCGGCTGATGGCTCCATTACGCCCTCGCCTTCGGCTCGGGCTGCAATCCAGCCTAGAGTATAATAGTCAACTTGGCTCACTTGTAACTTAATGTACTATTCTATTGATACTTAGTGAGAGTGATTCATACCAGAGCGCAACATTTGTCAATAGATGGCTTTGTTTACTAAATGTCAAATGGTACAATGACAACTAGGTAAATACCGCAACTAGATGGCACCGGTATTAGGTATCCGTTGTTAGCATGACACGAAAACGGATACGCGTATCCGCTTCCCGATTCAGAACCACACCAGTTGTCGATCGATTTGGTTTGTTGTCTCTTTTTCGCTCGTTGCGTGAAGCATCGGACGAAACGAGATAACAAACCGAACCGGTCGACAATTAGTTATCGTGTGGTTCTGAATCGCGTAGCTGTTACGTCATCTATGTCAGATATCGTTATTATAAAAATGACCATGTCTAGCTTACAAGCTCTGCTTACTTTGAAAGTAGATGGTGCTGTGTAAAATGTCCCAAAAATATTTATTTAACATAACATCACGCCTGTATTTCCCGAAGGGGTAGGCAGAGGTGAAATAGTACACCCACATTTCGCCAGTTATGTTATGTAACATGTAATAGGGGGCAAGCCTATTGCCATTGACCGGGCACAAGTCCAGACTCCGGGCTGCTACTGAGAATTTCCTAATGAAAAAACCCAATAACACTTTGCCCGACCCGGGAATAGAACCCAGGACCCCACGCTCAGCAGTCGCGCTTGCAACCACTAGACCAACGAGGCAGTCAGTGGAGGCAGGAAATATTTATTTATTATCTTTGTTGTTAATCTAATCAATCCTAATCAAAACCTAGGGCCAAAGCATCGCCAGCGTTTCCTATGCGAGGTCCGCGTCGATGGAATCTCGTATGTCGCGGCGGGGAACTCGACGACGAAGAAAGAAGCCACCATGAACGCTTCCAAAGACTTCGTCAATTTCCTCGTGAGGTCCGGCCAGGTTAACCAGTCTGAAGTGCCACAAGACCCACAAGTCAAAGTGGAAGAAGATGATAATCAAGGACAAGGAAATGGCGATCAGCAGCAGCTGGAGCAACCACATAACAGATCTGTTTTTCAGGTTTGTGTTGTGTTAAGGTTCCGTACCTCAATAGAAAAAAAAAACGGAACTGTTATAGGATTACTTTATTGTCTGTCTGTCTGTCAAGATTTTTTATATCAGAAACAAGCAAAGATAAGTTGAAATTAATATCAAATATTAAAATTGACGGTCCCTTGGAGCAAAAAAAAGCAAGCTTCAGTCAAGTCAACACATCACAGTCATCACACATCAAAGGATACGGCTATTTGTGTCACATATTTTGATACTCGGAAACTCAGTCATCAAAACTTACTACTTACTTCCCGTTGACTTAGAATCATGAAATTTGGCAAATAGCAAGGTCTCACAGCACAAGTAAAGGAAAATATCAAAAAAATATGAATTTGTGGTTATATCACAGGAAAAAAAAGATTACAATTGCAGTTGGAGAATCGACCGTGATGTAGACGATGTATGAGAGTTTTTTTTTGGAATGATGGAAAGAAAGAAAGAAAGAAAATCATTTATTTTGGCTTGCTTAGATAGTTTACAGCATAGCATGAACATGAAACATACATAATACAATAAAATAATAAATATATCATGCAACCAGATTCTACTATATTTTTTCAACTGCTAAGTTTACTTTGTCCAATCATACTACCTTTTCGTTAGAGCGGTAGCGGTTCGTAGTTTACGGAGGTTATCTAATTAATGAATTTCAGTAAGTTAATTATTAATAAAAAATAAGGCAAATAGACTTGTGGTGGTACCCGCGTAAGAAAGAGATGGAAATATGAAAGACATCAAAGCATAGTGCTGCACCTTTGGTGAACTCTCATAAATTAAATCAGTTTCTTTGGGGTATCAGATTGATGGGTGGTACCACAGATAATGTTACAGCAACAATGTACACTTGGTGACCGGGGGTATCAGGCTATGTGGCGGTTTTATTTAGGCTTACTGGTCTGTGACTCAGGGTAACGCTACTGCCTATGCTTATGATGTGTCATGTGTATTTTATAATATTGTATTTCGGGGTTTTTCACATATGCATCGGGTTTTAGTTTTTCATAACAGTTCTGAATTTCAGTTTTCCCATCACAAAAAGAAATACTTCAATTATCTACGTAGTTTTTAGTAATTTAAACCATAACTGTAGCATAAATTATTCATTATAAATTCATTTCACACATAATTCACAAAACTTTTTTCAATTCTAGGAGGGTATGGGACCTCAGAGCATGGGTCAAGCATACCAAGCATATGGTGGCCAAAGCCAGTCTTCAAACTTCACGTACATGGACCGTATGCAACAGCAGAAGAATGTTGAAGAGGCTGAGGACTTAGATGTCAATTCCAGTCTCCACGGCAACTGGAACATGGAGAATGCCAAGTCTAAACTTCACCAGTTCCTACAAGTTAACAAGATTAATACAGACTATGCCTATAAAGCTGTTGGTCCGGATCATACTCGGTTTGTTTTTATATTTTTTACTACGAAATTTCATGTTAAAGTTAGATATTTGCTTTGTTTTTCATTATTGAACGAATTATTATGTTTTTATGATTGTTCTACTATACTAAAGTCAAACACTTGTTGCCTTCCGAGCAATATAACGTGGGAACAAGATGCCGCGAGTAGTACTCTCTGTCGTACTTAAGTGACTTATGAGAAGGTATAGTGATGTACCACTCTCATATACATAGATGCTTATACGTATGTACACGTAACAGGTTGCGAAGTGACCACAATGCGTCTACTGTTTCAAGTTGCGCCTATGCACACGACTGCATTCCGGGAATCGATGAGTGGTTTACGACAAGTGCCTCACCCTACAGTACCGATGATTTATGATCGCATGAGCAGCGAGGGTTTGACTTAAGTATAGTTAATTGAATGGGCTTTAGAAATGTCTGAGACGAAAAAAATTACATACTAGCACATTTCAAGTATGTTCGGTCGACCGCACGTCGGTGGCAACACTTTGACATTGACAGCATCTTTATTTCGTAAGCAGTAAGGGTGGTTTTCGAATTGAAGTGTTACCACTGTCATGCAGTCGACTGTACCAATGGAAAACATAATTCTTTATTCTGGCTGTACAATATAATATTTTAATTGATTTGATTGATTTTTTTTTAATTGATTGATTACGACATTCATTCCCGTTTCGCAATAAATTCCATCATGTAACTGAAACATTTAAAAGCCCTATAAAAAGTCACCTTTCATAGCGTCTTATCTTTCTGTGACACATAACACTCTTTTTCAGTCTATATTTAGGTACTCGCTATTGAGTGGTCTTCCATTACACACCCATTTAAGTATAAGCCATGCTATACAACGTGTTATTGAAATAACTGAAAACCTCTTAAGGGGTCATTGTACTCATCAGTATGAACAACTTTTACTATAGGACCAACCCTGAAATCGCGAAAAAAAAAACAAATGATCCCTAAAATTTTTCGATATATGTGAACATAAATGTCGGAAAAGCCAGACTTTTTTCCGCGATTTCTTGATTGGTTCCCTAGTAAAAGTTGTTCATACTGATGGGTACAATGACCCCTAAAGAGGTTTTCAGTTATTTCAATAACATGTATACTAGATACTTGTACATACTACTCGTGCGTATTAAGAATGGGATTCAAGATGCGGCACTTCTATTGTTTTATGTGCCTCTCGCTCACACAATACCGTACGTGTGAGCGAGAGACAAATACAAATGCGGACATTTTCAATCCCATTCTTTATCTGCGCGAGTAGAACTTCCCATTTATCTATCATAAAATATAATGTGTATGTACAGTCTAACAAAGCAATTAGTATACAGGATTGCCAGATACAGATGAAGAATTCTCAAGAAATTATTATAGAATGGTTTGATTAGGGTTTCGTATAAATATAGTTTAAACTTTTTCTGTTATTAAAATGATATTTCATTCGAAAACATCCATAATCATCTGAGAAAACTTCATTTATATCTTGCGACCATGGATACTAATTGCTTTGTTAGATTGTACAGATACATAACATACTGTGTACCACCACCATTGCACCACCACTACTCAGCAAAATTAACTGTGCACCTCGCTGGAATGCATTGCTCCCTCTCGCACCCCTGCTTACCTCCCTGCACTCGCCACGTCACGAACAGAGCGTCGAAATGACGTCATCAACTCCAGGTGCACAGTTAATTCGACCGAATTATATACATATAGCACAATTTCATTAACAAATAATTCCAATTTCATAATCTTTACATTGTTGAGAATATATTTTCATAGAAAACAATGAATTATACCCGCGGCACGCTATGATGGCGTTTTTGACATTTTCCAAGTGTTGTGACACATTTAAAATTATTGGCGACATAACGTCTAGCCATTTTGTTTAATCGCTATTTAATGAAAAAATCTGTGACATACATGAAAAACAGTAGAAATAAATAGAATTTGAATAAAAGATTCGAAATTCGAAAAATTATATTGCTGTAGCAGTGCATCAGTATTGAAAATAAAGTACGGCAATTGTTCCTTCATACGTATGTCAATATTTACGAATCATCATGAGCAGGCAAACGTCAAAAACGCCATCATAGCATGCCGCACTTAAAGTTCATATTTGTTTTTTTTATATAGTCACTGTTTTTATGAAAGGCTCATAATTTTTCATGCAAATTCTCTTTTCGATTATATCCATGTAGACTATAAATAAATGGATGCTTTATAAGCCACTGATTATTCATATTATACAATTGAAAAATCAATGGCTAATGATTTAATGTAGACAATCTGGAAATGTTGTCAAGAAGTTTCATCAACAATACAGCCCATAGACGCCTCATCATAGGCGACCGATGTCTGTCAACAGATCTTACTAATAGATCTGATGTAGGTCGCCACTATTCGTCACTTGAAAACTTCAAATCAGTTTCGACCACTTATACTGGGTGTCAGGGAAACGCTTCCGAAAACGAAGATAGGTGATAGTACTGGTGATACGAAACCACAAAAAAAATGCGATTCTTTTTTAGATTTTTTCGTATTTTGTTAGTATTTTTCATACATAACCAGCTTTGGGCAGTTAAATAAAACTGATTTGCAAAAAAACCCAATTTATTTACTAAATTTTTTTAAAGTTCGCAATGTAATACAAATAAAATATCAGTTGGCGCTAGGGGTGAATGACATCCGCTCGCATACGCAGTCCGTGTCGTAGCGAGCGTAGGTAGGTAAGGTACGCGCGGCATTGATCCAGAGTTTTGTACGCTTTACATTGCCGGTTTGCAAAATACCAAATCACTAAAACAATGAGTATAAGCACACCCCGGCCACTCAATACAATATGAATGCTAGCACCGCCTACATACACAAGCTTACGTCTTATACAAACACGCACACACTTGAATGAATAGGGTTGCTTCCCGCTCGAAATGCCGACTGCGTTCCAAACGCATCTCAGTAGTTCTCAGAGATGGCGTTAGCTTGTGTAGCGAAAGTTATTCTTGCGCACGAACGCAGTGAGTTTGTACGGGCGGCGAAGAAAATAATTTAGTATTTTTAATTAGCTGCAGTAAATTGATAGTTTTATTTATTGTAAATTGTTACATAAAGAGCTCGTACTACTGAATCACATTACTGAAGCTTATTAAAATACTATCAATCATTATATATGTATATTGGAAAATAAAATAAACAGTTAATTAATCAAAACAATTTATTATATTATTATTGCCATAGAAATTATACATTATAATAAAACAAGTTTAACCGGATTACATCGCGTAAATTGCATCGGTTGTATCTGACGATGTAATCCAGTAAAATTGATTTTATTGTAATGTGTAGTGATCGCGAAAACCTAATAAATTATTAAATAGATTATATATTACACACACTGAAAAATTTACGCCTATACGATTTAAATTGGTGGTTATTGAACCGTATGACATTGAAAATACGGAATCTCAAAAAAAGTTTTGTTTTGCAAGCATTACAATTTATAATAATTCATTCCTCTCTTATCATAAGTACGTAATTTTACAGTAAATAATCTCTCACTATAGTTGTAAAATTAAACTCTTGCGGTAAGTAGATAACCTTTAATAAAACCTTTTTTTGACCTTTAATAAAATACAATAAATAGGTACTCAAAGGAATCTGCTTTCAAGTATTACAAGCAAATTATTTTTTCCTTTTCGTCCTAGCTGGCAAAGTACAAAAAAATCGTTTAATTGTAAAATTAAATGCTCGCTGTTCTGTAGTTCTACCTATAAAGGTTTTTTTGTGGCTTACCTTATTTCATCTTTCGGAAATCGTAAAAATCTTCTGTTTCCTTGTCTAGATGTAGATACACATCCGTGTAGAGCACAATACACTACCATTTTCAATTAAAATACAACTACAAACACCAAAAAATATATTGCGTGACGCACTCGACTGGCGATTGACATCCATTGAATATTGCAGTCCAACTTCCCGCCAAACTGCGAGCACGTGCGGAGCGCGGGTGAGGAACTTAAATTGGCGGGGGGCGGTGAGTGGCCGTTCTGTACGTTAGTACTATTAGATATTCTGTGGTATAAGGCTAATGGTTATTGGTATTCGATTGTGTTTAGGTAATATGATTATAGACTTTCAGTTTCGGGAGCGTTTCCCTACCCATATTGGGTAATATGAGTCGTAAATACTTCCGCGTTAGTGACTAGCCAATAGCCGCCTTGGTAGGGCCAATCGGATTGCAGTACGCTTCCTCGTAGCTCAGCTAGTTGACAGAATTTATTGTAAGTATTATATTCAATAATAGGCGTCTGGTAGGCTGTATAGTCGATGAGGAATATTAATTAAACATTTTTGGATTTAACTGCTGGCAATACTCATGATTAAGTTACAATTAAGTACAGACAGAAATCATTCCAGTGAACCATCACTAAGGCTAAAATCGCTCGCGCTCAGTTTTCAATGGCAGCCGTAGGTACGTGTAATGTAGCTGGAATCATTGAAGGGACTTTTTCGACAAAATGTATCAGCGGGAATAATCGTGACCGTGACGTAAATGAGGCATTGGTGTCGATTCTCTTGTTCACGAACCAAACTTATTTTAAACTATCGCTCTCTTTTACTAATAGTAGATACAAGAAAGGGATGGCAATAATTTTAGTGCTGTCAAATTAGTCGGTATTAAAATTTCCATACAAGTTTAGTTGTGACCTCGTAACAAGCTGACTAAAATACAAAGAAATGTAACATGTAAACTAATTTGACAGTTCTAAAATGTTTGCCATCCCTTTCTCGTATCTACTATTAGTAAAAGAGAGCGATAGTTTAAAATAAGTTTGGTTCGTGAACAAGAGAATTGACACCAATATTGAATATACCTTAGTCAAAGGATTGTGATTTTTGAGTTACTGGGTATTGGAGTCTGATCAATTTCAATTGTGTGGTTTAATACCATATTTGCCACCGTATTCACCGTTTATCTTATTTACGGTATGTGGTTAAACCAAAATATACCCTATTTCTATTAGAATAAAGTATTTTTTTTGTTAGCGGAATAACGCGAATATTATTTTGTGCACATTTTTATACGCCAAGTGAAATGTTAGCATACAGTCCTCACAGCAAGACACGAGCTTTGAGTTTGTGTGAGTATGTTTGTTTGTCAAGTGACCAATCAAAGGCCATTAATCGTGTCTCATTGCGAGGATTGGTTACACATTAAGGCTTGATTTCATCAACGATAATTCTCTGGTTAAACCACAATTTACCCACAATTCCAGTACATTTTCAGCCGTTTAATCAGATTTAACATTGGCAAACACCAGTCTAATTTTTCACAGTTGTAAACTTGTTAACGAGTATTGTCAGCAACAAAATAATTAAGTTTTTATAAACCGAAACTGTCTCTGCAATACAATGCAAAGATTGCTTCGAAAATTGCAATAAGTTGGTTTTAAGAGCTAAGAATATAGATCCGTCAGAACAAATCCAAGACAAAAGTGTACCATTTTTTAAAAATACATACAAAAAATTATACTCATTAATTTTGTGTATGTGTACTTAAGATTTTTCTCATAGTTTGCATCGAAGAGAAGAATCTAAATGACAAAATTCATTATGTCTATTGGTCTTTAACCCCTGGTTACTGAAATACTGATCAACGTTTACTATCACCTGTGAAATCCAATGTCCATCAATGTGATTGGTTGTTAGTATTTTGATGGACCAATCACAGCAGTTGTCAGCAGATGTAATAAAGGATTAAATAGATCAGCATTTTAGAAACCAGGAGTATATGTACCAAATCTTTATCTAACTTAAAAAAAGTCAGCAGATGTAATAAAGGATTAAATAGATGAGCATTTTAGAAACTAGGAGTATATGTACCAAATCTTTATCTAACTTAAAAAAAAGTCATTATCTTTCATAAAATGATATGTAGTAATGAATTCTTACAGTAATTCAACCAAATTGTAATGAAAATTACTATTATTTTGAAAAATTGTGCTATAAGAAAGTTTTTTGGATCAATTTAATAGTCTTGGATTTTGTTCTGAATACAGGTATGTTTGAGCTCTTAAAACTGACTGTACTTGGCCACATTTCCAGAGTGTGAAACATGTTCACAAGTGTGTGACACGTCACATACAGGTAAGTTGATTTATTTTTTCCTGCTTTAAATACAGGTTGTCCCATCGCATTTCTTCGTGGAAGGAAAGCACAACCTTAAATATTGAAAATAGGGAATTGTACTTAAAGGAAACATTTATTTTTATTTTCAATAACTTTTTAAATTACTTGATTTGATTTTATTATATTGTGACAATTGTATGTATCGCCATTTTTAATTTCTTAATTAATTCAATGTATCTTGCATTTGATAGTAATATGAAATTATAGCCATTACCCAAATATTTGCATGCCTAAAGGTAGAATATAGAGGACTGTATCAATGTGACTTATAACACCAATGTTAACCTATGTTCAGTAAATAAAGAATTGTATTGTATTATATTATAAGAAACCCTGCATTCAAAGATTATTAAAAAATCTCTTGCCTGAGCTGGGAATAGAACTAACACAATCGCCAAAAAGTACCATTCTATATTTTATGGCTTTTGTTGATAGGTTCAATAATAAGGATAAAATCTGTCCAATGAAATATGAACAAACAACAAATAAAAAAGGTGTTTATTGAGTATAATTTGCTGCCTCTTGGTATCATTTTATTGAAATGTACCTAAGCTATGTTAGATTTCGTAGTCTTCCGTCAATCTAGATCTCAATTTTTAGGGTTCCGAAGTCCTACAAGGAACCCTTATAGTTTCGTCATGTCCGTCCGTCTGTCCGTCTGTCCGTCTGTCCGTCTGTCCGTCTATCCGTCTGTCCGTCTGTCCTAATCCTTTACAGCTTAATAACTTCTACAGTTATAAACATAAGTAAATGAAATTTTGTTAAAAAATAGTCTGCATATAGATCTCAATTTTAAAAGAATAAAAAAATAGTTTTTACGTTCTTTAGGGGTGGCACCCATACATGTGAAATGGGGAAAAAAAAATTTTTTCGCTGCATCCCCTCGTGTGGGGTATCATTGAATAGGTCTACTAAAATGAAGGTAATGTTTCATACACCACTTTTTTATCAGGTGTACCAACTGCGAAATATAGCCCGCCAAAGTGGCTTGCAATGTGTCCCCCCCCCTGCCATTTCTAAACTATGCAACGTAGAAACTTATAATCTTCCACATTGATAGACCTTTGTGAAAACTCTCTTTTAAAATTATTTCGAGTATAATGTGATTATAATTTTTTGAGTTATAGACAGAAAACTGAAATATATTTAAAACGTCCTAGTTCAAAGGTCATTGACCTTAGAGAAAAATGATCATAGCAAATAATGCTCCTTTAGCTACTTTCTATTTGAAAAAATCACAAAAAGTAACTTTGTGTTATGTTGAAGACACACTTCTTAAATTTGGCGCCATCTAGCGGAGTCGTACAACACTCTCTGGGTCGCCAATGCTGGCGTCAAGTGCCGTGTATTACATTTGGCACTGTATAGCGCCATCTAGCGGCTACTGACATCACTCTCTGAGTCGCCAATGCTGCCGTCTATTGCAAAAACTAAAATAGCCGTGATTAATATTCGATTTGATTTGTTTGTAACACCTACTTAAGGAACCCTATAATACTGAGCATGGCCCGACATGCTCTTGGCCGGTTTTCTTGGAGTGATTTAATCCTCGTTATCGACTATCGATTAGTGACATAAAAATACAGGTGATATTTTTTGTAATACTTAAGGTTTTCCCGGCTCAGGGAAGACACTTTTGAAAAATCCTAGAATGCAGTATTACTTGCTTTAAAAAATAAAACTAAGTCTTTAAGTAACATTCCCTTTTTTCAATATTTAAGGTACTTTCCCTCCATGAAGCATAGCGACGGGACCCTGTATAATCTATCTAAAGGCGAATCACAGAGTAAAGTCACATACGTGTTGCGAGCAGTGGCGGCCATAGCTTTCTATGAGGGTAGAGCGAGATTGTCTTAAAGCACCTTATGATCGTCAACATGGAATCATAATTCAGATTTTGGTAAATTATTAATACAAAAGAGCGAACTAAGTCCTTTGGAGGCTCTGGGTGGCATTTAGTGTAGGACCTCCGGGTCATTATTTTTCATAACCTTAGAAAACAAAAAATGAACCTATGCACATGGAAAATGTAAAAAATTCTTGAGAATAGCTAGCTAAATTTTGAATGCAGTTTTTATAAATCTAGCTCACGACTCCTATTCTCTATTCGTAATCAATATTTGCTTTGCAAGTTCTTTTGCTTGAAAAAATATGGCATTAGCGCGAGCGAAGCGAGTAGCAAGCGCGAAATGTTTTCTGTTTTGTTACGAAAACTTTTTTTGCTTGCGGAAGCCTTTCTGATTTTACCTATTCCACTTAGCGCCTAGAGCGGCCATTGCTCTCGCTGTACCCTACTACCTGCCCTGGCTACAAGGCTGTATTGTGTTATGCACGACAATTAAAATGTGTCTTTGATCTGTGATGAGCACTTGTGTTAAACAACTCCTTTTTGTGGTGAGCTTGGTAGCCTGTGTGAAATTTTAGTTTGCTTATCCTTATCCTATTACGTTATTGAAACCTGTTTTGACGTTCTCGTTATATTTAAGGCCAGCGCACATAGGGTTGGCAGGGCAGGGGATTTTGCCACCGGCCAGCGCACACTGATAATATCAGCGGCCTATTTGATACCGTGGCATGCCGGCAGCTACCAAGACATCCCGTCATATGTTCAGCGGACTCCAGCGCATACCATCCCATGCCGTAGCGTCCTTCAGCATGCCGTCGCATCCCGCGGCGGCATCCTCTAGCGCGCTCTTCAATGCCGCGAAGGGAAATCCCCTTTGATGCTTTGGGGTCGATCTCTAAACATTGGAATCTGTATCTTGTTAACACTAAATACAAATTCATATTTACGTTGGGTAAAGATAAACTACTCTGCTCTGCCGTCCTCGGTGTGCGCTGGCCTTAAGTCTCATGTTTGTCACTTTGTACTCATATTAACTCTGTATACACAATTCCAGGAGTTTCTGCTGTGAGATGACGATATACGTTCGTCAACTTAGCCGTAATGTGACCGGCCGTGAGACCGCATCGAACAAGCAGACCGCTAGCAAATCCTGTGCTTTGTCTATTGTGCGGCAGCTGTACCATCTCGGTGTGATTGAGGCCTATAGTGGAACATTGAAGAAGGACAGGTATTTAGACATTTCTATTCAATATAGGTTATTTTTTCTAATACAGTATAATCAGCTTATGAGGAAATGCGGGTGGTCTTTTTTTTTTTTTTTTTTTTTATATGCTTTATAGATCTGCTCTTGACCACAATCTAGACAGCTTTGTCAGGATGTGGTCGACGATGGAGCGAGCAAACCTATTAGGTGCCGATTCACTCCAGCTTTAAAGGCGTTAGGGTTATAAGTGCCCGGAAATACAGATGCCGGCAGTGAATTCCACAACTTGGCTGTGCGCATTATGAAAGAGTTCTCAAAGCGCTTGGTCCTGATAGTAGGGATTTCCACCAAATGTGGATGATATCCTGCAGTGCGGCGTGTAGTCAGGTCTTTTCTCCATACAAACGCTCTCTACTGTTTTCTTTCTAGTTTATAACACGAGAGCAATGTTTTTTAGAGTAAAATAAATGTCAACTTTTTCTATGTCCCTATGTTTCGTTTGTTGATAAATTATTTCGTCCTCAAAAATTCTCAAAACTGCCTATTTAGACCGCTGTTTACAGAGACCTAGTGTATAAATTTGACAACTATTAATGAAAAAGGAAAAACATAGCGACACAATAAATATTCTTATTCAGTTTAAGAAATATCTTTTAAATTGGTCCAGTTTTGGAGGAGAAAATAGTCGACAGCAAAACATCGAATTATGGATTTTTTTACTAAGGCTATTCAGTCGGAACTGCAGTTGTCCTTATCGCACTTACTTGAGGCTGAGCGCTCGCAAAGCGACAGCGATAGTTTCTTCAAATACCTACTTTTCAAAAGTCTCTCTGCCCGCATTTCTTCTTAATGACGTAAATGTAGTGCGAAGTTTGGTTTTCATACGAACTTCTATGGAAGAACACCCAGCTATAATGGTTTCGCTTATATTGACATACAGCTTATAAACACCTATTTTTGAGAATTGTTAAGAAAATATTATTTTGTCCCATTATTGTGACAATGTATAAGTTCATGTGGATTTAATTTAACTATATAAAATAATGTTATTAGGAGTTCTGAAGGAAAAATGAAGCCGTTGGCTGTGGCAATTAGCCCTGAACTGGAAAAACGATTAGAAGAAACGTTACAAGGTAAACTGTCGACTTTTCTTTCTGTTTTTAATTGGAAATGGCATGCCATTGCGTGACTAATCCCCCAGTATCTGGAAGGCTGATAAATTAGATCTATTATCAAATCTTATGTCGGGTCCTGTGATTGGTCGGCAAAAATACTAACAAGTCACAACACCTGACATAGAATTTGACAGCAATTTTTTTTTGTGTTGATCAGTTTTTATGGTTCCGTAGTCAACAAGGAATCATAATAGTTTCGCCATGTCCGTCCTTTTGTCTGTCTATCCGCGGCTTAGCTCCGAGACTCATAGTTTTAGAAAGCTGTAATTTGGCATGGGTATACCGTATACATATCAATCACGCCGACAAACTGACAAAATAAAATCTTGAAAATAATATGTAAGATGAGCCCCCAAACTCTGGCTGTGTCCATTCTAAATGGTGTGTCGCTACAATATCAAACTTCGCATTGTATTTTCTTCCAGACCTAGAAATTGAGCCAATAAAGATAGATGAATCATGCACGTATTCAAGCGAGGAGGGTCAATCTGGGCTAACATTGCTACAAGTGGACCGAGTCAAGGCGATGCGGGAAGCAAGACCGACGCCCGGTGGAGTCGTCCCCTGGTCACCTCCTCAAGCTAACTGGAATGTGTGGACTGGCTGTAACATTGGTAACGTATACAACTATTATTATTATTATTATTTTGGGAAAAAAGGTTGAGGAAAGATCTTTGCAAGCCCCTTATAAAATATCTATCATGACCATCAATCAAATATATCGCATCCTCGTACCTCAGCTAGTTGACACAATTAATTGTACGCATTATATCCAACAATAGGGGTTTGTTGGGCTTTATGTAGGTGGGCACGATTAAATGTTTACTATGTGTCGTTCTTCTCTACAGATGAGGGTCCGTTAGCCACAACGAGTCTTGAAGATCTCAGTGCTGACTTTGAGAAGCATCACAGAGATATGTGTCAGAACAATACATTGTTTCAGGTATGTAATAGGTATTTTGAGGATAAGAAAGAGTTATGCAAACAAAATAATGACAGAAAGAATGTATGAATGGATCGGACGTAGTACAAAAGCGCTCTACCGACTTGCTTAGCGCTTTCTGTAATGTTGTAATGGTCTACTGCATTAAATAAAGTTATTTTTTATGGTTTGAGGCAAAGCGACTCTGGAAATTAAGCCTAAAAAAGTTACTATAGTCCTTAAGAGGACTCCCGAAACGGGATTTCCACCCTCGCGCTCCCCTTATACTCCGCAACTGCGGGCTGCTCTCGTTAATTTTATACGAGTTGCAATATAACTCATTTTTAGGGTTCCGAAGTCCTACAAGGAACCCTTATAGTTTCGTCATGTCCGTCCGTCTGTCCGTCTGTCCGTCTGTCCTAATCCTTTACAGCTTAATAACTTCTACAGTTATAAACATAAGTAAATGAAATTTTGTTAAAAAAAAGTCGACATATAGATCTCAATTTTAAAAGAATAAAAGAATCGTTTTTCCGTATTTTAGGGGTGGTGTCCATACTTGTGAAATGGAGAAAAAAAAATTTTTTTCGCTGCAGCCCCTCGTGTGGGATATCATTGAATAGGTCTACTAAAATGAAGGTAATGTTTGATACACCACTTTTTTATCAGGTGTACCATCTGCGAAATATAGCCCGCCAAAGTGGCTTGCAATGTGTCCCCCCCCCTGCCATTTCTAAACTATGCAATGTAGAAACTTATAATCTTCCACATTGATAGACCTTTGTGAAAACTCTCTTTTAAAATTATTTTGAGTATAATGTGATTATAATTTTTTGAGTTATAGAGAGAAAACTGAAAAATACTTAAAACGTCCTAGTTCAAAGGTCATTGACCTTAGAGAAAAATTATCATAGTAAATAATGCTCCTTTAGCTACTTTCTATTTGAAAAAATCACAAAAAGTAACTTTGAAATGACAAACGTCTAAAATTTGGCTTCTTGAATTTATCGCTAGATGGCGCTACTAACAACACGCTCTGAGTCGCGAATGCTGCCGATTATTGCAAAAACTAAAATAGCCATGATTAATATTCGATTTGATTCGTTTGTAATTACACCTACTTAAGGAACCCTATAATACTGAGCATGGCCCGACATGCTCTTGGCCGGTTTTGAGAAAATCATTCTCGCGCTAAAACACGGTAGTAAATGACGTAAGTCTCAAAACAGTTTTCGTTTTATGTCAAGAATACTAAACAATCTATACAAATTTCCTCTAGCCAGTATTTAATCAACTTTATTATCTTTATATCTGCATACATTTTATATAGCTCACTTAAATAATAAAGGAAAAATATTCAAAGATCTCTAAAAACGCATGATTTTAGAAAAATTCAAGTATCGAACAAAAATCAACCAATTATGTAACTGTCTAGTCAAACGATAGATAAAGGTTAAAAAAAACATATATCTAAATTTGACATTCATCAACCATGCGTTCGACTCGGCCATATGTTTTTAAAAAGTCGCCTCATTTTGGGAGCGTAGCCTTAAGTCCACTTAATTTTTTTATGGAAAATTTGATTTTTTCATGTATAGTATAACCACCATTAGAAATCATTTTTATTCGCGATTTCTACAATTGAATAATATTTAAACAGCTTTAAAATTAAAAGTTCGATTAGCGAAGATTTCACTTTAATAACAGATTTTACAGATTACAATACAATATGTACTCCTAATAGTTTGTACACACTCTCAGACATCACTATTCCTTTGTTTTATGTTCAGGAAAGTATCCGAGAAAGGGAGCAGTTACCAGTGCACGCAATGAGGTCGCGGATCATGGAGGCTATTAATGACAACTCTGTTATTATCATCAGAGGCAACACTGGATGCGGTAAAACTACACAGGTAACATCCACATAGAATTTAAATTGCGTTTTCTTTGTCACTCGACCGAAATGACAGCAATTTGGAAGTCTTTAGTTCTATACAAGAACATATTAACGATGAAAAGATTAGTAAATGTCAATACTTTTCTCATCAATGGAGTTTGCGACGATGAGAGACAGAAGTTGTAAACTTTCAGCCGAATGTGTTTTGACTAAAAGAATACTTCAGCTTCAGCCGAATAATTTGGAACTAAAGGGAGAAATCCAATGTTTCCAAAGTTATCAAGCATTTTTTATGATTTTAAATTATCTAATAATATAATTACCAAACTTTGACTGGCCGTTTTTGCAGTCCTTGCCTGCAAAAATTACCAATTTATGTTGCAAAACATGCCTGTTTTAAAATGGTCGAATTATGCTCCGCCATATTGATGTCGCATTTCTACCTGAGATGTGCGAGGTGTCTAAACGATAAACGAAGAAAAAATCCACCAATAGGATTTCTCATTTGCTGGCTTTGTAAAACGCAGCTCTCTTATTGGTGGAATTCTTCCCCACTCACCGCTTAGCTACTTCGCACATCCCTGGTGTGAACTTGTGAAGTAGCTAACCTGGACACGGACAGCCTTACGTTTGACGTTTGACGTTGACGTATTAGAATTTAGAATCCTTAGTTTACATGTTGTCTTTTGCTTCTTAGAACGTAATAAAGTCATAAACATTTGTCTGTAGGTGTGCCAGTTCATCCTAGACGACTACATAGCCAGTGGGCAAGGTGCTTGGGCAAATATCTGCGTAACGCAACCGCGACGTATCTCAGCCGTCAGCGTGGCCGAGCGAGTGGCCAGCGAGCGGTGCGAAGACCTGGCCAACAGTATCGGGTAAGTGTGTTAATCTTATCAATAGCCTATAGCAGACTACAGCTTCCAGTTCACCCCAGACAACATCTTCAGGTCGTCGGTCTAACGCTGCGTTTGCCGATTCACGGTGTCCTCTCAAGGACTTGTTTATTGGACAGATTTCCCCCAAAAAGGGTGGTAACAGGCACGATATATGGATAGCGGGTCAGTGTGTGTAGTTCTTTCTCTAGGTTGATGGGGTTGCCCGTGACGTTCTTTGAGTAATGCACAGGCACAGATTAAGAAATTAAACGCCATTTTGGTAATCTGTGGTTCGTTAAAACCTCGTAAGCTGTAAAAAATATCATTTTATTAACACAGTGTACTGTAAAGTGGAATTGCACCTATTTGCTGTTTGACCTTTTAAACTATAAGCTCTATTAAACGTTAACTAACTTAGTTCAATATAAACGTCTACAAGTTCCGAAAATAAGCTATTTAACTTTGTTATTGTCATCACCCTCCTCGCCTTTTCCCAATTATATTCAGGTCGGCTTCCCGTCGAACCAGATGGGGCTGAACATCAGTATTTAACACGGAGCGACTGCCACCTCCGCTAACCCAGTTTTCGTGTAATACTGACATTCGGAAGTTAGACTAGTATGGAACTTTGTTATTGTAATAGAACTAATTTGATACATTGTTTCGCAGCTATTCAGTCCGCTTCGAATCGATGTTGCCTCGTCCGTACGGGTCTATAATGTTCTGCACTGTGGGCGTGTTGCTGAGGAAACTCGAGGGCGGTCTGCGAGGTGTCAGCCATGTGCTTGTGGATGAGGTACGTTATATATGACGTCACACAGCTTACAGGTACTGGCGCAGTTCATGGGTGGAATCAGGATAGTCGAGATTGAAAAAAGGCCAATTCTCGTAATTAAAAACGTTTAAAATATAGCTCCAAGCTTGAGATTAGCTTTAAATCTCAATCTGCGGACAGCAGATGTTCCTGTTTGTCGGGTTTTTTGTGACACTTAGGTCATTAGTGAACAATAAACAACAATCCCAAACATATACCGTCAGGAGATTGCGATTTAAAGCATTGAGATAAGCTTTTAAACATTAAATTATGCCTCAAAAATTTAAATTCCAAGTTTTTATTTCAAATAGGCACAGTAAATGAGAAATGTTGAGAATTTATTTGCATGGTTCCAAAAGGTAGATCCTTTGGAGAAGAGCCGGCAAAAAACACCATGGATAAATAATATGTGGTACAGTCTGGTATTACCACAATCTGATCGAAGTTTAGTGAGAACAATGTAGGTTAATGTAATATTCAATTTAATTCAGTATTGATAAACCCTTCCCGAAACTTCTAAAGTCATCTCGCCATTCTGCAGCTGAGCGTTAAACTATATATAGAAATTTTAATCGCTTGATTCCCGAAAAGGGGTCATTGTACTCATCATTATGAACAACTTTTACTATGGGACCAACACTGTAATCGCGAAAAAAAATCAGGTGGTCCCTACATTTTATCGATTTAAGTGAACACAAATGTAGGAACCAACTGATATTTTTTCGCGATTTCAGGGTTGGTTCCATAGTAAAAGTAGTACCCTTATTAATGGGAACTTGCACTGCAGTTACGAATCGTTCGATTTTCGTCGGATCCATTCGGCCATCGTCTGAATTATACATATAATTCACAATTTCCGTTTGTTCCAGGTCCACGAACGTGACGCAGACACCGACTTCACACTAATCTTGCTCCGTGATATGGCTCACACGTACCCAGACCTGCGCATCATTCTTATGTCGGCCACCGTCGACACCACGCTCTTCACTAAATACTTCGGCGATTGTCCTGTTATTGAGGTAAGCAGACAATCACTTTTAAGGCCCGGACTCCACCAAACCGGAGGGAGAAGAGATGTGTCGCAAGACTAGACGCCGCTTAAACAAAGTTTTGCATGGGAAAGCAGTCGTAAAATGATGGCGGGGACCGGGGGGCGGACGGTGCGTCATGATTGGTCGGGTCAAAAGTTCGGTGGTACGATTCCGTGTGATTGGTGCCGTTAACTGACGGACTAACGTCCTGATTGGCAGCGGGGCGTACCATATGCGTTGTGACCGGGGGTGTCCGGCTAATTGGCGTCTAGAAGCTTACTGGTCTGTGGTCGCAAGCCACCAATAGCGTTGCGTTAGATATAGAATTGCGTTGAAGCTAGGCGGTGACATGTGAAAATAACGCAATCCTATTAGTTGTTCGACACATTTCCGCTCTTCTCCGCTTTGGTGGAGTCTGGGCCTTAGCAGGGTCTGCTGCAACCATGTTGTGTTTTTTCTAAAAAAAGTTAAAAAAGAAGCAATTTTTTTATTGTTACAGCAGATAAAAACATTGTTCACTTCATATCGCAGCAGATATTTTTGAGGATTATGTTTATAAAATCCCCTTATCTCTTCTCATGGGTGTCGTAAAAGGCGACTAAGGGATTCACCAGAGGATGGGCAGCAGCGTTCTCTGAGTATTTAACCAACCAACTGCGATCGCCAACCCGCCTGCCAAGCGTGGCGATTATGGCATATCCCCCCCTTAATTGGGGGAGGCCTATGTCCAGTAGTGGACGCTTTTCGGCTGAAATGATGATGTTTATAAAACAATGTTTTATTAAAAATTTTGGTGTAGCGGATCAGCCTTTAGACAGAGGCAAAATCGCTGGCACTGTCGCGCAACTGTCAAACTATAAGTATAAAACAGATATGGGAACATTTCTTAGCCAAAACTCTTGCTATGTAATGTTTATTTATCTTTACTTAACATTTGTCATTCGTTTTTCGAACGAGCCTGAGCCTGGTGTTTGATACCAACTCGCCACTATTTGCCACCTGAAATCTTCAAAACAGTTTCGACCACTTATATGAGCCGTCAAACTGCCACGTTAGTGAGTAGCCAATGGAAATTTTTATTCCGACTAATTTGACAGATCTAAAATTGTTGCCATCCCTTTCTTGTATCTACTATTAGTAAAAGAGAGGGATAGTTTAAAATAAGTTTAGTTCGTGAACAAGAGAATCGACACCCTTAGGCAGGAGTGTCGATTCTCTTGTTAAACAACAACAACCGTTAAACTTCTCTTCTTCCGATTCTCTTCTTTCTTTCGGTTCTCTTTTTCCGATTGGCCCTACCAAGAGTGGTAGGGCCAATCGGATTGCAATACCCCGCCTCAACTAGTGGCAGAATTTATTGTATGCATTATATTTAACATTAGGTGTTTATTGGGCTGTATGGTTGATGCGTATAAAACAGGGCCCTGACAGTCGTTAGTTCGTTTTCCTGCCACATGTCGCCACCTGTCGCGGTTTCGTTTTTTTTTGTCTGTGGGATGTTTGATGCCATGACGTTCTAGTTACTATTGTCTTTGATTATTGTGTTAACAGCTGATCGAGTGCCAGTATTATCGTATTATCTTGTAATATATTCGCTGTTTTAGCTTGAGTTATTTCTTCGAGACTCCAAATTCGACACAGTTTACTGATAAGATAATTCGCGAGTTACCGCTTCTGTTTTCAGTGCAGTATTGTGCGTGAACTTTTCGTCATAGGAAACAAGTGAAACTAATGCTATTTCTTATCCCCAAGAATGATAATTTAGAGCTTTGTTGTTGACATTCTTTGTGCCTACAAAATATAATATGAAAATGATGATGATCCTGTTTTATTTCCCTTAATCTAATCTTAAAAAGTACCTACCTATAACAACAGTATATGGAGCTATGACGACCTATAAATATAGCTATAGCTAGCTACCTACCTACACGCGATAGTAGCGACAAAACACCGGGCGGCAGTTTAGTGAAACTAAGCTCCGAGTCACTGTCGCATCTGTAGCTAGCTACTAATATAATCTGTGGTATAAACCAAGAAAGCCTGATCTGAAGCATTAGTCACTTCCCCCAGGTCCCAGGCCGCACGTTCCCCGTGCAGCAGTACTTCCTGGAGGACTGCGTGGAGCTCACCAAGTTCACGCCTCCTCCCGACACACGCAAACGCAAGGCGTCAGGCAAGAAAGCCAATTCCAAGGACGATGAAGAAGACGACGATGAAGGTAAGTTTGAAGCTAGCTGCTACTCGATCGGTATTTTTTACTAGATCCAGGGGGTCTACTCGCGTTTGACGATTTTCGATTAATCGTGACTACATTCGTTTTAAGATAATAATATGAAATAACAAATAATAATATATAAAATATATATGATAAACTTCCGCCAGTGATAAAAAACTAAGAAATAGTATATCAGCAATATTTTTATAAAAAAACTAAAACAACTCGTAATAAATAAATGTTATTATGATATAAACGAATTTTTGGATAATAATTTTACATAAAATACAATAACTAGTTACCTACTTGGTAATAAACTATGTAAAAGTGATTCCTCCTCTCCTACTTTTTGCCGTGCCCGACACACCTATAAATACTTGTGGAATGCAATAAATGAATTGAGTATTGAGTATATGTATAATGTACTATAAGTAATCGAATGGAATGGAGAGAGCTATGCTCGGAGTGTCCCTGCGTGATCGAATCAGAAATGAGATTCGCAGGAGAACGAAAGTAACCGATAGAGCCCGAAGAATTGCCTAATTTAAGTAGCAGTGGGCGGGGCAGATTGCTCGCAGAACGGATGGCCGATGGGGCCGTAAAGTTCTGGAGTGGCGACCGCGTACTGGAAGGCGCAGCGTGGGTAGGCCCCCCACGAGGTGGACCGACGACCTGGTGAAGGTCGCGTGAATCCGCTGGATGCGGAAAGAGCAGGACCGGTCGTTGTGGCGATGCTTGGGGATGTCCAGCAGTGGTCGTCTTTCGCCAGAAATGATGATGATGATGAAGACACTGGCTCAGGAACGCATTACGTGCAGTTTTGTCCAGTACTCCATGAAGGAGCAGTCAGCCTCCATTCTCCCAGCAATGAGTTGCAGGAAGCTTTTGGGGCTGCTATTCTTTTGCGATGTATCGCTGTAAAGCCATCCTCTTGTGCGTCTGCATAATTTTTTTTTTTTTTTTTAGTTTCGCAAACTGGACGTTACGACATTATATTTAATAAATAACATGTGCGGAAAATCATGGTAGTCGAACGGCCTTCTAGGTGCGAACACGACATGCATACGAATATCACACTCAAAATAATTACAATAAAACACGGAAGTTACAATAAAACACAGGATTACAACAAAGCAACAAACACTGCACAAACATTAACACAAAACGAACAAGCAAATTATTACAATTTGGTGTTGAAATATTTTTTTTACATACGTGATGCGCTACAAAAGCGTGGCAACCCCATCAACGTCCGGAACGCATTATTGGATTATTGTATTGTTTATGAATTCAATGTTTTTGTGTGTGTTATCCAGGTGGAAATGATGAGCAGGATGAGGATCTTAACAAGAACTGTCAGCTCTCCGGCAACTATTCACCACAAACCTCTAAATCTATGGCGATGCTCTCTGAGAAAGATGTGAGTATTCTGTTCGAGGAAAGAGGGAGTTATCTTAGAAACCTTGGTCACTTAGGGTTACTCTGAAGGACATTACTAAAGTTCCATGGTGCCCATAGACTTGAGAAGTTACGAATAAAAGATGATGCTTATCATATACAATTCCGTCCGTCCGTGTCCGTGTGGTGCCGGACTTAAAGAATAGCACCACCCTTATCTCTTCTCATGGGTGTCGTAAAAGGCGACTAAGGGATTCACCAGAGGATGGGCAGCAGCGTTCTCTGAGTATTTAACCAACCAACTGCGATCGCCAACCCGCCTGCCAAGCATGGCGATTATGGCATATCCCCCCCTTAATTGGGGGAGGCCTATGTCCAGTAGTGGACGTCTTTCGGCTGTAATTATGATATACAATTAGATGAAGGCAATGCGTTGCAATCTATTTTAATAAACGGATGATACTCCACAGATGTTTATTCAATAAAATGTTAACTCTTTTGAGATTAATGTTTTGCTTACAAAACTTATGTCAAACAACTGGTTGCTTAGCAACTACTATGCCTGTAGATGTAAAGGTGCCAAAAAGAGATTGGCTATCTTTAACAGTGGTGCCAACGTAATCTACTACTATTATAAAATTGTTAAATGTCAGTTGTCTGTTTGTTTGTTTGTTTGTTCCAGCATCACTATAAAACTACTAGACCGATTTTGTTGAAAGGGTTTGTGACTAAAAACTTATGATTTGACTTAAAAACTGGTATGTATTTTACCTCGCTACGATGACGGGAACCGGTGATTTTTAATTATATTTTTCTACAACATTTTGCATACATCAAGGTAAATAAGGCGCTCATATCCAGCTGTCATTCACACGCATGCGCTCTGGCGCGCGCCTCCATAGAGAAAATACGGCTGCTAAAGAAATTGCATTAAAAACTTTTTGGTCGGGCCGAATTTTATAGAGTAGTAAAAAAAATCCTGTCGTATGTGGGTGGTGCCATCTTGGAAATGCAGTCTTTTGAGCCAACCGAAAATCAGAATCTTTCGACTTACAGACAAGGACCGGAAGCTACCTCTAAATTGCGATTTCTCTAATTTTTTGTATGAAAAGCAATAAAATTTAGAAGTACCTAAACGTTGTTATATTGTATCCATCTTAATATACCTACGAATAAGCATAAAGTTATCTTGGTGTAATTAAAAAAATACTATTTTCAGTCTACAATTTTTAATTACCTTCTTCTTCAAGTATATTATCTTATCTTCTTAATCTTAACTATTATAAAATTGTAAACGTCTGTTTGTTTGTTTGTTCCAGCATCACGCTAAAACTACTGGACCGATTTTGATGTTTTTTTTTTTTGTTTGAAAGCTGATGATCTGACTTAAAAACTGGTATGGGTTTTGAGAAAGAAAGAAAGAAAGAAAAAAAGAAAAAAAAAATCGTGGGTTGCGTACTCACCCGACCGATCGAAGCTTCTATGCATTTGCACGAGCGGATAGTAATGTACGATGGAGTGGAGTGGAGTGGAGTGGACAGGGGATGGGACTGGGGATGGGACTGGGGACGGGACAGGGGACGGGACTGGGGACGAGACAGTGGACGGGACAGGGGACAGGAAATGGGACGGGACATGAGACGGGACATGGGACAGGACAGTGGGACGGCACATGGGACTGGACATAGGATGGGACATGGGACAGGACATGGGACAGGACATGGGACAGGACATGGGACATGGGACGGGACGATAGTGATTTAGTGATATAGTGAGACAGTGGGACAGTGGGCCGTGGGACAGTGGGATAGTGGGACAATGGGAAAGTAGGACAGTGGCAGCGGGACGGTGGGGCGGTGGGACAGTGGGGCAGTGGGGCAGTGGGGTAGCGGGGCAGCGGGGCAGTGGGCCAGTGGGATAGTGGGGCAATGGGGTAGCGGGGCAGTGGGGCAGTGGGGTTGTGGGGCAGCGGGACAGCGAGGCAGCGGGACAGTGGGGCAGCGGGCAGTGGGGCAGCGGGGCTGCGTGCCAGGGGGGCAGCGGGGTGGTGTGGTACCGGGGCAGTGGACCAGTGGGATAGTGGGGCAATGGGGTAGCGGGGCAGTGTGGCAGTGGGGTTGTGGGGCAGCGGGACAGCGAGGCAGTGGGACAGTGGGGCACCGGGGCAGTGGGGCAGCGGGGCAGCGTGGCAGCGGGGCTGCGTGCCAGGGGGGAAGCGGGGACGTGTGGTACCGGGGCAGCGGGGCAGTGGGGCATCGGGATAGTGGGGCAGCGGGGCAGTGGGGCAGTGGGGGCGGGGCAGCGAGGCAATGGGGCAGCGGGGCAGCGTGCGAGCGGAGCAGCGGGGCAATGGGGTACCGGAGCAGCGGGGCTGTGGGGCAGTGGGATAGTGGGTCAGCGGGGCAGTGGGGTAGCGGGGCAGCGGGGCGGCAGCGGGTGCGGGGCAGCGAGGCAGCGGGGCAGCGGGGCTGTGGGGTACCGGGGCAGCGGGGCAATGGGATAGAGGGGCAGCGGGTCATTGGGGTAGCGGGGCAGCGGGGCAGTGGGGCAGTGATGCAGCGGGGCAGTGGGGCAGCGGGGCAGTGGGGTAGCGGGGCTGCGGGGCAGTAGGGGAGTGGGGCAGCGGGGCAGGCAGTGGGATAGTGGGTTAGCGGGGCAGCGGGGCTGTGGGGCAGCGGAGCAGTGGGTTACCGGGGCAGTCGGGCAGTGGTATAGTAGGCAGCGGGGCTATGGGGCAGCGGGGCAGTGGGGCAGCGTGGCAGCCGGACAGAGTGGCAGCGGGGAAGCGGGGCTGTGGGGCAGCGGGGCAGGCTGTGGGGCTGTGGGACAGTGGGGTAGCGGGGCAGTGGGATATTGGGGCAGCGGGGCAGCGGGGCAGTGTGGCAGTGGGGTAGCGGGGCAGCGGGTCAGTGGGGGGCAGCGGGGCAGGCTGTGGCAGTGGGATAGTGGGCAGCGGGGCAGTGGGGTAGCGGGGCATTGGGGCAGTGGGGTAGTGGGGCGGTGGGGCAGCGTGGCAGCGGGGCAGTGGGACAGCGGGGCAGTGGGGCAGCTGGACAGCTGGGCAGCGGGGAACTGGGGCAGCGGGGCAGTGGGGCAGCGGGGCAGTGGGACAGTGGGATAGTGGGGCAGTGGTGCAGCGGGGCAGTGGGGTAGCGGGGCATTGGGGCAGTGGGGAAGCGGGGCAGCGGGGCAGCGGGACAGCGGGACAGTGGGACAGTGGTCTGGACTGGAATGGACTGGACTGGACTGACGTGGGTTAGCAGAATTTAACGCGAGCGGAGCCGCGGGTAAAAGCTAGTACATTATAAAATCATAGAGTACTTAAAGGGATTGGTCAAAGATATGATGTCAAAAGAATTATCATAGCCGCTCACGTTATTATCGTTGATTAGCTATTTAAAATAAAAAATGTTTATTGTTCTGTCTGCATTAAATACGATGAATAGTAAGAAATGATAAAATACGAATGTTATTGTCGTATATTTTTTATATTTGTAACAGACGTAGGCTATTCCTAGCTATATCCTTTCAAAATTGCTAATAAAATAACCCATTTTTTTAACATGATGTGCAACTTGTATGGTACTAATTAATTTGGATTAAAGAGTACGAATTAATAAAATAAAATTGTCGACGGAGCGGAATACAGCATATCCTCAGTGAAGGATTTAAATAATGTTTTTTATAAACTACCATAATCCCTGTGGAGTGAAGAGTAATAATGGAGTTAAAACATGCAAAACAAATGCAGGGTGGGTTGCGGAACATTGAGCCAACCATGGTATAATAAGATGTTTCACCAGGTATTCTCTTCCCGCAATGACAGCGCGGTGCCTCTGAGCTACGTCACGATCAGTGTTGCCGTTGATTGATATCTTCAATATACTTAAGGAGATTTTTGTCCATAATGAATATTAAATAAATTCCTAACTAGCCTAACTATTTGTTATCTCTTGTTATTCATCTAATTAGTTATTAAAGGAGACTGTATAAAATTACTAGTTCAAAAGTGTTTCTTAAATAAGCAAGTAAATGAAAAATATCATTTTGCTCGGTAAATTTATTTTCACAAAGTGGCAGCACATCAAACTGACAAGTGTGACGCTAACCGCCCGCTATTGGCTCCACGGCTGATGACGTAGTACGGAGGCAATCACGTGACCTAGCTGTCACGGGAAGAGACTACTTGGTGTTATTATACCATGGAGCCAACAAAATCTTATGTTCCATCGACTCTATAGGAAGAAAACTTGTTTTTTATTTTCAGCTAAGCTTCGAGCTGATAGAAAGCCTTCTCTTATACATCCGCGACCTCAAAACCGAAGGCGCTGTCCTAATCTTCCTGCCAGGTTGGAACTTAATCTTCGCATTGGCCAAACATTTGTCGTCACACCAAGTATTTGGCAATACGTCAAACTATGTGATACTGCCGTTGCACAGTCAAATTCCTAGAGAAGATCAGAAGAAAGTGTTTGTTACACCGCCGCCGGGTATGACTAAGGTAAGAAAATTACGTTTACTTTATAGGTGTATTTATTGGGGTCATGTCTGGAATAAATCAGAAAGCATATTTTCTTAATATTTTTAGCACATTTAGTACAGTACACTTCAAATATAATTTTCTGCTACAGAAACAGCAGCGTTCGGGAAGCTACGCAATATCTTCTCGTCCAAAATACCGCAGTGTCTCAAGACGAAAGTCTTTGACCAGTGGGTGTTGCCAGTACGGTACTGAAACGTGGTCGCTCACAATGGGCCTGATAAGAAGGCTCAAAGTCACTCAAAGGGCAAAGGAGAGGGCTATGCTCGGAGTGTCCCAGCGTGATCGAATCAGAAATGAGGAGATTCGCAGGAGAACGAAAGTAACCGACATAGCCCGAAGAATTGCCAAACTTAAGTGGCAGTGGGCGGGGCACATTGCTCGCAGAACGGATGGCCGATGGGGCAGTAAAGTTCTGGAGTGGCGACCGCGTACTGGAAGGCGCAGCGTGGGTAGGCCCCCCACAAGATGGACCGACGACCTGGTGAAGGTCGCGGGAGTCCGCTGGATGCGGAAGGCGCAGGATCGTTCGTTGTGGCGATGCTTGGGGGAGGCCTATGTCCAGCAGTGGACGTCTTTCGGTTGAAATGATGATGATGATAATCGGCTGTGCTATGAATGCCTGCTTTCATACAACCGTTGCGTGCAGATGCTGAGGGTGTATTTCCAACAGAGCTGTGCGATAAAGCTGAGTTGTGAGCGAGCAAAAGATGCACCAATAGCAGAGCTGCGCTGTGCGAGGCTAGCAAAATGGAGCAAGCCTATTGGTGGATTTTCCTTGCTCACCACTCTGCTTTCTCACAAAGCTCTGGTGAAAAGCCATCAGATATTCAATCTGGCCTCAACCCAATCCATGAACTCGAATTGACGCGTTGACGCCGAAAATCAAAATACTTTGATATTTTTGTTCAATCCAGCAATCTATACCATTACACGATCAATTTGACATCAATCTAATCAAGGTCACGGATTGAACTGATGCCAGATTGACATCACCTAAGTCTTCTTTTGCCGAAACATACGATTTTCTTTTAAATTTTTAAATACATTGCGTTTGACGTTGACAGCGCCTTTATTTCGTAAGCAGTAGGGGTGGTTTTCTGACTCGGCTGTTGCCGCAGTCATGCGGTCGACTATCATCATCCTCCGCGCCTTTTCCCAATTATATTGGGGTCGGCTTCCAGTCTAGCCAGATGCGGCTGAACATCAGTATTTTACACGAAGCGACTGCAATCAGACCCCCGCAACCCACTTACTGAGTAATACTGACATTCGGAGGTTAGACCAGTTGTCAGACTTTCAGACTTCTGACTACCCGTAACGACTGCCATAGATATTCGTATGACAACCGCGACCGACAGCTTAACGTGCTCTCCAAGGCACGGAGGGGTCTCGATGTGTAACGAAACGGTCACCCATCCACAGACTGACCGCGGCAAGTGCAGCTTAACCTTGCAGATCATACAATCCGGTCAGTCGTTGCTTCACTACGAGCCCCTCATGCGGTCGACTATACTTTTCTTATATTTTATGTCAACTGTACTTTCTCTATATTTTACCTGTGTTTTTTTATTTGACTTTCTTTGCAACCCTACCTGTTAGTTACCTGTTTGTGTTCTGTTTCACTGGTATTTTAATGTTACGTGCCGTTAACTGGGACGATAAGCCATTTTTCTTTCTTTTCCAGGTGATCCTCTCCACGAACATAGCAGAAACGTCGATCACTATCAACGACGTGGTCTACGTCATAGACTCGTGCAAGGCCAAGATGAAGTTGTTCACGTCACATAACAACATGACCTCCTACGCTACCGTGTGGGCCAGCAGGACTAATCTCGAACAGGTAATAAATATACAAGATGTTGCTCTGTAACCGTGCCATATTTCTAGAGCAAAGGATGAATAATGTGTTATTCATCTAAAAATACTGTAAAAAATCTACGACTAATACCCAAATTTTCACTTAGAAACACAGCGAGGGGTGAGAATAAAGCCCGAATTACTCTGAACATAAATCATCGGCGGCATTGTCAACAGTGGCGGCTGTACCTTAAGTGCACTCGTGCGCTGCACTACCAGTTCATAAATTCATAATACCTTTAAAAAGAATCACAAAATATCTAAAACATCAATATTACGCACCTACTTTATATTTCCGAATAGTTATGAAGTAACGACAAATCAATTTAACCTCTAAACTGAAGAAGTTAAAACTTATTTTAGCTCGAACAAAAAAGTCCCGTGCGCTTCGCGGAGCGCACGCAGAGCGCTCATACAACATCTATGAAATACGTGCTAAATCACCTGGCGCGTGAGACGGAAGATAAATAGTACATTTACTATTAAGTAACTGGCCTAGATTAGTGCGCCGCACGGCCCGAATATTACCGAGATTGACCGATCGTTGACGAAATGAACACGATGCGACCCGGCCGAAGGGCGGTGGGGGCGTTGCCCTCTAATTGTCTTAGTTCCCGCTTCTCGTTTTGTTATTATTTAGTGTTTTTACGTTACTGTGACTTTGTATTGTTGTAAAAATGAGCATTGACGACTTAGTAGTAGTATTGATTAAACGCAATAATATAACTTTTTAAAACAACTTTTCTTAGTTTAAAAGTGAATTAAACAATAAAAAGCAATGGTTCTGTGGATTTCTTTTATTTTCTTAATACGTTTTTGGTGGAGAGTCGATTTGGACGGACACTGGTATTCAAGATTTTTATTGTATTTTAAATCATATTTATTGTATCGTAAATAAAACAATACAGTGCACCACCGGTTCTCTGAATCAGCAGCCGCCACTGATTGTCAAAGGGTGGAAATACCATGCAAATTTTTTAGTGGTATCGCACGCACCGTTTTTGTGTCGCACGCGGCGCACGGAGGGAATATGTTTATTTACAAATAGGTATTTAAATAAATAAAAAGTTTGGTTTTGATTTTTTTATTGATTCGTGTTCAGTATCAGTGGTATAGTCACCTCCTTAAATATGGCACGAATACAGATCAACATGTTGTATTACAAGGTACAGTCGACTGCATGACAGTGGTAACACTTCAATTCGAAAACCCCCCTTACTGCTTACGAAATAAAGGTGCTGCTAATGTCAAAGTGTTACTACCGACGTGCGGTCGACCGTACCTTAACTTATTACAAATGTAAGACGTGACATCTAGCTTTCTCGTATCTTAAATTTCATCTAGACACGGGGACCTAGGACCTGATGACATAGATGCCTAGAATGTTAAAAAAAATTGTATTTCAAACGCTCAATACAGTTGACGGCCAGTAACAACACCGTCACTGACGGTAATAGGCTAAAATAGTCTATTAGCATGTGTAAAAAGTGATACATTAGTTGTTTCAATAAATCATGCCATGGAAAGTTAAATTGCCTGTTTTAGAAGTCACTACGGTACGTAAATTTTTATATAGTGCAAACCTCAAACAACCTAAAAAAACATCACAAATATCTGAGATTTGTTTTCTTCTAAATCATAAAATTGCATGCTTTTAGAGTTACTGTAAATTCTCTAGTAGAAAGCGTATAAAGCGAAGAAAGTCGTGTCAAACCTGATGCACTGAAACTCGTCGAGATTCACGATTCGCTGATGTACTCCATTTTACTATAATTGATTTAAATGTAACATGGTATAATCGATTCTTCTAGTGATTATGAACCAACTCCTTCTAGGTGTGCACTATACTAAGCATAGAAGGGGCTCGTGGCCTTAGCAAACGTGTGGATTGTACGATCTGCAAGGTTAAGCTGCACTAGCCGCGGTCAGTCTGTGGATGGGTGACCGTTTCGTTACACATCGAGGCCCCTTTGTGCCTCGGAGAGCACGTAAAGCCGTCGGTCCTGCGCCTGATCTCTCTCAGGTCGTGTCGAATTGTCGTCCCATCGGATTATGAGAGTGAGGGAATAGAGGGTGCACCTGTGTTTGCGCACACACTTGTGCACTATAATATGTCCCGCGCAGATGGCTAGTCTCCATTGAGATTGGCCGCCGTGACCGAAATTCGGCCGGGAGGTCATTATTATTATACTAAGCATCCACAGTTCGTGAGCTCCTGGGTTTGATTCCAGGGTCGGACAAAAAGTGTTTCTGGGATTTTTTCGAGTCACGAAGATAGCCGTGCTATTCTTCCGAACCTCGGAGAGCACGTAAAGCCGACAGTCCTGCGCTTGATCTCTCTCCGATTGTGTCGGAATGCCGTTCTAACGGATTATGAGCGAGCTCAGTCACTGTTTTCATTTAAAAAATAGTTCAAGAACCTTTCCAAATAGATTGTAATTTATTAAGACATTGCCTATGTACCCAATCTCTATTCTAAATTGTAAGATTATTTATATATATTTATGATACCTATATGTGTAATATATTTTGTGCTATTTATTTATTTTAGTTTATTAACATGCAGTAGAACGCCATGGACTGCCCCCATTATCTAGATCAATTATTAAATCAATCAATTCAATCAATCAAATGTTATTCAATTATTGTCTTCTTTGTCCATCCAAAGGTTGTCTGGAAGATATCGCTTTTAGCGATAGGACCGCCCATATACCCATAATTTATACGTTGTTCCTGTTTACTACTATTTTCATGGTGTGACAATAAAGTATATTCTATCTACCTATATATCTATGAGAGTGAGGGAACAGAGACTCTGTTCTCTGTCAAAGAGTGTACCTGTGATTGCACTCACACTTGTGTGTACTATAATATGCCCCGCGCAGATGGCTAGTCTCCGTTGAGATGGGCCGCCGTGACGAAAATTAGCCCGGGAGGACATATGCCTAAAAATAAGGTTGTAGATTAACGGCCAAAATTAATATCCAATCTATCCACGATTTGCCCTACTAGAGATAGGAATTTGACATAAGCTCCATACAAAATATGTCACATTTTTAGATAGATTGGATATTAATTTTGGCCATTAAAATACTTCATACAGCTGGTATGCATTCTAAAACTCTGATACAGCACCGCCTTTAGTCCTTTTATTCTATCGAAGATTACTCGAGTTATCTAGAGCAGCCTTTCCCAAAGTGGGCGATAACGCCCCCTTGTCGGCGCTGCAGGCCTAAAGAGGGGCGGTAAGGCTTGGGGGGCGATTTGTAATTTTATCTAGGTAGGAGGACTCTTAGACACCGACTGAATTCTACGACTTTCGACTACAACTTGTGAACATCAACTAATATTAATTACGAGATAGCTCAAACTTGGCTAGATATTTCTCTCCGCGTAGTTCATATATCTGTCCTGTTTTATTGAATCTATATACTATAATAAAACTGTAAAGGTCGAAAAGTCTGTACATTGAGTTTTTTTTCGCGAAAACCGGCTAGGGGGACTAGAAATAAGCTATAGAACACGAATCAATCGTTTAAAAAAATTATGTCTGTCTGTTTGTTACCTCGTCACGTGAAAACGGCTGAACGGATCGTAATGAAACTTAGCATTTTTATTGGTATTAGTCTAACTTAAAATATAGGGTATGTTTTATCTGAATCGGTTGAGTAGATCCAGCGATACAGCTTGACCCCTCTATTGTATTAAGTTGCATACAAAGTAGAGGTCATGATTGTTGGTTGGATGCAGGTTGCAGGTTCCTAAAACTACAACTGGATTCTATTAGTATAAAAAAATATAGAAAAAAAAATAAAGAAAAAAAATGAAATATAAATATAGAATGAAAATATAGAATAACATAACATAGCCCATCACTGTCCCGCTGCTGGGCATGGCCCTCTTCTTGGAATGAGAAGAGTTAAGGAACTGGATATTGTTAGTGTAATAGATTATCATAACATAATCAGCTCATTACCTACTGCCCCACTGCTAGGCACGGACCTCTTCTCGGAACGAGAAGAGTTAGAAACTAGAAAATATAGAATAACATAACGTCGTCAACCCATTACTGTCCCAATTAGTATTCTAGAATAACATAACATTACCAGCCCATTACAGTCCCACTGCTGGACACGGGCCTCTTCTCAGCATAAGAAGAGATGTGGTTAGTGTTATAGAATAACATAATCAGCCCAATTACTTCCCACTGCTGGGCACGAGCGTCTTCTCGGAATGAGGGAGTTTAGGGCTAATTCCATGAAATTCCATCACCTTAGCCAACCGGCTAAGGTGATGGAATTTCACCAACCGGTTGTAAAAACAAAATATAGTATGGTCGGTAAATAGTGTAATCGTCTGTGTAGGCGCTTATATGTATATATTTGAAGATATTGTGTTCATAATTATGACACGATGTTATTTTCCGACATCCACGCGGACGGAGTCGCGGGCACAGCTAGTAAATAAATAAATTTGAATAAAAGATATTCTGTCTGAATACTATAAAGTTGCGTTTCAATAATCATTCTCATTGGCAGGTGTAGCCCGTAAGAGTTAACTTGAGACCTGAGGGCCGTTGTGTACTACCTACTGCGCTTAGGTCTCAAGTTAAATCTTGCGGTTTATAGTAAGTCTCGTTAAGAATGAATTTTTAATCTCCGCTAATATAGCTCACAATAATTAATTAATTTAATTTGAAGTTATAGTGGTTTTTAAGTAGGTGAAAAAATGGGGGCGCTAAAAAATAATTTATTCTCAAAGTAGACGAAATAAGTTTGGGAACCACTGATCTAGAGTAATGTGAAACCCAGTGTGTAAATTCCCTTTTTACATACATACATACATATTATCACGCCTGTTTCCCATTGGGGTAGGCAGAGACTATGGATTTCCACCTGCTACGATCCTGACACACCTCTTTCGCTTCATCTACGTCCATTAACCTCGTCATGCATGCTCGTCGGTTTAGAGAACTCTTAACCTGGCATTTTTTGAGAACATCCGCGATTTGATCGCGATACGTTCGCCGAGGTCGTCCCCTTCCAACTCTTCCATCCACACTCGCTTCATATACTTGTTTCGTCAATCTCCTCTCGTCCATCCTCTCTATATGTCCAAACCATCTTAACATACCTTTCTCAATCTTTGTGACTACATCTTCTTTCACTCCACAACGCTCCCTTATCATGTTATTCCTTACTTTATCTCTCAAAGTTACACCACACATACTTCTCAAAGCTCTCATTTCTACTGCATTTATTCTGCTTTCATGTTTCTTCTGCCATACCCAACTTTCACTACCATACATAAGTGTAGGCACTAACACTCCCCCATGAACAGCCAGCCGTGCCTTTTCCGACACTTTGCGGCTGTTCATGAAGGTGTGTAGTGCCCCATTCACCTGATTACCAGCACTCACTCTCCTTTCAATATCCTTCACATGCTTGCCATCTCTCGTAAACATGGAACCCAGGTATACAAAATCTTTCACTTGTTCCACCTTTTCGTCACCTATCAAAATATTGCACTCTGTCATAACTTCTTCCTTTTCAAAAACCAAAACTTTTGTCTTACTAACATTAACTTTCATTCCTTTACTCTTCAAAGCACCATCCATAATTGTTACCATCTTCTGTAACTCCCCCTCCGACGATGCAAGGATAACTTGATCATCGGCATAGAGGAGACATTTGACAAGTAACCCATTCATTTCTAAACCATTTTCACTCTCTTTCAAATCTTTCAAACAACTGTCCATGAATAGATTGAACAGCCACGGCGACGCTACACATCCCTGTCTCACACCCATATCGATGCTGAACCAGTCAGAGTAGGCGCCGTTAATCCTGACACAAGCGCTAGAATCCGCATAGAGAGATTTCAACGCTTGAATCAGGTTGCTATTCACCCCATAGATAGACAAAGCCGACCATAGTTCATTCCTCATCACTCTGTCGTAGGCCTTTTCCAAATCCACGAAAGCGCAATAGACTTTTTGACCTTTGGCCAAACATTTTTCAGCTATGCATCGCAAGGAAAAGACCTGATCCGTACACCCCATGCCCTTTCTAAATCCCGCTTGCACATCCCATATTTTTTCATCAGTTACTTTCATCACTCTTTCAATCAAAACTTTTGCATACAATTTGCCGACAACACTTAAAAGGCTAATGCCACGGTAATTCTTGCAGTCTTGCTGTGACCCTTTTCCTTTGTAGAGCGGCACAATCACGGCCTTACACCAGTCTTTTGGTACCAGGCCATTACTCCAGCACAAGTTGAAAAGACGGTACAGCAGACTAGCCACCACGCCCTGTCAATTGTAAATTCCCTTTTTAAATGTGTTAAAATTGTTGTATTATCAGCGTAAAGGACGAGCGGGTCGTGTCCGTCCCGGTGTGTGCTTCACGCTATGCTCCAGCGCGCGCTACAACAAGCTGGAGGAACACCAGACCGCGGAGATGTTCCGCACACCACTGCATGAGCTGGCACTCAGGTAACATCGTCACATTAGTGATGATCAGTGTTTTAATACATACAACATTTGATGAAAATCATCAAATTTCTTTGATCAAAGTCACATTGAAAAAATAAATTTGACGAGATGCATACCACCCTAACATCGCCACATTAGCTTGTAAACCCCTGTTGTTTAATTATTTATATGGATATATTTTGTCCGAAATAAATGGCATTTATTATGCTAAGTCTAGATTTATCCTTTGGACGTCACTTTATAGGCCATCCTGTATAATAGACTTATGAGTGATGTCTAGGATTTACGAGAGAGGGCAAGCATGTGAAGGACATTGAAAGGAGAGGTAGGTTAAGGTGCTGGTAATCAGGTGAATGGGGCACTACACACCTTCATGAACAGCCGCAAAGTGTCGGAAAAGGCACGGCTGGCTGTTCATGTGGGAGTGTTAGTGCCTACACTTATGTATGGTAGTGAAAGTTGGGTATGGTAGAAGAAACATGAAAATAAAAATAAATAAATGAATCATCAGTCCAAACAAACGCTACATTTTTCTTACATAAGGCGTTTAATGAATAAGCAATTTCTGCGAATTTTGGTATAAAACGTCTATAATAGTTAGCAAATGCCACAAATCTTTTCACTTCGTCAACATTTTGCGGAGTGGGATATTTTTGTAGGCATTCTACTTTTGATGGGTCGGGAAATATTCCTTCTGCAGTGATCTTGTGTCCTAAATAAACTATTTCTTTGCGTAAAAATTCACATTTTAGTGGGTTTAACTTTAAGTTAACTTTTCGCAAACAGTCTAAAACTTTTATAAGGTTCTTGTTATGCGTTTCAAGGTTATTACCCACCACGATACAATCGTCAAGATATATAAAACATGCTTTATAGTTTAAACCAGACATAGCTATCGTCATTAGACGTGAAAATGAACTTGGAGACGTCTTTAACCCCATAGGACATCTTTTCATCTGGTACTGTTTGTCTGTTGTGAATGCAGTAAATTTTCTCGACTCTTCTTGTAACGATAATTGAAAGTAACCTTGGCTGAGGTCCAGTTTTGTAAAGTAGATGTTATTCGACAAGGAATCTAAAATCTCAGTAATATTGGGCAATGGAAACTTATCGTCCTGTATACGATTATTGAGTTGACGATAGTCCACCACAAGTCTCCATTTCTTTTCTCCTGACCTATCTGTTTTCTTGGGAACTAAAAGAACTGGACTTGACCATTCTGACGTGGTCTCTTCAATGATATCGTTCCTAATCATCTCTATTATTTGTTTTTGAACCTCGCCTTTTAATGCATTAGGTAACCTATAAGGCTTTATGTACACTGGGGGCGTATTTCCCTTTAACCTAATTGAATGTTCAATTAAATTTGTAGTAGAGAGCGTGTCTCCTGGCAAATGAAAAACGTCGGCATACTTGGCACACACGTTTTCAATGCTACGTTGCTCCTCCTTATTTAAATAGGTATTTAATTCTAACGACTTAAGCAAAGTTCTAACTCTATCCGAAGTTATACTATCTTCGTCAAACTTGCAAACATAAAAATTACTTAGGCAACTAATATTTAAATCAGAAACATTTATACTGACCGAACTGTCAGTCGTATTTAAAATCCTAACAGGAATAAGACCATTTTGTGGTTTAGACACTATACCCGCTGTGTACACACCTTTATAAATTTCCTTAGCTAAAACTACACAATCACTATTATGTGACGTCAGTATGTGTTTAATTACCTCGCATCGGGGCGGAATTGTAAACAAATTACTATTAACTTGAACAATAATATTCTGGTCTCGGGTTTCCAGACTCAGAGTTCCATTTTTGTAATTTAACACCGCGTTAAATCGCGTGAAAAAATCTTGACCGAGTATACCTTCTGCGGTGCAAGACAAGTTCTCAAAAACATGGAATTTTTGATGAAAAACTGTATCTTTTATAATAATATCAAGATAAACATATCCTAAAGACTCTAAATTACCACTTATTTCTTTAATAACTATCTTATCCTCGTGTATTAAATTCGACAAAATATTATTCCGCAATAAACTTTCATACTTTAGTACACATAAACTCGCTCCACTGTCAATTAATAAATTAAATATCTTTTTATTTCTAAGTTGACAATTAATTACGCAAAAATTATTAAAACTAAAAATAGAATGAGTTTCATGTTTAGTCACGAAAAAATTCTAAGTCCTCGTTGTTTGTGTCATTGTTCTGACTGTTGGACTGTTGCACGTTCACGTTATGCTGAACGCGGTTAAAATCGGAGCGGCCGCCGCGAAATTGCTGACGCTGACCACCCGTGTTTTTTCCCCGGTTGTCACCATTTGCAAAGGAAGTGCTATGACCTCTATAATTATTTTGGCCTTTATTATCATAATTATTATAAAATTTATGAAACTTCAAGTGGCTATTAGTTTGGTTAAAATTGTTTCCTCAGCCACGAGAACTTCCTTCGTAGGCAAAACCACGCCTATTATATTGGGTAGACCTAAACTGCATGACCTGGTCCTGTTGCTGGGCAGACATGGAGTGTTCGTCTACCGCAGCCCTAATGGCTTCAGGCAGTGACGTGTACTGGCGTGAG
This sequence comes from Asteroscopus sphinx, assembly GCA_949699075.1. Lineage (NCBI taxonomy): Eukaryota > Metazoa > Arthropoda > Insecta > Lepidoptera > Noctuidae > Asteroscopus > Asteroscopus sphinx. The sequence goes on along the minus strand of OX453025.1, from coordinate 14,053,544 downwards.
GCAATGATGGTGCTGAGCCGTTCGTCAGACAGACCATCACTAAACCGCTTGATCGCAGTCTTCTCATTGAGAGGACGTAAAACCTCAAAAGCAGAACTATCAACATCTGCTTGAGCAATCGTGAGGTTCACGAATAACTCTTCGAGCTCTGTACCGAATTTTTCGATACTCCTACGACCTTGAGTAGCTCTAAATAATTGTGTCTGTAACGCTACAGGCGATTTTTTGGGCAACAAATATTTTCGAATGTCCCCTACTAAACTTTGAACATCCGCATATGAAGTCTTAAGACGCAGTTTTGCGCTTTGCGAAAGACGAGTTTTTAAAACGAATTCGATTAATTGGTTGTTACTTGCATCTTTTATAAGCGAACTATATAGCAAAATACCATCAATTAACTGATTAGTCACCTGTTCCTGGCCATCCATGACCGGCAACAGCGAAATAGCTGTCTTAATATTAAACGAATCAGCCATTTTTATAAAACTATAAGACTGGTCTACTAAATTTTCAGAACACTAGGAACCTAATTTTAATTAAGTACTCTTTCAAATAATTTAATCTATTAGAATGCAACTCTTTAAGCTGCTGGGACGTGACAACTAGCACAATATTAAAATATTAACATACCTAATTTAATGTATGTAAAAATATTGCTTAACAATAAAATAAAAACTTACAGTAGGTATTAGCACACAGTAGGTATGCAGCGGTATTTTATGTAGGTCATTATGATAACGTCCGAAGTAGCGTGATTGAAGTGAAGTCTTCTTGGACTCGAACACACTCCCGGCTGCTCCTCATCGGACTCGTGCCATGTATCTCCCAGCGCCCTGCATATATCCTCACATCCTAATAGTCTTGAGCAATCTCCCGGCACCCAGCGCCAACACTCCTTTTCATTCTTGTCTAACTTGGTTCTTCCAATTTTGCTTCTTCTACAAAGGTCTTCTGTCTAGGTCCTCTGCGTCTCCTTTTTTTTTTTTTTTTTTTTTTTTTCAGGCTTCTAGTTTTTATTTTTTATATCTTCTTTATTCAGCAGACATCTTCTTCGCTCTTCGCGCAATTTACAGACTCACAGGAAAGACTGGCCATGGGTCGCCATGTAATGGAGTGACGTAGGTGCAATAAAAGAGTACTGCTCGGGTCAATGATTAATGTAATAATCCTATTAAAATGAGTGTGCAGTTACATATATAGGGCTAAGTGAGCTGCACACTACAGCAGAATAAATGCAGTAGAAATGAGAGCTTTGAGAATTATGTGTGGTGTAACTTTGAGAGATAAAGTAAGGAATAACGTGATAAGGGAGCGTTGTGAAGTGAAAGAAGATGTGACAAAGATTGAGAAAGGTATGTTAAGATGGTTTGGACATATAGAGAGGATGGACGAGAGGAGATTGACGAAACAAGTATACGAAGCGAGTGTGGATGGAAGAGTTGGAAGGGGACGACCTCGGCGAACGTATCGCGATCAAATCGCGGACGTTCTCAAAAAATGCCAGGTTAAGAGTTCTCTAAACCGACGAGCATGCATGACGAGGTTAATGGACGTAGATGAAACGAAAGAGGTGTGCTAGGATCGTAGCAGGTGGAAATCCATAGTCTCTGCCTACCCCAATGGGAAACAGGCGTGATAATATGTATGTATGTATGTAGGATTAACAAGTGTCTATCTCTCCAGCATCAAGCTCCTGCGCCTGGGCGGTATCGGGCACTTCCTGTCCAAGGCCCCGGAGCCGCCGCCACTGGACGCGGTGATCGAGGCGGAGGCGCTGCTTCGCGAGCTGGGCTGCCTCGACGCCCAGGACAACCTCACACCTCTCGGCACTATCCTCGCCAAGCTACCCATTGGTTTGTATTCTGCAGTTACCGAGTTTGGAACTTTGCGGTATTTTTGAACTAAAGTGACTTCTGTTGTACAGTACGCGTTGTATAACTGTGTCGCTGTTAATTGAGAAACAGGTGGCTGCGCAGTAGTTAATTTTGGTGATAGGCTGAGTTTATGAAGGGGTCACCCATTTCTGGGTGAAGGCCTCCTCCAACTGTAGCCATCTCTCTCATTCTTTGGTCGTCCTGTTCCAAGCATTTCCAGCCAGGGACGGTGAGGGACTTAGCTTTGATCACATCTTTAAGGAATAGATTCTGTGGCAAAGTTTCTTTATTTAGCAGTCGTATTTATCTTGAAAAATTGCACCTACACCAATTTTTTTATAGATGCCTACTATTTTTTCCTTTAACAGAGTCAAAGTGGAGTTTAATTTTAAAAGTTATACAAAAAGAACTTTGAGATCAATAATAAAAGTCATAACACTTCAATCTAACAAAACTTTACATTTTGATGTCCGAATTAACCATTCCCATTTTCTCCCCAGAACCACGCCTCGGCAAGATGATGGTCCTAGGCTTTGTCCTAGGCGTAGGCGACGCGCTAACAACAATGGCGGCCAACTCCACCACTTTTCCCGAAATCTTCGTGGTAGAAGGTCGGCGCCGCCTTTCCAACCATCAGCGAGCCTTAGCGGGTGAAAGGGCTTCTGACCATGTCGCCATGCTCAACGCTTTCCAGGTAAGTCTTATACACTGCATTGCATAAGGTTGATTATATATTTTTTAATATTTCGGGTATTTTCGTCGATCGTCTTTCCATGTCTGCGCGAACGAAGATTGACGACGCGCCTTATTTTTTGTGTCGTACTGGGGTCGTATTATGAAGTGTTAAATCCATCACTGTTCCGGTGTTAAGAGGGATGGCGCTATGAGTCCTGTATAGTTCTGTCTCTCTTTCGCAACGAAACAATGATGATTCTAACACTTGATAATACGGCCCCTGTACTGGGTCTGGAATTGTGCGGGGAATAAAGCGAAGGTCGGGCGCGGCGCACACCCGCCCGCTTCCTCAGCCCCCGATTCCTCGGAGCTCGCGCGCGGACTTTGCATGATCTAGAAATTAATTTAATTCGATTTCATGAAGAAGCTTGCAGTTTACGACATTGTATCTAATCTAAAGAATGATAAGTTGTACAGTTAACAGTTATGTTGACTTTCGAGATGTTTTTTTTTTTTTTATAACATAGGAGGGCAAACGAGCATGCGGGTCACCTGATGGTAAGCAATCTCCGCCGCCCATGGACATCCGCAACACCAGGGGAGTCGCCGATGCGTCGCAGACCTTTTAAAAAGACGCATGCTCTTTTCTTGAAGGCTCCCATGTCGAATTTGTTCGGGAAAACCGCTGACGGAAGTTGGTTCCACAGTTTTGCTGTACTAGGCAAAAAGTGGCGTGTGAAACGTACTGTAGTTGACCACCAACCATCAAGATGGTGAGGATGGAATTTAGATTTATAGCGGGTGGTACGATGGTGGAAGTCAGCGGCTGGTATAAGGTCGAACAATTCCTCAGAGCACTTCCCATTGTACATGCGATATAGGACACATAGAGATGCAACGTCTCTTCGCAAAGCTAGAGGGTCTAGCCGATTGGGAATAGCATAGTCGCCAACGATTCGAGCCGCTCTGACATTTATCTTGTATGTTAATTTTGGAGCAAATACAACTCTTTAGAATATTTTCCATAATATCAACTCACCATCGCCTCCGCCTCCGTTAAACAATCGCTTTTGCGGAGCTTAAGCATCGAAACTCCGCATCTACTTCTGCAGCCGTTAAAGCGCCTCCATTCAACCCTAGTTCTATGTTAATTAGTCTAATCTAGCAAGAATATTAATTGGTTCCAGATGTGGGAAAGAGAGCATGCGAAGGGTGAAGACGCAGAGATTAGTTGGTGCGAGTGGAAGGGGCTGCAACAGACTACCATGAGAGTCACGTCCGAAGCCAAGTATCAGCTCAACAGTTAGTATAAAGCTTTTATTTACCTTATTTATTCTATCAGAAGGATTGACCCCAGATGGCACAGGACAGGGATAAGTGAAAAAGGGAAGGGAGGCCTTTGCCCTGTAGTGGGACACTACAGGCTGATAATAATAATTCTTCAATCTTATGAGGTTCTCATTAGGCGGATGGGTCAAGGGTTTGATGCAGAAAGCGGTACTCCTTGATACGGCGCGTATTGTTAAGGTTCCTTTCTTTGGAGCCCTGATCACCGGTGGTTAGGACCCTGGACCCGATACCGGTGGGTCAATTTTTATTTTATTTTTAAATGTTTTTTATTTTGTAGAAATATGTAGATTTAGTTAATTAAAGGAAATAATAATTCTATCTGCTTATTCTATTGAGTCTATCTGGCGGTCTGTCATCTGTCTTACTTATTGTGAGCCAATGTCCCCGTTACGAACAGGCTGAAATTATCGATGACATGAAATTCCATCATTTCAGCCGAAAGACGTCCACTGCTGGACATAGGCCTCCACATGAAGTTTTGGATTGCCGTCCCATCGGGTTATGAGAGTGAGGGAATAGAGAGTGCACCTGTGTTTGCGCACACACTTGTGCACTATAATGTCCCGCGCAATCTCAATGTCGCCAGGTGGCTAGTCTCCATTGGGATTCGCCGCCATGACCGAAATTCGGTCAGGAGAACATTATTAATGTTTGAGAATTTTAAAACTCTGGTATTTTTTTTTTTTATAAAATCTTTCCAGATATTCTCACAACGGCTATTGGTTTCCCCGAAGAGTGCTGCATCCCACAACGCTGGAACCCTAGCGGGCCTGACGCCACTCTGGACCTGGTCATAGCACTCATGTGCATGGGGCTGTACCCCAACGTGTGTCTGCATCAGGGGAAGAGGAAGGTACGTACCACGTTAATATATTGCAATAGCATAATGCCTTTTTAACCGACGAAAAAAAGGAGGAGGTTCTCAATTCGAGGCGTATATTTTTTTTTTTGTATGACCACGCATAACTTTTTACAGAGTGGTCCGATTTTGATGATTCTTTTTTTAATGGATAGGGTATATCTCGAAGTTAGTCCCATTTTCATTAATCAAAATCCACCCCTAAGGGTAGTAAAACATGAGTGTTTGTTCACCCACTGAATTCTTACCTGTTAACTGATTCTGTTGAAACTTGACACACATAAATATAGTTCTAGATACTACGACATAATGGAGACCTGGAGTTACATTTTAACCACAAAAAAATGAAAAATTAAACTTTTTAACGAAAAATTGAACCGACGAAAACAGAAACTGAAAAGCGAAAAATAACTAATTATGAATCGGCGCCAAACAACCAATCAACGAAGATCATTAAATTACTTTAAATAAATAATAAAAACAACGTCACATCAAATACAACGTGAAATTTTCAACGATAAACAATTACTTTCCAAAAATGCGTTCTCCGCTCGGCCACTTGCAACTTGCACGCACTTTGCTTGTTAAAAGTTCGTTTGGCGCCGACTCATAATTAGTTATTTTTCGCTTTTCAGTTTCTGTTTTCGTCGGTTCAATTTTTTGTTAAAAAGATTTTTAAATCAGGAGGATAGGGCTATTGGTGATTAGTAGATTAGATTTTCCGGTAAATTACAAAGGCATAGACTAATTTGACGATTCTCAATATTTTCTGTCCTTTTTCAATGGCGTTTACGCGTTGGTAAGAGATACAGTGGTGTCGATTCTCTTATTAATAAGAGATAAAAGAAAGGGATAGTTTGTTTTTTAGTTTTAATTTTTCAAATTAGTCTGAATTAAAATTTCCATACAAGTTTAGTCGTGATCTCGGAACATGCGCAGTAAAATACAAAGAAATGCAGCTAATTTGACAGCACTAACATTGTTGCCATCCCTTTCTTGTATCTACTATTAGTAAAAGAGAGCGATAGTTTAAAATAAGTTTAGTTCGTGAACAAGAGAATCGACACCAATTTCCGCGATTTTTAGTAATATTCGAGAAATTCAGGTTTTATTTTATTTTATCATCATCATCATTACAGCCGAAAGACGTCCACTACTGGACATAGGCCTCCCCCAATTAAGGGGGGGGGATATGCCATAATCGCCACGCTTGGCAGGCGGGTTGGCGATCGCAGTTGGTTGGTTAAATACTCAGAGAACGCTGCTGCCCATCCTCTGGTGAATCCATTAGTCGCCTTTTACGACACCCATGAGAAGAGATAAGGGTGGTGCTATTCTTTAAGTCCGGCACCACACGGACTTATTTTATTTACTCGTACAGAAGTTCTACTGAGGCTGGTGTTCATCAACGTTTATTAGGGTAGGTTTAAAGAAATATATTCTCAATAAAAACACAAAGTCACTTGAGAACAATATTAACTTAAGCTATGATGATTTAGTTCGTGGAATTTTAAAAATGTTTTTTTTTTTTCAAAGGTTTGTGGTGTACCCATTCAGTGCATTCATTATTTTACAAAAGAGTTGTCTGAAATTACATATAGTGCTAGCTCAGTTTTGAATGCATTAAATGAGCTTAGATTTTTAATACGTGAGGGTATTTTATTATAGATTTGTGCTCCTTCATAAGTTATAGTTTTTTTGCCATAGTTGGTTCTAATTTTTGGTAAAACCAATTTTTTTTTATTATTATTTTTCAATTTTTTTTATTCTCTGATTAATCAGCCTATTACTCGAAAACGTACTGGAATTGTGGCAAAACGGTCGTTTAGTTTAACATGAGAAGTATCGTTGGTGAAATCAAGCCTAAGTAGGTACCTTTATTTGCCGATTTGTAAAGAAAAATGTCTTATAAAATACTTGTTTTTTGTATGATTTGGAGAGTATAGAGTCCGTAGAAGTTTTTATGAACCGTATCGTAATTGGGTATTTGACTATTACTCAAAATACGACGACGTCTGTGGTCTAGTGGTACGAGTGTCGGACTGCTGATCACGATGTTGTGGGTTTGATTCCCACAGAACACAAATATTTGTGTGATGAACATAAGTGTTCGTGTTGGTCTGGGTGTTTCTTATGTATTATAAGTATGTAATTACAAAAAAAAAAGTATATAAGTATTATATCCATTGTCTAGTACCCATTCTACAAGCTCTGCTTAGTTTGGGACTAGATGATGCAGTGTAAAATGTCCTAAAATATTTATTTATTTAATTATCCATTTTTCAATTTTATTTTAACAACATAACATAACATCACACCTGTATTTCCCCGAAGGGGTAGGCAGAGGTGTAATAGTACACCCACATTTCGCCAGTTATGTTATAGTCCCATGTAATAGGGGGCGAGCCTATTGCCATTGACCGGGCACAAATCCATACTTCGGGCTGCTACTGAGAATTTCCTAATGAAAAAACCCAATAACACTTTGCCCGACCCGGGAATCGAACCCAGGACCCCATGCTCAGCAATCGCGCTTGCGACCACTAGACCAACAAGGCAGTCCCAGTAAGGAAAAATGTTCCATAAAATACTTGTTTTTTTGTATGATTTGGATAGTATAGAGTTCGTAGAAGTTTTTATGAACCGTTTCGTAATTGGGTATTTGATTATTACTCAAAATTATCAAATTTTCAATTTTATTTTATAGTCGACTGTCAAACTCCAAACCGTGGTCTCTCTTCCAGGTGTTAACAACGGAAGGCAAGCCAGCCCTGATCCACAAGACGTCGGTGAACTGCAGCAACCAGGAGCAGCGCTTCACTTCTCCGCTGTTCGTGTTCGGGGAGAAGGTGCGCACGCGCGCCATCAGCTGCAAGCAGACCACCATGGTGACGCCGCTGCACGTGCTGCTCTTCGCCAGCAGGAAGGTGGAGTGGGTATGTACACTACTCATCCTCCGAGCCTTTTCCCAATTATATTGGGGTCGGCTTCCAGTCTAGCCAGATGCGGCTGAACCAGTCGCGTGCATTGGCCTACTTCACTTAATTTAATTGTGGTGTAAGTTATTGATTTTTTGATAAATAATCATCGTACTCAGAAAAAAATATAATAATAGTAGGTATTGCCTAAAAATATAAAAATATGCAATGCACGCCACTGGGCTGAACATCAGTATTTTACACGAACCAACTGCCATCAGACCCCCGCAACCTAGTTACTGGATAATACTGACATTCGGAGGTTAGACCAGTTGTCAGACTTTCAGGCTTCTGACTACCCGTAACGACTGCCATAGATATTCGTATGACAACCGGGACCGACAGCATAACGTGTTCTCCGAGGCACGGAGGGGTCTCGATGTGTAACGAAACGGTCACCCATCAACAGACTGACCGCGGCAAGTGCAGCTTAACCTTGCAGATCATACAATCCGCGCAGTCGTTGCTTCGCTACGAGCCCCTGGGTATGTACATGTCCGCGCGTAGCTCAAGGTTTCATCAGGATTCATCACGAAATAAATTTCTCATTACTCCAAATTATGTATTTTCCCGATTATTACATGAACTAACCAGAAAAAGAAGTCTTACAACAAGAATGACAGCCCGCGCAAAGCACAGTGTCTCCATCTTGATATTACTGCAATCAAATAGACCCAACGGAGTCACTAAATACATTTTAATTTATAAATGAACACTAAAATAATTAACCAGTCGTCGTGATAAGACTAATATTAATTTAGATAATCTCTAAACATTATATAAACCAACAAATCATGCCAGATATTAAAATATGAAACAATATAAAGCGGAATTTACAGAACCACAAAATTAAATTAACAACATTTAAATTAATCATTTCATTAATCTTATTAGAATATTTGAATTATAATTATCATAATATTAACATTATTTACAACATTAATTTAATTAATACAGATCATCAAATATTAAACTATGCTAAACATAAGAGAGAGGTGGAAGGAGAGTAGGGAGGCCTTTGCCCTGCAGTGGGACTGTACAGGCTCTTAATAATAATAATAAACATAAAGGTATCTTCTTTGATCTTTGCAAAGTACAACAAATACAACAGCAAATTACATAGCAAATATTTCAAAATATTTCGTAATTTAAAAGTAGTTCATTGTATAAACTAGTTACCTCAAAATGGCAATAGATTGCGTTGTAAGCATCGATATTCGATATAGCATAGACATTAATTGATCTGAGTCCGAGTATAAATTAATATTTTAAATGTTATAAGCTATATTACTCCCAATTTTTTTTTCAATTTCGGCTTTGTTTCTATTAACGTACTTAACAGAATAGTTGTTTACAACTAACGTCAAATAAGCAGAAGAAAAAAAGACAGAAAGAAAAGCGAGAGCGAAGCGAGCGCGAAATTTTTTGGACTGTCCATAAACAAACTGATTAGCTCTTCACCAAAGCATAGATATTCTATGACAATAGAGTACGTATTTATTTCAGCGCAACCTGCGCAACCCGCTCTTCAATTTAGTAATTTCATGTGTGTATCTTGTTTCATTAGTATGTAACACGTACATACATTCATTTATTCATTGTATATACATTTGGTAAATTATGTAAACAGGAATAAAACTATGGTTGACCTAGGCCCAGGGGGGGGGGGGGTCATGATCCCCCCTGGATCCGCCCTTGGTGCAAACACAGCCAACAACAAATCTTGAAATCTGTCAAAGAATTTACCCAGTTTTCTGCAGTGCGAACGTAACAATCAACAAAACAAGTTGTGACATTAGTTTCATATGACAAGTTTCGAGACATTACATGTTAAATGTTTTTTGGTGCAATCCCACAGTTACTGTAATATTCCAGATCGACAACGTGGTCCGCCTGGACAACTGGCTGAACTTCGACATGAGTCCCCGTGCGGCCGCGCTGGTGACGGCGCTGCGGCCCGCCATCGAGAAGCTCGTGGAGAGAGCCGCGGCTGAACCCGATGCCGCTTTGCAGTTCAGTCCCACCGAAACCAAGGTACGGTCACTGTGCGCAAATCAAATTACGCACATTGGGGTCAAGTGAAAAGAGACAATTACGATTATTTCACTTGTACGTGGTTATGAACAGGTTGACAGCATGTTCGCATCGTTCGCAACAAGCACAATACAATGCACGACTTACCTGGTGGTCCTGCTGTCTGCTGGTCAGGGTTAATCTTCTACCGGCGTCGGCGATCTCTGGCACACACACGTTATAAAACGTTTCTTGTGAACACAGCCGATCAGGTGGCGTAATACGCGCTCGCGACGAGAGTGCTTCTAGTGTACTGCGTGGTGTACTGCCTCTATTGTTCGGTCGGGTGGCGGTCAGTATAATAACTTAAGGCGTAACACACACATCGCGTGATAGGGCAAGCCGCGCATTGGTCGGTTAAAAAACCGGCCGTTGTGATTGGCTGAACTTGCAAGACAAGTGTCAACCTGCATTCAGTCTAGGTACTGAAGATTCGTTCGGAAGGAATTTACGTTGTGAGAACCTTACAGTAACGATACTTCCCGTTGGTACAGTCTAACCACAGACCAGTTAGCCTCAAGACGCCGCTTAAACAAAGTTTTGCATGAGAACGCAGTCGTAAAATGTTGGCGGGGACTGGGGGGCGGACGGCGCGTTATGATTGGTCGTCTTAAAAGTTCAGTGGCATGATTCCGTATGATTGGTGCCGCTCGTTGACGGACTGACGTCTGATTGGCGGCGGGGCATGTCACATGCAGTGGTACTGCATATGCGTTGTGACCGGGGGTGTCTGGCAAATCGGCGTCTAGAGGATTACTGGTCTGTGAGTCTAACAAAGCAATTAGTATTCAGGGTCGCCAGATATAAATGAAGTTATAATAAAAGTAGTTTAACCGGATTATATCGCGTATATTATTTAAATTGGTTTTCCTGACGTTTCGAATCGACTTTTCTGACCTTTGCAGCGTTCGTGGTAGCAGGAAGACTATGACAAGCGTCTTTACAGATATTTCTAAAAAATACATTTTAATCTACCCATACAATTTTTACTAATTAAAATTGTTTCGATGCACGCAGTAATCACTCGCAATATAATCATCTTTAACAGGGTTGCATGCTGTTTGGGACTTGATTATTTTTAGAACTGGGTTCCAAACAGGTGGTGGCTGCCAACCATCTTATAATAATAAGATAATGATATTGTGATGTGAGTGATTACTGCGTGCATGGAAACGATTTTAATTATTTTTTTTATATATTTTTTTTTTATCTTTCAAATTATTTCCCGAAGTCTGACAAATTTTATTTATTTTACAGGTCATTGAGTGCATAAAATCTTTATGCACCATAGACGCGGGCGACTACAACATCCAACGCGAAGCCGGTACACCTGTCTTCAGGTCCGACGCAGCCAAGAGAGGGAATAGAGGCTGGGGGACTACAGGCCCACGCGGTGGCGGCACCGGGGGATTCGGCGGAAGTCAAGGCTTTGACGGAAACAGAGGCGGTTTCGGCGGAAACAGAGGCGGCTTCGGCGGAAACAGAGGTGGTTTCGGTGGAAACCAAGGTGGCTTTGGCGGAAACCAAGGCGGCTTCGGCAGAAACCAGGGTGGTTTCGGCGGAAACCAAGGCGCCTTTGATAATGGTAACGGTTTCGGAGGCCAAGGTTACAACCGAGGCGGTTTTGGCAGAGGCCGAGGTAGAGGTACACGCGGAAACTGGTGGTAATTGCATTCCTAACATAGTTAATTGGTAATTAAGTGATCTTAGTTTGAATGACATATTAAATAAATAAATAATTACTATACGTCATTTTGTTTAAATTGCTATCAGTTGAACTATATTGGACGACATGATGATGAGAAATACATTTAATTATAATAAAACAAAGTTTAACCGGATTAAATCGTGTATATTATTTAAATTGGTTTACCTGACGTTTCGAAAGCTTTGCAGCATTTCGTGGTCGCAGGTAGACTAAGATGACAATTGTCTTTACAGATATTTCTAAAAAAAAATATTTTAATCTACCGTACAATATTATTAATTAAAATCGTTTCGATGCACGCAGTAATCACTCACAATATCATTATCTTTTACAGTGTGTGTTTGTGTGTGTGTTTTTTGTTTAGTGTATTTTTTTTTCCGGTTAAACTTTGTTTTATTATAATGTGTAGTGATCGCGAAAACCTAAGAAGTTATTACATTTAATTACTAAAACAAAAATGATTATACGATAATGATTTAATTATTAAAATTAATAGCAAGCGAACAAAAATAACTAGTTGGATTAGATAGATAAAAAGAAATAGCACAATTTACGACTAGCATTTTATCAATACAATTTGCAACTTTTTACAAGACTTTTGTCATTTGGAAGAGTTGCAAGAATGCGACGATGAAAAAAAACATGATTTACCCCGATAATACAATACGACAAGAAAATTTATAACAAGAAACGATAATTATGAACATTGAAATCCGCACAAAAAAGGCCGTAGAACAAAAAATTGGCTCACGAGCCAAAACCTTCGTCATTCAACCGGATTCTGAACTACAATGAGAATAAAGTCTTTATCAGGTGCTACCATCACTTCACTTTTCTTGCTGCGTATCCTTAAAAACGTCAAATCATTTGTAGGATCCAGATCTCTCACAACCGCCTTCGCTTTATCTACCAAGGAACTCATGAGGCCCGCGTACTGGACAGAAATGTGGTTTTCTAGAGTAGTCTTGATCGGTATACCTTCGCCGTTGACAACCATCACTCCTGCTACTCCTTTGTGCATTGATAGCTTGCGAACTGTTTCTTCGGCTTCGTTAGCCATTTTTTAATGAAATTTTGTTTCAATGTGTAAAAAGATTGCTTCGAAGTTTACTGGTCCAAAAAAAGGACTCACTGAATGTTGGTGTGTATATTTCAAATTACTTGCACTAAAACAGTTTTACTTGCACCTTCAGAGAAAACAATGAAAAATGTCCCAAAAATATTTATTTATTTATTTTAATGACAAATGACATGCAAATGACTTATGGCAAATCTGACACTGTCAAAGCAGGGAATCGAATTTTAATTTTTTTTTCTTCATACCCACTTAATGCCAGTATAAAATAAATACATATCGCGCACAAAAAAAATCAAAACACGGTACATCGAGAAAACACCCACCGCTCAAGACGACATCCGCATAGTTCTAAAACGTAGTGATTATATTATCTTTGCATAGTTCAGTCTTCATGGCGCAAAATATTTATTATTATTTCCTTGTGACCACGGCAAATGCATCTTGGCTTTCGGCCAGATTCGTCGAGATTTAGTCAAAATGTTTCAATTTTTTTTGTATGAAAAGTCCCATACTTATTGTTGTTGAAACTACAGGATTACTATTCAAGAAGATACCTATACAAGCAAGGTGATTTCGTAATTTAAGATAGAACTGAAACTTTTATTATACTATCCGTTTAGTCTGATAGCGATATGATAAATTGTCGAAGGGGTGATGGGGCGACCGTAATTTTGTATGAGTCTTATGTGTTTACATTCGAAGTTGCCGTGCCGACGAGTCTTGTTGCCATGTTATCAAAGGCCATGTTTTACAGACGCTAAATGAAAAGTGTCAAATGTGTGCGTAGTGATGTGGCACGAGCGTTCGGCAAACGTCGGCGTTCGTGATATATGGGCGTAGCGAGAAAGGCGTGAGAGCGGCGTATGGCACTGTAGCGACCAAACCGTAGGTGATTGATACGCAACTACGCAGTAACCCGCGATCTTGACTTTTCTGCAAATTGTAGCTCTATTTCACGTGATCTGAATAAGATAGGCGATAATAATCACAATGTATCTACTAAATAATACTCTGAGAAAACAGCTGGATTACTGAAAATTTTATAGTAATTTAATATTCTGTGAAAATTTCAACTGGCTACTTATAACTGCTAACGAAACAGCCATGTGTGCCGTGATAGTGTACACCTTTGGTATAGGCAGAGTAACAGGATCCTGTTGGCACCCTTTTGGGTATGGAACCTTGAAACTGTATCATTATGAATAATTTATATTTAATTGCTGGTGTTGTTGGGTTTAATATACGGTGATTGGTGATTAAGATATTTCCTTTTGCTGAATTGGTCCTTACAACGCAGATTGTTTTAAGAAGTGCCATCAAAAATTTTAATATATGTACCCATCGATATATATGTACTACGTACTAGATGTGCTGTTCAAAAGAACAACATGGTTTCACAAAGTTGTGGTTCCGGAACCACACTGTCATCTGTCATTAGGTCACTTGACAGCTGTCTCGCGAACACACGTAAATTTTATCAACGGTTACGTCAACTGAATTTGGAACATGCTGCTTTTATGAGATCGCGTGTCTATATATTGACGTCGTTGTATGTACCCAAGTTTTTGAAGGGAGTTTTGAGTCAACCTCACTCCAAACTGCCTGGTGTCTATGGTGAGCTATAAGGTCATGTTTGGTATCAAAGAAATAGATAGGATGAAAAAGTGGGCAGGGCGCGCGTGCCAACACTGCACCATAGTGCAGGGCATTTCAAAGCCTTTCTCAGTACGCCTTGACTTGTTTCTATAAATACTGTAACAAAAACCCGCAAAAATGTCTTATTGTATAAAAGCTGTAAAGTACATTTGATTAAAGTAAAGTTTTAAAAATTAATGACGTTAATATTATGTAAGGCGTAGTTTGTTCGAAAGTTGCCACACATGAATAGCAAGTAAAATTGTTATTACAACCATTCTACTCTATTTCTGTGTTTGGCGACATTTTCGTATAAATCTAGGATGGCAAATTCATTTCTGATTTGATTTATTTTTTAATTGCACCTTTTTAATAGAAAATGGGCAAAAAATAAATTTTGCTAATGTTTTATATTTTTACAAAATCCCTATAACTTTTTTATGTGATTTTTTACAAAAATATAATCAGATGTTTAGAAAGCCCTGCGTATTTTATATGATAAAAGTACCAATATTAAATATTGGTTTGAGTGATCAGCATGAAAATTATGATACAAGTGAGCTAAGTTGACTATTACACTCGAGGCTGGATTGCAGCCCGAGCCGAAGGCGAGGGCGTAATGGAGCCGAGAGTATAATAGTCAATGCTCACGCGTGTCATACGACGTTTTTCAACACACTTGCGAGGAAAAAAACATAGACACATTTTAGACAAATATTGAACTTGTGAAAAATGGCGCGCGGATTACTGTAATCGCACGGCAGTGTTGCCAGGTCCGATTTTCAAAATCCGGGAAGCTTATTATGAAAAAAGCGGAAGATGTATTGAGGAATAATGAAAAAAATCGGGACATGATTTTTTTTAACAAAATTCAACGTTTTTGAAGTAATCCCGGTATTATATTCGTGGGTTCGATTCCCACAGGACACAAATATTTGTGTGATGAACATGAGTGTTTGTGTTGGCCTGGTTGTTTCTTATGTATTATAAGTATGTATTTACAAAAAAAAAGTATATATGTATTATATCCATCGTCTAGTACCCATACCACAAGCTCTGCTTAGTTTGGGACTAGATGGTGCTGTGTAAAAATGTCCAGAAGATATTTATTATTATTATTTATTTATTTATATTTTGCCACGATTCCAGCTGTTAATTAAAATCAAAGCAGTTCGTTTTTTTTTACATTTGAGTGCCATGTGTAAAAAAAATATACATTATTATTTTGTGATAAGACTATTTTCGCCAAGTGCTTAGTGAACATACGATACACTGGGAGTGACGGAAATAGTCAAGGCAGCAACTTAACCATCTGTTTCATTTTATGCAGTTTTTTTTCCAGGTTTTGATCTTATTCCTAATTTTCTATTATTAGGCTTTCTACAGGGATTGTAAAAAATCGGGAGATCGGGAGATTTTTAGGAAAATCTGTGAATCTCCCGGAAAATCGGGAGACCTGGCAATAGTGTCGCACGGTGACATACAGCTATGCGCGCGCAGGTGGTCGAAGGAAACCGCCAAACAGCCTAATATTAAAAATAAAAGAAATAGTTTTTTTTATTTATAACACAAATTAATGTTAATTTGTTGACAAAAATAAATAATTTGATTAAATTAAATGTCTATTTACCATATTTTAATTAACACTTTTGATTTATTCCCAAAAATGTTTAATTTTGTTCAGGCATAAAAATACTTTGCTGCTATTTAAAAATAAACTGTAAAGTAAAAAGCACTAGTGCAATAATATAATGTAAAAATCACGCGTGCATTATAAGCTACATTATAAACCTAAAAGCGGTGCAATAAGAGCCACTTTACGAGCAAGTGTGTTGAAAAATTAATTACTTGCCCTCAGACAAAGTATTTTTTACTTCTTCTGAGAAGGGTTCAGAGGATTCACCCTGCCAACACAGACATAATAAAAAATATAGACTAAGTGCTGCGAACAATCTAGTGAAGCCAAAAAAAAACAGCTCCTTCGTGTATAACCAGCGCTCACACACACACATGCACCTCAAACTGTGCTCACCCCTCTCAGTATACACGTCGCGGCATCGTCCAGCAAGCACCGCAAAAGCAAATATCCTTCAGGCGCATAGTGTGCGTGAGCACTGGTTGTACATTAAGGAGCTTACTTTTTTGGTTTCACTATGATTGTTCGCAGCACTTCATCTATATTTTTTACTGTCTGTGTCTGCCAAAGGAAAGCTTTTAATGATCAAACTCCTTATATTGCATTTTTATGTAGTGACCACTAGCAACTATCTTATAACTAAATTAATTATTTGCTTAGCATAACATCTTAAAAGCCAACTAATAAACTATGGTTACAGGACTTTTCACTCATATATCAAAGTAATAAGGTGTTAATAATCTTAATTTATTCATTAAAAACAATCATCTTTTAACTAAACTGTTATGTACAGAAAGTGAAATGATTTATTTATGATGACTTACAGAATAAATAATTATTGTTCAGTTTTTGGGGTGTATTAAAATAGCTTTCACCAGTGGCTTATACTTATATGTATGTTCATCACATCCTGAGTAGTCAGCCATGTTACCTTACTGACTGGCTAATATTTTTACCACAGTATGGGCTGCTCTTAACACTTTCCAGGACACAAAATGTGACACAATAGAAGTTTTATTGTCATCATGTCTCTAAGAGCGCTGTTTAAATAAAGTTAATGCCAATACAAGAGGAAGAAATTCAGTTCTCCATGGAAATATTGTCTTGATCTTGCTGTTTCATAGATTCTACTTTTAAATACAGAGGCATTCTGCCACTTCTCAGTTTTGCTCTTTTATGTACTTTTAGTTGGTGTTTCATCATTTGCTTTCTGTAGCCAAAAGCTTTCCCACATTCGTTACAAACATGGTCTTTTATGCCCGTATGATCTACTCTATAGTGTAATTCCAATTCTCGTTTAGTATAAAAGCCTCGACCGCAAAATTCACACTTGAAATCATGTTCACTTTTATGTGTCAACGTATGCTTGTTCAAATTACTTTTACTTATGAATCTTGAGGGACATTGTGTACATTGATATGGTTTCTCTCCTGTGTGTGAACGCATATGCATGTTTAGAGATTCTCTGAATCTTCCTTTGTATGGACAGAGAGTACATTCAAAGGGTAGCTGGTAGGAATGCGTGAGTCGGTGCCGAGTGAACTGTCCTTGCATTATGAAGTTTTTCCCACAAATATCACATATATACAGAGTCTCTTTTTTGTGTAACGCTAAATGCTTTTTGAAATACAATGCTGCATACGAGTTTTTGCAGACAGGGCATACAACTCTCCTATTTTCATGTTCCTCGGACAGTCTATGTTCATTATACTCTTTGAATGTGTCAAATGGTATAACACATTTCTTACATTGGTATGATTTCTGTTTTTTTACTTTACATACTTTGTACTCGGAAGGCTTGTCTTCATTATCAGGGTAATCAAATGTGTCATCAATATGATCATCTATTAAGTCTTTAGCAGGATGTTTCAGGACTTCATCAGACTGTTGTGCAGTTTTCCTAAATATTATTGCACCTTGGAGGAGCGCGTTACAAGGCTCACATAGAAACTTGGGGTACTGATCATCTATTCTTACTTCTATGCCGCCAAAAGTGTTCAAGGATTCAGAGATATCTACGTATGTGTCGTTCCCATGAATAGGTATAGAACCTTCTTTTAAACAAACCCTGCATATGCTGTCTTCATTGACTTCCTTCTTAATATTGATAACTCGTGAGCTTTCGTCGTGTGAGGTGCCTTCGCCGGCTGATTCATCTGCTGTACTGGTTTTCCTATGCCTGCCATTCATTTTTCGGCAATGTAACATTTTAAGCAGCAACAAAGGACCAACCATTTTCGAACATAAAGTAAATCCTTACTCGGAACCTTGCAGTGAAAATCAAGATTTTGTTGTTTTCGAATTACTAGTTTCTACAAAATTATTCCAATTTCCAATCTCCAAAATGTTTTTTTTTCTCATTTGTCACAATTTGGCAATCGTCAAAGTCAAACTCACAAGTGTCAAATGTCATTGTCTGTTTGGGTGCGTTCAGTATTATCGTCCGACGACGCGACGCCCGGAGCGTACTTTGGTCGTACAGTTACTCGGAACTCGGAGTGATCGTCCGGGCGTTCACACAAAACTGTTCAGTATTGTTAGCGGGCATCGCCGCGTCGTCGTCGTTAATTTGAGGTTTTGATTGTCATAATTGTTAGTGCTTCATTGTTCTAGTGTCAGTTTCATAAGGTCGCCGAAGTCGTTCAGTAACTGACAAAATCGTCAATGATCGAGCGATATTCACACCGGGTGACTTTCACACTGAGTTCGTTATAAACAAGTACCTAGGTAACCCTATTAGTCTGTGGTTATAAGTTATAAGTGAACGTAGCCCCAGGGGTAGGTTTGTTGACAACAAGAGGTGCAGCTAACACGTAGAGATCACGGCCACGCCAGTCACGGCTGCCTCGCCGACCTTGCCAGCCACGGTGGCCTCGCCAGCAACATCAGCCACGCCAGGCAGCAGACTACCCTGAGTCCGTCCTCTACTGTGCCCTTTGCTAACTTCGGAGTCCCGCCCCATTGACCCAGATCGAGTCCCTCCCGCGCCAGAAGGAGACACACGGTGCGTACTTTGGTCGTTCAGTTATTCAGAGCGATCATACAAACGAACGCCCAAGCATCGCTCGCGCTCCGAGCGTCGTTCGACGACGTCGGGCGATGTAAGTAAAAAGTAAACGCAGCCCGGAGGGATAATATACGGGCATGAAGTTAGAGATTTACTCTAACTTCATGTACGGGATACGGTGTATTTAGGGTTGCCAAAAAACAATCGGGCTTATGAATATACAACCGGTCCTTTTCAGATATATGGAAAACCGGTTTTACGAAGGTTTTCTTCGAATCGTTTGACATCACTAGTGTCAATGTCAAAGTCAACCATGACAAGACGACAAGTCAAGCAAAAGTAAACTAAACATGAGGTTACGTTAAAATTATTATTAAAATACCTCTGAAATTAACTTGACATTAACTTTGGAGTAGTTCTCAATACAGAACAGAGGTTTATTTGACAGAAAAACAATGAACACGATCAGGGTAAGTCAAGTACACTCTATCAGTAAACATTGAAGTTAAAACAATTTTAGCGAAATTTACTTTTTACAGGAAGTATGTTCTTAATTTCCAGAGTTTATGGCGATCAGCGCCCATGGTACGCAGTGCCATAGCATCCAACTACACGTTACGACCTCTTGCGACGGCCACAGTGGTTCCTATTCAAAAGCCTGTCGAACCAGTACCAGCTACAGCGAAGGTGGAACTAGACAAGTTATATAAACGAGTTGAGTTAGAAATGCGAGGTATCGACCCTGCGGTACTGCTGAGCTACTCCTGGTTCTGTGTGGCAGCTGCTTCGAATTTGGGTATTGAAGTCACTAAAAGGTTTGTGAGGTTATTCTGTAGTCTATAATGTTATTTGTTTGATACTGGAATAGTAGAATTATACAAGTATTATCAGCAGATATTTTGATTGTGCCGTTTGTACTTAGCTTGCCTTTGTGGACTATTGCACTGTGCCTTTTAATTCATACAGCTTTGCAGTCCTGAAGGCTAATTCTATGAGAATTAGCATTAAATACATTGTAAATAGTATAGGTAGTTCCAAAATAATCTCAAAATTTTAAATCTCAGTCTCCTGACAGTAGATGTTTCTGATTGCTATTTATTGGTGACATTAATGACCTAAGTGTCACAAATAAACGGCAAACAGGTACATCTACTGCCAGGAGATTGAGATTCATTTGGACCTACATTTTGAACGTTTTTAAGTATGAGAATTGGCCTTCAGATGATTTAGCTAATATCTTGATAATTTACAACAAGCTATTTAGCTTGCTCCGTGTAGGATTTATAAAGAGCACAGTAGTATTCACTTTTTATTCATGTTTTATTGTAGTTTTGGTAGTCTTGATACAAACATATTATAGAATTTGCTATGAGCACTTCCAAAAATATTTTCTTATTTCAGCTGGGCACTGAGAAAAGCAGAAAAAGAAAGGCACACCCTCCTCCGTTGTGTCCACATTTACAAGAAGCACAAAGTCCAATATGAAATAAGAACATACTTTAGATTTGTACATCTCCAAAGACTCACAGGGTCTACATGTGACACATACCTAGAGTATATTGAGAGGAATCTTCCTGAAGGCTGTGCCCTGAAGGTTACAAAGATTGAATGCCAAAACTTACCGGAACATATAACACCACCAACTAATGAATAAGATTAAGTTTTTTATGTAGAATTAGAATAAAATATGATTTAGTATGTAAGCGTTTAATTTTTATTTTCATATAATTGAAACTACAAAATTGAGCTTGTTATCTGGTTGTTAGCATAACATATTTACGATGGTACAAAGTTAAGGTATTACTTCTAATAGATATTAGCTTAGAGCCATATTTAGATGGACATAACATTTATACATTTAAAAGTAGGCACTTATACTAAAATTGGTACAATTTGTTTAAAATTTATACTAAATGCACCTAAAGGTTTATATCAATTTTAAAAATGATACATACATGTAGAATAGGCACATAACAAAGAGAAATGACAAACAAAAAAATGACTTTCCACAATTTATATCTTTAGATATTTTTTTTATAGTATAGGATGGCAAAACGATCTAAAGGCCCACCTGATGTTAAGTGGTTACCTTTGCCCATAACAACTGCAATACCACCTAGGCTGTTGCCTAAATGGTACCGCAAGTCGGTTCGCCAAACTGAGACATGAAGATGGAAAGTCTGATGTGATTGTAATTTGCATGCGTAAATGCATTAAAAATAATAAAGAGAAATGAGTTTCACATCTACTGAGTAAAAGTCACATAAAACAGTGTCTCACACATTTATATATAATTCATTATTAAATTAAAAACATTACATACTAGGGTTTCACTATATTCTATTATAAATTGTAACACCAATTACTTCTGTTAATAACAAGGCTAGAATAAAAGTATACCATATGGTTTATTTTTCTAATGTGTGACATGAAAACATGTTTTTTTTTTAAATATTCACTAAAAGCTAGAGTAGGTATAAGGCAGAACAAATGTTTACTTCACTGCCGCAAAGTGGTACATCATACCACACCTCGGCCACTCAATACAATATAAATGCTAGCACCACCTACATGCACATATTACGTCCGTATACAATCGCGAACACAAGTTTAGGTTAGGGATGCTCGCCGCTCGTAATGCTGACTGGGTTCCAAGTGCTTCCCAGTAGTTTGCAGAGACGGCGTGATTGTACAGCGACTGGCGATTGACATCCATTGCAATATTGCAGTCCAATTGCCAGCAAACCGTGGGTGTGTGCGGGGTGCGGGTGAGGAATCATTAATTGGCGGGGGCGGTGAGTGGCCGTTCTGTACGATAGTACTATTAGATATTCTGTGATCATACACTGCTTCAGTGTAGGAAAATACTCACCGACTGTAGCAAAAGGGTTAATTAGTGAAGCACATCCATACAGACAGTACAATAAAATAGTCCTTTAGTAATATAGACTTAAAAACTAGTTTTGAAGCTATTTTGGAGTACATTTTTCACTACCTACATAATTAATATTAGAATTTATAACACTCAGTCTGTAATATTTGGCATCAATATCTCTTTGGCAAGGATGTGCTTATGTTCTATTCATACTGCTGATGTTTACACACAGTGACGACGAAGAGGATTGCAAAGGCCAGCTCCAAAGCGTGGAACATTAACATTACTGCACACCAGATATATTCCAAACGGAGTATGTAAGTCTGGTATATTAGGAAATAACATACGCCAATAGCTGAAGGTATTGTAAGCACTATGGAGAAAAATACTGGTACTTCTGTAAAAAACAAAACATTTTGTGGACTATTGAACAATAGTCAAGTGAAAATTATGAATGGAAGCTACTGGAATATTATAATGGAAAGGTTCTTGACTTATCAACGATTTTCTTAGTGTTTTTAATCAAATAATTTCAAATCCAGCTGGTAAGCAAAACATTCAAAAGGAAGTACTGAATATGCCATTGGATTGTACGGTAAAAAACTTACTCTTGCTAGCTAGATTTCCTCTTCTTCCCAAAAATATACGAATAATTTCCACAAGACACAGAGCACTAAATATCCCGGCTTCGGTCAACAACGCATTCTCAGGGTAAGAAACGTTAATAGCTTTCAAAATGCCCATGGCCACTTCACACACAAAAAACATCCCAAGGTAAAAACTATTGAGGTATAGCAGTATCTCGTATGCTAAACTAGAATTAACATTTGTTACTTTAGTCATTTTCCTGAAGGAATCAATGGTGACGAATGTTTTATTTACTTTGTTGACGTTTTTACTTTTTGTTTATTTAATCGACCGCCCGGACAACGGGGTAGGTGGGGGTAGGGTCGGGGAATGTAGAAGTGACGTAACGCACGCAACTGTCAAATTGAATGTCCAATTAAGTTTGCGCGCGCCTGTATCGATTTCCGCGTTCCGAAATACAATGGTATGTAATATATACTCAAAGGAAATACAGTATAATCTCGTCATTAATCCTGTACTACACCATACGTCTAGTAAACCGGTACCTTCTATTATATAACAAATAATAATAATAATATAATAATAAATCGTTTATTTCAGGAAATCCCATAGAAAGTTTTACATATTTTTTTTACTTAATCTAATGTTCGCACACATAATCAATATCACAATTAAAATAAAATCTTTTATCACACCTTGAAAAAATAAAAATATAAAAATAAAATAAAATAATATAAAATAAAAATTAAGGAGGGACTCAACTCCAACCTGAACTGATCACCTATCCATGTGCAGGCTTATCCAGTGTGCCAACAGCGGAGAATCCCACCTGTCGGCCCACACACTCAGGATGCTGTTGGGGCTGCCACGCACGCGACCCAGTACTGATGCACAACGCTTTCTAATAATAGCATGGAAGCCGTCCATATGTGCATCCGCTAGCATGCCTGATGCACTGCAATAGCGAGGCAACCCCATCAGCGCCCTGAATGCGTTATTATATTGAACACGCAGAGTGCTGTATGTCCTCTGCGTGTAGCTAGCCCACAGGCTACACGTGTAGAAGGTCTGGCAGAATGCTCTAAAAAGAGTCACTTTGACCTGATAACAAAGGATGCAGGCATAGACATATAACACCATTTCTATGGATGCAGGTACGAAGTTCCTTATGGGGGCTTGCGGTAGCTCACGGTAGCTGTGATTAAGGGTGTGATTCGGGAGAAAGTGTGGCGTCACGTCACGCTAAGATTTGCGTTATACCCATAGAGTACATACAATACATTGAATATAACGGACATAGACTTGTCAGCTGACCTCACCTTTAAGCAAAAGCTGGTGGGTAACGTCACAGTTACAGCTAACTATTAAGTAATTAAAACATACAAAAAGACGAGTTTTACTGGGGATCGAACCTGAGCCCTTTGGTATCTTAGTCTGACGCATGATATTTCCTGTCATCTATGCTTCGTTGCTAAAAGAAATTTACTTAACCGTCGCCTAAATTATTTAGGTTTCATATGCCTATTATATTTACATAAGTGGCGAAATGTGGGTGTAGGTACTATACACCCCTGCCTGCCTCTTCGGGGAAATACAGGCGTGATGTTATGTTATGTTATGTTATGTTATTATATTAAGTAAATGTCGTCGAGTAGTTACTACGAGTGATAAGAGAAAACTCAACTATAAGACTTTGACTTTGGATGTGAAGTTAGCGAGAGAAAGAGACTAGTTAAGGCTGAAAACATGTGTGTAAGCTTGCTAAAGAATACGACGACGTCGGATGTGCTACTGTGCACGATATTAAAAAGAAGACATAGAAGATAGTGGAGCGTATTTAAGATAATGGAAAGCGGACCAGGAAAACGCAAAAAATTAAAAGTCTGTAATTGTCCTAGGCACGGGCGTAGGCATAGAGGAAATGAATATAAATAGAGGGGAATTGTGGGCGGGATAGGCGCGCCGCGCTTTTGAGCAGACGCGCTAATGTAACCAAAATCCGCGTCACAGCTTAAACATTGCGGCCAGGCTGTGACAGAGTACGTTGCTGTGCGAAAAAATAATAATTATGCCGTCTTGCGCCATTATATCATGCCGAAAAAGAAGCGAGGTGTGTAGTTTAACTAAAGGAGGGATTTCTTTTCATCGGTAAGTCTAAAAACCTTTAATTAGTTGTGATATTTGCAAATATTTTCTTAGTATTATGTGATTCATGACAAAAACGATGTTATCGCAAACTGATAAAAAAATATACATTGCTTATAAAACATGGATATCGACTTTCACTACGTGAGTAACCGCGTAATGTATTGCGTTTCTTTCGATGTCGCCTTCACCTTATTTGCCTGATTGTCACCAAAATCCCCGCGTATCGATAGTGTAGTAACATATTGAATGCATTATCGATATAATTAATTCGGTGTATACTTTCTGTTTTAAAATAAATATTCCTCAATTTTAGGGTTCTGAAGTCCTACAAGGAACCCTTATAGTTTCGTCATGTCCGTCCGTCTGTCCATCTGTCCGTCTGTCCTAATCCTTTACAGCTTAATAACTTCTACTGTTATAAACATAAGTAAATGAAATTTTGTTAAAAAATAGTCTACATATAGATCTCAATTTTAAAAGAATAAAAAAATCGTTTTTACGTATTTTATGGGTGGCGTCCATACATGTAAAATGGGGATGGAAATTTTTTTTTCACTGCACCCCCTCGTGTGGGATATTATTGAATAGGTCTACTAAAATGAAGGTAATGTTTCATACACCATTTTTTTATCAGGTGCACCATCTGCGAAATATAGCCCGCCAAAGTGGCTTGCAATGTGTCCCCCCCCTGTCATTTCTAAACTATGCAACGTAGAAAGTTATAATCTTCCACATTGATAGACCTTTGTGAAAGCTCTCTTTTAAAGTTATTTCGAGTATAATGTGATAATAATTTTTTGAGTTATAGAGAGAAAACTGAAAAATACTTAAAACGTCCTAGTTCAAAGGTCATTGATCTTAAAGAAAAATGATCATAGTAAATAATGCTCCTTTAGCTACTTTCTATTTGAAAAAATAACAAAAAGTAACTTTGACATGTCACTTCTTAAATTTGGCTTCTTGAATTTATCGCTAGATGGCGCTACTAACGACACGCTCTGAGTCGCAAATGCTGCCGATTATTGCAAAAACTAAAATAGCCATGATTAATATTCGATTTGATTCGTTTATAATTACACCTACTTAAGGAACCCTATAATACTGAGCATGGCCCGACAAGCTCTTGGCCGGTTTTATTATTTTAAATCCATAATAATTTAATTTTTAGGTAGATTCTTTGTCGAAATTATTTATTCGCAATTTCGAGTTTTGATATTTATCAATTATCATAATTATCATAAACATAAACAACATAAAAAAAAGTAAAAACCGACTTAAAAAAGAATAAAATAATAAAATTTGTGTGAAACAGTTTAGGGAGTAGGTGCCTTTGATTCGGAAAGATTTAAGAAAAAACTGAAAAAAATAAAAACTTTTTTTTTTTGTAGTCAGTTTTTTTTTGTTTATTATTTTGAGTGGAATTAACAAGCAAGCGATTGCTGTAATCCCGGATAATTTGCTGTCATCCATTGAAGAGTTCCCTTCATCTTGAACAAATGATTTTTTCTAAATGAAAATGCTTGACTTGTTGATGAATATACCAAAATCGCTATGTGTATGCCTATAATATTTGAGAAGTTACCTCAATTTCACATGGATCCCATCATCAAAACTGGATTTTAATGAAAATGGAACCAATCTGGAAGTATATCCTTTCAAATAAATAAATAATTTTCGAAATCGGTTCATAAATGACGGAGTTCTGAGGTAACAAAGATACAAAAAAAAAACATACAATTGAATTGAGAACCTCCTCCTTTTTTGAAGTCGGTTAAAAATCGGGTTTTAGGCTCGGTTTCCACCAAAACGCAGAGACGAGATGTGACGAGATGTGTCGCAAGCCACCAATAAGACTGCGTTAGATATAGAATAGCTGGTTGACTGGGAGAGAAAGCCAAAGGCATTAAGTCCACCTATGTACATGTATTGTATGAACTTTAAATAAATAAATAATGTTGAAGCTAGGCGGTTAAATATGAAAATAACGCAATCCTATTGGTTGTTCGACACATATCCTCTCCTCTTCGTTTTGGTGGTTAAATACCTTTGTTATGTATGGAGTTTGGATTACACCCGGTTTTAACAAGTGCTTAAGGGGAATGTAGCAGCCAAGTGTTGCCTCCGTCAGTAAAAAAAAATATCACTCGCTGAATACATAATTTATCGAAAATTCGTTTTTAAAAGTTGAATTACAGGTACTGTAGTTCAATCAGAAACTATTATAATAAAACAAAGTTTAACCGGATTAAATCGCGTATATTATTTAAATTGGTTTCCCTGACGTTTCGAAAGCTTTGCAGCATTTCGTGGTCGCAGGTAGACTAAGATGATGAGCGTCTTTACAAATATTTCTAAAAAAATATTTTAATCTACCGTACAATATTATTAATTAAAATCGTTTCGATGCACGCAGTAATCACTCACAATATCATTATCTTTTACAGTGTTGCGTGCTAAACTATTAACTCTGTAAAATATATTTCGCTGTAGTTGTAGATAGAAAAAATGCCAAAAGTAGCCGTTTTTCGCATTTTTTCTATGTACAAGCTATGCTGTAAGCATACAGTTAATAGTTTCTGATTAAACTACAGTACCTGTACTTGTATTCAGCGAGTAATAATTTGTTTACTGATGGGGGCGCCACTTGGCTGCTATATTCCCCTTAAATGTGGTCTAAACACTCTAAACTTACGTAATAAGGGGCATATTATTTTATTTTTAGTTTTCAATACAATACAATACAAAAAACAAAAAGTTTACAAAAAACGAACAAATTTTGACGACTTTAGTATGTTGGGCAGTAATTATTTTATATGTTACGATTTAAAAAGAAAACCAATCCGTAAATATGCAGAATTGTATATCTTATTTACGCAAAACACCAAACCAGGTATTATAACAAATTTAAAGTAGGTTAAAAATCGAAAAACTACTTTTTATTTTTCACCATACCTCGCGCTGCTTGTTTTAAAACGTGTCAGACGTTATTTTCAATAATTAAGTATATCATGAAACAGTAACTTTCCAATTCCTTATGTAGGACAAATTATTTTTATTCCAAGACCATGTGCGAAAATCGTTGAAAATATCGATAACATTCATAAAATTAGTTTTTTGTACATGGACATCACTAACGACCTGTTCGAATGTAGTGGTGCGTTCGCACATGGTCGACGTTTATGTGTGACAGACGTGATAGCTAATAGTAGGGCCGCGTTCAGTGTAGTATTTCTTGTACGCGTATGCGTTTAGATATCTAGATACAAGCTAGATACAGTGCTTATGTAGTAGTGAGACGGATAGTGGGAGAGTTAGGCGACACGGGTTTCCGAAGAAACTGTGTACTATAGCAATTCCATTCTCCTTCAAGTATTCCGTGGGCGTAGGTAAGGAGGGAGGGTTAGGGGTCCGGAAAGAATAACTTTCATGGTTTGTGCCAATGCGAGTGGGAAACCCAAGTTTGATCTCTAAAAATCTAAAACCCAAGAGCTTTTAAAAATGTTTGCTGCCAGTTTTCTACACAAACCAACCGAAGGCTTGGGTTACAAGAGAGGTATTCACACAGTGGTTTCAAGAGAAGTTTATTCAAGGAGTTAGAAAATTCATGAGAAAATTCAATTAACCTGAAAAGACCCTAGGTACCCATACTGAACAACGGTCCTGGCCATTCAACTGCAGAAGACCTGATATCAAGTGATGGGATGATACAAACCATGTTTTTACCACCAAACTGCACTCCGCTACTACAAATTCGCCATGGGAGCCTTCAAGAAAAGAGCATCCGTCTTTTGACAAGGATGCCCACGCATCGCCGATGCGTTGCCAACCTTGTCATCTTTTTCCCCTGGTGTTGCAGATGTCCATGGGCGGCGGAAATTGTTTTCCCTCCTATGTTATAAAAAAAAACCAACATACCAAATTGTTATCCAGTTAAATAACATCACGCCTGTATTCCTCGAAGTGGTACGTAGAGGTGTAGATGTGGTGGTGTATGTTATCCAGATGGTATAACGGCCAAAATTAATATCCAATTTATCCACGATTTACCTTACTAGAGATAGAAATTTGTCATATTTTGTATGGAGCTTATGTCAAATTCCTATCGCAAATCGTGGATAGATTGGATACTAATTTTGGCCGTAAGTCTAGATACAAGAAGAAGCTGCTAGTTGAGATAATAATCACTAAGGGCGGAGACATACCACAACTTCTCAAAGTACTGAACCTGATGTGTGTTATTTCTTCTCTTGCTCGCTCGTGGAATTCTATTCAAACCAGAATCAGATCTTCATGGAATAAATTGTGGCCTTCAATGACTGCGTCCAATCAAGAAGAATGGGATGAAGAAGATGATTTGCCTGTTACTGCTTGAGTGCAACTTTTTGCCGAAATAAATCAAGAAGAATTAACGGCTTGGGTTGAAGGAAATGCTGAAAAAATACAGTAGCTAATGACGGCTAATGAAAGATGCAAAGAAGTAAAGAAGGAGAAGTAGTAATAGATAGTAGAAGTGGGATGATTCAGGGGGAACCGAGCATAAAAAGTGATGAAGCTCAGCTATGCTGCACCTAATGTATAACTTGGGCGGAAGAGAATGTCGTTCTTACTTAGGAAGTCAAGGTCCTTAGAAAACTTCGCGAGAAAGTTCTCAAACAAGGACTTGAATATCAAATATTTATAAAAAGCTATGAAAGCCTTTGAATTGGAAATGTAACCGCCAAAGAAAACCTGTTCCTTTACAGGGTAAAAAGCAAAAGGCTATTACAGTTCTGGTTTTGAGAAATATGTAGGTACCTACACGGTATTGGGAAATAGATGGTTTTAAGTTTTGAGAAATAGGTAGGTAAGTAGATCGTTGTAGAAAATCATAGCGTTAATATAGTGTTATGTGTAATGTTGCTACGACCATACAGCCCAATAGACGCCTAATGATGAATATAATGCGTACAATAAATTCTGCCACTAGCTGAGGCAATGCAATCCGATTGGCCCTACCAAGGCGGCTATTGGCTAATCACTAACGCGGCAGTTTTGACGGCTCATGTAAGTGGTCGAAACTGATTGGAAGATTTCAAGTGGCGAATAGTGGCGACCTACATTAGTGAAATTTCCTAGATGTGTTGCAGACATAGGTCACCTGTTATGCGGAGTATTTGGCGTGTATGGTAGCTGAGTTGTTATCATTATGACAGTAATGAAATCTGGTTCAGCACTTTAGCAAATTAAATGGTTTTGAGCATGGATAATCTTTTCTTCGTGGTTTTGAGAAATAGATCGTTGTGGCGAAATAGCTAGGTTGTTATAACGAAGTTACTTTTGCGTCAGAGTATGCCCGTGTAGTTTGCTTATCGCTCAGTGAAAAAGTTTGGAAAACGATCTATGTTAGATAACGTGTTGCCAACTTAGCAACTTTATAGCTAAATCTGTAATATTTGCAACCCCATTAGCTACAGAAAAAAAAAACTGGTTGGCATTGGCTGGAGTCGCTTCGAACTCCTGTCACATGGAATCAAGGTATAAGAATGTGAGCATGCATGACAACGAGCGTTTGAAATTTTATTTCCGTGCTCTCGAACTTGGGCCAGGCTAGTTTCCGTGAGAATTATCCATTTTATGTGATTTATTCTTCAAATGATAGATCATTATGACATTACTCCGCAGTACAGGAAGTTTTGGTCGATTTCGGCGCGGTTTTCGTGATGAACCTCTTGACTTTTTCCTCGGCATGTCGGTGACTTCACTTTTGTGACGGCTGCTTTTCCACTAATTGTAACTTCATGGAACGGCAAATATAGCGCTAGAGCTATTACAGCTGAAGCTTAGATTAATCTTCAGAGACAATGGTAGGTACAGTTGGCAACTGCTGACATAATAAAGTAGTAGAAACATTCACAAGAAACCAAAGAATCTTTTAATTAAGCTATTTTTCTTGAAGTAAAAGATTAAAACTTTATAAATTGTATTTATTTTACCTATTGGTAAAATCTCCCTCCCTCCCCTGGCCCATTGGCTGGCGACGCTCTTATTTATTTATATTTATATATATGATTTATTGTAAATCATAAAATACATTACATTGAATATGCATTTAAACTATTTTACAAATGGCGGCCTTATCGCGATCAGCGATTTCTTCCAGGCAACCTTAGGATGGACAAGAATGAACTGGACA
Organism: Asteroscopus sphinx; assembly: GCA_949699075.1. Classification (NCBI taxonomy): domain Eukaryota; kingdom Metazoa; phylum Arthropoda; class Insecta; order Lepidoptera; family Noctuidae; genus Asteroscopus; species Asteroscopus sphinx. The sequence continues at coordinate 14,022,888 of OX453025.1, read as the reverse complement.
GAAAATGGGGTTGTCAGAGGTGCAAATTAGATACATAATTTAATAATAAAATAAAATACTAAACTAATACTAATATAAAATAGAAATAAATTATATTCTATAAATCCTAATACATATTAAGCAACGGTAAAGTACGGTAAAGGCTCTTGGTTGGCAACACTGATAATCACGCAATAAAGCTGATAACGCCTACTAACTACTACAGCACCACGACCACGCAATCACAACACTTCTTTTGAGGGGCACGCAGTGGACCTCTGTAGGAAAGGCCAATTTAAAACCTCTTTTCTATAAAAGTATTTTTTTTCTCAAAATGAAGACAAAGCCAGTGTTGACGTTTTCAAAATTGGATTCTGAGACGGGTGATTTGCTGGACAGAATGTTTGATAAAAAGGATTGTATGGTGGAGATCAACCCAGGGAGGTGGACTCTGCCAGCAGGTTATATGAAAATTGGAGAGGATATTTTAGATATGGAAGTTCAGGATACCGATGTCTGGATTTGCTCATATCCGAGGACTGGTGAGCGTTATTTTTCTTAATTAATTATGTTTGCGTCTTAATTGATTAGGTACACAGTTGAGTTGAGCAGTGTGTAAACTAGGTCTATCCACACATTTCCGCGCCGCCGCCGCCGTGGGCTGTGGTTCTTGTATGGTGTTTTGTGCCGTCACTGACGTCACGTGACCGGCCCAGTTTTATATTTACAGGACCACGGTCCTGCCTCGTCCCGGCCGCGTATACTGAAAAGCTACTTCAATACGTCCCCTCAGGCTAAGATGAACTGAGTTAGCATTTCAAAAAAATTGTAAACACGCGTGAATGCTGCTTCAGACGGTGACATACTGCAGTCATTTAGATGTACTAGGAACCCTCATCCTATTCGTCAAGCTCGAGTGACGTACTGGTGTAGGATTTCTAGTACCTACTTGACGCACAAAATATTTTTAGAAAAGCTATATGTCCCGCTGGTTTATGTACAGTCAATTAGAGGGCGGTGGCAGTGAGGAGCAATATGTTGGCTCGCAGGTTTGCACGTTGCACCAAGGAGGTTAAAATAACATTATTTAAATCATACTTATACGTCTTTCTACTCCAGCAGCCTGTGGGTCAGTATTCGCGACGAGCCTACAACGTCCTCCGCGTACAATACAACAACGCATTTAGGATGCTGTTGGGACTATCGCGGCGCTGCAGTGCGTCCGGAATGTTCGCGGAGGCATATACTGATGGCTTTCACGCCATAATCCGAAAGAAGGTGGCGTCACTGCTTCTAAGAGAGCGCGGTAGTAATAACAGCATTCTAAAAGCGATTGCTGAGCGCCCAGACCGGCCTATATTAAGGCACTGGGTGGCCCTAATTATAGGTGCTATCAAATAAAAATAATTTCGTATAAACTTTCTTATAATAACATAGCTATAAGATTATATACTAAAATATGGATATCAATCTGAAATAAATGAATAATAATAATAAACGTCAGCGTCAAAAGTTAAAAGGCAGCCATAGAAAACTTATCTAACAAGAAGTCAGCTAGGTTACGCATGTTTTATTTCATTACAATTTTGTGTTTATGCAACTAATAATTAAAATTTTTATGTTATGTTATAATACGACTTTTTACAAGGCAGTTAAATCGATTGCCTGTAACTTGCATAGTTTTTTTAAAAGCTCATAATAAGGCCCCTGACCTCAGATCTGACCGAATCAGTTAAATAACTTTATTAATATGTTTTGATTACGGCGACCTTTTTACGAAATGAACTTATACTGAAAAAGTGATAATTCTTTATTTTAATTAAAATGAGTATCATCATGAGAAGTATCATCTTCAGTTATCATCTTATAAAATCGGTCCGCAGTTAATGAGCCAGAAATGGACCTTCGGCGTGTATACTATACCACGTTTTTAGGGTTCCGTAGTCCTACAAGGAACCCTTATAGTTTCGTCATGTCCGTCCGTCTGTCCGTCTGTCCGTCTGTCCTAATCATTTACAGCTTAATAACTTCTACAGTTATAAACATAAGTAAATGAAATTTTGTTAAAAAATGGTTTAGATATAGATCTCAATTTTAAAAGTATAAAAAAATCTTGATAACGTATTTTAGGGGTGGCGCCCATACATGTGAAATGGGGATGATTTTTTTTTTCGCTGCACCCTCTCGTTTAGGGTATCATTGAATAGGTCTATTAAAATGAGGGTAATACATAACTTTTTTATCAGGTGTACTATCTGCGAAATATAGCCCGCGAAAGTGGCTTGCAATGTGTCCCCCCCCTGCCATTTCTAAACTATGCAACATAGAAACATATAATCTTCCACATTGATAGACCTTTGTAAAAACTCTCTTTTAAAATTATTTCGAGTATAATGTGATTATAAATTTTTGAGTTATAGAGAGAAAACTGAAAAATACTTAAAACGTCCTAGTTCAAAGGTCATTGACCTTAGAGAAAAATGGTCTTAGCAAATAATGCTCCTTTAGCTACTTTCTATTTTAAAAAATCACAAAAAGTAACTTTGTGTTATGTTGACATGACACACTTCTTAAATTTGGCACTATACATCGCCATCTAGCGGCTCCTAACAACACTCTCTGAGTCGCCAATGCTGCCGTCTATAGCAAAAACTAAAATAACCATGATTAATATTCGATTTGGTTTGTTTGTAATTACACCTACTTAAGGAACCCTTTATATATAATACTGAGCATGGGCCGACATGCTCTTGGCCGGTTTTTTTTCCATTAATTGGCTTTTCTTAGATTCTTTACGCTACTGTTATGATTTATTTTGTATTTTTTATTGTTAATGAAAAGTCTGATAAGAATAAAAAGCTGTTAGCTGACTTTTTAGACATTAGTATACGTAATTTTCCAAGGAAAGCAGGCTAGATCCACGGCTGGCAAGCTTGGTCCAGGGGGGCCCTCTGCCCCCCTGGGTACGCCCATGGTATTATTACTAACTAGCTGTGCCCGCGACTCCGTCCGCGTGGATGTCGGAAAATAACATCGTATCATAATTATGAACACAATATCTTCAAATATATACATATAAGCGCCTACACAGACGATTACACTATTTACCGACCATACTATATTTTGTTTTTACAACCAACCGGCTAAGGTGATGGAATTTCATGGAATTAGCCCTAAACTCCCTCATTCTGAGAAGACGCTCGTGCCCAGCAGTGGGAAGTAATTGGGCTGATTATGTTATTCTATAGCACTAACCACATATCTTCATATGCTGAGAAGAGGCCCGTGTCCAGCAGTGGGACTGTAATGGGCTGGTAATGTTATGTTATTCTAGAATACTAATAATATCCAGTTCATTAACTCTTCTCATTTTGAGAAGAGGGCCATACCCAGTAGTGGGACAGTAATGGGTTGACTACGTTATGTTATTCTATATTTTCTAGTTTCTTAACTCTTCTCGTTCCGAGAAGAGGTCCGTGCCCAGCAGTGGGGCAGTAGGTAATGAGCTGATTATGTTATGATAATCTATTACACTAACAATATCCAGTTCCTTAACTCTTCTCATTCCAAGAAGAGGCCCATGCCCAGCAGCGGGACAGTGATGGGCTATGTTATGTTATTCTATATTTTCTATAATACTAATAGAATCCAGTTGTATTTTTAGGAACCTGCAACCTGCTCCAACCACCAATCATGACCTCTACTTTGTATGCGGGGTCAAGCTGTATCGCTGGTTCTACTCAACCGATTCAGATAAAACATACCCTATATTTTAAGTTAGACTAATACCAATACAAATGCAAAGTTTCATTACGATCCGTTCAGCCGTTTTCACGTGATGAGGTAACAAACAGACAGACAGACAGACAGACAGACATAAATTTTTTAAACGATTGATTCGTGTTCTATAGCTTATTTCTAGTCCCCCTAGCCGGTTTTGGCGAAAAAAAACTCAATGTACAGACTTTTCGACCTTTACAGTTTTATTATAGTATAGAAGATAATAATACGTACCTCAGTGGATAAGCCAGTGACATGAGTAATTTGCTCCTGATCTTCGAACCCAGATTCTTACTCTTAATTACTCTTAAAATGTTTGCAACTATAAGTAAAAGTTTTAATTAAACTTAAACTACTTTCGTCTCATTTAGGTTCAACATGGGCGCAGGAAATGGTTTGGCTTATTGGACACGATTTAGACTACGAAGGTGCCAAAACCTTTTTACAAGTAAGTGTGAGAATATCAACCTGTGATTGAATTTCAGAAGTTTAACTTCGTGCGTTTTTTTGTTGACTGAAGATGAAAGGCAGAAAAGGGAGAGCACGAGAAGGAAAGATCCTCTAAGCAAAACATGTGCCTCATCTGGACATTGTAAACCATAGTGCTTATTACAAGTCAGTAAATATATTTAATAAACTGCCCACAGAAATAAAGAATATAGTCTATAAAAGAGGTTTTCAAATCAAACTTAGGCTGTTCATCTATTCTGTCGACGAATTACTTAACTCCCCACTTTCAATATTTATGCTCTACACACACAAGAAACCTACGGTCTTCTAATAATCGTCTTCTACATTGCCCTTATCATAGCTCTAATTTTGTTCACTCATCCTTTCATATTCAATCAATTCTTCTTTGGAATGAGCTACCTCTCGAGCTTAGGATGGCCACCAGTCGGGACTCTTTTAAAAGGAAAGTTCGGAAGTTCTTTCTAGATAAAATTTTGGCAGAATCATCCCATTAGTATTTTATCTATGACTATAATAGTATATTATTATATATATTTAGTACTTATTGTATGTTATATATATATACCTATGTATGTTTATCTATTGTTTTAGTGGTAATTTATTTCTCATCTTGTTTTGTGTCGTGAATCAATATTGCACCTGCCTTGTCATCTCTGTATCACCCTAAGGTTGACTGGGAGAGAATGCCTAAGGCATTAAGTCCGCCTATGTACACATGTTGCATGAAGTTTAAATAAATAAATAAATAAATAAATTATAAATTGACAAAAGCAGAAACGTTAAAATTAAAATAGTATAATTATTAGTTTGACATGTAGGTATTTAATTTTACTGTGAAAAACTTTACTAACATTATTCTGGATTTTATTTTATTTTGTGTTTAATTAATTTGTCGGCTTACATAATATATTTTGTTTTTTTTTTTATGTAAAAAATTCAGACACAATTTAAGATTGTTATTGAATAAATGAATGAACGAATGCCCGACTGGCTCCCCCTCAGGACCCTTCTTCCGAGCCTTCAGCGTATTTCCTCTTGGGCAAATCAAGCCCTGATTACACTACTTTGCATATTTATTTTACACTTCTAGATAAGATGTCCCCGACTTGAGCTATCTTGCATCACGGTGGCTGCTTTCTCGACGTGGCTTAAGGAGTCCGTTCAGGGCACCTCCGTGGACTACGTGAAGAACCAACTGGCAGCCCCTCGCTGCATCCCCTGTCATCTGCCATGGGATCTTCTGCCTGTGGATATTGAGAAGGAAGATGGCTCTGCGAAGCCTAAGGTAAACTATAATAAAGAACAATGTCCAGTTTTGAACTGCTAGGCAATTGGCGGTTCTAATTATAATACATAAGAAACACCCAGACCAACACAAACACTTATGTTCATCGCACAAATATTTGTGTCCTGTGGGAATCGAACCCATGACCTTGTGATCAGTGATCAGCAGTCTGACACTCGGACAACTAGACTAGAGTTTTTTACCTTTTTAGTACTTAAATATTATCAAGATCTTCGTCCAGTAAAAGTTCAAGTTAGTACTTGGTAGTTATAATCAAAAGGAAAAAAAAAAAGAGATATTTTACAACACATTTTCTGCAACAAACTAATATTATAATGTAATGATGAATACATGTGTTAATTTTCGTTGTAAAATATCGGTTACCTAGAATTAGCATTAAAATAAAGACAGCATCATGGTCATGCTTATGTCCACATTTTCTTCATAAACTTCGCAACGCTGCATATTAAATGAAAAGTAGTAATTTATCTTTAAATAATAATTGTTTACATCAAAATAAGATGGAAGAAGAACTTTACAATGACTTTATTGTCAATGATCACAACCTCAGCATAAAAACTAAAGCAGTTATTCTGGGAGCACAACTGATTACATGTGCAACAACTTAGGTACCTGCTTGACCGTGACATCCCGGTGCTCCCATGTGTAAAAAAGTTCCCCACAATATTTTGGGGACATTACGTCGTTTGTTTTATGGCAACTCATTTAACTTTAACTTAATCTGTTACTTGAATGAAGAAACGTATTTGCTATAGTATCTGTAATGGTTAAGTAAAAGTAAACACCTTTACTGTTACTTGTAGTTGTTCATGAAGAAACTTGCCATAAGACATTGGTTAAAAGTAGTTCTGTATACAATTTCCACACCCTAACTGCACGTGGTCAGACTTTGTCCTATCACTAGAGTTTTTTAAAATTCGTGGATCTAGAAGCTTGTGATGGAGCTCCTGAGTGTAACGAGTGCACGAGGCCAGAGCGTAGCGAGCGGGGAGGTGGCGAGCGCAGCGAGCCGCTGACCTCTCGAGCATAGTTCTGATCGAGTGTGCGAGGGAAGCGAAGGGGCGACAAAGCGAGTCTTCTGTCGGAGCAAATTCAGAAACTCTTGCAAATGCTTGAGATAGGGTTTCGACTTTAACACTTATACCAAATTTAGGTTTGACTAGTCAAACCCCGATGTTATCAAAACGAGTTACGGCGATTGACTGTCCAAGTTGGCTAACTTGGAGAGTTTGGAGCTATTTGGCGATTCCCATGCAATGCAATTCAATTACAGCGATCTTTGAACCATCTTTTTACAGCACCATCTAGTTGGGACAACAATATAACAATGGAAATAATACTTAAAAACATTTTTTTGTAAATTTATAGGTACTTATAGTACATCAGAAACACAATTTCATAACAAATGTTTAAAAAAATACTGCTCCTAAATCGAGCTATGACTATGAAGATAATACTGTGCGTATTCATTCGATTAGTATTTTTTTTTTGTATTTATTTAAGATTTAAGGTTTTTTTTGTATTCTATGTTTAGATATCACATTTCTTGTTTTCTGGGATAATTAAAAATCTAGTAGGTATGTGTTTGTAGTTTTTTTTTTTTCTAATGTTACCTATATATCTGTAAATGAATTAATGAATTTATATTTACCTTATTCTAGTTTAGACGCCTAAGTTTCACAGATAGATAAGACAAAAGCTTGAATGTTATGGTCTTTTACAGGTAATATATACATCCCGCAACCCAAAAGACATGGTAGTGTCATACTACCATTACTGCAACCTGATGCACGGACTCAAGGGCACATTTGAGGAGTTCTGTGACCTCGTCATAAGTGACCGCGTCCCTTTCGGACCCGTTTGGGACCACATACTTGGTAAGTTACATCGATCACATATCAGTGTAATAGGTCTGATGTAGATGCCACTATTCGCTACTTAAAAACTTTAAATCAGTTTCGACGACTAATGCGAGCGACTTAGGTGGCGAATTACCCGAAACAAACTCACCCGAAAGGGTGAATAGCCACCTCTTGTATTTTTAATAAACGTTAGGGGTCTGTTCAACTGAAGCGAAATATATGGTGGGGTGAAATGACGCCTTTTTCTTTTTGTAAAAATTGAAGCGGTCAAATCACCCGAATTCAACTTAACACATTCAGAAAAAAACTCTACCGAGTAATAGAAATAGGAAAATGCTATAATTTTAGAATATGTCGTTTAGGCATAAATAAAAATATGAATTAGTGTTACAAATTACAATGGTGCACAATTCACAGATATTAATAAAATGGCTGTTGCCTATATTTGTGTTCACATAAATTGACAAAATGTAGGGAACACCTGTTTTTTTTCGGGATTTCAGGTTTAGTCCCATAGTAAAAGTTGTTCATACTGATGAGTACAACCCCATAAAAGGTTTTCAGTTATTTAAATAAAACGTATAATATTTTTGTTTTCAAAACTATTAGCCTTACATAATGATTATACTTGATTGTGTTATTTGATTGTGATACTCGATTGTATCCCCCCCCCCCCCGCCAGGTGGTCCGACGACCTGAAGAACGTGGCTGGGGGGGACTGGATGCGGAAGGCAGAGGACCGAGTGTTGTGTCTAGTTTAAAGCAGGGTTGATAAACATCATGATTTATTTGTTTAAGATAGATTTTTTGGTTTAAGAAAATATAAAAAATCATGATTTTTTTTTCACTTTTTATTAGACTTTGAAAGATTTTTACTTGATTTTTATTATAATAAAACAAAGTTTAACCGGATTAAATCGCGTATACTATTTAAATTGGTTTCCCTGACGTTTCGTTTCGTTTTGATTTTTATTATTTACATACTCATAACTGATAATATTTCAAATATTGTCTCAAAAATACCAATGGTTCAGAAGAAAAAACTAGGTAAGTAAAAAAAAACATATTTTTCTCCAAAATTAGTTATCATTTTTTTGAATGGTTTTCATAAATGTAAATCTACTGACATAGAATCTTCCATATTTATGACGAAAATTGCTATGTCGACATAAAAAAAAAACAATACTTGAAGACCTACCTACTACTCTTTATTTACATAAAAAACTCTAACCTACTTGTTCACTTATTATGAATATTTTTACGAAAAGTTTTACTAGTATGCAACTTTGTAAGAATAAAAAAAAAACATAAGTAAATCTGAAACATAGGAAACAGTTTATTCAAACTTCTAAGACTTTTTACTGGTCTATCTATAATCAGTTCCGAAAAGTAAATTCAACATCTAATTGAAGCATCAACTAACTCGATGTTCTTGACTATTTATAGTTTGTTATGGCCATATTTTTATTCAATATTCAGTAAAAAAATAAAAACTGTATAATATTTAATATTAATTTTTCTTTTCTAGTCCCATAACATTATGATTTAAATAAATCAATGAAATTTTATGGAAAAAAATCAAGTTTGATTTAAATCACTGATTTTTATAAAAGAAACCCTTGATTTAAATCAATCAACCCTGGTTTTACGTAGATATTTACTAGTGATTGTGATACTATTAATATGACATTTCCATGTTCCATGTTCTAGTGTTGGCATGTTGATTTTGTATATTATGTTTTTATAATTATGATTATTGTGAAATATATGATAAAAATTAAAAAAAAATTGCTATCGTATAGTTTGTATTTTATTTTAATTCCCTATACACTTTTGTGGCAACTGTACTGAATGACTACTTAAAGTTGATTTCGGGTGATTCGACCGCTTAAATTTTTACAAAAGAAAAACGTGTCATTTTACCCCACCATATATTTCGGTTTAGTTGAACAGACCCTTAACGTTTATTAAAAATTTAAGAGGTGGCTATTCACCCTTTCGGGTAAGTTTTTTTCGGGTAATTCGCCGTCAAAACTTTCGCGTTATTGATTAGCCAATCGGATAGCAGTACCCCGTCTCAGCTAGTTGACATAATTTATTCTATGCATTATATTTATATATAGGCGTCTATTGGGCTGTATGGTAAGTTACAACGAACTAAACTTTGCCCGTGGCTTCGCCCGCGCGCAGTGTGTTATAGCCCCGGTTTTTGTTTCACTATGTTTTTATTCAAGAAATCGATAGTTTCTATCATTTATGTTATTAGACTTCAACTCCGAGTTTGATACGACTTGTAATTTATTTTTAAAATAATGTCAAAGTTTCGTAAAAACTGAATCACAAAAAACCACCGTTTCACCAATTTCTGTTGCTTTAGTATGAACGTGACGCGAGATATGATTACTTTTCTCATTTTTCGTTTTTTATTCATTTCAATTCAATTATACATTATTGTACACACATATACACATTATTATTACAGTAGGAAAGCTTATGTAAATCGACGAGCTTAAGGTGAATGCTACAGGGTAGCCCGCGAAATTCAAAATTTCTTGCGTTTTTCGCAAATTGTAGTTGTATTTCGCCTTGTGTATAATTCGAAATATGATTTGCGGTAGTAACAACAATATATCTACTAATAAGAATAATACTCATAAAAAATATTAACCTAGCTCTATAAGGTGTACAAGCTCGATTATATTAATTCACGATAAAATTATCGATTACCGAGCTTCTAGAGCTTATAAAGCTAGGTTTATATTTTTTATAAATATGATTCAGTAGATATATTGTTATTACTACCGCAAATCGTATTTTGATTGATATACAACTCAAAACAGAGCTACAATTAGCAAAAAACGCAAGAAATTTTGAATTTCGCGGGCTACCCTGTAGCATTCACCTTAACTCAAAAATTTAAAGTAAAAAAAACTTTATTAAAAACAAGCTTTCATTTAAATGCGTTAAAAATAATAAAAAAAACTTTTCCTTTAAAACTTTTACTATCAACTTATAACGTCATTACACAATTTATATGATATAAAAGCTTGTCGCGAGATTTAAGTAGGTAGGTACTCGTATTTACTTAGTTTCAATTTTTTTTTCAATTAAATCGATCAGATCAAGTTATTCAATTTACTTGTTTATCTACACAGGTAAATCTCGCGACAATCTTTTATATCATATAAATTGTGTAATGACGTTATAAGTTGATAGTAAAAAAAAAAAAGAGTTTTCTTACAGCAAACCTTGGAGCAATAGAGAGATGTTTTTTTTTTTTTTAATCTATATTGTTTATTTAGGGGTTTTTATCCACACGGATATGCCAACCCCATAATACCTTATTAACTGTCTAAAACATACACATTTGATACAAATTAACAAGAAGAGGAAAAAAAATCACTGACTAAGCAGTAAACCACACAGCTGTTTGGCAGCAACTGACTTAGGTTTTCCTAAAATAGTCAATACAAGCCCAACGTATAGTGAATTCAACTTTAATTCTTTCATCACAGATTCTCTTTCTTTCTTTTTTTTCACACAATCCATCAGCAAATGCTGCACATCTTCTAATTTAAGAGATGTTGATATATTAATACAGGATAAAAATAAGTGTACAACAGAATAACAAAAATTTAGACTACATAACTTATCTAACTATCTATCTATCTAAAATATTCAACTATAACTCCAAAGACATTGTAATATCTTTGTATAACATCGTATTAGTTCGTTATTTCTACATCAACCTATTGTTTATACTTTGTATTATGTGTAGTATTAAAACCATAACATAATTCCGTGTTATCCAAGTTAAGTGAAGGTAAGTGTTAAGTTAAGTGTTATAGTTAAATAAAAAATTTAAAACGAAAAATTAGAAAACAAAACATATCTCGCGTGCCATTCATAATGAAGCAGCAGAAATTGCTCAAACGGTAGGTTACTGTACGTAGTGTACGGTCGACCGCACGTCGGTGGTAACACTTTGATATACAGCATCTTTATTTCGTAAGCAGTAAGGGCGATTTTCAAATTGCAGTGTTACCACTGTCATGCTGTTGACTGTACGTACAATTAACTGAATTAATAGAAACTGGAATACGTGTTTCCGTTTTTTAAATATATATTGTTTTTCGTTTTTCATGATGCGGATATTACGAAACTTTGACTTTTATTTAAAAAAAAATACAAGTCGTATCGAAGTCGGAGTTGAATATATATATATATAGTTGAAACTATCGATTACTTGAATAAAATCACAATGAAACAAAAATCGGGTTAATAACACACTGTGCCGCGTACTGAAATAAAATATAGCTTATGTTATACTTCTGGATAAAGTAGCATTCTAATGGTGAAAGAATGATTAAAATCGGTTCAGTCGTTTCTCGATTAGGTACAAACAAGTAAACAAACAAACAAGCTGCTATTCTGCTACTGCTTGTTCATTTAACTTTTCAACAGACGGCTATCTAAACTGCTATAGACGTCCTTTTGAACAAGTCCATTTATCGAAACTAAACTAACCATACCCTTTGAATTCTGTTCGATATACAATATGTAACAAGGTAACCAAGGGTCGCCTCTAACCCTGGTGCATGCTGTTTGCTGACGACATTGTCCTTGTTGGTGAAGATGGACTTGAGGTCCAGAGTAGATTGGCAAAATGGCAACAAAATCTGGAGAACGTTGGCTTGAAAATCAGCAGAACTAAAACGGAATACATGTTCTGCGATTTCGGCGGTCTTTCCGGTTTTGTTGCTATTGCGCTAGATGGCGTGCCCTTGCCAGTCTGCTCCGACTTTCGGTACCTCGGTTCACTTGTGCAAAGCGATGGCGAAATAAACCGGACAGTCAAGCACCGAATTAACACAGGATGGTTGAAATGGCGGCAGGTCACGGGAACTACATGTGACTCCCGAATTCCTCTTAAACTGAAGGAGAAAATCTATAAGACCATGATAAGACCTGCTGTCCTGTATGGATCGGAATGTTGGGTTACGAAAGGAATTAATGAAAGGCAAGTGCATGCAGCTGAGATGAGAATGTTAAGAGAAATGTGTGGTGTAACGAGAATGGATAGGATAAGGAATGAATATGTAAGAGGGAGTCTGAAAGTAGCGCCAGTGACAGAGAAGTTAAGTAGCAACAGACTATCATGGTATGGACATGTGATGAGGAGGAATGAGGAGCATGTTACGAGGAAAGTTTTGAGTATGAATGTTGATGGCTATAAGAAAATAGGGAGTCCGAAGAAAATATGGATGGATTGTGTGAAAGATGATATAAATAGAAAGAAAGTGAACACGGAGATGACGGCTGATAGAGATGTATGGAAGAAAAAAACATGCTGCGCCGACCCCAAATAAATTGGGATAAGGGCAGGAGGATGATACAATATGTAACAAAAACTCTGTTGTTCCTGTGAGCTACGTTATCAGAATCGATATTCATACGTAAGGACACAACTCATTTGGAAAAACTCTTAAAAAAAAAAACTCTCAATAAAAATAATAAAATTAAAAATTAAATCATTATTGTAAATTAAAAGTGATTATATCACTGAAAACTCACTCACTCACTGATTATGTAAATAGAAATAATCAAATGAAATATTAAATCATTATGAACTGTAAATTGAAAGTGATATAATCACTTTTAATAATGAGATCATTTTTAATTTGATTATTTTCATTGAAGAGTTTTTCCAAATGAGTTGTGTCTTGTGTACTTACGTATGAGTACTATTAGATATTCTGTGGTATGAGTAAGGATTCTGAAAACGTAGCTCACAGGAACAACGGGGTTTTTGTTAGATACTGTATACAGTTATATGTTCTGCAAAGATCTGTCTCTCCTTTATCGGTTCTAAAATAACCATATTTAAACCAGGGACCGAAAACCGCTATAAATTACGGTACAGGTATCCAAGATTTTAGGTAATTTTTAAGGTTGAGGTTACCGCTAGCTGGGTAACCAAGGAAAAAAAACATGTTACCTCTATTTAGGTTACCGTTTTAATACCGGTAACCTAAAAATGACCTTGTTTTCGAGAAACAGAATATCGCAATGCCTACAATTTCCAAATATGTTTGATCACGGGCTCGTATAAAATTCGTGCGCATTTGTGATTGTCGCGTAGTCACGTTGTATTAGGACAACGCCCAAGGAAACCTGCACTTCTGAAAACCAGAATAAGGTTAGAATTAATAGGGTGATACTAATTTGGAATTATCAGGCCATAATATAATTATAATCAAATAAGTCAGTCAGAAAATGAGTTGGTTATTCTGCTGATGAATTATAGAATACTGAAACTTCATATGTGCCACTGCCACCGGCATCTCCTACATTAGATCCGAATGCATCTACTCCAGAGGTAGATTCAAATGCGTCTGCTTCAGATTTATCTTTTGATATTTCATTAACTGGCGAAACCTTTATACAAATTACACATCAAATTGTGCGCATTATCATGGGTAGTACTAGGGAACAACAAGATCAATACACCAACATTACAGCCATAATGTACTTTTATTAGATTGAAGATTTGCCTTCCAAAGTCTCACCATAATCCAACGGCTATACAGCCCAATAGACGCCTAATGTGGAATATAATGCGTACAATATATTCTGCCACTAGCTGAGGCGGGGTAGGTACTGCAATCCGATTGGCCCTACCAATGCGACTATTGGCTAATCACTATTGCGGCAGTTTTGACGGCTCATGTAAGTGGTTGAAACAGATTTGAAGATTTTTTAAGTGGCGAATAGTGGCGACCTACTTTAGTGAAATTTCATAGATGTGTTGCAGACATCGGTCGCCTGTTATGAGGCATCTATGGGCTGTATCGTCGTTGCCATAATCTAACATCATCAGACTATATTTATAGTCCACTGCTGGATATAGGCCTCTCCAATGGTACGCCACTGACATCGATCCCCGGCTGCTCACATTTAGTTTCTACCAGCCACCTTGCCACCCTACGTTTACCGATTCGCGGGTTCTGTGGAATAAGTGACGAAAAGATTCGACGAAGTTTCCCGAATGCGGCCCAGCCCAGCTGTATGCTTCTGCTAGTTTCTCTTTCTAAATTGTTTTTACCGAACTGAAATGTTTGGTAAACACAAACACAAAAAACTTCGACAGCGTCACCGAACGTTGTTATCAACAACAACCGCCTCCGGAGTTACATGCTCATTGAACATAAGTATGGTTTTATCAAAGTTCATCCAGACACCGATGCGTAGGGAAGAATCAGTTAGGCCAACAAACATCCGTCGCAAGTCCTGCAGTGATTCAGCCATAATGGCGATGTCGTCTGCAAACCGCAAGTGCGAGATGTACTCGCTGTTGATATTTATTCCGCATCCATTCCAGTCCATTGTTAAATAATCATATCCAGTCCATTGTTAAACATATCCTCCAATGTGCTGGAAAACAATTTCGGAGAAATCACGTCTCCTTGTCTTACGCCTCAAAGCAGGTGGATATGCTAAGTTTGCTGGTTCTGTCATTGTGGTGGCATCATACAGACATTTTGACACTTGGATATCAACTCAGCCTACCGCAGTCCACTGCTGGATATAAGTCTCTCCCAAATTGCGCCACAACACTCGGTCCTCTGCCTTCCGCATCGAGTCCCCACCAGCTACTTTCATCAAGTCGTCGGTCCACCTGGCTGGGGGCGCTCTACCCTGCGTATGTCGATTCGCGGTCTCCAATCAAGGACTCGTCTGCTCCAGCGGCCATCGGTCTTTCGACAGACATGGCCAGCCCACTGCCATTTCAGCTTACTAATCCTACTAGCTACGTCGGTCACTCCGGTTCTTCTCCGGATAATCTCGTTATGGATTTTATCTTTCAAAGAAACTTCAAGCATAGCTCGCTCCATAGCTCGCTGAGTGGCTTTGAATTTGTGTTTTAACACTCCAAGTATTAAAATATATCGTCAGTCAACTTGGCATCGCTGCAGGGACTCCAGAACGGACCAGGTTTCGATGGAGTCAAAGGACTTCTAGTCCACAAATGATAAGCACAGGGGCTGATTATACTCTTCATACTTCTGCATAATCTGCCGCACTGTGTGAATGTGGTCTATGATGCCATATCCTCCTCGAAAACTGGTCTGCCCCGATGGTTGAAACTCGTTGAATGTACACACGAGCCGATTCGTAACGATTCATGAAAACAGCTTATAGACGTGGCTTAGAAGCGAAATGGGCCTCGATAATTATTCAATAGGGTCTTGTTACCTTTTTTGAAGAATAGTACGACCACGCTTCTGCGCCTCGCCTCTTGAGTTCTCCCTGAAACGAGGAAAGAATTGAAAATTTCCCGAAGCTCTTTTAATGGAGTTCGGTCGTAATTTCGTCTTCCGTTTCGATTTCGTCTTGGCTAATTTCTGGCAGATCTTCTGTAAAATGTCGGGTCAGAATGTCTCTAAAATCCTCATTTTCGGGGTCAGGTCGAGATGCATACGAGGCATATAACTAGCCATAGAAATCTTCCACCTCGGAAAGGAACTGTGGCATCGAAACGACAACATTTCCACGGGATGTGGTCAACTTCGTTAGGTGGCTTCTTTCTAAGAATTGGACGAGCAGCTTCGACCCCCGATTTTTCTCAATCGATTTTTCAATAGAGCTTGTATTAAAGCGTGGGAGGTCACGTCGTACCAGTTTACTGATGCTTTTTTTTAGCGCCCGGTGTTCTGACGAAGTGACAGGTGGATTTTCCCGTAGTTCCCTCATAAGAGCCAGAGTCTCCTCCGAAAGCTTCGAATTATTGCCTGTGCGTCGCATTTTACAGTCTCGTACCTTCATCCCTGAGGATTTTTACCACTTGATTAAGAGCCTGGTCAACGTTCTTTGTGGTTTCCACGGCAACAAATCTGTTTTCTAGATTTGACTGGATCGTTTCAGATCCTACTTTTTTTGCACATTTTGCAGCATGCTAGGTCGGCACCTGGATTTCATCAAATGGATGCGCTCCAGCTTCAAGTCGATATTCAGTGAGCCTCGGATAAGTCTGTGATCACTGAACTTGTATTGAACCTGTTGATTACTGAGACATCTCTGAATATGTGCCTTTTATCTGTTATAATAAAGTCTATTTCATTTTAAGTCATACCATCGGGACTCAGCCATGTCCACTTTCTCTGGGGCTGTTTCTTGTAGAAATAATTCATTAAGAAAAGTCCCTCTTTCCCCAAAAAGTTGACAAGCATTTACCCTATGATTTATGCTGCCAAAACCGTGGGTGGGGTCCTACTACCGACTCGCTGCAAATCTGTTCCATTTTAGCGATGAAATCCCCCATGAAAACGTTGTAGTAAGCTTTGGTAATGGAGTGCAAGGCCTTCGAGATTTCGAGATGTCTTCGAACATAGCCTCGATTTTATCATAGAGTATGTCGAGCTCGGTGCGTAAACCTGCACGACCGGCTTTACCTCTTGGTCAGCTTAATCACAAGGTTTGCTACCCTGCTCGACACACTGAAAAATTCTACAACGTTGTCACAGAGAGAACCCGGCGCCGCCTTGGGATAGCTGGTCTCCCTCTCAAAAATAAATAAGGTGGCCCTATTCCAGGGTAATAGTGCCCTCACCCTCTCCGGACTTCACACAGCCCCAGAATGTGCCACCTTATCCTGCTGAGCTCTTCCTCGAGTTGCGCCAAGTGGAACCCCCTACCCTGCCGTTACAGTGATCAGGAATAGCAGGGCGGCCGGGAACGAGGGCCCGTAATTTTTGCCAGCTTGCCATAGAAGTTGTGCCCATAATCACCACACTGGGCATGCAGGTTGGCGATCGCAGAGCGATGCTTATCGCACCAATGACGATGCTCCCCGTCACCCGTCTGCTAAATTTAGCAACACCATTTAAAATAAATGGTTATAACGCCATTTATCGATTGTCAGAGCCTCGTCTGTTGGCAGGTGAGGTTGACTTGGGGGTTGGGTTGATTTTGATTGGCATATCTTTATCTTTAGTGACCAATTCGAGACAATTTGTAACCCAATAAATGAATTCATGACCACATACTTTGGAAGTAATAGCCCGATATTGGTGAATATGCTGATGTAACGCTCACGCTAGCATCATCTTTATAACTTTATTGCAATCTTCTATATTACATTTTGATGTATTTGTTTCTTTTTTATGGGTAAAATATGCATATACATCATTTTTTAGCTTTCGTCCCATTTCTATGTCACTACTCTATCCGCGTGATTGGTTGGCTTTGGTCGGCGCGGGTCGTCTCACTCGCCTCGACTCTTCGATACACACACACTGCGCTGTCCGCCCTTTGACTTATGCCGACGGCACGTGTAAGATAGGGGTAATTTTTATTTCGGTAACCGGTATGAATACCGGTTATATAAGTAGTAAATATCAAACAGGGTTTAAATTTTAAACCCTGTTTGATATTTAGTTAGGAATAGACTTATAGGTAGATACCTTCCTACTTTGATAATGTTGACATCCTATAGACGGTAATATGTTCACAGATCTCTGAATAATTTAATCAAGTAGTTATTTGTCTTTTATTATATTCCTGAAATTTTAAATCAATATTTCCTACCCAGGTTTCTGGAGCCGCCGTCACGACCCAAACGTTCTCTTCATAAAATTCGAAGAGATGAAGCATGACCTTCCTTCCGTGGTCAGGAGAACTGCTGCCTTCCTCAATAAAGAACTAAGTGACACCCAAGTAGACGAACTCTGCGAGCATCTCTCTTTTAAAAATATGAAGACGAACCGAGCTGTCAACTTAGAACCTGTCTTGGAAAAGTCGTTTGGAGTCAGCTACTTGGAGTCAACAGATTTGCGATTTATAAGAAAAGGAGAAAATGGCGACTGGAAGAACTACATGTCGGCTGACCTGTCCCGAAGATTCGATGAGTGGACTGAACAGCATTTGAAAGGAACTGAGCTAAGTTTTGAATGAGATAAGCCGTGTTATTCGATAGGTAATTAAGATTGTTTTTGTAGTTTCTTTAAAGATATTATTTGAGCGTTTGTAATGAGGAACAAAGTATGTATGTCAATATGTGGACAAAGATAAAGAGAGTAGTTACAATTTAGGTGTGTATTTACAATTTGATATTATATAGATAGATAGAATATACTTAACGATTATACCTATAACGATTTAAATTGAGGAAAGGAAAAAAATATTAAAATAATAAGATATCGCTGACGTCACCCTAAGACGTTACCAACTGGAAGTTAAATTCGATACCACGAGCAGTGTTCACGGTAGCTTAGTGGCTAAAGCACTGGCGTACTGAGCCAGGAGTCGCAGGTTCGAATCCTGCTCGTGAGCGTTTTTATTTCCACAATTTTAATCTTTAGATTTCGCTTCGCAAGCGTAAATGCGTTAAAAATAATAAAATAATTGATATTATAATTTATGTAGCTATATTTTACTGTTATATTACCTACGTTTTCCCAGAAATAACTTTTAATTCTATAATTGATGTGTATTGTTGTTATAATTTCTTCATGTAAGTAAAGGTTTAGTGTCATTATTTGCTATTTACTTTTCATAAGTGATCGTTTTTATTTTTTATTTTATAACATTATTGAAATATAATACTTATAACTTACGATAATTTTGTTATTATTTATTATTAACGATCCGAAATGATGTAGAAATTGTGGTAAGTATCTTGACCAGTAGTTTTTTTTTTGTATCTTCAACAATGAGTACACTGTACATGAAAAAATTAACACATTTCAAACTTAATCTAAGTGCCCCATTACTTACAGAAGAGCACCGAGCACATTAAGCGCAATTAATATTAATACAAAAAATAGTTACATAAAACAACAAACTTACAGTGATAGGAATAAAGTGGACCACATAAGTCTGTTTGAAATCAAAACAAATGACTTTACACACAAATTTTTTCTTTAAGTGAATTTAAATATGTATGAATAATCAATTTATCACTGAATGTCCATCACAGCTTTTTTTATAGAAATTATAGATGAGTGGAATAAGTCAATGCTAGTTGTAGGTATTTGGTAAATAAATGTATGAGATTAGTAAATGTGGGTATCGGAAATAAGGTTGGAATAAAGACAGTCTTAGCGTAACAAGCTTGTTTGATTGACGCGTTCCATATCAAAACTTTACATGGCGCAGCCGGTAGGATGCCGAATATAATTTTTTTTTGAACAACGTACGAAGTGGTATACGGAAACTCGATTACTAGTAAATGTCGAGTAGAAATAGTGTCGGTGAAACATATCAAGAAACAGAGTGTGTATAACCTCGAAAATGGAATCTATGTTGCAACCACCGCAACCGTTTATTTTTGAAAATGACCTAAAAAACGTGACTTCTGGAAATTTATGTAAAGACTGGGAAAAATGGAAAAGTTCCTTTATGATATATTATGAAGCTTGTGAATTGCACAGAAAAGAAAAGAAAGTTCAGATAAACATATTGTTGCATATAATCGGCGAGAAGTGTCGTGAAGTATATGAGCAGTTTAAAGGAGAATATAGTACGATTGGTGAACTACTTAAAGCATTTGATGGATTTTTTCTACCAAAAAGGAATATAACAATCGAGCGGCATGCATTTTTTACAAGAGATCAACAGGAATTTGAGTCAGTGGAGCAGTATGTGTTTGAGTTAAATAAAATTGCAAGAAAATGCGAGTTTAAGGAATTATGCAATGACTTAGTTAGAGATAGAATGATATGTGGAATAAGAGATGGATCCCGACGGGAACGATTATTACGAGAAACAGATTTGTCTTTATCGAAGGCGGTGGATATTTGCATATTAGCGGAAAGGTCGCGTGTTCAAGCTAACGATATAAGACAAGAGAAGCAGGAGCATAATGTTAATGAGATTGTTACGTCTGAGCAGCAGAGAGATAATTATGTTCATCATGTAAAAGGGACTAGACCACGAACTTCATCTGGTGTAAAAGGAAGTCAATCAAAATGGCGGACACCTCATCAAAAATATGCAAATAACGATACACGGACGCATGAGCACCAACAGTCACATTCAAGCGAAAACGCTAATTATAGGTCTTACTTCAAACGATCGGTGAACAACAGAACGTGTGGGAAATGTGGATCTAGTCATAAGAAATTTAATTGCCCGGCGTATGGACAAAGGTGTAATTCTTGCAAAAAGATGAATCATTATGCTAGAATGTGTCGAGTATACGAAGTCCAGGAGAGTTCAAGCGATCAGGTAATTAACACTGTTAATAATAATTGTTCTTGTAAAAATGAGTGGTCAGTGGTATTGTTGATTAATAAAGAATCCATAGATTTTAAGTTGGATACCGGAGCTGACGTTAATATATTGCCAAAATATTACATAAATAAACTTAATATATTAGAGAAGGATCTTGTGAAAACAACTATGAAATTACAGGGTTACTCGGGCAGTAATATAGATGTTTTAGGTAAATGTTATTTAAAGGTTACATATAAGGATAGTGTTTATATATTGCAATTTGTGGTGGTGAATACGCAATCAGTTCCAATTATAGGAAGAAGTTCTTGTGAGGAGTTAAAATTAATAAAAAGGGTGATGATGGTAAAAAAAGAGGGTAAGAATAGATCAAGTATTTTAGATGAATTTCCTGATTTATTTGTGGGTATTGGTTGTTTGCCAGGCTCTTATAAAATAATATTAAATGATGATGCGCAACCAGTAGTGCACGCCCCTAGAAAATTACCAGAGGCCTTAAAGGAAAAAGTCAAAGATAAGTTAATAGAAATGGAAAAGGATGGCATTATTGAAAAGGTTGAGGGACCCACGGATTGGGTCAACAGTATGACAGTTGTGAAGAAACCTAATGGGGATATTCGCATATGTTTGGACCCCCGTGATTTAAATAAGTCAATAAAACGTGAACATTTCAAGTTACCTACTCTAGATGAAATAACAGCTAACCTATCAGGTGCAAAATATTTTAGTACATTAGATGCAAAACAAGGTTTTTGGAACGTAAAATTACATAGCAGTAGTTCGGAGTTATGTACTTTTAATACTATAAATGGCAGGTATAAGTTTTTACGTATGCCTTACGGAATTAGTTCTGCCTCGGAAATATTTCACAAAAGACTCTGTGGGTACTTCGAAAACATTAACGGCGTGGTGCAATTTGTAGATGATATCTTGGTTTTCGCAAAAACAAAAGAAATTCATGATCAAATATTACGTACAGTGTTACAAAAGTGTAGGGATATTAACATCAAGCTCAATAAGTCAAAATGCAAAATAGGCTTAAGTGAACTTACATACTTAGGACATAGAATAACAAAAGATGGAATTTATCCTGATAGCAAACACGTTTTAGCAATAAAAAACATGCCTACACCAGAGAATGTAAAAGAAATAGAACGATTTTTGGGAATTGTAACGTATGTAAGCAATTTTATCCCCAATTTTTCTGATAAGACGGCTCCACTCAGAGAATTATTAAAAAAAGACGTAGCGTGGCATTGGGATCATATACATGAGAAATGTTTTGAATTAATTAAGGATCAATTAAGTAGTCCTCCGATATTAAAATATTACACGCTAGAGAAACCGGTTGTGTTGTCGGTAGATGCAAGCAAAAACGGCTTAGGCGCCTGTTTAATGCAGGATAATTTGCCAGTTTGTTATGCTTCAAAATCATTAACAAAAACTGAACAAAATTATGCACAGATAGAAAAAGAGCTGTATGCTTGTGTTTTTGCATGTGAAAAGTTTTACACGTACATTTATGGGCGACAAGATGTCACTATAGAAACCGATCACAAACCTTTAGTTAATATAATAAATAAACCGTTATGTAATGCTCCACCGCGTTTACAAAGGATGCTAATGAGACTTCAACCGTATTCATTCACATTAGTGTATAAGCCAGGTAGGTACCTATATATAGCAGACGCGCTGTCGAGGGCAGTCGCACCGGGAAGCGATAGCAACTCGACGCCGCGCGACCATTTGGAAGCGCAAGCGCAAGTTTGTGCAATATCAGCTGATAACCCGCTTACCGATTCGCATTTTATACAGATACAAAATTGTACCAAAGAAGACACAGAGATGCAGGATTTAATTAGGATTATAAAACGTGGCTGGCCTTCGCATAAAAGTGAAATTAGTGATGTATTGAAACCTTATTGGGACAGTAAAGAGGACTTAACTGTAAATTATGGTTTAGTATGGAAAGGAAATAGAATCGTTATACCGAAGTGCATGCGAAACACAATGTTAAAAAACATACATGTTGGTCATTTAGGTTTAGAAAAATGTAAACTTAGAGCTAGGGAAATTATGTTTTGGCCCAACATGACTTCACAATTAACGGATTATCTGTCAAACTGTCAAGCGTGTTTAACCTATAGAAAACAAAATACAAAGGAGCCGCTCATATCACATACAGTCCCTGACAAGGCTTGGTACAAGGTTGGGACTGATATATTTCACTTTAGTACAAAGTCGTTTTTGATTGTCGTTGATTATTTTAGTAAATTTGTGGAATTAACGGAATTGCGATGTAATACTTCGATGGAGGTTATAAAACAATTAAAAAATATGTTTGGGCGTCATGGAATACCCCAGATTGTAATGTCGGATAACGGTCCAGAATTTTCATCAGGT
Source organism: Asteroscopus sphinx (assembly GCA_949699075.1). NCBI lineage: Eukaryota > Metazoa > Arthropoda > Insecta > Lepidoptera > Noctuidae > Asteroscopus > Asteroscopus sphinx. Next base: position 13,999,854 of record OX453025.1, on the reverse strand, counting down.
TTGTTCAAGGAATTTTCAGTGAACTGGAATTTTGAACACATTACATCTTCCCCGAGGTACCCGCAATCAAATGGTCAAGTCGAACGTACTATACAAATAATAAAAAATATGATGAGAAAGACAACTTATAATGGGTCAGATTTTGATTTAGCATTATTAGAGTACCTCAATACACCCATCAGCTGTGAACTAGCCTCACCTGCTGAATTATTATATAATAGAAAATTACGGAGTATTGTACCGTGCCACCCTAGCTTATTGTTGCCTAAGATACAAAAGGGAGTAAAAGACATACTAAAAGAGCGTCAGAATTATCAGAAAAAATACTTTGATAGGGGAACAAGGACTTTAGTGCCCTTAAAACTAAAACAAAAAGTAAAAATTAAAATGAATGGTCAGTGGACTCCAGGAGCAGTTCAACAAGTTTTAGGTTGTCGATCTTATTTAATTAAGTTGAATACAGGACGAACTTTAAGACGAAATAGACGACATATCATAATCGATTCACAAAGGCGAAATTGTGATGATAATCATTATTTTTATGATGATATTAATGTAGGTGTGACGCGAGACCACTCGCATAGTTATTTAACGTCAGAAGAATTAAGTCACGGCTCCGGTATTCCTCAAACAATTCCAACACAAGTACAGTTACGCAATGATACTAATTTTTATCAAACTCGTTCTGGCAGGACAGTGAGACCTCCTGATCGCTGGGAATACTCAGGACTTGGGATTCCGACTTCAAGGTAATGGTTGTAAATTAGTAGGTAGTGTAGGTAAACCATCTTGAGTTATTTAATAAAATTGTAAAGTTGGAAATAAAAATAAACAAATAAAAATTATAAATTGATGTTATGTATAAATAAAAGAGAATGTATAATTTTAATTAATGAGTAGGTATAAAATAATCGTTTCAATGTGTGAAACAAACAGATTTAGTGCATGTAGTAATGAAATGAGCTATAATGAAAAGATGTAAATGCATGAATAATGAAATTAGTATGATTATTGCAATGTTTTGAGTTATATTAATATTTATTGAAAGAAATTGTAGTTTTGTCTGGTATTATTTGTAATATCATGCATGAATGATTAATAAATAATATTTTGAAATATAGTGAGTAAAAATTACACTATAATCAGTTGTTAACGTATGTATTAAAATTATGGTCTACCTTTTGTATTGTAAATGTAATCAATCAAAGTAACTAAATGCTAATGAATTATATTACTTGTTTGTTATTTATAAAAAAAAAAAAAAAAAAAAACTGTAGAATGTTTATTTTATTAATGGGAAATGTTATGTTGTTAAATAATTATTGTAGGTAGGTTCATAATAAAAATTAACCTAATGATATGGTAATAGTTTCATCATATTATAATTTAAGATTGTAAATGAATTTAATCAAATATTGTTTGAGAAGGGGATTGTAGGTATTTGGTAAATAAATGTATGAGATTAGTAAATGTGGGTATCGGAAATAAGGTTGGAATAAAGACAGTCTTAGCGTAACAAGCTTGTTTGATTGACGCGTTCCATATCAAAACTTTACAACTATTTTAACTTTAGAACTATTTTACGATTAAAACTAGATACATCATCAACTCAGTCTATCGCAGTCCACTGCTCCTCCTCTCCCAATGTTGCGCCACAACTCTCGGTTTTCCGACTTCCGCATCCGGTCTACTCCAGCTACCTTCCGCATCCGGTCGGTCCACCTGACTGAGGGGTGCCCTACGATGCATTTGCCGAGACGCGGTCTCCATTCAAGAATCCGTCTGCTCCAACAGCCATCGGTCCATCGACATACATGGCTAGCCCACTGTCACTTCAGCTTGCTGATCTTACAAGCTATGTCGGTCACTCTGGTTCTTCTCCTGATAATCTCATTACGGATTTTATCGCTTAGCTCGCTGAGCGACTTTGAATTGGTGGACTAGCTCAACTGTCAGTGTTCACGTCACCGTAATTCATGACTGGTAGGACACACTGGTTGAAGACCTTGGTTTTAAAATTACAGTGCGTTTCACTAAAATATTTCCTCGCTGCTATGTTGGTATAACTGGATTATATTTTTAAACTACCTTTTGTTTTTAGAAAAAACTTCGTCCTCGATAGTAATTTGTCACTATAGGAGGTAAAATCAGAATTTTATAGTCGGTACAAAAATCACCTCACAACAAATTTGATCGACTTTTCACATGAAGCTCTGCCTATCTGGATCAAGTTTGGCAAGCGAGTAGTCAATAAAGTGAAGAAGTTTTTAAAGTGGATTCCAATTTTTTAGGGTTCCGAAGTCCTACAAGGAACCCTTATAGTTTCGTCATGTCCGTCCGTCTGTCCGTCTGTCCTAATCCTTTACAGCTTAATAACATCTACAGTTATAAACATAAGTAAATGAAATGTTGTTAAAAAAACAAATAATAATATAGATCTCAATTTTAAAAGAATAAAAAAAATCGTTTTTACTTATTTTAGGGGTGGCGTCCATACATGTGAAATGGAGATGAAAAAAATTTTTTCGCTGCACCCCCTCGTGTGGGGCATCAATGAATAGGTCTACTAAAATGAAGGTAATGTTTCATACACCACTTTTTTATCAGGTGTACCATCTGCGAAATATAGCGCGCCAAAGTGGCTTGCAATGTGTCCCCCCCCTGCCATTTCTAAACTATGCAACGTAGAAAGTTATAATCTTCCACATTGATAGACCATTGTAAAAACTCTCTTCAAAAATTATTTTGAGTATAATGTGATTATAATTTTTTGAGTTATAGAGAGAAAACTGAAAAATACTTAAGACGTCCTAGTTCATAGGTCATTGACCTTAGATAAAAATGATCATAGCAAATAATGCTCCTTTAGTTACTACCTATTTAATAAAATCACAAAAAGTAACGTTGTGTTACATTGATTTGACATACTTTAAAAATTAGTCCGTGTGGTGCCGGACTTAAAGAATAGCATCACCCTTATCTCTTCTCATGGGTGTCGTAAAAGGCGACTAAGGGATTCACCAGAGGATGGGCAGCAGCATTCTCTGAGTATTTAACCAACCAACTGCGATCGCCAACCCGCCTGCCAAGCGTGGCGATTATGGCATATTCCCCCCTTAATTGGGGGAGGCCTTTGTCCAGTAGTGGACGTCTTTCGGCTGTAATGATGATGATGATGATGACTTTAAAAATTTAGCTTAAGTTAGTTCAAAGGTCATTGACCTTAGAGAAAAATGATGTTAGCAAATAATGCTCCTTTAGTTACTTTCTATTTGAAAAAATCACAAAAAGTAACATTGTGTTATGTTGAACACACTTCTCCAATTTGGCTTCTTGAATTTATCGTTAGATGGCGCTACTAACAACACGCTCTGAGTCGCGAATGCTGCCGATTATTGCAAAAACTAAAATAGCATAGCCATGATTAATATTTGATTTGATTCGTTTGTAATTACACCTACTTAAGGAACCCTATAATACTGAGCATGGCCCGACATGCTCTTGGCCGGTTTTTCTTTTTTAATTGAGTTAGGCCTCCTAGAAGTTAAGATCGCAACATCATCCACATAGTCATAAAATATGCGCGTTTTTTGGCTTTTTTAAAGTAAAGTAAAGAAGTCTTAGTTTCAGTCTTTATTTTATTTCTTAAATGCCTTTTGTATTCATGAAAAAAATACACGTCCTGCGATAATAGTTTGAGTGCAAAACTAATTTTTGTAGGCACTGTGACACAAATAAGGATATTGCGATTTTCTCGAAATCTGGCGATTTTCACGGAACATAGTGGTGCCCTTTATGAATGGTTTTCGTTTGGACCACGAGAAGAGTGACACGGTATAAGTATAGTCACTGTAAGTCCCCCAGTTGTTAGCGGAAAAAGTGAAGAATGTCATGCAGGGACTAACTGATGCACGGAAACTAATCGAGACGAACTTCCTGGACCTTAAGGACCTATTCACGATCCGCTGATGTACTGAATGTAACCATAATTACCAAATTGAGTTACAAAAAGTTTTTTTTTGTTCAAAATGTAACAAGGTATAAGAACTATCCCAATCGGTTTTCCTAGTGATTCTAAACAAACTAGTTTCTCAAATTGCGCAAAAAAAAAAGTAAGGTTGTATGAATCAAATAAGAATCCTGACAAGAACCCTTACTGGGCACTGCAAGCTGAACAGACACCTTCACAGGATGGGCCTTAGTAATCAAAAAAACCTGCAAACTGTGGGCTTGACCCCCTTGACCTTGTGCTTGCTGACGTGTGTGTGCTTGACCCCAAGGTCATAGTGGACTTCATGATTGACTTGCAGCTTGGGGAAGTGCTGTAATGCTGCAAGAGGCGTCGTAATAGATCTTATCAGGTCGCAATGGCTTGGGGGCGTTCAAGGCCCCTACCTCTTTCCTCAAAATAATAAACGTTGTATGAATATGATTTATTTCCTCATACCATTTCCATAAGGTTTTTAATTCGAGCGAATTCTTTCAGCGCTTCATTTACGGATTCGATTGCGTGCGTGTAACCACGTCATTTAAACCGCTTCCCCACGGTCGAGTGCGTCCGTCCGTTATGCAACAAACGCAGTTAATGCACTATCAGAAGTAAATGCATAGACTTTATAGACAAGAACGGAATGTTACCGGGTAGGAAGACGAGTGCGGAAATAACGCTAGCCCGATTTGCGGCTAAGGCAATTTCTACATAAACATGTTAGCCTAGTAATTGTTGGCATCCCCAACATTTTATTTTTATATAATTTGTAGTCTTGCAACACTGTGTGTTTGTGGACCATTGTAGCTAATTGTTACTCAAGTTATTACACGTTTTATCACGGGATCTCTTTCTCATTCTAAATCAACCCTACAAACCCCAACATAACTTTGCGATTTCTGGTAACTGCTGATAACACCAAGTTAAAGCTAGGATTAGCTAGTAAGCTTAAATTTTTAATAGCCACCCTGACGGAGCGGCTAGCAGGAATGCAGTGTAGATAGTGGTCTAAGAATTTTTCCCAACAGTAAAACTTCATAATAATATCTTGTCCTCATAATTCTAGGTCGAGCGAGTGTACCTGCTATTGTGGCTGTCCACCATGAGATCTCATGGTGGACAGCCACTCGGTTATACAACCACAAGTTTTACCAGCTACCTGTGATACAAGGTTATTTTTAGTAATCGGTGAATCAGCGGGTCGAGTTTAGTTCGATGATTGTCCGACTTTCTTTTAGCACGGCACGCATGCGGCCGTACACGACTTCTCACTTTCTCTGCTTCCAAGTACTGAGGTATTATAATACCTCAGTGCTTCCAAGAATGTAATTTTGTGATCTTGAAATAAAAAAAAATCTCTCTGATGGAAATCTTTTTGGGTTTGATGTTCTCATTACCTACAGAAAAAAAACTTTGTATATCTTATATTATAACTTCGCCGTCTCGCCTGCGACTAAAAAAAATAGGCCAATAAAATGTCGCCAAACAGCTAGGCCACGGCCCCATTTTGTTTTCCTAACATGTTAGATGTTAGAAATAATAAAAAAAATGGTCGCAGGAAACGCAGCTTTAGTCATACCAATTTATTCTATAATCTAGTATACCTAATACTTAATAATGTATCACAAATTTCCGTAAGTAGGTAGGCGTAGGCCTCATAAAATACTAAAATGACGTAGGTAACAGTATAATAATGTCTATAAAATTTATATCTAGAAAGAAAGAAAGAAAGAAAAATAGTTTATTGTCACAGTTAACGACGCGCAACATTTAAAACACAGTGATAAACGTGATAAACACAAGCAGGCAACTTATAGGTATCTACATATTGTACCTAGGCTTACACTTTTCCTTTTGTGAAATTGATGCAATAAGGAAGATCTTCGTGTAATATAGCCTGAGCAGGTGGCAAGTTCAAATGAAAATAAAAGCTCAACCGGCTTAGCTGGTTCTGTACTAGATGCAATTATAGGGTAACCATGGTGTGGAGCTAATACAGGCGTGATGTTATGTTATGTTGTACATTTGAGTATCGTTTTTTTTTTAATTCCCCTTGGTAACAAAGTAGGTATATACACGCTGAAATTTGAGTCGCTTAATTCCTGAAAAGGGGTTATTGTACTCATCATTATGAACAACTTTTTCTATGGGACAAATGCCGAATTCGCGAAAAAAAAAACAGGTGGTCCCTACATTTTATTGATTTAAGAGAACACAAATGTAGGGACCAACAGATTTTTTTTTCGCGATTTCAGGATTGGTCCCATAGTAAAAGTTGTTCATAATGATGAGTATAATGACCCTCTTTCGGGAATTAAGCGACTCAAATTTCAGCATGTATAGTTCGTGTATAATATCCTCAAGAATGGAAAATAAATCTAATAGTTGGTAATCCTATTGGTAGAAAGGCAACAACTTTCTGCGGCAGCGAGGGAAACGCGATGCACCGATGCAACACGCAAACACAACACTTCCGCTGAGGGCACGCACTGGACGTCTGTAGAAAGGCCAATGTAAAACCTCTTTTCAAAAAAAAGTTTTTTTCTCTCTCAAAATGAGGGCAAAACCAGTGTTAACATTTTCAAAATTGGATCCTGAGACGGGTGATTTGTTGGACAGAATGTTTGATAAAAAGGATTGTATGGTGGAGATCAACCCAGGGAGGGTGATTCTGCCAGCAGATTATATGACTATTGGACAAGATATCTTGGATATGGAAGTTCAGGACTCCGATGTCTGGATGTGCTCATATCCGAGGACTGGTGAGAGTTGTTTTATTAATAATTTTTGTCTCATAATTCGTTACACGTTATACACGCTGAAATTTGAATCGCTTATTTCCCCAAAAGGAGTCATTGTACTCATCATTATGAACAACTTTTACTATGGGACCAACCCTCATCAACTCAGCCTATCGCAGTCCACTGCTGGACATAGGCCTCACCCAAGTTGCGCCACAACACTCGGTCCTCTGCCTTCCGCATCCAGTCCCCCCCAGCCACGTTTTTCAGGTCGTCGGTTCACCTGGCGGGGGGACCAACCCTGAAATCGCGAAAAAAAAATCAGGTGGTCCCTACATTTTATTGATTTAAGTGAACACAAATGTAAGAACCACCAGATTTGTTTTCGCGATTTCAGGGTTGGTCCCACAGTAAAAGTTGTTCATAATGATGAGTACAATGACCCCTTTTCGGGATTTAAGCGACTCAAATTTCAGCATGTATAAGTGTAGAGCAGTGTACTATAGTACTATATTATCTGTGTCAGTGTGTAATACTTGCTTAATTTAGTTTTTCCGTGATCATTGCAGAATAAGTCTAGATTAACGTGTGTTTTGCTGACTCGGACTGATCAGAATTTGATTATCACTTGCTTTAACGGTGAAGGAAAACGTCGAGAGGAAACCTTCACACCTGAGTGCTCCATACAGTTCTCGATGATGTTTGTAGTCCACCAACCCACACTAGGCCAGCGTGGTGGATCTTCTCATACTGAGAAGAGGCCCGAGCCCAGCAGTGGGACAGTAATGGGCTGATTATGTATGCTCAGACTCTAAGGTGTTATGTAGGTAGTGTTTATACAATGTTAAATCAAATGAGTTGTGTAAACTTCACATACAAGATAGGTAGCGATATCTAATAATAATTTCTTAAGTTTTCGCGATCACTAAACATTATAATAAAAGCTACAATGGCGCCTTGTATGCCAACGTATCATACGATATTATATAAGCAGATGCCATAACAGCGCTAGCTTACATTTCGCTTGATAGATGGCGCTATCTAAATAAAATGAAATTATCGTATATTTTACTACATCGCGTATATTATTTAAATTGGTTTTCCTGAAGTTTCGAAAGCTTTGCAGCGTTCGTGGTCGTCTAATGATAATAAAACAAGAAAGAATGTGATTTTTTTAACTCATAATTTCAACTGTGATAATTGTGTGCTGTGTAATTTGGCGAAATGTGCCATACTCTGCCTACCCCTTCGGGGAAATACAGGCGTGATATTATGTTATGTTATAATTTCAACTACAGAGAGCTGGTCACGGGGCAACGGCCGCGCGACGCGTGTAAAGTATTTTTTATGTATTAGCGAATTTAGCGATAATGGTATGTTATGTTTCTTAAAAAAATACTTTGTAAGATTGTTGACCCCGTTAATCCCCGTGACCAGCTGACTTGAATGAAATGATGTGTTTAGAAAACAATATTTTTTCTTGTTTTATTATCATAAGATATCGATACCTACCTACTCATAAAGTTTCGTCTAATTATTTGATTTAAATTTATAGACTTGAAAAAAATAAAGTTCCGTAGCTTTATATTTTTAAACATTCCAAACTATTGGGTTTACTATTGGCAACGGCATTGAAAGAAAGATTTTTTTGACTCATGAATGTCTAAACATATATATACTTACCCAAAGAGATGAAATAAAATGTGAAATGAACAAAAAAAACCTATAAATAAAATGTGAAAAGAAAAAAATATTGGTGATATTAATGACCTAAGTGTCACAAACAAAACGGCAAACAGGATTGATTATCTGCTGTAAGGAGATTGAGATTTAAAGCATTGGGATTAGTATTTTTTTTATAGTATAGGATGGCAAAACGAGCTAAAGACCCACCTGATGTTAAGCGGTTACCTTCGCCCATAACAACTGCAATACCACATAGGCTGTTGTCTAAATGGTATCGCAAGTCGGTTCGCCAAACTGAGACATGAAGATGGAAAGTCTCATGTGGTTGTAATTTCACCGGCACCCCTACCCTTCAGACCAAAACAGCAATGCAAGCATCACTATTTGGCGGAGAAGTAGGTACGGTGGTAGTACTTCCCCGGACGAGCTCTTTCACAAAGGAATTTTTCTTTTCACAATATTTGGATTTCACCCCACTTGAAATAATAGAAAAACCGGCCAAGTGCGAGTTGGACTCGCGCACCGAGGGTTCCGTACCTTCCTTGGATGTATAAGAAGTTATTTAGTTGTTCATCTAGCTATAACTGTGGTTAAATAAGGTTTATGTTTATGAAATTAGAAGTTTTTTTTTTGTATTTTTATATTTGAGTTGATTGAATGAAAGGTAAATTGCGGTTTACGATGTATGACGTATTAAAAAAAAATACTTACTAGATCTCGTTCAAACCAATTTTCGGTGGAAGTCTACATAGTAATGTACATCATATAGTTTTTTTAGTTTTATCATTCTCTTATTTTAGAAGTTACACACATTTTACCACTTTGGAAGTGTCTCTCGCGCAAACTATTCAGTATAGAAAAAAAATATATTAGAAACCTCAATATAATTTTTGAAGACCTATCCATAGATACCCCACACGTATGGGTTTTATGAAAAAAAAAATTGAGTTTCAGTTGTAAGTATGGGGTACCCCCAAAATATATATTTTTTTGTCTATTTTTGTGTGAAAATCTTAGTGCGGTTCACAGAATACATCTACTTACCAAGTTTCAACAGTATAGTTCTTATAGTTTCGGAAAAAAGTAGTTGTGACATACGGACGGACAGACAGACATGACGAATCCATAAGGGTTCCGTTTTTTGACATTTGGCTACGGAACCCAAAAATATAAATAAATATATAATAATAAATATCTTTGGGACATCATTACACAGCACCATCTAGTCCCAAACTAAGCAGAGCCTGTACTATGGGTACTAGATAATGGATATAATACTTATATACTTTTTTTTTTTTTTTGTAAATACATGCATTTTTTGTAAAAAATCACGTCTTTTTGTTTGACTCCTCCAAAAGATGATGTTTTTAGGAATAGAACGAGTGAGTATCCTGTAACGCTTTTGTATTATATGTTTGGGTTCAGTATCGACAGATAGACGTTTAAAAAATGCTATCAAACGGGTTTTGACAGTTTTCATGTGAAAACAAAATAGAAAACCGGCCAAGAGCATGTCGGGCCATGCTCAGTATTATAGGGTTCCTCAAGTAGGTGTAATTACAAACGAATCAAATCGAATATTAATCATGTTTATGCTTTTTTAGTTTTTGCAATAATCGGCAGCATTCGCGACTCAGAGCGTGTTGTTAGTAGCGCCATCTAGCGATAAATTCAAGAAGCCAAATTGAAGAAGTGTGCTCAACATAACACAAAGTTACTTTTTGTGATTTTTTCAAATAGAAAGTAACTAAAGGAGCATTATTTGCTAACATCGTTTTTCTCTAAGGTCAATGACCTTTGAACTAGGACGTTTTAAGTATTTTTCAGTTTTCTCTCTATAACTCAAAAAATTATAATCACATTATACTCGAAATCATTTTAAAAGAGAGTTTTCATAAAGGTCTATCAATGTGGAAGATTATAACTTTCTACGTTGCATAGTTTAGAAATGGCAGGGGGGGGATACATTGCAAGCCACTTTGGCGCGCTATATTTCGCAGATGGTACACCTGATAAAAAAGTGGTGTATGAAACATTACCTTCATTTTAGTAGACCTATTTATTGATACCCCACACGAGGGGGTGCAGTGAAAAAAAAAATTTCATCTCCATTTCACATGTATGGACTGGGACTCCACCCCTAAAATACGTAAAAACTATTTTTTTATTCTTTTAAAATTGAGACCTATAAGTAGACTATTTTTTAACAAAATTTCATTTACTTATGTGTATAACTGTAGAAGTTATTAAGCTGTAAAGGATTAGGACAGACGGACAGACGGACAGACGGACAGACGGACAGACGGACAGACGGACAGACGGACGGACATGACGAAACTATAAGGGTTCCTTGTAGGAGTTCGGAACCCTAAAAAAGAATAGAATAGAATATTCTATGATCGAAAATTTTGGTTTAGGCAACGTAGTTCCGATCGAATTTGTTTTTTGTGGGTTTACTACAATTTGTTTGTGTTTTTGACAATCAATCAAAATTAAAAACTTCAATAGAAACGTAACGCTCCTATACAACGTGTATCAGAAATGCGTGGTCATATTTGAAGAGCTTATTCAGGGGATGCTATCGAACAACTTTCATTATAGGACCAACCCTGAAATCGCGAAAAAAATATCAGCTGATCCTTACATTTTGTCGAGCGACATCGATGATTTAGTAGGGATCAGCTGATATTTTTTTCGCGATTTCAGGGTTGGTCCCATAGTAAAATTTGTTCTATGCTATGCCCTGAATGAGCTCTTAAAATATGACCACGCATTTCTGATACACGTTGTATAGAAATGAGTAGTTTCCCCTCTAGGCGTCGAACCCAGGATATCTCCACTAATAAGAAAGTCACAGTTTTATTAAACTAACTACGTACTTTCGTTTTATGTAGGTTCAACATGGGCGCAGGAAATGGTGTGGCTTATTGGACACGATTTGGACTACGAAGGCGCCAAGTCTTTGCAACAAGTAAGTGAGAATTCCAACCTGCGAACTTTTTTCATTTATTGTTTAACGGCCAAAATTAATATCCAATCTATCTACGATTTGCCCTACTAGAGATAGAAATTTGACATAAGCTCCATACAAAATATGTCAAATTCCTATCTCTAGTAGGGCAAATCGTGGATAGATTGGATATTAATTTTGTATTAATTTTAGTAATAAGTTTGACCACTATCGGTCGATGATGGTGCACGCTTGCCCAGCAAAACCTATTCACTCGTGCCTTGAAGACCACCAGGTTACATCTATTGGGAAACCCAGAGGTGACAGAGGGCCAAGAAATGTGTGAATGTATTGATTTGTTGCTAACACTGAGTGATAGTCATTTATACTAATTTAAAGGTCCTCAATGTGTGACGATACGAGCTTTGCCAATTGGCCAATATTGTTACTAAAGCATGTGTGAGCTATATTCATACCGGGTGTCAGGGAAACGCTTCCGAAAACGAAGATAGGTGATAGTGCTGGTGATTACAGATACGAATCCACGAAAAAAAATGCGATTCTTTTTTTAGATTTTTTTTGCATTTTTCTTTATGTATGAGTTTTATTTAACTGCCCAATTCTGGTTATGTATAAAAATGCAAAAAAATATTTATGAAAAAATCTAAAGAAAGAATCGCATTATTTTTTCGTGGTTTCGTATCATTAATCACCAGCACCTATCTTCATTTTCGGAAGCGTTCCCCTTACACCCAGTAAAGGTTGCGCCTATATGATAGGAAAAAAAATAGCACCACGGACAGACGTAAAGAATAGCACCACCCTATCTCTTCTCATGGGTGTCGTAAAAGGCGACTAAGGGGTTCACCAGAGGATGGGCAGCAGCGTTCTCTGAGTATTTAAACAACCAACTGCAATCGCCAACCCGTCTGCCAAGCGTGGCGATTATGGCATACCCCCCCCCCCTTTGGGAGAGGCCTTTATCCAGCAGTGGACGTTTTTTGGCTGAAATGATGATGATGATGATATGATAGGAAAACACTATAGTAAAACGTGACTAGATGAACGAGGGACATATTCAAGAATATGGTAAAATGTGCGTACCTACACATAATGTAAACAAATGTATGAGAAAAATATTCCACGGTAACTCATGGTTACATGAGTAATATTACTCGCGTACTCTGTGACTGACTAGGGCTCTGCTGGCTAGTACAAAAAAGGCGGTGATGATGGACATCATTTATCGAATATTCGTTTTTAACAATCGAAGTAGGTACAGGTACACGGGAGTGGCCCGTAGTATTTCTGCACACCCGCTGCGATTAGACGTATCTACGTAGTGCGCGTAACAAATGTAGTATGCGAGATGTAACAGTTTTTGTATTGAAATAAAGATTATTTATTATTATTATTTAGGTACTGTAGTTTAATCAGAAACTATTAACTCTGTAAAATATAGTTCGCTGTAGATGTGTAGATAGAAAAAATGCCAAAAGTGGCCGTCTTTCGCACTTTTTCTATCTACAACTACAGCGAAGTATAATTTACAGAGTTAATAGTTTCTGATTAAACTGCAGTACCTGTACTTCAATCGTTAAAAACGAATTTTCGATAAATGATGTATTCAGCGAGTACTTAATCTTTTTTTTTGATGGGGGTGCCACTTGTCTGCTACATTCCCCTTAAGGGCAGATCCATAGACTTATATATTACTAGCGTAAATCATTGGGCAGATTACATTTATTCTCTTTTAACGAGTGTTAAAAGAGAATAAATGAATGTGTTGTTAGAGTTAGAGAATGTCTTATCTATTTTTTGAAGACGTCTGTGGTCTAGTGGTTCGAGTGTCGGACTGCTGATCACGAGGTCGTGGGTTCGATTCCCACAGGACACAATTTTTTTTTTTTTTTTTTTTTTTTTCTTTATTTAAAGAGCTTTTTCGCTAATGCGAATATGTCACTCTATAGGTACACAAAAAGTAACATTAATCAGCAAGGTAAAGTTATTAAAAGTATGGATTTGCAATAAAATTATAGTTAAATTATGTTTCAGATCTGTTTTTCAAGGCGAATTTAACCATATTTATTACAGGAGTTATTTTGTCTGACAAAGGATTAGATAAATTTATGTTGTGTGCACCAATTTGTCTCCTCAGCGATTGTCTCCTCAGCGATTGTCTCCTCAGCGATTGTCTCCTCAGCGATTGTCTCCTCAGCGATTGATTCCGGACACACCTCATTAAAATATGATATGTGTCTTCATCTTCATTACACACACTGCAAGAAGGTGATGGTACCTTCCTCATTAAAAATGCAAATTTATTAAGGGGCATATGTCCAGAACGAAGTCGCACTAATATGGTTAAATCCTCTCTGCTAAGAAAACATTTATCGATCCAGGGTACATACGAGGGCTGTGGTTGGAGTGTTCGGTACCAAATTCCTTTGTCTCTAGATCGAAGGTCAAAGTATTCTTTCCAGTTTGCTATACAAATCTTCTTAAGAGCTGGTATATAATCCAAATAATGTGGAACTGCTTGGAAGTCTGTGCCATCTGTACAAGCCTGTTTTGCTAAATAATCCGCCTTGTCATTTCCGTCTATGCCTATATGAGACGGTATCCACTGGATCATGACTTGTTTGTTCTGAGATATTAGTTTTAATATGGATTTTATTACTGTATAGGCTATCGGTCTACCTCGAAAGGTCGAGGTGCATCGAGCCAGGTGTTGAATAGAACTCTTTGAATCTGTGTATATTACATATTTATCATGATCTAAAGATTCAATGTATGACAAGGCTTCAGAAATAGCAGTCAGTTCTACAGACATGATAGATACATTGGAGGTTATTCTAAATTTCATGAAACATTCCGTTTGTTCGTCATAGAATGCGCTTCCTATATCATCCCCATCTTTAGAACCATCAGTATAGATCTTATAAAATTGTGAATATTTATTCATATATTCCAAAGTATCCTCTTTTAATTTAGAAATATTATAAGTATTTTTTGCTTTACTTATACAATCAATGTTAGTTTTTAAGACATTAGACAAATCAATCTCTGCCATCCAAGTATCAAATGAAAACATTTCTAATTGTTTACGGGAACTAATAGGAAATTCTTTTAATTTACCATGAATTGTGACAAGCAGAGGAACTTTGTTATTTCTTACATTACGTCTGTTGTAAATATTACTTAACTCTTCTAAAACGTATATTATTGTATTTGATTCAAAAGAATTTATTTTTAGCCAAAATTTACCTGCCAGAAACGATCTTCTGACTCCCAAAGGTGGCAAACTGAGTTCGCACTCCATGACATGGATCGGTGTAGTTCTAATAAACCCTCCAATGACTCGCATGCATTGATTTTGTACAACATCTAATTTATTTAAATACTTTTTGGCACTGGTATCATACAAAAAACTAGCGTAATCTAAGCGACTTCGAATGAGCGATATATACAAGCGCCGTAAATGTTTTTGGTGAACACCCCAACCAGATCCTGACAATACTTTAAAAATATTAAGAAATTTGTGGGTTTTCTCGACAATTTCATTTAAATGTTTCCCCCATCTTAAGGCACGATCCATCCACAATCCCAAATACTTAACATGGTCAACAATAGGTAAATTAGTGCCATTTACATTAATGTCAATTGGATGTCTTGAATATTTACGACCTTTGGAAAACAAACATAATTTACTTTTAGTAGGAGATATTTCAAGACCTAATTCTGTCAAGATAGATACAGTATTATCCAACGTAAATTGAACATCAGCTACGGCCTCATTAATTTTTTTGCTAGTTACATATATAACAATGTCATCCGCATATTGAGACACAGATACATTCTTATAGACCTGTTGACAAATTTTAAAAGTTGCTACATTAAATAGTAATGGTGATAACGGGTCTCCCTGAGCTAAACCAATTCCCGTGTTTCTATGCGCATTGAAACTGTCCCATTTAATTTGTAAAAACCTTTCCTTCAAAAAATTATACAAATATGAACATATTTTGGCACCTGCACCTAACTTATCTAGATTTATCAATAAATTATGAATGTCAACATTATTATATGCATTATTTATATCTATAAAGCATGCATGCATGGGTGCATTAAAAGAGCCTCCACGAGTGACGATATTTAATTGATCGTCCGGCGCACTCTGGGCAGTCAGCCCCACTATCAACCTGCTGACTGGCTAATCTTTTCCCCACGCCATGTGCTATTATTATTATGTAGCTCATGTCGACACGAAGAAGAAGAAGATCTATAAAGCAAGACAAGGTGAACAAGTTTGTAGCAAAACCATACTGTATTTTAGAAACAAGACTAGAAAGACTATCCAGACAGGAGCGTGTTTTCCTAAATCCCACCATATTGTCCGAAAATATACTGTTTTTTTCTAAATACCATTCTAAACGTTTATTAAGGATTGAGTGAAATGTCTTACATAGGCAAGATATCAAGGAAATTGGCCTCAATGAATCTAACGAGTCAGGATTCCGTCCAGGCTTCAAAATAGGGAATATACGGATGTCACGCCACTGTCTTGGAACAAATCCATTTTGTAAGAACATATTATATAAATTAATTAATATAAGTTTAGCGTTAGGTGGTAAATTTTTCAACATTGAAAATGATATTCCGTCACAACCTGGAGCCGTATCTGATGCTTTTATATTTTTATCTAATTCATGTTGGGAGATACATTTTTCTAGATCAGAGTTATTGGATTTAAAATTTGGCTGCTCATTTGTGACATAATCAGGTGTTAGACTGTGTAATAAATTCATTACTTGATTTTCATTTACATAAGTATTGCGATTGTTGTGATAACCTTTATACCACTTCATTTTTCTCCACATATCGCTAGAAGATGTTGTACAATCGACGCATGAACAAAAGCTTAGCCATGATTCACTTTTAGCCTTTCTTATGAAGTTTTGAGCAATATTAATTTTAGACTGCAACACAGATAAGTTTTCAGGAGTTGAGTTGCTGCGAAACACAACTAGGGCGAGTCTACGTTCAGCTACTACTTTAGACAATGTTGGACTCCAGTATGCTTTTGGTTTAAAATTATTACTGGGATTTTTATTGATCTTTACCACTGGTATGTGCAACTCCGCAGCCTTGATTAATGTATCCAGAAACTGGTCATATGCGTGTTGTAGATTGTCCGTAATATTGAAGTTATAAAACGCCTCTTCTAAAAATAGACGAAACTGCTGCCAATTAGCCTTCTTGAAGTTTCTTCTAGAATCAGGTTTCCTGTGAGGTGCACAGTTAGTTGAAATTTTTATGACAAGGTGGTCGCTTCCTAGGGTTTCATTGGTCACGGTCCAGTCGTATTTAATTGCAATATCTGTGGTTATAAGTGACAGATCAGGAGAAGATCGCTGTATAACCCCGTTCACACAAATATTTGTGTGATGAACATGAGTGTTTGTGTTGGTCTGGGTGTTTCTTATCTACTACTATTATAAAATTGTTAAATGTCAGTTGTCTGTTTGTTTGTTTGTTTGTTTGTTTGTTTGTTTGTTCCAGCATCACTATAAAATTACTAGACCGATTTTGTTGAAAGGGTTTGTGACTAAAAACTTATGATTTGACTTAAAAACTGGTATGTATTTTACCTCGCTACGATGACGGGAACCGGTGATTTTTAATTATATTTTTCTACAACATTTTGCATACATCAAGGGGAATAAGGCGCTCATATCCAGCTGTCATTCACACGCATGCGCTCTAGCGCGCGCCTCCATAGAGAAAATACGGCTGCTAAAGAAATTGCATTTAAGGCGCTAGGATTGCGCCCGAACTGCTTGAGAATAATTGAAACGCAGGTCACAGTTAAAATGTTTGGTTTTAATCCTCTGGTAATACTTTACATAAAACATAAAAGTAGAATAAGAATTACAACAACTTGGAAACTTAGATAATTGACATTCACCAGAACCAAAGATAATATATTGTCATATGGCAGTGTTACCATCCCCTAAAACGTCGGCGACTACAGATAATATATAGTCGTGGGATCGCCACACCACCCCCCCACGGAGAAAGAAAAGGTATACAAAAAAAAAAAAATACAACATAAAGAAAACATACAAAATAAGACTATAAATCTAGAACATCCCAAAACTTAACCCGCCTACCAGCTCTGGTGATAACAGTGGGTGGAAGTGGAGGTGGTGTAGTAGTTACAGTAGGGAAAGTTGGGTTTGCTGGTGAAGGTGGATGTGGAGGTACAGGAGCTTGTTCGGAGGGAGGAGAAAACATTGGGACAGAGGATGACACAGGAGGAGTAGATGCCACAAGAGGAGTGAATGACGTGTCAAAATCCAGGTGTGCTGGTTTAACACGGTCTATGCTGACTGTACTCTCCCTTCCATTCACATCCAAGGTAAGTGTTTTGTCCCTTCTCCTTAGAATGCGATGTGGTCCAGTGTAGGGAGGCTGCAGAGGGCGACGGACAGTGTCGTCGCGAAGCAGGACGTGAGTCGCTGTCGCTAGATCTCTAAAAATAAAGGTCGATGGTCGAGCATGTCGTGAAGCAGGTATTGGACGTAAAGCTTCCATTCGCCTCCTCAACTCTGTGACAAAATCTGAGGCATCATTTGGGCTCCTAGGTTCGTCAGCTGGCACGATTAGTTCTCCAGGTAGTCGGAGCGGCTCCCCATAAACGAGCTCAGCAGACGAGGTGTTCAAGTCCTCCTTGAGCGTTGTCCTCATGCCAAGGAGCACTAGTGGGAGTGCCTTTGTCCATGTTTGACGATGGCACATTAAAGAAGCTTTGAGTTGGCGATGCATGCGCTCTACCATGCCATTAGCACACGGGTGGTAGCTGGTTGTGCGAATCCGTTTTGTTGCGCACGCGTTCATGAGGCGCCGAAACAAAACAGACTCGAACTGGCGTCCTTGATCGGTTGTTATTGTGCTTGGAACTCCAAAACGGGATACCCAACCAGTAACCAGCGTATCTGCCACTTCTTCCGCCGTTATAGATGTCATGGGCCACGCCTCAGGCCAGCGCGAGTACCTGTCGACCGCTGTCAAACAATATGAAAAGTTGTTAGAAGAAGGAAGTGGACCAATAATGTCGATATGAATATGGCGGAACCTACCAGATGGGTTGGAGAAAGATATTAGGGGTGAGGAAATATGTCTGGAAACTTTACTGCGCTGGCACTGGAGGCATGACTGTGCCCATTTTCTGCAGTCATTATTAACTTGTGGCCATACGTAACGCTCAGTCACCAATCGAACGGATCCCCGCACGCCTGGGTGACTGAGACCATGCAGTCGATCGAAAGCTGCTCGACGGAAGGGTAAGGTAAGGTATGGACGAGCTCGACCTGTCGAAGTGTCGCAGAGTATGTATGTGTTGGTCCCGGGAATGAGGATTTTTGCTAACTTTAAGGAAGAAGATGCAGCCACTTCTCTAAGTTCTTGGTCTTCTTCCTGCGATGCTGCGAGGGACTCGTAGTCTTCTTCCAAAGAAATGGATTCAACCCGGGACATAGCATCTGCGACAACGTTGTCGGCGCCCTTTACATATTTAATGTCAGTAGTGAATTGGCTTATAAAGGTTAGCTGATTAAGTTGGATTGGTGGCAGCTTCTCGCGGCGTTGTACGAAAGCGTATACGAGCGGCTTGTGGTCAGTAAAAATTGTTGCGTGTTGCGCTTCCAGTATGTGCCGAAAATGTTGAACACTCTCGTACACTGCCAGGAGTTCTCTATAATAAGCGGGCCACTCTACCTGTTTTGCTGTGAGCTTTTTACTAAAGTACGCGAGAGGTTTAGGTTTTTTTTTGTTTTTTTTTTTCTGTTTTTCCTTCGGTGGCTCGGTAACTATGTCTTCCACCTCTGTTGAGGCCTTAGTGTCCAGCTGGCTGATTGCATAATAGTACTTGGTTTTTTCTTGTGAAATGTTATTTATGAAGAATTGAACCTCTAAAGTTGAAAACCAGAGACTAGGCTTGTCCGGCCAGAATGGGGGAACGCGGATAGAAACTCTATTGACTACCATACTGTGTGAGCTAGAAGGGGAAGGGTCATTGGACTGTCCATCACCGGTTTCAGGGTTGTGCGTTGGGAGAACGTCTTTTCCCTCATCGGCCATTGTGGTAATGTTTTAACTCAAATATTGTATTAAATTAAATATGACAAAATGCTAGAAATGTGGTACAATGAATATATGTGCACAATAGTACAAACACAGTCACATGCACGAAATACAAAATTAAACAAGAATTAGCCGTTGACAAAATAAAATGTTAATAATAGCACACACACAAACAAAATTATGAGGCACAAACAGTAACTGTCCCATAGGAAAACACCGTTGTTGCAATATTGTTTAGACAAGTCCAAGCAAGAGTTAAATAAAAACACTTACAGGTTATATTGATGTAAACTTCGGTTTTTAGCACAAAACTCACACAATGACGAATAAACTCGTAGTTTTTCCTTTGATGTAGGCCGGCAACTCGCGAGCCGGCTGGCGAATAAGTTGGTAGTTATCAATACCAACGACTAAAAGGAAAATTTGCGTTGCTGCTGCTTGCGATGAGTTTTGTCCACATAGGGAAGCTTGAACTTAGAGCCCTTAACTTCTTCTTCTTAAAGCCGGCGTCCTACGCCGGAGTTCTGTATTCATTGTCGGGGTCACCAATAAGGCGCTAGGATTGCGCCCGAACTGCTTGAGAATAATTGAAACGCAGGTCACAGTTAAAATGTTTGGTTTTAATCCTCTGGTAATACTTTACATAAAACATAAAAGTAGAATAAGAATTACAACAACTTGGAAACTTAGATAATTGACATTCACCAGAACCAAAGATAATATATTGTCATATGGCAGTGTTACCATCCCCTAAAACGTCGGCGACTACAGATAATATATAGTCGTGGGATCGCCACACATTAAAAACTTTTTGGTCGGGCCGAATTTTATAGAGTAGAAAAAAAAATCCTGTCGTATGTGGGTGGTGCCATCTTGGAAATGCAGTCTTTTGAGCCAAAAAAATCAGAATCTTTCGACTTACAGACAAGGACCGGAAGCTACCTCTAAATTGCGATTTCTCTAATTTTTTGTATGAAAAGCAATAAAATTTAGAAGTACCTAAACGTTGTTATATTGTATCCATCTTAATATACGAATGAGCATAAAGTTATCTTGGTGTAACTAAAAAAATACGATTTTCAGTCTACAATTTTTAATTACCTTCTTCTTCAAGTATATTATCTTATCTTCTTAATCTTAACTATTATAAAATTGTAAACGTCTGTTTGTTTGTTTTTTCTAGCATCACGCTAAAACTACTGGACCGATTTTGATGTTTTTTTTTTTGTTTGAAAGCTGATGATCTGACTTAAAAACTGGTATGGTTTTTGAGAAAGAAAGAAAGAAAGAAAAAAAGAAAAAAAAATCGTGGGTTGCGTACTCACACAGACAGATCGAAGCTTCTATGCATTTGCAAGAGCGGATAGTAATGGACGATGGAGTGGAGTGGACGGGGGATGGGACTGGGGATGGGACTGGGGACGGGACAGGGGACGGGAAATGGGACGGGACATGAGACGGGACATGGGACAGGACAGTGGGACGGCACATGGGACATGGGACGGGACGATAGTGATTTAGTGATATAGTGAGACAATGGGACAGTGGGATAGTGGGCCGTGGGATAGTGGGATAGTGGGACAGTGGGAAAGTAGGACAGTGGCAGCGGGACGGTAGGACAGTGGGGCAGTGGGGTAGTGGGGCAGAAGGGCAGCGGGGCAGTGGGCCAGTGGGATAGTGGAACAGTGGGGTAGCGGGGCAGTGGGGCAGTGGGGTTGTGGGGCAGCGGGACTGCGAGGCAGCGGGACATTGGGGCAGCGGGGCAGCGAGGCAGTGGGGCAGCGGGGCAGCGTGCCTGCGGGGCAGCGGGGCCGTGGGGTACCGGGGCAGCGGGGCAGTGGGGCATTGGGATAGTGGGTCAGCTGGGCAGTGGGGCAGTGGGATAGTGGGGCAGCGGGTCATTGGGGTAGTGAGGCAGCGGGGCAGCTGGGCAGCGGGGCAGTGGGGCAGCGGTGCAGTGGGCCAGCGGGGCAGTGGGGTAGCGGGGCAGCGGGGCAGTAGGGGAGTGGGACAGCGGGGCAGGCAGAGGGATAGTGA
Source organism: Asteroscopus sphinx (assembly GCA_949699075.1). Lineage (NCBI taxonomy): Eukaryota > Metazoa > Arthropoda > Insecta > Lepidoptera > Noctuidae > Asteroscopus > Asteroscopus sphinx. The sequence continues at coordinate 13,978,307 of OX453025.1, read as the reverse complement.
GGCAGTGGGGTAGCGGGGCAGCGGGGCTGTGGGGCAGCGGGGCAGTGGGTTAACGGGGCAGTGGTATAGTAGGGCATCGTGGCAATGGGGCAGCGGGGCAGTGGGGCAGTGGGGCAGCGGGGCAGCCGGACAGTGTGGCAGCGGGGAAGCGGGGCTGTGGGGTAGCGGGGCAGGCTGTGGGGCAGTGGGACAGTGGGGCAGTGATGTAGCGGGGCAGTGGGATATTGGGGCTGCGGGGCAGTGGGGCAGCGGGGTAGCGGGGCAGCGGGTCAGTGGGGGGCAGCGGGGCAAGCTGTGTGGCAGTGGGATGGTCGGGCAGCGGGGCAGTGGGGTAGTGGTGCAGTGGGGCAGTGGGGTAGCGGGGCAGTGGGGCAGCGGGGCTTTGGGGCAGCGGGGCAGCGGGGCAGTGGGGCAGCGTGGCAGTGGGGCAGTGGGGCAGCGGTGCAGCTGGGCAGCGGGGAAGTGGGGCAGCGGGTCTGTGGGGCAGCGGGGCAGTGGGGCAGTTGGATAGTGGAGCAGCGGGGCAGTGGGGCAGCGGGGCAGTGGGGTAGCGGGGCATTGGGGCAGTGGGGCAGCCGGGCAGCGGGGCAGTGGGGCAGCGGGGCAGCGGGACAGCGGGACAGTGGTCTGGACTGGAATGGACTGGACTGGACTGGACTGACGTGGGTTGGCAGAATTTAACGCGAGCGGAGCCGCGGGTAAAAGCTAGTGTATTATAAGTATGTATTTACAAAAAAAAAAAAAAGTATCTAAGTATTATATCCATTGTCTAGTACCCATAGTACAAGCTCTGCTTAGTTTGGGACTAGATGGTGAGGTGTAAAAGTCCCAAAAATATTTAAAAAAAAAAAAAAAAAAAAAAATTATAATCCAGTGTTGCCCAACTTGTTTTGTCCGCCGGGTCATTAGTATATATTTTATGCCACCGGTGTTTCTCTTGCAAACCTTTGGTCGAGGGCGTAAAATTCACCTGTGTTTTGGCCGCTGGCTTTGGCCAGAACCTTTCTTCGACGTTTCAGCATATTTCTTTTAAGGCCCTGTCCCTGCACGAATTGTCTCGGGGTGGACTGCGGGGCGCAGTGGGGAGCTGGAGCACTGAGACGCGCCGGCCCGTGATAACAATTAGTTATGTAAAACATTAAATTAATGTAATTTTATAAAAAAAAAATCTGAAATGTATTACTTGGCTTGCGATAAAATATATCGTATATGTTTCAAAATCATGTTCTATATAAATTTTCGTCATAAAATGAATTCAAAGTGTCAAAAATTGGCTATGTTTGGTTTTTTTTTCTATCAAGCGAAGTTATTTAAATCGTGTATCGATCTTTCAAAATGGATACATAAACTACTCAACTCTACCATACATTTTTTCCATTCTCCCTACTTCAAGAAATTATGACGAAAAATGGAAAGAAACAATGTACTTTTTTGGAGTTTGGCGACCAGATCGGTCAAATCAAATCAAGTCAAATCAAGCCGTAATTAAACTACTTTGCTCATCATTCTACTTAACACTTCTAGATAAGATGTCCTCTGGTGGAGCTATCTTGCATCATGGTGGACGGTCACTCGACCTGGCACAAGGAGTCGGTTCAGGGCACCTCCGTGGACCTAGTGAAGCACCGACTGGCGATCCCTCGCTACATCCGCAGTCATTTGCCCTGGGATCTTCTGCCTGTGGATATCGAGAAGGACGATGGCTCTTCTAAGCCTAAGGTAAAATATAAAAATAGAATAGAGTATGCTTTGTCGTCACGGAATAAAAAAAAAGAAAGGGAAGTGGTATATGGCTACCGCACGCGTGGCACAATTAGGCGCAGATGCGCAACATTAACTTAATCGCGCTTAGTTTCCCTTTGCGACGCTATGGCGTCTCGAATGGTTACGTGAAATACTAGATTATACCTTATTGTGTAATTATAAGGTATAAAAATGTTAACAGAACGAAAATTTACTCTCATAGAAGTGTATTATATCACCGCTATGTGTAATTTTTTTGATATTTTTCAATGCAAGCATCACTATTTGGCGGAGAAATAGGTATAAGTGGTAGTATTTCCCCGGACGAGCTCTTTCACAAAGGCGCTCTACTACTTCTAAGTACTATTGTAAATATTATAATAAAACAAAGTTTAACCGGATTAAATCGCGTATATTATTTAAATTGGTTTCCCTGACGTTTCGAAAGCTTTGCAGCATTTCGTGGTCGTAGGTAGACTAATATGACAATCGTCTTTACAGATATTTCAAAAAAATAAGTTTTAATCTACCGTACAATATTATTAATTAAAATCGTTTCGATGCACGCAGTAATGATCGCGAAAACCTAAGAAGTTATTACTATTGTAAATAGTTTATCGTACACCATGAAAATAGCAGTAGGAACAACGTACAATATAATGTATTTCTCTTGTTGTGCTTATGAGCAATTTTTTTCATTAGATTACTTCCTTATGGTATTCAAGAATACTATCACCGCTTCTACACCCTAATGAAAGACTTAAAAGATATCAGTTCTAGTTCTGAGGGATTTAAAACATTAATTAATTAATTTTTGAAGGTCTTTATTAACATAAAAAAACCAAAACAAGTTAACAAAAAGATCTTATTCTAAATGAAAAACTAGCATATTACAAGAATAGTTAAATAGACTAAAGCATCTCTTTTAACATTTAACATTATTTTAACATAGGTCTTAGAAAGTGATATTCATAATAATACTTATTAGTTAATATGTAGGGCTTGCATACCCACATTTTTTAATTAGTGTAAACCTAACACCTCTCCCCTCTCTTTAATAAAATTATTAATACATCAGGTTTTTTTTTTACTAGGTTTAAGTAGGAAATCTACATACATAAAACTATAAAAAGCTCATTACATACATTAAGTCATTACCTATAATAATATTTTTGTAGTCTTTACAGCTATCAGGGCTGATCAGATGGTAAGTGAGCTATCGTCAGTCCACTAGGAAATGGTGATGGGGTAATTTGTACTTGTTGTACGATCTGGCGTAAGGTAATCGATTGAGTCTACTCTTGCCTATGTGTGAGACCAGAGTATTTCGATGACGTAGGTTCTTGTAGAGGTAAAATTTTCGAGATATTTTCAGAATAAACTCTCTCTAGAGATGGGAACTTAATTTGACTATGCAGATGTTTTAGATTAGTGTAAAATGGAGTGTTGAATGCTATTTTGAGGGCTTTGTTCTGAACAACTTGGAGTTTATTATAGTTACTGTCACTGATGCTACTCCAAACGGGAGATGCGTACCTAAGTCATGCAAGGACTGACAAGTGGGGAATAAATGCGTAATTTGGTTTTAGCGCTCAGCTTTGATTTACGACTTAGGATTGGTTTTAAGGAGTTAAGGGACTTGATTCCCTTTAAACGTTCTTCCAAATTTTTTAACCAGTTAACTTTATCATCTAAAGTAGTTCCTAAATATTTCACAGTTTTTTTCAATGGTATAGGATAACCCTCAATTTTAACAAAGTGTGTGGGAAGCGATCGCTTTCTTGTAAACATAATTATTTCAGTTTTGGTGGAATTTACTTTGAGCTTCCATTTAGAGAAGTAGTCAAAGAGTAGATCTACCGAAAGTTGCAAGTGTTGAATGACTAGGTCTTGGTTATCAGACGATGTATATGATTTAAAAAATTAATCTAGGCATACCATTCAAGATAAAGTTCTGTGGAATTCAAATTCAAATGTTTTTTATTTCAAATAAACCTAATGTCTGGAACTTTTGAAATGTCAGGCTCTAGGTGCACGGTTCCAAATTGTGGATCCTATCGAGAAGAACCGGCAAGAAACTCCATGGATATACTGTTTTTAAAATAGGTTATTGTTTATTACATCAAATTCATTCAAATAATGTGAATATAATGTAGGTTAATGTCAGAAATAAACAACAGTTTAAAAGTGAGAATATTGCCTTTAGAAATATACCTAGTTAAAAAAAAGTTGAAAAAGAGTTAAGAGTTGCAGTTTAAAAGAGTTGCCATAGTATGTAGAAGCTGACCTGTCCCGACAGAGGGCACCCATTCACGAGTATGACGCGAGTCTTCAATTGATTCAGCTACTAAAAATTCTAGATTTTTCTTTTTCTAGTTATGACAAAGGCCTGAACTTGCGGTCTTTCACAGGTAATATACACGTCCCGCAACCCAAAAGACATGGTAGTGTCATACTACCACTACTGCACCCTGGTGCACGGACTCAAGGGCACATTTGAGGACTTCTGCGACCTCTTCATGAGGGACCGCGCCCCCTTCGGGCCCGTTTGGAACCATATACTGGGTAAGTTCACTACAAGTTCAAAGCTTCCTCGTTCATTCACGTTAGCGATGATGATGTGACAAGACAAGCTAATATCAACAAGCTGTTCTGTATATATATATTTTTTATATATAATAGGATGGCGAAACGAGCTAAAGGCCAACCTGATGTTAAGCGGTTACCTTTGCTCATAACAACTTGCTTAAATGGTACCGCAAGTCGGTTCGCCAAACTGAGACACGAAGATGGAAAGTCTCATGTGATTGTAATTTTCCCGGCATAAGGGTACGCGACCCTTTAGACCGAAACACAGATGCACACGGACGAGCTCTTTCACAAAGGAGGTCTACTACTACTAAGTCATCATCCTCCTGCCCTTATCCCAATTTATTTGGGGTTGGCGCAGCATGTCTTTTTCTTCGATACATCTCTATCAGCCGTCATCTCCGTGTTCACTTTCTTTTTATCCATATCATCCTTCACACAATCCATCCATATTTTCTTTGGTCTACCTCTTTTCTTATAGCCATCCACATTCATACACAAAACTTTTTTCGTAACATGTTCCTCATTTCTCCGCATCACATGTCCATAACAATCTACTGCTTCTCAACTTTCCGTCACTGGCGTTACTTTCAAACTCCCTCTCACATACTCATTTCTTATCATATCCATTCTCGTTACACCACACATTCCTCTTAATATTCTCATCTCAGCTGCATGTAATTGCCTTTCATTCCTCCCTAGCGTAGCCCAACATTCCGGTCCATACAAGACAGCAGGTCTAATCATGGTCTTGTATATTTTCCCCTTTAGTTTAAGGGGAATCCGGGGGTCATAGATAGTTCCCGTAACCAGCCGCCATTTCATCCATCCTGTGTTAATTATGTGCTTGACGGTTCGGTCTATATCGCCATCGCTTTGCAAATGTGAACCGAGGTACCGAAAGTCGGAACAGACGGGCAAGGGAACGCCATCTAGCGCAATAGCAACAAAATTGGAGAGACCGCCGAAATCACAGAACATATGTTCCGTTTTAGTTCTGCTGATTTTCAAGCCAAAATTCTTCAGACTTTGTTGCCATTTTGCCAATCTATTCTGGACCTCAAGTCCATCTTCACCGACAAGAACAATGTCATCGGTAAATAACATGCACCAGGGTGCCTCTTGCTGGATATCCGATGTCAAAGCATCCATTATCAGTAGGAAGACGTAAGGACTTGGAGCCGATCCTTGGTGCAAGCCTACAAGCAAGTCTACTACTACTAAGTAATCTTGAAAAATAACCTACCTAAGTTAATTACTTACCAATTTTATCACTTAGCTCCTGAATGTTTGTAACATTATAATTATTCTACCCAGGTTTCTGGAGCCGGCGTCACGACCCAAACATTCTCTTTATAAAATTCGAAGAGATGAAGCATGACCTTCCTTCCGTGGTCAGGAGAACTGCTGCCTTCCTCAATAAAGAACTAACTGACACCCAAGTGGACAAGCTCTGCGATCATCTCTCCTTTCAAAACATGAAGACTAATCGAGCTGTCAACTTAGAAGCCATCTTGGAAAAGTCGTTTGGAGTCAGCTACTTGGAGTCGACAGATTTACGATTTATAAGAAAAGGAGAAATTGGCGACTGGAAGAACTACATGTCGGATGACCTGTCCCGAAGATTTGATGAGTGGGCTGGACAGCATTTGAAAGGAACTGAGCTAAGTTTTGAATGAAATGCGGCGCTGAAGGGTAAAAAAGAGTATTTGTGTAGTTTCTATGTAGGTAATTAAAGAGATTATGTTAACGTTCATAATGAGGAACAAAGCTAAGTTTATGTAATATATGGACTATAATAAGGAGAGAAGATAGGACTTAGGAGCGTATATACCTACGTGTGATTTATCGCGATTCAACTATGAATAGGAATGACTTTCCGCGATATTGTGACATCATCTTTATGAAACTGGATGTAACATCCCTAATTATCGACACCACTTTAAGGGACGATCACAAGTATTTTTTTTAAATACATTGGTTTCGTGATTTTTTTTACGTACTTGTGGTGCATGCACTATGTAACAGTTCAATGTTTATTAGATAATATTTAACCGTATACCAATTATAATTTGGCTCTTATTTTCTGAAGTTGGTTGTTTTTTTGTCTAACAATGGGGCATTGTCAGTAACTGGGGCTTTTACTATAGGTTCTTATACTTAATAACGAATTTAACAAATTTAAACAGGCAACAATAGATTTTGTAAAACTAGTCAAATAACATGTAGAAAATAAAATGTTATCAAAAATAAATTTTAAAATTAATTTTCCTTACAAATCCTATTTTTTCAGTTACAGTTGACATGTCGAGGTCATTGACATTCCTGTTTTTATTTGGGTAGCATGGGTCGCAACAAGTTGATAATGTTTTTTTTCATTTGTTATTGATAATGTTACCTACCTACATAGGTACTTATCGCACGAGCAGGTTGGGGTCATTGCCGCGACGAACGACGCTAGGGTTGTCGCACGCACATAACGTGAATATAAATAATTACATGAAATAAAAATAAAGAAATACGTCGTTTAAAATTCCAAAATACTTTTAAAAGTCCAATCTGTAAAGCAAATCGTAATTAAGAATGAAAATACGGCAGAGGTCAGTAAATTTCATGAAAACTCCGAAAGCAAGAAAGTCGGTTTTGCTAACTCGAGAATCGTGTCTATACTATTTATTTTGAATGTTTATTACAACATCCAAAAGGCCAGAGCCATATATCTTTTGGATCTTTTATGGCCATTGTAAAAAAAGAAAACAAAAAATAAATTAAAAAATAACTTCCTCCTTCCTCCTTTTTTTAAGTCGGTTAAAAAGACAAATATCCCAACAATCCACATTTACGCTATGTGCGTGCGGTAGCCCTCAGCTTGTTCCCGGCCAGACCGGCGGCGGGGCCCGCTTGAAAAAGATGTAACTAAATATTGATACATGTCTGTCGAAGGATCGATGGCCGCTGGAGCAGATGAGTCCTTGAGTGGAGACTGCAAATCGGCAACCGCAGTGTGGGGCGCCACCCAGCCAGGTGGACCGACGACCTGATGAAAGTAGTTGGGTGTGGAAGATAGAGGACCGAGTGTTGTGGCACAATTTGGGAGGGGTCCAGCAGTGGACTGCGGTAGGCTGAGTTGGTGACATATTGATAATATTCAGAATATATTTATCAATTCTTTCACACAAGAAACGGAAACAGTATTGTGTTTATGTAATGTATGATTACTGTTATGTTTTCTAGTATAATTACTCAAATGAGTGATTACCTATTCTGTTGAAGAATAGTTGCGTTTTTTTAGTTGCGTCAATCGTTATTTACTTATTCATAATTGTTAGCTATCGTCTTTTATATTTTATTATACCAGAAAATAAATAATTCGAAGAAAACGTTCTTTTTGTTATTATTAAATTTAATACAGTTACCTACACTCGATGCAAATTTATGAGATGAAATTTATAAAATCACATTATTCAACAGGAAGTACTTACCTAGATATTGGTAATCCATCATTTTACAGAAAAACGAATCATCGATTTTTGTTTCGCATAACACTGATTGCAGAATTTTTTATTCAATGAATGTCAAGTTGCCAAAATACATCACTCATACATTTGCCCAAACAGTCTTTTTCTCGATGACAATTCATCGAATCATTTTACATTAATTTATTACTACATCGAAGTAACATTAAATCGAAGTTGTCTTTTTAATCGACGAAAAAAAGGAGAGGGTTCTCAATTCGACGCGTATCTTTTATTTTTTTACGCATAACTTTTAACAGAGTGGTCCGATTTTGATGATTCTTTTTTTATTGGATAGGGTATATCCCTAAATTATTATATAAATATATATAAATTTGTCCCATTTAAATTTGAAAATCAAAATCTACCCCTAAGGGTAGGAAAACAGGGGATGAGTGCTTGTTCACCCACTGAATTCTTACCTGTTAAGACGCTGACAACAGCCAAATACCCCAAATAGGCTTCTTTTAAAAACATTTTTAGCTGTATCTATTCAGTTTGTGGCAGTGAAAAAAAAAATGTTAACCTTGATCGTATTTTCTGAAACTGTATTGTGCCCAAAACACGTTTTCTTGAAGTTTTCTCTATAGAAAAGAATTGTAAACTAACCTCTTAAAACATGCTTTAAAGCAAACAATCTCTATTATTTACAAAATATAATAAATAAAATTAAGAAAACATTTGAGAAAGACAATAATCTAAACATTTGTTGTTTCTGTTTTTCAAATAAGCTTTTAGTTTTTTATTAAATAAAAATATTGTTAATTTTCATTCAAGTTGAGCGGCGTATCCGACGTCCCTCGGCTCGTTGCCTCTCTTTCAGTTCTGTACGAAACGACAGTGATCGCAGAGGTCTGATTTTTTAGGTGTTGGCAGCCTCTTAACCGATTCTGTTGAAACTTGGCCCACATAAATGTAGTTCTAGACACTACAACATAATGGAGACCTGGAGTTAGATTTTAGCAACAAAAAAAAAACTTTTTAACCAAAAAATTAACCGACGAAAACAGAAACTGAAAAGCGAAAAATAAAATGAAGTCTTAATTACTATTTTCCTAACTAACGAAGATCATTACTTGGAAGAAATGATAAAAACAAAATAACATCAAACACAACGTGAAATTTTTAACGATAAACAATAACTTTCCAAAAATGCGTTCTCCGCTCGACCACTTGCAACTTGCACGCACTTTGCTTGTTTGTTTGGCGCCGACTCATAATTAGTTATTTACATTAGTTTAGTTTAGTTAGGAAAATAGTAATTAAGACTAAAAGCTTCATTTATTTTTCGCTTTTCAGTTTCTGTTTTCGTCGGTTAAAATTTTTGTAAAAAAGTTTTATCCATAATTTTCGTTCCTCGATACCTACTTTGATTAAATTATATTCTACGAAATGTAAGTTCGCTGAAACGTTATTCTATGAAGCGACACAAATTCGAATAGTTTTTTCGATTAAACGTTTTTCGATAACACCAAAAGTGGTGAATTGAGAATTATGTGAAGCGTATTGTACCTATGTGTAACAATTTTTATGGAATTGTTTTCTGCGTAATGAAATTCGACATAAAAAGTTTCGGTAAATGATATAAAAGACAGATGCGCCCGGTCACTCCAGCGGATAATGGAGATGGAATGGTAAAATAAGATAACCAAACACTTTGATGCAATTTTAATACCACAAAAGTGAGATTCACAAGGTTCGCAATTAAATGAAAATGGTAACTTTTAAGCACTTTGTACAGTTCGGTAAGGGTGGTATGCCACATGTCAAATTTCTTTGTCTAATGTGATTTGATCAAGGAAATTGGAGGATTTTCATCAAATGTTGTATGTAAAAAGCCCTTGTCATCAAATAAATTTGATTGGACAAAGAAATTGGACAAAGTAATTTGACCAGTGGCATAGTGGTATTAATTTATTACTAGAATAAGTTCAACGACAACATCTATTACTATTAACAAGACCTACGATGAAAGAACCTACTTGTAAGTAGGTTTTTTCATTGTAGAACAAGACAGGCCATTTAAAAGAAAAAAAAGCTAGTGTTTCAAATGTCAAATTCGAATGAAGTTCCAGATTTAAAAAAGGCGCGGCTAGCTCGTAGTTCATAGATGTCGTTATTAAAATACATAATTAAGTGTATAATTTCGATATTTTGTTCACAATAATGAACTGAGCATAATAATAATGTAAATACATAAATTAGGTGTGTAAGAAATAACAATATAAAGCTAAATATTTTGCTTGCGATTTATGATTGCACTTTGGACTATACCTGTATTTTTTTTACTTTCTCCTACATCCGCGGTCTGTAGTAGTTTTTCCTTGTTTGTTGAATAACACAAGCACGTCAATATGTAGGTATATAGTAATTAATTAATTAAGTGGCACGCGTTGTTGGTAGGTAGGTTCATAATTATATGAATTTAAAATGCTCGTATAAACAGGTAACTTGACAGCTCTTCCTCGTCAGATAAGTTAGAAAAATGAGAAAGGTTACCTTTGTAATTATTGGTTGGTTGTACCTTTTTTAGTTGAAATAGTTTTAATCGGTTGTTTCATACTGGACTACTGAAGAGCTATAGGCGCATTTCACTTCCGATCCATATCACCAGCTGTTTTCGATTCATTACGAACCGTCTCACGCGCAGGTTTGATACTTCCAGCCTCCGCTGGACTACAGAAGCCGGATTCCGAAAATACTTTAGCACCGTATACCACATACATACGCTGCGCTGCAGAACATTTTACAGAAGACCGAAGAATATAACCTGCCTCTTTATTTAGCGTTTCTGGACTACGAGAAAGCCTTCGATTCGATCAAGACTTGGGCTGCGCGGAACGATCAATTAAATATCGTCTCTCAGACTGCACACCTCACGTTTGTGGAGGGTCTTAGCATTTAAAACGCCTCGACCCCCACACTTCCACACGGGATGCGCACTGGTGTCCTACGAGACACGTGCCCGCGGTGACAAGTTTACGTACCTTCACCACTTCTATTACCTTATTATTTAGATTTCTATGGTCTCAACTAAACTTCAGATAGTCGCGTAATCAAAGCTTTTATTTAACTTCACATTCTTAAAATCAACTCAAAAAAGTCATAAACTTAAAAGTAAAAAAAAAAAAAAAAAAAAAAAAAATTAGAATATGTAAAAATTACAACATGAATAATCTCAAAACGACTAGATAAATATAATTAATTGACTCACAACACTTAGCTACGCAGTGAACTTCAGCTATAGGTAGGTACATCTATTATTGTTGAAAATTAATGACACCTATGTACCTACTACGTACTTTAAGCAATAATAACAAAAAATAACAATAATTATTTTTTCTCCCACTTGTTCGGAAATTGGATAGTTAGCTACAAACAGTCCAAGGAAAATTTCAAAGTTTTCCTTGGACTGTTTGTAGATGGGACGGAAATGACATCACTCAAAAAACTAACTAGGTACAATTGTCGTAAATAATATACAACGTGTTGATCTGTATTCGTGCCATTTTTAAGGAGGTGATACCTACTGAACACGAATCAATAAAAAAAACAATACCAAAAAAATAAACTTTAAATATCTACTTGTAAACAAACAAATTCCCTCTGTGTGTCGCGTGCGACACAAAAAGGATGCGAGCGAAACCACCAAAATAAATTGCAGGTACTTCCAGCCTTTGACAATGCCACCGATGACTTATTTTCAGAGTCGTTCGGGATTTATTCTCAAACCCTCGCTATGTTTCTGAGTGAAAATAAGGGTACTAGATAATCGTAGATTTTTTTTCATTATTTATCATTTGCTCTAGAAATATGGCACAGTTACAAATCAACAAGTTGTAGAATTAAAAATTAAACAGATTATTTTGATTTTCGTATCCTAACAAACAATGTTTGATTTTTTATTATACATATAAGTATAACATATGTATTAGGTATATTGATTGTCATTCCTTTTTTAAAGAATTTTTATGTTTATGTACAAGAAATATTAAAATTTAATATACATTAATGGTGTCGATTCTCTTGTTCACGAACTAAACTTATTTTAAACTATCGCTCTCTTTGTTTCCATACAAGTTTAGTCGTGATCTCGGAACGTGCCCATTAAAATACAAAGAAATGTAACACGTAAACTAATTTGACAGTTCTAAAATTGTTGCCATCCCTTTCTTGTATCTACTATGTATTAGTAAAAGAGAGCGATAGTTTAAAATAAGTTTAGTTCGTAAACAAGAGAATCGACACCAATGACTAACTCTTTAAGCTAATCATTGTCGATTAGATACGTAGGACATACGTGGGACACTCAGAAAGTTTTGCGAAACTAAAAAAAATTGTTCTATACGTACATATATTTTTATCAAATCTTTTTAAAGTACTTTCCACCAGCCTCTATACAAAGATTCATGCGCCTAAACCAGTTTTCAAAACACTTTTTCCAGTCCGCCGCAGACACCTCGTTTACAGCCTGCTCGAACGCAGCCAGCGCATCTTCCGGCGACGAAAATTGTATCCCTTTGAGCTGATTTTTTATTTTTGGGAATAAAAAGAAGTCACACGGTGCTAGATCAGGGCTGTAAGGAGGGTGACCCAGGAGTTTGACTGGCGTGCTGTCCAGGAAGTCCCTCGTTTTGAGTGCGGTGTGCGCAGGTGCATTGTCGTGGTGGAGCAGTAGCCCGCGGAGCCCTGTGTTTGGTCGCTTGTTGCTTATAACAGAGAAAACTTCTGGCAAACATTTGGTAGTATACCATTCGGCATTAATGCTTCTTTGATCCCGTAAGGGAATTGATACCAAGTGGCCAGTCAAATTAAAAAAGCTAGCGATCAAAATCTTACTCCCGCTTCTAGATCGCTTCACTTTGGTAGGCGTTGGCTCATTTTGAAACACCCAAACAGTCGACTGGCGCTTGGTTTCTGGGTCGTATTGATAAATCCAGGACTCATCACCTGTAACAATGTCGTAAACACGCCGAGACGAGCCTGCTTCAAATTTGTTAAGCATATCACGGCACCATTCCACCCGGGCCTGCTTCTGAGCATCGGTGAGGTTGTGCGGCACCCAGCGTGATACTATCCTCCTCACGCGAAAATGGCTGTGTAGAATCTCGTGAACGCTTCCCGATCCAATCTTCAATATGTGTTGAATCTCCTGATATGTAATTCGCCTATTGTCTTGGATTAAATTTTTCACTGCTAGCACGTTTTCTTCGGTAACAGCCGTCAAAGGGCGACCGCTTCTTTCGTCATCCCCCAAAGTTGGTCGACCGCGCTTGAATTCGTTATACCAACGATACACGGTTGCCTTGGAAGGGCCTTCATCCATGAATGCCATTTGAAGTCTATCGTACGATTCATCCGGTTTCAGGCGACACTTGAAATCGTATAAAATCATAGCTCTAAAATGTTCCCGGCGCAGATCCATATTTCAGTGAGACACAATACTTTGAATTAACTCGCAAAAAATGTGGAGGGAAATTTAGAAATTGGAACTTACTTATTTTTACTTATAAATAATCATATTTACGAAAAACATTGTAACTGGCCAGTCTCCCATATATAAAAACTTTTTTTCGCAATACTTTCTGAGGGGCCTGGTACATAGATGTCGTTGTTGAAAAAACTATTTTTATTAAATTAAACTTAAAAACTAAATCGTTCGTGGCTTTTGTAAGTTCCTTACATATAGGGTTACCAGACGTCAGGATTCATCCTGAAATGTCAGGATTTTTTGGAATTTGTCAGACTTAAGTCAGAACTTTTTGATTAATATTTTTCATGTCTCTTTGGCATAACAAACTTACTGTTTCTCGTCTAGAGACAAATTTTGTATGTCAGGATTTTTTAAATAGGGTTTTTTGTCAGTACTTTTCAGTTTTCCATCTGGTAACCCTACTTACATCGCAGGATTAGTGTTAAATAAATTTGTGCCTAGGAAGGGCGTAGCAAGGACTATTATTAAGTACAATAGTTTTGCAGTAGGTTAATACATCTTACTTAGTTCGGTCTTAATAATTATGTCAGATACCTACTGGTTAATTTTAACCCGACTACGGCAAAACCAAATGGAAGGTTAAGATTTTAGCAGGCTATGTATGTATGTATGTTCATCTGTTACCTCAGATCTCCTAAACCACACATCGTATCTTAACAAATAAGGTATCGCTGGAAGCACTGTGCTCTTCCACTGGTTATAGGGCTATATGAAGTTATATAAAATCCAATATGGCGGCTCATAGTGGACTTAAATTGCTACCAAAAATTCAAATTTAGATTAAAATATCGTGTTTGGTATCCAATGACAGGTCTTAACAAGTACATTCCGAAAATATATAGATTAAACATATACACACAATTTTTTTTATTTTTATATAAAGACGAATTTATACGGCTATAACTCCTTTCCAACAACGATCCCTAACCCCAAAATAATTGAAAGAAAAAGAAAGTTAAAACTAAAACTCAACTACGACAAGAAACACCTAGGTACTAAAAAGGTATAAACAAGACTATGATCATAAGAATAGAAAATTATTATCTATTTTATGCTATGATGTCGATTTTTTTATTATGATTATCAAACGATCATTAAAATAAATATGAGTTTTCGTATAACCGTAGTCACACGTCATTGCTAAAGCCGCTATTCCACTATCACGTTTGTATTTGTATGATTCTACTTCTGTGGTTCATAGAAATATGAGAAATGTATGACAGTGTAATAGTAACATAATGATTCAGACGTTAACATTACACTGTCATACATTTCTCATATAAATATGATAGTGTAATAGCCTCCTAAAAGCCAATTCCAATGTATCGTAGTTGACTATGACTACGGTTATACACGAAAACCCATATTTATTTTAATGATTATAATGATTGTTTGATAATAATAATAAAAATCGACATTACGATGTCTTGTTTAATTGTTTATACTTTCCTTTTTAGTGCACTTTTTTGTCTTAGTTGGATTTTAGTTTTTTTATATTTATTATGTATATTAAAAATGACGATAAATCATACTCATAGACAGCAAATTAATAACAGTGAGTCGTATACTAATTTTGTTTTATAATTATTATTATAGATAGGTACTTATAAAGATAAGATAGAAGTATCTCATTTCGGAGTGAGCAACAAAACTACCTAGGTCTGAAAAAGAGGCACATAAACTTTTAAATAAGAGTAGACAACAAAGACTACTACAAAAAAGGTATGTCTGCTACGCCCTTTAAATTCTAAATAAAAAAGACGATCTGAATAGATCTTTGAAGTTACTAAGTTACATCCTATCTACAATATAGGTACAATAAAAATATCGTCTTTGCTTCGTGTACAATAAAATATATTCTATATAGTAAATTATCCATAGAGTTGTCTTAATTCAAAACCGCCGTCACACGACGTCAAATATTTTGATATTTTTTATATATTTATGTTTAGTTTCTATTGTCATCTTGTAAAGCTCATAACTTGTTTTTTTCTTTCATAATAGTAATCTTTGGAATTATTTTTGGGATGTATTTGTCTGAGATCTATTAAATACTAAAACAGTTAAATATTTTTAAGATAAAAATTGTTCCACACAATCTTTTCTAAATAATTTTCAGATTTTGTTTTCTGAAGAATACAAAAAATAATGGTGGAGTTAAATTTAATCTGCTCGAATAAATAATCATTCGTTAATAATCAAAATTAATTAAGTACAATCGTATAATAATAGCGTTTTTACAACTATTTGTATTATTTCATAATATAAAAATTGTTTTATGGACTAGAGTGAATTTGTAAATAGGTTTTTAAAACGATACGTTAGGCCGAGATAGTTAATAGAATTATTCTGTTAAAAATACTGATATCAACAATTCTAGTCTTGATACACTAGAAACCCGTTTAACCCTCTCTTGACAACATGGATATGCAATTTTATAAATTACGTAGGTAAGACAAACTTTACAACCTTTTCCGAAAGAAGTACTAAGAGAAGATCATTTAAAATATCATAAATTACCAATATTAAATTAAATTAATAATAACAAAATCGATATTAAATCGGCTATACAAACAGACATTGGGATCTAGACATTTTTATATAATACAATGCTAAAGTACAAATCGTGCATTAGCTATTTAGTTATCAGAGGGTGAAACAGGTGAATTAAAAAACTATTTAACCTTTAAATAAGATGACAACTTGAATTATTTTTATGTCTAACATGAGGGTTTCCAAACGCCCCACAGCATTGATGGTGATTCACATTTTTTGTGTGATGATGGCCATGAGGATGGACATTCCCTTGCGCTTGCATTTGTTGTTGTTTCTCTTTTATAGAATCTTTGGAAACTTGTTTGTTTACCGAACAAGATTTGTTGTGTCCAGGGGCTATCCGCGCCTTGAATCTGCCAACTTTGCCAGGTTTAGGATGGTTTTCAATAGATTCTTGAGTGCACATGTGAGATACTTGGTTCATATCGTTGTGTGCGTCCTGGTATTCTGTGTCTGTTTCTGTAGATAAAAACAAGGTTTTAATTCTAGATTTTGAAAAATGATGTTGTCAAATACCGATCTGTAATTTATATGAGCTTATTCAATATAAAACATGATTAAGGCTTTAAAATACACACTAAAATGAAGTGT
This sequence comes from Asteroscopus sphinx, assembly GCA_949699075.1. Lineage (NCBI taxonomy): Eukaryota > Metazoa > Arthropoda > Insecta > Lepidoptera > Noctuidae > Asteroscopus > Asteroscopus sphinx. The sequence goes on along the minus strand of OX453025.1, from coordinate 13,961,819 downwards.
ACACGTAAGAGGTAATTTATCGAAGCTCAGTTTTAAAAGGAAGATATTTTGTATTTTCAAGAAAGTCATTACTTACATGGATGATTGTATAGTATTTACTAATCACATTAATTATGTGCCAGTCTTTATTAATTTTTTGACAGACTATCTCACTATAAGGATCTTTATTTTCTATCAATTTATCTTACAAGTAATATCGGCTTACCAATTTCATCCCCACTATGTTTGGCAGTAGTTGAAGACGCAGTTTCCAGTCTGAGTGTTGAATAGGAATCCCCGATGGCAGGCGGAGCTGAGCGAGCAGGATTCATACGCGCGACGCACTGTTGAATTAGCGTGAAGCACCCAAACGTTAGCCGAGGACTAGTTAACGATATCTAGAACATTCCAGCGGTCAAACTATGTGATCTTCATTAGGCTGAGTAAAAATAATTTAGACCCAGCACCAAATAATTTGTGATCCACCACCGAAATGTTTTAGCAATTTGGGATTGAGAAATAATAAAGCATTAGATTAGACCCACTTATAGTCGCAATACTTTGTGTTTGAAGCAAAAATTATTTTACTGTCAGGCGCCGCGATTTCGCGTGGTAAAACACTCGGGCACCGCTGCGTAAGCACCGTTCAATAGAATTTGAACCTTAACAGATCAAAAATAGAGTCTAAAAAGACTTGGTTTCACTGGGACGCAAACGTCCACGTGGTGCCCAAGGGTATGATTTTCTGGGTGAAAAACGTCCCAGCGGTGCCCGAGAGGAATGTTAATTCATTCATCATCTAGTAATAGTACCTATATAGAAATTCCTTGTAATGAGGACTTGTTGACACACTATCTGAGTCTGTTTCCAGACTTTTTTTGTACTAGTGTTATAATACAAAATAGAACTAACTTATTACTCACTGTATCGATCATATTGTCAGTGTCCTTATCCTTTTGTTGTGGTGCAGTCCCAATTCTGCAAGGTGATGTCGAACTGTAACTTAAGATTATAACCGATTTTACAACAAGACTGCTAAGCGATGATAGATTACTACTAAACAACATCAAAAAAAATAAAGTAAGGAACATTTTTAGATTTGTGCAAAAAATATTATGCTGTTATTACCAGAATGAAGAGTTGAGGCTGTCTATAGTTCTTGGTGGGTCCACGGAATCAACGTCAGTCCACATCCCAGCTGCACTTGTTGAATTTGATCTTGATTCTACTAAATATTTAAATAACAAGTTATTAGGGTGTATTCCATCAGTCTTAACGTAGCTTACGTAATATTCAATATTTGCTTTACCTCGTTCCCTCTCAGTCCTATTAGGTGAATTAGCTATACTCCTCCTAGCCACATCTTGGAAGGTCACTGGAGAATACATTCGTCTCTCTTCCGCCGGTGACGTCATCGTTGTCGTCGGAGCATTCACCATCTGAACACTCTTACCAACCGCCATCAAATTGCCTGAACTAGTCACCAAAGAGTTGGGTCCAGAATTAACTGCGTTTGGAAGATGGTTGTCAGTGGTCTGTATCCTTCCTTCCTTTTGGGCTTCTTTAATATTCATTTGTTGTGCTGAATGTTCTGCGATACTGTCTCTGACGTCGGCAGCTCTTTCCCATTCTAGTTCGGTGCCAGGAGTTAGTTGTGGTGATATGACTTTTGTGAGTGATGGTCGAGATTCGCGTCCTTCCAGCCAATATGTTTTCATTGCACCTGCAACGGTTTGTTTTATCATATGAAAAAATTGTAGTTGCTAAATTGTCTCAAGGAGTACCCATCTAAAGTTAAATGAGTAAAAGTGAGTTAAAAATAATTGTCATTGAGACGATCTAAAAAAAGATTTGGCCAAGTATTTTGTTTTAATGATTTTTTAGGGCATAGACTTTTATGACTTCTTCTGTCGTGTCGACATGAGCTACATAATGACAATAGCTCATGTTGTTGTGTAAAGATTAGCCAGTCAGCAGGTTGGTAGCGGGGCTAGCTGCCCAAGGGGGGGTCAGATTTTTATGAGGAGATAGACTGATAGACTTCTCTAGATGTGTTAATCCACTAGTTCATTTATAGATTTCTCAGCTCATGAAAAACTTATTATATCCTTACCTTTCCCTTTAACCTGTATCTCTCCTCTCTCGGTGACCATATAAGATGGCGAGAGTAGCTCCTGTGTAGTCTGCGAGATATGTATCCTCATGGCTTCTGAAGTGGACTCCATTCTTGAGGCAGTGTTAACTGAGTCCCCAAAGAGACAGTACCGAGGCATCTTGAGGCCCACGATACCCGCCACAACTGCACCGGAGTGGACACCCACTCGAATTGATAAGTGAGATCCTGGAAAAATGTTCAAAAGGGTTTTGTTAGGAAGTTAAATCTTAAATTATTGAACATTACTAAAATACTTGACGACCTTTGTGGTCTAGTGGTTCGAGTGTCGGACTGCTGATAACGAGGTCGTGGGTTCGATTCCCACAGGACATAAATATTTGTGTGATGAACATAAGTGTTTGTGTTGGTCTGGGTGTGTTGCTTATGTATTATAAGTATGTATTTACAAAAAAAAAAGTATATACGTATTATATCCATTGTCTAGTACCCATACCACAAGCTCTGCTTAGTTTGGGACTGGATGGTGCTGTGTAAAAATGTCCCAAAGATATTTATTTATTATTATTAAAATGCTCTTATACAGCCCGGATCTTAAAAGCTACTGAGATTGAAGTACATTTTGTGGTCTTCTGTGTTTGACTTAGATATAAACGATGTTATGTTGTGATTATTAACACGAAGTAAACGATATAAGGACCAGTATTTTTTAACCGACTTCAAAAAAAGGAGGAGGTTATGTATTCGGCAGGTTTTTTTTTTTTTTTTTTTGTTCGTGTATGTACACCGATCACTCCGAGATTTGTGGGCCGATTTACGTGGTTGTTTTTTTATTTGGTAGAGGAAGCCAGCGCGGTGGTCCCATATGAATTTTATTGACTTAGGTTGAGCAGTTTTTTAACCAGCTTCAATAAATCAGTTTATTTTAGCTTCGCGTATCTAGATGATCTGCTCATTGGTTCGTTTTTCTGAGAATTCTTGGCCAATATGCATGTTTTTTTTTCACGATAGTGATTGGATGTTTGGAAGAACATGAGCGAGACTTTGCCCAGCAGTGGGATAACAAAGGTTAATTATAAATAAAAAAAACTCATATTGGTTACATAAACATTTATAAATCAACCCTCGCAATTACCAACTAAAAAGTATGAAATAAAAACTTAAAAAAAAAACCGACTTCAAAAACCTTAACTAAAAAGTAAAAAATAATCATTGTATGTATTTTAAAATCTTAACATAAACCAAGATTTTGAAGGCGGCGCGTGATTTTCATGTACGTTCACATAAACTGTTTTTTACTATAGATATGCGCTCGACTGTACATTATATTTACATGACGCAAAGGGTCAACCACGCGCCACCTTCAAAATGTTGGTTTATGTTAAGATTTTAAAATACATACAATGATTATTTTTTACTTTTTAGTTAAGGTTTTTGAAGTCGGTTTTATTTTTTGTTAAAAAGTTTTTATTACAGAATCAGATACAATACTTCGTTCACTCTACATTCTTCGTGCAATCTATCCTATTATGGAATGCGCTTCCTCATGAAATCAGGATGGCTAACAGTCGGCTCGCCTTTAAAATTAATTTAAGGAAATATTCAGCTCGACTTTGATTTATCTTGATGTTATATATTTATAGTTATATATGTAGGTACGTGGGACACTCAGAAAGTTTTGCGAAACTAAAAAAAATTGTTCTATACGTACATATATTTTTATCAAATCTTTTCAAAGTACTTTCCACTAGCCTCTATACAAAGATTCATGCGCCTAAACCAGTTTTCAAAACACTTTTTCCAGTCCGCCGCAGACACCTCGTTTACAGCCTGCTCGAACGCAGCCAGCGCATCTTCCGGCGACGAAAATTGTATCCCTTTGAGCTGATTTTTTATTTTTGGGAATAAAAAGAAGTCACACGGTGCTAGATCAGGGCTGTAAGGAGGGTGACCCAGGAGTTTGACTGGCGTGCTGTCCAGGAAGTCCCTCGTTTTGAGTGCGGTGTGCGCAGGTGCATTGTCGTGGTGGAGCAGTAGCCCGCGGAGCCCTGTGTTTGGTCGCTTGTTGCTTATAACAGAGAAAACTTCTGGCAAACATTTGGTAGTATACCATTCGGCATTAATGTTTTATTGTTTTAAATTAGTTTTTGTTTGTATGGATCTTTGAATCCGATAATAAAGAATTATTTATTATTATTATTATTATAATGCTTCTTTGATCCCGTAAGGGAATTGATACCAAGTGGCCAGTCAAATTAAAAAAGCTAGCGATCAAAATCTTACCCCCGCTTCTAGATCGCTTCACTTTGGTAGGCGTTGGCTCATTTTGAAACACCCAAACAGTCGACTGGCGCTTGGTTTCTGGGTCGTATTGATAAATCCAGGACTCATCACCTGTAACGATGTGGTAAACACGCCGAGACGAGCCTGCTTCAAATTTGTTAAGCATATCACGGCACCATTCCACCCGGGCCTGCTTCTGAGCATCGGTGAGGTTGTGCGGCACCCAGCGTGATACTATCCTCCTCACGCGAAGATGGCTGTGTAGAATCTCGTGAACGCTTCCCGATCCAATCTTCAATATGTGTTGAATCTCCTGATATGTAATTCGCCTATTGTCTTGGATTAAATTTTTCACTGCTAGCACGTTTTCTTCGGTAACAGCCGTCAAAGGGCGACCGCTTCTTTCGTCATCCCCCAAAGTTGGTCGACCGCGCTTGAATTCGTTATACCAACGATACACGGTTGCCTTGGAAGGGCCTTCATCCATGAATGCCATTTGAAGTCTATCGTACGATTCATCCGGTTTCAGGCGACACTTGAAATCGTATAAAATCATAGCTCTAAAATGTTCCCGGCGCAGATCCATATTTCAGTGAGACACAATACTTTGAATTAACTCGCAAAAAATGTGGAGGGAAATTTTGAAATTGGAACTTACTTATTTTTACTTATAAATAATCATATTTTCGAAAAACATTATAACTGGCCAGTCTCCCATATATAAAAACTTTTTTTCGCAATACTTTCTGAGGGGCCTGGTATGTATAATATGTATATTTTATTATATGTATAATGTACATAGGTATTTATCTATTTTTATTATATGCAATTATAAGCCCGTAGTACGAAACATATTTTACTACTTTACTGGTGCATCTACCTTATTCTTTGTCTCTGCATTACCCTAAGGTTGTCTGGTAGAGAACGCCTATGGCGTTAAGACCGCCTTTGTACCCAGTTGTGTAACATAAAGAATTAAATAAATAAATACAATATCTTTACCTGTACTAGGATCTTTTAGATCTGTGATGGCATCAACCATATCGAGGGCCATGTCACATACTTTCTCAGCATGATTGTCTTCTTTCTCCGGAGCCCCTGATACCACCATGTAGGCATCGCCTATTGTTTCTACCTAAAATTTATGACGTCATTCTTTATTTAGAATATTACCTACTAATTGAAATATGTTTAAGAATTTAATTGTGAGGCTCAAGTTATGAGGACTTTATGAGCGCTTTTTAGAAAAAAAACTATTAGAGAATTTATAAAAGAACCAGGGTTTTTGTTTTGTCTATGATTTTTTGATATGATATATTTTGTGAAAGTTAGAATCATCCTCTCATCAGAGTGAAGCTAAAAGAAATGTTAGAATTTAGTACCATGCTAGTTTATTGAATTTTTTGTTAATGTAATAGAATTATTAGAAAACATGTATCATTGTAACATGTTTGGCATACCTTGTAAACCCGGTTCCTCTCAGTCAGCGTGTCGAATATGGAGTACATGGCGTTGAGCATTGAGACCACCTCCATGGGAGTGATGCGGGAACAGATCTCGGTGAAGGTCACCACGTCAGAGAACAGGATCGATACGCTGTCGAACATCTGCGGTTGTAGACCAAAGTTACTATATTGAGTTATAACCTGATAATCTGATGCATAATAATACTAATCTATAGAGAATGAGGCAAAGACCAACTTTAACTAAAATTACGTGTACACGTTTCGTAGTTCCAATATAAATAGCCCATAGTAAACTCAAAACAGGTATTTTAAAATGAAGACTAGTAGCAGTAGGATTCAAACTGAACATTGAAAAAGAAATCCAAAAAGCATGTTATCTCCTATCAGCTAGCAGGAAATATGACGAGATGACTTGAATGGATAGGTACTCCAATGAGAGCAAGCAGACTGGACAGTCACTTTAGCAGACACTGGAACAACCTGCACTTAAGTATGTGTGTGTGTGTACTAACTAACACTCCTAGAAATGTAAGTTATCCTGTACTAAAAAACTCTTGTCTTTTCTATGTCTAATTGTTGTTTTTATGGACCGTGTAGTTCTCAATACATGTATTTTTCTATATACACGCTGAAATTTGAAATTTCAACATGTATATAATTTTGAAGTGTTTAGTAAATTACGAATTATATGAGTGGATATCATCATTTCAGCCGAAAGACGTCCACTGCTGGACAAAGGCCTCCTCCAAATACAGTGTGGATATAATCAAATACAAAGTCAGAATTCATTCAAAGAAGAGTCCTGTACCCAGCAGTGAGAGACAGTAATGGGCTGATGATGATGATGATGAAAGTCAGAATAAAAATTACTATTTCATAATAACAATATAAGTAGGTAGTATTAGTAGAAATCACAATAGTTTAATTTAATGTTGTTACTGTTGCTACGTAAGTAGTAAGAGATGAGTAGCTCTATGCTCCGCGGAATTTCTAAACCCTGAGATATAAATTGTGGAAAGAAAAAAACGCTCACGAGCAGCATTTTACGAACGACAAACGAAGTTCGAACTTTCAGTCTGATTGATTGATAACTACATAATAAAGATAGGCACCTTATAAAGGCCTAATAAAGATAGACTACGGTTCATAATCGTATGAAACTACCGGAGATCATAAAAACAAACGTCAAAACATCTTCATTAATTCTCTTGAATATTTCATGTTGGTGCTCTTGATCGATAGAATAGCATATTACCCTACTAATATTTCATGTTGGTGCTCTTGATCGATAGAATAGCATATTACCCTACTAATATTTCATGTTGGTGCTCTTGATCGATAGAATAGCATATTACCCTACTAATATTTCATGTTGGTGCTCTTGATCGATAGAATAGCATATTACCCTACTAATATTTCATGTTGGTGCTCTTGATCGATAGAATAGCATATTACCCTACTAATATTAAAAACGTGAAAGTTTGTGAGGATGTATGGATGTTTGTTACTCTTTCACGCAAAAACTACTGTATGCATTTTAATTAAATTTGGCATACAGATAGAACATAACCCGTATTAACATATATGCTACTTTTTATCCGGCGAAAATGAACAGCCAACGAAAAAGTCATTCGTTGAGATATGTCATTCCCATACATTTTGATTGTTTTCTATAGCGTTGACGATTGTAGATTGTCAACTTGGCTAGGGGGGCAGTTCCCGAGGGATGCGTAATTAAGAGGCTGACAACACCTAAAAAATCTGACCTCTGCGGTCACTGTCGTTTCGTACAGAACTGAAAGAGAGGCAACGAGCCGAGGGACGTCGGATACGCCGCTCAACTTGAATGAAAATTAACAATTTAAAAAAAATAAAAAAAAACTAAAAGCTTATTTGAAAAACAGAAACAACAAATGTTTAGATTATTGTTTTTCTCAAATGTTTTCTTAATTTTATTTATTATATTTAGTAAATAATAGAGATTGTTTAGAGATTGTTGATAGAGCTGCCAGGTGGACCGACGACCTAAAGAACGTGGCTGGGGGGGACTGGATGCGGAAGGCAGAGGACCGAGCGTTGTGGCGCAACTTGGGAGAGGCCTATGTCCAGCAGTGGACTGCGATAGGCTGAGTTGATTGAGAGATTGTTTGCTTTAAAGCATGTTTTAAGAGGTTAGTTTACAATTCTTTTCTATCGAGAAAACTTCAAGAAAACGTGTTTTGGGCACAATACAGTTTCAGAAAATACGATCAAGATTAACATATTTTGTTTTCACTGCCACAAACTGAATAGATAGAGCTAAAAATGTTTTTAAAAGAAGCCTATTTGGGGTATTTGGCTGTTGTCAGCGTCTTAAAGACATCTAAGCGGGTGAAGCCGCGGGCACAGGGAACTATTAACTAAAACTAACACTAACACTAGTTATACAAAGTGCCACAACTTTGAAAGCCTTATTTCTATTCCATAAACAAGTAAACCACTTAATCGTTAGTTCTAATAAACTTATCGTTTATCTCGTCTATGAAGCGGGGGACACGCACTGATATTTGTACGGGATTAGTATGGCCACTAATAAAGCGGGTAAGGGAGAGAAGGGAACGAGGTTAGAAGGTTTAAAACGCAGCTGGGTCTGTTGTGAAGATTTTGATTGTCTAGGATAAAAATAGCGTAAGTATTTTTTGTGTGGGTCGCAAGTTAATCCCTGTTTCATTAATATCAACTAATAGCCGGAATACATATGAACGGAGCAGTAGCTGGCATGCCAGCAAACGGCATATACAAGTAACCGGTACTGTGTATACATTTGCAAATAAACTTGCATGCTATATGCTTACTTGCATGCCTGTAACTTGCCAGACACAAGCCACACGACACGAGCCAGTACGTCACCCTACCGAGCGACGTCTTGACAGCACATTTTCTAGTTTTTGCATCAACGAAAAGCATTTGAAGTGAATTAAATAGTGTCATATTGTAACTAGCAGTAGAATGTGTATCTAAATTAATGAGACAATTAAAACTTTTTAACAAAAAATTTAACCGACGAAAACAGAAACTGAAAAGCGAAAAATAACTAATTATGAGTCGGCGACAAACCGACTGAAAAGATTTATTTTTCATTTTTTTGTGGTTAAAATCTAACTCCAGGTCTCCATTATGTCGTAGTGTCTAGAACTATATTTATGTGTGTCAAGTTTCAACAGAATCGGTTAACAGGTAAGAATTCAGTGGGTGAACAAACACTCATCCCCTGGTTTACTATCCTTAGGGGTGGATTTTGATTTTGAAATTTAAATGGGACCAACTTCGAGATATACCCAATCCATTAAAAAAAGAATCATCAAAATCGGACCACTCTGTAAAAAGATATGCGTGGTAATACATAAAAAATAAAAAAATATATACGCGTCGAATTGAGAACCTCCTCCTTTTTTTCGTCGGTTAAAAAAGAGAAGAAGAAGACGGATTTGGGTGACACTGGCATGTCGGTAGCTGTCGCGTACGTTCACACGTGCCGGTTTTGAAGCCCTACGCGGCTCCTCCCTCGTATTGCATGCCAGTAAATTAAATGTTATGCAATATACTTGTTTGCCAGGTACACGCATGCCATTTAAAGTATACCCAAGAAAGTAGCTGGCACGTGCAATGAGCTAGTATGCAAGGGTGCAAGTTACAGGCATGTGGCTTTATAGACTAGAACTAACCGCTTGCGCTATGGCTTCAGATAATCCGAAGAAACCAGTACTTTATTACTTACTAGCTTTTACCTGCGGCTCCGCTCGCGTTAAATTCTGCTAACCCACGTCAGTCCAGTCCAGTCCATTCCAGTCCAGTCCACTGTCCCGCTGCCCCGCTGCCCCACTGCCCCACTGCCCCGCTGCCCCGCTGCCCCGCTGCCCCGCTGCCCCACTGCCCCACTGCCCCGATACCCCACGGCCCCGCTGCCCCGCTGCCCCACTGCCCCGCTGCCCCACTGCCCCACTGCCCCGCTGCCCCACAGCCCCGCTGCCCCACTGCCCCGCTGCCCAGCTGCCCCACTGCTCAGCTGCCCCGCTGCCCCACTGCCCAGCTGCCCCGCTGCCCCACTGCCCCACTGCCCCGCTACCCCACTGCGCCGCTGCCCCACTGCCCCGCTGCCCCGCTGCCCCACTACTCCGCTGCCCCACTGCCCCGCTGCCCCACTGCCCGCTGCCCAGATGCCCCGCTGCCCCGTTGTCCCGCTGCCCCACTACCCCACTGCATCACTACCCCACTGCCCCGCTGCCCCGCCTCCACTCTGCCCCACAGCCCAGCTGCCCTGCAGCCACGCTACCCCACTGCCCCACTATCCCCTGCCCCACAGCCTGCCCCGCTGCCCCCCACTGCCCCGATATCCCCACTGCCCCACTGCCCCGCTGCCCCACTATCCCACTGCCCCACTATCCCACTGCCCCACTATCCCACTGCCCCACAGCCTGCCACGCTGCCGCACTGCCCCGCTTCCCCACTGCCCCGCGCCCCGCAGCCCCACTGTCCCGCTGCCCCACTGCCCCGCTACCCCACTGGGCCGCTGCCCCACTGCCCCGCTGCCCCACTACTCCGCTGCCCCGCTGCCCCACTGCCCGCTGCCCAGATGCCCCACTGCCCGCTGCCCAGATGCCCCGCTGCCCCGTTGTCCCGCTGCCCCGCTACCCCACTGCCTCACTACCCCACTGCCCCACTGCCCCACTGCCCCGCCTCCACTCTGCCCCACAGCCCAGCTGCCCTGCTGCCACGCTACCCCACTGCCCCACAATCCCCTGCCCCACAGCCTGCCCCGCTGCCACCCACTGCCCCGATATCCCCACTGCCCCACTGCCCCGCTGCCCCACAGACTGCCCAGCTGCCCCACTATCCCACTGCCCCACAGACTGCCCAGCTGCCCTGCTGCCACGCTACCCCACTGCCCCACTATCCCCTGCCCCACAGCCTGCCCCGCTGCCCCCCACTGCCCCGATATCCCCACTGCCCCACTGCCCCGCTGCCCCACTATCCCACTGCCCCACTATCCCACTGCCCCACAGACTGCCCCGCCTCCACTCTGCCCCACAGCCCAGCTGCCCTGCTGCCACGCTACCCCACTGCCCCACTATCCCCTGCCCCACAGCCTGCCCCGCTGCCGCACTGCCCCGCTTCCCCACTGCCCCGCGCCCCGCAGCCCCACTGTCCCGCTGCCCCACTGCCCCGCTGCCCCTCTGCCCCTCTGCACCGCTGCCCCACTGCCCCACTGCCCCGGTGCCCCGGTAACCCAGTGCCCCGCTGCCCCACTGCCCAGCTGCCCCGCTGCCCCACTGCCCCGCTACCCCACTGCCCCGCTGCCCCACTATCCCAATGCTCCGCTGCCCCGCTACCCCACTGCCCCACTGCCCCGCTGCCCAACTATCCTACTGCCCCACAGCCTGCCCCGCTTCCCCACTGCCCCGCTGCCCCACTGCCCTGCTGCCCCACTATACCACTGCCCCACTGCCACGCTGCCCCGGTAACCCACTGCCCCGCTTCCCCACAGCCCCGCTGCCCCGCTGACCCACTGCCTGCCCTGCTGCCCCACTCCCCTACTGCCCCGCTGCCCCGCTACCCCACTGCCCCGCTGCCCCACTGCCCAGCTGCCCCGCTGCCCGCTGCCCCGTTACACCACTGCCCCACTACCCCGCTGCCCCACTATCCCACTGCCCCGCTGCCCCGGTACCCCACTGCCCCGCTGCCCCGCTGGCACGTTGCCCCACTGCCACGCTGCCCCGCTTCCCCGCCCCGCTGCCCCACTCCCGCTGCCTCGCTGCCTCGCTGCCCCACATCCCCACTGCCCCACTGCCCCAATGCACCGCTACCCCGATACCCCACTGCCCCACAGCCCCACTGGCCCACTGTCCCGCTGCCCCGCTGTTCCACTGCCCCACTGCCCCACATCCCCACTGTCCCACCGTCCCAACGTCCCACTGCCACTGTCCTACTGTCCCACTATCCTACTGTCCCTCTATATCACTATCGTCCCGTCCCATGTCCCATGTCCTGTCCCATGTCCCATCCTATGTCCAGTCCCATGTGCCGTCCCACTGTACTGTCCCATGTCCCGTCTCATGTCCCGTCCCCTGTCCCGTCCACTGTCCCGTCCCCAGTCCCGTCCCCTGTCCCGTCCCCAGTCCCATCCCCAGTCCCATCCCCAGTCCCATCCCCTGACCACTCCACTCCACTCCGCTCCATCGTACATAGAAGCTTCGATCTGTCGGGTGAGTACGCAACCCACGAACTAATTTTTTTCTTTTTTTCTTTCTTTCTTTCTTTCTCAAAACCCATACCAGTTTTTAAGTCAGATCATCAGCTTTCAAACAAAAAAAAAATCATCAAAATCGGTCCAGTAGTTTTAGCGTGATGCTGGAACAAACAAACAAACAAACAAATAAACAAACAGACGTTTACAATTTTATAATAGTTAAGATAGCGGCCCGTCCCGGCTTCGCACGGGTGGACATGAAAATATAGCCTATGTTACTCAGGGTGAATGTAGCTTACTAATGGTGAAAAAAAATTTGAAATCGGCACAGTAGTTATTATTGAAATTATTCATTACAAACATACACACAAATCTTTCCTCTTTATAATATTATATAGTGTAGATTGGTACTAATGACGGTTTAACTGTCTTCTATAAATTCATATTTATAAATTTAACTGCAATTTAACATTAAAATCCAGTAAAAATACAAGTTTTTACTGAAGCACGAGATAAGAGATTTATTTAAGCTTGTAGTTTAATACGATTAATGAAAAGGTGTGACAGGAAAGCTTTGCAAACAAACTATGAGAAGTGTATCAATAATGAGCAGAAACTCAGTTCTTACTTGTACACATATACATAATATCCTATCCTACTATACAATGTGTATCAGAAATGCGTGATCATGTTTTAAGAGCTCATTCAGGGCACAGTCTATTAGAAAAACTTTTACTATGGGACCAACCCTAAAATCACAATAGAAACGAGTGTTCTTTAGAGCACACGACTGAATTATCTGTGACTGAGGTAAAACTTTACTAACTTATATCTCCCTCAATACTATTTCAATGAGAACAAAGGAATGGCGGCGCGGCGCGCGTGTGCTCTGCCGGCGCTGTGTCGTCGCACGCTCCTCGTTCCCCGCGTCCCGCACTATCCCCTCCGTTCGCCTCGCCCGATCGCACTTTTCGTAACGCTCTCGCCAGCTTACTCCCTAAGTCAAGCGTGCGTAAAGAAGTTTTACTTCAAAAAACAACTGTTCCATACTTTCGCGATTTCCCCGTAGTAAAAGTTGTTCGATAGCATTCAGGCCGAAGTGTCCTTGAATGAGGTCTTGAAATATGATCACGCATTTCTGATACATTATAAATGTGAAAGTTTGGATATTTGTTATTCAAACACGCGAAACCTTTTAACGGATTGCAATGAAACTTGGCAAAGAAGTAGCCTGGGACCTGGAGAAGGACATAGGCTCGGCTACTTTTTATCCCGGGAAGATAAACAGTTCCCGAGGGATGCACGATAGGACATTGACGCGGGAAAAGTCGCGGGCGGTCTCGAGTACCTATAACATAAAATTTCGAATAATTCTATCTGCTGGGAAGAAAAACCCTTCCTATTCGTAATTCCAAGATTCACATACCTACTCATAAAATGAAGTCCAGTTATTTCATATTTCGACAAAGGCTAAGCTAATGAATAAGTTTTTCCTATCAAAACGTAATATGGGAACCTAGAAAGTGTACAGCGTTCCTTAGCAAGAATTCTTTGATCGCATTACTTTTAACATTTTGTGAGGATTTGTTCCGATCTTATTCGGAGGTATCCCTCACGTCTCCATTTCTATTTCTAAGAATTTGTTTAAGGATATTGTGTCTTCGGGACCACATTTTTCTTCAAGTATGGAATGTGTAACGTAACAAGAATGTTTTCTTTTTCATTCATTTCAATATACAGAACAGAATGAATCGGAATTTTACTCACTATTTGTGTTAAACTAATGGGAGAAGACACTGACTTCTGTAACACAGGTTTGTACCTAGCTCAGAAGTCAGGGACTTTACAGATATTTGATGTAAAACTTTTTGTGTGTAATAAAATATTTATTTATTTTATTTATTTAATGGTAGGTACATACTGCAAATTCAAATAGTGTCACTCATTTATGTTTATTTATTTAGGTTTGGCTTCACAAAAATGATAAAGGTCCTTCTATTGATAGGTCCATAGAAATCTCAATAAAGGTAATAGAAGTGGCAAAGGCGCGTGAACTTGTCGCCGCGTCCAGGTGTCTTTTAGGACACCAGTGCGCGAACCATTTACTTGATCATCAGTGCTGTTTTGGACGCAGAGTCACTAAAATTGTATTTCGCAGTATATCTAGCAGCGGATTTTTTTAGGCTTTATTTATTTTGCATTAATGCTAGAAACATGGTGGGCGTGATTGAGTATTTATGTGTTGGTACCGGCGACATGTATTCCCGTAGTAAAAGACAATAGATATCATTTCTATCACCTTATTATTTAGATTTCTATGGTCATTACATATGGAAATTAAACTGGGCCTACTAGCCCTCTGTTTTACAGCTCTATATGGGGCAGAAACAAAACAAGACAAATTAAGGATATGCAATATATGATCTATAGCTTAAACGGAGCCTCTCGACGTGTCGGTCTCGGCATGAATCTGGACAAGACTAAAGTCATGTTCAATAAGCATGTCATGCAGAGGCCAATATTCGTCGAAGGGTCGGCACTCGAAGTTGTAACGGAATACGTCTACCTAGGGCAGGCAATTCAGCTTGGTAGACACAACTTCGAGAAAGAAGCCAACAGAAGGATCCGTTTGGGCTGGGCAACATTTGGCCAACTTCGCCGAGTCTTCTCGTCGCCTATACCGCAAATTTGAAGACAAAGGTCTTCAACCAGTGCGTCCTGCCTGTCATGACTTACGGTGCCGAGACGTGGACACTGACAGTTGGGCTAGTCCACAAGTTCAAAGTCGCTCAGCGAGCTATGCTTGGAGTTTCTTAAAAGGATAAAATCCGTAACGAGATAATCCGGACAAGAACCGGAGTGACCGACATAGCTTGTAGGATCAGTAAGCTGAAGTGGTAGTGGGCTGGCCATGTCTGCCGAAGGACCGATGGCCGTTGGAGCAGACGAGTCCTTGAGTGGAGACCGCGTATCGGCAAACGCAGCGTAGGGCGCCCCCCTGCCAGGTGAACCGACGACCTAAAGAACGGGGCTGGGGGGGACTGGATGCGGAAGGCAGAGGACCGAGCGTTGTGGCGCAACTTGGGAGAGGCCTATGTCCAGCAGTGGACTGCGATAGGCTGAGTTGATTGATTGATTGAATATATGATCAATGAGAGCAGGCTCATCCGTCTTAGGGCACAAATCAAAATATTATAACAGAAAAAAATATGCAAATTCACAGACAATATAACAGTGACCAGTTAACGACGTGATAAATGAACATTTTAAATGAAAACTTCAACTTTAACTCATTTTTCAGTCGCGTGAAAAATTGTGTGATGTCACAATTTTGTGATTAATATAAAAATTGAAAAGTGGCGTAGAGTGATTATATTCTCTCTGGTGCCATCGTGGAATGCGTTGTAGATGGAAAAAAATATTTTGTGGCAAGAACTTTGGCTACTTCTTTTCTCTTCTTTTTCAATTCGCTTTTATCTATCTTCTATACTTATAAACACAGATGTTCTGATTCATCATCATAATCATAATCATTTATTTGCATCTTAAAAAGTACAACCTTACAATTTCTTATCGAATAGTACTTGCAATGTTATTTCTAGTATCACACTTTCTTGCATCAACATAGGTAAGTACACTGAAAAACACTTTAACTAGGTTGTTGCCTTCAATTCACACTGTCCTCCGTACTAGTCGAAACTGTATCACGGTAGGACAGTCTTCCTCTAACACGTATAACAATTCTGTATACATAAACTATTTCGCTCACAACGTACAATAATGGTCATTATAGGTCAACATAGGTAGGTATCAGAAACATTAAACAATTTATTGACAGAAGTGATGTGTACTAAAATGCAGGTAGTGTAAGAAATATATTTAGTATATGCAAAGTTTGCAGACAATTATTAGCATCTAAGAAGTTTGTAAGTAAGCAGGAATTTTGATTTAGATTTTTTCTTTATTCTTTTTTAATTACTTCATCATCATCATCATCATTTCAGCCGAAAGACGTCCACTGCTGGACATAGGCCTCCCCCAAACATCGCCACAACGACCGGTCCTGTGCCTTCCGCATCCAGCGGATTCCCGCGACCTTCACCAGGTCGTCGGTCCACCTTGTGGGGGGCCTACCCACGCCGCCCTTTAATTACTTAAATAAAATAAAATAAAATTAGAATAAAATTACTTGCAATACTCAACTACTTAGTTTTGAGTTAAACAAGTTAGCGTTAGCGGGTGTGGTGAGTGTGTTCTGTACGTATTATTATGTAAGGACATGAAGTGATTGTTATAAGGACGTGCTTGTGTGTATGGGATGTTTTTTGTAAGAATGTGGTTATGTATGTGAGATGTTTGTACTGTAAGTATGTGTGTAATTATTTACATCAAGCTAATCAATAGTTCTTCTGTTTTATCATAGTTAAGTTGTTTTAAATATTCAATAATAGCTTTCTTATAGGCATATGAGGTCATATTACGTAGACTGACATATTTTGAGATCTTATTATATAAAACCGGCCTAGAGCATGTCGGGCCATGCTCAGTATTATAGGGTTCCTTAAGTAGGTGTAATTACAAACGAATCAAATCGAATATTAATCATGGCTATGCTTTTTTAGTTTTTGCAATAATCGGCAGCATTCGCGACTCAGAGCGTGTTGTTAGTAGCGCCATCTAGCGATAAATTCAAGAAGCCAAATTGAAGAAGTGTGTTCAACATAACACAAAGTTACTTTTTGTGATTTTTTCAAATAGAAAGTAACTAAAGGAGCATTATTTGCTAACATCATTTTTCTCTAAGGTCAATGACCTTTGAACTAGGACGTTTTAAGTATTTTTCAGTTTTCTCTCTATAACTCAAAAAATTATAATCACATTATACTCGAAATAATTTTAAAAGAGAGTTTTCACAAAGGTCTATCAATGTGGAAGATTATAACTTTCTACGTTGCATAGTTTAGAAATGGCAGGGGGGGGGACACATTGCAAGCCACTTTAGTGCGCTATGTTTCGCAAATGGTACACCTGATAAAAAAGTGGTGTATGAAACATTACCTTCATTTTAGTAGACCTATTCATTGATACCCCACACGAGGGGGTGCAGCGAAAAAAATTTTTTCATATCCATTTCACATGCATGGACGCCACCCCTAAAATACGTAAAAACTATTTTTTTAGTCTTTTAAAATTGAGATCTATAAGTAGACTATTTTTTAACAAAATTTCATTTACTTATGTTTATAACTGTAGAAGTTATTAAGCTGTAAAGGATTAGGGCAGACGGACAGACGGACAGACGGACAGACGGACGGACATGACGAAACTATAAGGGTTCCTTGTAGGACTTCGGAACCCTAAAAATGGGCCTAGATATTTTGCAGATTTACGAGCAAATGTTGTTTTATAAAATGGGATCAAGTATACAATGTCATTTCTTCGTCTTGCCGTGGAATTGGGAGAACATTTGTGCTGAGTTGACATCATCAATCAAGACATTTGTGTTGAGTTGAATCATTTTGATTGACTGATTCATCAACGCAGAGCCGAAACTACTCAAGGTATAATATGAAATTTGGACAGTAGGTTCTCATTGTAACGCAAGTACCCACTAAGAAGGTATTTTGGAAAATTGTAACCCTAAGGGGGTGAAATAGGGTGTTAGAGTTTGTATGAAAAATCTATTTTCCTGGATCGATTCACTCAAAACTTGGGAAAAATAATATTTTAAGTAAATAATGAAACATTTATCTTATCTTTTTGCAAAATTATTCCTAAATGAGGATGCAATAAGGTAAGTTTTGTATGGAAGAATATTATTGCATAGCTAGATTGAGTCGAAACTCGGAATAAATATATAATCTTTAAAGCAATTAATGAATTACGTGTTTTTGAAAATTAATCTCAACGGACCCACCCCGTTTTAACACCCCTTTTTGCCTAAAAAGGGGTGTTAAAATTTTTATGAAAAATCTTCGTTAGGTCGCACTTGACAAAAATACTCTTCAAATTAAATAATAATAAAGAAATGCATATTAACCCAAAACTACGACGGGAAACATTATATGGGGTATTTTAAAACTTTTAACGCGGACAAAGCCGCAAGAGTACCGCTAGTCTATTATATTTCGAATACACTGTTTTAATGTTGTGATTCGGACAGACGAATATATTATCCATAAAGATAAAATTTCTATCTATCTATCTGTATTATCTATTTTTGTAAATCAGACAAGTTTTCCTGTAATTTGAGTGAAATATTTCTTGTTTTTGTTTATGTTGTGTCTCCTTTCGAGTAACTGACTGCAATATACTGAAAATCATTGTATGCCTATACCATAGACCAGTAAACCTCTAGACGCCGGTTAGCTGGACACCCCCGGTCACAACGCATATGCTCTACCACTGCATATCATACGTCCCTCCGCCAATCGGAACGTCACTCAGTCAGCGAGCGGCACCAATCATAAGGAATCATACCACCGAACTTTTGAACCAGCCAATCATAACGCGCCGTCCGCCCCCCTGACCCCACCAACGTTTTACGACTGCGTTCGAATACAAAACTTTGTTTATGCGGAGTCTTGAAGCTTACTGGTCTGTGGCCTATACTTAGGCGTATAATTGTGATCTAATATTGTCACACACATTGCTCGTAGAACTGGTTGAAATGATGATGATGATGATGATGATGATAACGATGATGATGATATTGTCACATGATATGTTCAAATCCAAATACCGTGTGGGTAGGCCGCCCACAAGGTGGACCGACGACCTGGTGAAGGTCGCAGGTATCCGCTGGATGCGGAAAGCGCAGGACCGGTCGCTGTGACGATGCTTGGGGGAAGCCTATGTCCTGCAGTGGACGTCTTTCGGCTGAAATGATGATGATGATGATGATGTCCAAATCACTTTAACTTGGTCTGTACATAATTCCCAATGCTTCATTGATTATATATCGAAGGATTTTTTATATAAATAAGTAGAGAGTTGTTTGGTATGCGAGCAGTGTACAAGGAAAAATCCGGGACACGTGACTTATCAATATTACAGACAGGAGTTATAGTTTTATACTTTATATTTTATCATATGGTAAGCGACAGAATAACAATGACATTTAGAAATGGACGTGTTCGTAGAAAAATTGCTGAGAAAGTTTCCTGGAAATTCTTGGCACCATTATTTGGCAAGATTTCCTGTAATTTACTTTGCAAATACACTTTTTGCTTTTATGTACATTATTGGTTTTTAAACTATGTCTTATCTACTTAAGAATCATGACTATTTGGCAAACTTTTTCTGTAATTTACTTTGCAAATAAACTTTTTGCTTTTATGTACATTATTGGTTCTTAAGTTATGTATTATTTACTTAATTAAGTGTTTCAAGTATTATTATGCTATTCAATACGTGACGGTTGATAATATGTAATGTAAAAAATCTGTAGTTGTCACACTCCCTTCTTGACATCTTTAATCTATCTGGAATAGAGATGTCAAGAAGAGAATACTGTAGTAACATTAATTTTGTACTCGCTGTCTATTCTATGAGTGCTGTGTGTACCTGTTATGGGCATACATATAGGAAAAGTTATTATTGTATTGTGTCGGTTTCTGTATGCTATATATGTATTGCTGTTGGTATACCATAAATAAACGGGGGGGCTCGTAGCGATGCAACTACTGCGCGGATTGTACGATCTGCAAGGTTAAGCTGCAGTTGCCGCGGTCAGTCTGTGGATGGGTGACCGTTTCGTTACACATCGAGACCCCTCCGTGCCTCGGAGAGCACGTTAAGCTGTCGGTCCCGGTTGTCATACGAATACCTATGGCAGTCGTTACGGGTAGTCAGAAACCTGAAAGTCTGACAACTGGTCTAACCTCCGAATGTCAGTATTACCCAGTAACTGGGTTGCGGGGGTCTGATGGCAGTCGCTCCGTGTAAAATGCTGATGTTCAGCCGCATCTGGCTAGACTGGAAGCCGACCCCAATATAATTGGGAAAAGGCTCGGAGGATGATGATACCATAAATAAAAAAAATAAAAAAAATAAGTAGGCACTTGAATTAGCATCCAGCTTTTAATCGTAATTCAATCTCCAACAAAATTAAAAATAAACTTATGATTTCACAATTTTTTTTATAACATACAACTTAAATTTGATTTCACGACGCTCTCTGAGTGTATGCAAACTTTCCTTATTATGCAAATCCCAAAGGCCAATGGAGCTTTACTGAAAATGAAACCAGTCCGGATTTGTTGATCTATCCCCTCTTCCTTTACTACTAAACCTCTGATCTTTTCCATATTGGTTTACTGTTTACTCAAGGGACTGGAGAATATGTTTGTAGGCATAGAGATATTCTATTTGAAAATGATGAATGAAAAGGTCAAAGTATCAAATCTCACTGAAGAGAGGTCCAATATGATGGCAATGGTGGTATAATATATACGTTTACAAAAAAATACACCAGACTATGTGATTTCTTAAGCTAATTACTATTTATTAGCCTACCCAGAAGAAGACCTTTCACTCGAATCGTGTCTTAAAAAAAGGTTTTGGGTATAAATATACAACGTGTAACCGAAAGGGTATATCTATCCGAAAGGGGTGAAGAGTATATCTGGTATAGAACCTCTATGCAAAATTTCAGCCCAAAATAAATTACATGAAAACTATCCCAAATTTTTGATTCCATAAGTTTATTGAATTCGAATCATAAAAAAACATATGTCACTGCACTACGAAGATCATTATCTTTTCACATCAGTTTCTAATAGGTGCTAGTGATGTGTAAATTTCAATTGAAGTGATTGGTTTCTTATACGTGTTGATCTGTATTCGTGCCATATTTAAGGAGGTGACTATACCACTGATACTGAACACGAATCAGTAAAAAAAAAAAAAACATTTTTTTGTTTTTGTTTAATACCTATTTTAAGCAAACAAATTCACCCCGTGTGTCTCGTGCGTCACAAAAACGATGCATGCGACACCACCAAAAGAATTTGCAGGTACTTCCAACCTTTGACAATGCCGCCGATGACTTATTTTCCAAGCCGTTCGGGATTTATTCTCGAACCCTCGCTATTTTTCTAAGTGAAAATGTAGGTATTAAATAATCGTAGAATTTTTTAAGTATGTTTAGGTGACTAAGCACATTATTTGTCATCAGATCTAGAAATATGGCACGATTACAGATCAACATCTTTTATTGGAATTTCTCCTATGTTCCTAATATTATGTAGATCTAAGATTAAAAACCGAATAATTAACCGTATAATTTGTTATCATCCAAAGAAGCCGTGCACTTGATATGTATATACCCTTTCCGTTACTAGTTGTATAGGTATTCGGAAATACACTCATCCATCGTTAATCGTATACCACATTGACACTAAAGTTATTTTGATAAAGAAGTATCATACATGAGAGTATCTGACTCACCTCACAAGTGTCAATAGGGTTCTCTCCATTCCGCAGCCTGTCAGCCACTTGTTTCGGTATCATCTGGTACAACAGCTCGTCAGTCCTTTTCATTTCTTCATCCAGTTTCCTCATGGATTCTTCTAACTTTTTACTCTTCTGTTGCTCCTGGTCTAATGCTAGCTTCAACTCTACTGATTGCTGTGTTCCGGCTAACATAAGATCTCTGGAATAATGGGAGAATGCATATTGTTATGACATTTAGAATATTTTTGACATAAGTCGAGTGAAATTACAAGCTTTTTGAATCTTCTGCATCGTAAAGGCATTAGTTAGGCCTTAATTTCTATAGGTACCTATAGTAAACGTCCCAGTTACCGAAAGTGCCCCATTGTTCGACAAAAAACCAACTTCAGAATATAAGAGCAAAATTATAATTTGGTATACGGTTAAATATTATCTAATAAACATTGAACTGTTACATAGTGCACCACAAGTACGTAAAAAATCATCACGAAACCAAATACCTATTTAAAAAAATACTTGTGATGTGTTACGTTACTGTATTCTGTAAAAGTATAAACTTATTTACCTGCTAAAATCATGCATAGACAGATCATTGATGTAAAGTCCAGTGGATACCAGAGCAGCTAAGTCAGGCATCACAGGAGTGCCCAGGTACATCATCATCCTCCAGTTGTCCATATAGATCATTTGACCTGGATAACATTGACAATTAAAAATATGCCTCCAATAATATAACTACGAAAAAGATGAAATATATCGACATGAAAGTGGCGATAAAGAATTAAATATTAATGTTATTGCAACTTCTTTTAACTAAAACACTAAACTAAAAAAATAACTTACAGTGACGCTAAAGAGAGACAAAAACCTATTTACATAAACATTAATTAAGACAAAGGTTTCAATAAACTTCAGATTTGTGTTCAAAACTCTTGTATAAGTAGTTTCTTACATAGAATTCAGTGCGACAAGCACTACGCTGTGGATTTGCAAAAACCCTCGTCGAGTATCCAAATATTTGCCGAAATAAATTGAAGTCTCAAAATAGAATTCGGCAAACATACTCGAAAGTTTTTTCCATAAACCAAAAAAGTGGATAAAATAAACTTATGAAGTGATAAAAAGGTGCTTTTACTGAATAAAAATAATAATATTAAGAACTACACAGTGAATTTGGTGATAATTCCGAATAATATTGTGCACTACACAATTCTACTGATAGTATTGTATGTACATTATTATTTGCAATAGAAATTAAACGTGCGACATCTCATATACTGTCAAGTGCCCAGGCTATGTTGTTTACAGCCAAATTTTATTTTGTCACCTTTTAAATGTAAATTAATAACGTCAGGCAAAGGTCTTCCGTCATACGCAAAGCGCTTCTTTGGAGGCATGCCTGGAAAGTTTCACCAAATAAATATCAACTGAGAGCCAATATCATTCATCATGTGTGTTTTTAAATCGATAATTTGATCGTAAATTAATATTATCGAGCTTGTACAGCTCGGAGCTAGGTTAATATTTTTATGAGTATTATTCAGTAGATATTTATTACTTCCGCGAATCATATTTTAACTGATACCTATACAACGCGAAATAGATCTACAATTTGCAAAATACGCAAGAAATTTTGAATTTCGCGGGCAACCTAAGTATTCACCATAAGTTCAGACGGCAATTACTAATAAACGAGTTTGTCAAAATAATGATGAGAAAGATTAAATGTCGTTTTCAATTACTTTTCTATCATACTTATTAGTGGTCTCCACGCGAGCACGCGATGCCACGAGCTAAATTATTGCGGTTTTTATGGAAATTGAGAAGTCTCGTTAGGAAAAGTTTTTAATTCCATGCGAACTACTTTCTAGGTCATGATAATAGAAGTAGAAAATTGGATTGTATGGGTATAGGAACGTACGGTGTAGGGTATGTGGGATAGGGCACGTCGTTATCGCGGCGGTAAGGCCCGTCATGGAGGAGTGGCTGGAGAGGAGCCATGGTGCCCTCACCTACCGGCTGACGCAGATACTCTCGGGGCATGGTTGCT
The DNA here is from genome assembly GCA_949699075.1 of Asteroscopus sphinx. Taxonomy (NCBI): domain Eukaryota; kingdom Metazoa; phylum Arthropoda; class Insecta; order Lepidoptera; family Noctuidae; genus Asteroscopus; species Asteroscopus sphinx. The sequence goes on along the minus strand of OX453025.1, from coordinate 13,938,246 downwards.
TCGGTAAGTATCTGTGTCGCATAGGCCGGGAGCCGACGCCCGAGTGTCATCACTGCGGGAGCTGCCCAGAGGACGCGGCGCAGCACACATTGGCGGAGTGCCCAGCTTGGCCCACGCAGCGCCGTGACCTCATCACTGCAGTAGGCGGCAGCGATCTCTCGCTTCCGGCCGTGGTTCTGTCTATGGTCGGGAGCGAGAGCGCTTGGGAAGGCGTCGTCTCCTTCTGCGAGGAGGTGATGCTCGCTAAGGAGGCGGCGGAGAGGGTTCGAGAGGCGATGACCTCTCTTCCCATCCGCAGGAGACGACCTGGGCGTCGTAGGAGGGCGTATGCCGACCTCCAGCCACCCTAGGTATGGGCCAGCGGGCGGCGGACTCGGGGTGGCCCGCCGCCCGCCCAGTCAAGGCCCGTGATGGTGGCGCGTAGTGTTCCGCGCGCGCCAGTCAAGAGGAGGGTGCGGCCGTTGTGGTTGCCGCACGGGGAGAAGGGGCTCGCCTGCCAGTGGCGAGCCGGGACCTGCTGGGGATGGTTGGGCGAATACAGGAGTATTTCCCACGCCCCCGGCCAAGGTCGGCAGAGGAACACTGTGGTGGTTTTTAGTCGGTAAGAGTCCGACACTGGCTCCGCCTTCCCCGGGCGGAATGCGTCCATGAGGATTTTCCCCACGGAAAAAAAAAAAAAGTGTATGTGGGATAATTTTTATTCATAAATTTAAAAACTGAAAATGGAAGAAATTTTATCGATCACTTTGCTGTCCTGATAGTTTTTTAGTTACCTACTTCTTCATCAGGTTCAAGCCCTTAGCTTAAGTTTTATTTAAAATTTTAACCATAATACTTTAAATTCCCTAATCGCAACACTATGTTACCTATATTGGCGCTCAACGTGGGACTATCAGTTCCAAATAAATTTGTTTACCCTCCTTCACATTCAATCAATCAATCAACTCAGCCTATCGCAGTCCACTGCTGGACATAGGCCTCTCCCAAGTTGCGCCACAACACTCAGTCCTCTGCCTTCCGTATCCAGTCCCCCCCAGACACGTTCTTTAGGTTATCGGTCCACCTGGCGGGGGGCCCTACGCTGCGTTTGCCGATTCGCGTTCTCCACTCAAGGACTCGTCTGCTCCATCGGTCCTTCGACAGACATGGCCAGCCCATTGCCACTCCAGTTTACTGATCTTACAAGCTACCTTCCTTCGGGATCCTTCACATTATTTACATAAAATCCATCTTTATGTCTCAGTTTGGCGAACCGACTTGCGGTACTATTCAGGCAACAGCCTAAATGGTATTGCAGTTGTTATGGACAAAGGTAACCGCTTAACACCAGGTGGGCCTTTAGCTCGTTTCGCCAATCTGTACAATAAAAAAAGCTTTTTGCACTTCATAGAAGCTAGAAGAGCCACATTATGATGAAACTAAAAACGAGTTCTTATAAATAGTGATTACTCCTAGCAGAAATCTGCTTGAATGAAATTTAAATATAGTCTAAACTGCTTAGAGTTGGTATTTCTCTGTTAGGTCTAGTGTCCATCAAAATAATTTAGTCGGGACAAGTATAGTATTATATCACAGTATTATATTATCTGTGGTCGGGACATAGACCAGTATGCCTCTAGACGCCGGTTAGCTGGACACCCCCGGTCACAACGCATATTCTCTACCACTGCATATCATACGTCTCTCCGCCAATCGGAACGTCACTCAATCAGCGAGCGGCACCAATCATAAGGAATCATACCACCGAACTTTTGAGCCGGCCAATCATAACGCGCCGTCCGCCCCCCTGACCCCACCCACGTTTTACGACTGCATTCGAATACAAATCTTTGTTTATGCGGAGTCTTGAAGCTTACTGGTCTGTGGGTCGGAATTAAAGTAAGTTGTCACACAAGAGATAGCAAAATCCCGAGAGCGACTTATTTGCTTTTTGTTGATGTATGAAATATATTTTCATTTGTTTTACAAGTTAGAATGTGTTTTCTTGTGGAGTAGAGAAAATAATTTAGAAAAGGTACGAGGTAGTTTGTTTTATTTTGTTTAAGTACCTACTAAAAAACTTGTTAGTATCTTAGGTATCTACTAGTGATGTAACGAATGTCATTTTTTGAACATTCGCGAATGCGAATGCGAAAGTTCAGTTTTTGTTAAAATTTGGCGCCAATTGTGTACGGCCTGGTGGCTGTCTCGAGGTGCGTTCCGTTTGTATTTTGTTCCGAGAATTGCCAAGTTGCTACGAACTCATCCGACTGAAGTGTCATTCCGCTCGCGCCGGTCTTTTCGTAAGCAAAACAAGTGAATTTTGAGGTTACAGTGTGAATAGTTATTTATTAACTTCTTATTAATTAATTGCATTAAAAACATAAGAAATGAATGGATTTTGATTTTATTAACCTACAATTATCTTTAAATTGTTTTTTTTCTTCTGATAGTCCTATTCGCAAAACATTCGTAGAAATCTTGCGAATGCGAATGCGAATGCGAATATGCTAAAATATGCGAATATCCGCGAATGCGAATGCGAATATTCGTTACATCACTAGTATCTACCCTGTTTTATAAGAATTTAGAAATCCTTTGAGGTAAGGTTGTGTAATGAAAATGAATTTATGTTAAGTTAACACTTTTTCTTTATCAATTCTCATGACGTATACCTGCGTAATTTACACTGTTATTTCGGTCGTCGTGAAGAAAGTCTATTTAATTCATCCATTAAATCTTTTGAAATTTATTAATAACATCTATATGTTCGTATTCAAATTGTCTTTATTTAAAACTAGCGACCCACACCGGCTTCGCACGGGTGCAATATTTTTTCCAAAAGTTTTCTTCACTAATTCTTTGATCCCAAACATGGTCTTTGACATGTCAACTGAGGTCCACACTTGAGGTTTGCCAAAGAGCGATGGAGCGGAGTGTTCTGGGCATAAAACTTGTAGACCGGATAAGAAACACAACGATCCGTTCCAGAACAAAAATAGCTGACGTCACCCGTAAGGCTGCCACTCTAAAGTGGAACTGGGCTGGACATATCTGCCGCATGTCAGACGACCACTGGGCCAAACTAACAACTCAATGGGTCCCTTTACATGGCAGACGTCAACGCGGCAGGCCCAGACGGAGATGGCGGGATGAGCTGGACTCCTTCCAAAAGGACTGGATGCTTGTAGCAATAGACAGGGAGAAGTGGAAGGAGAGTAGGGAGGCCTTTGCCCTGCAGTGGGACACTTCAGGCTTATAATAATAATAAATAATAATAATTTCTTTAATACAAACCTTGTCCTGACAATTATTACGAACACAACAAAAAAAACAGCCAAATCGGTCGAGCCGTTCTCAAGTGATAGTTCGTCATACATGTGGCCACGGACGAATAAAAAACGAAAAGGCGAACGGAATCGTACTAAGAAAAGAAATAAAGAAATTAATATATTTTTCTTGTACTGTAGTTCAACGACGTCTGTGGTCTAGTGGTTCGAATGTCGGGCTGCTGATCACGAGGTTGTGGGTTCGATTCCCACAGGACACAAATATTTATGTGATGAACATAAGTGTTTGTGTTGGTCTGGGTATTTCTTATGTATTATAAGTATGTATTTATTTTATTATTTTTAACACATTTACGTATGCGAAGCGAAATCTAAAGATTTAAATTGTGGAAAGAAAAATTTAAAATTCAATTTTTTTTCCACAATTTAAATCTTTAAGTATGTATTTACAAAAAAATATCGTTGCCTAGTACCCATAGTACAAGCTCTGCTTAGTTTGGGACTAAAGATGGTGTTGTGTAAAAATGTCCCAAAAATATTTATTATTTATTATTATTCTCCTTTATTTAGTTATTAACTTATTAAATACATTTTCAATAATTTTTTATAAAAAAAACGTGTTCCACCGGCATCGGGAGCAGGGTCCAAGCTACCGGCGGTTAGGGCCCCAGAGACAGGAACCTCCTCACAATACGTGCCGTGTTGAGGAGAACCACCTTCTGAATCTGGCCCTTGACCCAGCCACCTAACGAGAGCCTCTTAATATTTTGGTCGAGGCTCTTGGCTATGAGATCATTGGCCGTTTCGACCATCGGCACAATGATTGCCGAATCCTAATCTTATTAATATTATTATTATCTGTGACACTACGACAACGACTACTGTCACAGCCTCACAGGGGTTTGTTGCGGCTGTTTGTCTTACTATGGGTGTTAATGTATGCGTGCCAGCCCGTACTTTCAAGCGAGCTGTCTTACTATGGGTGCTTCACTTATTATTTAGCGAGATTACGTCTACCTTTTTTTATTCGTCCATGCATGTGGCAATTGATTTTATTTATATTTATCCTACCTAAATTTCAGGCACTTATGTCGATTCTAGTTTAGATCTCTTTGGAACTGTACCGGTTCCAAAGATTGGATTCTATGGAGAAGCAAGAAAGTCCAAATTTAATCAATAAAAACAACAGCAAAAAATGTCGCCGAATTTCATTATTACGAATCTCTTAATAAAGAACAATTTATCTAAATTATGCAGTAGGATTAACCCTCGTTTAGGCGGTTGACCACCGCCTGTGGGTTTATTGATAGCACCCTGTATCTACCAGTAACAAAATACTTTATATCGAAGGTACGTGACGTCTTAATGTTTCCTACGATTAGGGTGCGAAATCTTAGTGACAAGGCTATCGAAGTTAATTCAATTAAGAAGCTGTGACACGGATTGACGTGGGTTCGAATCCGGATTGTTCAACCACGTTGAAATAATGGATAATTGATGAGGATTAGGGGAACCAATGGCTTTTGGAACATGGTATTATGTAGGTCATTTTAGATAGGTAGCGACGCGCGTCAGAGATAGGGCAATTATATTTTACTTAAAACAGTTCGACGGCCATTTGCTATTTAAGTTCCAGGGACCAACGTTGGGGGCGCTTTGATTGGGCACGCTTTGATTGGGCACAATAAACTTCTATAATTTTGAAAGATATAGCCTGTCCAGTGTACTAGTATAATAGACATCATTGTTTATAGCACTTTCTCGAGTATAATGGTTGTAACAGATAGTCGTACGGCCAGATGGACGTACGGATGGGCATGGCGAAACTATAAGCACCGGTAAGGCCTTCGGGTTCCGGGTTCCTTGTTTGAGTACGGAACCCCAAAAATACCTATATTATTTTAACCCATAAAAACGAAAAATAAATAACACGATTTTGAAAACAAAAATAGAATCGGTGATGAAATCTTTTGGAGGGTGCATTTTCTGTCTTTGTCGCACGAAACAGTTATTTTACTGAGTGTGTAGTTATGTGTTGTTGATTGTGACGTAAGTGGCCAATAGTGATGTCTCTGTCTAATAAATGATTTTGAAACGGTGACAGGTGTCTATACTTATATACTTATGCTTATAGCATTATTAAAAATGTTTCCTTCGTTATCACTTTTGCTTATCTTTTTTCTAATACTTTTAAGATGTCCAATATAAACGTAACGTTACCTTTAAGCCTAAGATTCTTGTCTGTAGCCGCCTCCGTTTCGTCAGACAGTCGCACCAGCTCGTTCCGCTTGTCAGGAGCCTTCTCATGCATGACAGCTTCCACTGTCACCAGCTCGAAGATGTTGTTCGTGCGGTTCAGGATCTGCGCGGTAAGGGAATGTTTAAAACAACGAAAATATATATATTGATGAGTTGAAGTTCAAAAGGCGTTCAAGGGGCGTGTTCCGTGTGGTGCCGGACATAAAGAATTTCCCCATCCTTATCTCTTCTCATGGGTGTCGTAAAAGGCGACTAAAAGATTCACCAGAGGATGGGCAGCAGCGTTCTCTGAGTATTTAATCAACCAACTGCGATCGCCAACCCGCCTGCCAAGCGTGGTGATTATGGCATATACCCCCTAAGTTGGCGGAGGCCTATGTCCAGCAGTGGACGTCTTTCAACTGAAATGATGAATGATGATGGGGCAGTACATGCCCTTTTCTCACACGCTGTGGCCGTGTATATGGCGACAGGGATGGTTCAGTAATGAAAGATAATAAAAAGAAAGAAAATATGTTTATTGTCCCAGTTATATATCGGCAGTACCGGCTGTACCATTGTACATGTTGTACATTTACAACCTTTCACACGATAGCGACCACGGAATATAGGAAACAAGTGGAGGTGGCATAACGATTACTCAGTACGGGAACCAGTATCGCCAAACTCACACATTTCCAAATGAAATAGTACTTTACAATACATAAAAAAAATGTGATTGGTTCTATTTAAAATTCAAATTGGGCCTAACAATCATATAATGTTCTTTTTTATTCAATCTTAATACAAGTTGTTAAACTTGTTTGATTGAATTATATATCAAAATTTTACACATAACGGTGATGTAAAATACCTCTATGAGAATCCTTTTTCGTTCTGCTATAATTGTTACGCGTTAAAATTGCACAATAAGGTATAATCTAGTATTTCACGTAAGCATTCGAGAAGTCATCGTGTCGCCGCGGGAAAATAAGCGCGATTAAGTGAGTGTTGCCGATCTCCGCTTAATTATGCCACGCATGCGGTAGCCTTGTGGCACTTCCACCTTGTTTTCTATATTCCGTGATAGCGATCGTTCCTTTTATAACTGAACCAGGCCTCGCTAGCTTGATATATTTTTGGAGCCCCTACTCAGAAACAATAAATATTCTAATGCTGAAGAAAGTTACGTTGCTTTATGTTTGTGTTAGGGAATTTGAGTGCAGCGCCTGTGACGGAAAAGTTGATTTGCACTAGTAGGGCAATTCATGTAACTAAAGAAGTGCAGTTGCAATTAAGTTTTGATCGAAAAAACGCTTTTCTTATACTCTTATCTTCTGCGGCTACTGTCAGATACGAACTGCAGCGTCACTGCAACTAATATAATAATATAGATCGACGCCTCATGAAATTACGTGAATTAGCCTAGATTGTTATAGTATCAACATGTGATGCGGAGGAAATGTGGAGCATGTTACGAGAAAAGTTTTGAGTACGAATGTGCATGGCTATACATGCTGAAATTTTAATAGCTTCTTTCCCGAAAAGGGGTTATTGTACTCATAATTATGAACAACTTTTACTGTGGGACCAACCCTGAAATCGCGAAAAAATAATCAGTTGGTTCACTTAAACCGATAAAATTTAGGGACCACCTGATTTTAATTTCGTGATTTCAGGGTTGGTCCCATAGTAAAAGTTTTTCATAATGATGAGTACAATGACCTCTTTTCGGGAAAGAAGCCATTAAAATTTCAACATGTATAAGAAGAGGATGACAAAAAAAGGGTGGATGGGTTGTGTGAAAGCTGATATGGATAAAAAGAGGGTTAACACTGAGATATCCGCTGATAAAGATGTATGGGAGAAAAAGACAGCATGGTGCTCCGACCCCAAATAAATTGAGACAAGGGCAGGAGGACCATGATGAGTTACGGTGCATTAGGTATATCATAAATAAGTATTGAAATAACTAAATCTGTTGTTATAAAGAATAGTGTGGCTAGGATGAACAATTTTATTCTAAGAAGTCTAGGGAGGATGAAGAATTAAACGAGGCGTGAAACTTTGATAAGGGTCGTATAGATTTACTGACATTAACATTGTTCTGTATTATCATGGATGAAGGGATAGTTGTGAATCATGGTACCTATGTGCCAGCTCGAAGAAAAAAAAACTGATACCTACTGCCTGTTGTTGGAAATAAGACATCATTTTCGGTATTTTAGGGCATATAACGCCGCACTGAAATTCAAGCTATCTGTTTAAATTTTGCAAAATTTTAGGTATTAATGACATCAAAGTAGGTACGTAATAATCAAAATTAGTAGGTAGGCTTATATCTCTTTCTTACAAACTTATTTGAAAAAGGACAGATTTTTTTTACAGAACTTTCAACTTTTCTGTCAAATTATACCTAGTTAGGTACAACGTGTATCAGTAATGCGTGGTAATATTTTAAGAGTTCATTCAAGTGTTAGACTATAACACTTTTTACAATAAACGAATGTCTGCATATCAGTGGCAAAACAGTTATACAGATGGTAAATATAACTATAGTTATAGGTAAATAAAAGTCACATTCACTTTCCACCACGAGAGAACTCTGTATTTTTTATATTAGTCACTTTAACACATGGCATTAATATGTAACAATTTAATCTCAATTCACAACTATTGAAAATCAGAGATTTCTACAATTCACAGAAAATACTACAAAGGTTTAGGTACACCAATATGTACTCGCCGGGACAACAATCTGAATGCTAATCAAAACCACAGTTCTTTTATAGATCAGCAATATCGAATTATCGAGTCAATACACGTTCCTTAATTCATTTTAAAGAATATTCCTTTTTAAATAAAAATGTTGGAAGTATGTAAGTATTATATAAATTAAGTAGGTATCAAAAACAAAATAAATATCATTATAACAGAAGTTTTTAAACTTTCGCGAATTTCACTCATATTGAACTATGTTTACGGGACTTGTCGCGCACAATTAAATTAAAATATAACGAACATTTTGACTAACCTCGACGTTTCGGTCAAGTTGCATTGGCCGTGGTCACGAGCAGACTCACAATAAAATTGAAATTGAATAACATACGCATTTTAACACAAGGCATAGCATAGAATAACTTTTACTATGGGACCAACCCTGAAATCGCAAAAAAAAACAGTGTTCCCTAGAAAATCATCGAAGTCGCTCGACATAGTATGGAATATGGATCGGCTGATATATTTTCACGATTTCAGGGTTGGCCCCGTAGTAGAAGTTGTTCGATAGCATTCATTCCCTTAATGAACTCTTTCATGAAAATGTCATACGTCTAAACCAATTTTTGAAACACTTTTTTCAGTCCAACTTCAGACACCTCTTCTACGGCCTGCTCGAAAGCTGCTAGCGCATCTTCCGGCGATGAAAACTGTATCTCTAAGAGCAGATTTTTTATTTTCAGAAATAAAATGAACACTTTGGTCGGCGGTTGATTCATTTTGAAACAACCAAACCGTCGACTAGCACTTTGTTTCTGGATCGTTTTGATAAATCCAAGATTCATCACCTGTAATTATGTCGTAATCACGTCGAGACGATTTAGCAATCATGTCACGGCACCATTCCACACTGGCCTGCTTCTGAGCACCGGTGAGGTTGTGCGGCACCCAGCGCGGAACTATCCTCCTCACGCGAAAATGCTCGTATAAAATCTCGTAAACGTTTCCCGATCCAATCTGCAATATATGCTGAATCTCTTCATACGTAAATTGCCTGCTGTCTTCAATTAAAATGTTCACTGCCAGCACGTTACTTTCCGTAACAGCCGTCAAAGGGCGACCACTTCTTTCTTCATCGCTCAAAAACAGCAGATCACACTTAAATTTATTATACCAGCGGTATATGGTTGCTTTATGATAAAGGCCCTTCGCCTTTATCTATAAATGCCATTTGAAGTCTATCAAACGATTCGTTCGGTTTTCACAACAAAAAATCACCGAGCAAAAATGCTCTCGACGCAGATCCATTTTTTAATGAGACACAATATTTCAATTTGGCTCGTAAACAATTTGGAGGGAAATTTGAAATTGGAATGTTATGTAATCGTATTTTCAAAATAAATTATAACTGGCCAGTGTCTCATACAAAAAAACTGTTTTTCGCAAAACTTTCTGCGTGGCCTGGTATAGTGCACTAGGGCCGGTGTTCATCATCATCATCATCATATCAGCCGAAAGACGTCCACTGCTGGACATAGGCCTCCCCCAAGTATCGGGCCGGTGTTCATCAACATTAATTCTCTTGTTAAACGGCGGATTACTCGAAAAAATTACTGGAATTGTGGGTAACCAGAGAATTATCGTTGGTGAAATCAAGCATAAGTCTTAGCACTTATAATAGGTAATTTACGGGAAAGTAGACGCCAGCTACGACAATCAAAATTTCTTATCAAGCAATTGAACTTATTTAACAGCAGTAAAATCTGTAATTTTTTTCTAATGTTCTTTTAAGATTGAGACAGAACCTACAATGTAGTTTAGGTTATAACTTACAGTTTGAAATTTGAAGGCTATGAGCGGTCGCACCAAGTCGAACCAGTTGGTGATTTTCTTCCCGACTAGATCCGGTAGTATCACCATCAATGAGTTGCCTATACTTCTGACTACCATGTCCGATCTAAAACACAGAAAAAATCTCATTTTTAAAGTTTGAAGCAGATTACCGTATTTAATTGGCTTATAGATAGTTAGTTATTGATATGGTACTTATTACTAACATAATATTTTATATAATTTCACCCATAGACATATATTATTTCACGCCATTATTCATTAATTATTTTATGGCATCTTGTACCGCTTGTACCTTATGTACCCAGGTACGGCTGCCCGCACGGCAGTGGTAACAGTTTGACATTTACAGCGCCTTTATTTCGAATATCTACCTACAGTAATCGCGGTTTTCTAATTCGTGTTACCATTGACGTGCAGTCGACTGTACCTACTACACCAAAAAGTATAGTAAGTATGTAAGCAAAGACAGCCTATGTAAGATAGGTTATAGATCTCAAACACCACACCATACCCATAGGTATAAATTGCTTGGATTACTGAAACTGAAAATAACTTACCCGAACACGATACAAAAGGGGAATATTTCAAACAACACGGACGCACTGATTGGTAGATGTTTTTCTTCTCTAGTCATCGCTAAAGAAGCAAGCGTAAATGCCCGATTATCGAATGTAAGCTGAAATGTGACGTGAACTGTGTCGAAGAGCAACTCTTCTCTCAGTAACTCTATTCGCATCTCTTTGTGATAAAAATGGCGGGCTACCTGAAAAAAATACATAAATATCAATTTAAAACTAAATGAAAAATTATTTGTATGGGTATCGTGGGTTTGATTATAGCGCCATCTTATGGCAAAACAGAAAAACACATCGCTTGTGAACTTCGATATAAAATTCAATAGATGGCGTTGTTATAACTTTTAACGAAGTATCCATGTGTGATAGAAGTTTGTATGTTTATCAATATGATAATAATGATTATCTGCAACAAATTCACAATCGTTATTACGATAAAAAAGTACAAATAAGTTTGTTCTTCACACATCATGGTTCATGTTTATGGTTCTAAACAGTTTTAAGGCCGGATGCTTTTCGTTGCGCATACATAATAATAATATTTCGCAAATCTCAATAAATAGGATAAAGATGTGAGATTCTTCCATGAGTTTTATTTATATTTTGTTTTGAAAATATTTTTAATTATAAGAATTTGATCTACTATTTCACAACCAAGATCATCGGGGGCGTAGCTCAGATGGTAGAGCGCTCGCTTAGCATGCGAGAGGTACCGGGATCGATACCCGGCGCCTCCAAATTTACTTTTTTGTATTTTCAATGCAATTTTTTACATTATTTAAAACTGCATTGAAAATACAGGGAACAAAAGATAATTTTCATTTCATTTTTGTTTATTTTATGATTTTTAACACTCACCTCCCTAATCTGTCCCATAGCATAATAAACAAATCCTCTTCGTTTTGACCTATAATGTAACGTCAATCCTTGTCTCGTCTCATTTTCACATATAAAGCTAGGTGCCCTCATCCTTGGGTAACTGAATTTCAAATACTCGTGAAGATTGTCCAATCCATTCAGAAAATCTCTCATGTGTCTTCCCAATACTGATAGAACTCTGTCGTACCCATATTGTGAGACAAATCCGACAAAATATACTCCCATTTGGTCCATGAATTCCCGTTCTGTTATGCCTAAAACCTGCAATACAAAAAATAAAAGCTTAAGTTTTTTTTTTTATCGTTTGTTGTAAATTCGTTAAAAAGATGTAAAGTATCAGAATTTTTGAATTATGGTAGCATAATATGCTATTATTACACCATGATTGGTAGTACATAATAAAGTAAGTTTAATCATGGATGAATAAGTAAGAAGTATATTAAAAGTTAATTTTGGGTATAACTTTACACACATCTTATAATACCTATCTACCTATATTGATTTATGTACAATATAAATATATACAAATTAAAATATAAAAAAAAAAAAATGTGGATGCTTTTCATACCGGGTTAAGTCCCTAAATGATTAAATAAATAAAACTAATTATTAATTGTTTAGGTAGGTTCGTATAAAAAATATTCAAAATATTGTTGAATAACGTTGGCGAACTAGATCTATAATTTCAAACGTCTCCGTATCGGGGATGTAACTCAGTGGTAGAGTGTCTGCTTCGCATGCTGAAAGTCCTGGGTTCAAATCCCAGCATCTCCAAATCTTACTTTTGTCATTTTTTTTTCTTTCTTTTAATAAGTTTGATGACAATTTGAATGTTAAATAAATGGTATTTTATTTGAATTTTGAAAGCCTGTAAGTTCTAACCATGTAGTTCTAGTTGTAACCATGCGATGTTGAAAGAGCATGAAACTTGTACAAAAAAGTACTGAATGTAATGAATTTTTTTTTTTTTTTGCATTTTACACATCACCATCTAGTCCCAAACTAAGCAGAGCTTGTTCTATGGGTAGTAGTACTAGCCAATGGATATAATACTTATATACTTTTTTTTTGTAAATACATACTTATAATACATAAGAAACAACCAGACCAACACAAACACTCTTGTTCATCACACAAATATTTGTGTCCTGTGGGAATCGAACGAACCCACGACCTCGTGATCAGCAGTCCGACACTCGAACCACTAGACCACAGAGGTCGTCAAATTATCTTTCATACAAGCTGAAATTTCAACAGCTTCTTTCCCGAAAAGGGGAAAGGGGAAGGGGCGAGGGGGTAGTACAATGACCCCTTTTCGGGAAAGAAGCTATTGAAATTTCAGCATGTATAAATAAAAAAAATTCAAGGCCCTACCCCTTTCCCCTTTTCGGTAAAGAAGCCATTAAATTATCAGCATGTATAAATAAAAAAAAACAAGCACGGTTTGTAGAATGTGGAGAACCCAGAAGTCGGGCTTAATAACATCAGAATTTGAGATCTAACGAAGGACTGAGTCGTCTGGTAGGGTTTGTAGATCATAATTTAAATAAACATTCAGATTACAAAAAATGCATGAAATTAAAACAGTACCATTCAATACACAATAGTTACGAATAATTTTATTATCGTAAAGTTTAGTTTGAGAAAATTCAAAAAGATGTGATGGCCCATGAGGGGATCGAACCCGCGACCTTCGCGTTATTAGCACGACGCTCTAACCAACTGAGCTAATGGGCCAGTGCTACAGTCTCCGAAATAACGGACTGGTATCCTTTGACAACTCCCTCCATACAAATAATGCTTTGCGATTGCTCTGTTTATAAGTAAACGTTATAATTATATTGGTAGGTTCCTAGTAAGACTTCAATGGAAAAATATTAACATAATGAGATTATTATACCTACTGCATGTTCTGATAGGATTATCTTATCTCTTTAGATAAGTTATTTACGAAGTAAACTAATTTAATATTACCACCAAAGATAATAAAACCACCGTTGATACTTGTCTAGTTATTTTCTTGTCTTGTTTTATTGTCTTTGATCACCACAGAACACTTTAGTATAATTTTTAACCGACTTCAAAAAAGGTGGAGGTTCTCAATTCAATTGTATGTTTTATGTGTATTTTTAAATAGAAAACATTAGGTACCCTTCGGCCTGTATTACAGAAAGTTCCTCAAGCGTTATATCACTGTTTAAAACTAGTTTTGAGTTGGGATTTAATTGTAGAACATGCCTCAAGCAGATTTATTGATCACAGTTCAGCTGAGTTTAGTTTTATTTTATACTGTCACCTGTTTCGATATTTGAGCAGAGATTTGATCTGTAATCACTCTAGTGTGGTCCTAGACTACGCTTGAGTAGAGATTTCTGTTCTATTTCAGGTCAAACTCGTGTGTTATGTTGTTGAATTAAAGTTTATAATTACCGTATTGGAATAAGATAACGGTCTTATTCCAATACGGTTAAACTTCAATCACCTGATCACTACATAAGGATATAATCGTCACTTGAGTGTCGACTCAAGTGACGATTATATCCTTATGTCTAACCTTAAGTAGTGATCATCTCAGTATATACAAAGGTTCTCTGTGATTTAAACTGTACTTGAGGAACGTTCTGTAATACGTTTACATGTTAATGATAAGTTTTAATAATGTTAATGGTTTACAACAATAAAGAATATTCTATCTATTTTACGTTAAAAACCGGCCAAGTGTGAGTAGGACGAGACTCACGCAGTAAGGGTTCCGTACCACCCATCGACCTGGTACCCCATAGACACTGATTTAATTTACGAGAGTTTATCAAAAGACATCAACGAGCTTACGCGAAATGTGAATTTTTACATCCCTTTCTTACGTAGGTGCCAACACATATGTCTACGTTTGCCATGTATTTGTTGCTAAACTAGGTACATAGTATGTATTATAATCAGACCAAGTTTGACGCTGGTATGTATTACCGTTTTGAAGATAGAGCAGGAACAAAAACAATGAAAAAAATTAATGTTTTTCGAGGTTTCTTGTATGGGAACCCCTTTGGTTTTAGAGGTTTTTTTATTTTTAGTGTTTGTCGTGATAGGCGCCATAGTAACACATATTCTGTGAAAATTTCTACTAGTTATCTATTACCATTATAAAGATGACAGACAGACGGACGGACGGACGGACGGACAGCGTAGCGAGAGTAATAGGGTCCCGTTAGCACCCTTTGGGTACGGAACGCTGAAAAGGATATAAGATTTTAGTCCTGTTTAATTTAATCCACTTGCTTGTTTTCGACGTTAATTTAGTAGTGTTGCTTGCTTGCTAAGTTGCTATACCTACGACCTGTGCCAACGACTAATTCCCGTAAATGGCAAGGGCAAGGCAATTAAAAAAAATATATCATTGTCATAGACTCTTTTTCACATAGAATAAAACAAGAATTATGCTTTTTCACTTATCATGAGGTAAGTGCGGTAACTGGTGTCAAATACTTATGTTTTGTGCTGAAGTCTCTTTTGCACTTATTCGTACGGTCGACCGCACGTCAGTGGTAACAGTTTGACATTGACAGCGCCTTTATTTCGTAAGCATTAAGTGTAGTTTTCTAATTCAAGTATTACCACTGTCATGCAGTCGACTGTACCTATTTAGTCATGTTATGTGAAAAAGTACCTATATAATTTGACAGTTCTAAATATTTTCTATTATTTTTCAATGACGTTTGTAAGAATGAGATGTAGTGTAAGTCAAATTAGTTTAGTGCAACTTCTAAGAGAATTGGCACTAATTGTCTGTGACAGTGCTTTTTAACATTAGAAACAGTACACAATTTCCATATCGGGACCCCTTTGGTGAAAAACAAAATGCTCGTGACGCCTTCGCCCTTCACTAGACATCTAGACATAGGATTTTTTCATTGTTTGTATTTTTATCGGCCAAAATTAATATCCTATCTATCCACAATAAAATGTAAGTAGCTATGTCAAATTTCTATCTCTATTAGGGCAAATCGTGGATAGATACTAATACATAGGATATTAATTTTGGCCGTAAGTGACTGCTACCCCCTGTACAGGTTTACCTTGGGGGATTGCGAAAGCACTGGTCTATGATAATATTCCTCCATTATCTACAACATCTCAATTATGTTCTTGTGTTACACCCACAGACCAGTAAGCTACAAGACTCCGCATAAACAAAGTTTTGTATTCGAACGCAGTCGTAAAACGTTGGTGGGGTCAGGGGGGCGGACGGCGCGTTATGATTGGCCGGCTCAAAAGTTCGGTGGTATGATTCCTTATGATTGGTGCCGCTCGCTGACTGAGTGACGTTCCGATTGGCGGAGGGACGTATGATATGCAGTGGTAGAGCATATGCGTTGTGACCGGGGGTGTCCAGCTAACCGGCGTCTAGAGGCTTACTGGTCTATGGTTACACCAAAGGACTAAGCATAATTAAGTATGATCTGTAGGTACAATAGGTACTTTGGTGTTAATTGTACTAGTGTATGTCTGTACTTTTGTATCAGCCTGCGTCAGGGGAAATCTAAGAAGATTTGAGTGAACAATGCTTGGCAGAGTTGAGTCAAATTCTAGACAACAATATAATTAAATAATATATTCTGAGTTAAGTAATTATAAAGCGCGATGGGAGTTGGAGCGATTTTTTAATTAGGTATTTTGAGAATTTTATTTCTTGAAATCTAATGGTAATTTTTTTGTACTTAACTGTCCTTTAGTTAGTGTTAACTTCAATGAATAGTTTAATGTTTGCAAATTGACAAACAATCTTTAATTTGCTTAGCAACACTGCTGGTTGAAAAGACCAAATTCATAGAAACAGCTGTTTTTTTCGGTATTTTAGGGTTGGTCCCATAATAAAAGTTGTTCATAATGATGAGTACAATGACCCCTTGAAAGGTTTAATATAAAACGAGTATAAGGTTAGCCCGAAGAATTGCCAAACTTAAGTGGCAGTGGGCGGGGCACATTGCTCGCAGAACGGATGGCCGATGGGGCAGTAAAGTTCTGGAGTGGCGACCGCGCCAGCGCGCAAGGCGCAGCGTAGGTAGGTCCCCCACAAGCTGGACCGAGGACCTGGTGAAGGTCCCGGGAATCCGCTGGGTGCGGAAAGCGCAGGACCGGTCGTTGTGGCGATGCTTGGGGAGTCCTGTGTCCAGCAGTGGACGTCTTTCGCCTGAGACGATGATGACGATGAAATATAAGGTTGTAGCGAAGCGAAGGAGGTATGTCAGAATTGTAGCAGGTGCTTTTTGCATACCCCAATGGGAAACGGGCGTGATAATTATGTATGTATGTACTTTGGTATGTAAAAGTGTTGCTCTATGTATATGTGTAGGTAATTTGAATGCAAACTATGAAATACTGAAGATTCTCAGACGATGTCGTCGCCGAGGAGGGGAGAGAGACATTCGTCGTGCTCTACGAATGTAATTGGATTAAATGTTGGGTAAAAGTTTTGTTATGTTTAATTACTTGAGGAGTAGATTTTAATAAAACTGTGGGGAAGGGAGAAGAAAATGAATATACACATTTTATTAACTGACAAGGTACCTACCTATGTGATGTGGTAATTTTTGTTTTAAATACACGTTATACGCACTAAAATGTCTTTAAATGACAGATTAGCGAAAAAATTACATTATTACTTAAATTTTAATTATTTACATAAGTACGTGTTATAGTAAAGTGGCACATCAATATTTTTTTTGTAAGCAAGAAGATTATATTTTAATAATTTATCTTCTATCTATCTATTCTATCTATCTATATCTATCTATATCTATCTATCTATATCTATATCTATACATATAATAAGAATGTAAGTCTGACGTGTCTGTACATTGTATATTTTTGCAAAAAAAAAAATAGGGAGGAATAAGAATAAGTAATAAAATAAATTTCGAGATTTTTTTAAATGTTTGTCTGTTTGTTTGAACGCGCATCACGTTAAAACTACTGGATTTATTTGAAATAATTTGTAACAAAATTATTGGGCATACTTTGAGGTTACACTTAGTCTTTATTTGATAAAAATCGGTTCACTCTATCAGAAGTTATGTCAATTTAAAGTTTGCTTACATGTAGCGGTACTATTACACAATAATAGGTAGCGCTAAGGCTGAGGGCACGAAACGAGTGGTGGCCGGCGATGAATAAAATGGATGAATGACATGAGTTATAAGAGGTTGTAAGTAATGAAATCTATATCTATTCTATATACATATAATAAGAATGTAAGTCTGACGTGTCTGTACATTGTATATTTTTGCATAAAAATTAATAGGGAGGAATAAGAATAAGTAAGAAAATAAATTTCGAGTTTTTTTATGTTTGTCTGTTTAATATACATTAGAGTAATACCAGGCAAGTACTTTATTATGTGCCAACGACTTAGTAACATCACAATAATTATTTACAAGAAAAAAAATATAAGTTTGGCGCACACCTGCAAGGAAACAAAAGCCGAAATTTAGTTGGACCTCCATTGTTTTAGATGAGTGGGTACGGTCATAAATTAAGTCGGTACTTTTGAGTGCATAAAACAACGACTACTTTACTTATCTATACATACAATAAAATCCTTATGAAGAAAAAACTGAAAACTGTTTTTTTTATAATAATTGCTATGCTTACTAGGAACGATAAATTGCAATTTTTAGAGTTGCTGTCTGTTTTTAATAGATAAACGCCAAAACTACTGGTGAATTAGTTGAAATTTGGCAAAAATTGCCGTTACAGACCGGCTCAGGTTATTTATAGTCTGCAAATCATCACGCTTTTGTGCATGGGAGGTGAGTAATACCACATTATGTCTATAAAGCTGTTTTACAGCAAATATTATGATATGTTTCAATTTATATACTTACCCATAATTGTCACCATTATGTTAAAAGAATCATTTTTTTTTATCGACCATCACGCTATATCTCAAGGAAGCTAAACAACAGTTTTTTTAAACCAGAACGCGTATTTCGTAGGTAATTACTAATTTGCCTAGCGTCCTCACGGATGTCTTGCGAATGTTTGTTCTGAAATCGAATCCCAGCTTCCGTCTTAGATTTTAGGTTTGTTTTTTGTGATGAAGTTATGTTTTAGATTTTTTTTTTATCATTTTGTCTATTGTTAGTGTAGTCAATATTTTATGACGCACGGTCTTCCTTTTTCTCAGATTGAGAATTAGGTAACTTAATCCAACACGCTTGCCTGGTACTGGTTGGCAGACTGCAAACACTCTCAGATATGCAGGTTTTTATCATTGGTATAATCACGTTTACTCATATGGTACAAGGTGGTATGTAGGCTAAAGTCATAGACAATAGACACGAAAACATGTTCCGAAAAAAATTACGATGCTCAGTATCTAAACACTGTACAAACAAAACACATGTATCATAAAAGTAAAGAAGGTATTCTAAACACAATAATAATAAAAGTCATCAAAGTTAGATGAGTTTTTGAGCAAATTAAGATGAGCTGTTCGGAAAAATGTGAATTAATTCATATTAAAAGATATCCTAACAATTGATATACTGTTTTATTTGGAATGAAATGTGCTATCTAGCTCTATTTATTGTGATTATGGAATATCCCCCCAACATATGCTTGGGGAAGGCCTATGTCCTGCAGTCTTTCGGTTGGAATGATGATGATGATGATGAGGATCTAGCGCTATGTTTGCCGTTGCATTGAAGTTATAATTTGTGGAACCGCACCCGTCACAAAAAAAAAGTGAAGTCAACGACATGCCGAGGAAAAATAAAAAAATCTATCAAGAAACCCGCGCCTAAATCAACCAAAACTTCATAGCAATGCGTAAAGATGTCGTATCTATTGTTTGAATAAAAAATCACATCAAATGGATAATAAGCTCATGAAAAACATCACAGCCGAAATAGATCATCATCAACCCAGCCTTTTCCTAACAGGTTGAAAAAAACTATTTTATGTGGCGCGACTCTTACTGTCTTACCTCCTACAATTCGATTACTTGGGGAAACCAATATTGTAAGTTTAAAGAAATACCTGTCGATTAATTCTTATGACTACCGGGACTGACAGTTTAACATACGTTTCTGGATTCAGAGAGATATCGATGTGTATGTAACAGTCAACCATCATCTAGCTAGGACATGAATACGCATTGAACGCGGGTCCTAAGCATAGTTTGATAGATGTATAATTTTGTCACCGGTTTCATTATTTAGGGTTTTTATTTGGAACAGCATTTTCCAATTAGAAAGAAAGAAAGAAAATATATTTATTTGCGTCTACGCACAAACTTACCAAAAATATAGAGAAAAAAAAAGAAAACAAATACTGGTACAAATATTCAAGTGGTAAGATATGCGTCACACCCGCGCAAAACGGCCATCGCCATTAGGTATAAGTATGACATTACATATTAAATATTGGGTGTTGTAGTTTTTTACGTCCTTAGTTCACATTTTTTGTAACGTTGTCTGCACAATAGAATTTCTCCTGTAATGTGCGTGCGTTTACAGACACTACGTTTTATCCTGGAATCGAACTTGCCTTCAGTGGCAAGTATAAACAGTTTTATTTCCCTTTTCATCATTTGAACAAATTAAATGTAAAACAGAAGGAATTAAATCATTTCCAATACAAAGGAAACATTTATTAATTGCGAAAATGTTTTCCCAGTGAACAAAGTATAAATAATATTATAGTGTTATATTATTCCGTATCAATCAATCAACTCAGCCTATCTCAGTCCACTGCTGGACATAGGCCTATTCCGTATACCTACTAATAAAGAATGACTTTGCTACTTTACTACAAAGTTTTCTAAAAAAGAACTAGAAGACATCAGTAGATAATTATAGAAAATTACGACAATGTTTATATGAATACGACATGTTGTTACTTTCCGACATCCACGCGGACGAAGTCGCAGGCACTGCTAGTTTCTAATAAAGCTTTACAAATTCTATCTATCATCTTGCACCCCTGGCCGTACATACAAGTAACTCAGTCCAATCTCAACTGCTTTTTAGGGTGAAGGATGCCAAACGGGACCTAATTACTCTCGCAGACGCTACGCTGTTCGTCCGGACGTACGTCCGTCTGTCTGTCTGTCACAGGGCTGTATCTTTTGAACGGTAATAGGTGGCCAGTTGAAATTATAAATCTCAGAATATGTGTTGCTACGATCCCTATCACGACGAATACTAAAAATAAAAAAGTCTAAAACCAAAGAGGGTCCCCATACAAGAAACCTCGAAAAACATGCATTTTTTTCAACGTTTTTGTTCCTGGTCTATCTTCAAAACTGTAATATATAACAGCGTCAAACTTGGATTGATTATAGTGCATACTATGTAGTTTAGCAATAAATAATAAAAATAGTGTAAAAATTGACATATGTGGTGGTACCTGCGAAAGAAAGAGATGCAAAAATTCATATTTCGCTTACGGTGGGTTGATGTCTTTTGATGAACTCTCATAAACTAAATGAGTTTCTATGGGGTATCAGGTCGATGGGTGGTATGAACCTTTACTTACACTGGAACCCTTACTGCTCGAGTCTGACTGGCACTTAGCCGATTTTTAAAATATGATGGTATGTGACGTTAAAAATATACAACGATACAGCTACCTAGTTATATTTTGTCACATTATTTAACGATTTATATAACTTTGAACATTTTGCGAACGTTAAAGCACATTTTCGACGTTGCTTGGTGGTCACGGGTGGAATGTTTCGCTCGACACATAAGTAAATGGAACTCGGGCCGAGTGCGGGCCAGAGTGACATTTAATTGAAAATCCCTGTTTTGTCCACTTAAGAAATGCCAGCGAAAAGTCTTATAAAACTGCTGGGTATTTTCTGGACTAATGTTTATGTAATAGCATATTTTTATGTCTTTGGGGTTCACCTTTTAACAGGAATAAAACAAACGTCAACGTCAGGAAAACCAATTTAACACAGAGTTAAATAATAATATACGCGATGTAATCCGGTTAAACTTGTTTTATTATAAAAAATCCTGTGAATTCGCTTTAGAGGTTTTGTTTCAGCGATTTTTCGTGGAATACTGTTACGACGGAGGGTTAAGCAGAGTGGACTGAAATACTTCGACCTCGATTTTCCTGGACTTAGAGACGTTTTCAGCAGGCATGAAATGCATTTTCAGTCCGTATCAGAGGAGGCTCTATCACATACCAAAGAATCGAAATTTTGAGTAAGTTGCCGTTGTTTTCAGGCGCCTGAAACATGTTTTCAGGCCGTTTCAGGAGCCAACAAATCCGATGCCGACATTTCCTGAAAACCCATTTTCAGGCGTTTTCAGGACCCCTTATGGCCATTTGACACCCACATGTAAAATTGTTAATGAGTGAGCGAGATAGAGCTAAATATCAGACAAGGATAGACGAAGAACCTTCTGGAAGAGAGTGAGCAGGATAGAGCTAATATAAGACAAGGATAGACGAGATTCGACAAGCTTCGAGAACATTCCATTCTAGAAGTGAGTGAGTGAGATAGAGGATAGATCAGGTTCGACGAGGTTCGAGAACTTTCTATTTCGAGAATGTGCAAGTGAGAAAGAGTTATCTTATGACAAGGATAGATGACGGTCGAGGACTTTCTAGTACCACGACTCGCGGCCTATATAAACGGCGCAGCTCAGCGCTAGTGGAGTTCGGTTGGAGTTCAGTTTGGATCAAGCGATACAAGCGATAACATCGAAGCGATATTCGGAGCGATTTAACTAGTAACTTTGTGTGTTAATAAGCGATTCAGTGTAATTGTTCAGTAATAAAGTGTTCTCTACGCATTTAATCGGCTTTCTATCTATATACGAACCCCCAGCTCGTAACAATACATTAGAATCCGACCACGCTGACTCTGCAGTGAAATAAAGGGAAACACCGTAAACAATTATTAAAATCTCTGTTATAATCGTATTATTCCAATGCAGAGTTAAATAATATTTACTGTTCTGACAAAACTAACTCTGCATTAACATAATACGATCATTATTATATAAATTAAAATTATATTAAAATAAAAGTATATAAGTATTATATCCATTGTCTAGTACCCATATTACAAGCTCTGCTTAGTTTGGGACTAGATGGAGAGAGACTAGAGATTTTGTTGATGTGATAACTCCGTTGAGGTTGCAAAGTTTTGGGCTTGCCAAATCTGACAAAAGATCAGTAAGACGAAGAAGAATAGAGATTTTGATAAAGATATTTTATTTTGCAAATATGGGTACATGGTACATTACAAGGTGGTAAAAATAATAAATAAAGTTCAACCATATTTTACCAGTTGGCATGCAAAAAAAAACAAGTTAAATGTGTGAGCACGACATGAACATTGTATGTATTTCAAATATGATTCATTATCAAAAGACATTATGTTGTAATTAAAAGATAATGCATAGTCAGTAAATAAAAATTAATAAAATCAATAAATCAGAATGATAATTATTGTTTACGGTGCAGCGGTGTTGCCATAATACCACTGCAGTATGAGCGTGGTCAGACTCTATTGCGAATGCCTGCATATGATTCGGTGAGTAACAGAATTATGGTTGAAAAACGCGGCTAGAAACCGCAATACAGTGTAGGCCTAAGCGTTTTGCTTATTTTAGAAAATTGCCAATGAAAACTATTTCGAAAAGTATTTGTACGCCCCCAGTGGCAAAATATTGTAACTGTTATTCCTACTATTTAAACGCCGTACGTCAATTATATTTAAAAGTATAGATAAGTACCTATGTCATAGTTGTCATATCCTAACAAAACAAACGAAAAAAATGTTCCGTACGCAGCAACAGTACGATACATATAAACTAGTACAAAGTAAGTAAGTTGGTTACTTCAAGTTACTTTCGCGTCATAATTGGAACACTTTCTGTACACACACGACGGTATTTTAATTATTTTTTTGACACTGGCCGCTCACGCCGCCTTACTTGACGCGGATAAATAGAAAAAACGTCCTAATTAGGACGTTTTCGAGTCTTCAGATTGCGAGCGCAAGTAACATATCTGTACTTTTAAATATCGTTGCCTTACGTGCATGCTTTGAAATTGTATTGTACATTCATGTTTTTAACAAATAAATTTTTCATTCATTCATTCGTTGAGTGGCATTTGATATTCATCTAAGCATTTGACATAAAAACTCCCGCTGACACTCATTAAATGAGGTCATAATAACTCCTACCGACAAATACCGTTTTGTAACGACTAACCGACAAATCAGTGACGAACGAAACAGATCAAAGAGCCATAATTTATAAATAACCAACGACATACTTAAATATTAATAAATTAGTCAACACCCTACAAAATACCGCGAAGATTTATTTATAGTTTTTTAATTGAATTAGTGATTTTTCAGATTTTTCACGATTGATTCAACTCGCGTGGCGGCCATGTTAGCATTTTGACGTAAAGTGACGTCATCGGAAGTCTTGGTGCGTTCAAGGTCGCGACCATGGTATAATAATATGTTTCACCAGGTATTCTCGTCCCATGACAGCTTGGTCACGTGATTGCCCCAGGCTACGTCATCGGCAGTGGAGCCAATAGCGGGCTGTTAGCGTGACACTTGTCAGTTTGATATGCTGCCACTATGTGTAAATAAATTACCCGAGCAAGATGCATTTTTTCATTTACTTGCACTTTTGAACTAGTAATTTTATACAGTTTCCTTTAATAACTAATTAGATGAATAACGTGAGATAACAAATAGTTAGGACTTAGGAACTTATTTTATATTCATTATGAATAAATATAAAATCTCCTTAGTTGTATTGAAGATGTCAATCAATGGCAACACTGATCGTGACGTAGCCTTGGGGCATCGCGGGAAGAGAACACCTGGTGAAACGTAGGTAGTAATTACATTCTCTTTAGTGAAACATATTAGTCGCGATGATTTACATTGACATTGTAAAGAAAAAGAATGCTTAAAATTATGTGACGATATTTTAATACCTAATATATTACCTAACTAGGGTGTAGGTACTACGTTTGTTTTACACCTTCACATAAGTATTCAATAGACACCCGAAATAACTACACAACTTTCATAACTCATAACTTAGAACCAACTACAGACAATAACAAAATCCTTCTATTCTACTACACTACATGAAACTTTGGAAATATCATAAGTTTAAAATCATGTAAATCTTGTTACAGAACATTAGGTTCCATTTTAGTTTGTCACTTTCGACAAAGTATGATAGTAATTTTAGAGAAAGCAATATACAAAGTTACTTTTTGCTAACGAAATTTGCAATTTGAGAAAGTACCTATGTAGTTTGTTCAGAATCACGAGGAGAATTGATTGGGATTGTTTGTATGCTCATGCACACACATGCACCTCAACCCGTGCTCACCCCTCTCAGTACACATGATGCGGCATCGTCCAGTAAGCATCGCGAAAGCTAATATCCTTCAGGTGCATAGTGTGAGCGCTGGTTGTATACGAAGAAGCATAGTTTTTTTGGCTTCACTATGATTGTTCGCAGCACTTCGTCCATATATTTTACTATGTCTGTGACCATGTTACATTTTAACCACTTTTTTAACTCGATTTGGTTATTGTAATAAATAATGGAAACAGTCGTTACTTTGCGGAAATCCATTTCATACAAAATATGAAGTTAAAATATTTAGTGTCACTTCCGCCAAAAACCGTTTTAGTGTTAGATTTTATTATTTTATTATTATTATTAGGATGGCGAAGCGAGCTAAAGGCCCACCTGATGTTAATCCGTTACCTTTGCCCATAACAACTTCAACATCACCTGGACGGTTGCCTAAATGGTACCGCAAGTCGGTTTGCCAAGATGAGACATGAAGATGGAAAGTCTCATGTGATTGTAAGTTTTTTGGAGGAAATATTGTAACTTCATATTTTGTTGGTTATTGTGGTTAAATTAAGTTTATTAAAAATCTCCTCTATAATTCTTACCTCCTGTGCCTTCTTTGCGAGTCGTGTGATTAGATTCTCCGGGTACACCTGGTGCACTGAGAAGGAGGGCTGTTCCACCCCGGCCTGTCTCCTGATGTCCTCCCACCGCTCCTCGCCGTAAGTCTGGCGGATGTACTCCGCCATATTTTCGAGGAGGAGCCCATACATTGTGGAGCCTGAAAAAGAGGAAAAAGAATTTATTAATTACAAGCACTAACTCAGTTCATCAAAGTTATTAATATCAGAAGAAAGATACCAATGAATAGAGGTCTTCTTGTAGATAACTACAATTGACGAACGCGATGAAACAATCATCAAAGGATGAGTCGCGATAACAATGCCTTATCTAAGGGGTGTTGCTGCTCATAGCCTTGAGATATTCTCATTTACCTTAACCAGTTCCTATGGCCAAAAGTGAAAGCATTTTTCATTGTCAAACTGGACCACTGTGATAGCTGCTGACCTATGGGAGGGTCTACAGTACAAAACTATAGGGTATTTGTTTCAAAATTGGTAAAGATACATTATAACTAGTAATTGGCACTTTACCCAGGGCCTTCGCAGCAGCAGCCTTACTTAAAATGGTTCTTCCAAAACATCGAATTCTTTTTATCACCATTTTTATCTCATACGAAAAACGTTTAATAGAAAATCGTTGTATAGAAAGACGTTTTTAACTCATAGTTTTCTCTGTCGATCGGTGACATACAAAGTTACTTCAATTATAGCTGTGTGAGTCTGTGTGTATGTAGTGGTGCACCGAGCACACATTTTGTTCACGTAGGTAATGTAAGAACTTACGTGTCTTCCTCTTTTAAAACGTCATTGTCAGCACCGCTGTTTTTAGAAAGTAATCAAAAGATAAATGACCTAATTGGGTAAATAAATAAGGATATTTTAAAGTTTCTGGTTTAAGAGAATACTCTCTTAAAGGTCTCCAAACTTTGAAGCTGATTTTAAGGCCATAATGATTTTTTCAGTATGTTCCAAGGGCCAAAACAGTTTTAATTTTTCTGCCTTTTACTATCTTTCTAGACTAGTCGCAAAGTGCGTAACCTAAGCAAACATATGCTTTTTTGCATTTCAATTACTATTGTGTATTGTGACACTAACGACATCTTGTGGCGAGTAGTGATACTATGTATTGTACTTTGTACTATCTATTTCAGCTACCTACTAACAGGTGGCATTAGTTGTAATTAAATATTTGGGAATTTCCGTGTTGGTAATTATAAGTAATTATCATTCTGTGTTTTCTTCTTCAACGTATCACAGAATAGTAACAACAATAAGACATTGGCTGTCGCGGACCAGATTGATGACACTAGTCTTGAGCTGTCGCGGACCGGATTGATGGCACTGCGGGCCGGACTTGGCCCGCGGGCCGTAGTTTGGAGACTCCTGATCTAGACAATTTATGACTTGTAACAGTTGTGACTCTAGCATAATAATTCACTTTTAAATTACTTTTAGTTCCAGTTTTTCCTTTTCGGGGTATTAAATAGCTATATCCTTTGAATAAAAAGTTTAATGCCGTCTAGACCGGATGACTTACTTCCAGGTTCTTCAATTTATGTTTAACATTTTTATGACTTCTCTACCTAATGTAACCCATAAATTGAGTTCCGTATTATAGAAGTAACAGTGCTGAAAAGCAATTTTCAAAATTTTCATGTTATAGTGCTATGCGGTACCGGCCAAAACAGTTAACTCCTCCAACCTTAGGTGTCCTAAAAGGCACGAAGGTTTTCAAATTTAAAATTCTTATTCAAATTATTTATTTGCTAGAATATGGTATTCTTACAGGTGTGGTTGACTTATGATTAGGTTCAGCATATTCTGCGCCTTGGGGCGTGCAAATTGGAATTATATCGATGTCTGGACGTAGCATCATATTTTTCAAAAAGCTCGGGATGTTATTTATGCAGCTACCACCTGTTTGGAACCCAGTCCTAAAAATAATCAAGTCCCAAACAGCACGCAACACTGTAAAAGATAATGATATTGTGAGTGATTACTGCGTGCATCGAAACGATTTTAATTAATAATATTGTACGGTAGATTAAAATATTTTTTTAGAAATATTTGTAACGACGCTTGTCATCTTAGTCTACCTGCGACCACGAAATGCTGCAAAGCTTTCGAAACGTCAGGGAAACCAATTTAAATAATATACGCAATTTAATCCGGTTAAACTTTGTTTTATTATAATGTTATTTACTGTTATACATATTTCTAGGATGTATAGACATGGCACATGGAGTTATCTACTTGGAGATTGGACAAGGGGTTAACTGTTTTTGATATAAATCAAGACGATATGCAACAGCATATTTTAATGTGTAAACAATAACAATGGCCTACTTAATCTTATTGCAAAGAGTAATGATTACGACAAACTTATTTTTCGATCATGCTTTGTCGACTTTTTGAGCTATGGACAATTGGACATAGCTGTTCAGTCCACCAAAATAATAAACAACTCATCAATAAACAAAAACGGTGTACCAGCATGGCTCATTCTGTACAGCAGCCATGAAACCAATGGTAGCGTTCCAGCAGTTATTGGCGCAGGTCCTATTGCAAATGGTTTTCCGATTTCCGTAGTGCGGCCATATTTAATGGTTTGACCTGCATCGGTTAAACGGAAAGGCACGAATTGAAAGTTTATCAATGTATGAAACCTTTCAAATGCGTAGATATTTGCATGGAGTAAATAATTCAACTAACAACAATTCAATAACTTTGAAGCTGAAAGCTCTTGTCTTCAAAACAGATTTGCTGTTTAGAAAAAAAAAGCAGTAGGTAATAAACAATTAGAAAGTTCGTATTCTTGTTCTGGTTTCTGGCAAAAATAGGTTATCTCATGACTCATGGGTGTCACAACAGGCGTCAAAAGGATTCAAAGACATTAATATTATAATAAAACAAGTTTAACCGGATTACATCGCGTATAATGTATATTATTATATTGCTTTTCTTGACGTTTCGAAAGCTTTGCAGCATTCGTGGTGGTGATATTTGTTTTGCCAATTGTACATATTGGTGTTAGGATTAGATTTAGATTGTAACGCGCATCGAAATATATGTTTACCATAGAATTAATACACATAGAAGGATAGTTTTATACATTACGCGCTAGCAATACTGATGCAAAAAAATCATTATGTGTGCTAGCGCCAGAGACATGACATTTACCACCGGTAGATGTCATATCTGTGGCTAGCGCTGATACGTTTACACACGCAAACCACTATAAAATGGGGCTGCCACAAAAAGTAGTTGTCCCCAAAAAAACATTTTTCGATGTTTCCTGACATTCTTCCCTACGGATGAGTCTTATATTTATAAACTATTTTTCAGCAATAATTGGGTCAGTAGGACTTCTTTAAACAAGAACACGTAATAAACGTTATGATTAAAAAAATATGATACAGTTCGTTTAGAGTTCAACTTTGAAAATACACATTTTAAGTACATAAATGTTTTAATTTCTCACGTACAGGTGACCGCATGTCAGTGGTAGTAGTTTGACCTTGATGGCATCTTTATTGCGTAAGCAGTAAGGGCGTTTTTCGAAATTCAAGTGTTACCATTGAAATTAATCTAAGATGTTTACACTACATAGAGATCGTTGGTAACGCGTCTTCTCGACTAATAATTTTAAACGAAAGTACTTATACATCTCTTACTCTCTTACGGTACTTGGTACTTGTAAGGACATATCGATCAATAATTTATCGAAGTATATGTCAATCCAATTTATAATTTTTATGATTTCAGATTAGAAACCCTATATAACAAGACACAAACATCAGTTTCCTTTGCAACGCAAATATTTAATGACCTTTTTAATTGTTTTTGTTATTCTGTATTCAACTTAGTTTTGATGTGGGTAAAGTTGATTTTTGTGTAAGTGGCTATTACATCAATTATAATTTTGGAAACTAGCAAATAGTAAAGGGTCGCGCCCTATTTACTGGGACTTATACAGAACTGGTGAAATTTTATTGTACTATACAATACACCCCTACCTAGTTATACTTACACAAAATATATTTCTAAATGTATTATGACGCAGATGACTTTGTATTTACCTATCTACAAATAAATGCCTAAGCGTCACAGTGCTAGTTTTTATTAGGGTTCCGAAGTCCTACAAGGAACCCTTATAGTTTCGTCATGTCCGTCCGTCTGTCTGTCTGTCCGTCTGTCCGTCTGTCCTAATCGTTTACAGCTTAATAACTTCTACAATTATAAACATAAGTAAATGAAATTTTGTTAAAAAATAGTCTACATATAGATCTCAATTTTAAAAGAATAAAAAAATAGTTTTTACTTATTTTAGGGGTGGCATCCATACATGTGAAATGGGGATGCAAAATTTTTTTTCGCTGCACCCCCTCGTGTGGGATATCATTGAATAGGTCTACTAAAATGAAGGTAATGTTTGATACACCACTTTTTTATCAGGTGTACCATCTGCGAAATATAGCCCGCCAAAGTGGCTTGCAATGTGTCCCCCCCTGCTATTTCTTAACTATCCAATGTAGAAACTTATAATCTTCCACATTGATAGACCTTTGTGAAAACTCTCTTTTAAAATTATTTCGAGTATAATGTGATTATAATTTTTTGAGTTATAGAGAGAAAACTGAAAAATACTTAAAGCGTCCTAGTTCAAAGGTCATTGACCTTAGAGAAAAATAGTCATAGCAAATAATGCTCTTTTAGCTACTTTCTATTTGAAAAAATCACAAAAAGAAACTTTGCATGAAACACTTCTTAAATTTGGCTTCTTGAATTTATCGCTAGATGGCGCTACTAACAACACGCTCTGAGTCGCGAATGCTGCCGATTATTGCAAAAACTAAAATAGCCATGATTAATATTCGATTTGATTTGTTTGTAATTACACCTACTTAAGGAACCCTGGAACCCTATAATACTGAGCATCGCCCGACATGCTCTTGGCCGGTTTTTATTTATTTATTATATTCTTTATTGTACATACACCAAACGAAAACAATGACAGTAGTTGCCGTTTTGCGCGGATGTGACGCGTATCTTACTACACTTCTTGGCTCTGTACCTGTACCTATTTGTTCTGTGTTCTTGAATTTTTTTGGTAATTTTGTGCGTCACTTTTGTAGCAAATAAGTATTTTTTATTTCTTTCTAGTTTACAGATACATTATGTAAGAACAATGATAATGTACAATGTTTTTAGTTGGTGGTGGAACACCTAAATAATATTTTGATAGTAACATCCGCCTTGTTTTGTTTCCCTAAATTTTGTCGCCTTTCAGTCTAACATTATAAATAAACAAATTGCTAGTAATTATGCTACAAAAACAAAATCCGCTAAGCCTTCTGTAAAGCATAGGTAGTTATTTCCAAGTCCTTGAGACCTAGTGACACCAAACAACAAAATTAAAAGTCTCGTCAAACGAAATGACGAGTTCGTAAAACAGATTCAGACTTCTTGCGTCTACTGTTTTCAAGATAAATTGTTTAGATAAGAGAGAAAATCTTTGTGAAGTAATCTTTTCATGGTAAAATTTGTGTTTTCTGCTTCACATTGTTCAGACCCAGTGATTTGGATATCATAGATAGGATGAAAGGACTTGCAATGGATTTTGGGTAATCTTAAGCGATCTTGACCATTGTCTCAACCCCTTCATCTTTTAACAGTTTTAACCCACAGACATTCTAAAAAAATAGACGAAGTACTGAGGACAATCATAGTGAAGCCAAAAAAACCGTGCTCCTCCGTGGTTTTGTTGGCTGTACACTGTACAAACCAGCGCTCACGCACACGCCATGCACCTGAAGGACTAACGAAACGAGTATCTCTTCCATTTTTTCATTGATTTTAATTTTTTTTGAACAATGTCGTCGTTTCTGTACCTTTTATTATATAATATAAAAAAAAAATTGTCAACTACCGAATTTGGTTTTCAGGTGCTATGGTAAGCTCTTTCACCAGAGATAAAGAAAAGAAAGAAAGAAAGAAAAAATATTTATTTGCTTCAAAAGTGACGCACAAAATTACCAAAAAATTCAAGAACACAGAACAAATACAGGTACAGAGCCAAGAAGTGTGGTAAGATATGCGTCACATCCGCGCAAAACGGCCATCGCTCAGCATATTGCTGTGCCTCATGCACGGAGCAAAGACACAGCGCTGGTTTTCAGCGACAGCCGGCGTCGACACAAATTCACAATGCAATAACGTAGATCAGTGAGGCTTGATGTATTTGTATGCTCCCCACACAACGCAAACAGGGTCAGAACGACACTAAGCCCTTGTATACAACTCCAGCTTAATCCACCACGTTGTAGTGTGCTGTACACACCACCCCAAAGGGGAGTACATTGTAGAGATTGCATTTTATTAACACCAATCTTTTATTAGCAGGTAGCTCGAGCGAATCCTGTTTATGGTTAATTTCAAACCAAACGTGGTGGTTTTATACGCACTAGCTTTTATTGTGAATAACTTTTACTATATATAACATTTTAACAAAAAATTTAACCGACGAAAACAGAAACTGAAAAGCGAAAAATAAATGTAAATAACTAATTATGTGTCGGCGCCAAACAAACAAGCAAAGTGTGTGCGAGTTGCAAGTGGTCTAGCGGGGAACGCATTTTTGGAAAGTTATTGATTATCATAGAAAATTTCATGTTGTATTTGATGTTATTTTGTTCTTATTAGTAGTAAGTAATTTAATGATCTTCGTTGATTGTTTATTTGGCGCCGACTTATAATTAGCTATTTACATTTATTTTTGGCTTTTCTGTTTCTGTTTACGTCGGTTAAATTTTTTGTTAAAAAGTTATTTTTTTATTTTTTTTGTGGCTAAAATCTAATTCCAGGTCTCCATTAGTGTGTAGAACTACATTTATGTGTGCCAAGTTTCAACAGAATCGGTTAATAGGTAAGAATTCAGTGGGTGAACAAACACTCATCCCCTGTTTTCCTACCCTTCGGGGTGGATTTTGATTTTCAAATTTAAATGGGACCAACTTCGAGATATACCCTATCTATTAAAAAAAGAAAAATCAAAATCGGACCACTCTGTAAAAAGTTATGCGTGATCATAAATAAAAATAAAAAAAAAATTTACGCGTCGATTTGAGAACCTCCTCCTTTTTTTTCGTCGGTTAAAAAACTGTCATAAATGGAAAACTATGTTTTTATTTAAAGACCTCAAACCGTGCTAATACTGCTCACCGCTCTCAGTACACATGTCGCGGCATCGTCCAGTAAGCATCGCGAAAGCAAATATCGTTCAGGTGCATGGTGTGTGCGTGAGTGTTGGTTGTACACGAAGGAGCAAAGTTTTTTTTGGCTTCACTATGATTGTTCGCAGCACTACGTCTATATTTTTTACTATGTCTGTGCTGTACGCATGATTTATCGTTTTTTTTATATCATCATATGCACGCGCATATGATGATATAAAGTATACTATAAAGTAATGACGTCAATATAGGAGGCGTTGACTGCCTCGTTGGTCTAGTGGTTGCAAGCGCGACTGCTGAGCGTGGGGTCCTGGGTTCGATTCCCGGGTCGGGCAAAGTGTTATTGGGTTTTTTCATTAGGAAATTCTCAGTAGCAGCCCGGAGTCTGGATTTGTGCCCGGTCATAACATAACTGGCGAAATGTGGGTGTACTATTACACATCTGCCTACCCCTTCGGGGAAATACAGGCATGATGTTATGTTATGTTATCATATGCACATTCTACCATATTCTTAAATATATTGCTTGTTTATCCAGTCACGCTTTATAGGATATCTACAAACTTCTACTATCAAAAACCGAGTGATAAACCTAGTTTAAGTTCTCACACATTACCGAGCAACTTTGTTTCAAAGTCTCGTTTTATTTACAGAGCCATGCCTATTTAGGCCAAATCTCAAGGTTACCGTGGTAAAAAAACTGATGAAATAAGATATTTTCACGCGAATGTCCCTGAGTAAATAGTTTTTATGTGAACTGAACCGAAGTATTTATTTTCCTCTCCACTGCACCGTTATGGTAACAAAGGAAAACAGTTATTGGTATTTTTCACGTTTTCCTAAAAAACGTTCCCTTCGCATGAGTGTCGTAAAAGGATGGGAAACGGATCCAACGGGTCAAAAAAACGGGTTAAAGGGTGCCAACGAGCGAACATGTTATTGAAATAACTGAAAACCTCTTAAGGGGTCCTTGTACTCATCAGTATGAACAACTTTTTGGGAGCAACTCTGTGAATTCGCGAAAAAAATCTGCTGTTCCCTACATTTGTGTTCACATAAATAAACAAAAATTAGGAATCAGCGGTATTTTTTCGTGATTTTATGGTTGGTCTTTTAGTTAAAGTTGTTCATACTGTTGAGTACAATGACCCCTTTATTAAGGGGTCATTGTACTGTCATTGTAACACATTGTTTAATTAAACGAAAAATAATAAAAAGAAGGTTTTATACATGTGTGGTGGTACGGACGAAACCTTTAGTGCGCGAGTCTGGGACATATCGGTTATTTTCTTCAATTCCCAATCAATTTGACAAAGAAATAAAACATGTAGGTACATAATACCTACTCTTTTTATGGGAATCAGAGTCGCGTAATAAAAAGCAACGTGAAGTATTTATTTGTCGTTTATTTCCTATGAGCTGTTTATTTGTTTGTTTTCGGCGCCTTCCATAAACTTCAGGCCATAATAATGCTCAGACAAATGGGAAGAAAATGTTTTCCTACGTGAAAATGCTTAGTTCTTACATTTTCGAAGTAATTGTGTCAGAACTCAGAGACAGTCTATCTAGTCTCTGTTTTTTTTTACTTGTCTTATTTAGTAAACAATCTTGGTGTGTCTTTTAATGCAATTCGTCAATAATAAATATTAAAAGATATTATGTTAACAATTTCACACATTAAATAAGATTTTTAACCTAATTAGATGTGCAGAACTAGTAATTATATTT
Source organism: Asteroscopus sphinx (assembly GCA_949699075.1). Taxonomy (NCBI): domain Eukaryota; kingdom Metazoa; phylum Arthropoda; class Insecta; order Lepidoptera; family Noctuidae; genus Asteroscopus; species Asteroscopus sphinx. Next base: position 13,903,760 of record OX453025.1, on the reverse strand, counting down.
TATCTGTAGTTATTTGAATAAAGAGACGTGCCAAGATTGTTTACTAAATAAGACAAGAGAGAAAAAACAGACCGTAGGTATGTGAATCCGAGTGACGAAAATTTCGTATAAGATTTCTGATTATATTATTGCTTGTTTTCTAGGCTTTTGTCCGCTTGATACGGAAGAGGAAACAAGTTTTCTTCCTACTCGTAATTTTTTTTTCCTGATTAATTTCGATGCGGGTTTCAAGACAGTTCAATCATTTCACCGGTAAAAAAAAAAAGAATTGTTTATTTCAGTAACTTATAAATATATTGCTTTACAATGTTAGGATTCTTCCCTTAAGCAACAATATGCTTGTGTTAGAAGAAACCGCTGTTCCGTTGATTTATCTTCTAATATAATATAAGGCACTTAAGGTGAATGCTACAGGGTAGCCCGCGAAATTCTAATTTTCTTGCGTTTTTTGCTAATTTTAGCTCTATTTTGCGTTGCATAGCAATCAAAATATGATTAGCGACAGCAATAACAACATATCTACTGATTAATACTCATAAAAAACATTAAACTAGCTCTATAAGCTGTACAAGCTCGAAAATCGATAATTTGATGGTAAATTACTATTATCGAGCTTGTAGAGCTTATAGAGCTAGATTTATATTTTCTATGAGTATTATTCAGTAGATACATTGTTATTACTACCGCGATTCATATTTTGATTGATATGCAACGCGAAATAGAGCTAAAATTAGCAAAAAACGCAAGAAAATTTGAATTTCGCGGGCTACCCTGTAGCATTCACCTTAAGTTTTAATTAGATACCTATAGAGCCTTAGAAGACATGATAAAATAAAACATAAGAGAAAATAAAATATAGTACGCGCTGAGTTTCATTGTTACGTCGTTTTTAGGGTTCCGTAACTCAAAAGAAAAAAACAGAACCATTATAGGATCACTGGAGTCTGTCTGTTTGTTTGTCTGTCTGTCCGTCTATAGGTCGACGGTCCCTTGGAGTTAAAAATAATTCAAGCTTCTAAGTCAACGCAATAAAAGGATACGCTCATTTATGTCACATATTTTGATACTCGCAAACTCACTCATCAAAACCGCGGCCACTTGGCCGGTTTTTCTTGTAAATCCTGGCTTACAGGAGATGCAGGGATTGTCAAGGTGGAGGGCTTGCCCAAAAAAAAAGGCTTTTGTAAAGTATAACGGTAAATTGTGATAGCACTCGACAGCAGTAGTAACCAGTAGCAGTAGTAGATATTTAAGTATGAAGTATTTCATAAAGTAAGAGCCATCACTCTCCAAATAAGGCCAGCGTATGTTCCCGTTAAACTTTGGTACTTAATAGACGTCGAGAAGTACAAATTTAAAGCCGATTTAGCAAATATGGTTAACTAGGTTAGTAGGTCACTTCAAAATCCAAGTTATGGGGAATTTACCTCTGTAATTGTGTTTTACTTTGAAGAGCACTCTCAGTTGTGCAGGTTTCCTCACAATGTTTTCCTCCACCATTAAGGCGCATGTAGCAGTCAAAAATTATTACTCGCTGAATACAACATTTATCGAAAATTCGTGTTTAAAAATTGAAATAAAGGTACTGTAGTTTAATCAGAAACTATTAACTCTGTAAATTATAGTTCGCTGTAGTTGTAAATAAAAAAAGTGCGAAAAACGGCCACTTTTGGCACTAGTAAGAATTGTGTTAATGCGTTAAAAAAAAACATTGTAACACAGGCACATCTATACGATTCTTTAACTGCAAAGTTAGTCGAGTCGGTTAAGGAACACTGTTTCTTAATAATATGTCGCTGAAGTCACCCAAAATTGCAGTAAGTGGCAGTTAAATTCAATACCACGAGCGTTTCGGTAGCTTAGTGGCTAAAGCACTGAGCCAGGAGTTGCAGGTTCGAATCCTGCTCGTGAGAATTTTTTTCTTTCCACATAAAAAAAATAAAAAAATATAAAATAATAATAAAATAATAAATAATAATATATATATTTTTTCTTTTCTTTTCATATCTTTAGGTTTCGCTTCGCATGCGTAAATGCGTTAAAAATAGTAAAATAATTAATGGTCTGGCTATCGTTATGTATCAGTATTTTAGGTCCGATTAAGTGTTGATTATCATTATTATTATGTGTTGAGGGGTTCGTAGCGATGCAACGACTGCGTGGATTGTACGATCTGCAAGGTTAAGCTGCACTTGCCGCGGTCAGTATGTGGATGGGTGACCGTTTTGTTACACATCGAGACCCCTCCGTGCCTCGGAGAGCACGTTAAGCTGTCGGTCCCGGTTGTCATACGAATATCTATGGCAGTCTTTACGGGTAGTCAGAAGCCTGAAAGTCTGACAACTGGTCTAACCTCCGAATGTCAGTATTACCCAGTAACTGGGTTGCGGGGGTCTGATGGCAGTCGCTCCGTGTAAAATACTGATGTTCAGCCGCATCTGGCTAGACTGGAAGCCGACCCCAATATATTGGGAAAAGGCTCGGAGGATGATGATGATGATATCACAAAAAGTAGGTAACCAATATACACATGACATATGTCAAACAAGTCTCCTTTGTCAGAAACTTGTTTCGCCATGTGCAAGTAATGTTGACATTTAGAAAAACTGTAACCAACTAACCAGTTGTTCAAATCATTTGTTTGGGGAAGTTTCCACAAACAACTGATGACCTACAGTCTGACAAAGCAACTAGTATCCAGGGTCGCCAGATATTAATGAAGTTTTTTCAGAAGATTATGGATGTTTTCGAGTGAAATATCATTTTAATAACGAACAAAGTTAAACTGTATTTATACAAAACCCCTTATCAAACCATTCTATAATAATTTCCTGATAAACCTTCATCTATATCTGCCGAGCCTGGATACTAATTGCTTTGCTAGACTGTACCAAGACACGAGGGGACTGAAGGCTTTTATTAGTTTTAGAGCTTTTTTTACTAGTAATAGTGTCAAGTAGGCTAATCGCCAGTTAAAGGCACCGTAACTGCTAATACGAATTTCATGATGTTCGAGTAACACTAACCAAGGTATAAACTAACCCGTAGCTTAGTTGCTTATTACGGTTAAATATATTTATTTTCTCAAAAGATTACAATAATCTACCCCAATAAAATACCCCACAGCATAAAGGAACAAACGATACGACTATTTTAAAATAAGTTAGTGATATTACTAATTGAAAAATGTTATTATTCAATAGTAGATTTTCCAACTGATAATAATGTTTAAATGATAATAATGTTTAAATGATAATAATTTATTAGATGAATTAGTTGTGACATTGAAATCTAAATGTGTAACTCTATAAACATACTTTATTTATAATTGTTAAAGTCCAGAATAATGATAATTTTAATTTTAATATTTATGACATGTGAATGTGACACAATAATGTTTTGTATGATTTAATTTAGTGCTCAAATTGTTTAATTAATGATTGAATTGTTTGCATGCCGTAAGGTAGAATGTACTGGGACATTTTATGTTTTTCCATCTTATCTATGTACCTACATTGAACGCAAAATAAAGATGATTATGATTATCACTTACAGAGAAAATACAATTATGTTTTATTAACTAATGGTTATCGATTAGCGTAGTAAGTTAGTGTAGGGTAGTGAGTAAAAAAATTCGTTCAAATTAATCGAGCGAGCGTGTAGATAGGTTTACTAACAGCGGTTGTTTATTAAGGCCTATGATATAGTGACTGCTAATTAAGTGAAGTTTAGTATTGTAGGTACTTATGGTTATTTATCTTATGTAATTCGATTTCCAATCTAATTACAGTAAAAGATTATTATAAGAATATGTAACATATTATTATGTAAATACCAGGCCCCTCAGAAAGTATTGCGAAAAAAAGTTTTTATATATGGGAGACTGGCCAGTTATAATGTTTTTCGAAAATATGATTATTTATAAGTAAAAATAAGTAAGTTCCAATTTCAAAATTTCCCTCCACATTTTTTGCGAGTTAATTCAAAGTATTGTGTCTCACTGAAATATGGATCTGCGCCGGGAACATTTTAGAGCTATGATTTTATACGATTTCAAGTGTCGCCTGAAACCGGATGAATCGTACGATAGACTTCAAATGGCATTCATGGATGAAGGCCCTTCCAAGGCAACCGTGTATCGTTGGTATAACGAATTCAAGCGCGGTCGACCAACTTTGGGGGATGACGAAAGAAGCGGTCGCCCTTTGACGGCTGTTACCGAAGAAAACGTGCTAGCAGTGAAAAATTTAATCCAAGACAATAGGCGAATTACATATCAGGAGATTCAACACATATTGAAGATTGGATCGGGAAGCGTTCACGAGATTCTACACAGCCATCTTCGCGTGAGGAGGATAGTATCACGCTGGGTGCCGCACAACCTCACCGATGCTCAGAAGCAGGCCCGGGTGGAATGGTGCCGTGATATGCTTAACAAATTTGAAGCAGGCTCGTCTCGGCGTGTTTACGACATCGTTACAGGTGATGAGTCCTGGATTTATCAATACGACCCAGAAACCAAGCGCCAGTCGACTGTTTGGGTGTTTCAAAATGAGCCAACGCCTACCAAAGTGAAGCGATCTAGAAGCGGGGGTAAGATTTTGATCGCTAGCTTTTTTAATTTGACTGGCCACTTGGTATCAATTCCCGTACGGGATCAAAGAAGCATTAATGCCGAATGGTATACTACCAAATGTTTGCCAGAAGTTTTCTCTGTTATAAGCAACAAGCGACCAAACACAGGGCTCCGCGGGCTACTGCTCCACCACGACAATGCACCTGCGCACACCGCACTCAAAACGAGGGACTTCCTGGACAGCACGCCAGTCAAACTCCTGGGTCACCCTCCTTACAGCCCTGATCTAGCACCGTGTGACTTCTTTTTATTCCCAAAAATAAAAAATCAGCTCAAAGGGATACAATTTTCGTCGCCGGAAGATGCGCTGGCTGCGTTCGAGCAGGCTGTAAACGAGGTGTCTGCGGCGGACTGGAAAAAGTGTTTTGAAAACTGGTTTAGGCACATGAATCTTTGTATAGAGGCTGGTGGAAAGTACTTTGAAAAGATTTGATAAAAACATATGTACGTATAGAACAATTTTTTTTAGTTTCGCAAAACTTTCTGAGTGTCCCACGTATATCTGCAAAGTTCCTATAAATTAATAAAAACAATCAGTGTAATGTTATATACGTATTCAATGATAACTACATTTACATAAAGCATAAAACTAATTTAATATGTAATTTAATATTTTTTTATATAACACTTCATCTGCCAAATAGTCAAAACCAGCAAAAACTCCAGTTATTTTACTCTAAAGAATAGGTTCTCAGCTCAGGGTTAGTGAGCACAGGACTCACCTTTTGCAGTTTTTTTTTTTAGCGGAGAAATTGCCTTACGCATATCACACAACCTGGGGGGGGTGTGTGGGTATGTGGGACTCGCACCCACTAAAAACTCCGCCGTGTGCCTACTCTCGCCTTGGGTGGATGGGCCACGAGGACTGCAGTACATGGCATTCGCGACCCATCCAGCGCGGCCCACTTCGGGGCCTTCCTCTTCCTTCTTGACTCTCTTTCGGCGATGTCTGGGTACACCTGGGACATCACTACAACTCAAGTGCAAGGCAGACGATAGACCCCCATTCTATCGTCAACTGGTCCCTTTAGGGTGGCATTAGGTCGCCATAATGACGCCGGCGCCGACCCGTTCTCCTATGGCGGATCGGATCTGCGAAGGTGTCCTCCTCCCTGACCCGTTCCGCCGCTTCCTTCTGCGAGATGACTTCCTCACAGAAGGAAGCAACTGCCTCCCAGGCACTCCCACTATCAGCCATGGCTCTGACCACGGCTAGTAGTGAGAGGTCTCCTCCGATTGCTGCAGTGAGAGCACGGCGCTGCACCACCCAGGCGGGGCACTGCACCAGAGTATGAAGGGCCGTGTCCACACTAGAGCCGCACTGGTGGCACACGGGAGTTGCCTCCCGTCTCGCCAGTTTGTGCAGGTATTTTCCGAAGCAACCATGCCCCGACAACACCTGCACTAGACGGAAGGACAACGTCCCGTGTCGCCTCCGTACCCATTCCTCAAGGATCGGCTGGACAGCCCCCACAGTCCAAAGACTGGGCGATTCCAGCCTCTCCTTCCATTGCCCCATTATGGCAGCCTGTGCACCACATCTTCACAACTTCAGGCATAGGGCGTCTGCCACTTTCCGCCTGGTGGTCCGCTCCTTGCCGATAGATCTCGGCGAGCACCTGGGCCTCTAAGTCCTACGCCGTCTCCAAAGATATTGTGCGGTATCCGCGTATAATAAATAAAATAATAAATAAATCATTTATTCAGGACCAAAACATTTTTACACATTGTATAAACCCGCCAAACTGTGTAACAGTTTGTCGGCGGGATTAGCGCTCGTTTTTAATTTGGTTCTTATTGCTAGTAAACATCTAACTTAAATTAAAGTGACGTGATGGTACGCACGGCCACACATCAAGCTACACAACTCCAGCACAAGCTGACCCCGCGTTGCAAGGAAAACCTATACAATGCAAGGCCAGCCCACATCGGGAACCTACAGCCCGATGCGCAGCCGTACTGTGTTACCGTGCTATTGTTCTCGTCACTTTCACAGCTATGTATGAAAATAACGAAAACAACAACACGATTAACCACATTCGCTTGCGGCAAATTCTGTGAGAAGCACATTTTTCAATTTTTTTTTTAGGGTTAATTTACTTATTCCGCCGTAAAGATTTCTTATACAATCAATTTTATTAAATAATGTGGGGGTCAAATACTTATTAGTTCTTTCACCATAATAGTTTTTAACTGGTGCTCGGACTAACTTACACTCTCTAACACGCCTTGTATTGTAAGTGTTTTGCACCCGCACCTTAAATTGATCATTATAAAACTGCTCTAAAACCACTAAGTATTTGACCTTTTCATGTACTGGGAGTACTTTACATACAGAAAAAAGCCTCTCATAGTTCTCTTTACACTTAATTTTGGTTTTAGAATGCACAAGGTATTTCATAAAGCGAATTTGCAGTGATTTGATACTGTCCAAATAACTTTTAAATGTACGACCATAGGTACTTAATCCATAGCTCAGCAGTGACTCGGCGAGGGCAAAATAGATTACTCGCAGCGTTTTCCTGCTTAACGGAGCTTTCAGAGTGTAGAACTTACTCAAAACTGATCTGAGTTTTGTGCACACTGTGTCAACCTGCGACCTCCAGTTCATATTACAGTCCACCCATAGGCCTAGGTACCTAAACTTACTGACGTATTCTAAGTTTTGGCAGGCACAGTTAGCATAACCTTCATGCAGGCATTCGTACGTATGGCCCACGATACTTATCTCCGATCTAACGACGCTTTTTGCTACTAGGTTATGCGGTGAGTGTATATGCATCACTTTAGTTTTACTTAGGTTTAGGATAATGCCGTTATCGTGTGCCCACTTCGTGATATTATCGAAGTCTGCCTGTAACACAGCTCTGGCCTCCTGTACGTTCTTCGTGGAGTATAGCAGGCACATGTCATCGGCGTACATATAGACTCGACAGTTCCTAACCACGTTACTAACGCTATTTACATGCATGATGTAGCCAACCGGACCGTACACTGACCCAGTCGGTACGCCAAGGCTGACCACGGCTTCTCGCCCAGCCACACCCGCAATGCATGTCTGCAGAGTTCTGCCGCTGAGGTAGTTTCGGAACCACACGTTCGTAGGGCCCCTGATCCCGCACTCATTCATGGCCTGGAGTAGAACGTCGTGGTCCAAGGTGTCAAATGCCTTTTTGTAGTCGATAAATAACGCCAAGACCTGGTGACCCTGGTCTAGGCTGTTATTCATGTCCTCCGAAAACTGTGATAATGCTGTTGCTGTGCTGCGGCCGCGCCTAAAACCGTGTTGTGTGTCTGACAGTAAGTTATTCTGCTCCAAGAATTCGCCAACCTGACCGACCACCGTTTTTTCTACTATTTTATTAATTACTGATAGGATTGCGATCGGCCTGTAGTTAGCGTAGTCCGAGTGCACTCCCTGCTTGTAGATGGGCCTTATTAGAGCTTTCTTAAGTAGGCTTGGATATTCCCCCCTATACAAACATAAGTTGACAAAGTGTGCCAAAACAGGTGAAATTTCTTTTTTAATTATCTTTAAGTCACTAACTCGAATACAGTCTATACCCGGCGCCTTATCACTGCTCAGCCGATCTATAGTTTTACACACATCGTTGCTGGATACTGGCTTAAAACGAAACGTTACATTACTTTCCTTCACATACTGACTTCTGTCTAATAATTTTATACTACAATTATGCTTTATATTAATAATTTCTTCTGTAAATGTGTCTGCAAATTTACTACATATATTATACATTGTATCTTTATTTCCAAAGTATCTTTTCACTATATCATCTATATTCGCTTTTTTTCTGCCTGTCCAACTATTAATTTTGTCCCAGATTTTTTTTGGGTCTCCTTTACATTTTTTAATTTCTTCCTGTCTGTATTTATTTTTTGTTTTAAATATTAGTTTATTCACTTTATTTCTGAATCGTGTGTATTCTAGTCTCTTTGTATTATTGTTAGGTGTCTCTTTCCATTCTCTAAATAACATATCCCTACGCAATAACATATTTTTCAAAACTTTTCCTATCCAAGGCTGTAACACTCGTCTCTTAGCCTTTGGCATTACAATTTTACTATTTTTATAAATATCATTAAAAATATGTTGTAACTTATCATACATAGTTATCGGACAGTCAATTGACAATAGTTGAGACCAATTATAATCTGTGATTTTTTTAGCAACAATCTTATTATTAATCACATACCGAGTGTTCGAGTCCTCACTGTCATTCCACAGTTGCGTCGCATCTAACGGTATCGAGACTCCCACCATATGATGGTCTGAGAGAGAGCACTCAATAACGAACGACATGCAGTCATGCAACAGCCGCGCGCGCACCCACACATGATCGATGCACGACACTCTCAACACACCCTCGACGATAGCTTCTCGCGTCACTTCAGTAGCCGGTATTACACACTGTAGGCCTAGTTCACACAAACAGTCTTTATATTTCGACACTAGACGGCTGTCTCTCAATCCTGACAGATTTATGTTGACATCACCTAGCATGATAATGTCCTCGTTTCCTGGGATATTCTTGATTATCTGCTCGATTTCAGAAATAAATAAATACGTATTAGTTTTCGGCGGTCTATAAACTGCAATTATATTCAGAATGGAACTGTCCATGGTGAGTTTACCATGAAGAATTTCCACTGAACATGTCTTAGTTTCTTTTGGATGGAAAATAAGATTTTCTTTAGCATAAATAAGTACTCCTCCTCCTCTTGTGTTCTCCCTTGTATTTGCAAATAAATAGTATCCCTCTATGTTATATAACAACAGCTCCTCTTTCTTAATATTGACCTCAGACAATAATAACAATTCTATCTCTTGTGAGCTATTCTTTAATAAAATTAATAATTCATCGAAGTGTTTTCTTAGCGATCCTATATTTAAATATACTGTATGTATGTATTTCTTGTTTCTAGGTATACTTTGTTCTAAAAAGGTTATATTTTTAAACCTATTATATTGACATTCCAGTGTAGCAATTGCATTAAAACGATTCACTTTTGTTTGTTGATGTGATCGCGTTGTGTATACCCTGCACTACGTGTGCGCTAACCCACAACTACATTGGTTTCAAGAAATCGCTCAATATCACGTTCGCTCCGAATTGATAGTATTTTCTTTTGCTCATCACTCTTTCTTATAAGTATTTTTCCGTCCTGTACCCATATGTACTTGTAGGACTTTTTGAGCTGGTTTTTAGTAGCCCATAAAAGGTTTCGTTTATATCTAGTTAGATTTTCATTAATATAAACACGGCTGTCATTCTTTGTGCCATAAACTTGACCATTAGTCAAGCGATTTTTTCGACTTTCAATCCACTTGTCACGAGCTTCTTTTGTTCTCAGAGTTATAACCACCGGCAGAGGTTTCTCGGAGTCAGGTTTTTCGCGGCCTACCCTCTCTGCGCGCTCAATCTGACTAGTGTCTAGCTGGAGTTTTTGAGCGACCTGGGCAACAACTTCGGCAACATCTTCCTTTTCTTTCCTCTCTAAACCAGCTAACTCCACTTTTTTCTCTTTGTCTTTCTCTTCCAGCTCATTCACTCGTTCTTCTAGCGATTTATTGCACTTTTCTAAGTATGCATTCTTGTTCTCCATTGCTTTCATCTTCTTTTCCGTAGTTTTTTGGTATTCACACAGCTTGTCGTACTTTTCGGATATAAAGTCGACTAAATCGGCCAACTCACCTAGCTTTTTTTCCATTTTGTATACAACATCCATTTTCCTATTCATATCAGCCAGGGTTGCTGCAATGTTGGATTCATCGAAACTATCCGAGCTGTGCGGAGAGATACAATCCTCACACTTTTCATTTTTGAGAGTTTTTGCTGTGACACATTTTTTATGAAACACTGCTTCACATGGTCCTTTACATTTAGCGATCTCATCTTTCGCCATCGACACAAACTTGCTGCATTTTTTACACTGCACCATTTTTTATAACTATGCAATCTAGCAATAAACGTTTAAACTTTAGCACGATTACGGTATTTAGTTAGGTTAAATGTACGCGACACAGCTCACACAGCCAACACCGAGCGCGTGCGTAAGCGAACTGTATGACCCTGACTGCCATGACTCCCTTCGGCCTCCGCAGCAGAGCCTTATTTTGAGCATTCAGGGACTCCGCCCACACCGGCGCCCCATAGAGGGGCACAGGTCTTACCTACCCCAACAACGTTTGATGTTCCATTCACAATAAAATATACCTAATACTTCATTGTTTTTGATTAAAAATCTCTCGGTTATTGATTTGAAACTGAAACAAGAGGCCATTGAAAATATTAAAACGAAGTTTTGAATTTCCGTTTCTGACCTTTCCACTGGCTAGCGATAGCCAATTAAATCGGTAATTAATATTGTTCGTAATAATCGGTAACCGGGTAACTTGATGACTTTTGATTTATTTCAAAACTTTGACTTTACCGTGAACAAATTGAATTAAAACGATCCTTTACTACTTTTTGTTCGACTGTTTTTGATGACTATAAGTATTAGCAATAAATTGTAGAAAATTGTAGGAGGCTTTTACTCGTTGAGAAAACCTCCCGCTTAGCAGTCGCGCTTGCAACCACTAGACCAAAGAGCCAGTCTCGGGCTGATATGACGACACAGACCAGTAAGCCTCAAGACGCCACATAAACAAAGTTTTTCATGAGAACTAAGTCGTAAAATGTTGCCGGGGACCGGGGACGGACGGTGCGTTATGATTGGTCGGCTCAAATGTTTGGTGATATGATTGGAGTCGCTAGCTGACGGAGTGACGTCCCGATTGGTGGCTGGGCGTAAGATATGCAGTGCTACTGCATATGCTTTGTGACCGGGGGTATCCGGCTAATAGGCGTCTAGAGGCTTACTGTCTGTGTATGACGATGATGAATAGCATTATCAAAACCGACTGAGGAAAATGTACGGCTCGATAATAATATAACATTACCTATAAACGCGAACCTGAGTCAAAACGATTTATTACCACAGAACATTTAATGATATTACGCAAGAGGGAATAACATGGTTATAAACAAACGAACTCGGGTGATTTCGATGTAACATTGCGCCTTATCGCCTCGTTAAATCCTACTGATATTTTAAATGTTTAATAACTTCTTAGGTTTTTGCGATCACTACACATTATAATAAAACAAAGTTTAACCGGATTTAATCGTTTAATTAATTTTAAATGTTTGTTGAAGTGTTACCACTGTTATGCAGTCGACTGTATTTGTGTTTGACACCTACGTAGAGATGTATAGGGGAATCACAAGTACGTCACCCATTTTCTTCAAATGTCAAGATTATTATGGGACTTAGATACGTGTACGTGAGACATTCAATGCTATGAAATTCTCTAGCAGAAGGGATGTATATTTATAGGGGAATTACACGTAACCCTGTTTTTTCAAATGTCAATCAACATACTATTACGTGGCTTGACTCTCACGATAGCTCCACCTCGGAACGCCAAAACACCGCCATTTGATCATGAGTGTCAAATCTTGAAGTCAAATTTTGATGCAATGACAGCCTATGGATTTTCCGGGCCAGCCATAATCCACTACGTCACGCCATTTGGCATCACGCTATTCTGTTCGTTAATGAAAAACTCACACCCATTTCCGTTCATTCCGCTCGAAGACGTTGTCTGTGGACGTCGCGTCGTTGTGCCTAAATTATTTGGAATGATAGTGTGTGGGGTACAAAATTGGCGTCTATCCATTTCTGCTTCAGTCGTTTAGCTCCACGCCAATTGGCGCGATCGTGATAGCTCATCAACTCAGCCTATCGCAGTCCACTGCTGGACATAGGCCTCTCCCAAGTTGCACCACAACACTCGGTCCTCTGCCTTCCGCATCCAGTCCCCCCCAGCCACGTTTTTCAGGTCGTCGGTCCACCTGGCGGGGGGGCGCCCTACGCTGCGTTTGCCGATTCGCGGTCTCCACTCAAGGACTCGTCTGCTCCAGCGGCCATCGGTCCTTCGACAGTCAGACAGTCATTTCTCTAAAGCCGTGATAGCTCAGCTTTAGAGAAATGACTGAGCTTTACCGACTTGCGGTACCATTTAGGCAACAGCCTAGGTGGTACTAGTTGTTATGAGTAAAGGTAATGGGCCTTTAGCTCGTTTCGCCATCCTATACTATAAAAAAAAGATTCTCTTGTAGAAACGTGTCACTGCGTCTTTAAACGAAACATCTGTGAAGCTGCTTCTCGAGATGTCATTGCTCGAAAAGATGCGCAATTTATCTCTTCAAAGTATTAGCGATAGCTTGTCGAATGTGTGAACAAATGATTAAAATGTTGTCGCGTAGCTCTCTAGAACAACAGTTACTTGTTATTTAGTAAAGTAGTTGATGGTCTCTGCGTAGCTCCCTATGATTTCGAGAACACTTCTAGTGAATTTGAAGAAAAGCGTAAAATTTTATGTAGTTAGCCATATTAATTTTATTTTTATTAATAAGAAAAAAGTGCCACACCTTTATTAATTCATTAAATTCCTGTTTGCTGTTGTGTACTGCCACTATTTGAGCAGATGGACTATATCTTATTTGTTAATACAGCACGTAGTCTATCTGTGTACTACATCCAAATACGTTCGGCCGTTTCAGCGTGATTGAAACACAGACAAACCAACAAAAAACATTCATACTTTCTCATTTTATAATATTAGTAGGATTTAAAAAAAATATTACAAACGATAAAAAATTTGAATTGCACTGGCGAAAGTTTTGTGAACGATAACGTAGCGCAAGCCACACAAAACGCGGGCGGGAGGAGCGCGGGATCCGCGCGTGTCTCCCACTACTACAGTGCGCGTAAATGTACTTTGTGAGTGCGCGGGCGGCACGTGTCGGGAGCGGGTGTAGCATTAATGACATTCGACGTAATATACGTATTCATAGAGTAACTTTTTGTACGTATTCACCAATAGGCATTCATACACAGAGCGCCGCGCCGCCCGCCGCCGTGCCGCGCTGTGTGAACACAACAAGCAGTGCGGCCACGGAGAACTTTCTTTTCTTCGTGAGTGCTCACGCAAGCAACACGACCCGACCCGCACCCGCGCTGTGTGTGACTTGCGCTTTATCTATAAGAACGTGCTTATAAATTAAAATCATGCTTATTAAACAATTAATATTACCGGTATGAATAATAATTCAGATTATCTTAACGTTCCAAGTACTCTCATCCCTATTGCTAATTGCGGAAAGCGTCTTAGCAGAAATGTATTTAATTAAAACGCTTGTATAATGCCATTGTCTTATTAATTATTAGTGTTTTCTTCCTCACATTATATTATTCATCCCGATTTTTCGAACCTTCCACTTTTTCTGCAATTGATTTTAGGTTAATTGTAGCTTGCTTCTCAGTAAGCAATTAGAAATCAATGTTTTTTTACTATGGCATGAATTATGAGACGAAAATATTTTGATTCTCTTAAAAAAATTACACGAAAAAATACTCTAGAAGATCTTAGAGTAATTAGACTCAGAGTGATAATTTCAATTAAAGTTTCGCTCAAAGTTGAAGTCAAAAAACTAACAATAAGTGTCCGTAAGCGGCACGTAAAATTATTAATTTATTTACAGAAGCGCACGAATATTGTACCTACGAACGTAGTCTTTTAAGGTCAACTTGAAATGGCTTCACTCCACGCGCGACTATTGAGGTTCTAAGCCTAGTTATTCTAAGGCTAAGATGATGCAAAAAAAAAAAACCTACATAAAGGTGCCATATTACTGCGGAACTACAAAAAAATCTATTTGTATTTTCAAGGAAACAGATAGCAACAAGCGTCAATAACAAATCAAGCTAGCTTCAATGATAAAGCTAATCATGCGTAAGTACCGCTAAAGAGTGAAATTGCCGTGTCTGTGTTTCTCGATAAGTATAATCTAGTGGTTTTCAAGACTGGAATGAATGGGTTTTGACTGGGCAAGCATAGTAAGCCAATGCACGCCACTGGCAAGCATGTAACATCGTCGACGGCACCATCGCTTAACATCAGGTGAGGTGGCGGTCAAACGCAAGTACTTTTAGAAGAAAAAAATATTAAAAATAAAAACTGTCCCGATTTTTTGCACCTTCCACTTTCCCTGCAATTGATTTTAGGTTGTTTCTCAGTAAGCAATTAGAAATCCAAGGTTTTAGCTATAACTACTAACGGCCAAAATTAATATCCAATCTATCTACGATTTACCCTACTTGAGATCGAAATTTTACATATGTTGTATGGAGCTTATGTCAAATTCCTATCTCTAGTAGGGCAAATCGTGGATAGATTGGATATTAATTTTGGACGTTAGACTAACACGATGCAAATCCTAAATAAAGGCGCCATTCTACTGCGGAACTCTTTAACTCTATAAAATCTGTATTTTCAAGGAAGCCGATAGCAACAATTAAGCTTCAATTACAAATAAATCTTTAACAACCTTGACTACCTAAACCAATTAATTTCAATCAATAAACACGAACATAATCCAATAAAAGGTCGCTTTTCCAAGTGCTAAGGCCAAGATCACATTAGCATCAAATGAAATGGTGCCATAAAACTTCTTCATCTGTAAACAACACACGTGAGTACCTGCCCTAATTTGGAACGATTGACGTAAACTGGTAACAAATAAATGGGGTATGAATATCAGTTGATTGGCTATCAAAACGATATGGATTAGACATTATCAATCAAGTATAAAAGTACCTGTTTGTGTGGCATAAAGTATACCTATTCTCAATCTGATTTGTAACCTACTTCAAAAAAAAGGAGAAGGGTCTCATCATCATCATCATCATTTCAACCGAAAGACGTTCACTGCTGGACATAGACCCCCCAAGCATCGCCACAACGACCGGTCCTGCGCTTTCCGCATCCAGCGGATTCCCGCGACTTTCACCAGGTCGTCGGTCCACCTTATGGGGCGCCTTCCCACGCTGCACCTTCCAGTACGCGGTCGCCACTCCAGAACTTTACTGCCCCATCGGCCATCCGTTCTGCGAGTAATGTGCCCCGCCCACTGCCACTTAAGTTTGGCAATACTTCGGGCTATGTCGTTTACTTTCGTTCTCCTGCGAATCTCCTCATAAAAAGTTCTCAATTCGATTGTATTTTTTTTGGCATTCAGAAAGGATCATTCGGTGATAATCTGATGAAGATCTACGGAGATAAAGAAGGGAACTCTTCAATGGATCAAAAAATGATGATTAAATGATTGGATAATGCAAATCATCGGGGATTGCAGCAATTGCTTGTCTTTCTATTGTTAATGCCACTAAAAATAGAAAAATAAAATATTCTATAAAAAAGTAAAAACTGACTTCAAAAGGAATACAATAATTTGTGTGAAATAGTTTAGGAAGTAGGTGCCATACCTAGGTGCCAATGTTTCTTAAATCAAACCGAATCCATGGCATCTACTTCCTCAACTGTTTCACACATATTATTTTATTCTTTTTGAAGTCGGTTTCTACTTTTTTTAAAGTTTATTTTACCGTCTGCTATTTGAGATTTAATTAATTCAGCAAACTAGAAGGGTATAACAGAGTTTTATTGGGATTTTTCTGTCAAGAAAACTTACTTCTCAGTAGCAGTCCGGAGTCAGGAAGTTGGCGGTGCTTACACTCTCGTGCGTCGAAGACCACGTAAAGCCGTTGGTCCTGTGCCTTTATTTTTTTGCCGAAGGGAAAACTTTGTCACTATAATACGTCCCGCGCAGATGGCTAGTGTCAGTTGGGATTGGCCACCGCGACCGAAAATCGGCCGGGGGGACATTATTATTAATTACAGAGTGTATCGCAAGATCTACGAGGTTAAACTGCACTAGGCGCGTTCAGTCCTTGGATGGGTGACAATTTCGTTGCACATCGAGACCCCTCCGTGCCTCGGAGAGCACGTTAAGCTGTTGGTCCCGGTTGCCATACGAATAACTATGACAGTTGTTACGGGTAGTCAGAAGCTCGAAAGTCTGACAACTGGTCTTATCTTAGGATGTCGGTATTACTTATCTATTCAAGTCTAAACACATAAAATATTCTTTTTAACCGACTTCAAAAAAAAGGAGGAGGTTATGTATTCGGCAGGTTTTTTTTTCATGTATGTACACCGATGCTCCGAGATTTCTGGGCCGATTTGCGTGATTGTTTTTTTATTTGGTAGAGGAAGCCCGCGCCGTGGTCCCATATAAATTTTATTGACTTAGGTTGAGTAGTTTTTTAACCAGCTTCAATAAATCAGTTTATTTTAGCTTCGCCTACCTAGATGATCTACTAATAGTTTAGTTTTTCTGTGAATTATCAACTAAAAAGTATGTCATAAAAACTTTTTAACAAAAAATAAAACCGACTTCAAAAACCTTAACTAATGAAGTCGGTTATAAAGTAAAAAATAATACTTGTATGTATTTCAAAATCTTAACATCAACCAACATTTTGAAGGCGGCGCGTGATTTTCATGTATGTTCGCATCAACTGTTTCTTACTAGATAAGCGCTCGACAGTATATTATATTTACATGACGCAAAGGGACAGTCACGCACCGCCTTCAAAATTTTGGTTGATGTTAAGATTTTGAAATACATACAAGGAATATTTTTTACTTTTTAGTTAAGGTTTTTGAAGTCGGTTTTATTTTTTGTTAAAAAGTTTTTATTTAATACTTTTTTACTATCTTTCTTCTGCCAAATGCTTTCGTTTGTGCAGACTTATAGCTAGCCATGTGAAACCTTTTCTAACCTTTTCTTTTAGGGCTTAAGCCCTAGGTATAAAGGTCGGCATTAAATTAGTGTACACGTACAGCTTTTTCTAGTATAGGTAAACGTAAAGGTGGTTATTCACCGGGAGCATTCGCGTGCACCTGAACATCAGTATACGGAGCGACTGCTATCAGACCCGCGCAACCCAGTTACTGGGTAATACCGACATCCTAAGGTTAGACTAGTTGTCAGACTTTCATCAGGCTGCACCCGTAATGACTGCCATAGATATTCATATGGCAAATATTTACTTTATTCGTGCTAAATAAATCTAGTTATTTTTCAGCCTACAGACAAAACTTAAGGACAAAATTAAAGGTCTGTCTGATAAAATATTTTATCACCAAGCCTTTTTTTAGCAACCCTTTTGGATAATATTTGTCTAGTTAATAAAGTTTGAAACAAGAGCCGATGTAAATTTAACAAAGGTCTCGAAGTCATTCTGTAATAAGTGCTACAAAACAAATCTTCAGTTGCTTTGTTTATCCAGAATTTCATGAAGGTCTCTTCGTTACTTCTCAAAATATAATGTATAAAATTACACTTTCTAAAGTCGCTTATTTATTTAATCTTGATTTTGCTTTACATGCAACGCAAACAGTGATACTTGCATTGCTGTGTTTCGGTCTGAAGGGTACGGGCACCCGTTGCCGGTGAAATTACAATCACATGAGACTTTCCATCTTCATGTCTCAGTTTGGCCAACCGACTTGCGGTACCATTTAAGCAACAGCCTAGGTGGTATTGCAGTTGTTATGGACAAAGGTAACCGCTTAACATCAGGTGTGCCTTTAGCTCGTTTCGCCATCCTATACTATAAAAATAACTTCTGTTTTGAAAGAAAGAAAGAAAGAAAGAAAAATAGTTTATTGTCACAGTTAACGACGCGCATCATTTAAAACACAGTGATAAACACAAGCAGGCAACTGATAGGTGGGGTTACACAGAAAGTAAAAACAAAAGACACATAGGTAGAAAATTAAGAAAGGACAGTTGATACAAAATATAAGAAAAGTATAGTTGACCGCATGACAGTGGCAACACCCGAGTCTGAAAATGGTAATGGTCTTTATCCATCCCTACACTGTGAAAGGCTCGATACCAGAATGTTTGCTCAACTAAACACCTAGACATCAAATCCATGGTCATAATCACTAAGGACACTACAACAACCAACAACCAACTGTACTTAGGCATTATGTCAGTACAATAGCTACTGTATCTAATATTAGCCACACAATACGACATTGCGACAATGCGCACGCGTCGTAAAAGGCCCGCCAAAACCGACGCGTCCCAATATGGCGGCACATCTAATTAATTTGGAGTGTTTTCCGCGTGTTAATGAGTAGTGGGCTATTATATAATAAAATTGTTTGTATTGTGTACGTGTTTTGGGTTGTTTTAGTGTTATTACGAAGGGCCGTGGCCTTTCTTCTTTGAGCCTGTTATTTTCCAGGAGGAGGCCTCAGAACGTGTTCGGAAGAGGGCCGATTTCGCTCAGTTACGAAGGCAACCGCGCAAGGGCCAGATTGATCGAAATGCCGCATCCCCCGAAACCACAAAACGGCAGGGGAACCTTCGAGATCGTGGATGCTTAGAGTTAAGCGACTCAAGGCGTCTATTAAGTGACCCTGGGAAGGACTGCAACACGTGGTGGTCTCATACTGCTATTGGGGAAACATTATCGTTTCCCCGGGACTTGCCAAAGGCGTAGCACTGGAGGGGCACCAGCGTGGTACACTGGAGTTCCCGGAGCTCCTCTATTTTGTGCTGAGGATAGCCGTCGTATGGTTTTAGTCGCTAAGAATCCGATGTACCCCTCCGCCTTACCCAGATGGAGGGTTTTCATGAGGAATTCCACCCAAAAACAAAAACAAAAAGGCTGACCTCGGTAATAATACGAAAAACTTACTGAAGACTGTCTCGTTGGTCTAGTGGTTGCAAGCGCGACTTCTGAGCGTGGGGTCCTGGATTCGATTCCATGGTCGGGCAAAGTGTTATTGGGTTTTTTCATTAGGAAATTCTCAGTAGCAGCCCAGAGTCTGGATTTGTGCCCGGTCAATGGCAATAGGCTCGCCCCCTATTACATGGGACTATAACATAACTTATATATAACGTACTATATCTTCTCATGGGTGTCGTAAAAGGCGACTAAGGGATTCACCAAAGGATGGGCAGCAGCGTTCTCTGAGTATTTAACCAACCAACTGCGATCGCCAACCCGCCTGCCAAGCGTGGCGATTATGGCATATCCCCCCAATATATGCTTGGGGGAGGCCTGTGTCCAGCAGTGGATGTCTTACGGCTGAAATGATGATGATGATGATGATAACATAACTGGCGAAATGTGGGTGTATTATTACACCTCTGCCTACCCCTTCGGGGAAATACAGGCGTGATGTTATGTTATGTTAAATCTACATTTTGGATATCGGTGACCCTAAGTTTTTAAGTTGCGAAGTTTGATGACATTTGCTCTTTGCTCCGTAAAAGATGCTGATATTCAGTTGTAATAGCAGCCATCTCATGTTTGACAGAAGGCTCATATCTCATTTAAAAAGCCATTATAACTGGATCCACGACATTTCTTACGTCATTCCTAAAAGTATTTTGATCTCTCCACAAAATCTGTGAAAATCTATCAATTCCAATAAGTGGGTTAATGTTATGAAAATAAATAAAGGTCAACCTGTCCTACTTTAATTGGCGCGTCCCAGACATAGTTTGCCAAAAACCTGTGACTAAAATTATCATAGTTATCGCAATGGGTACATCATTATCCGTAATTCTTGGTGTATTTTTGGATCCTCGACCTTCGTTCACCCTGCTTATAATTCCACAGCATTCGCTGTTGTCTCGAAAAGGGGCGAGGCACGTGATGATTTTGTGAAATAGAAATGATTTTGGTAGACTTGGTAATAGAATCAAGATTAGGTGTGGTTTTGATTGATATGTGCATCGACCATACAGCCCAATAGACACCTATTATTGTTGTTGTGCGATAAGACCGCCCATTGTGCTTACATAATCTTTCTGTAAACTACTGTCTTTGTTTTTGTATGGTGTGTGTACAATAAAGAATATAATAAATATGAAAATAAATAAACAAAAATATAATGCGTACAATAAATTATGTGAACTAGCTGAGGCAACTGCAATCCGATTGGCCCTACCAAGACGGCTATTGGCTAATCACTTACGCGAAAGTTTTGGCGGCTCAGATAAGTGGTCGAAACTGAATTGTCGTTTTCACGTGCGAATACTGGCGAACTACATTAGTGAAATTTCATAGATGTGTTAACAGACATCGGTCGCTTGTTATAAGGCGTCTATGGGGTGTTGGTCAATGGATATGATTGTTATTCTACTTTCGAAAGTACGTGTGATTAATGTAATAGAACGAAAAAAAAGAAGATTAGGAGGCTCAGATTTAGTAGTGTACGGTTGACCGCACGTCAGTGGTAACAGTTTAATATTGACAGCTTTTTTATTTCGTAAGCAGTAAGGGTGGTTATCTAATTCAAGTGTTAACACTTTCATGAGTCGACTGTACGTTTAATACATACTGAAATGGTAGGAAAAGAATCCTTTGTTGAAAAGTGTTTTCTTACTTGAAGTTTTTTATTAATAATGAATACTGAAGTTACGAGTAGCATAGCCACGTTCTTAAACGTCTAACTGAAATCTATATGAGCAAGGCCACAGGCAATGTTCAAACAATTCCAATAAATAACTTTAATTATTTTCTATACCTAACGAAAGCTCGTAGATACAACATTTTAGTGATAGTTTGGGCAAAATTTAAATATTTAAAGTACTTTCTCTCTATGAAGGACCGCAATAGGGCAAACTGTATATAAACAGCCTGTGTTACTTTCCAGCCCAAAATAAAAAAAAACACGTGAATCCATTGCTCTGTTGCTGCGTGAAAAAGGAACAAACCAACACATTCTGTATATAAGTAAGCTATGTTACTTTCCAACCCATCAACTATACGCGTTAATCCGTTGCTCAGTTGATGCATAAAAGAGGAACAAACAAACAAACACACTTTCACATTTATATATTAGTGCGATTTTTACTATAGTTAGGATATAAGTAAAAACCTTTATCCTTAAGTTTTACTATAGTATATTATATGAAATATAACATAACATAACATAATATCACGCCTGTATTTCCCCGAAGGGGTAGGCAGAGGTGTAATAGTACGCCCACATTTCGCCAGTTATGTTATAGTCCCATGAAATAGGGGGCAAGCCTATTGCCATTGACCAATTGGTATGAAATATATGTATAATAATATCTAATGTTTGTGCAATAAGTAGGGCAATCGGTCACGAAAGAGGTCTGTTATCACGTTTCAAGGATTCACCTTCACGTCAAAACATTTGATTGTTAGCTGAAGGGATGGGCGAGAAATAGTTTTGTTCCCATTTATATTTTATACAGCTTCCACTCAAGCTTATTGGTTTCTATATTTGTGTGAAATTATTTGTATGTATAAAACGTTATATAACATGTTGATCTGTATTCGTGCCATATTTAAGGAGGTGAATATACCACTGATACTGAACACGTTACACGAATCAATAAAAAAAGACGTGTGGTACTCGGAGACTGCCGCGGTAAAGCTATTGCATAGCATTTTTTATGTAAATACAAAGAGGAGGTGCCCTAACGCCGAAACTCTAAGCAGAAATGAGTCACCAGATTGCGGGGCGAAGAGGGGGATTACGCATGCGCAGTAACGCCGATACCACCAATGCCACCTAGAGGCGATTTGCAGAACTAAAGAGACAAGCGTGATATTTCAAAAAATCATTAAAAGTTCTGCTATTCATCGATAGATGGCAAAACTAAAAAGTATCACCGCTGTGCCGGTCGGAGTGAGGAGTGTTAGGTTATTTTCGTTACGGAATTTCTGGATTCGGTCTCCACGCTCAAAGCCCGTGATAGAAGCTATGCAATAGCTTAAGCGCAGTAACGCCGATACAACCAATGCCACCTAGAGGCGATTTGCAGAACTAAAGAGACAAGCGTGATATTTCAAAAAGTCATTAAAAGTTCTGCTATTCATCGATAGATGGCAAAACTAAACCGGTGCCGGTCGGAGTGGGGGGTGTGCACAGTGCTAAACTTTTTTTTTTCTTTATGTACCTATTTGTAAACAAACAAATTCCCTTCGTATGACCCGTGCGACACAAAAACGATGCGTGTGAAACCACCAAAACAATTGGCAGGTATTTTCACCCATTAACAATGCTGCAGATCACTTATTTTCAGAGTAGTTAGGGATTTATTCTCAAACCCTCGCCATGTTTCTAAGTGAAATTTTGGGAATTAAATAATCGTAGAATTTTCCAAGTATTTTTAGATGACTAAGCACATTATTTATCACCTGCTCTAGAAATATGGCACGATTACAGATCAAAATCTTGTAGGTAATCGTTATTGCCTACTTGTCTTTTTTATATTTAAACTAGCGAACCCGGCAGACGTCATCCTTCCCGGAAAAGCAGCGCCACATCATTAAAATCGTACTTGCCGTTTAGAAGATCAGCGATATACCGACAGCAGCGCCATCTACCGGTCTTATTGTGTTTTCAAACTATCCAGGAACCCGTTGAAATATACACACAAAATTTCATCCAAATCGGTCCAGCCGTTTAGGAAGAGTTTGGTGACAAACACACGTACAGAAGAATTATGTTATATTAAGATTTTGTAGTTTTTTTTTTTCTAAAGAGCATATTTATTTTAGTTTTTAACCGGTGATGTGTGTATTATATTGCGCTGTGTTTCGCGATTTCAGGGTTGGTCTCATAGTAAAAGTTGTTTATAATGATGATTACTATGAGCCCTGAAGAGGTTTTCAGTTATAGTTATTTCAATAACACCCCTCCTTCTGGGGCAGTCGGGTAAAAATATTAGCTAATGCGGTTGAAAAAATCAACTGAGCTAAACTGAACTAAAGTGGGTTATCGAGTAGCGGGGAAAACTATCCAAATCCAATTTATTGCGGAGCCTTGTATACAGATCACAGTGTATGAATGCCGTCATGTTTCAAACTACCATTATAACGAAACGCACTATGAAAATATCCACGACGCTTTGGTCAGCAAGGTCGCAAATTTACGGATATTTTTGAGAAGCTATTCGTTAAATACTGTACAATGAAAAATTTGAAAAAAATTATGTGAATTACCAAGTAAATTATTTTCATACAATCAAATCTTATACATAAAATAAAAACAAAGACAAAGACATTTATTGCTCAAACTGTGTACATAAATGTAAATATTTATCAAAGTTGTTGATACCACGGTATATACATATACGTGGGACACTCAGAAAGTTTTGCGAAACTAAAAAAAATTGTTCTATACGTACATATATTTTTATCAAATCTTTTCAAAGTACTTTCCACCAGCCTCTATACAAAGATTCATGCGCCTAAACCAGTTTTCAAAACACTTTTTCCAGTCCGCCGCAGACACCTCGTTTACAGCCTGCTCGAACGCAGCCAGCGCATCTTCCGGCGACGAAAATTGTATCCCTTTGAGCTGATTTTTTATTTTTGGGAATAAAAAGAAGTCACACGGTGCTAGATCAGGGCTGTAAGGAGGGTGACCCAGGAGTTTGACTGGCCTGCTGTCCAGGAAGTCCCTCGTTTTGAGTGCGGTGTGCGCAGGTGCATTGTCGTGGTGGAGCAGTAGCCCGCGGAGCCCTGTGTTTGGTCGCTTGTTGCTTATAACAGAGAAAACTTCTGGCAAACATTTGGTAGTATACCATTCGGCATTAATGCTTCTTTGATCCCGTAAGGGAATTGATACCAAGTGGCCAGTCAAATTAAAAAAGCTAGCGATCAAAATCTTACCCCCGCTTCTAGATCGCTTCACTTTGGTAGGCGTTGGCTCATTTTGAAACACCCAAACAGTCGACTGGCGCTTGGTTTCTGGGTCGTATTGATAAATCCAGGACTCATCACCTGTAACGATGTCGTAAACACGCCGAGACGAGCCTGCTTCAAATTTGTTAAGAATATCACGGCACCATTCCACCCGGGCCTGCTTCTGAGCATCGGTGAGGTTGTGCGGCACCCAGCGTGATACTATCCTCCTCACGCGAAGATGGCTGTGTAGAATCTCGTGAACGCTTCCCGATCCAATCTTCAATATGTGTTGAATCTCCTGATATGTAATTCGCCTATTGTCTTGGATTAAATTTTTCACTGCTAGCACGTTTTCTTCGGTAACAGCCGTCAAAGGGCGACCGCTTCTTTCGTCATCCCCCAAAGTTGGTCGACCGCACTTGAATTCGTTATACCAACGATACACGGTTGCCTTGGAAGGGCCTTCATCCATGAATGCCATTTGAAGTCTATCGTACGATTCATCCGGTTTCAGGCGACACTTGAAATCGTATAAAATCATAGCTCTAAAATGTTCCCGGCGCAGATCCATATTTCAGTGAGACACAATACTTTGAATTAACTCGCAAAAAATGTGGAGGGAAATTTTGAAATTGGAACTTACTTATTTTTACTTATAAATAATCATATTTTCGAAAAACATTATAACTGGCCAGTCTCCCATATATAAAAACTTTTTTTCGCAATACTTTCTGAGGGGCCTGGTATATACAGTACGGTCATTGTTATGAGTGTTATGATATGACTAAGAAGTTATAACTTTTAATGAACATCTCAGTATTTATTAATGAAGTTAAGAGTTAAACAGAATTATTGAGTTAAATTAAAGGTTATAACTTTTAATCACCACCCTATTAGGGTGTAGCAATAGTAGGTACAGACTACTACAGACTATGAAGTCTGACACTACAATAATATATTTAAATATTTAACTTATTACTATCAGTTTATAACAAAATATTCATTTATAGTATAAAATACTTTTTGAATTAACCACTTTTTTAAATAATTGAAAAAAAGTGCTTTTATCCTGCTTTTGATAAAATAATGGTTTCTTAAGGAATTCACCGATTTATTTTTTTCTAATTAATTATTGCTGCCTAATCATGAAACGAAATGTTCCATTTTAATATTATTCGATATCTTGATATCAAAACATTAAAAACTTAAAACTTAAATTTATGACTTACTTATGACTTAAGGTGAATGCTACAGGATAGCCCGCGAAATTCAAAATTTCTTGTTTTTTTTGCAAATTGTAGTTGTATTTCGCGTTGTGTATAAATCGAAATATGATATGCGGCAGTAATAACAATATATCTATTGAATGATACACATAAAAAATATAAACCTAGCTCTATAAGCTCTACAAGGTCAAAAATCGATAATTTGATCGTAAATGAATATTATCGAGCTCGTACGGGTTATAGAGCTTAGTTAATATTTTTTATGAGTATTATTCAGTAGATGTATTGTTATTATTTCCGTCAATCATATTTCGACCGATATACAACAAGAAATAAAGCTACAATTCGCAAAAAACGCCAGAAATTTTGAATTTCGCGGGCTACCCTGTAGCATTCACCTTAAATGTTCCTATAATATTGTAAGAGCGCGAAGCATGGTCGACGAGGCAAGAAAGAGATGAAACTATTCAAGACGAACAGCACCATCACTTTTAAGTTTGCTCAAGGTCTACGGCGTACCCAAGCACCATCTTTTTATGAAAGTAGAATGAGCATAAGTGGGTCATTTTAGGTGATAAACGCGACATTATTTCACACGTAACAAAGTAACAAAACTTTCCTACCGCACATGTGACGCACTTTCCATCGAGCGGGGAAACTTATATCATGAATCATGTTTATACTTCAAGTATATTACTACCATGTCAAGCTTAATTTGTTGGGATAAAGTGTTATATGTATGGTATGCAAAATAACATACAGTGTATGTTGTTGTATGTCATACACGTCATTGGTAACAGTTTGACCTAGACAGCCTCTATATTTTGTAAGCAATAGGGATGGTTTTCATAATTCAAGTGTTACTACTGATGTGCGGTCGACTTTAAACTAACGACCAACCGGGCCAGCTACTATCAATTAAATTTATTATATTACGAAAGTTGTATCATCATCATCATCATCATTTCAGCCGAAAGACGTCCACTGCTGGACATAGGCCTCCCCCAAGCATCGCCACAACGACCGGTCCTGTGCCTTCCGCATCCAGTGGATTCCCGCGACCTTCACCAGGTCGTCGATCCACCTTGTGGGGGGCCTACCCACGCTGCGCCTTCCAGTACGCAAAAGTTAGTTTCAGTACGCGAAAGTTGTATGTGTGTTCGCAAAGAGTAACCAAGCTTTAGTTAGAGTTTGTCCATCTGAGTGTGCTGTGCATGTGCTGTGTATAAAAACGCAAAACTCTATGTTTTGTTACGTTTTTTTTTTAATGTTGCCGATGTATATAAACATTCCTACTGTAATATAAATGTATATATGGGGTGTTCAATAAAGAATAAGAATGTTGTACGTTGATAACTGAGACATTTTTATTTTTTTTTCATTCTCTCTTAAAAACATTTGCAGTGATCCTGTGTACTTCACTTTTGTGGTTGTGAACTACAAAAAACAACAGCATATTTCTGCAACCAAACAATATCACTGACTAAAAAAGGTTTTCATAGAACTACTCGCTGATAACAACATAACAATATAACGTAACATAACACAACACAACAACAACATAACAACACAACTGCTGTAGCTGTTATAACATAACTGGCGAAATGTGGGTGTACTTTAGACCTCTCCCTTCGGGGAATACAGGCGTGATGTTATGTTATGTTGTGTGACTAGCTAACGCCCGCGACTTTGCTCCCTCGGTATGTCGATAAAAAGTGTCCAACCTGGACCTTGGACTGTGTGCCCAAATCTGTTCAGCCCTTCAACGTGATTAAAGGAAAAACAAACAAACATCCGTTCTTTAATAATTTCTAAGGTTTTCGCGATCACTACACATTATAATAAAACAAAGTTTAACCGGATTAAATCGCGTATATTATTTAAATTGGTATTCCTGACGTTTGACCACATATGTTTATGTTTGCACTATTTTTAATATTTGTTGCTAAACAACATAGTATGCACTATAATCTGACCAAGTTTGACGCTGGTTCGTATTACCGTTTTGAAGATAGAGCAGGAACAAAAACGTTGATAAAATTGCATGATTTTAGAGGTTTCTTGTATGGTCCCTTTAGTTTTTGTATTTTTTTAGTTTTTAGTATTGTTCGTGATAGGCACCATAGTAACACATATTCTGTGAACATTTTAACTGGTTATCTATTACCGTTACAAAGATACAGCCCTGTGACAGACAGACGGACGGACGGATGGACGCACGGACGGCGTAGCGAGAGTAATAGGGTCCCGTTTGGCACCCTTCGGGTACGGAACCCTAAAAACAGACCATACGTCAGTTCTCTTTAAAAACAAGCAAGTCAATGTAGTTTTAATATTCTTTTGCTAACCTTGCAATGTATTTCATCAAAGTATAATATGAACAACTAGAATTTATTTTTCCTTTGTAAAAATAAGTCTAGACAATAAAAAACCGGCCAAGAGCATGTCGGGCCATGCTCAGTATTATAGGGTTCCTTAAGTAGGTCTAATTACAAACGAATCAAATCGAATATTAATCATGGCTATTTTAGTTTTTGCAATAATCGGCAGCATTCACGACTCAGTGTGTTAGTAGCGCCATCTAGCGATAAATTCAAGAAGCCAAATTTAAGAAGTTATGGCATTTCAAAGTTACTTTTTGTGATTTTTTCAAATAAAAAGTAGCTAAAGGAGCATTATTTGCTATTTATTTGATAATTTTTCTCTAAGGACAATGACCTTTGAACTAGGACGTTTTAAGTATTTTTCAGTTTTCTCTCTATAACTCAAAAAATTATAATCACATTATACTCGAAATAATTTTAAAAGAGAGTTTTCACAAAGTTCTATCAATGTGGAAGATTATAAGTTTCTACATTGCATAGTTTAGAAATGGCAGGGGGGGGACACATTGCAAGCCACTTTGGCGGGCTATATTTCGCAGATGGTACACCTGATAAAAAAGTGGTGTATGAAACATTACCTTCATTTTAGTAGACCTATTCAATGATACCCCACACGAAGGGGTGCAGCGAAAAAAAAATTTTCATCCCCATTTCACATGTATGGACGCCACCCCTAAAATACGTAAAAACGATTTTTTTATTCTTTTAAAATTGAGATCTATATGTAGACTATTTTTCAACAAAATTTCATTTACTTATGTTAATAACTGTAGAAGTTATTAAGCTGTAAAGGATTAGGACAGACGGACAGACGGACAGACGGACAGACGGACGGACATGAAGAAACTATAAGGGTTCCTTGTAGGACTTCGGAACCCTAAAAACACCTATCTTGACTCGTGCTTTAATAGAGGTATCCATAAACACGCAGCTAAGGCCAATAAAAAGCCTTAATAAAAGCCTTTGTAGGAATAATAGCCAGAAAAGATCGGACGAATAAAAAATGGCGGACGGAATCTCGCTAAGAAAAGATTGAAGCACTTGGTTTTTTCTAAACCCAATATAATTTCGACAGAATTTTAACACACAAGATATATATTGTTATTTCATTTGTGACACTACGACAATGACTACCGTCACACGAGATTTGTTGCGTAATCGCGGTTTTTTGTCTTACTATGGGTGTGAATGTGTGCGTGCCAGCCCTATCTTACTAAGAGTGCTTCACTTTTTGTTTACCGAGATTCCGTCCGCCTTTTAATAAAAAAGGGTCCAAGCTAAAAAGTTGATAAAATAGGTTTCCCGGTAAGTTGTAACGTAAAGGAAAATAAATGTAAAACAAAGTTTAACCGGATTAAATCGCGTATATTATTTAAAAGTCAGGGAAACCAATTTAAATAATATACGCGATTTAATCCGGTTAAACTTTGTTTTATTATAATGTGTAGTGATCGCGAAAACCTAAGAAGTTATTAAAATAAATGTAGATACAGTGTAGGCAATAAACCTAACTTAACGTCCTGTTGACCGTACGTTAGTGGTAACAGTTTGACCTTGACAGCGTCTTTATTTAGTAATTCAAGTGTCACCCCTGATGTACGGTCGACTGTACAGTGCAATTTAATGCAAATAAATAATATCTATGATGAAAACGAAATAATAATTGCACAGTTTCGTCTTATTACACAAACATATAACATGCTTCCATGCTATGTACTTGTATTCTTAGAAAAACATGTTTGCTCTTTATAAACTTTAAAAGAAATAAAAGTTTTTTTTTTATATTTAATATCTGTAAAGAAAGATGCTTATCATCTTGGTCTTCCTGTGACCACGAACGCTGCTAAGCTTTCGAAACGTCAGAAATACCATTTTAAATAATAATAATGTACGCGATACAATCCGGTTAAACTTGTTTCATTAAAATATGTAGTGAGTGAGTGATCGAACCTACGCGCCAACTCGTCCGCGCGAGTTTCTTTTTCTATATTCAAACTTTGAAAAAAAAATGCTCATTCAGCCTTTATAATGATAAATATCGTGTACCTAAAAACACCTAATTTATTTTAAAGCGTGTAACTACTTAAAAACCCTCACTAGCATAATTAAAAAAAGAAATGACCAGCAATTTCTTTATAGAATAATACAACAACAGTACACAATTATATACAATTATTAGTCGTGTTGAAAATTGCTGGCGTGTTGCGTGTCGAACGATGAATGATTGATTGATTGATTTGATTGTTGCGTGTTTGTGGCGTACGTGAAAAAGCCGGTTGATGTATTCTTTTTTTAAATAATGAAGCAATTTCCGAGCAATTGGGAGAAAAAATCACACACCAATACTTTCTGTGCGGCAGTTGTACTACATGTAATATATCTGTCAGTCGCAATAATGCCTATTGATATGGCAGCCCAGCCTTTTTGCGATCTTCGCCAGGACGGCTTAGTAATATGGTCCTGTGGCCACCTTTTTTGTACGTATCCCTAAAAACGGTGAACACAATAGATAAACCGTTTATTCATCGCCATCGTTGCATATTAGATACATTTCAGTAACTAAATATACCTGAATGTTATATTTTTCGGTTTTGTTAAATATCATATGTGTGCGTGAGCGCGGGTTTGTACACGGAGGAGCACGGTTTTGTTGGCTTCACTATGATTGTTCGCAGCACTTCGTCTATAACTCTACATCTTATAAGTCATCGTTCGCCGTTCATCAACTCAGCCTATCGCAGTCCACTGCTGGACATAGGCCTCTCCCAAGTTGCGCCACAACACTCGGTCCTCTGCCTTCCGCATCCAGTACCCCCAGCCACGTTTTTCAGGTCGTCCGTCCACCTGGCGGGGGTGCGCCCTAAGCTGCGTTTGCCAATTCGCGGTCTCCACTCAAGGACTCGTCTGCTCCAGCGGCCATCGGTCCTTCGACAGATATGGCCAGCCCACTGCCACTTCAGCTTACTGATCCTACAAGCTATGTCGGTCACTCCGGTTCTTCTCCGAATAATCTCGTTTCGGATTTTATCCTTCAAAGAAACTCCAAGCATAGCTCGCTTCATAGCTTGCTGAGTGACATTAAATTTGTGGACTAGCCCAACTGTCGGTGTCCACGTCTCGGCGCCGTAAGTCATGACAGGCAGGAGGCACTGGTTGAAGACCTTTGTCTTCAAACTTTGCGGTATAGGCGACGAGAAGACTCGCGAAGTTTGCCAAATGATGCCCATCCCAAACGGATCCTTCTGTCGGCTTCTTTCTCGAAGTTGTGCCTACCAAGCTGAATTATCTGCGCTAGGTAGACGTACTCCGTTACAACTTCGAGTGCCGACCCTTCGACGAATATCGGCCTCGGCATGACATGCCTATTGAACATGACTTTAGTCTTGTCCAGATTCATGCCGAGACCGACACGCCGAGAGGCTCCGTTTAAGCTGTATTTACAGCATTTCGCCCAGTTGTTCCAGCGACTCAGCCATTACAACGATGTCATCGGCAAAGCGGAGATGTGAGATGTTCTCGCCGTTAACGTTGATACCCTGTCCAGTCCAGTCCAGCGTCTTGACAACGTCCTCCAACGCGTTAGTGAACAATTTTGGGGACATGACATCCCCTTGTCTCACCCCTCTGCGCAGTTGGATAGGCTTCGTCTTTTGGTCCTGGAGCTGAACAGTTATGGTAGCAGCGTTGTATAGGTATCTCAGCAACTCTATATACCATTCATCTATGTGACATCGCTGCAGAGCATCCAGAACTGCCCAAGTTTCGATAGAGTCGAAGGCCTTCTCGTAGTCCACAAATGCCATACACAGCGGCTGATTGTACTCTTCAGTCTTCTTTACGATCTGCCGAACAGTATGGATGTGGTCTACGGTGCTGTAGACCTCTTGGTAAACGGTACAATGAAAAATACTCTCCATATCTATCTATCTCTAGTGATCCTTCAAACTTAGAAAATGTTGTACCACTACAACAAACTCAAGAGAGATCTTTTCTAAGAGTATTTGCTTACATAATCCAATTAATTCATTCGACTTGGACTTTCTTTCAATGTCTTCCTCATTCGGCTGAAACCAGTAATGAATTGGGTGTCATAAAATCAACCTTGAGGTCACATGTATACCTAATATCTTTACCTTGGCTTGATTCAATTTTGTTGCTAAGATACAGGTCACATGTATACGTAACTTCTTTAACTTAGCCTTATTAAATTTTGTTGCTAGGATACGTCAAAAGTGTCTTCTTAAAGGTAAGTTTACCGTGATCTTATCAGGATGGTTACGACAGTTTGTCCCACCATCCCTACCTCATGACTTAGGTACTTTAGTCATCCAAGTGCGGTAGGCGTTTGCCTGACATGCTTTTTCAAAACTGTCCATGTTAAAACCATTGAACCACTGCGTACTGTATAATTAATTACACGACATGAATTTGACCCAGTTGGGTTGACATGGCTTGAACCAATTTCGGAAAAGAAAGGGAGAAAGAGAAAAGGTCAACACACCACCCGTGTGTCGAGCTACTCTCAACCAAACAAACTCAAAACCAACAACAACAATACCAATAACCAAAACCACAACACAACCAATACCACCAACAACACCAATAACACGAACAACTCAAACCACCAAGCACCACCAATAACTCAAAATCTATTAGTTAATATTCTTCTTCGCTCGTGTCAGCGTGAACTTTACGAGAATAGCTTACATCGGGAACCTTTTCAAGATAATAAGCCAATCAGAAATTTTCGTATTTATTTCTAGTTAACCATTTTCATTTCTTTAACCATCATTTCCTCCAACGTTGTCTTTAATAATCCTACTTCCTACTAATATTATAAATGCGAAAGTATGGATGTTTTGTTGTTTGAATAGATTTGGATAAAATTTGCCAAACATATATAAAATAACCTGGATTAACATATAGGCTACTTTTCATCCCGGGAAGGTAAAAAGTTCCCAAAGAGATGTGCAGTCACATATGGATGCTGATAAGCAATAATGTGTCAACCCACAAAAATTCGAAAATTGAGTTAATGATGCAGTACGCTTCTTTGGATGACAAAGAACGTTTTTCAATAGGATTTTAACCTGATTGAATGGTTTTTATACCAAAAATGAGTACAAAAAGGTTGACACGAAATCAGTTCGAAGGGTAAGACATTTTGCAATAAGATGTTTAGGCACTTGAAACATTGTTTGATGACCCTAGGCGCCATCTGTTTAAAGTCAAAAGAAGTTATGGGACATGATCGGTTATTGCGTAATTAGTATTATCCTTTTTCGGCTGTGTAAACAACATTGGCCCATATTTAATTAAAATTATACGTATAAAGTGGGCCTCACAAGACTACTAGCCAAGAATACTACATGGAAAACGCAATAGAAGACTTGGGGAATATAAGATCATCAAAGGTAAGTCAAAATATTACATAAATATAAGGATTTTAGCTATACAAGTTTAGAGGTCATTTTACCGGTAAAATTATTAAAACAACGCTTTTTTATGACAGAATACTGTTTAAAATTACATTCAAATACGTTTTACATACTTACCGTGGTAATATTACTTATCTTAACTACCTAATTACAGCTAAATGTAATATTTTTGATTAACAGGTTATTGCTTAACAAATATTCTACTATTGACTAGCGCTTGTAAAAGTTTTATAAAGCTTGACACGTTATTGCTACAAAAAAAACTCGTTCACTTGTTCGTTCGTTTATTTCAATAGTATGTTAAATGACTTGAAACGTTTTTGAAAAACGTGGAATGAGGGAATTAATAAAACAAACAGGTTCACGACTGTAAGTATCCGCAAACAGGGTAGACAGACATTGTCTCAAATCTTCAGGTTCTCGAAATTATTACATTTTGGCACATACCCTCATTTTGCAAGTTGTGTTTTATTTTTATAATTATTTTCAGAATGCCACCGCCAAGATCAAGAAGCCATGCTTGCGGATCATGTACCTAATACCTCACGAGGAAAGCCATACGTCGCGTCCTACTTCTGACGAGGAGTTTCAGTGTGAGGTTATTAGCCACGATGTTGAAGAAAAGAGGTGTATGGTTCCGTCAAATAGCAGTCTCAATGAGGAGTTTCCAGAAGTTGGGCCAGCAGACACATACCTTCCGAATATTTATATTTCCGATCAAGATCTGGATTTTGAGAATACTCTGGATTTATTGGAGTTTCTAGTGTTATGGCTGATAATACAACACTAGCTCATTCTTCGAACATTGAGCTTATTCATCATACAGCAACTATTCAGTCCGATCCCAAAGAATTGTCTGATTCATCATCAACTTAGCCTATCGCAGTCCACTGCTGGACATAGGCCTCTCCCAAGTTGCGCCACAACACTCGGTTCTCTGCCTTCCGCATCCAGTCACGTTCAGCCACGTTCTTCAGGTCGTCGGTCCACCTGGCGGGGGTCGCCCTACGCTACGTTTGCCGATTCGCGGTCTCCACTCAAGGGCTAGTCTGCTCCAGTGGCCATCAGCCCTTCGACAGACATGGCCAGCCCACTGCCACTTCAGCTTACTGATCCTACAAGATATGTCGGTCAATCCGGTTCTTCTCCGGATAATCTCGTTACTGATTTTATCCTTCAAAGAAATTCCAAGCATAGCTCGCTCTATAGCTCACTGAGCGACTTTGAATTTGTGGATTAGCCCAACTGTCAGTATCCACGTCTCAGCACCGTAAGTCATGGCAGGCTGGACGTACTGGTTTAAGACCTTTTTCTTCCAACATTGCGGTATATGCGACGAGAAGACTCGGCAAAGTTTGCCAAATACTACCCAGCCTAACTAGAACCTTCTGTCGGCTTCTTTCTTGAAGTTTTGTCTACCAAGCTGAATTATCTGCCCTAGGTAGACGTATTCCGTTACGACTTCGAGTGCCAACCCTTCAACGAATATTGGCCTCGGCATGACTTGCATATTAAACATGACTTTAGTCTTGTCCAGATTCATGCCGAGACCGACACGGCGAGATGCTCCGTTTAAGCTGTGCAGCATTCCGCCCAGGTGTTCCAACGACTCAGCCATACAACGATGTCATCGGCAAAACGGAGATGTGAGATGTTCTCGCCGTTAACGTTCATACCCTATCCAGTCGAACGAAACGAGATTATTTTGTTGTTGGTAGTTTGATTTTGATTTTTAAATACTGTTTTAATTTAGATAATGTTGATTATGATGTAGGTAGATAAGTATTCAAAGTAAATCTTGAAGATTGAATAGCCAATAACGCTCTATGGTCCCTAATTTGTTACGTTTTTAAGAGGAAAATAAATATTTTTATGTTGTAAAAAATCATGGCTTTTATTGATAACACCTTAACATTACAATTTTTATCTTAATAATACGTTTATCAATATAGAGTTAAGGTACTTGACATTAATCAAATTGAATTTAAATTAATTGTTTTCAGTTTAGCAATAATGTGTTATAAGACTTGAAATGTATATTCAAATAAAATGTTTGCTGGCGCATTTAGTAATATCAAATTTAACGGTTTTTGGAATGAATATAACAGATTTTACAAGTTTAATGAGAGAAATTTGATCTAAAGTTATATTATAATATATATACTGCATATCATCAATATTTGCAGCAAATTCTTGAACAAACTGATTAAATTGGCGCCGTAATTTTGAAACACGATTTACTCGAAATGGCTTCCGTGTAGGTTGACATACTATTGCTTATCAGCATCCATATGTCTGTAGTCACATATGTGTGTACACACACGGAATGTGATTAGTGCAGTCTTCGTAGCAAAACTTTTTTAATAACTGCTGTGTCGATAGAGTATCGGCACCTAATAGGTTTGCTCGCTCCATCGTCGACTACATCCTGACAAAGCTGTCTAGATTGTGGTCAAGAGCAGATCTATTTATCATTAAAAAAAAAAAAAAAAAAAATGCTATGCATGTTATTAACACGGCTTTTTGGTGTTACACATTCTTGTTTGGGGTACAGAATACCATAGTCAAAAGTTATTTTGTCTGTAGTCAATAGCATATCTCTAATTCTCTATACAACAGAGGTTGGCGGGAAAATTCGGAAAGATCGTGTTGTGGATATTGTATTGTTTTGCAAAATTAGTGTTTCTTCGAGTGTTAAGGTGTAATAATGGTGGGTTATTAAATTTTAAGTGCTCGATAATTTTATGCAAGTGTGGCTGTATTCCTGGACCTCAAGGACCTACTCAGGATCAGCTGATATACTTATTTATCCATAGTAATCAAAACAACTTAAAAAAAACTAATTGGTTAAAATTCAACATGGTATAAAAACCAAAGCAATCGGTTCTCCTAGTGCAGCGGTACTCTAAGTGTGTTCCGCGGAACCCTAGGGTTCCGCGATACCCCTGTAGGGGTTCCGCAAGAATTTAGAAAAAAAAAACAAAACACCTCTCTCTGGTCACTGGTCGAACGTTTTGAATCCGCCCGCCGCGCGTATACTTGTGAGCGCGCAGTCCCTTTGATAAAAGCCGCCTCTGAATTAGACGCTATAGTTGTGAACAAGCGACTTTCGGCTCTATCTTCAAAAGCATAAAGTCGAGATTGTTTACAACGCATTTTTTTGTATTTATATTTTTATTTCCGCTTTTTGTTTATCAAAGGCGCCGACTCGAGTATTTTTGAGAATGTTCGAGTTCGAGTCTAGGACTAAGTATAAAAGCGCTATTATATAAAAAAAAGTCGCGCCTCGTCAGTCAGTTGACGATTAGCGTTCGGAGCGATAAGTTCGTACCTACCTACTTACAAGCTGGCTAGCCTGCTGCCTTCTTGTAAGTTCTACTGCCCGCTGTATTCTGATTGTATCAGTTTTGTACATTTCTTCTTTGGACTAAACTTTGTCTCATAAACGCAGTAACGATTGTGCATTATTTTGACCCTACCATCCTGACGTGTAACATTATTAATAAAGAAGAATGGAACGTTGGCTTAAAGGTGTTAAACGTGTTGCAACGACATCGTCTAATGACGCTGAATGTTCAAAAGCAGTACGCGCGGAGAATACAGCAATTACCGATCCAGACGATGATGCCACGACGTCAAGCTCCACGGTTTCAAAGACGAAAAAAAGGAAGTATGATGAATCATATATCAGTTTCGGATTTGTTGATTCCAACGGCTCACCTCTCTGCATGTTATGTAGTAAACTGCTTCCTAATAGTTCCATGGCACCTGCCAAATTACGCAGACATTTAGAAACTGTACACCCCGAGTCTAAAGACAAGAATAAAGAATTTTTTGTTCGTAAAAAAGAACAGTTATTGGAAAGTCAAAAAAATATGATGCATGTAACACAAACTATCAATGAAAAGGCCACGGAGGCATCATATTTAGTTAGCTATCGCATTGCACAAGCAGGTGAAGCGCACACTATCGCTGAGAATTTAATAAAGCCATGTGTATTAGACATAACAAAATGTATGCTCGATGAAATATCTGCAAAGCATCTTTCTACTGTACCGCTATCAAACGATACTGTTTCACGGCGAATCCATGATCTGGCAAGCTACGTCAAACAAGAACTAGTTGCACGTCTACAAAAAACACGATTCGCCTTGCAAATGGATGAGTCAACTGATGTCACTGGTCTGGCTATCTTGCTGGTTATCGTGAGATATCCATATGAACGTTCTTTTGAAGAAGACATGCTTATGTGTTCACCGCTGCCCACAAACACTACCGGGGAAGAAATTTTTAATAAAATAAACATATTTTTTAAAGAAAATAATCTTAGTTGGAACGATTGCATTGACATTTGTACAGATGGGGCCAAGGCGATGACAGGTAAAACAGCAGGAGCAGTATCACGAATAAAAAGTAAAGCGCCTAATTGTAGTTCCAGCCATTGTATTCTGCATAGACAAGCACTTGCGATGAAGCAAATGCCGTCAAATCTAAAATTAGTTATGGATGAAGCGGTAAAAATAATTAATTTTATCAAATCACGACCACTACAATCCCGATTGTTCTCATTATTGTGTGAAGATTATGGCAGCAAACATAAAACACTGCTGCTCCATACAGAAGTGCGATGGCTGTCTCGGGGTAAAACTTTAACAAGGCTATTTGAACTTAGAGCCGAGTTACAAATGTTTCTTTCAGCAGATACAGTTTCTTTTAATTTGAAAGACCGTTTGTATGATAAAACTTGGTTGTTCCGATTGTCTTTTATGGCGGATATCTTTCAAAAACTGAACGAATTGAATTTATCATTGCAAGGTAAACAGACAACAGTGTTACAGGCCTATAACAAAATAACTGCCTTCAAAAGAAAATTAGATTTTTGGATTATTTGCGTTGGTAAGAGAGAAATAGAAAGCTTTACGTCACTCAGTGAGTTTGTTAGCGATAACGACTCGGAAATGTTTCAATATGATGTGTTTGAAGAATTGGTCCAATATCTCACTTCGATGCGCGCATCTTTTGTAAAGTATTTTCCCGAAGAACATAATACAAAAATGAAGCTGAATTCATGGATTCATAATCCTTTTTTACCCAACTTGCAAAAGCCCGAAAGTATGTCAAACGAGATATATGAATCTCTTTTAGAAATGTCATCAGACACAAGTATGGAGTCACTGTTCAAAACGACGCCTCTCAACGATTTTTGGTGCAGAATCCGTGATGAATATCCAATGCTTGGCAGAATGGCTCTGAATATTCTTCTCCCGTTCCCAACAACATATTTGTGCGAAACAGGATTCTCAACCTATGCAGCCACGAAAACAAAATATCGCAATAGACTGGACGCCGAACCTGATATGAGACTTCAAATGTCTTCTATCAAACCTGATATCAACCAATTGATGAAAAATAAAAAACAGTTTCATACCTCCCATTAGTTAAGATTTTTTCATTTTTAATATCTTCTATTATTGTACTTGGCATGTGGTTAAAGTAAGTAATAATTAGTAACTGTTACATTGTACTTTTATTATGCTTATATAATAAAGAATACACTTTTAAAAACTATTGTTTTATTGTAGGGTTCCGTCAAGTATTTTGCTTGTCAAAAGGGTTCCGTGACCAAAAAAGTTTGAGAACCGCTGTCCTAGTGATTCTAAATAAACTACTTTCAAATTCAGGACTTGCGACCAAAAATCCGAAGCTGCTACTGATGAATTTGATAAATCTGAATGTCTGTCTGTTCTATATCTAGAGGTAATAGTACTAATAGTAGATATACTGGGTATCCCTTTAAATAAAGTGTAAGGCTATTGTCTTTTACTGGGCTCATTTCCAAAATTTACAAAGTCTAAGTAAGACACACACACCCTCATCCACTGAGAATTTTCTAAAAGAACTTAGTAACATTTTGCAAGACGCGATAATAATCGAATCTAGGATCACACGCTCGGCAGCCGCGCTTCTGATCACTAGACCAATTGTCAATATTATATAACTATTAACATAATAACATAACATCACGCCTGTATTTCGTCGAAAGGGTAGGCAGAGGTGTATAGTACACCCACATTTCGCCAGTTATGTTATAGTCCCATGTAATAGGGGGCGAGCCTATTGCCACTGACCGGGCACAAATCCAGACTCCGGGCTGCTACTTAGAATTTCCCAATGAAAATGGGTGAGTGAGAATGTAACACTTTGCCCGACCCGGGAACCGAACCCAGGACCCCACGCTCAGCAGTCGCGCTTGCAACCACTAGACCAAAGAGGCAGTCGAGTATATAACTATTATCATTTAAAATTGCAATTAATTTTTTAAATACATTTCTATAGTCACTAAAATAAAGGATTTCCAAGTTCTCACAATTACTGAATAACGTTGTCATCTAAAAATACGCATTTATTTATCATCATCATCATCATCATTCTAGCCCGGTATCACCCACTGCTGGGTATAGGCCTCCTTTCTTTTTTGCCAGCCTCTTCGATCTTGTGCGTCCCTCATCCAGGTGTTTCCTGCGGCTTTGGCGATATCATCAACCCAGCGCGCTTTCGGACGGCCCGGGTTTCTCCGACCTGACCTTGGCCACCACTCGGTCAACGCTTTACTCCATCGGCCATCTCTACGCCGAGCCAGATGTCCCGCCCAACTCCACTTTAGCTTAATTGCCCTATCACCGACGTCATAGACTTTCGTTCGACGACGGATCTCGGTGTTTCGGACTCGGTCAAGAAGATTTATGCCGAGCATAGCACGCTCCATGGCTCGTTGTGCCACTCGCACTCGGTGGACAGTCTCCTTTGTAAGCGTCCAAAATAAAAGCTTTTTATGATTTCCTATTTTTATCTTTTTCATTCACCATTCCAATCTTAGATGATATTCCAATATGATCCGCCATCTTTATCTAGATCTGTCAAACAAAATGTCGTTGTCTACGTCTTGATTTATATAAATCATAAGTTTTTCTTCAGACAAAATAGATCACAGGTGTAAGAACCTTTGATGGATTGTACAGAAGAAAAAGATTTATGTCGGTGTAACCTTGATATATCGTGGCTACGAAATACAGCGAAAGTCTTACTTTTTTGACTGCGAAGAAGAATATACGAAACGATTTGTGTCGGACTTGGCCACCGACATGACTTCGCTTTGGCAACTCTAAAGCACCTGCTAATTTAGCGAGATTGGGTATTATTCAAGACAAAAACTGCAAAATCTGCGGACTACGTGTTGGTGATGCCGATCATAAGCTTTTTACCCGACTGCCCCAGAAGGAGGGTAATGTTTTTAAAATGTCAAAATCATATACCTAACAGATTGATTTTTGAGCAAGTGAATTAAGTGGAAACAGTTTTGCAAGTGATGTGTTTACAAATAATACCTCCCGCCGCTTGGTTGTATTATTGAAAAATAAAGATTCGTATAAACCACTATACAAATTACAAATACATTAAAAACTTTTGACGTATAAGATCCGTACCTAACTCATAGTAAGACGTGGCTGAAAGGTCCTAGCAACCAAGCCATTAAAATACCCAAAAAAAACGATCTGTGTATGCATTGATAGCGTTGGCTTTGAACAAAAGAAAAACCTGCACAATGCCTGCACACTTGTAAATGTTCGATAAAGTACTTGATGGTGTGTGTAGTCCGCCAACTCGCAGTAAACCATCGTGGTGGACCAAGGCCTAAATCCTTCTTATTCTGAGAAAATTTTTACTACGTGAGCAACCCTGAAATTGCAAAAAAACAGCAATTCCATACATTTTGTCGACGCGTGACTTTGCATGAGACAGCTGTTTCTAGCAAAGTCATCAATATGAACAACTTTTACTATAGGACCCACCTTGAAATCGCGAAAAAAAATCTGCTGGTCCCTACATTTATGTTAATTTTAATCCATAAAATGTAGGGTTCATAATGATGAGTACAATGACCCCTTTTCAGGAAAACAGCCTTTAAAATTTCAAGTTGTATAATTATGATTAGGTACTTACATCTCATTATAATAAAACAAAGTTTAACCGAATTAAATCGCGTATATTATTTAAATTGGTTTCCCTGACGTTTCGAAAGCTTTGCAGCATTTCGTGGTCGCAGGTAGACTAAGATGACAATCGTCTTTACAGATATTTCTAAAAAAATATATTTTAATCTACCGTACAATATTCTTTATTCTTTATTTTTTATTTATTTTTTCTTTATTCTACCTGCGACCACGAAATGCTGCAAAGCTTTCGAAAGCTTTATTATAATGTGTAGTGATCGCGAAAACCTAAGAAGTTATTACTTACATCTCCTTTATCCGAATTTAAGTAACCACATTTTAAACAATTTAAATAAAAACCAACCAATTTTCAAATCACTACATACACATTTATAGTTACCTATGTAAATTGGACACAATCAATACAGAAGTAATTGAACCATTTCAGATTCAATTTATCGGATACTTGACTACAAATCCAATTTGTGTACGTCTATTGAGACAACTGTAATGTTTTAGCTATCTTGGGAACAATATTATTAAGCCTTAGGTAAGTTCTTCTTCTTCGTCGTTTCGCTCTTGACAGAGCGATCGTGGCCATCATGTACCATTGCCGAGGGCTGCTGTAGCTTGCCTTACGATGCCTCGCCACCTTTCCCTGCTTTCGGTTAGTCTGGTGCATTCATGTAACGGCCGGCCTACGGCAGACTTAATTAAATCAGTCCATCGCATGGGAGGCCATACTTACATAGGTAAGTTATGTCGTACTAATATTTGCCCGCGGCTTCGCCCACGTATAATTCGGCTTATAAGATAAGATAACATTTATTCAGCTACAAATACAAATGCAATATTTACATCAGTATTACATAGGTTCACTTATGTACTAAATTATACAGTTTCACTGGGCCCCACACTAGGATATTGTGTCGTGAAGTCCAGAAAGAAAGAAACAGAAAGACTTACCACGCATCCCTCGGGAACTGTTTATTTTCCCGAGGGATGCGTGAAAGAGTTCTCAAAGCGCTTGGTCCTGATAGTAGGGATTTCCACCGATGTTTTTTTTCGCGATCGATTTCAGCGTTGGTCCCATCGTAAAAGTTGTTCATACTGATGAGTACAATGACCCCTTAAGAGGTTTCAGTTATTTCAATAACACGTTGTATATGATAATCCGAGTTATAGTCTGTGTGCCATATTATAGTCTGTGTGCCATATTATAGTCTGTGTGCCATATTATAGTCTGTGTGCCATATTATAGTCTGTGTGCCATATTATAGTCTGTGTGCCATATTGCATCCAAATCCGTTCAGTCGTTTCAACCCGATTGAGTGACAAACATCTTCAAAAACCTTCACATTTATAATATTAGTAGGATTTGTAATTATATACAATGTGAGCGTAGGGCATCCCCCAGCCAGGAGCCGATGACCTGAGGAAGAATGCTGGGGGACTGGATTCAGAAGGCGGAGCACCGAGTATTGTGGCGCAGTTTGGGAGAGGCCTATGTCCAGCATTGGTCTGCGATAGGCTGAGTTGATGAAGGGACACGCTAACTAATAAATTTATTTAATTTAATCCTATCCTACTAATATTATAAATGTGAAAGTTTGTGAGGATGTATGGATGTTTGTTACTCTTTCACGCAAAAACTACTGTATGGATTATAATGAAATTTGGTATACAGATAGAACATAGCCCGGATTAACATATAGGCTACTTTTTATCCCGGGAAGAAGAATAGTTCCCGAGGGACGCGCAATAAACGACATTCACGCTGGTGAATTAGTTCCTCATCGGAATTTTGTATCAGCTTTTTCATCAATTTCACGACGCTTTTTAACACGATTTACAATAAAAAGCAATTTTTTTTTTATACACCCACGACGTGTTTAAACTCAATTGAAAAAGGATTAAATAAAAATTTAGAAAAACCCCCGACTAAAATAAAGTAAGTAACGGAAGAAAAATTACAAACCTAAGAAAATCCGTCGGGGCTGCCGTTCTCTGCCTTAAAATGAACTAAATGCTGCAATTTAAGACTTTGTGACTAAATAAAATTACGTAAATGGTGTAGAAGTGAAAAGGCTTTTTATTTTGCAAAAGAAATGCATCAGAATTTTAGCCAATGTAAATCGTATGCAAAGCTATAAAACCTTTTTTATTGAACTTAAAATTCTCACTGTAACTTCCACATATATATTTGAAATTTGTAAATTTGTGAGAAAGCATACATCATTATTCCCATTAGCAAAAGACCTACGTCCACAACAGCGCAACCTAAGATATGACAATAAGCTAGCTCTTCCACCAAGTTCAAAACTAACCATATTCCATTCAGGACCATTCGCTATGTGCATTAAAATATATAATAAACTCTCGAATGACATAAAAAACATAGAATATGAAAATAAATTTAAAAATGAACTTCGAAAACACCTTACACAGAAAGCCTTCTAGAATATACAAGAATTCCTAGAGGATAAATGAATATATAAAACTAGCATGCATGTTATTATAAACATTATTAACATTAATTCAAATACATCAGTTCAAAAAATTTGAAAAAACCCACGACGTATGTAAACATACGTCATGGGTTTTTTCAAATTTTTTAATTTTGCTTCTTATTTTAAACTTTTTAGAAAATTCCTACGATTCTAACTAAATATTAAAAACCGGTCAAGAGCAAGTGATTACTGTTGTCAGTCAATAAAACGTAATTATTGTATTGAAGCAAATAAATATTTTTTCTTTCTTTCTTTCTATTTTCTGGGATGAGACGACGTAATTTTAAATGCATTCTAAAGGTCGTTTGCTTAGAATATTTTTATAAAGAATGCGACAACTGTTTATTTTAATTCTATGGCGACAACGTAGGTCACCGAACTCTCGACATGTTGCGAGAAATCTCAAGCACTACATAAACGCCACATCAGGGCCCCCTGGCGGTTTGTCAAAATCAAATTATCTCAGAACAATTACAAATAAATCTCAAGAACTTTACAAAAAACCGTATCCAAATCAGTCAAACCGTTTTGGTGATAAATGGGAACATTAGTTTGCACTAAAAATATTGATTTTAGCGCCCCCTGGCGTGTAAACACCATAAAACCTATCTAAAAACTATTGCCGATGAATCACAAACCCTTTTCAGAAAACCGTATCCAAATCGGACAGACCGTTTTGGAGATAAATGGAAACATTCGTTTGCATACACAAACAAACAAACAAACAACCTCTCACCCTAAACGCATATACCTTCTCCGTTCCGTCGTGGGTAAAAACAATATCTTTTGATATTTAACATCAAATCGTTTTCTATATAAGTGGTATTTGTGATTACGTTATAGAGTATAAGGGTCACGAGTCACGACAAATTGATCGATGGCGATTGATGGTTTGTCCATAAAAAAGCATGATTATGGGAAGCTGTATGTATGCATCCTTTCGCATCGTCGGCCGCGTACGGCGTCCCATACTAATCGTGCTTTTTGTGTGGATAAACCAACGATCGCCGATCAATGTGTCGTGACCACAGAAAAAGATAGAATGGAAAAGAGGGCAGGGCGCGCGTGCCAACACTCAGCACCATAGTGCAGGGGATTTCACAGCCTTTCTCAGTATG
The DNA here is from genome assembly GCA_949699075.1 of Asteroscopus sphinx. NCBI lineage: Eukaryota > Metazoa > Arthropoda > Insecta > Lepidoptera > Noctuidae > Asteroscopus > Asteroscopus sphinx. Next base: position 13,858,786 of record OX453025.1, on the reverse strand, counting down.
ACTTGTTTCTGTAAATACTGTAAAAAAAAACGAAAAATGCCTTATTGTCATTTTTAGGGTTCCGTGCCCAAAGGGTGAAAACGGGACCCTATTAGGGTTCCGTGCCCAAAGGGTGCAAACGGAACCCTATTACTCTCGCTACGCTGTCCGTCCGTCCGTCCGTCCGTCTGTCTGTCACAGGGCTGTATCTTTGTAACGGTAATAGATAACCAGTTGAAATTTTCACAGAAAATGTGTTGCTATGAGGTGTATCACGACAAATACTAAAAACAAAAAAAAGTATAAAACCAAAGGGGGTCCCCATACAAGAAACCTCGAAAAACATGCATATTTTTCATCGTTTTTGTTCCTGTTCTATCTTCAAAACGGTAATACATACCAGCGTCAAACTTGGTATAATTATAGTGCATACTATCTAGTTTAGCAACAAATACTAAAAACAAGACAAACACAAATATATGTGGTGGTACCTACGGAAGAAAGAGATGCAAAAATTCACATTTCGCGTATGCTCGTTGTTGTCTTTTGATAATCTCTCGTAAAATAAATCAGGTCGATGGGTGCTACGGAACCCTTACTGCGTGAGTCCGACTCACACTTGGCCGGTTTTTTAACTGCAGAATTTTGTTTCTGCAGTTAAAAAACCGGCCAAGTGTGCTGTAAAGTAAATTAGATTAAAGTATTTTTTTTTTAATTAAGGACGTCAATATGTAATGCGTAGTTTGTTCGAAAGTTGCCACGCATGAATCGCAAGTAAAATTGTAATTACAACCATTCGACTCTATCTATTTCTATAGTCGTGACCCTAAGTGTAACCTTTTTTACGAAGTATTCATGTTACCCAATGACATTATGTTACATTTACACGTTTATAATAAATAGGTTTGCAAGACATTTGCATTGATTCTCCGTGAATCTAATTATTGGAAGTTGGTGCGCTGAAGTATAAATTCTAGGAATCAGTTTCCAGTGTAATAAAGGGCAACTGAATATCGGTTTGTGTATATCTGTATGTAAACACTCAGTTTTATTTCTTGTCTTATTTAATAAACAATATTGGCATGTCTTTTTAATGTAATGCGTCAATAATAATTATTAAAAGACATTATGTTAACAATTTCACACACTACATCACATGTTTTAACCTTATTACATGTGCAGAACTAGTAATTATATTTTATCAGTAGTTATTTGAATAAAGAGACATGCCAAGATTGTTTACTAAATAAGACAAGAGTAAAAATACAGACTTTATGTACCTACATGCACAGACCTACTACATGTTTGTCACACATGACACAAAGCGATTGTTGCCAGATCTCCACTTCCCAATTACTGGGAAATACCGATACCCAAGGTTCTACTTATTCTCAGAATCAGCGCTTCTGACTAACTTCCAGTACTGTCATAATTCTATACAAACTTCTTCTATCGTGTCAATATGAGCTACTTAAAGATGATAGCTCATGCCGTAGGAAAAAGATTAGCTAGTCAGCAGGTTGGTAGTGGCGCTGACTGCCCAGGGTGCGCCGGACGATCAATTAAATATCGTCACTCGCGGAGGCTCTTTTAATGGACCCCAAACTATACAAACAAATTAAACAACCAAACAAAACAATCAAACACAAACAAATATAATAATAATATAGAAACTGGGACCTAATTCTGCAAAGTTTGAACGAATAACAAAATAAATAGGGTCTTCAAAAGTGTCATACTTCGCTCAGAAAGTATTCCACGAGGTCATTCGTCATCATCATCATCATCATTTCAGCCGAAAGACGTCCACTGCTGGACAAAGGCCTCCCCCTAAGGGGGAGGGGGATATGCCATATTCACCACGCTTGGCAGGCAGGCTGGCGATCGCAATTGGTTGTTTAAATACTCGGAGAAAGCTGCTGCCCATCCTCTGGTGAATCCCTTAGTCACCTTTTAAAACACCCATGAGAAGTGAGAGGGTGGTGCAATTCTTTACGTCCGGCACCACACGGAAAACGACGTCATTATTATTGATTAATACCTGAGTCGTAGGTTAATCATTACTGACTTGGTTACGGTTCACTGCCTTTTTGGTCTAGTGGTCGCAAGCACGAATGTTAAGCAAGAGGTCCTGGGTCTCAAAAGATATTTATTTATTATTATTTATTAATATGTCCCGCGCTGATGGCTAGTTTTCGTTGAGATAGGCCGCCGTGACCGAAATTCGGCTGGGAGGACATTATTATTAATAATAATCGTATTATTATTTAAACTAGACTTTGCTCGTGGCTTCATCCCCATACTCAAATAAAATATAGCCTATGTTGCTTTTGGATGAAGTAGCTTTCTAATAGTGAAAGTTTTGTCGAAATCGGTTCAGTAGTTTCAGAGTTTATCAATTTACAAACAAAAAAATGTTTCCTTTTTATTATATTATATTATTTACATTATTAGTATATACATAGATGGTAATTTTAGTTGATGTAGCGTAAAAGCAATTAAGCAATCAAAGTAACATAAAATTACTTTAGTATTGTAGGCTAGATTGTAATTTTATTGAGGTAGGTACTAATTTAAAATGAATTAAGTCATTTACAGTAAAACAAATTAATATTTTCTCTATCAATTCAGGTCAGCATGTCAACTAATATAAAACTATAACGATAATAAAACCGGCCAAGAGCATGTCGGGCCATGCTCAGTATTATAGGGTTCCTTAAGTAGGTGTACAAACGAATCAAATCGAATATTAATCATGGCTATTTTAGTTTTTGCAATAATTGGCAGCATTCGCGACTCAGAGCGTGTTGTTAGTAGCGCCATCTAGCGATAAATTCAAGAAGCCAAATTTAAGAAGTCTGTCATGTCAAAGTTACTTTTTGTGATTTTTTCAAATAGAAAGTAGCTAAAGGAGCATTATTTGCCATGATAATTTTTCTCTAAGGTCAATGACCTTTGAACTAGGACGTTTTAAGTATTTTTCAGTTTTCTGTCTATAACTCAAAAAATTATAATCACATTATACTCGAAATAATTTTAAAAGAGAGTTTTCACAAAGGTCTATCAATTTGGAAGATTATAAGTTTCTACGTTGCATAGTTTAGAAATGGCAGGGGGGGGGACACATTGCAAGCCTCTTTGGCGGGCTATATTTCGTAGATGGTACACCTGATAAAAAAGTGATGTATGAAACATTACCTTCATTTTAGTAGACCTATTCAATGATACCCCACACGAGGGGGTGCAGCGAAAAAAATTTTTTTCCCCATTTCTCATGTATGGGCGCCACCCCTAAAGAACGTAAAAACTATTTTTTTATTCTTTTAAAATTGATATCTATATGCAGACTATTTTTCAACAAAATTTCATGTGTTGTATGTTTATAACTGTAGAAGTTATTAAGCTGTAAAGGATTAGGACAGACGGACAGACGGACGGACATGACGAAACTATAAGGGTTCCTTGTAGGACTACGGAACCCTAAAAAAGGTGATAAACACAGCAAGAGGCACGGCCATTAACTGAATCAAAAATCAATATCAATTGTACGGATTAGACGAGCGACGCCGCGGTAAATCGTAGTCTATTTAATATTGTTTGGTGTTATAGGAAAGTAATAGAATTTGTGGGAGTTCTGAACTTCTGACAATTATTTTGGGGACATTATTAATGGTTTATTACTATAAGCAGTGGTGTGCATTACTTCGGAAAAAAGATAATGACCCATTGCTTTTCGTATGTGTCGTAACTACGTCCGAAATTTTGTCGAGGGATGGATTGTTTATTGGCAAACTAATCTTTGCCCGCGACTTCGCCCGCGTATCAATCGGTTTATCACAGAAAGACCTTTTCAGGCATTCGGAAACTGATATTTTTTCCGGGAAATGTAGCCTTTATGTTAATCTGGGTTATGGTCTATATGTGCACCGCATTTAATCTAAATCCGTTCAGCCATTTAAGCGTGATTGAGTAACAAACACCCAAACATCTTCACAAACTTTCACGTTTATAATACAAGTAGGATAGGATAGTAGGAAGTAGGATAGAACCTAATGAAATACTTGTTATAACTTAAAAAAATGTTGTTCAACCATGGTGATTTGTTAACTTCACTCCTGGGTGATTATTTCAGCGGTCTTTTAAAAACATTGCCATTGTGTGATATGTAGTGTTGCACTTATTAGCACATAAGAATATTGAGTTACTGCCCATTTTATAAAATGGGCAGTAACTCAACAACTCAGTAACCTTTTTTTTTGTAAAATCTTTAGGTACTTGGCAATTACATTTAAAAATAGGTATGTTATATCCTAATAAAACAAACGAAAAAATGTTCCGTACGCAGCGGCAGCAGACATACACTTAAACTAGTGCAAAGTAAGTAAGTTAGTTATTTTAAGTTACTTTAGCATCATAATTGGTACGCTTTCTGTACACACACGATGGCATTTAAGACTTTTTGAATCTTCAGAATGCGCGCGCTAGTAACATATCTGTACTCTTAAATATCATTGGACATAGGCTTTTTTTTTTCAGGAAATCGTAAGGGTTCCTCCGAAATACGCGATAAACGACATTTGGCGAAACCGCGGTCGAGCTCTGGTGTATAATAACTGAAAAAGCTAAATCGATAAAACAATAAATTTATCATAAAACCCATTAAATTAAACAGATATATCCAAATGGCCATGTTATAAAGACAGAATTTGCTTTTAAACGTACCATAAAGTCCTTTATCTAAAGCTAAACGAGAAATGGGCGAGGCTTACGTTACGTACTACTTATTTATGCAGAAATGTAAAATAGTCTTCCTTCACCGTTTTTTCTTGCTCCTAACAAATCGTACCGATTCACGTCTACTTGAGGAAACACACTTTTGTTACCATTAAGGATTCGTGACAGAGAGTAACGTATTCTGGGCTTTTATGGTAACATATTGGTAATTTGGTACCTCTTCATGGTATACATCTCGTTTCTTAAAATTTATTACTCGCAGATTTCCCGGGACGTGCCAAAGGCGTAGCACTAGAGGAGCACCGGCGCGGTCCAATGGAGTTCCCGGAGCTTCTCTATTTTGTGCAGAGGATGGCCACCGTGTGGTTTTAGTCGGTCAGAGTCCGACATACCCCTCCGCCGTCCCCAGACGGAGGGTATCCATGAGGATTTCCACACGAAAACAAAAACAAAAAAAGGTCTGCTGGCCCGGCCCGCACCTCTATCTAACTTTCGAATTCATGTGTGGACCAAAATTCGATTATCACTTGCTTTAGCGGTGAAGGAAAACATCGTGAGGAAACCTGCACACCTGAGAGTGCTCCATACAGTTCTGATGATAATGAGGTCGGCTGGACGAAATTTCTTTAAGAAATAAGTATGGCCTTTGTACCTTTCATTCGTATGTATACGCAACTGTACCTACCTAAGAAATTAGCTCCATTCTCAAATCGGTGCATATGGTTTAAATTAACTTCCCAATACCTTTGCCAAAATACCAAAGCTGATATTTTAAATACGTGGGACACTCAGAAAGTTTTGCGAAACTAAAAAAAATTGTTCTATACGTACATATATTTTTATCAAATCTTTTCAAAGTACTTTCCACCAGCCTCTATACAAAGATTCATGCGCCTAAACCAGTTTTCAAAACACTTTTTCCAGTCCGCCGCAGACACCTCGTTTACAGCCTGCTCGAACGCAGCCAGCGCATCTTCCGGCGACGAAAATTGTATCCCTTTGAGCTGATTTTTTATTTTTGGGAATAAAAAGAAGTCACACGGTGCTAGATCAGGGCTGTAAGGAGGGTGACCCAGGAGTTTGACTGGCGTGCTGTCCAGGAAGTCCCTCGTTTTGAGTGCGGTGTGCGCAGGTGCATTGTCGTGGTGGAGCAGTAGCCCGCGGAGCCCTGTGTTTGGTCGCTTGTTGCTTATAACAGAGAAAACTTCTGGCAAACATTTGGTAGTATACCATTCGGCATTAATGCTTCTTTGATCCCGTAAGGGAATTGATACCAAGTGGCCAGTCAAATTAAATAAGCTAGCGATCAAAATCTTACCCCCGCTTCTAGATCGCTTCACTTTGGTAGGCGTTGGCTCATTTTGAAACACCCAAACAGTCGACTGGCGCTTGGTTTCTGGGTCGTATTGATAAATCCAGGACTCATCACCTGTAACGATGTCGTAAACACGCCGAGACGAGCCTGCTTCAAATTTGTTAAGCATATCACGGCACCATTCCACCCGGGCCTGCTTCTGAGCATCGGTGAGGTTGTGCGGCACCCAGCGTGATACTATCCTCCTCACGCGAAGATGGCTGTGTAGAATCTCGTGAACGCTTCCCGATCCAATCTTCAATATGTGTTGAATCTCCTGATATGTAATTCGCCTATTGTCTTGGATTAAATTTTTCACTGCTAGCACGTTTTCTTCGGTAACAGCCGTCAAAGGGCGACCGCTTCTTTCGTCATCCGCCAAAGTTGGTCGACCGCGCTTGAATTCGTTATACCAACGATACACGGTTGCCTTGGAAGGGCCTTCATCCATGAATGCCATTTCAAGTCTATCGTACGATTCATCCGGTTTCAGGCGACACTTGAAATCGTATAAAATCATAGCTCTAAAATGTTCCCGGCGCAGATCCATATTTCAGTGAGACACAATACTTTGAATTAACTCGCAAAAAATGTGGAGGGAAATTTTGAAATTGGAACTTACTTATTTTTACTTATAAATAATCATATTTTCGAAAAACATTATAACTGGCCAGTCTCCCATATATAAAAACTTTTTTTCGCAATACTTTCTGAGGGGCCTGGTATAGTGACGTACCCGGTTCTTTATAAATAAACTAAAATATTACGTAATGTGGACGTAAGGAATAATAACTGTCATAGCAGTTACGTCTTTATTTCTTGAAGGTAAGGTAGAGATATGCTGTAGTTTCCGAGGATTACTCCAGTAGGTTAAAAAAGGTCCCATATATAGTCCATCCGCTCAAATAGTGGCGCCCTATGATTTCGATTCACACTCTTCTGGTGATGAAGAATAGCGTTTAATTTTATGTAGTTAGCTATATTAATTTTATTCTGCCGCCTTTTATATTACATTAAATTCCTGCATGCTTTTTGAGTGTGCCGCCACTATTTAAGGGGATGGACTATAATTTTAATACACTATAGCCGGTTTCTGAGTTCAGGATTCTTAGTTAAGCAGGACTTAAGTATAATTTTGCTCAAATGAAGCTTTTGTTAACAAGTAAATTGAAACTGCCATTCATAATAATGATGATGGATGGTTAGCGGAAGTGTATCTGTCTACGAGCGCTACGAGCCGTGTAGTGCTACGAGTCTACGACGCTACGAAGCTACGATCCATCTGTTTACTACAGTTATATCGTCGCTGACAGGCTGGACGGGTCATTTTTAAGGCACTGACAGGCCTTATGCTCTATATTTTTTTTACATGTCTTATTTAGTAAACAATCTTGGCATGTCTTTTTAATGTAATTCATCTATTATAATTATTAATAACCACCCTTATCTCTTCTCATGTCCTAAAAGGCGACTAAGGGATTCACCAGAGGATGGGCAGCAGCGTTCTCTGAGTATTTAACCAACCAACTGCGATCGCCAACCCGCCTGCCAAGCGTGGCGATTATGGCATATCCCCCCCTTAATTGGGGGAGGCCTATGTCCAGTAGTGGACGTCTTTCGGCTGTAATGATGATGATGAATTATTAATAGACGTCATATTAACAATTTCACACACATTTTTTTTTTATTTAACCTAATTACATGTGCAGAACTAGTAATTATATTTTATCAGAAGTTATTTGAATAAAGAGACAGCCAAGATTGTTTACTAAATAAGACAAGACAGAAAAAACAGACCGTACATGCTCGTGTAGGACAAGCATGGGGCAGATAAATTGGTAATTAAAATATCTGTCTGTTTATTAATCTTATTTTCATTCATATTTTCTTCTAATAATAATTATTTAAAATGAAATTTATAAATAGCATTGTAATGATAATTTATGTCTTCTTTCGTAAAATAAACAAGCAAAGTGCGTGCAAGTTGCAAGTGGTCGAGTGAAGAACGCATTTTTGGAAAGTTATTGTTTGTCATAATAATATATAGTTATATTTAGTTAGTTATTGTTTATCGTTGAAAATTTCACGTTGTATTTGATTCTCTAAACCGACGAGCATGCATGACGAGGTTAATGGACGTAGATGAAGCGAAAGATGTGTGTCAGGATCGTAGCAGGTGGAAATCCATAGTCTCTGCCTACCCCAATGGGAAACAGGCGTGATAATATGTATGTATTTGATGTTATGTTGTTTTTATTATTTATTTAAAGTAATTTAATGATTGTTGATTGTTTGTTTGGCGCCGACTCATAATTAGTTATTTACATTAGTTTAGTTAGGAAAATACTAAAAGCTTCATTTTATTTTTCGCTTTTCAGTTTCTGTTTTCGTCTGTTCAATTTTTTGTTAAAAAGGTTTAATTCTAATTTTTTTGTGGCTGAAATTTAACTCCATGTTGTAGTGTCTAGAACTACATTTATGTGTGCCAAGTATCAACAGAATCGATTAAGAGGTAAGAATTCAATGGGTGAACAAGCACTCATCCCCTGTTTTCCTACCCTTAGGGGTGGATTTTGATTTTGAAATTTAAATTAGACCAACTTCAAGATATACCCTATCCATTAAAAGAAGAATCATCAAAATCGGACTACTCTGTAAAAAGTTATGCGTGGTCATACATAAAAAAAAAAAAGATACGCGTCGAATTGAGAACCACCTCCTTTTTTTTCGTCGGTTTTTTTTGTTTTAATTTTGTAAATAGTAAGGTACCGAATGATAATTTATAACTTATTTTGTAACTTTATGCCATTTTATCACGTTTTTATTAACTCGCTTTAAGTAGTTCTGTCTATTCGGTACAAATTTTGAAATCGATTTTAAACTAAATTCCCAATGAGCTAGAGACTTGAAACCTTAAAAAAAGTTCAGACCTGCCGAATTGCGTAACTCACTCGCGATCGCAATCATCTTGATTTCAATGTTCATTGCTCCGTGTGGTTTGACAATCTGTGTTATCGGCAACTACGTACCACGCAATGAATGTTACATTAATTTCGAAATGAAAGCTAATGTCAAAGTGAAAGCATCACTCCGAAAACAATGGCTCATCTTCTATTTTGTACCGCGTGCCCAGTCACCTGCACGCGTGAGGATCTAATGACCGCCAACCACAATGCAGTGCGCGTTACGGAACACTGGGCCAGCAAAATTTGACCAAAATTTTCCATCGACTCGCTAAGAAGAAGTGAATGCATTACACAATTGGCCCACTGTTCCAAACACATTTAACAAGATAAAATATCTCATCGTTTTAGTTAATAAATATTTTTTCAACACACTTGCTCGTAAAGTGGCTCTTATTGCTTCGCTTTTAGGTTCATAATGTGGCTTATAACGTACGCGTGCTTTTTTCATTATATTATTGCACTAGTGCTTTTTACTTTACAGTTTATTTTTAAATCGCAACGAAGAGTTTTTATGCCTGAACTAAATTAAACATTTTTGGGAATAAATCAACTGTATTAATTAAAATATGTTATATAAACATTTCATTTCATCAAATTATTAATTTTTGTCAACAAATTAATATTAATTTGTGTTTTAAATAAAAAAATCTATTTATAATATTTTTGTATTAGGCTGTATGGCGGTTTCCTTCGACCACCTGCGCGCGCATAGCTGTATGTCACCGCGCGATCCGCGCGCCATTTTTATTCACATTTTTCACAAATTCAATATTTGTCTAAAATGTGTAATTTATGTTTTTTTCCTCGCAAGTGTGTTGAAAAACGTCGTATGACACGCGTGAGCATTGACTATTATTCTCTCGGCTCCATTACGCCCTCGTCTTCGGCTCGGGCTGCAATCCAGCCTCGAAGAATAATAGTCAACTTAGCTCACTTGTATCATAATGTACTATATAGTAAGTAACTACACAGAAATAATCATAAGTTTCTTCTACCTTTGCCTTTTTTTTTGTTTTATAAATAAATATGACATCCCTACAGATTATAATTTACATTTATACTATAATCCTCATTGTAATAAAAGGTAAGTTTATCTCTAAAATTAACCTAAAAATCTTAATTGCTCGTAAAATATTCATTATCTAAGTATCTTAATTAAACTGGTAATTAGGTTTGAGTTTATTACTTTATTTTTTGGGTTAGGGTCATAAAAAAGTGGAATATTATAGAGTTTTATAACAAGTTTTTTGACGACGTCTGTGGTCTCGTGGTTCGAGTGTCGGACTGCTAATCACGAGGTCGTGGGTTCGTTTCCCACAGGTAGGACACAAATATTTGTGTGATGAACATAAGTATTTGTGTTGGTCTGGGTGTTGCTTATGTATTTAGAAAAAAACATTTGTATTCACATAAATCGACAAAGTTGCAAAGCTGTTTTTTTTTTCAAGATTTCGAAGTCGGTCCTATAGTAAATGTTGAATAAGAATAAGATTATTTTTATTTATTTCGCAAAAAATACGGGTACAGACAGATGGATAAAGAATCATAGTTAGTTTCCAAATATTTCACCTTAAGTGGCACGCAATAGGGTGCACCTTTTGTGCAGAGATAACCATCAAAGTGTTTTGGTGTCTAAAAAATAACCCCGTATACCTACTTGCTGATGATAAAGTATTGTGCCCGCCGCACATACTCACACTCGCATTGGTCATTACGCGCAATTTCAATTTCATTTTATTTATTATCACCATAGGAACATACAAGAACACTTGGTTAAGTCATATTTTTTTTTTAAATTCTGAATTAATAATAATATATAAAAAGCAATATTATACAAGATAAAATACATTATTACGATTTTTTTATACTGGAATCTATAGCAGCTGTACAGAGGCCTTGTCATTTAATAACTAAGAATGGGTGCAGCTATAAAGAAGCTTTGTCAAGAAATTAATTCAATTCAATTCAATTAAACAATCATAAAGAGCATAATTGTATGAATAAAAAATAGATTTTAAAAATTAGTAGATACATCAAAATGTATGAAAAAAAATGTGCAATGTGCGAGTGGCAGCGTTTAAAACACAGAAATAGATAGATAGAATGGTTGTAATCGAATTTTTACTTGCAATTCATACGTGGCAACTTTCGAACAAACTACGCCTTCCATATTGACGTCCTATTTTTAAAAAATTAACTTTAATAATCAAATGTACTTTACAGCTTTTGTTTCTGCAGTTTGAAACAGCGCAATAAGGAATTTTTGCGGGTTTTTGTTACAGTATTTACAGATACAAGTCATAAGGCGTACTGAGAAAGGCTTTGAAATGCCCTGCACTCTGGTACAGAGTGTTAGCACGCGCGCTCCACCCACAATTCCATTCTATCTATCTATTGCTGTGGTTTAAAACCTAAAACGTAGTATCGAAATCCGCATTTGCTCTCACGTGTGACATGCACGTGGCGCGTGATGACCAAAGCGAGTGTGAGCATGTGCGCGGGCGTTGGAAAATGTAATCAAGCAAAACCGTAGGAAAACGTACTGTGTAGTAGAGATGTTATGGATATGATATTTCGGATCTGGATACGGATATGGATATAGGAATAAAATTGTATCGGTTTCGGATACGGTTACGGATATGTAATTATTTCGGATTATCCGTCAGTTTCGGATAGTGTCGGTTACGGATATTAGATTGAAGTAAAATATAAACACAAATAGTATTAATAGTTTGGTTTTATTTATAGGTTATGAAAGAGGTTATGTTATGAGTAGAAATAACAAACAAACTGCAAGAGTGACGTGGCGCGCGAGCGGTGAAACAAAAACCTGTCGAAACATGTCGTTTTATTTAGACTCCGCCCTTATACGAAACTATCCGAAACTTGTGAAACGGATACGGTTAAGGTTACGGATATATTTTTATTTCGGATATCCGATAGTTTTGGTTACGGTTACGGAGCTCCATAACATCCCTGCTGGGTAGTACATTCAGCTTAAAATTTTGTTACTAATTGTTTATTCTTTTAACGAATTAAAGCATGCGGATCAAAGCACTGGTGTACCGAAACAGGAGTAGCATGTTCGAATCCTGCTCGTGAACAAATTTTTCTTTCCACAATTTATATCTTTATGTTAGGTACTCATCCAAATATTAACAACTGTCTTGAAAATACCGACTTGCTTTCCATGCGCAAAATTATGGAGGAGCTTACTCAACGTCAACCAAATTGTGATTGGGGTTTTACTCGGGTATTATAGTCCTCGCAGACTAGGGACTAATCTGTCGGTCGATAGTTGGGTGATATGATTTCAAGTCTATCGGTGTGCACACTCACGTATCACACCTCGGCCACTCAATACAATACAAATGCTAGCACCCTCTACATGCACAAGATTACGTCTGTATATGAACGCGCATCGTCGATCAATTGTTCCGGGTGTAGCTGTTTGTGCATGTGAGATTTGTGTTTGTAAACACAACCACGATACAGAAGAGATCCAAGTAATGTTTCAAAGTAGCATTTGAACAAAAAGGTTATTTCCATCTACTGAATTATTTTAACAAGCAAAATATTTTTTATAGTAAAGTAATAAATAGTTTTAAAACGCTTGAGGTAGAAAGTAATACGTAGGAACTTTTGAAAATTCATCCTATTTGTTTTGTGTTGAGTTTCAGAAATTTTGTATCTAGGGAAAAATGCGAAATTAAAACTTTTAAATTATATTTGTGTATAATCCGAGGATTATTAATCAATCAAGACCAGACAGCACCTGAAAATGGATGACATAAAAGTCTTTTTGGCGATCAAATTAGGTACTACAAATCTTCTGTTTGGATAAGCATTTTATGTCTAGAATATTTATGCATCGTTACATGTCTGTTTTGGCTATTATTGTTAATTTTGCCTAATGTTTGAGGGGTATAGCGCTGTATACCGAGATACAGGACCTGTCCTACATCGGTTTTTTTTTCTTCTGTTTTTCGGGAAACTCCTCATGGACGCACTCCGCCCGGGGAAGACCAGACCAGAGCCAGTGTCGGACTCTTACCGACTATAAACCACCACGGTGTTCCTCTACCGACCCTTGGCCGGGGGCGTGGGAAATACTCCCGTATTCACCCAACCATCCCCGGCAGGTCCCGGCTCGCCACTGGCAGGCGAGCCCCTTCTCCCCGTGCGGCAACCACAACAGCCGTACCCTCCTGTTGACTGGCGCGCGCGGAACAATACGCGCCAACGTCACGGGCCTTGACTGGTCGGGCGGTGCGCCACACCGAGTCCGCCGCCCGCAGGCCCACACTTAGGGTGGCTGGAGGTCAGCAGCCCTCCTACGACGCTCAGGTCGTCTTCTGCGAATGGAAAGAGAGATCATCGCCTCTCGAACCCTCTCCGCCGCCTCCTTAGCAAGCATCACCTCCTCGCAGAAGGAGACGACGCCTTCCCAAGCGCTCTCGTTCCTGAACATAAACAGAACCACGGCCGGAAGCGAGAGTTCGCTGCCACCTACTGCAGTGATGAGGTCACCACGCTGTGCGGCTGGGCACTCCACCAATGTGTGCTGCGCCGTGTCCTCTGGGCAGCTCCCATGATGATGTGTGTGACACTCGTGACACTCGGGCGTCGGCTCCCGGCCTATGCGACACAGATACTTACCTTAGCAACCATACCCCGAGAGTATCTGCGTCAGCCGGTAGGTGAGGGCCACCATGGCTCCTCTCCAGCCACTCCTCAATGACGGGCCTTACCGCCGCTATTGTGGCGTGCCCTGCGCTGGGTTGCGCAAGTCGCTCCTCCCATTCAGCCACTAGGATCTGGCGGACCTCGCTCCGATCAGACGGGTCCTCGCGCTGGTGGTACCTTAGCGCAAGGTCTCTCGCCTCCAGATCCCAGGGCATTGCTCCGGCTAGGAGGCTCGGCGCCTCAAAGGAGATCGTACGATATCCACGTATCACCCTGATGGCCATTTGGATATAGATGCTCCCATGTTGTGTACATAAATATTATCCTATAAGTTTTGCTATAAGTGGTTGTATGAATTGTTGGTGAAATAAACGTTATTTATTTCATTTATTTATTTTACTATACTTTTCCTGCGGCTAACCACGTACTGACACAAAATATAGCCTTTGTTACTTTTGGATAAAGTAGCTAATATTATGGTGAAAGAATTATTAAAATCGGTTCTGTAGTTTCAGAGTTTATCGATTACAAACAAACAAATCTTTGCTCTTTTTAATGTTAGTATAGATTATGGTTCCGTTGTACATACTTATTCTATACTAGTGAAATAATATTACAGAAACTTAAAGAAAGCTGGTCTGGTATTGAAGTTGTGCACATGTACTGAACAGCCATATACAAAACGTTGATCTGTATTTGTGCCATTATTAAGGAGGTGACTATACCACTGACACTGAACACGAATCAAAAAAAAAATCAGCACCAATTATTTTTATTTAATTAAATACCCATTAAAATACTAATAAATTAAAAATAATAATAATAATTAATAATTGTAATATTAATACTCATTATTTAAAATTGTTTCTGAATAAATAAATTGAATTGAATTGAATTTGTAGACAACGAAATTCCCTCAGTGTGTCAAAATTTGCAGGTATTTCCACCCTTTGTCAATGACACAAAAACGATCCGTGTGAAACCACCAAAAATATGGGCAGAGCACTTGAACAATGTCACCGATGACTTATTTTCAGAGTCGTTCGGGATTTTTTCTCAAACCCTCGCTATGTTTCTAAAAGAAAATTTCGGTATTAAATAATCGTAGAATTGTTAAAGTATTTTTAGATGACTAAGCACATTATTTATCATTTGCTCTAGAAATATGGCACGATTACAGATCAACAACTTGTATAAGGTTAAATCAAATTAGTTCGAAACTTCACAGACGTGATGGGATGGGTATCAATATCAAATGACAAGTAATAAAAAATAACATATATAATTTTATAAACTCATTATTTTATTCAAGTCATATATCATGGGATCAACGGTCACGGGACGCGTACCCTTTTAGCTGTACATTTGTACATGGTATTTTTTAAGAAATATCAGATACCATAACACTACAATTATTTTAAAATACTTTAAAAATACTGATCGCGCGTCGGGCGGCCGTTGACCCCGTGATCATCAACTCAGCCTATCGCAGTCCACTGCTGGACATAGGCTTCTCTCCCAAGTTGCGCCATAACACTGGGTCCTCTGCCTTCCGTATCCAGTCCCCCCCAGCCACGTTCTTCAGGTCGTCGATCCACCTGGATGGGGGTTGGCGGGGGATTCAAAGTCGCTCAGCGACTATGGAGCTTCTTTGCAGCATAAAATCCGTAACGAGATTATCCGGAGAAGAACCGGGGTAACCGACATAGCTTTTAGATCAGTAAGCTGAAGTGGCAGTGGGCTGGCCATGTCTGTCGAAGGACCAATGGCCGCTGGAGCAGAAGAGTCCTTGAGTGGAGACCGCCAATCGGCAAACGCAGCGTAGGGCGCGCCATGATCAGCTACAGTTGAAATAATGGGTTTCATGTACGTTTCAAGTAAGGTAATTTCCTTGTTTTAGTGTAATTGGTTATCGATACCCATCACATCTGTGAAGTTTATCCAACTAATTTGATTTAACCTTGTATTATACAAGGTGGAAAGGACATCGCTAGGAATAGCCTGAATCTGTTACAAAGATAAAAAAATTACGACAATTACATGCGTATTTTTTTCATTACTTACTATTCATCGTATTCAATTATTTCAACGCAGACAGTAATGTAAACGTGTTTATTTTAAAGAGTTAATCAACACAATAACAACGTGTCTATGATACTCCATTTGACTTCATATTTTTTAATAATCCCTTATGAGTTATATACTCTATGGTTTTGTGAAAAATATGTTGGCACCACTGTTAAAGATTGCCAATCTCTTTTTAGCAGCTTTACATCTACAGAAATAGAATTTGGAGTAAAATTCTTTAGTTTATTTTTTATTTTCTTATTCGTAACGGACTTGCGTTTGACCGCGACCTCACGTGATGTTAAGCGATGGTGCGGTTGACGATGATTCACGCTTGCCCAGCAAAAACCTATTCACTCGAGCCTTGAAGACCACTAAATTATACTAGTTTAGTTGTTAGGCAACCACTTGTTTGACATAAGTTTTATAAGCAAAACATTTCATTCATTGAATGACAGTTTATCAGTTTAAAGTTTTGGAATATCTTTTAAATTGACGAAATAATCGACTGGATACAATAAACGTTTACACCCTGTATGTTATTCTCAACTGCTGCACTATTCAGAACCACACGATAACCAGTTGTCGACCGATTCGGTTTGTTGTCCCGTTTCGTCTGATGTTCACGCAACGAGAGAAAAAGAGATAACAAACCGAATCGATCGGCAACTGGTTATCGTGTGGTTCTGAATCGGGTTGCTGGACTAGATGCACAAGTGGTTTCGTTCAGGAATGTCACGTGTATAGTATTCGTGTGACGGTAATGAAGTTGTCTAGGTAACCATCACGCACATGGGTAGTGGGCTGACCGGCGCCCTTCAAATACAGTAAAGTTATATATAGCTTATCAATTAATATTAGCGCAATTTTCTAGAAACACAGTTTGTTTTAGTTCACCAGTTAATAATATATAACATACACTATATAATATTTCAATACCTCAGTTCCATGGTGCAAGTCAGAATTTTTGCAATATTGAATTATCAATTAGGATATATCAATGGAAAAAGTGTAACAAAAATGAATCTTTACCGGTTCCAAAATGAAACAAGGCTGAGAAAAGTAGTCTAATCAACTTTTTAAACATTGTTATAAAACATAGGCTTGCCCTTGCACACTGTTAAACCTACATCATCATCTTCCGAGCCTTTTCCCAATTATATTGTGGTCGGTTTCCAGTCTAGCCAGATGCGGCTGAACATCAGTATTTTATACGGAGTGACTGCCATCGGACCTCCACAACCCAGTTACTGGGTAATACTGACATTCGGAGGTTAGGCCAATTTTCAGACTTTCAGGCTTCTGACTACCGGTAACGACTGGCTTAGATGTTCGTATAGCAACCGGAACCGACACCGAGGCACGGAGGGGTTTCGATGTATAACGAAACGTTCATCTATCCACAGACTGACCGCGGCAAGTGCAGCTTAACCTTGCAGATCGTATAATCCGCGCTGTCGTTGCTTCGCTACGAGCCCCTGCTGTGTTTAGAACACCTGTAAAAACACACGTTTGGTTGAAAATTTAAATCCTTTCCCTCATGTAACATTACAACTTTTTTCAGAAAACAGGTGGACGGACAAAAATCAGAAGTATGAAGATTTTGTTTAACTACAGAACCATAAATCACAATAAGAAAAATATACTGTCGTACCATAAATTTGAAACGCAATATACTACTAACGTCTGACCAGTGTCGGTCCTCGTTAGTGGCTTGTTAGTATCGATAACTGAAGGTTTGTTACCACTGTCTCTCTGTATTTATATCGTCTCTCTATTTATTGGTTTGTAACCTACGCCCGCAGAGGTTACGAGAGACGTTACATTCTATAAATGTACCGCAGTTCTAGATTGGGTAATGATTTAAAATGATAGTATAGAATCGTACAGAAAACAAAAAGACAGATGTCATATTTTGTTTGTAATTTAATAGAATTTAGTTTAACCGACTTGCGGTACCATTTAGGCAACAGCCTAGGTAGTATTGAAGTTGTCATGGGCAAAGGTAACCGCTTAACATCAGGTGGGCCTTTAGCTCGTTTCGCCATCCTAAGCAATAAAAATAAAAAAAATGTGTTAATAATTTTATTGTAATTAATATTTGCATACCGTAAATGGTTAAATGATGAGCGAGCTATGCTTGGAGTTTCTTTGAAGGATAAAATCCGTAACGAGATTATCCGGAGAAGAACCGGAGTGACTGACATAGCTTATAGGATCAGTAAGCTGAAGTGGCAGTGGGCTGGCCATGTCTGTCGAAGGACCGATGGCCGCCCTGCCAGGTGGACCGACGACCTAAAGAACGTGGCTGGGGGGGACTGGATGCGGAAGGCAGAGGACCGAGTGTTGTGGCGCAACTTGGGACAGGCCTATGTCCAGCAGTGGACTGCGATAAGCTGAGTTGATTGATTGATGAAATGGTTAAATGTGGATAAGAACTTTATATTATTAATTTATAACTTTATGTACCCATATTTTGCAAATAAATCAATAAATCAATGTTTCCTGTACAGTAAGCTGCAATAAGATGAAAATAGGCATAGCATGTTTGACAAATAAATTATCTTTATCTTTATAGGTTGCAAAATTGTAAAACATATTTTAGACTAGCGGACCCCGCAGACGTCGTCGTGCCCCGAAAAGCAGCGCCACATATAATTAAATAAATAATAAATAAATATTTTTCGGACATTTTTACACATCACCATCTAGTCCCAAACTAAGCAGAGCTTGTGGTATGGGTACTAGACAATAGATATAATACTTATATACTTTTTGTTGTTGTTGTAAATACATACTTATAATACATAAGAAACAACCGGACCAACATAAACACTCATGTTCAAACAAATATTTGTGTCCTGTGGGAATCGAACACACGACCTCGTGATCAGCAGTCCGACACTCGAACCACTAGACCACAGAGGTCGTCAAAAATCATCCCTGCCGTTTAGGAGAAGATCAGTATCATACTGACAGCAGCGCCTACCGGGTCAAATTGTATTTTTAAACCACCCAGGAACCTATTGAAATTTACACACAAAATTTCATTCAAATCGGTTCAGCCGTTTAGGAGGAGCTAGTACACAAACACACGTACAGAAGAATTATATATATTAAGATAACTTATAACATCTGACCAGCCAGTGTCGATCCTTGTTAGTAGTTTGTTAGTATCGATAACTGAAGGTTTATTACCACTGTCTCTCTGTATTTATATTGTCTCTCTCTATTTATTGGCTTGTAACAGTTGTAACCTACGTCAGCGGCGATAATGGGAAACGTTGCATTCTAGAATAATTTACCACATTTGTAGATATTCGAATGGCAACCGGACTGACAGCTTAACGTGTTCTCTGGGGTACGGAAGGGTCTCAATGTGTAACGCAACGGTCAGTTTGTGGTCTTCCTTCAATTAAAGACACAATCTGATCTTTATTATCGACTTTGTCAATTGGTGGCATAAATATACACACTGAAAGAAATGTTATACTATCCCTAGTAGGTACATAACATAACATACATTTTGGTAAGACGTTACTGAAATTAAGTTGATTTAAGGCCCAGAACGCCGCGGAAATAGAGTGAGCGCAATGCAAAATACGAGGCTTGCCGGGAAGGAGTAGTGCGGCATGAAGTTGACGCCATTCCGAATGAAAGTGCATTTAAGCGAAAAAAAAAAAATTACTCAGAAAATATGTGTATTTTCGATATTTTATCGAAAATACACATATTTTCTGAGTAATATTTTTAGGCTTAGTAAAATTATTTCAAAATAATAAAACAATATTTAGGTAAAATATCATACCAAAATACCAATATAATTATGTTGGATATATTTAGGAAACTGTTTGAAAATAAACAGTTTTCGAGGTATGTTTGGATTTTTTTATGATCGAGCCAAATAAGTGCATTCATGTTTTGGACTTAATAATATTGTCACGCCTATTCTTGAGTAACACGTATTTTAATTTCAGTACCATAGAGCGAGTAGTTTTTGAGCGGGATTCGCATTAGTTTGTTGAATTACGGGATTCGGCCCCTTAACAAAACTGTTTATCTATAAAGAACAAATTTTGGTTACGAATTACCTTACAGTCACTTTTTTAAGTTACAAGTAGACAAAAGTTTGGCTACATTTTTTTCAGTGCAGAGCATAGAAATCTAAATAATAAAGTAATAGAAATGTTATCTACTGTCTTTTGAAATGAAGAATTGTTTTCTCTGTCTACGGGAACGCATGTCGCCGGTTTTCCGCTACCAATACATAAATAAAAATAAAAAAATTACAAAATTATATGATAAATCTTTTACTGTTCAGGCTGTGCGTCTGTGGAATGAGTTACCTGTGTCTATACGGCGAGCTCAGTCACTGTTTTCATTTAAAAAATTAGTTAAAGAATACTACCTTTCCAAATAAATTGTAATTTATTAAGACATTGCCTATGTATCCAATCTCTATTCTAAATTGTAAGATTATTTATATATATATTATATATATTTATGATACCTATATGTGTAATATATTTTGTGCTATTTATTTATTTTAGTTTAGTAGTACGCCACGGACTGCCCCCATTATCTAGATCTTACGTCTTCTTTGTCCATCCAAAGGTTGTCTGGAAGATATCGCTTTTAGCTATAAGACCGCCCATGTACCCATAATTTGTACGTTGTTCCTGTTTACTACTATTTTCATGGTGTACAATAAAGTATATTCTATCTATCTATCTATCTAAATACGCAATCAGCCCACCATGTTTCTAGTATTCAATGCAAAATAAAATAAGCCGAAAAAATCCGCTGTTAGGTATGCTGCAAAATACAATTTTAGTGACACTACGTCCAAAACAGCACTGATGATCAAGCAAACGCTGCACGCACTGATGTCCTAAAAGACACCTGTACGCGGTGACAAGTTCACGCACCTTTGCCACTTCTACCTTTATTTAGATTTCTATGGTGCTTTATTTAGATTTCTATGGTGCTTTATTTAGATTTCTATGGTGCTTTATTTAGATTTCTATGGTGCTTTATTTAGATTTCTATGGTGCTTTATTTAGATTTCTATGGGTCTTTATTTAGATTTCTATGGTGCTTTATTTAGATTTCTATATTTTTACATTCCGGAAGGTTCTGTTCCCGGCTGAGACAAGCAAGTCCATAAAATCTTTAATTGCATGTTTAATTATTTTTAAATATAAACGAATATTGACTTTGAGTAAAATTTGCTATAATCAATATTTAAGGTACTTTCCCCCGAGATCGCCTTTACATTCCAAGCTGTATATTGAAACAATTTGTCATAAAGCCTATCATTCGCGAATTAATAAGCATTCCAATTCATTTCAAGCGAGAGAGTATCCATTGAGATATTTAATAACAAAGGAGGATCTTGTTCATAAAATATGGATGAGTTTCAACGCCAGACGGGACTCTCGATTTATGAACTAATTTTGTTTTATTACCAAAAGTAGATTCTTTGAAATACTAGTTACCTATAAAGTTTTTCATTTGGTAAAGACAACAATCAAAAGTAAATGATAATTGCTCAAAGTAATAAAAGTTTTATGAATGAAAACTTGCCATTTATTTTGCTAACTAATAACGACATTCATGTAAGTATGTAATTTCGATAAAAGAATACTAACGGCCGAGAAAAATTATATCGAAATAAATAAATAAACTATACTTTATATATATATATATAAAGTATAGTTACTTTTACTATACTATACTACGTCTTTCTTTTATCCTTCTTTCCTGTCGCAGGTCTGCTGGAAGAAATTTCTTTTAGAGATAAGCAGTACCTTTGTGCTCAAGTGTTTGTTCTGTATGTTATCTATAATAAAATGTGTTGTGTGTACATAAATAAATAAATACTTTCTGTTGACTGAATTTACTAATATACATAAACACGTAAATCATCGAAAACAGAATATTGACTTTTAAATTTTCATTGATGATAAAATCCGTAAGCTCTCTATAACAAGAATATAAAAATATGTAAAGATGATTATAAACCTATACAATACATAAATATAAAATCCTCTTTTGACTTCCACAAAGCATACAATATTCAGCAAATGACGAAATAATTTGACAATCCCGTTCATTTTTTTTTTTCAATAAATGTTTCGGACAAAATTATATTATAGATTTGAATGAACTTAAAGCCATTGCCACATAAAACGCGGGGCGTGAGCGGTGCGTGTATTAGTGAGTCCGCATTGTCATTTGATGTGACTGCTTCATAACCTTTGTAGAAGTCGCAAAGTTATTGACAAAGCCGTGATAATCTCACTGACAAATACATCCAATACACACAAGTGAAGTGAGTGAGTGTTTACATTATAAGTGCAGGTTTTATGTCATCATCATCATCATCATTTCAGCCGAAAGACGTCCACTGCTGGACATAGGCCTCCCCCAAGCATCGCCACAACGACCGGTCCTGTGCCTTCCGCATCCAGCGGATTCCCGCGACCTTCACCAGGTCGTCGGTCCACCTTGTGGGGGGTCTACCCACGCTGCGCCTTCCAGTACGCGCGTAGGTTTTATGTCAATCTACTCTATTTCTTACATTAGGTATTATCAGGGACTTGTTCCGTGATGTTATTCATATTACATTTTCATTTCATTTTTTTATTTTGTGAACATATACAGTATAGATGATAATTATACAATTTAGGTCCTTACTATGTCCCGCCAGAAAGCATACAAAATATTTAATTTAAAAAAAAATTGGTACTAACAATATTAAAATAATAATAATACTTTATAATACAATGTCAGATAATTATGTGCTTAAGATAACAATTCATAATTAGTATCGACAAATAATATATAAGTCTATGATGACAACAAAATAATGAAAATAAAAAATGACAATCAAAATAATCAAAGCTACATTTAAATTATACTATAGTCAATAAACACGAATAAATATTATCAAAATTTGTCATTCGAATATTCATTATCAGAATAATATGCTTTGTCATTCAATAATTTAAACATTTTACGTTTAAATTCATTCATATTCTTACTGAGTCTTATTTCTTAAGGTAATTTCTCTGGACACATGTGACAGTGATAAAAGAGCACGAGGGCTTACTCCACAAGCTTGCTTAACCACTATTGATAATAATTAATACGACTAGAGTTATTAGTATAATGTATCAGTGTAACTGAATGTGTAGTGTAGTGAACACAGGCAAAGCCGATGATTCTACCTCCCGCCTAGCTCACGCATTTGGTATACCAAGGGCTTAAGAACGAACTGAAGAAAGAACATTCCTTTTATAAAGATACGTGGACGGTAAACCGATTTCAGGGCTGAAATAGCGACGTTGACAAAAACAACCTTTTATTTGTGCTGTAATTTGAAAATGGCGTAGTTGCTAAATTGTGTTCATTTCATAATTTAAATATGTTTATTTTTAACCGACGAAAAAAGGAGGATGTTCTCAATTCGACGCGTATCTTTTTTTAGGGTTCCGAAGTCCTACAAGGAACCCTTATAGTTTCGTCATGTCCGTCCGTCTGTCCGTCTGTCCGTCTGTCCGTCTGTCCGTCTATCCGTCTGTCCGTCTGTCCGTCTGTCCGTCTGTCCTAATCCTTTACAGCTTAATAACTTCTACAGTTATAAACATAAGTAAATGAAATTTTGTTAAAAAATAGTCTGCATATAGATCTCAATTTTAAAAGAATAAAAAAATAGTTTTTACGTTCTTTAGGGGTGGCACCCATACATGTGAAATGGGAAAAAACAATTTTTTTCGCTGCACCCCCTAGTGTGGGGTATCATTGAATAGGTCTACTAAAATGAAGGTAATATTTCATACACCACTTTTTTATCAGGTGTACCAACTGCGAAATATAGCCCGCCAAAGTGGCTTGCAATGTGTCCCCCCCCTGCCATTTCTAAACTATGCAACGTAGAAATTTATAATCTTCCACATTGATAGACGTTTGTAAAAACTCTCTTTTAAAATTATTTCGAGTATAATGTGATTATAATTTTTTGAGTTATAGACAGAAAACTGAAAAATACTCAAAACGTCCTAGTTCAAAGGTCATTGACCTTAGAGAAAATGATCATAGCAAATAATGCTCCTTTAGCTACTTTCTATTTGAAAAAATCACAAAAAGTAACTTTGTGTTATGTTGACGACACACTTCTTAAATTTGGCGCCATCTAGCGGCGTCGTACAACACTCTCTGGGTCGCCAATGCTGGCGTCAAGTGCCGTGTATTACATTTGGCACTGTATAGCGCCATCTAGCGGCTACTGACATCACTCTCTGAGTCGCCAATGCTGCCGTCTATTACAAAAACTAAAATAGCCGTGATTAATATTCGATTTGATTTGTTTGTAACACCTACTTAAGGAACCCTATAATACTGAGCATGGCCCGACATGCTCTTGGCCGGTTTTTTATGTATGACCACGCATAACTTTTTACAGAGTAGTCCAGTTTTGATGATTCTTTTTGAACACCGTTTAAATATTGTCGAACCAGCCCTCCTAGCCAAGTTGACAATCTACTATCGTCAACGCTAATAGAAAACAATCAAAATGTATGGGAAAAAGTCATTATTTGATATATGTCATTCCCATTCATTTTGATTGTTTTCTATAGCGTTGACGATTGTAGATTGTCAACTTGGCTAGGGAGGCAGTAGTCAATACATGACATTATTTTTTATTGCAATACAATTGTTTTATTTGCATAAATACAAGCTGAAAATGTTGTCGTTTTGGATTTAATTCGAAAAAGTGTCTAGTGGTTCAAGTAACGGACTGCTGATCACGAGGTCGTGGGTTCGATTCCACAGGACAAAAATATTTATGTGATGAACATAAGTGTTTGTGTTGGTCTGTGGAAACATGGGCATTATTTTACCTGAAACGTTTGTAATACACGATTGATCTAAATAGAAAAATCTAGAGACACAAGAAACCATCTTATTATATTTCAAAATATTCACATTTACCATTTCCACAACGATTTCGAAATTAATCGGTTCATTTGACTAATTATGATCATTTGTCGTCACCGGCGTCGACGTCAATATTTACCGACTTTGAAGTAGTCCGATGTTACGGTTAGAGTAAATAAACATTATTCGATTCAACTCTTGATTTAAAATCGAGTGGGCGTATAGGAAGTGAAGAGTATCGATATTCGATGGCTGTATGAGTAATAGTGATCTGTTTTAAAAGTAGGGAACGAATATTTTTACTGTCGTATTTTAATTAGGTTATTGTTTTGTGTGAAGGTGTTTGAACTCTGTGAACTTTAAAATCGATATTATAGTGCCTAATATATTGTAAAGGGCTCTGAGTCGTATTTTATCTGTACAGCGACACGCTTGCAATAAAAATATGGTTTGAATTGAATTTATTTATTGATAACAATCAATGATATTTAAAAGTACAGATATGTTACTTGCGCGTGCAATCTGAAGACTCGAAAACGTCCTAATTAGGATGTTTTTCTATTAGTACGCGTCAAGCAAAGCACAGAGCGTAAGCAGTGACAAAAAAAAAATGCCGTCGTGTGTACAGAAAATGAACAAACGAAATTCGCGCAGACTTGCGATGGTCGCGTAGTCGTATTATTTTAGGTCAATGCCTTAGGACAACGCAAAATCGGCCAAGTGCTGGTTAGACTTGCGCAGTGCACTAAGCGGCCCGTGCCACCACACGTGTCCCAGAAATACCACATTATCAGCAGGAATAAAAAACGCTGAAAAAATTCGTTTTTGTTGAGATTTCTTGTATGCAGACACCCTTTGGGTTTGTTTTAGTATTCGCCATAATAGAAGCCGTGTGAAATTTTTACTATACCTGCCTATTACAATTACCTTTTTTTTTTTGTTTTTTTTTCGAGTGTAAATCCTCATGAATACCCTCCGTCTGGGGGGGCGGAGGGTTATGTCGGACTCTTAACGACCAAAACCACACGGTGGCCATCCTCTGCACAAAATAGAGGAGCTCCGGGAACTCCAGTGGACCGCTTCAGTTCCCCTCCAGTGCTACGCCTTTGGCACGTCCCGGGGAAACAACAAGGTTTCCCCAACAGCAGCACGCGACCACCACGTGCTGCTGTCCTCCCCAGGGTCGCTTAATAGATACCTCGAGTTGCCCTACTCTTGGCACCCACGATCCCGAAGGTCCCCCAGACAATTACAATTACCTAGAAAAATGCAGCTTTGTGACACACAGCGATTTGACAATAGCTTTAGTGGAATTCTTTGTGTCTGTATTTCCCGGTAATCTGGTGGTCAAGGTTTGAGTGAATAGACTTTTGCTGGGCAAACGTGTACCATCGTTGACCGCATCATCGCTTAGCATCAGGATAGGTGGCGGTCAAACGCAAGCCAAGTACTTCATCCTCCGAGCCTTTTTCCCAATTATATTGGGGTCGGCTTCCAGTCTAGCCAGATGCGGCTGAACATCAGCATTTTACACGGAGCGACTGCCATCAGACCCCCGCAACCCAGTTACTGGGTAATACTGACATTCGGAGGTTAGACCAGTCGTCAGACTTTCAGGCTTCTGACTACCCGTAACGACTACCATAGATATTCGTATGACAACCGGGACCGACAGCTTAACGTGCTCTCCGAGGCACGGAGGGGTCTCGATGTGTAACGAAACGGTCACCCATCCACAGACTGACCGCGGCAAGTGCAGCTTAACCTTGCAGATCATACAATCCGCGCAGTAGTTGCATCGCTACGAGCCCCTCAAGCGAGCCAAGTACTTATGCATCAAAAAAAAAAGATGGAAAGACGGACGGCGGTGATGTAGCCATAGTAATTAAGAAGGTGCCGTTGACACCTTTAGGTAGACCACCCTAAAAATGGTCCAGCCCATTAATTATATTAAAATAATCGCACATAACACTTATTGTTTCAATCTCCACTCCACTGTTACCAATTCAGATTACGTATTGGATTATAAAGCTCATAATATTGTTTGTATACAGAGTGATTGATTGCCCCCAATGATTAATTTTCTGGATTATTCCGTCCTCTTCTGTGATCGAATAGCCACAAGCTTTAAGGGAGCTTTTATTTGTTTATTTAGGATCATTTTGCATTGCTTATTACATATTATCATATAATTATGTTTTTGTTTAAGAAGAATTGCCAAACTTAAGTGCCAGTGGGCGGGGCACATTGCTTGCAGAACGGATGGCCGATGGGGCAGTAAAGTTCTAGAATGGCGACCGCGTACTGGAAGGCGCAGCGTGGGTAGGTGGTCTATGTCCAGCAGTGGACGTCTTTCGGCTGAAATGATGATGATGAAGTTTTTGATTTTTACTCATTTAATTATTAACAACAAACATTTTCTAGTGAAAAAAGTCTATAACGAATATTAGGTATATCTAAAAGTATTCAGCTTTTTAAAACATAGGGTACGGTTGACCGCACGTCAATGGTAACAGTTTGACATTGACAGCGCCTTTATTTCGTAAGCAGTAAGGGTGGTTTTCTAATTCAAGTGGTAACACTGTAATGCAATCGACTGTACATATATAATCCGCGCGCGTTCAGAATGGGATGGAGCTTAGTCAAAGTAAATTGAAAATGAAGGTAATAGAGCGAAGTAGGAATAGAGCGAAGTAGGATTAGCAAGGACAAGGAAGCATAATTATAATATGAGTGATCGTCCAAATTAATAAATAATTTATGTTTACTTGGACGATCACTCATAGGTATTGTAAATTTTTTTTGCTTACACAATTTTTTGGCTCTATTGGTCTATTGCCTTCATTTTCAATTCACTTTGACAAGGTTTCATCCCTTTCTAAACGCGTGCGGATTATATCTATATTATTTAAAAATATACGGAAAGACAGCATTAAGTAATTGTATTTAAATTCCAACATATTTCGTTGTTAAATTCAATTTTTTTACCATAAACACTGAGCTGAGTTATTGTAAAACCAATAAATCACTGATTCACTTCATTTTGGATTTAATTAATTCTGTAAGTTATAATTAATAGTTAAGTAATTCATTACACGAAAAAAGTTCAATTAAACAAACTGTGTT
This sequence comes from Asteroscopus sphinx, assembly GCA_949699075.1. Lineage (NCBI taxonomy): Eukaryota > Metazoa > Arthropoda > Insecta > Lepidoptera > Noctuidae > Asteroscopus > Asteroscopus sphinx. Next base: position 13,830,931 of record OX453025.1, on the reverse strand, counting down.
TTAAACTGACACTGTTAAGTAAAACAATTATCTTAGTTAGATTAGTATATTTAAAGAGGAATCTGTAAATAAAGGGTTTTATTGTAGGCTAGCTGTAATTTTTTCATCATCAACATCAACTCAGCCTATCGCAGTCCACTGCTGGACATAAGCCTCTCCCAAGTTGCGCCACAACGCTCGGTCCTCTGCCTTCCGCATCCAGTCCCCCCAGCCAATTTCACGATTTTTTTCATGAATGTAATTAAATAAATATGAAGATGCTGCTGCCCAACACAAGCCTTTTTTTATATACAAACCAATACATACAATAAACTAAAAAAATAAATAAATCATCATCCTCTGAGCCTTTTCCCAATTATATTGGGGTCGGCTTCCAGTCTAGCCAGATGCGGCTGAACATCAGTATTTTACACGGAGCACCTGCCATCAGACAGTTACTGGGTAATACTGACATTCGGCTGCTAGACCAGTTGTCAGTCTTTCAGGCTTCTGACTACCCATACTGCCATAGATATCCGTATGACAACCGGGACCGACAGCTTAAAGTGCTCTCCGAGGAGGGGTCTCGATGTGTAACGAAACGGTCACCCATCCACAGACTAACCGCGGCAAGTGCAGCTTAACCTTGCAGATCGTACAATCCGCGCAGTCGTTGCTTCATTACGAGCCCCTAAATAAAAAATAAATTTGGACTAATAATAGGTCTGAAATAATCTTTTGGATTCATGTGCGGATCAGAATTTGATTATTACATGCTTTAACGGTGAAGGAAAACATCGTGAAGAAACCTGCACACCAGGGAGTGCTCCATACAGTTCTTGATGGTGTGTGTAGTCTACCAACCCACAGTAGGCCTGCGTGGTGAACTAACTCTTCTCATAATAAGAAGAGGCCTGTGCCCAGCAGTGGGACAGTTGTGGGCTAATTATGATATAAAGTTATCTATTCTATTTGTATCTTTGAATCTGGGCAAGATCAGAATAAGTACATTTCCTTCCTTCAAATGCAAATAAATATATTCTATTCTATTCTATTCTATTCTTCTTTCTTTAACACGGAACTCGCAGGAAGAGAAGGGTGGGTTACTGGAAACTACATAATAAGGATTAGCAGCCATAATATAAACACACGTAATAGACAGAATACATATAACCACACATAATGGCGTGCCTATTGTCGCAGAGAGTACTTTGTTACAAATGTCACGAGGTTGTGCTGAAGAACCGACACACTTTCTAGAATTTCCCATGTTTTTCAAGTTTATTTACGTATTGTATTTTTCTTGGAATTAGAAGTATATTGTGCACTAACATTATACTGGCTGACTTCGACTTCTTTCTTATTTTCCGTTTCTTTTTAACCGACTTGAAAAATAGAGGAGGTTTTCAATTGATTTTTTTGTATATTTGTTACCGTTAGAACTCCGTCACTTATAAACCGATTTAGATTTTTTTATTTTTTATTTGAAAGGATATAATTCCAGATTGGTCCCATTTTTATCAAAATATAGTTCTGATAATAGGATCCACGTAGAATTGAGGGAACTCCTCAAATATTATAGCCATGCATATAGCGATTTTGGTATTTTCATCAACAAATCAAGCATTTGCATTCAGAAAGTATCATTTGGTGAAAATCTGGTGAAGATCTTCGGAGATAAAGAAGGAAACTCTTCAATTGATGACAGCAAATCATCGGGGATTGAAGCAATTGCTTGTCTTTCTATTGTTAATGCTACTAAAAATAGAAAAATAAAATAAACTTAAAAATAAGTAAAAACCGACTTCAGAAAGAATAAAATATTTTTTTGTGAAACAGTTTAAGAAGTCGGTGCCAGTTTTTTCTTGAATCAAACCGAATCAAAGGCAATTTTTTCTTGAATCAAACCGAATCAAAGGCACCTACATGCTAAACAATTTCAGAAAAAAAAATTAAAGTAGTTTTTACTTTTTTAAAGTTTATTTTTTTAAGTCAGTTTTAATTATTTTTTTAAGTTTATTTTTTTAAGTAGGTAACTCAGATCACATACAACAAAAATCTTGAATACAGTTCGAACGCATTAGACGTTTTTGATAGCCCGCAAAAGAAAATAATCAAAAATTACGAAACATTGCCATTTGAATGTCATAAGAACAGTGTTTATGTTTTATTAAAAACCGTTGATCGGTAGACCGCTAGGAATATTTTGGATTAAAATGTAGTTCGCACACTTTCAAAGTTTGGCGACCCTTGATCCATAGCAATAATAGCCCTTTGTGTCATTATTACATTAGGATTTTATGAGACAAAATTTCTGTCTTGTTCGATACTAAATTCATGTTAACCAATATTAAAACCTTATCGTCCATCTGCTTGGCACGTCTCCATTACCTCAAATATGCAAGGAACGCCAAGACACAATTACTGAGACACTACTTTTTATTAGCTCGTTGTGTCGATGAATATCTTTTGTTAATTGAATGGCCAGGACTTTGCCTCGTGGATCTTAATTAAATTTCTGATAATAGTGTAATAGACATATTTGCGATAAAAATTTAGGCTATGTGAGGATACTGTACGTCTGGGTCACCGCCCCTTAAGCAAGACTCAGGAGAACATAGTCATGACGACAACAATTTTCCCATTTTTTTTAGGGAATTCAAGAAGTATCTTGCTTCACTGCATGACTGAATGAGCGAGGCACATATTCAAAAATTTGACAGAACATATGCATTATTTTGAAGAAAAAAAACCACGCGGATAACTATACACACACACACACACCATACCTCAATCACAAATACAAACATCGTTAACATCACACTATCACACACACATAAACATCTAAGAACCGTAAAATGCCCTAACTTTGCCCACAAGCCCTACTTTGCCCAAAGCATTAACTTAATTTTTACACGCACTGTCACTTTATAACTGAACCAAAATGTAGCGTTGTCATAGTTTTTAAATCTCCCGATGTACGGAAATCATAGCTAATATAGTTTACTCAAAAAACAACTAGGCAAAGTAGGGCTTGTGGGCCAAGTTAGGGCAGTTTACGGTACACAAACGCATACATACTCTATATAAAATTGTTATTATTGTAATTTTTGTTTTTCTTTTTAAATTAATAATTGTTAGTCTGATGAAAGAGACTAGACTCCACGACACAGGGAATCCTAGTGTGGAGGCTAGTGTTCTAAGTATTGTAACTCTGCTTTTGATCAATAAAGATTTTATTATTTATATACAGGGAGTAGAAATGCTGGCGTACGCTCTGACATTCTGAGGCTCCGGAGTCTGCTGGCTAGGACAAAAGGCGGAGAGGATGGAAATAACGACTAATGGACACTGCCGTGCTAGGTGAATTACCTCACCGGCTGTAACTTTGATTTGCAAGTTCAAACCAGCAGTGTCCACAGAAATTGATGAAATCAAATGAAAAAAAAATCTACAATTCAGGTACCAGTTTTACATATATTGGAAACGAGAATCAAGTACTAAATATCCTCCTTCAAAAAGTTCCTCGTTCAACCAGATACCCTGCATAAACTAAACGTTCACTTGATAATTTAATCGTGAACCATATTCTGTCAAGCATAGTGAAAAAAGAAATTGTCGGAAAATTATACAATTTTGTTTCAATTTCTTTTTCTGAATTCGTCCTAGTTTTGTACAGATTTGAAATAATGAAATATTGAGTTCGACAAGTGGTTTCAGTCCCATGGAAGTTGCTCATACTTTAAGAACGTTTCTTGTGAAGTGGTTTTACTTGGTAAGTACTTTATACCTGTTAAAACTTTGTTACAAAACATCTTGAAGATTAAGTAGGAAGTTTTGTGTCTGATGTTAATTTAGGCTAATGTGATTGCTGGATGGGTCGCGGACATCATGCGCAGCAGTTCTCGTGGCCCATCCACTCTAGGCAGAGGTAGGCATACGACGGAGTTTTTACCGGTGAGTGTTGTGGTATGCTATAGGTATTTACATAACCAACCCATTACTGTCCCAATACTGGGCACGGGCCTCTTCTCAGTACCTACGAGAAAGCTAAGGCCTTAGTCCACCAAGCTGGCCTAGTGCGGGTTGGCGGATTACACACACCATCAAGAACTGTATGGAGCACTCTCAGGAGTGCAGTTTTCCTCACAATGTTTTCCTTCACCGTTAAAGCAAGTGATAATCGAATATAAATCCGCACATGAATTCGAAAAGTCACAGGTGCGGGCCGGGATTGAACTCACATCCTCCTGCATGGAAGGCAAGCGTTCAACCACTAGGCTATCACTGCTGATAAGTATTTACTCTGCATAATAAAAAACCGCCCAAGTGCCAGTCTGACTCACGCAGTAAGGGTTCCGTACCACCCGTTGCTTAGCTCGCTGAACAAGACGCCGCGTAATTCAAACTGTTCGGCACGTTTGGTGTGTCATGCCAACCGAATACTACGACCGAAAATTCAGCCACCTAAAGCTCGGCGGCATTCTTTCGGGAGGTGTGTCGCTACAGTAAATAAGAGGACTGATAGAATAAAATATGTCATCATCATCATCATTTCAGCCGAAAGGTATCCACTGCTGGACATAGGCCTCCCCAATGGGGGGATATGCCATAATTGCCACGCTTGGCAGGCGGCGTGGCGATCGCAGTTGATTGTTTAAATACTCAGAGACGCTGCTGCCCATCCTCTGGTGACTCCCTTAGTCGCCTTTTACGACACCCATGAGAAGATATAGAGTGGTGCAATTCTTTACGTCGGGCACCACACGGAACAAAATATGAAAACGTAGTAAATTATAATAAAAAAGTTTAACCGGATTACGTCGCGTATATTATTTAAATTGGTTTTACTGACATTTCGAAAGCTTTGCAGCGTTCGTGGTCGCAGCAAGACTAAGATAACAAGCGTCTTTACAGATATTCCTAAAACAAAATTTTAATCTACCGTACAAATTTTATAAATAACACGTTCGCTGCCGGCAAACATTTAACCCCGGTGATATAGTCGTAGCAAACGAAAATACTGTGCGGCCATTACACGCCTGGCGTGTAGGAGCCGGGTGCTACGACCGTGCGGCCAGCGTGTGTAAAACACGCCGTGCGCGTATTCCATACTGTAGAATTAAAACACGCCCTGCGTGTAACCGCACTGGTGTAGTAAGACACACACGATATGTGATTTGCCGCACAATTGTATAACAAAAATATGTAAACACGACGTGCGTGTTGAAGCCGCATTCGCGTAACATTAAGCGAACACAGACGTGTGTTTTTCAGCAGTCAACGTGTTAAAATCGTTTCAATGCACGCAGTAATCACTCACAATGTCTTTTTTCTTATAATGTGTAGTGATTGCGAAAATCTGAGAAATTTTCACGTAGTAAATGTTACGAAAAGTTGATTTCCTGACTATCTTCAGTTAGCAAGCAACAACAAATAACATAATGTGAAACATTTTGAAAAGACAATTCGCAGAACAACATTCTGAAGCACGTTTAAAGTCTTTATCTACTTAACATGACTGTAAAGTTAACAAAATGTGCCTTATTATATTTTCAACAGCCATTTCATTTCAAATTGGATCACAAAGTCCAGATTATGTCGAATTCGTAGTCCTGAGTCTTTTTGTAATCCTATTAATGGAATAACTGAATGAAAATCCACTTTATGAGGATTTTCTTTGAAAACACATTTTGTACCTCAATACTTGGCTTTGGAGTGAAAATAATGTAATAGCATTATTTTCTGAAGAGGATATGCAAAGTTCTATAAATGTTAAATAAACATCACTCTTGTAAGTCTTAAAGGACAGCTATTTGTATAATAATAAGCAACAGACGACAGTCATTTTGAGCAACTGGCATTTTGGTCAATTTGAAAACTTAAATGATTTATTTTAAAAGACTTACTTACACAACTTTAAACACAACTTACACAACTACAATAAATTAAGAATAAAAAAATTGAATAGCTGTATGTCCAGATGGTATGACTCTACTGCCATGGAAGGTAGGTAGGCCTCTGGTGTAGGACGCAACGTGCGTCGATACCCTTGGACCCTACCATCTTCCTAGGTCGGCGGGCTGTACTGGCGCTACCGCTGCGGCTGCTGAGACCCACCCTCAAGCGGCGAAAATATAATAACACAATTAGTAATTATATTTTCGAGCCATTTGGGGTTGAAACACTCGGGTCGTGCGGTCCGAGTGCTCGTCTTTTGTTCAAAGTCATCTTCAGGCGGTTGGTCGACACATCACTTGACCAGAATGCTGGACTTTTCTATGGTCAAAGAATAAGCATTGCGATACATCGTGGCAATGCTGCCAGTCTTCTGGGCACGTTACCGGTAGACAGCGAGGTGGAGGAATTTTTTGACACCCTCTTGTAGCTGTTAGTTTAATTTTATTTTGTTTATTTATTTTAAGCTATTTTAAAATGAAAAAAATGCGTCAAATGCTTATAACATTTAAATTTTTACTGTGTAGTAGGTACTTTATCAACTAATCATTGGAATGGGATGGAACTATAGAAATTTAAATAATAAGGTAATAGAAATGTTATCTACTGTCTTTTAAAACCGGAACGCGTGTCGCCGGTTGGCCGCTACCAACACATAAATACGAAATTACGCCCACCATGTTTCAATCATTCAAAATAAATTAAACCTAAAAAAATCCCGTGTTAGATATACTGCAAATTAAAAAAATTGTGACTTCGCGTCTAAAATAGTACTGATGATCAAGCAAACGGTTCGCGTACTGGTATCCTACGAGACACCTGCACGCGGCCACCAGTTCATACACCTTTACCCTTCACCTTCTTCTTCTTCACCTTTACACTTCTATTAGCTTATTATTTAGATTTCTATGGATGGAACCTTGTGAAAATGAATTTAAAATGATGGTGATAGAGCGAAATAGTGTTATTCGCTATTTCGCTCTATCACCTTCATTTTCAATTCACTTCGATAAGGTTTCATCTCATTCTGAACGCGCACAAATTATACTTTATAGTGGATATGTGACAAATGGCCACTTGGCGCCATAATCGTAGCATTTCGATGACTATGCACTTAAACGTTTTCGAGGCCTAATTTCCCACTTGATAAGAAAGGGTTGAGGCTGTGGGTCTGTAATGAAACCACACTACACAATATAGGTTTGTGTGTTAGTATATATATATCATTATCTTAAAATCAGATTTATAGTACACATTTGTTGTAGAGAAACGAAAAACGACCTACTTTTTATGGTATAGGATGGCGAAACGAGCTTAAGGCCCACTGCCCATAACTACATCAATACCACCTAGGCTGTTGCCTAAATGGTACCGCAAGTCGGTTGGCCAAACTGAGACATAAAGATGGAAAGTCTCATGTGATTGTAATTTTGCCGACACCCGTACCCTTCAGACTGAAACACAGCAATGCAAGCATCACAATTTCACAAAAACCTTCGATCAAATATACTATAGATGCACGATCGCCGCTCCAAAACGGGCGCCATCAAAACTGCAATAATCAGTTGCATGCACAGATTCGCTCTCAGTCGCTTCATGACTGCACTAGTGGTGAGACGATTGACTATGCTAAAAATTCTATAAAAATATATAAAAAATATACACCAAATGTGCAAACAAAGGATGGATAGTCCTATGCTACGTTTTCCGATTCACGGTTTCTCTGAGGGATCGTATCTGAAACAAGGTGATCCGACAGAGAACCAAAGTTGTCGACATAGCCCACAGGATAAGTAAGCTGAAGTGGCAGTGGGCCGGCCATATTAGCCGAAGAACCGATGACCGTTGGGGTAAACGTGTTCTAGAGTGGAGACCGCGAATCGGATGAATAAAATAAGGTCCCTAAAATGCCTATTATATGTATTATATCCAGATCGTTTATCTCACGAGGAAGATAAATGCCAATAGATACATCTATACTAATATTATAAAGAGTAAAGATTTGTTTGTTTGCTTGTAATCAATAAACTCTGAAACTACGGAATCCATTTTGATAATTCTTTCACCATTAAAAGGCTACTTTAAGTATAATGGGCTTTATTTTATTTCAGTACGCGAGCGAAGCCGTGGGAAAAGTCTAGTATTTAGATAAATATGGAGTATATTGATGGGAAAGTCATTTGAAATATTCTGGTACAGTTCAGTACAGTTTTTCAAAAAAGACAACCTCTCAGCAAAAAACTTTTGGTGTTTTCAGACGTCCTGTTTATCACCTTAACTACAAATTCTTAATATTAACGTATTCTTGGAAACATGAAAGGCACCTTAAACTTCCAGGTCTACCGCTAAATTAAAAATGTAAACGAAAATTCCAGCAACAAACAGCATTCGGTCTGGAAATTGAACTGAAATTGCGGAAATTGCAGCTTTCGTTGCAGAAGGCAACAAAATATTGGAGCAACGTTACGAGCTAAGATTTCGGTCAGAACACAATTGGCCCACATACGGAGCTTGATCCGATTATCTGCCATTTGGGAACAAAATACGCTTACTTCTTGTGGAATATGTGTAGTTATTAGATTATTATTTAGTTACTAGCTTATGCCCGTGGCTTACCCGCGTGGATATCGTTTATCGCGCATCTCTCGGGAACTGTTCATCTACCCGGGAATTTGTTAATACGGGTTATGTTCCATCTGTATGCCAAATTTCATTAAAATCCATACAGTAGTTTTTGCGTGAAAGAGTAACAAACATCCATACGTCCATACATCCTCACAAACTTTCATGTTTATAATATTATTATAGTAAGATATAGGTTGTAATAATATTTAATTGGTTTTTATGAATATAAAATATTAGTTTTTTTAATACTTAAGTTATGTAAGTTTATAAATATTTTTTTTTGTTTCAATTGTATCTATAATAAAACTTTTTAACAAAAAATTGAACCGACGAAAACAGAAACTGAAAAGCGAAAAATAACTAATTATGAGTCGGCGCCAAACGAACTTAACTCCAGGTCTCCATTATGTCGTAGTGTCTAGAACTATATTTATGTGTGTCCAGTTTCAACAGAATCAGTTAACAGGTAAGAATTCAGTGGGTGAACAAACACTCATCCCCTGTTTTACTACCGTTAGGGGTGGATTTTGATTTTGAAATTTAAATGGGACCAACTTCGAGATATACCCTATCCATTAAAAAAAGAATCATCAAAATCGGACCACTCTGTAAAAAGTTATGCGTGGTACGCGTCGAATTCAAATTTTTTACGTTATTATTATAATTTTTGTTATCGTGTACCTGCTGAAATATTCAGACACAAGTGAAATTGTTAATGAATAAATAAATGAAAATGAAATGAAATGAAATTGAGAACCTCCTCCTTTTTTTCGTCGGTTAAAAATTGTCAAGACTTAAACACAGACATAGTAAAAAATATATTTACTATGTCTGTGGACTTAAAATGAATGGTCAAAAACTGCCTGAAATTTATTGAAACCAAAGCCGACCTTTTTTTTTTTGATTTTTGTTTTCGGGTGGAAATCCTCATGGATACCCTCCGTCTGGGGACGGCGGAGGGGTATGTCGGACTCTTACCGACTAAAACCACACGGTGGCCATCCTCTGCACAAAATAGAGGAGCTCCGGGAACTCCATTGGACCGCGCCGGTGCTCCTCTAGTGCTACGCCTTTGGCGCGTCCCGGGAAAACAATATTGTTTTCCCCACAGCAGCTCGCGACCACAGCAAGTGATAAAACTAGAACTTTTTTATCAACCTTTTAATTTTCAGCGTTAGAATTCTAAAAATATACATTGTTACATATCGAACAAAAAATTAGTTGTCTGAGTATGTAAATGTCTAAGGTCATGGCCGGTCAATTCTCGTGGGATAGCCGTAAGCCGAATCTTCTTGCGAGCAAAGATATGTACCTTTTTTTTCGTAGAAAAGCTCCTCGATTATTTCTATGTTAAACCAGCGATAAAAATAAACCCTATTTAGGGTTCCGTAGTACCTACAAGGAACCCTTATAGTTTCGTCATGTCCGTCCGTCTGTCCGTCTGTCCATCTGTCCGTCTGTCCGTCTGTCCGTCTGTCCTAATCCTTTACAGCTTAATAACTTCTACAGTTATAAACATAAGTGAATGAAATTTTGTTAAAAAATGGTCTAGATATAGATCTCAATTTTAAAAGAATAAAAAAATTTGATTACGTATTTTAGGGGTGGCGCCCATACATGTGAAATGGAGATGAAAATATTTTTTTCGCTTTACCTCCTCGTGTGGGGTATAATTGAATAGGTCTACTAAAATGAAGGTAATGTTTCATACATCACTTTTTTATCAGATATACCATCTGCAAAATACAGCCCGCCAAAGTGGCTTGCAATGTGTCCCCCCCCTGCCATTTCTAAACTATGCAACGTAGAAACTTATAATCTTCCACATTGATAGACCTTTATAAAAACTCTCATTTAAAATTATTTCGAGTATAATGTGATTATAAATTTTTGAGTTATAGTGAGAAAACTGCAAAATACTTAAGACATCCTAGTTCAAAGGTCCTAAGAGAAAAATGGCCTTTACAAATAATGCTCCTTTGTTTACTTTCTATTTAAAAAAATCACAAAAAGTAATTTATATGACACACTTCTACAATTTAGCTTCTTAAATTTAGCGCTAGGTGGCGCTGTTTGCAAAAACTAAAACAGCAATGATTAAAATTCGATTTGATTCGTTTGTAATTAGACCAACTTAAGGAACCCTACAACACTGAGCATGGCCCGACATGCTCTTGGCCGGTTTTTATATTTATTTATGCGTGATTGTCTTGTGTAAAGTCTTGACTTTACTCCTGATTTTTACTTTAATTTCAATTTCAATTTATTGTATATTGTGATACCTAGGTAGTTACAGTACACTTGTTATAACAAAAAAAAAACAAAACCGACTTCAAAAACCTTAACTAAAAAGTAAAAAATAATCCTTGTATGTATTTCAAAATCTTAACATAAACCAAAATTTTGAAGGTGGCGCGTGACTGTCCCTTTGCGTCATGTAAAAATATAATGTACTGTCGAGCGCTTATCTATAGTAAAAAACAGTTTATGCGAACAAACATGAAAAACACGCGCCGCCTTCAAAATTTTGGTTTATGTTAAGATTTTGAAATACATACAAGGATTATTTTTTACTTTTTAGTTAAGGTTTTTGAAGTCGGTTTTGTTTTTTTTGTTAAAAAGTTTTTATTTCATACTTTTTAGTTGAGAATTCACAGATAAACGAAACTATTAGTAGATCATCTAGGTAAGCGAAGCTAAATTAAACTGATTTATTGAAGCTGGTTCAAAATCTACTCGACCTAAGTCAATAAAATTTATATGGGACCACCGCGCGGACTTCCTCTACCATATAAAAAAACAACCACGTAAATCGGCCCACAAATCTCGGAGTAATCGGTGTACATACATGAAAAAAAAAAAAAAAAAAAAAAAAAAAAAAAAAAAAAAAAAAACCCGCCGAATACATAACCTCCTCCTTTTTTTGAAGTCGGTTAAAAAAAGTGCTGCTATGACCTGCCATATTGGCGTACAATACATTTAAGTTTATATAAAAGACCACAGATATAGAATTTAAGATTCAATCATTATAATTTGTCAATGAGGTATAAAAACAGATATAGACTTTAAAAAACACATATATCGATTTTAGAATTTAGATTCGATAATTATAATTTATCAGAGAGGTAATCATTAATAGTATAATAACTTAGGTGGACCGACGACCTAAAAAACGTGGCTGGGGGGGACTGGATGCGGAAGGCAGAGGACCGAATGTTGTGGCGCAACTTGGGAGAGGCCTATGTCCAGCAGTGGACTGCGATAGGCTGAGTTGATGATAATAACTTTTCGTGAAAAGTATTTTTTTCACATTATTTTTGAAAACATTGAAATTTGTTATTTCGAGAACTGAGTTTGGCAAATGGTTAACAAAATATACTAATACATATAATTCAAATATTTATTTAAATTAAAGTGTAGCCTTGTATTTTTACCATAAAGTACCACTAAGATACTTTTATCTTAGTGGTACTTTGTGGGGTGCATTAAAAGAGCCTCCATGAGTGACGATATTTAATTGATCGACCGCACCCTGGGCAGTCAGCCCCGCTAGCAAGCTGCTGACTGGCTAATCTTTTCCCCACGGCATGGGCTATTATTATTATGTAGCTCATGTCGACACGATAGAAGAAGAAGAAGTGGTATATACTTTATGGCAAAAATTGTGTATATTAAGCAGACACCATCACACCATCTTGGTAGACGGATTTGTAAAGAAATTCTCTATTCAATGTAAACAATAATAATGAAAGTAAAACAAGAAGAAAACCATTACACCGGACTCCTCACCCACAATAACCCTAAACTGCCACTACGAAAACCGCTTTAACTCCCCCCATCCCTACAGATTTCTATTACTATAACATAACCCTTCACGCTCATGTATACACAGACTAATAACAGTAATACATAGTTTTCAAACAATCTACTTATACGGGTATATTATTGAAAGAGACGTTACAACGTTGGTACCACAGAGTAAGAAACATAGAGTACTATGTCCAATAGTTCATTGAATAAAGATTTTTTCCTAATTTATTCAGGGTTATTTGTAAAATATAAAAGCTTTTGCATCTTATTTCCTATAATCACTGACATAGTAAAAAATAAAGACGAAGTGCTGCAAACAATCATAGTGAAGCTAAAAAAACTGTGCTCCTTCGTGTACAACCAGCGCTCACGCACACACATACACCTAAACCGTGCTCTCCCCTCTAGTACGCATGTCCCGGCATCGGCATTCTTACCACATCATGTCTAAGGCCTTTATCCTCAGTAATTTGATTCCAAGTTCACGTTGTATTTTGAATAGCGTTGATATGATAGGTATGTCTTGAAGGATCTGCTTATGACGTGAAGGGAGGATTATAGTCTTACAATTGCAAATGTCTTGTCTATTTGTTTCGTGGGTACACAATATGTAACAAAAACCCCGTTGTTCCTGTGAGGTACGTTATCAGAATTGATATTCATACGTAAAGACAACTCATTTGTAAAAAACTCTTCAATAAAAATAATCAAATTAAATATTAAATCATTATTAATTGTAAATTGAAAGTGATTATATCACTCAAAACCCACTCACTCAGTGATTATATCAATAAAAGTAATCAAATTAAATATTAAATAATTATTAATTGTAAATTGATTGATTCTTTTTATTATTAAGGAGTTTTTCCAAATGACTTGTGTCCTTACGTATGACTATCGATTCTGATAACGTACCTCACAGGAACAACAGGGTTCTTGTAACGTATTGTATAATTTTTATTTTTATTTTTGTTATTATAGAGAGGGGCAAACGGGCATGCGGGTCACCTGATGGTAACCAATCACCGCCGCCCGTAGACATCTGCAACACCAGGAGATTCACCGATGCATTGCCGACCTTTTAAAAAGACATATGCTCTTTTCATGAAGGCTCTTTTTTGTCATCGACCAAAAGTTCTTTGCTTAGCATGGATGGCCATGGGGGATTGATCATTGAACTTAGCGCTATTGCTACATATCATATTGGTGGTAATATGCACTGTATTGTAGTAGGTACCAAGACCAAACGGAAACAGTAAAATTACTTTTAATTAAAACCACAGTTTGTAACTATCCCAATACATTGCACTTAATATAATGATATAGAATTAGATCCAGATCGTAAAAGCAAGTGGCGCATATTTCCACTGGATTAAATTACGTGTCACAGCCTCCATTGCTATCCGATCGGGAGAGGATTGCGTGGGAATTGCTAACGATATTCTAAAACTATCTATTAAGTGTACCTATTCAAAGTCTGTAGTAATAAAATGTAAAAGCAGAAGAACCACTTCAAACGATTAAGTGTTTTTTGCCACACGAATTGAATGTTTGTGTGCGCTACAGACAAAATTAATTATTCTGGGTCTGAATTGTTGAGCGTGTGAAGATTCATGACACAATGTACACGGTGAGGATGACGGCACGACATTAAATGAAAACACAGTTATTGTTAGTCTATAGAAGCCATTTAAATACATAAATATTGTTTTATCTATTATTTTATAGCATTATCGCATGCACAGCAAAATCTAGAGATATAAATTGTGACTGTGTAGTGTCAAAAATCCTAGAATTCAACACACTACTTTGTCAATTCGGATTTATTGGACATTGGTAAGTATAGCGTGGATTATGTTGAAAATTAAGAAAAAAACTGCGGCCGAATTGCGTAACTCATTCGCTATTGTAATCATCTGGATTTCAATGTTCATTGCTCCGTGTGTTTTGACAATCCGTGTTATCGGCAACTACGTACCACGCAATGAATGTTGCTTTATTCTCAAAATTTTGCCCCACTGGTATGGAGTGGACCTTTTGTAAATTTATATTTTGACCTACTTTTACATTATCCGTAGTATTCAGGGAAACAATAATATAATTTTATGCTCGTGTTTCTACCATGTTATTGTTTAAGTTTTAAAACTAATGTTATTTGTGAAGGGGCATTAGTTTGTATAGTATTAGTTGAGTGTTTGAGTATCTGTAAGAGATCGATCGTTAGTTTAAACCGTTCCCGTATTATCTGTTTTTGGTATTATTATTATACTTTATTGTACACACATATACACATTATTGTTACAGTAGGAAAGCTTATGTACATCGGCGAACTTAACTCAAAAATGAGTTTTCTTACAGCAAACCTTAGATACCTTAGAAACCTTAGAAACCTTTGTATAATATCTTTCGTGAGTAGCTTCCATGTTTATATGAATTAAAAAAAAACATGCTGTATTTTTGTAAGCAATTTGCTATTGAGAAGTAATATAAATTAGTTGGACTGCCTCGTTGGTCTAGTGGTTTTTTAGCGTGAGATCCTGGGTTCAATTCCCGGGTCGGGCAAAGTGTTATTGGATTTTTTCATTAGGAAATTCTCAGTAGCAGCCCGGAGTCTAGATTTGTGCCCGGTCAATGGCAATAGGCTCGCCCCCTATTACATGGGACTATAACATAACTGGCGAAATGTGGGTGTACTATTACACCTCTGCCTACCCCTTCGGGGAAATACAGGAGTGATGTTATGTTATGTTTATGTTACAAATTAGTTGAGGGTATTTGAGAATTTTTGCATGGGGCGAGCGAGTGCGATGAGTCGTGTTCACCCACCCACATCTTCTTGTAATGAATGTCTACGGACCAAGCGGTGTACAGAAAAACCTAAACTGGTTTATGTTCTACACTATATCTGCCAAATGTATGTTTTTTTTTTGTGGAAATAAATAAATAATTATCGGTTATATACATACTAAGACGTAATATTATGAGTTGAGGTAATTTTAAGGCGTAAATTTAATCAACATAACAAACAACTTCTACTATGGGAGCAACCATAGAAATCTAAATAAAAAGGTAATAGAAATGTTTTTTTTTTTCAAATAATATTTAACGGGCTTGCGTTTGACCGCCACCTCACCTGATGTTAAGCGATGGTGCAGTCGACGATGGTTCACGCTTGCCCAGCAAAGGTGAGAGAATGGCTGTGAAATATTTCGACCCATCCTCTCAAGTGGCTACACCGGGCATCGTACCGGAACACGACTAGGTCACTTGGCGGCACGTCTTTGCCCGATGGGTGGTCGCAAGCCGTCGGCCGTGGCCTACCACCAGTATGTCACCTAATTTGCACCACCCAGGGATCACGAGTAAGGATTCATAAAAGGAGTACCTACTCTCCTACGTGTGACTCGATCTCCACTTTTTTTGTTTTCTACTATATTTTACCACGGGAACGCATGTCGCCGGTTTTCCGCTTCCAACACATACATAAGTAATCACGCCCACCATGTTTGTAGCATTCAATGCAAAATAAATTATGCCCAAAAAATCCGCTACTAGATATGCTGCAAAATACAATTTTAGTGACTCTGCGTCCAAAACAGCGTTGATGATCAAGCAAACGGTTCGCGCATTGGTGTCTTAAAAGACCCCTGTACGCGGCGACAAATTCACGTGCCTTTGACACTTCTATTAGGTACCTTTATTTAGATTTCTATGGGAGCAACATATCTTGTAGAATTAGTAAGCTGAAGTGGCAGTGGGCTGGCCATGTCTATCAAAGGACCGATGGCCGCTGGAACAGACGAGTCCTTGAGTGGATACTGCGAATCGGCAAACGCAGTGTAGGGCGCCATCCAGCCAGGTGGACCGGCGACCTGATGAAAGTAGCTGGACTGGATGCGGAAGGCAGAGGACCGAGTGTTGTGGCGCAACTTGAGAGAGGCCTATGTCCAGCAGTGGACTGCGATAGGCTAAGTTGATTGATTGATTGAACACATTTGAAACCGTACGTTAAGAAACACTGGTTGTTTTTGTTGTATTGTTTAAAATTTTCAATAGTGTGTATACCAGACTTCGTCCATACACATTTATACAATTCACTTTTTAGTGCAAAAGTGGGTAGGTATACAGGGTGTCAGGGAAACGCTTCCGAAAACGAAGACAGGTGATAGTGCTGGTGATTACTGATACGAAACCACGAAAAAAAATACGATTCTTTTTTCAGTTTTTTTTTTTTTTTTTTTGCCTTTTTTCATTATGTATGAGTTTTATTTAATTGCCCAAAACTGGTTATGTATGAAAAATGCAAAAAAATAAAATATGATAAAATCTAAAAACCTAATCGCATATTTTTTTCGTGGTTTCGTATCAGTAATCACCAGCACCTATCTTCGTTTTCAGAAGCGTTCCCCTTACACCCAGTATAGCTTAGGAGTTGCCTACATAGGAAGGGTTTTATTAATATTAGATTTTGGATAAGAATCAATTTTAATTGGTTGACTGTACTGTATTATGTGATAGGAAATGGATCAGAATAAGTTTAAATAAAGACACACATTGTTAACGATTGCTCTCCTAGATACTTGTTTTATTGCATAGGATGTCTAAACGAGCTAAAGGCCCACCTGATGTTAAGCGATTACCTTTGCCCATAACAACTGCAAGATCACCTAGGCTGTTGTTTAAATGGTATTGAAAATCGCGTCCACCAAACTGAGACCTTTAGATGAAAAGTTTGATGTGATTGTTATTTCACCGGCATCCGTACCCTTCACACCGGAACACAGCAATGTAAGCATCACTGTTTGGCGGAGAAGTAGGTACGGTGGTAGTACTTCCCCGCATGAGCTCTTTCATCAACATCAACTCAGCCTATCGCAGTCCACTGCTGGACATAGGCCTCTCCCAAGTTGCGCCACAACGCTCGGTCCTCTGCCTTCCGCATCCAGTCCCCCCCAGCCACGTTCTTTAGGTCGTCGGTCCACCTGGCAGGGGGGCGCCCCACGTTGCGTTTGCCGATTCGCGGTCTCCATTGAAGGACTCGTCTGCTCCAACGGCCATCGGTCCTTCGACAGACATGGCCAGCCCACTGCCACTTCAGCTTACTGATCCTACAAGCTATGTCGGTCACTCCGGTGAGAGCTCCTTCAAAGGAGCTCTACTACCACGACTTTCAAACCTATTGATAAGTTTTGTCTATTTCTCTCATAAACATATTACATTTACGTAGTACTTTAGTTTTTTGGTTATTCTCAAATATCTCAATATGGTTTGTTCTAACATAAAAGCTTTTAAATGATTAACAAAGGCTTCTGACAGGCGTAAAACAAACGAAAACGGATGAGTTTAAAACAAAACGCAATCTAACATTTTACACACTCATCGCTCGTGTTGTTTTGACAAGCTAACAGGGTTTTGGGATATTAAAAAAGGATCATCTCTTTACCTTATTTTTGAAGATAACAGATAAATAAATGTAAGTCGTAATTTTATTTTACACAATAATATTTATTTTACAACAAGTTTGTAGTCAGATTATTTTGTTCATCCAACCACGTACGTGATCGTCTGGATCACTGGGCCAAACCAGATACACGATTTAAATTATGCTCATTATTTACTACCTATTTATTTATTTATATATGCTTTATTGTACACCATAAAAAAACGTTACATTGAATATGCATGTGCCTATTACTATCGATAACGAAGGATTTGCTACCTCTAATCGAAGGCGAGGCCATCTTGCGCGATCTGTCAAAACTGGCAAGCCCCAAGGCACGGTTGGTAGATTGGGGTTGGTAGATTGTAGTCTATGAATGCAGTTTAAATTGTTTTGTAAATTCAAATAATGTCTTCTTTCTGTAAAATGTTCCATCTACAATATTCAAGGTACTTTCCCTACATGTGGCATATCCGTGGACGCCCTGTATATTATTTTCATAGTTTTTTTTAGCTCATAGAAAAAGTTAGATGGCTTCATAAATCGGTCATCAGAGCCTATTAAAAAGGTCATGTTTGGCGGTGGAAATCCAGGTTTAATATTATTATGATGAATCGCTTTGATAAAAATACGGGTTTTAGTTGATGTAACATCGATCGACTGCCGGTACCATTTTTAAAATTTAGTGACGTTAATTTGCGATCGAAAGGTTTACGTATTTTTTGGCTTTACCAGACTTTGTAGGAATATTTTATATCCCTTTCCCTCCCACACGTTTTTCAACGAACTCACTTTATAAAACGTTCATGTCGTCTTAAGTTGACTTTATTCATCTATCCTTTCAGCCAATATAGAAAGGATATAGGCATTTTCTACCTTTCATCTTTTTCGGCCTTGAACTTACAGATTTCATTACTCAAACAATTATTTTTTTCTGGAAATTTATTGAATTTATTTTTGTGATAGTTTTTAGTGCTACTTTTTACTCTGCCTACGCCATCTGTCTGTCCGTCCATCCGTTCATCTATCTGTCTGTCACAGGTCTGTATCTTTTTAACCGTAATATGTAGCCAGTTGATTTTTTTACAGAATATGTGTTACTATATGCCATATAGCTCAGCGACTTATCTACTACATGTGCCTTAACTCTGACTCTGAGGCGCTATTTAATGCAAGTACTCAAGTACCCAAGTCTGTTTATCAGAATGTCTTATTAATTAAATAATGTTGAACTTCAATTATTCAAGTGCTATTTTGTAATTAGTATATATTTACATGTGATTAAAAGATGTAAATAGACACTTCATATGAACAGATGCAAAATAATTACATTATCAAAATATCCAGTTCATGTTTTGTTTTTATTGTAACTGCGTTGCTGAGTGTGGTGCATGTTGGGTTTTCTGTATAAATAACACAACTTACATAAAATTAAAGCAAACAAATTCGTCTGAAACCTTGTGTGTCTTTGGTGTGATTACAGCGTGAGTTATAATATTTTATGCATTCCCAAGTCATATTAAACATGGAATTGTTTCTTAATCGAAGTCCCCACTGTTTATTAATGTTTATGATTTCATCTAAGGGCCTACCAAGTTCACTAACAAAATAACAGATTTTTACTTTGTAACCATCCGTTTAACATTACAAAATGTTTGAATTAAGCGTCAATTTCTGTCCAGTTCCTAGACATGGGTAACTCAACAAAAATGCGTGAGCTGCAGTTCAGCTCACGGTTCAGGTCAGTGAGCCGGAGCTGTGAACCGGCTCACAGATCAGCTCAATTTGTGTATCTGCCTACTTTGAGTTATGATCTGTGATGCGAGTAGCGCTTAAAGACCGTTCGATCTGTTTGAGCTACGCTCGCTCTCTGACTCTGCGACTCACCGCGGGTCTGTCGCCGCTCCGGCTCACCGGTTCAAACAGGTTTTTATCTATATAGACATCTTTTATCTTCCGTGCAACAAAAGTTGTCGCACAGATAGATACTATTCTTTCAGCCGTGAGCTGCGTATTTTGTCATTGAGCTGCAGCTCAACAGCTCAAGCTTATTGATCTGTATATTTGAACCGGTTCTGAGCTGAGTTACACACCTCTACCAGTTCATTCTTGTCCATCCTAAGGTTGCCTGGAAGAAATCGCTGATCGCGATAAGGCCGCCATTTGAAAGATAGTTTAAATGCATGAATATGTAATGTTTTTTATGGTGTACAATAAAGCATATATAAATAAATAAATAATAAAACGCACGGTCTACACACAATACAATTTTATTCCACGCGTAATAAATCGAGGCGTAGCGGATGTGCTACGCCGGCTACAGCGCGTCGTAGCAAGATTGCACTGTGCAGTACGTAGTGCGCCGTAGCGTGGTAACAGTAATAATAATAAATTTATTTATTTCCAAAAAAACACTGGTACATTGGTTACAATTGACAGCGGTTTTCAAACTAGGCAAGCCTGTATCTTGAGAACCTGGGTTGAGTATCACTTACAAAAGAAAACACCATTATAAAGAGAAAAGGACAAGTTTATTCAATAAAAAATAAATTAAGATAATTGCGGTATCGACAATTTGATAGTAATAGTACATTACTGTCGAGGCCTGAAATGAAGCAATTGACGGCCGAGTGATATTGGAAGTACGAGTCGAGTACTTACGTAGCCGAGTACTTCCGAAGTGATTTTAAAAAGCGAAGAGGCGCTAGTCGCGTCCTCGAGGCCATTAATTGCTATTTCGGTTGAGACTTGTATAGTACTTTTCTCTCATTTACTAGGAAACAATACAGAAATTAATTCAACAGTATCTATTTTTCATTCGCGCCAATTCATCCGAGAGCGGTTCTTGTTCTATTTCAAAGTTTTGAAAAAAAAATGCGCGTTCAGCCTTTATAATGATAAATATTTTTTACCGAAAAACACCTAATGTATGTAAGTGTGTACTTGAAAACCTCGCTGGCATATTTTTTTTTTCCAACAATTTCTATTATTCACGTGTTATTTCGTTGCGTACGGAAAAGAGCAGATTCATGTTTTTTTTTAAATAATTAACCGATTAGAAGTTTTTAAACATTCGCGAATTTCACTCATATTGAACTATGTTTACGGGACTTATCGCGCACAATTAAATCAAAACATAACAAACATTTTAACTAGGTAACCTCGACGTTTCGGCCAAGTTGCATTGGCCGTGGTCACGAGCAGACTGAAGTATGTGGGTGTCATCGTCTTGAGCGGCGGGTGTTTTCTCGAACTACCCGCGGTTGGTTTTTCGTAACATCGCTGTCCGTAACAAGATATGCTGAATCACGACACAATGCTGACAGTTTCGGCGGACATACATGTAGACATACCACGACACGAACACTTTCTTTTTCTTTCTATTCTATGTGGCGAGGAGGCCTTTGTCCAGCAGTGGACGTTTTTCGGCTGAAATGATGATGATGATGATGATGAGGTACTTATAAATGTTGTCAAGCTATGTGATTCTCATAACAATGACTAACCCGCCGCTGTTTGCTTGGTTAGACAACCTCTGTGGTGTAGTGGTTCGAGTGTTGGACTGCTGATCACGAGGTTGTGGGTTCGATTCCCACACGACACAAATATTTGTGTAATGAACATGAGTATTTGTGTTGGTCTGTTTGTTTCTTATGTATTATAAGTATTTACAAAAAAAAAGTATATAAGTATTATATCCATTGTCTAGTACCCATAGCACAAGCTCTGCTTAGTTTGGGACTAGATGGTGCTGTGTTAAAAATGTCCCAAAAATATTATCATATTAGAGATTGCACTGAGTGTCGTTATATCACTAAACTAAGACAAAGTCTGTCCCATTCAATATTCTTGTTTGTCTAGTCTGTGACTTGTCTGTCTATTCAATTGTCTGTTGTTTCCAGTAATCAATCGAGACATTTTGACGTTTATAAACAGTTCGGTCTGTCTCGCCGCGATAGGAGAATAATACACTCGGGAGCAATTAATCCGGGTCACCAACAAAAACTTTAATATAAAAAGTATTTTATAGACTATTTATTAAAATTATAGACAGTTTTTTATTTTATAGACCTTTTTATTATCATCTTTAAATTTGAATAAGCTATCATTCTTAGTTTCTCAAATGTTAAAGTATACTTTATTGTTTGTACGTACACCAAAAAAATAAAACTAAAGTTGTAACAAACATGAGCACAGTACTAACAATTGGCGGTCTTATCGCTAAAAACAATTTCTTACAGACAACCATTACATGGACTTGAAATGTATTATAAAATATAACGGGCAGTTGGCGGTGTATTAATAGAGAAAACTTGTAATCAATAAATACCAAACTAAAATAAATACATAAAATTATGATAATACATATGTCAAAATTATACATATATATATTAAGATAAAACATACTTACAGAAATGTAACATAACTATAAACCTATACACACATGCACACTGATTTATAAACCTATAATATAACTACATGTATATAATACAAATATTTAATAGCTGTAACATAAACATAGTAACAATTTAAGGAGCTAATAGGTTCTTTCACCATTCTCTTGAAAGCTGGCAACGACTGTACACGTCTCACAAACACCGGCAGTGCATTCCACAGGCGCGTGGCTTGTACAGTGAAAGAGTGGTCATAAAATCGTGTGGAATGCATGGGAATCTTTAGCTTTAAGTTTTCCGATGACCTCAAGGATAGTTTATGTGTACAGATGAACTCAAAACGCTCTTTAAGATAGGAGGGAGTAGTGGGATGAAAAAGCATAGTATAATAAAGTATATACAGGAAAAAATAATATTAGTCCGCAAATTTTTTTGGGTGGTTCGGTATGTGTAATAGAACACATTTCCATTAATTTTTCCATTTTTTTTATGCCACTTAAAATCAGCAAAATATGGACATAATATGTTCGTAATAACATCAATGAAAGCTGAACATATTATGTCCATATTTTGCTGATTTTAAGTAGGATAAAAAAAAAAAAAAATTGAACAATTAATGGAAATGTATTCTATTACTCTTACTAAACCACCAAAAAAAATTTGTGCACTAGCTAAATTTTTTCCTGTATAGGTAAAGTGTATTAAAGCGGATTATCCCACTATGTTAACCTGTTCATGGATGGAAAGGGAGAGGGAGACCCGTGTGGTATTACCTGGGCATGGGCATAGAATATATACTAACGACAAGAAGCGACACTTAAGCATGTGTGCTCGTAAAATTGCTCGCGGCTATGTGTGCGGGTCGGGGCGAGCGCGGGGGCCGTGCGCGGTGCGCGGCGTGTGGAACGGCCAGTCTCTCGGCTGCCTCAGCCAAGGCCTATTGCATTAAAGCTCTCGCTCAAGGTTATCGACGAGCGAGCTCACACGTACCTGGAGTGTCACCGCTGTGGCATGGGCGTATACATGGGGGGGGGTTTTAGGCGGTCCGGGCAGCCCCCCTTAATCTACGCAAAATCGCTAATATTCGGCGAACAGGCACCTTGTGTATTTTTGCCGCGCGCCGCTTGGTTGACTTAGCAACGAACGATAGTTGTGAGGTGAAGCAGAGTATGCTCGTCACGCCAGCCAAGCCCCCCCCCCCCCATGTGACAGCTAATGCTAGAATTAAATGATCTTCATAATATATTATATATTTGCACACCATATGTAATGGTAGAATGTAAATGGGCCATTTAAATTCAAGATCATACTTGTACACCTACATTCTGGCAAATAAATGAATTGAATTGAATTGCACCTGGGTGAACAAAGTGTAACTGAAGATTTTGAAATAAGATGTTAATAAAGTCATAAAAATTATAGGAATATAATTGAAAACACAATCACACTAACAAACCGATTGCCGAATTGTGTAACTCACTCTCCATCGCTATCATGTTGATTTCGTTTATGATTATTATTCCGTATATTTTGACAATTTAACTCACTCTCGATCGCTATCATGTTGATTTCATTTATGTTTATTATTCCGTATGTTTTGACATTTATCTTTTCAGTACATTCAGTTACCGTGCAGTGAATATTATTGTAATGTATTAATTACCTTAGAGATGAATTATGGGCTATCCAATTCTGAAACTGTTCTATTTATTCGCAAAGATCAGACCATGAGCGAGGTTGCCTATAGGAGCGAGCTTGGGCACCAAACCCCTCGAAAATCGTTTCTATTGGCTCAACAGCCATACTTAATTTGAAACAGATTTGATGACTCTAATTGACACAATAATTATTGTCTATATAAAAAATAGCAACGATAAAACAATATGTATTTTTAACAAACTCATTATAATCTCTAAAACGCAAATTTAATTTACTTCAAATTATCATTATCTCTTGGTTACGCAGTTATAATTAACTTTAGGTAAACTTCGTCTAAACTGTTTTAATTCATTATACGAAATTAGTGTAACTTTTGACGTGGCCTCCTAATAAATAATGTTCATTCTTGTTAATCTAAATTAATGAACTTAACCTTTAAACAGTATGGTTCCCGGAAAAAATAAGGCCCGCCGCGTATTAAAACCAAGCTATGCACAGAAAACTGCATCTCGTGCGTATAAAAGGGGCAGGAGGGGTTAGGGGGTCCGGACCTCCTCTTAATCTATGCAAAAACGCTCATATTTGTCCAATATCCAACGTTTCTATCCGTGCCACAAAATAGTATAGTTCCACGCGCCGCTTGGTTGTCATAGCAACGAACGATAGCCGTCAAGCACAGACCAGTAAGCCTCTAGATGCCGATTAGCCGGATACCCCCGGTCTCAACGCATATGCAGTACCACTGCATATAGTACGCCCCACCGCCGATTGGAACGTCACTCCATCAGCGAGCGGCACCAATCATACCACAGAACTTTTGAGCCGACCAATCATAACGCGCCGTCCGCCCCCCGGCCCCAGCCTTCATTTGACGACTGTGTTCGCATGCAAAACTCTGTTTATGTGGCGTCTTGAGGCTTACTGGTCTGTGCTGTCAAGTAAAGCAGTGTGCACGTCCCCCATCCACTACCCACACATCCTACGCACGCAACGGAGCCAAGCCCCCCATGTGAAAGCTATAGCTACGCTCGTGGACATCATGGATAGTTTTCTAATCTGAACCTGTTTTCTGACCTGCAAAGTAATGCCGCCCCTCATTTATGTCCCACCATGCCACGTGGAAAGCATTAGCAAACAAAAGACAACCGCGTGGCCTGGCACACCTGAGCTCTGGCTGGGTTTAGTATGTGACGGACCTAATCCATTCCATTTTTCCGCTTTTTTGTTAGTAGTAGCTTAGCTTCTTAAATCGTTGGTAAATAGGCCTTACATTCATGCGCCCTTTTTTAGTCTCGGAGTAATTATTCCTCTGAGTTATGAGTAAAGTCGCGTTTTCACTTTAGACGAGCGACCAAACGTTTGTACACGCGATAAATATGACCACTTGACCGAACGAATACAGGACTTCGCACATTATACAAACGAGCGACGACGACTTGACTCACAGTGAAGCATTGAAATGAGAGCTTTATATCGTGTACACACGGCTACACATCAAGCTGTAAATTTCCAGTATAAGCTGACCTCGCATTGTAAAGGTTTTCCTTACAACGCGAGGTCAGCCTATACTGGTTTTGTACAGCTAGATGTGTAGCCGTGTGTACCTTACGGTGGAATTTTCAATATTTACGTGAAAGAAGTTGGTCATTCGTTCCCACTCGTTGAGGACACGTTGCCCACTCGTTGACGACGCGTTGCCCACTCGTTGACGACGCGTTGCCCACTGGTGACCATCGAATTGATCGCCTAGTCGACAACTCATTGATACTGAACAGAATGTTGGAGACGGAAAACGGTGTTGGATCGGTATCGAGTCTGTGCAATGTGCGAACTCCTTGAGTATGTTCAGTGATAATCGGTTGGTTTCAGCAAACCATTATTATTCCTTTGCTCTTTCATTCACGTACGTTTTGTTATTGTGTCACTAGTGTTCGTTGTCTCATTGTAGTAAAAACAGATGTTTCCTTTTTTGAACGAATATTTATAAATATTTATTTATTTATTAAATGTATTAATCATTATGAAAGTGCACCACATACTGCCCCTATCTATTTTTCACGTCTTCCTTGTCCATCCAAAGCTTGTCTGGAAGATATCGCTATTAGAAATAAGACTGCCAATGTAACCTTAATTTAGATGTTATGTTAGTCCTAAGTATGGTGTACAATGAAGAATTATTATTTATTTATTTATTCATATAGGTATAAGTTCTACTATATGACTTTACCCCACAAAACCGTGTTATCGATTTGACTGTGGGAGTGAGTCTCCGTACAATAATCGAACTATAAACTAACAATATGCTAACAATTTTCAGATCTAGCACTTATCTAAATATATTCTATCTATCTATCTATCTACCTAACTATCTATCTATCTATTGGCACAGACAACATTTTTGCTCATCAAAATGTTCACTCGGCAGGGTAGTGAAAACGCGGCTTTACAGATTAACAAACAAGAACATAATAGCCAGCAATATTCTGAAATTAATGAGAACACTGTATTATTTAGGAAATTGTTATTTGTCTATGAAGAGCCTGTTAACTTATAAAGCTTGTCGAGGTCAGGCTGGTAAATAATTAGTAGGTTGTACGTATTTTATTGTTGGAGGGGCTCGTAGCAATGCAACGACTGCGCGGATTGTACGATCTGCAAGGTTAAGCTGCACTTGCCGCGGTCAGTCTGTGGATGGGTGACCGTTTCGTTACACATCGAGACCCCTCCGTGCCTCGGAGAGCACGTTAAGCTGTCGGTCCCGGTTGTCATACGAATATCTATGGCAGTCGTTACGGGTAGTCAGAAGCCTGAAAGTCTGACAACTGGTCTAACCTCCGAATGTCAGTATTACCCAGTAATTGGGTTGCGGGGGTCTGATGGCAGTCACCCCGTGTAAAATACTGATGTTCAGCCGCATCTGGCTAGACTGGAAGCCGACCCCAATATAATTGGGAAAAGGCTCGGAGGATGATGACGTATTTTATTGTTCTGTCAAGTGGAATGTAGGAAAGGGTTTTCCGTGTGATTATTATTATTTATATATGCTTTTTTTTTTTTTTTTTTTTTTTGCTTTTATTTGTGATTATGTCTTTTTAAATCTTACTAATATTTGTTATAAGTGAATTCTAATGAATTGATGTTTTTTAGTTTATCCTTCAATAACGCTGAAACAGCTAAATGGATTTAGATGAAATTTGGTACACAAATAGACCATTTTCTGGATTAACTCATATGACACATTTTATCCTGGAAATATACAGTTTCCGAGGGATACGTGATAAAATCTTTCTGTTATAAACAAATTATACGTGGGCGCAACCCGCATTAGGCTACCATTTCTCCAGCTGAACTATGTTGCTGTGCCCGACAGGGTCCATAATTGGTACCATATTTTTAAGCCCACCACCTGTATACATTATGGAACGCAATAAAGTGTTGAGTATTGCGTCAGGCACTTGTTGCCTGGCATTTATGCTGAACTGGACCTTTTTGGCACAGTCGCTAGACACACAGCATCGATGATCCGTTTTTAGGGTTCTGAAGTCCTACAAGGAACCCTTATAGTTTCGTCATGTCCGTCCGTCTGTCCATCTGTCCGTCTGTCCTAATCCTTTACAGCTTAATAACTTCTACAGTTATAAACATAAGTAAATGAAATTTTGTTAAAAAATAGTCTACATATAGATCTCAATTTTAAAAGCATAAAAAAATCGTTTTTCCGTATTTTAGGGGTGGCGTCCATACATGTGAAATGGGGAAAAAAAAATTTTTTTCGCTGCACCCCCTCGTGTGGGATATCATTGAATAGGTATACTAAAATGAAGGTAATGTTTGATACACCACTTTTTTATCAGGTGTACCATCTGCGAAATATGGCCCACCAAAGTAGCTTGCAATGTGTCCCCCCCCCTGCCATTTCTAAACTATGCAACGTAGACACTTATAATCTTCCACATTGATATACCTTTGTGAAAACTCTCTTATAAAATTATTTCGAGTATAATGTGATTATAATTTTTTGAGTTATAGAGAGAAAACTGAAAAATATTTAAAACGTCCTAGTTCAAAGGTCATTGACCTTAGAGAAAAATTATAGCAAATAATGCTCCTTTAGCTACTTTCTATTTGAAAAAATCACAAAAAGTAACTTTGACATGACACATGACACCTGATAAAAAAGTAATGTATCAAACATTACCTTCATTTTAATAGACCTATTCAATGATAGGTCCCCCACACGAGGGGGCGCAGCAAAAAATAAATTTGCATCCCCATTTCACATGTATGAACGCCATCCCTAAAATACGTAAAAACTATTTTTTTATTCTTTTAAAATTGAGATCTATATGTTGACTATTTTTTAACACAATTTCATTTACTTATGTTTATAACTGTAGAAGTTATTAAGCTGTAAAGGATTAGGACAGACGGACAGACGGACAGACGGACGGACATGACGAAACTATAAGGGTTCCTTGTAGGACTACGGAACCCTAAAAATGAGTCAAAAGTACTTTTGACTGAAAAATATCGGTCAAATCTGGTTTTGATTAAAAGCGTTAGTCAAAACCATTTGTCACCACTGCACCGGGTTCATTGGCCTTGACCCTAAGCATGCAAGTATTTATGTGGTTGCTGCGCAAGATTTCTGACTTCATGCTTTAAAAAACACTCAAGGGGTAGGACAGAGTCTGACCACATGCAGTCGGAATACGCTGAATTTATTCAACACCTTTCGACGTACAAGGTCATTATACTGAAGGTCAAATTAATTTTTTTATTAGTTTTATCCAATACAATTAGTCAAAACTACTTTTGTCCGGAATTTCAGTGAAAACATCTCTCTATTGCTCTAAGGTTTGCTGTTATAAAACTCATTTCTGAGTTAAGCTCGCCGATGTATATAAACTTTCCTACTATAATATAAATGTTGTACAATAAAGAATAAGAAAACTAGTTTTGACCAACCTCCTTAGTCGGAACTAGTTTTGACTGTTTTCGTCAGACAGAACTAGTTTTGACCGGGAAAGATTTATGGACCGTAACATATACATAGTTATAACACAGTCTAAGGAACTCTAGCTCTGCTCTTTTATATAGGTGTTGTTGTGTAGTTGTAAAGATTTTATTGTATAAGAGTCTTAAATTCCTGTACAACAAAAAATTAATGCCAACAACCATGAATTTTTCGATATCTACACCGAAATAACTTGACAAAAATTAATCATGATAAATCTTCAATATCCTCACAGGTCGTTAAATTCGAGATGTCCAACGGGAAATCTATAAATCATATTATATTGGCAGGAACGTCCCACATATTGGTCAAAATTTACGACTCCATGCGGAAGGGTCCCATGCATTGCCATAGGACCATAACTCACACCAATGTAATTGAAACCAATACTGGCTCAAAATTGGGTAATTATATCCACGACCTTTTATATCACCTTCCAATGCTATTAATAATATTTTGTGCTGTATAAGCATTCTTAATGAAAAAGTTGGTGAGGGGCGATTATGATTTATGCCGCGGAGAGCACGTTTAGCCTTCGATCTTGCTGTTATTGAGTACCTATAGCATTCAAGGACTGTCTAATCCTAATACTTCTTCTTCTATCGTGTCGACATGAGCCACATAATGATAATACCTAACTCATGCCGTGGGGAAAATATCAGCCAATCAGCGGGACTGAATGCCCAGGGTGCGCCGGACGATCAATTAAATATCGTCACTCATAGAGGTTCTTTTAACGCACCCCAATGTAATCTCAGTATGACCCCATCCTAATACTAATATTATTTATTTATTATTTGGAAGACCAACAGCAATTACTTTAGATAACAATGTTAAATCTGATAAAGTCTACCAATACTTCACGAATAGTGACCGAGTACAGTAATGTGCGTGGGGAACTATAATATTATTACTATTAATATTAAACTATTGTATTATTATTTTCTAGTATCACAATCACACTCTACACATACACACGCACCCCTCCCATACACACGCACCCCCCACATACACACACCCCCCACATTCACACAGCATTTCCCCCATATGTACACACATACACCATACATACATAAAACTAACAAAACTATTATTGTTAAAAATGCAAAATAGTATTCTGGTTTAATTAATATTAACTTAATCCAGTACAAATAAGAATTAACCTATTATGATTGTTATGCCGCTAGGAGGGGGACCTGGTGTCCTAAAATACAAGCTCTGGCTTAGTTTAGGCACCAGTCTCCCACAAATAATTGTTTGTTATATTATTGTGATAACACTAAATTGTTGCTTGTTATTTGTGGAAGAAAATAAAAAATCATATATATTAAAAAAAAAAAAAAAAAAAAAAATGTGAGTGGATATAATACTAAAAATATATGAATGAATATTAAAATAACTAAAATTATTGAAAGAAATCTAGACTAATTGCTCGTCTCGCCGATTTCATACTTGTCACAAATATATCAAGTTAAACGTGAAAGAGTATATTTTTGTTTGTTTGGTAAACTGGGACCGACATCTTAACGTGCTCCGAGGCACGGAGGGGTCTCGGTGTGCAATGAAACGGTCACCTATCCAAGCAATGACCACGGCTAGCGCAGCTTAACTCCGCAGATCTTATTATCCATGCAGTTATTACTTAGCCACGAGCCCCTCTTCACGAGTCTATGCTCTTGCATATAAAATGAAATTTAAAATCTGTGTGAGAGATAAGAGAAGATTAAATATTTTTATAGTCTATGCAGAATTAAGTTCCAGACACTCAGAAGGCGGAACGGTTGAGCGTAAACCGAACGTGGACGGGCCGTGCATGTCACACTGCGGGTGGACTGCGCGAGTGACTGGACGGCGGGAGAATGAAGGCGCCAGAATAAAACGCTCCGCAGCCTATATGACTGCTAATATGTATTCCCATATTATACAACGCCAGTGTATCGGTCGCGCACCGCCCGGCGTTGTCTATCCACCCGGTGGAGCGGCGGCGGATCGGTCACGCCATCAAAACGCCCGGCAGGACGCCGCTGCTGTGTGCATACATTACAACACGACTAGGCCCGCCGGCGATACGCATCAATTCCGTCCCGCCCGCTGTGGGTTTGCAGCTTTAAAGATCTTGGACCAAACAACAAGCTCTATTCTGCAGTTAAGAAGGTAAAATTTTACGGTTAGTGACCAAACGAACCATTTTCTTGTCAGCACTTTCTAATCTAGTCTAAATGCTGTTCTTGCACTATTAAATGAAACTTTTGAGTTCTAAGCTAGCTACTACTAACAAGCCATTATATTACCAACAGTCACGCGTGACTTCGCTCACGGGTTAGTCTAAAGGTTTATTGTGCTCTTTTCTGGGTATCGGGAAAAAATATTATCGTACGCAAACGTACGGTCAACCGCACGCCACTGTAACAGTTTGAAATTGACAGCGCCTTTATTTCGTAAGCAATAAGGGCGGTGTTACCACTGTCATACAGTCGGCTGTACCATAATTTAGTCGTCTGAAAAACATAGCTCGCATTCGCTGAAATACTACAAATTGTACGTTACCGTCTAGGTAAAAATGCTACAGTAAAATGCAATTTCTTCGAAGGTTTTTGTATGGGGAGATTTTAGACTAATTTTTAGTATTTGTCACGATAGAGACCATCGTAACACTTCATCATCCTCCGAGTCTTTTCCCAATTATATTGGGGTCGGCTTCCAGTCTAGCCAGATGCGGCTGAACATCAGTATTTTTTTACACGGAGCGACTGCCATCAGACCCCCGCAACCCAGTAACTGGGTAATACTGACATTCGTAGGTTAGACCAGTTGTCAGACTTTCAGGCTTCTGACTACCCGTAACGACTGCCATAGATATTCGTATGACAACCGGGACCGACAGCTTAACGTGCTCTCCGAGGCACGGAGTGGTCTCGATGTGTAACGAAACGGTCACCCATCTACAGACTGACCGCGGCAAGTGCAGCTTAACCTTGCAGATCGTACAATCCGCGCAGTCGTTGCTTCGCTACGAGCCCCTCACCACCATCGTAACACATATTCTGTGAAAATTTCAATTTGCTACCTATTACAATTAAATACGGCGGCGCGGCGCGCGTACATCTGCCGGCCCTGTGTCGTGGCTGGCCGTCGAGCATGCCTCGTTCCCCGCGTCCCGCACTACCCCTGCCGTTTGCCTCGCCCGATCAAAC
This sequence comes from Asteroscopus sphinx, assembly GCA_949699075.1. NCBI lineage: Eukaryota > Metazoa > Arthropoda > Insecta > Lepidoptera > Noctuidae > Asteroscopus > Asteroscopus sphinx. The sequence continues at coordinate 13,798,855 of OX453025.1, read as the reverse complement.
TTTTCGTAACGTTTCGTAACGATCTCGCCAGCTTACTCCCCAAGTCAATCATGTGGAAAGAAGTTTTTCTTCAAAAATACAAAACAGACGGCGTAGCTCGTAGGCATAGTTATAGGGTCCCGTCAGAACCCTTTGGATCACCATCATCATCAGCCTATATTAGTCCACCGCTGGACACACCTTTGGGTATGAAACTCTAAATATTAACCCTGTATTGCGAGTCATAGGCATGTCCGGCACATCGCTGGGCAGTCAGCCTCACTGCCAACCATGAAGTTAGAGTAAAATTCTAACTTCATGCTGCCAACCTTTCCTATACTAGCTAATCACGAGTCCACGACACGATGTTTTTGTCATAAAGCTCGTGCCGATATATATTGATACGAGAGAAGAAAATTTGTATTGAAGCCCAAATTAAATGAAAATGTGTCGTTTGGTATTTTTACAAGCTATTTTCGACGAAAATATTATCCTAGTCACGTCCCTAAATTGAGGTCTGGTTACTTTGTTTCAATTATGTATGTTGTTATTTTCAGTATGTTGGCAAATATTTATTAAGTAGCGGTAAACATAATATTTGTGCAACTTATAAAAGGACCATGCTGATAATACACATTTGTAAAGATATATTTTATCACGAAGTGCTGCGAACAATCAAAGTGAAGCCAAAAACCGTGCTACTCCGTGTTCAAACCAGCGCTCACGCACTCACATGCACCTGAAAGATATTAGTTTTTGGCCATGCCTACTGGACGATGCCGCGACATGTGTAGTGAGAGCGGTGAGCACGGTTTGCTGTGCATGTGTGAGCGTGAGCGCTGGTTCCTATACGGAGAAGCATGGTTTCGTTGATATTTCCGATCTGTTGAGTAACTTTAAGAACATAGATTAAACCTAAAAGAAAAAATGTTTAACACATAACATAACATCACGCCTGTATTTCCCCGAAGGGGTAGGCAGAGGTGTAATACACCCACATTTCGCCAGTTATGTTATAGTCCCATGTAATAGGGGGCGAGTCCCATGTAATAGGGGGCGAGTCCCCTTTTTGGGGGGGGGGGGGGAGGAAATGTTTAATAATAATTATTAGCTGCAACACAAGACACAAATGCAATAAAAAATAAACCTATCACGCAGTTTTTTTTGCTCACATGCTTCGATCATTCAAGAACTCTAAGTTCTATGAAAAATATCTTTTCACTACAAATTCGAGCAACTGCTGGAGATTGTACGTGTCGAACCACACAAACATGTACGTATTTTATCATTCATAAACAAACTCAATATTTATAACCTTGACATTTTTCCCTATAAGCAGACATTTTCACATGTATATTATACTTTGTCTGTTCATGAATAAGTTGTTCTTCGCAAAATTCTGCAGAAAATTCAAGTTTTAAACTAAGTTGTGTCGTAATACTTGTAATGAACTTGGTTAGCTGAAATACGTGTTTTTATTAATAAACAACATGGAGTTTTTCTTTTTGTTATTGTAAGATATCTTAATTATTATACACATATCTGCGTATCTAATACAATCTCAGATGTTTTTAAACTGGTTTACATCCGTCACGTTTATGACAAACAATAGATTTAGTTGAAAACCAGCGTCAGGCACTAGTTAGTTGCCTGGTATTTATTTTAAACTGGACCTATTCGGCACAGTCGCCAAGCTCATGGTAGCTCAGTGTCAACAGTGGTACATTACAGTTCTTATTGGTACACGTTTGGATCAGCAGATTTTACCTATTTAGGCATAAAATAAGATTGAAGGCAACAGTAGAAAATTAAGCAGTCTAAGATTTATCAATTGATTCAAGTTTCATAATCAGAATTCATAATTGTTACATATTTTTTTAGGTAAATTTAATATTATTATTATTCCCATGAGATCCAAGTTTTGTAGAACAAATTTAAAAAAAAAAAAAATATATACCTACAAACTATTTTGTAGAGGTATCTCCATTTTTACGTAGAATGCGTAATAATATAGCAGAGCACGTAATGTAACAAAATTCAGTGACAGCCTAAGTGGTTAAATGCTTGCCTTCCGTTGCAGGAGGGTCTGAGTTCGAACCCGGCGCGCATCTCTCTTTTCGGATTCATGTTCGGATCAGAATTTGATTATCACTTGCTTTAATGGTGTAAGAAAATACCAACCGAACCGTTACAGTGCAAATTACTTTGAAACTGCAAAATAAAATTAGTTGTTCGACTTACAGCCAAAATTGATATCCGATCGATCCACGATTTACCCTACTAGAGATAGAAATTTGACATAAGCTCCATACAAAACATGTCAAATTTCTATCTCTAGTAAGGCAAATCGTGGATAGATTGGATATTAATTTTTGCCGTTAATTACTCTACTATCACAGTTATAAAGTAAGCGATCTTTAAACTCAGGTATCGACTGCTATTGTTCAAAATACATGTAAGTACAAACATAATAATACGTAATGTTAATAGCTGAAGTCCTTTCAAGAGGTCAATGTACTCGACAGCTGATACAATTTTTTTATAATCGGAGAAACCCTGTAATCGCGAAAAAAACAGCTGTTCCATACATTTAGTTTTGAGATATCGATGACTTTGTATGAAACAGCTGTTTTTTTCGTTTTAATAATGTTACTCCTTATAATATGTATTGTTGGTCATTCCTCTGGCTGCAATGACAACGTTTTCTATTCTTGACGTTATAGTACATTATGATACAAGTGAGCTAAGTTGGTTATTATTATATTCAAGGCTGGATTGCAGCCCGAGCTGGAGGCGAGGGCGTAATGGAGCCGAGAGTATAATGGTCAATGCTCACGCGTGTCATACGACGTTTTTCAACACACGTGCAAGAAAAAAACTCATAAACATATTTTAGACAAATATTGAATTTGTGAAAAATGGCGCTCGTACCTTTTGTAACTTATATTTTTTTAATCTTAAATTCATAAAATCTCTTTAAATATGCTACTGTTTTTATATTAATCTAATAATAATAATATAATAGGTATAGATGTGCAAATATGTATTTTTTTTAAATTATTAGAGCTAACGAGCCAGCGGGTCACCTGGTTTCACGACACCACAGTCTCCGATGCGTTGCTGACCGATGTGTATGGATGTAAAACTCTTGTGCCTTACCTGAAATAAAGAATTATAATTATTAATTAACTAAAACTCTTGTATCACTGGAAATACAGGACATTTTAGCGTTCGCTTTATAAACTTCGTGAAATAAAAATAATTATGTCGTCCTGGCCGAATTTCGGGGTGATGCCCTATCTCCCCAAATTCCAAGTTCCCCGAAATGATTTCTCATACATTCATTCCCAACGTCATTTGTAAAGTTCACCCTTGACCAATCCTCGTAGATGTCCAAAGGTGTTAGAATAGAATAAAATCAGTCCCTAGATAAAATTAACCTTATTTTCGAAGATATGTATTCTCTATGTACGTGGGACACTCAGAAAGTTTTGCGAAACTAAAAAAAATTGTTCTATACGTACATATATTTTTATCAAATCTTTTCAAAGTACTTTCCACCAGCCTCTATACAAAGATTCATGCGCCTAAACCAGTTTTCAAAACACTTTTTCCAGTCCGCCGCAGACACCTCGTTTACAGCCTGCTCGAACGCAGCCAGCGCATCTTCCGGCGACGAAAATTGTATCCCTTTGAGCTGATTTTTTATTTTTGGGAATAAAAAGAAGTCACACGGTGCTAGATCAGGGCTGTAAGGAGGGTGACCCAGGAGTTTGACTGGCGTGCTGTCCAGGAAGTCCCTCGTTTTGAGTGCGGTGTGCGCAGGTGCATTGTCGTGGTGGAGCAGTAGCCCGCGGAGCCCTGTGTTTGGTCGCTTGTTGCTTATAACAGAGAAAACTTCTGGCAAACATTTGGTAGTATACCATTCGGCATTAATGCTTCTTTGATCCCGTAAGGGAATCGATACCAAGTGGCCAGTCAAATTAAAAAAGCTAGCGATCAAAATCTTACCCCCGCTTCTAGATCGCTTCACTTTGGTAGGCGTTGGCTCATTTTGAAACACCCAAACAGTCGACTGGCGCTTGGTTTCTGGGTCGTATTGATAAATCCAGGACTCATCACCTGTAACGATGTCGTAAACACGCCGAGACGAGCCTGCTTCAAATTTGTTAAGCATATCACGGCACCATTCCACCCGGGCCTGCTTCTGAGCATCGGTGAGGTTGTGCGGCACCCAGCGTGATACTATCCTCCTCACGCGAAGATGGCTGTGTAGAATCTCGTGAACGCTTCCCGATCCAATCTTCAATATGTGTTGAATCTCTTGATATGTAATTCGCCTATTGTCTTGGATTACATTTTTCACTGCTAGCACGTTTTCTTCGGTAACAGCCGTCAAAGGGCGACCGCTTCTTTCGTCATCCCCCAAAGTTGGTCGACCGCGCTTGAATTCGTTATACCAACGATACACGGTTGCCTTGGAAGGGCCTTCATCCATGAATGCCATTTGAAGTCTATCGTACGATTCATCCGGTTTCAGGCGACACTTGAAATCGTATAAAATCATAGCTCTAAAATGTTCCCGGCGCAGATCCATATTTCAGTGAGACACAATACTTTGAATTAACTCGCAAAAAATGTGGAGGGAAATTTTGAAATTGGAACTTACTTATTTTTACTTATAAATAATCATATTTTCGAAAAACATTATAACTGGCCAGTCTCCCATATATAAAAACTTTTTTTCGCAATACTTTCTGAGGGGCCTGGTACTATCGGCAAAACTTAAGCATGCTCAGTTTAGAAAATAGTTCTTCGGTAATCGCAGCTAGTGACAGGCCACACCCATTCCTGGTTTCGCCCAATTAGAGACAATATGCATTTGTGTGAGTATAGGGCGTGTAACAAAAAATAACAACAAACATAAAAATATTTCGTCACGGTGGCTAATCGCAACGGAGACTAGACATCTGCGCGGGACTTGCCGTTAGGTTACTTCCAGGTAAGCACAGTACAAGGAAGTTCAATAATGGTAAATATTTGAAAAGAAAGTCGAAAAGTACTTTTCAAATGTGCTTAAAATGGTAGGTGTGATGTTTTTGCAAATGCCAAAAAACTTTTCGGCCGCTTCGCTCGCGCTACTGTACGAGATAATTTGTAACTTTGTCCCATATTTTAGGTACCTAAATGTTCTGTTCTTTATAATTTACTTAAAAATACTCAACACACATTGCCAACTTAAGATACTGCAATAAATATGTAAAAGGTAACTTTTCTTAATAAAAGATTACTTTTTATCACTCTCGGGTAAGTTTTGACAAAAGCGCGCTGGCTACACTGGTTTCACGAGCCTGCATCGCAGCTTACTCTGTGTTTGTTCATACGTTACCAAATCTGCTCTGCCCTGTGGTGCGGGGAACTGCATCATCTGCGTCTCAGCATACGTTTAGCCTTACTCCTCCCATGATATACAGTAATAGTAGTTTATGAAACTGTTGCATAACAGGGGTTACGAGTGTGAGTTTAAAAACCGAGCCGCAGGCGAGGTTTTTAATAGTATCACACGAGTGTTTTAATACCTAGTTATGTCAGTTTCAAAACTACTTTATCGAAACTCATACAATTTTAAATAAAATACCAAAGTCAAAATCTTGGTAACATTGTCGTTAGTTTTTCTTGATTTTTCTGGTAAAAGATCGTTCGTCATTTACGTTACTCCAGTTATCCAGCAATTCAGGCGGGGTCATATTCTCCTCACTTCAGTATCACTGCTGTTTTCAGATATTTTTGCCCAGAATAAAACTTTAGGCTAACAAAAAAATTATAATAGCGTAAACAATCACAATAAATTCACAAGTTATGACGACCAAATCCAATAGGCCATGGCGCGCGGCCGCGCACGAGACCTAGCGCCTGTCAACACAGATAATAAAACATAGTCTGGCGAAAACATTATAATCGGAACTAATTTTCTATCCTTGTCAGGATTCCATCAATCTCTGTTTTATCATACAAAAAATATGCCTGTAAACACTTAAATATAAGTAAAAGCAATATGACAATTGGAGGATTGAAAACTCCTTGGTTTGGTCGAAGTGGCATTAAAAACTCCTTAGTTGGGCTGAAGATTGCGGTTATGGAAAAAAAAAATTACAACATTGTTTTGTTCAGCAAACTGTATCGTAATAAAAAAAAATTAATTCATTACAGGTGCATGTGCGTAAAGTATGTCATTATGACATTACTTTCGAGTTCAAAATTCAAATTTTATTATATGAGTGTAGATAAAAAGTATCCTTTCTCTACTATCTTTTGTTACAGCTCTTTAATCGTAGGCTTAGAACAAAGCCTCATTGTTCTCCTCAGCTGTCTGTCCACACCCTTTATCCCTCAAGATGTAATGGTATCCGCATGATATACCTCAATGCAAATTATAGAGAATGATAGCTAAAACCGAGTGAATATAATTATAAGATTAGGGTTATATTACGTAAAATAGCCAGGCAACATAATTTACTGATACTGGCAGGTAATACATTTTATTTATTACCAGATGTTGTGTTTAAGGATTCAAATCACTAAGTATTGTTAAATTAACGTTTTAATTTCGCAAAGTGTATATAGACATACTTTTTTTGCAGCTGACTGTCATCATCATCATCATCATTTCAGCTGAAAGACGTCCACTGCTGGATGTAGGCCTCCCCCAAGCATCGCCACAACGACCGATCCTGAGCTTTGACTGTACATATTATATTACTAGCAGTGCCCGCGACTTCGTCCGCGTGGATGTCGGAAAGTAACAACATGTCGTATTCATATAAACATTGTCGTAATTTTCTATAATTATCTACTGATGTCTTCTAGTTCTTTTTTAGAAAACTTTGTAGTAAAGTAGCAAAGTCATTCTTTATTAGTAGGTATACGGAATAGGCCTATGTCCAGCAGTGGACTGAGATAGGCTGAGTTGATTGATTGATACGGAATAATATAACACTATAATATTATTTATACTTTGTTCACTGGGAAAACATTTTAGCAATTAATAAATGTTTTCTTTGTATTGGAAATGATTTAATTCCTTCTGTTTTACATTTAATTTGTTCAAATGATGAAAAGGGAAATAAAACTGTTTATACTTGCCACTGAAGGCAAGTTCGATTCCAGTATAAAACGTAGTGTCTGTAAACGCACGCACATTACAGGAGAAATTCTATTGTGCAGACAATGTTACAAAAAATGTGAACTAAGGACGTAAAAAACTACAACACCCAATATTTAATATGTAATGTCATACTTATACCTAATGGCGATGGCCGTTTTGCGCGGGTGTGACGCATATCTTACCACTTGAATATTTGTACCAGTATTTGTTTTCTTTTTTTTTTTCTCTATAATTTTGGTAAGTTTGTGCGTAGACGCAAATAAATATATTTTCTTTCTTTCTTTCTAATTGGAAAATGCTGTTCCAAATAAAAACCCTAAATAATGAAACCGGTGACAAAATTATACATCTATCAAACTATGCTTAGGACCCGCGTTCAATGCGTATTCATGTCCTAGTTAGATGATGGTTGACTGTTACATACACATCGATATCTCTCTGAATCCAGAAACGTATGTTAAACTGTCAGTCCCGGTAGTCATAAGAATTAATCGACAGGTATTTCTTGAAACTTACAATATTGGTTTCCCCAAGTAATCGAATTGTAGGAGGTAAGACAGTAAGAGTCGCGCCACATAAAATAGTTTTTTTCAACCTGTTAGGAAAAGGCTGGGTTGATGATGATCTATTTCGGCTGTGATGTTTTTCATGAGCTTAGTATCCATTTGATGTGATTTTTTATTCAAACAATAGATACGACATCTTTACGCATTGCTATGAAGTTTTGGTTGATTTAGGCGCGGGTTTCTTGATAGATTTTTTTATTTTTCCTCGGCATGTCGTTGACTTCACCTTTTTTTTGTGACGGGTGCGGTTCCACAAATTATAACTTCAATGCAACGGCAAACATAGCGCTAGATCCTCATCATCATCATTCCAACCGAAAGACTGCAGGACATAGGCCTTCCCCAAGCATATGTTGGGGGGATATTCAATAATCACAATAAATAGAGCTAGATAGCACATTTCATTCCAAATAAAACAGTATATCAATTGTTAGGATATCTTTTAATATGAATTAATTCACATTTTTCCGAACAGCTCATCTTAATTTGCTCAAAAACTCATCTAACTTTGATGACTTTTATTATTATTGTGTTTAGAATACCTTCTTTACTTTTATGATACATGTGTTTTGTTTGTACAGTGTTTAGATACTGAGCATCGTAATTTTTTTCGGAACATGTTTTCGTGTCTATTGTCTATGACTTTAGCCTACATACCACCTTGTACCATATGAGTAAACGTGATTATACCAATGATAAAAACCTGCATATCTGAGAGTGTTTGCAGTCTGCCAACCAGTACCAGGCAAGCGTGTTAGATTAAGTTACCTAATTCTCATTCTGAGAAAAAGGAAGACCGTGCGTCATAAAATATTGACTACACTAACAATAGACAAAATGATAAAAAAAAAATCTAAAACATAACTTCATCACAAAAAACAAACCTAAAATCTAAGACGGAAGCTGGGATTCGATTTCAGAACAAACATTCGCAAGACATCCGTGAGGACGCTAGGCAAATTAGTAATTACCTACGAAATACGCGTTCTGGTTTAAAAAAACTGTTGTTTAGCTTCCTTGAGATATAGCGTGATGGTCGATAAAAAAAAATGATTCTTTTAACATAATGGTGACAATTATGGGTAAGTATATAAATTGAAACATATCATAATATTTGCTGTAAAACAGCTTTATAGACATAATGTGGTATTACTCACCTCCCATGCACAAAAGCGTGATGATTTGCAGACTATAAATAACCTGAGCCGGTCTGTAACGGCAATTTTTGCCAAATTTCAACTAATTCACCAGTAGTTTTGGCGTTTATCTATTAAAAACAGACAGCAACTCTAAAAATTGCAATTTATCGTTCCTAGTAAGCATAGCAATTATTATAAAAAAAACAGTTTTCAGTTTTTTCTTTATAAGGATTTTATTGTATGTATAGATAAGTAAAGTAGTCGTTGTTTTATGCACTCAAAAGTACCGACTTAATTTATGACCGTACCCACTCATCTAAAACAATGGAGGTCCAACTAAATTTCGGCTTTTGTTTCCTTGCAGGTGTGCGCCAAACTTATATTTTTTTTCTTGTAAATAATTATTGTGATGTTACTAAGTCGTTGGCACATAATAAAGTACTTGCCTGGTATTACTCTAATGTATATTAAACAGACAAACATAAAAAAACTCGAAATTTATTTTCTTACTTATTCTTATTCCTCCCTATTAATTTTTATGCAAAAATATACAATGTACAGACACGTCAGACTTACATTCTTATTATATGTATATAGAATAGATATAGATTTCATTACTTACAACCTCTTATAACTCATGTCATTCATCCATTTTATTCATCGCCGGCCACCACTCGTTTCGTGCCCTCAGCCTTAGCGCTACCTATTATTGTGTAATAGTACCGCTACATGTAAGCAAACTTTAAATTGACATAACTTCTGATAGAGTGAACCGATTTTTATCAAATAAAGACTAAGTGTAACCTCAAAGTATGCCCAATAATTTTGTTACAAATTATTTCAAATAAATCCAGTAGTTTTAACGTGATGCGCGTTCAAACAAACAGACAAACAGACAAACAGACAAACAGACAAACATTAAAAAAAATCTCGAAATTTATTTTATTACTTATTCTTATTCCTCCCTATTTTTTTTTTTGCAAAAATATACAATGTACAGACACGTCAGACTTACATTCTTATTATATGTATAGATATAGATATAGAATAGAAGAATAGATAGATATAAAAAAAAAACAAAACAAATAAACTGTTCTCTGTTATGTAGATAGATAGATAGATAGATAGAATATTCTTTATTGTACACCAATAACATTATTAAACTTAGGACTAACATGTAAATACAAATTATACAAAAAAGCGTCTCCGCTACTTTATTTTACCGATTTTATTTTCTGGCTTAAGTCTTTAGCTTTATCAGCGTTCATTAACCTACTTTTGGCTAAAATGTGAACGCTTTTCATCTTAATAAAGCCATGATTTAGTTTACTGAACTTGGATCTAACGCTTATTGCATTGTTCTGATTCTGGCTGATCTAACGTTTATATATAAGTTTGTAACAGAAAGACTTTCAACCTAGATTGTTATTTGGTACAATAATATGGCTGATAGTTTTTGCAAAAACATTTGGGTTCAGTTCTTAAAAAAGAAACTCATTAGCTGTTTTTATTTTCTTAACTAAAAAAAGTAATTACCTGATTTCAAAACGAATAAAATAATTTGTGTAAAACAGTTTAGGAAGCAGGTGCCTTTGATTTAAGAAAAAACTGGCACTGACTTCCTAAACTGTTTCACACACCTATTTTTTTTTTTCAAAGTTTTTTCTATTTGTCTATTTTGAGTGGCATGAACAATAGTGGATTCACCAGAGGATGGGCAGCAGCGTTCTCTGAATATTTAACCAACCAACTGCGATCGCCAACCCGCCTGCCAAGCGTGGCGATTATGGCAAATCCCCCCTTAATTGGGGGAGGACTATGTCCAGTAGTGGACGTCTTTCGGCTGAAATGATGATGATGATAATGATGATGAACAAAACACAGAGAAGCGATTGCTGCAATCGCGGGTGGTTTGCTGTCATCCACTGAAGAGTTCTCTTGTTTATCTCTGAAGATCTACATTAGATCTTAGCCAAATTTAAATGGGACCATCTCGGAAGAACATTCTTTCAAACAAAAAATTATTCATCCAAATCATATGCATATATGTCAGAGTTGTGCCCGAAATTTTTTGAAGTCGGTTAAAAATGGAGCTCTTAACTCCTTTGAAGAATTTCCTCTACTCCTAATGGTTGGAAGGCCTTGCAATCCTAACTCAAAAACTCACCCGGTAGGTATGTGGTATGATGCAATCGTGACTTAAGAATATTTCAGTTTCCAGGTAGGACGAGAAGAATATAAACATAGGAGGAATAAGGAGCATGTTACAAGAAAAGTTTTGAGTATGAATATGGATAGCTATAAGAAAAGAAGAATACCAAAGAAGAGGTGGATGAATTGTATGAAAGACGATATGGATTGAAATAAATTGAACACTGAGATGACGGCTGATAGAGATTATAATATATCGAAAGATTACATGCTACGCCGACCGCGAATAAACTGAAATAGGGGCAGGAAGCCAACATCGCCAACCCACCTGCCAAGCGTGGCGATTATGGCATATCCCCCTCTTTTGGGGGAGGCCTATGTCCAGCAGTGGACGTGTTTTGACTGAAATTGTGAAGGGCAGGAAGATAATAATGATGAAGAGAAGGTCATCGCGTTTTTCTGCTAGATTATAGTCGAGTTCTTTATTAAGTGTCAAGCCAAAAAAGCATTCTATCGATAGATATATCTCTTTAAGCCAAAACCAACTTCTGAAACTAGATTGATAAAGAATAGATACTTGAGTTTCTATTACCTAATTAAGAGCCACATTTTACACAAATAGCTCTAACCAGACAATTCATTGGGAATTAGAGCTATTCAGTAAATTTATTGCTCCACAAATAATCTCGAATTGCTCTCATAGTAATCAAATGGTGCAAATCAAAGATATAGGATGTTGTTCACTTGAGGTTTGAACGTTAACTATGTATAGTTAGAAGCAAATAGCTCTATTATATATTATGAATAGAGTGGTTAGAGACAACCTCCTTCAACCCATAGTCAAATATAAAATTTATTCTCTTGGATTGGGTCAGATTATTGACGGTCTAAAGTCCGCTGATAGGCAGATATTTGCTTCTGACTGTATTGACGCATACCTTGATAATGATTCTAAGTAATTAACGTCATATAAATGCACCTAGATTTAGACGAAAATACCTATTAAGTACATATTTTCTTATAACAAAATTTTTAAACTCCATTGGGTGTCTAGTGTATATAACTTTTCTAATGGAAGTATCTTAAGTTCCTAATGAACTTTTCCTTGTTCTGAGATTAAATCTTTCTGGATCGAAACTTTGTACGTGAATAAAAGTCTACCTTTGTGCTTGCCTTACGTAAGCACTAAGCTTGCCTTACGTAAGATACTTATCTACGCAATGTTACAAGTTTCTAGGCTCAGTGGTTTTACCCTTACTAATTATTGTATTAAATTTAACGCATTTACACATGCAAAGCGAAATGTAACGATTTAAATTGTGGAAACAAAAAATCGCTCACGAGCAGGATTCGAACCTGCGACTCCTGGCTCAGTACGCCAGTGCTTTATCCACTAAGCTCCCGTGAACACTGCTCGTGGTATCGAATTTAACTTCCACTTGGTAACGTCTTTGGGTGACGTCAGCGATATCTTATTAAGAAACCCTTGATGCCAACCGTTTAAAAGAGGTCGCTGCTCGTCATCTGCAAAGCTTTTACTATGGGACCAAATCTGAAATCGAGGAAAAAAATCAACCATAGTATTTCAATTTAGTAGTAGTAGAGCTCTTTTGAGAAAGAGCTCGTCCGGGGAAGTACTACCACAGTATCTACTTCCCCGCCAAATAGTGATGCTTACATTGCTGTGTTTCGGTCTACGGGTACGGGTGCCGGTGAAATTACAATCACATGAGACTTTCCATCTTCATGTCTCAGTTTGGCGAACCGACTTGCGGTACCATTTAGGCAACAATCTAGGTGGTATTGCAGTTGTTATGGGCAAAGGTGACCGCTTAACATTAGGTGAGCCTTTAGCTCGTTCCGCCATCCTATATTTTAAAAAAAAAAAACAACTATTTGATACATAGGTAAGTGGATATTAACTCGCTTAAAATGTATGAAACAGCAGATTGTTTCCACGATTTCAGAGTTGGTCCCGATAGAAATTTAACATAAGGTGTATGCCGTATGCACAGACATAGTAAAAAATATAGATGAAGTGCTGCGAACAATCATAGTGAAGCCAACAAAACCGTGCTCCGTCGTGTACATACCAATGCTTACGCACACACCATGCACCTGAAGGATATTTGTTTTCGCGATGCTTACTGGACGATGCTGCAATATGTGTACAGTCTAACAAAGCAATTAGTATACAGGGTCACCAGATATAGATGAAGAATTCTCAGGAAGTTATTATAGATTGGTTTTATTAGGGTTTTGTATAAATAAAGTTTAACTTTGTCCGTTATTAAAATGATATTTCACCCGAAACATCCATAATCTTCTGAGAAAACTTCATTTATATCTCTCTACCCTGTATACCAATTGCTTTGTTCGACAATACTTAGAGCGGTGAGCAAAGCTTGAGGTGTATGTATGTGCGTGAGCGCTGGTTTGTACACACGGCTACACATCAAGCTGTAAAAATCCAGTAAAGGCTGACCTCGCGTTGGAAGGAAAACCTATACAATGCGAGGTCAGCTTATACTGGAAATGTACAGCTTGATGTGTAGCCGTGTGTACACGGAGGAACACGGTTTTGTTGGCTTCACTATGATTGTTCGCAGCACTTCGTCTATATTTTTTATTACGTCTGTAGCCGTACGGAGCTTATATCCATATCTAGTAGGCCAAATTGTGGATAGATAGGATATTAATTTTCGCCATTAAACTATCCCCATATGTCTGCCTGTGTATATGTAGTTGCACTGCAATCGACATTCGTAAACGTTTGCAGAGAAATCATGCAGGACTGCGAGGCTAGATAAGCCGGCTAATGACCAAAGCTATGCTATATATGCGTCGTATGATCAGCCTGACAAACAGGTATTGACACCAATATGTTGCAGTGTTACGTCATAAGAGGCATCATAATAAAAGACTAACTCTGAAATTCACAAACGGCACTTGACTAAGGCTTATATTCAGAAACAAATCTAAGCGTGAACTCATGCTTCCAACTGTCAAAATGCAGTGCTATTTGACAGTTAGAAGCATGAGTTCATGCTTATATTCGTCTCTGATAAGCCTAAGAAGTTCTTAAAAGAAGTTTATTTATTTATTTTACATTTATGCACAGAGAAAGTTACAGATAAAATTAGTTTATAAAAATATAAGTACAGTATCTACAAAGATACTGCTTATTTGTAAAGAAATTTCTTCCAGCAGACGTTCTGTCGCTACAATAAGCTTTAGTTATTATTCTGAGGCTACAATGTACCTTAAAGTGACACTGACAAGGTCACAAGTCACAACACAAGACTTAAAATTCCGCCAATATTTGACTAGAACATAACGAGTTCCTATACACGCAATACCACGCGCGGGCGTTGTATTGCGTGAGCCAATGGGTACTTACCGTTTATGTATAATTTTATTTTTTATTTATATATTTTTGGTATGAATTAAAAAGTTTAATGTATTTATTTGTATTTATCTGTCGTGTATGTGTTGGTTTCCGTCAGTCTCTCACTTGGGGTGCCCACTGAAAATCAGCGCTGTGTTGTGGCTTGCTCTGTAGCACAGCATCATGCTGAGTGGGAACCTCACTGTTGCGGCTACGGCGTATGTCTTAATAATTAACGGAGGTTTATTTAAGGTGAATGCTACAGGGTAGCCCGTGAAATTCAAAATTTCTTGTGTTTTTTGCTAATTGTAGCTCTATTTCGCGTTGTATATCAATAAAAATATGATTCGCGGTAGTAATAACAATATATCTACTGAATAATACTCATAAAAAATATAAACCTAGCTCTATAAGCTCTACAAACTCGAAAATCGATAATTTGTTCGTAAATTAATATTATCGAGCTTGTACAGCTTATCGAGCTAGGTTTATAATATTTATGAGTATTATTCAATAGATTTATTGTTATTACTGCCGCAAATCATATTTCGACCGATATACAACGCGAAATAGAGCTACAAGTTGCATAAAACTCAAGAAATTTTGAATTTCGCGGGCTACCCTGTAGCATTCACCTTAAGTAGTTTTTTTTCGTGTTTTTTTTCTTTGTATAGGTACCTGCTTTACACTGTTTAGTTATTTAAATGTTGCACAACGTTAACTAGGAAAATAAACAATTTTTATTTCTTTTCTTTCAATAAGAGCGAGCTTGAGTACGCTCGTGACTTGAAAATTATTTTATTTTATCTGTGCGAATAAATAGAACAGCAGGGCAATTTTGTAACTGCATCGCAATCAATACAATTTCAATTTTGACGTTTGAATCCGGAAAAATGATACAATTCGAATTGCGTAACTACAAAACTGTTGATTACGATGTCTGGGGGATTCATCATGAAATTGAATGAATGATAAAGCGTTTTACGCATACTTGCAGCAGCTTACTTGCATAATGAAACGTGATCTAACACATGACGTCATTTACATCGCAATGGATTTCCCTCCTGATGTCATTTACTTCATTATTCATAATGAATATTTCAAACATTGGAATTGTGTAACGACATAGAGGGACTTCATTATTCATTCATTATTCATAATGAAGTCCCTCTATGTCGTTACACAATTCCAATGATTGATTGCGATGTTATCAACATCGTCTTCAATTTTACATCAAAATTAAACTGTCAAATGAGTTACGCAATTGCCCTTGCAGTTTCAAAATTGGACAGCCCGTAATAAAATTCATCTCTATAGAGTTTACTGCTCGATTATGCCATCCCAAGCCAATTCAACTACCTAATACAGAAAATCAAATAAAACCCAGTTGGAAAAATAATTTTAACAGCCAGGTTGAAATTGCGGTAGGAAATTCACAAATTGTAATAATTCCGTCACGGGTTTTTGCAAACAATGTAATCATTAAACTCGCACGCATATATTATTATGAATAGACACGTCCGCAAGCCTGAAATTCCCTTATCAACTTCAACCATAATACACGGTTAATTACACACAGGGTGTTTAACGCAACGCTATGCTTCATGAAGGGAAAGAAAGTACTTCAAATATTGAAAATAGAACATTTTACTTCAAGATTTCATTTATTTTTAAAAGCAATTAAAGGATTTTTCGAAAGTGTCTTCCCTAAGCCGGGGATCAATCCAGCATGCACGTCAAAGTATAATAAACTAAAGCATTTTCTCGAGCATCGGCATGTAATGTATCATTCTTATGAATGGTACAATACAAGCAAAAGTTTGAAACTAGAGCATTTTCTCGAGCATTTACATAATCATCCTTGCGAATGCTCGACGCTGTGTTTGACGAAATGCTCACTTGCCGTACCTGTAACATTCCTCTCTATTCTGCGTTTACTCCTTTGTTGAAATATCGGATCGTTCGCATGTCCTGCGTTTATCTTTATGAGTTATATTTAAAATAAAAGAGAAATAGAAGTAGGTGGAAAATGAACATTTACAATACACAAACTTTTGGCGGTCTGTCTTCTTCTTCTATCGTGTCGACATGAGCTACATAATGATAACAGCTCATGCCGTGGGGAGCTCATGCCGTGCTCATGCGGTCTGTGATCTGCCATCTTGCACTCGTGTCTTTGCTCAATGAAATGTTACACAAATTCGCTCGTTGGTTTGTAAACTCGAGTTGTAACAAAGCGTCGAGCGTAGTGCTCTATGTTCGTTTCATGAAACAATGATGAATGTTATGCGGCTCGATGTTCTGTTACAAGTAAATGCTGGAGTGTATACTCACCTTTGAGTTCTTATTTAATGGACTTCTTTTAAGATTATAATAGAACAAGTTTAACCGGATTATATCACGTAAGATTATTTCTTTTAAGATTCTATGTTTGTTGGAGAGATTTGATTCTCTTTATTGACCCTATTTACATCTATCAACATAAACCATTAAATACAGGATGATTGGTAGTTCGTCGTGATTGTGTTCGTTCGATTCTCGTCTCAGGCGAGAGATTTTTTAATAACATGTTAATCCAAAAAACTCTTTTCTTATCTTATTTTATCTTATCTTATCTTTATGTAACTCTTATCTTATCTTACAGAAAAAAAAATCAAGTCAAATTTTATGTTTCTGATATTTATAGTAGGTACTTGTCCTTCATGAAGCATTGCGATAGGACACCCTGTTTATACGAACCATGACCGAAAAATAAATCTGAGTTCAGCAACAAAATATGAACAAAACCTCACAATAAAGTCGACAACATTTTGCACTTTACTCCCGAAGTACAGCAGAGCAAAAATGTGATATAATAAGTCTTAATAATACTATGCATAATAGCGAATGTCTCTCCAAGAACATGGTTACTTTCTGTTTGTTTTCAAATCTCTTTTGTTTTTGCTTAGTAATGTGAAAAGTGAATAAAAATTGCATGCTTACTAATGTGAAAAATTAATAAAAATAACACCTAGTTTACACGGTACGAGCTACTCGCCTAAGAGTAGACAGCAACTCACATTATGTATTCACATGACAGTAGCTCGGCTCGTGTTGTTTACACGATGCGAGTAGCTGTGTAGTGTGCTGGCTAGTTACTACCGAACGCGTACAAATGATGCTAGTGATGTGCGAGCTGCTGTGAGCATTGTGCGTGGTGAAGGAAGGCGAGCAGGCGAATAAAAACAAAAAAGGTTGTAGTAACTCTCATGCTAGCTACTGTACAACTCGCAACTGCGAGTAATTTGTATGATGCATCCACACAGTGCGAGTTGCTGCACTGCAGCTAATTAACAGTTTCGTTGCAGTTATGTCACCTGCACATAAACTGCATCGAAACTGCGATTTGGCAGCTACCTTGTAGTTCAGTTCAAATGGATTCCGCAGACAAAGGAATGGAAATGCATGGATTTTTTTAACCCACTGGACACTAAACAACGCGGGGGCGTAAACGGTGCACATCACGAGTAGAAATGTACGTTCCATTAACAACAGTTGCAGGCCCGCCGAACACTCACTGCTCACAACACGCGTTTGGTGTGTCAAAGCCTTTACCGAAGTTGTAAATAATTTCAAAGCGAGCTAGAGTCTCGTGCTCCTAGTTTGTCGATACTTTTAAGGAGTTTTCAGTTTTGTTGGTTACTTCAAGCCGCATCTGGTTCGATTGGAAGTTGGACGGTAGCTCTAATTATTGTTTTGTAAAGGTTAGTCAGATAATAAACTTTAAGCCAACGGGGATGACATGCAGTGTTTATTTATAACTAGCTGTGCCCGGCCGGCATGCGATTTTTTTTTAAATCTTACTTAATCCTTGGTGCACGCACTATAACTCACCAAAGTTTCATCGCTATTTGGGTGAATGGTATACGAAGTTACGAATGCATGTGAGAGGAACAGGGACAAACAAAGAAACATGAATTTTTATTAGCATTTATATTAGGCTTCATCCGCATATAATTCGGCTTATCACAGAAATAATTATCGCGCATCCCCCAGGAATCGTTTATTTCCCGGGATAAAAGTACTCTATATTTTAATCCGGTCCATAACGGTCTATCTGTGTGCCAAATTTCATCCAAATCCGTTCAGCCGTTTCAGCGTGATTGAGTTACAAACAAACATACAAACAAGCATTTTTTATATTTAGAAACGTAGCTCTGCATCAGGATTTCTCCGGCATCGTCGATACGGTTTAGAAACACAAATCTCATCCCCGGCCGGGAATCGAACCCGCGACCTTTAGCGCAGAAGCCGATCGCTCAACCACCGCGCAAATGGTGTTAAATATTTGTATATTTATTTATAGTACGGTCGACCGCACGTCAAGGGTGACAGTTTGACATAGACAGCACCTTTATTTCGTAGGCAGTAAGGGCGGTTTTCTAATTCCAGTGTTACCACTGGCATGCAGTCGACTGTACTTGTCAATTATGTAACCGTCTATTTAGGAACTTTTTTCCCGCAGAAAATAGAGATTGATGTATTTTTCAAGGGCACAGACCTGTGTATACGTAGGTACTTGATATAACTTTGTAAATAAATTACCAAGTAGGTAATTACTCTCAATGGAGTAATAGATTTATTATCACGGATAAGGGCGAGGCAAGCTAATCTAACTAAATATACTGTTCCCTTGGGGACATGAATTAACCTAAATAACCGTGGTAACACTAAAAATATACAACAAAAAAATGGGTAGGCTGTATTTTGGACTACAACCACCAGGGGTTTGTTTCATGAATTTCCAATGCGCTAAATTAATTTTCTCGCACATGCTCGGAAATTGGTTCATTTTTCGAAAAAAGAATACATCAATCGGCTCTTTTCCGGACGCAACGAAATAACAGGCCAGTAATATCCAACACGACAATAATATAAAATGCTGGACGGTTTTCATTTTCCAAATTATGCTACCGAGGTACACACATACATAAATTAGGTGTTGTTAGGTACAAAATATTCGGGGTGCTGGCCAGAAAACCTCCACGTGTGCCTGACGGCCGCTTGTCCTTTTGGACACGTCTGGAGGGATCGGCAGTTGTTTGGCCGGTGCATCCTGGGCACGGGCAATAAAATCCTGCCGAGGGATTAACCTTCGGGGGATTTTATTGCCTGTGGCGAATATTCTGGCATGGGAGGGGCCCGTTCTGGGCCAGTAGGGAGTTGCTCCACGTGTCCCTCTGATATCAGCAGAGGGCACAGAGGAGGAGCAGGGGCGGGCCCGGTGTGCACTCACCCTGCCACTGGGCAGGCAGCGGGGGGACTGTCTTTCCTTGCCCCCGTCGATCTCGTAACCCCAGGAGTGCCCGCTGAGTAGTGTTCTCGCGCCTCTTGGGACCGAGGGTCTTGGCTTCACCGCCCGGACCACGAGGAAGAATACCTCTATAAAAAATTACGGGAGGTAGGGCCTGCGAGCAGCAGACTCGGGGTAGTCTGCTGCCCGACCAGCAGCTGGCGTAGCTGGCACAGCCGGCGTAGTTGGCGCGGCTGGTAAAGGCCCATGAGGTGAAGTGGCGTGCAGTGTTCCGTGTGCGCCACCTAGGAGAGTGCGGCCGACGTTAGGCCACACGGGGAGAAGGGGCTCGCCTGCTTGTGGCGGGCCAGGACCTGTCGGGGGTGGTTGTGTGAATACTCACGGGTTCCCACGCCCCCGGCTAAGGTAGTTGAAGGAACACCGTGGTGGTTTTAGTCGGCAAGAGTCCGACACTGGCTCCGCCTACCACGGGCGGAGTGCGTCCAAGAGGATTTCCCCAAGGCAAAAAAAAAAAAAGGTACAAAATATTCATCATTATAAAGGCTGAATGCGCATTTTTTTTCATAACTTTGTAAATAGAACAAGAACCACGCGTGGACGAATTGGCACGAATTAAAATTAGATACTGTTGAATTAATTTGTGTATTGTTTCCTCGAAAATGAGAGAAAAATACTATACAAGTGTCGGTCGAAATAGCAATAACCGCCTCGTTTGAAATAATGTCCTGAGGCCGAATATTGTCACGGCGGCAAATCTCAACGGAGACCAGCCATCTGCGCAGGTCATATTATAGTGCACAAGTGTGTGCGCAAACACAGGTGCACTCTCTATTCCCTCACTCTCATAATCGGACGACAATCCGACATGACCGGAGAGATATCAGGCGCAGGACCGACGGCTTTACGTGCTCTCCGAGGCACGGGGCTGTAGCACCGCCAACTTCCTGACTCCGGGCTGCTACTGAGAAATTTTCTTGACAGAAAAACCCTAATAACCTTTTTGCCCGACCCGGGAATCGAATCCAGGACCACACGATTTGCGCTTGAACCCATTATCGCTAGACCGCCGAGGCTCCATAATATACGTAGGACATTTGTAATTATTATTATTTGTAGGTAAATGTCAACAATGTTCGGCTAGCAAATAAATCCGATGTGTACCTTCATAGTAAGAAATAATTAGGTCTCCTCTCTTGGGATGAAGTCAATATACTTGAAACGAAAATAGAATTGTTACTTTTTTCGTACGATTCTTAAAATAAAATTCTTAATTGGTACAGACAGAAGCAATAATATCTGCCTGATGACAGTTTTACAAAACTGACGATGAATGGTACGTATAAATATGTGTATATGTATAGAAGAGATGGTCCTACAACCCATAGTCATACATATACAACAATCATATATACGTGGGACACTCAGAAAGTTTTGCGAAACTAAAAAAAATTGTTCTATACGTACATATATTTTTATCAAATCTTTTCAAAGTACTTTCCACCAGCCTCTATACAAAGATTCATGCGCCTAAACCAGTTTTCAAAACACTTTTTCCAGTCCGCCGCAGACACCTCGTTTACAGCCTGCTCGAACGCAGCCAGCGCATCTTCCGGCGACGAAAATTGTATCCCTTTGAGCTGATTTTTTATTTTTGGGAATAAAAAGAAGTCACACGGTGCTAGATCAGGGCTGTAAGGAGGGTGACCCAGGAGTTTGACTGGCGTGCTGTCCAGGAAGTCCCTCGTTTTGAGTGCGGTGTGCGCAGGTGCATTGTCGTGGTGGAGCAGTAGCCCGCGGAGCCCTGTGTTTGGTCGCTTGTTGCTTATAACAGAGAAAACTTCTGGCAAACATTTGGTAGTATACCATTCGGCATTAATGCTTCTTTGATCCCGTAAGGGAATTGATACCAAGTGGCCAGTCAAATTAAAAAAGCTAGCGATCAAAATCTTACCCCCGCTTCTAGATCGCTTCACTTTGGTAGGCGTTGGCTCATTTTGAAACACCCAAACAGTCGACTGGCGCTTGGTTTCTGGGTCGTATTGATAAATCCAGGACTCATCACCTGTAACGATGTCGTAAACACGCCGAGACGAGCCTGCTTCAAATTTGTTAAGCATATCACGGCACCATTCCACCCGGGCCTGCTTCTGAGCATCGGTGAGGTTGTGCGGCACCCAGCGTGATACTATCCTCCTCACGCGAAGATGGCTGTGTAGAATCTCGTGAACGCTTCCCGATTCAATCTTCAATATGTGTTGAATCTCCTGATATGTAATTCGCCTATTGTCTTGGATTAAATTTTTCACTGCTAGCACGTTTTCTTCGGTAACAGCCGTCAAAGGGCGACCGCTTCTTTCGTCATCCCCCAAAGTTGGTCGACCGCGCTTGAATTCGTTATACCAACGATACACGGTTGCCTTGGAAGGGCCTTCATCCATGAATGCCATTTGAAGTCTATCGTACGATTCATCCGGTTTCAGGCGACACTTGAAATCGTATAAAATCACAGCTCTAAAATGTTCCCGGCGCAGATCCATATTTCAGTGAGACACAATACTTTGAATTAACTCGCAAAAAATGTGGACGGAAATTTTGAAATTGGAACTTACTTATTTTTACTTATAAATAATCATATTTTCGAAAAACATTATAACTGGCCAGTCTCCCATACATAAAAACTTTTTTTCGCAATACTTTCTGAGGGG
Organism: Asteroscopus sphinx; assembly: GCA_949699075.1. Classification (NCBI taxonomy): domain Eukaryota; kingdom Metazoa; phylum Arthropoda; class Insecta; order Lepidoptera; family Noctuidae; genus Asteroscopus; species Asteroscopus sphinx. The sequence continues at coordinate 13,776,469 of OX453025.1, read as the reverse complement.
CCTGGTATACCTCACAACATTACTGATAATATAGTTCCCCACCGGCAACAAGAACAGGGTCCAAGCTACGGTCAGGGCCTCAGAGAGAGGAACTTCCTAAAGATACGCGCCATATCCTGAAGTACCACTTTCTGTAAAAAGACCCTTGACCAATCTGCTTAATGAGAGCCTCTTAAAATGTTGGTCGAGGCTCTTTACAATTATACTATTAGCCGTAACGACAATTGGCACAATGGCTGCTGAGTCACATCCCACATGTAGACAACCTCGTGTGCCAAGTCAAGATTTTTTTTCTTTATCTTTTTTGGTCTTCACGAGTTTCTCGTCATCCGGGACGATGACATCAACAATCATTGTGCGGCGCTCTCATCGGTCTATCACCACTACATCAGGCTTATTGGCTATAATAGTCCTGTCAGTGATTATAGATTATTATTATTATTACAGAAATTTATTCCCGTGGTTTTGATCAGATGGATATTATAGGTGATTTTAAGTAAGTGGAAAGGTAGATATTATTGCTGCTGACTGTATAACAAATACTTTTCTACATTTAATGTCATAACAGATTTCCTAGCTGAAAAGTTGAAAGGCGTCAACTAATTCAGACAGACCAATATAACACACAACATAGAATTACGAAATAACAAAGCTTGACTTGAAAGGCTTCTACGAAATACGAAAGTTACAGGCAGTCCGACAGCTACCAAACACCCAAAATAAGGCCACACACAACATAAGGCCTGAAACGTACGAACGATTTTTTATGTGTCCAGATAAAGGCGATTCCAGATTAAATAACATAACATTTTATAAAACGTGATTATTTATTTCAATAATGTAGACACTGTATGTTATAAAGTGTTATAACATTTTTATTAATATGTGCACTTATTTTTCACTAATGAACGGAACTATATAAAAATTTAAACATTTTTGTTACATGTAAAGAACTAAAGACCCGTACGCTAAAAGGATACATCATCAGAATACGCATACGCATAGCCTTATTAATCTTTTGATGGTTTCAGTCGTATTTATCTAACCTATATTATCGCGAAAATTTCACCCATAATTATACAACAGAAAACCTGTCTCCAAAATTTCTTTATTTATCGACTTGAACCATTATATTACATCTATTTGTCGTAGGAAAAAAATATTGTCATGTTTTGGTTTTGAGTCGTGTGCTAGGGGCTCGGCAACTAACTTGAAACAAAGCGTATTAATATACTAATGAAATGGGAATTAACGCAGACTCGTCTGCTCGTGACCACAATCAGTGGAACAAGAAGGCCAATAAATCGCTCGTAATTAAAAATGTAGATCCAAAATAATCTCAATCTTTTGACAGTAGATGTTTCTGATTGCCGTTTATTGGTGATATTAATCACAAGTTGGCCCCAACGTTGGGTCAAGCGTGTAACGAAACGTTACATGATTATTCATTTTTATTAGTAGAAGGCTGAATATTTACTTAAAATAATATTTAAAAGTTACAATTAATATTTACAATAAACGAATGCTTCGTTCATTGATTGTATGCATATCGGAACGCGCCGGGAACTTGTGGTGTTGTCGTGCGAAGGGAGTGTTCGGATAGAATGAAGGTATAGCGCCCGCGCACCTCCAGCAGTCGCTTCTAGGCTGATTTGAAAGTGCACGTATGAATTTGCGTCCGCGCGACCTCCTGTCAAGCGCCCTAGCAAACACGAGTTTAAATTATTATAAATAAATATTACATATTTAATAATAAAGTGATATTTGCTGTAATCCCGATTTAGGGTAAGTTTTAAATAGCACACAAATCACTCACAACCTTATATATCATCATATTTTACTAATTACCATTTTGTGTAACTATGTTTTTGTATTTAATTATTCACTTTCAGCTTCCTATTTCATTTAACTCAAGCAAATAAGCATCATTTAGCTTCATTCTTAGATATTGCTAGAATGTTGCATCATGCTAATTATTTTTATCCTACCTACATATATTTAAAAGGTGTAGGTACCTAGTAATTTTAATTCTTAACACAACTATTACTTATTGATTTTACTGTTTTCCCCCTTTTTGCTCAAGCTTGATTTTATTATGTAAACTCCGTTCTGGTCAGTAACACCACGTCAATACTACTACAATTAAATAGGTATTTTCTTCTTGTTGACGTTGGTGGTACCCCAGCACGGAAGATATTAGGCCAAGTTCTAATGTACTGGAACGGTGGATTCCAGGTTCTACGGCAAGATTGCAACCACGCTCTGCTACCAGAAAGTCGGACCGTCTCGCCGTACATTTAAACATCATTGGCCGCGACTACCATCTCCGGCCAGGGGCCTCCAACTGAATCCACAGGGAAGTACCTATCCCTGCAGAGGTGACAGCAGACAGCCGTTAACCCACGACCTACAAATTTGTGTGCTTCCGCATAAGCTTTCTTTTATAATAAATCATTTTAAAGGTGCACACTCGTTTTATTCAGTTGCCATAATATTAGGTGGGAATAAAACGGGTGGAGGCTACAAGCGTTGGCCCGTAATTATGCCTAGCGTCCACATGTTGGAGATAATGTTAATTTAGTCCCGTCAGAGCCAATGTAAAGACGTCTGGAAAAGATGTTGCGCTAGGTACTTTAAGAGTATTGAGTGCTTAAGAGCTGAACTGTCAATTAAAATAACACAATAGTTAAACAATGCACGTAGTCTTTGAATATTTTTTTGACAAACAAGGGAATATCATTATTATTTGTTATTAAACATAAAGTTGTTTTATATACATTCTATAACTATTGCTTCGATCCAGCGGATTACATTTTCAAGACGCGGTGACCGTAGGAACAAGCTCATTCGATGCACCTTACTGCGTGAGTGCTGCGGCAAGACTGAGCAAACCGCCAACGTGTGGACGCATCGCCAACGTTGGAGTATAATTCCTTTGATAAAACCGACACGCGACGGCAAACTGCCAATGCTCGCCGACTAGCTTGGAACTATATTTTGATTTTTTTTTAATTACAAGTATTGGCCTTCTGGTCGAAATGTCGAGCTTAAAATCGAGTCGAGGTATGTGCGCGTTAATTCTCGTTTCATAAAATTAACCCTAATAATGTTATAGAAAGTAAGTGAAGATGTTTGGATGTTTGTTACTCAATCACGCTGTAAGGGCTGAACGAATTTTGATGAAATTTGGCGTACTGATAGAACATAACCCGGATTAACATACAGGATACTTTTTATCCCGAAGATGAAATACAATATAGATAAATAAACGACATTCACGCGGGTAAAGTCGCGGGCATAGGCTAGTATTATAAATGTGAAAGTTTGTAAAGATGTTTCGATATTTGTTACTCAATCACGCTGTAACAGCTTAGCGGATTAAGATGAAATTTGGCACATAGATAGATCATAACCCAGATTAACGTGAAGGCTACAATTTATACCGGGAAAATAAACAGTTCCTGAGAGATGCGCATGTTTTTTTTTGTAAAAAAACTGAATTAACTTATAATGCAACACAAAAGTTCAAAAGTAAATAATGCAACATAGCGGTCAAAAGTTAAACTAATGAACATCACCCAAAACCCCAAATCCTTTTAGTTTTAATAGTCTATTAAAACTAGACCTCTTTAAAAAGATCTAATAGTACATTATGATACAAGTGAGCTAAGTTGGCTATTATACTCGGGGCTGGATTGCAGTTGGATTGGACTGCCTCGTTGGTCTAGTGGTTGCAAGCGTGACTGCTGAGCGTGAGGTCCTGGGTTCGATTCCCGGGTCGGGCAAAGTGTTATTGGGTTTTTTCATTAGGAAATTCTCAGTAGCAGACCGGAGTCTGGATTTGTGCCCGGTTAATGGCAATAGGCTCGCCCCCTATTACATGGGACTTACAACATAACTGGCGAAATGTGGGTGTACTATACACCTCTGCCTACCCCTTCGGGGAAATACAGGCGTGATGTTATGTTATGTGGATTGCAGCACGAGCAGGCGAGGGCGTAATAGAGCCGAGACTATAATAGTCAATGGTCACGCGTCTCATACGAGGTTTTTCAACACATTTGCGAGGAAAAAAACATATAAACATATTTTAGGCAAATATTGAATTTGTGAAAAATGGCGCGCGGATTTCTGTAATCGCACGGTGTCGTATAGGTAGGTATGCGCGCTCAGGTGGTAGAAGGAAACCGCCAAACAGCCTAATATTAAAAATAGTTTTTTTATTTATAACCCAACTGAATGCTAATTTGTTGACAAAAATAAATAATTAGATGAAATTAAATGTTTATTTCACATATTTTAATTAATACAGTTGATTTATTCACAAAAAGGTTTAATTTTGTTTAGACATAAAAACTCTTTGCTGCGTTTTAAAAATAAACTGTAAAGTAAAAAGCACTAGTGCGATAATATAAAGTAAAAAGCACGAGTGTGTTATAAGCATGTTAAGAACCTAAAAGCGGTGCAATAAGAGCCACTTTACGAGCAAGTGTGTTGAAAAAAAGGTTTATATCAAAGGGCTTGCCTGCTTAAGAATTTACATAACTAAAGTCTTATTGAAAGAACCAGTTTCTTAGTAAGTACTTGAATGAACAGAGATTAGGGCTATCTGTCAGTTACAAATAGTGACAAGGGTTCAAAGGGCTCAGAGAGCGCATACAATACTGTGCGACTGACTTTACTTTGATTGATTGCTTTTAATGGAAACCCTTTTTTTGGGTTACTTACCGAAAGATAGCCAACGCGACCCTATTACTAAGGGCCCTTCCAAATTGGCGGCGAGAGTCATCTGAAGTATGGACTAGATGTCTGCTCGGACGGAAGTCTAGTATTTGTATGAACCACACGACAGCAGTACGACACCGCCGGTTTATCCGGCCGTCTATTTAAATAAATAAATAAATATTTTTGGGACATTTTTTACACAGCACCATCTAGTCCCAAACTAAGCAGAGCTTGTATTATGGGTACTAGACAATGGATATGATACTTGTATACTTTTTTTTTGTAAATACATACTTATAATACATAAGAAACACCCAGACCAACACAAACACTCATGTTCATCACACAAATATTGTATATATATATTAATATTTATTTATATTTGTCACGTGGCTGTATCTTTTTAACCGTAATAGCTAGGTAGCCAGTTGAAATTTCCACTAAACATGTGTTACATGGCCTTTATCATAACAAGCACTAAAAATAATTAACATTCAAAACCCAAAGGAACATCATAAAAATTATCTATGACATGTGTGGTGCCGGACGTAAAGAATCGCACTACCCTATATCTTCTCATGGGTATCGTAAAAGGTGACTGAGGGCTTCACCAGAGGATGGGCAGCAGCGTTCTCTGAGTATTTAACCAACTGACTGCGATCGCCAACCCTCCTGCCAAGCGTGACGATTATGGCATATCCCCCCCCCTTCTGGGGGAGCCTTATGTCCAGCAGTGGACGTATTTCGGCTGAATGATGGGATACGGAACCTTTTTTGTAAAGTTAAATGTTAGAATAAAAAATATGTAGATTATTAATACATAACATGATTAGCCCATTACTGTCTCACAGCTGGGTACGGACCTCTTCTCAGTGAGATAAGGGTTAAGCCTTAGTCCACCACACTGGCTGGTGATGGCCGCTTCTTTTTGCGAGATAACCTTCTCACAGAACAATGCGACTGCCTGCCACGCCTCCACATTGTCAGCCAAGACCTTGACCGGCCGGCAGCGAGAGGTCTCCGATTGTTGCTGTGAGAGCACGGCGCTGCACCACCCAAGCAGGACAGTATGCAAGGGTATGAAGACCCGCGTCCTCACTACATCCACACTGTTAACACACGGGAGTAGCCTCCCGTCTCGCCACTTTGTACACGTATTTTTCGAAGCAACCATACCCCGACAGAACCTGCGCCAGACGGAAGAACATGTGTTGGACGTTGTCCCATGTCACCTCCGCACCCACTCCTCAAGAAGCCTCCTTCTACTGAATATGGCAACCTGCGCCTCCCTACGTCACCACTTTACGACTTCAGGTGGCGGGCGTCTGCCATTTTCCGCCTGATGGTCCTCTCCTTGTCTATAAAGAGACGTTTATAGACGGTTTATAGACGTGTTTATAGGTTTATAGACGGTATCCGCCTATGACCCTCCTGATTGCCATGAATCTCTGCGGTTTCCAAGCAGAGCCTTGTTGTGTGCATTCAGGGACCCCGCCCACAGCGGCACCCTGTAAAGAGCTATCGAGCGCACCACCCCCTTATAGAGCCGTCGGCAGCTCACGCTTAGTCCACCTAGGTTTGGCAGCAGCCGGCTAAGGGTAGACGCTGTGCCGATCAGCTTCGGGGCAAGTTTCACAAAGTGCTCGCCAAAATTCCACCTTCGATCCAAGACCTGCAGGGTAATTGCGTAACTCATTTGACAGTTTATTTTGATGTAAAATTGAAGACGAAGTTGATAACATCGCAATCAAACATTGGAATTGTGTAACGACATAGAGGGACTTCATTATGAAGTAAATAACGTCAGGAGGGAAATCCTTTGCGACATAAATGACGTCATGTATGTTAGATCACGTTTCATTATGCAAGTAAGCTGCCGCAAGTATGCGTTTTAAGCTTTATCATTAATTAAATTTTAAGATGAATCCCTCCGAAATCGTAATCAACAGTTTTGTAGTTACGCAATTCGAATTGTATCATTTTTCCGGATTCAAACGTCAAAATTGACATTTTGTTAATTGCAGTGCAGTTACACAATTGCCCTGCAGGCCTAATTATTCCGAATACTTTTTACTTTTATACTCGTCCGAATCGCTACACTGGAAAAGTTTAATCCAATCATTTAACTTTATTGAAGTTCAGTCACTAATCGCTTTGAATTATTAAATATAACATGACATGTTTGATGCCTAATGGCCTGGCATTTGATCCGATTTATCATGTAACATAGAGTTTGATGACAACATTTAGGGACGGCTCACACCAATGCTAATTTGTAATCTTACGTTGGGCACATTGGGCGCGAATGATACGTTTGAGAGTGGTTCATCAGTCACTACTAAATAAAACTCACTCAACACTTTCAACAATATTTTATTTGGTCGTAGGTTGATGGACCCGTCATTAATTAATCTACACTATGGAGGTAGGCGCACTATGTACTCTCCTGGCTCCCGGAGCTGATCAAGCGATGATGCCGATGCCGAGGATGTGGCGCAAGGTGGTGAATAACCCGCGAGGATGAAGGTGGACTGGTGGTGGTGGCTGCTTAAACACTGGGCACTCCAGGATAAGTGCCCGGACTTTGGACCCCAAATACGGGGTTAGACACTGATTTTATAGTTTAACAAAAACACGAATATATGCAGTTACTGATAATAAAGGCGTCACGTAAGACGACACGCGCTTGGTTAGGATTACGTCCGAACAGCGCGTGAACGTGCGCCTCCCGTGAGATCAGTTTAGCAATTACGTGCGTGCGGTGTCACTGGAGGCCGGAATTGCGCTCGCGCACGTCGTAGTGTGCTTATGGTATATTATTGATGTGTGTTGTAGGAAGGGTTAACTAGTCTTTATGCTTTTAAAAATTAAAAACGTGTTTACAACGTTACACTAATCACACTAATATTATAAATGCGGAAGTTTGTGAGTGTGTTTGTTACTTCTTCACGCTGTAACTGCTCAACGGATTTGATAACCCTTATTATCATATCCCGGGAAGATAGTTCCCGAGGGGTGCGCGACAAATGACAAAGAAATTATTTGATTACAATCGCTCGATATAAATTATGTACCAGGGTGTTATAAACGACGAACTAATGTGGGATGACAAACAGTTCCCGAGGATGCGCGATAAACGGGCGAGCCGCGGGTGCCCTGTATTATTGTTAGAAATGTTTGTTTGTTTATTTGTTTGTCCTTCAATCAAGTCAAATTTAACACATAGATAAAACATACCCGGGACTAACATATAAGCTACTTTTTATCCCGGAAAGATAAACAGTTTCCGAGGGATGCGAGGTAACGTATTTCTGTGATGAAACAAATTATACGCGGGTCAAACCGCGGATATAGGCTATTTTTTATAAGTTTCAACCTTATGTACGCTATAGACTGCTTAGCTGGTCTAGTGGTCGCAAAAGCGACAACTAAGCTTGTGGTTCTGGGTTCGATTCCTCGGTCGGGCAAAGTATTATTGGATTTTTTCATTAGGAAATTCTCAGCAGCAGCTCGAAGTCTTAATCTGTGTCGACTTTATACCCCCTATTATATCCTCGTAAGGCCCATCGACCTACTTTAAGTACATATGGTAAGTAGTCGTTCAGACCCAAGCAAGCTTTTTAAATCATCAAATATCGGCCCAACGAATTAAAAAAACCAGCCAAGTGCGAGTCGGACTCGCGCAGTAAGGGTTCCGTACCTCTCAACGACCTGATACCCCATAAAAACTGATTTAATTTACGAGAGTTTATCAAAAGACATCAACGCACAGTGCGCGAAATATATGTCTTTCTTACGTAGGTACCACCACATATGTCTATGTTTGTCTTATTTTTAGTATTTGTTGCTAAACTACATAATATGCACTATAACCTGACCAAGTTTGACGCTGGTATATATAACCGTTTTAAAGATAGAGCAGGAACAAAAACGTTGAAAAAAATGCATGTTTTTTGAGGTTTCTTGGACCCCCTTTGTTTTTAGACTTTTTTTAATTTTAGTATTTGTCGTGATACACCTCATAGCAACACATATTCTGAGAAAATTTGAACCAGTTATCTATTACCGTTCAAAAGATACAGCCCTGTGACAGACAGACGGACGGACGGACGGACGGACGGACAGCGTAGCGAGAGTAATAGGATCATAAAAAGGGACATCTTCGTTTGGTTTAATTTGCATTTGATGTCCCTGTTTTAGGTCGTTGGACCGATTTCTACAAATGAAAGTTTGGGCCGAAACTCCTTGCACCTGCATTTTTAGTACATTGGGCCGTCATTTATATCAACCTAAATTTAGGTTGGGCCTTACGAGGCTAAGGGATTTATAAAAATAAAAAAACATTTATTGCAGGCATACACCCATACCCACACATAGAACTTACACATACAATTTTAATTTACATTAACGAAGAAAAAAAAAAAACTAACAAAAATTATAGTAATTAAAAGATTAAGTACATAATTTAATTCAATTAAATAACCAAAACAATTTAATAATTTATACTAATTATTAAAAATTTATAAATACAAAATCTCTTTAAAATCAAAATTCATTCAATAATTATCAAAATCAGCTCAATTAAAATTCATTTAACATAACTAGCGAAATGTGGGTGTACTATACACATCTGCCTACAACTTCGGAGATTACAGGCGTGATGTTATAATAATGTACGCTACAGCCAGTGTACGCTACAGCGAAGAGCCAATGGCTATACGTTTGATGTCAGCCGTCCCTTGTTCACAGTGACCTAATGATCTGTGCCTAGCGATTACGTGTCTTTCATGTCAGAATAATGATGAATTTCAATGTAATCTTGGTTAAACGTTTACTGTATATTCATCATTCAATATTATACTGAAATACATACTGTATTCCGTGATTTATTTTCCCCGAAACGCTAATTTCATCAAAAAATTAAGGTAAAAAAGCCAATTTAAAAAATTGGATCTAAAGGGAAAAAAAACTACAGATCCATTATCTAGACTATGGATCTGGACTTTCCATCTTCATATCTCAGTTTGACGAACCGATTTGCGGTACCATTTAGGCAACAGCCTAGGTGGTATTGCAGTTGTTATGGGCAAAGGTAACCGCTTAACATCAGGTGGGCCTTTAGCTCGTTTCGCCATCCTATACTATAAAAAAATAGGTAACGAGAATGATCCAAAAAGCAAAAATCACGTGGATCTCAAAGATCCGCGTCGTTGTTCATCATTTTGGCCTACATGTTGAGCAACATAAAAAAAAACAACTACAACATATAAACAAATAAATGAACATTTTGCGCGTCCGTTGTTGTATATAGCGAATACACGGTTTTACACTAATATTGTTACTTAATACGGGAAATTTATCATGTACCTAGATAGTTTTGATTGAGTTCCCTAACTCTGCTGGGAATTATGTACAATATTAGTGTAAGTATCCCGAAAGGAATTAATGAAAGGCAAGTGCATGCAGCTGAGATGAGAATGTTAAGAGGAATGTGTGGTGTAACGAGAATGGATAGGATAAGGAATGAATATGTAAGAGGGAGTCTGAAAGTAGCGCCAGTGACAGAGAAGTTAAGTAGCAATAGACTGTCATGGTATGGACATGTGATGAGGAGGAATGAGGAGCATGTTACGAGGAAAGTTTTAAGTATGAATGTTGATGGCTATAAGAAAAGAGGGAGACCGAAGAAAATATGGATGGATTGTGTGAAAGATGATATGAATAGAAAGAAAGTGAACTCGGAGATGACGGCTGATAGAGATGTATGGAAGAAAAAAATATGCTGCGCCGACCCCAAATAAATTGGGATAAGGGCAGGAGGATGATGATGATTAGTGTAAGTAACCATGTTAGTTTAAAAACATGGCTTTAGTGCAAAACCAAACGGCAACTCTTTTGTTTGTGTTTAAACTTGTTAAGGTAAGCAAAAATAGGCGACAATCCATACATACATATTATCACGCCTGTTTCCTATTGGGGTAGGGAGAGACTATGGATTTCCACCTGCTACGATCCTGACACACCTCTTTCGCTTCATCTACGTCCATTAACCTCGTCATGCATGCTCGTCGGTTTAGAGTACTCTTAACCTGGCATTTTTTGAGAACGTCCGCGATTTAATCCCGATACGTTCGCCGAAAAAAATGAGTATATAGAGTATAAAGTTCTTTTTTTTTTTTTTTTTTTTTTTTTTTATTCTTAACGGGCTTGCGTTTGACCGCCACCTCACCTGATGTTAAGCGATGGTGCGGTCGACGATGGTACACGCTTGCCCAGCAAAAACCTATTCACTCGAGTCAATTTCAATTTCAATTTCAATGTTTTTTATTTCAAATAAACCTAATTACAGGCACTTTTGAAAGGTCAGGCTCTAGTTGCACGGTTCCAAATTGTGGGTCCTATGGAGAAGAACCGGCAAGAAACTCCATGGATAAACTCTTTTTAAAATAGGTTATTGTTTATTACATCAAATTTATTCAAATAATGTGAGTATAATGTAGGTTAATGTCAGAAATAAACAAGAGTTTAAAAGTGAGTATATTGCCTTTAGAAATAAACGTAAGAAGAGTTGCCATAGTATGTAGAAGCTGACCTGTCCCGACAGACGGCACCCGTTCACGAGCATGACGCGAGCATCAGCCATCGCTTAACTCAACCATATTGAAGGGAACTTAACGACCCGACACTAACGCCACCATCAGCATGACATTTAAGTGAGCATGACAGACTCATACTGCTAGACAACAAATAGGCAGGAATATATAGAATTACTGTAAAAAACATTAATGGCCACATGATACTTACATTTTACATTTTAATCACCTATTAAAAATTGTAAGCAGTTCATATACGTTGCAGTTCTATGTCAGAAATGCAATATTAGAAAAAAAGTGTAAATAAATTGTATAATTCCGAAACAGTAAAGTTAATAAAGTGTAAATAAATTTAATAATAAACAGTTAATAATAACTGAAAAAATATCAAAATAACATGACTTGGTAGAAAAATTACCAACAGATCGATACAAAAAATAAAATGTGTCAAAAAAAAAACAAAATGTCAAAGGAAATAATAAAAATAGATCCAATGTCAAAAGTAAAAGATAGAAAATAATACTAATGGTCCAATAGGAATAAAATTAACAATTATAAATGATCCAATAGGAAATAATTACATGTCAAATGCCAAGAGATATCAAATACCTAGTTGAGGAGAACCAGTGGGTCGCAGTGTGCAGGTGGGAATCGTATTCCAGACATTTTTATCAGCAATGTATTGGTTTATATCATAATAAGCTCTTGACATTAACACACGTTTTGTTACTAACTTGAATTTTATCAATGGTAGTTCAGTAATACAAGTTGGAAGTTTATTATAGAACCTAATACTGTTTCCCATAAACGACTTAGTACTAGTTTTTATAAGTCTAAAACCGGGTACAACAAGCTCATGCTTATATCGTGTATTGAAGCTGTGGGTATCACTTCTTTTATTGTAATTTAAGATATTTTTACGCACATACAAAATATTTTGATAAATATACAAGGACGGTAAGGTAAGAATATTTATCTCTTTGAATAACTCACGCAAAGACTCACGGCAACCTAGATTATAAATAGCTCGGACTGCTCTTTTTTGTAATATGAAAATAGTCTCTACATCAGCAGATGAACCCCACAGTAAGATGCCATAAGACATAATACTGTGGAAGTATGCAAAATATACTAATCTAGCCGTAGCCACATCAGTCATCTGCCTTATTTTTCTAATGGCAAAAGCAGCAGAACTCAGTTTGCCAGCAAGTGCCTCTATATGAGGTCCCCATTGCAGTTTAGAGTCTACTGAGATACCCAGGAAGACAGTTGAGGGAACCAGATCCAAAACTTTTCCATCTAGTCTTACATTAGTAACAATATGGTGTACATTAGGTGTCGAAAATTTTATACATTTGGTTTTTCCTGCATTAAGAAGAAGATTGTTAGCAGAGAACCAATTGGAAAGAATATTAAGAGTATTATTGGGTTCCACAAGGTCACTATCTTTCCTATTCACTTTAAATATAAGTGAAGTGTCGTCAGCAAATAAGACTATGTTAGTCTTTGTATCTTTTATTATATATGGGAGGTCATTAATATATACAAGAAACAGAAATGGGCCTAAAATTGATCCCTGAGGTACACCCATTTTAACAAGTGAGCCTACAGAAGTGACATTACCTATAGCTACCTTTTGTTCCCGATTCGACAAATATGAACTTACGAGATCAATAGATCTACCTCGGATTCCGTAGTGTTTTAATTTCAGAATGAGCGTTCGGTGATCCACGCAGTCGAACGCCTTAGAAAGATCACAGAACACTCCTACCGCATCCTGAGCCTGCTCCCAAGCCTCCAATACTGTTTTGATTAGGGTGGATCCAGCATCTCCCGTTGAACGTCCCTTCGTAAATCCAAACTGTTTATCATGAAGTATCCCATTTAAGTTAAAATATACTAACATTTGATTTAGTATTAGTTTTTCAAAAATTTTGCTTAAAGCTGGTAGAACAGATATTGGCCTATAATTAGATGCATTATCAAGGCTACCTGATTTGAAAATGGGCACAATTTTGCTATATTTCATTAGATCGGGAAAAATGCCATCTACGATGCAAGTATTGAAGATTGTCGCTAAAATTGGCGCGATATTGACTATTATTGCTTCGACAGCTTTTATGGACAATCCCCATAAGTCCTCTGTTTTTTTACTGGCTATTGTTTTAAATGTTTTTATTATATCAATGGGAGTAATAAAACTAAACTCAAAGTAAGCTGTAGTAGATATAGGCAAAGTAACATTTTCCTTTAAGAGTGTCTCAGCTGCTACGGGGGACGATGGAAGAAATTTAGTAGTCTCGAGTGGGATATTTGTAAAAAATCGTTCAAAGAAGTTAGAGACTACATTTTTATCTGAAACTAGTTTGTCATCTATTTTTATGCTCATTGTACTATCTGTAAGCCTACGATTACCAGTTTCAGTATTTATTATTTTCCAAGTCGTTTTTATTTTATTATTTGACTTCTTTATTTGATCACTAATATAAGCAGCCTTCGCTTGCACGCAAATCTTTTTAAAGATTTTTGAGTATCTTCTAACGTAAATATGAAAATTGATATTAGGTGTATAAGACTTTTTGTCATATAACCCATACAAAACATCTCGACTGCGTCTTATACCCTATGTAGCCCAGGAGCTAAACATGATTTTTGGTTTTATAGTAATTTTTTTTACTTTGCATGCTTTTTCAAACTCATTACATATAACATTAAATAGTTTACTATACATATAATTAGGGTTGCCATTTTGCGATTGTAATGTAAGTAATTGGGATTCTAGATTTTTATTAAATTTTTGTAGACAATTTTTCGTTAATGACCTACATTGTATAATTTGGTGACTTATGATTTTCTTATAATTCAATTTAATAATCTGACACTTATGATCTGAACGAACGCCACTAATTAAATTCTTTTCAAATATTTTAAAGTTTGTCATAATATTATCTATGCAAGTAGCTGTGGTAGGTGTCACTCTAGTCGGCTCAAAGAACATATGTTTTAGGTTAAATGATTTAAATAATGACAAGAAGTTACGTTTATCTTTGGTATTTATCAGAATGTCAATATTGAAATCCCCACAAACTATCAACTTTTTATTTACATTTATTTTTCTAAGAGCATCCTCCATTGTTAAAAGAAATAGGGGCTTATTAGAGTCAGGAGGGCTATAAACACACAAAATCACATGCTCCTCCACTTCTGCACACGCGAGCTCACATACTCGTTCAACAGAGAGATTGCAAATATCTAGTCGCTCCTTACACTTCAGGTGTTGTCTAACCATGATTAAGGTTCCCCCACCTTCTGCTGACGCTCTCTGGAACGAACTGGCTATCTTAAAATTATCCACGTTAAATAACATTTTATCTGCTCTCAGAAAAGTTTCTGTGAAGCATAGAATATCTACATTATATCTCTCAGCAAATAATTCTACATCTAAAATTTTGCCAGAGAAGCGATTTATGTTTTGATGTGACATTATTAAACAATGACTCTGCTTCTCTGTTGTCGCTGTGGTTAGTTTAAATTATTTTGGTTAACCACCTTAATATTAGCATGACTATTATTAAAAACATAAGTAGTGGATGGAGACTTTGTCATGCTACTAATGACAGAGTTTATATTATAAGCCAATAGTGTTGTTATTTGACGTTTGAATTTAGTTGGTAGGTACACGGAATTCCTAGTCAGTTTTAATTTACCAACAAACTTGTTTGTGTCAAAGAACATGAACTTGTCGCTATAATGACTTACCAAGAAATGAATGTGCTTATTTAGCATATGTATACAGTCGTTTTGACTATCTGACAAGTGGTTGAGGTATGGGAAAGCACATAATATTATTTTGTGACAGTTTAGTGATAACAGCTGGGCAACACTATCAGTGATGTCTTTTTTACGAACATTAGTACTATTACCTATAAACACAGTTAGGTCGGTATGCTTGTTAAATTTATTATTAAGGAGTGATTTTATAATTTGATTGTATGTTAACCCAGGCATACAATTATTTAAAAAAGAATGATTCAGGCTGTTACCTAGTAAGTCTCCCAAACCCTTACCTAGGTCATCCGAATACATAATTGAGTTATAACATACTTGATCATTTGAAGCATTGGTACTTATATTTATAACAGAAGACAAGTCATGGTCAGTTGAAGCTGGTTCCTCTGTGTTAAAGTTACAAGTCAAGTCAAGTCAAGTACAAAGTCTTGAAGACCACCAGATTATATTTCTCGGGAAACACTGACGCCGGCAAGGAATTCCACTCTTTGGCGGTACGCATGATAAAGCTATTAGCAAACCGGTTCGTGCGTAAGGGTGGAATATCTACCATATAACGGTGGCGCATCGCCGTGCGTCTGGTCGTCCGATAATGGAGTTCTGGAGAGTTCTGGAGTGGCGACCGCGTACAGGAAGGCGCAGCGTGGGTAGGCCCCCCACAAGGTGGACCGATGACCTGGTGAAGGTCGCGGGAATCCGCTGGATGCGGAAGGCACAGGACCGTTCGTTGTGGCGATGCTTGGGGGAGGCCTATGTCCAGCAGTGGACGTCTTTCGGCTGAAATGATGATAATGATGATGACGTTCGCCAAGGTCGTCCCCTTCCAACTCTTCCATCCACACTCGCTTCGTATACTTGTTTCGTCAATCTCCTCTCGTCCATCCTCTCTATATGTCCAAACCATCTTAACATACCTTTCTCAATCTTTGTCACTACATCTTCTTTCACTCCACAACGCTCCCTTATCACGTTATTCCTTACTTTATCTCTCAAAGACAATAATAATGGCAATGAACATATTTACTACGACATTAATATTTGCGGATATTATTTTGATAATAATGAATGAAAAAATCTTCAATAGAACTAAAGTTCGAAGCACTAAATTATTCTTTAGATATTTATTACCAACAAACTATATCAGAAACAAATGTAATGGTGCGTAAACGTCAACCTCGAGAATGCAAGATTACTTCGTAGCATCGTAGCCTTGTAGCTCGGTGCTACGCCTCCTCGCTACGCTCACGTAGCGTTCCGCGTCGACGCCGCTACGAATCTCGTATGCTACGGACATCCAATCAGAATGGAATGTTGTTTGTTTAGATTTGTCGAACTTAAAGTTCGCGTTTATTGTAGAACTCTTTTCTTTTATGCTCGCCTAGTAAGTTGCTGAACAAAGTTACGAAGAAGATGCGTTATATGCATCGATTAAAAAAATAAAATGTTTGGTCTGTGTACTAATTTCCGTAAGCACTAAGCGATAAAAAGTAGCTAAGGTATTTGGAAGCACTTTTCTACTTTTTAAGCGTAGATTAAGTGAGTCACTACATTATTTTGATATGGAGTGGATTAATTAAAAATTTACGCAAAGAATAGCACCACCCCATCTCTTCTCGTGGGTGTCGTAAAAGGTGACTAAGGGCTTCACCAGAGGATAGGCAGCAGCGTTCTCTGAGTTTTTATTCAACTAACTGCGATCGCCAACCCGCCTGCCAAGCGTGGTGATTATGACATATCCCCTCCTTTTGGCAGAGGCCTATGGCCAGCAGTGGACGTCTTTCAGCTGAAATGATGATGATGATGGTGAAGTAATAAGTGTACCAAGTGATATAAAATGCAGTTCCTGTGGGATAAAAACCCACGGGAGCGGAACCGTAGATAAAAGCTTACATAATAGAATATATTCCACAAATAAATTGATACTAACATTTATTGGTAAACTCGTTTGTAACATCGCGAGGTATAAAATCATAATGAATCAGCTGCTCGTAAATATGGTGGTACTTTTGGTACCGACATGTAAACTGTGATGAAACGAAACGTGTACTTTTATGAGTTCGTTTTTAGCTTGGTACTTTGCTGGTGTTCTTAAAGTTTATGTTTTTTGGTTATTCCCTTTTCTGTTTATTTACTAGGGCAGCAACCAGATATTAAGCTTTACTAAGTAATTTTTTTATCTGCCCTAGAAACGACGTTTTATTCCTCAATAAGTGCAAGCAAAGTAGGTTTTTTTTCTGTAAGGCTACGTCGGCACTGGGGCCCAATTTTACTAATTACACTAAAATTACCATCCTCCTGCCCTTATCCCAATCTGTTTGGGGTCGGCGCAGCATGTCTTTTTCTTCCATACATCTCTATCAGCCCTCATCTCCGTGTTCAATTTCTTTTTATCCATATCATCTTCCACACAATCCATTCATCTTTTCTTTGGTCTACCTCTTTTCTTATAGCCATCCACATACACTAAAATGACCAACCATCGCCATTCACATCGTCATACAATTGTGACAAAATAGGTATTCTGCTAAAACTTAAATGTTGTAATGTGTGTAAATCTACACTAGGTTCATCACTTTAAATATTTGCCATTATTAATGTAAGACCTCATACAGTAGGTATCACACATTGCTCTATCAATCAAACTGGGAACTAAACCTTATAAAATTGCACTTGCAACAGCAAGACTATTGAGGTATTTTATCCGTCTGATATTAAACCAAACATATTGTGCCGACACCGGCTCTCCTCAAAGGGATAGCTCTACAAAAGGTTTTCCGGACGAGAGCGTCGTAAACTTCTAAGAGAGTTCAACCCGCACGCCTTGCCGAAGCTGATATTCAGTCAAACAGAAAATATGCTCAGTATGTGCCCCAAGTTTGCTAGCGAACGAAACGTAGAAGATAATATCGTAATTACAAAAAGGCAATGAAATGGGGAAAAGGAAATTCTCTATCAAAAGAAGGAAAGAAAAAAAGAAAAGTTATTATTGCCACGACAAGACGAATTATTATTATTTTATTTATTGACATGATTTCTGCGTATTTTATTTTTGTGCAGTGTCAGTGTTTTGTGCTGCAGCTTTGGTGAACTCTTATAAATTAAATCAGTTTCTACGGGGCTTCACAGGTCGATTGGTGGTATGGAACCCTTAGTGCGCGAATCCGACTCGCACACAGCCCGATTTATTTGTAATTTGTTTTGTGAATGTATCTTCTGACCTATTTTTCTTTTGCCCTTAAACATTTTTATAGTACTCATGGATATTGTGCATTGTATAAAGTTCACTCTTTGTAGGTCATCGTCAGAATTCATTCTGACAAGCCACAACTACAACCTCACCACAGACAAAACTGCAAAAAAGTAGACGGTCACAAAATTGTACGAAAACGAACCATTCACGTGGACGACAATTTGCAGTCGCGGTTGACGGCTGTCGCGAAAATCAATTATAATCGATACGGCGACATCGCGGCCGCGATGCGACCGCAAAGCAACCACTCGCACTCAAGCGCAAGCGGTTGGTCACCGACCATACCAAATCGCGGCCACAACGCAACCTCTCGCAATTTGTAGCTGTGTTTTTTGTTGCAACGCAACTTCAGGCAGCTGCAGCGAGATCACTTACACACGACCTCTGCCTGGTGTGGTTCTTCTTCTTCTTTCGTGTCAATGGTTCACACTTTTTTTATATAATATTTGGCCACTTCTATGGCGGTGGTCGTGGCTTCATTTAGGTCGCTCTTGTACAGTTGACAGGGCACAAGGGACAAGTAAGCAAATGGGTCATGGACTGAATGGGGGCCCCACAATCACATTCAGTTGTGGTTCTGATATGGCCCGTCTTAAAAGACCCTTGGCCTAGGCTTTTCCTAATTTGGGATCGGCTTCCAAACTAACCAGATGCGACTAAATATCTGTATTTTACACGAAGTAACAACCATATAATCTTCGCAGCCGAATAACTGGAAAAATTACCCTTCGGTGCCTATTCGTTTTATCTCTAGATCCGCATTTCAACGGTTTTACGACAGAAATATATTAAACCCGTTTTCGAGAAGTTATTTTAAAATATTTGCATAGTTATGTCGCCAGTACGGTAAATGTTTTCTATAAAAACGAATTGTTGGTTGTAAAAGCTGACTTCAAAGTTATCTCATGTTACAAGCTTGTTAAGCCAAGAAACGGTTTCTTCAATAAAATATCTCAACCTATTGCAGTTCAGTGCTGGTTTTATTCATATATTCATATATTGAAAAAGAGAAATGTTTATTTTCTGACCGGACAAAAAAAAAGTAGTTTTCGTTTCTTTCGATGAGTTTCAGTTTTACGTAAAGGTTGACTTTACTATACACACTCATGAACTTTTTTGAATAAATTCCTGCATGCCGCCGTTTGGGAGTACCGCCACTATTTGAAAAGATGGTCTATAACATGGGTTTGAGTTATAACATACTTATTAGCTTTTACCCGTGACTTCGCTTCCGTAGTTTTTTTTTACATTATTCCAGAATAAAAAGTATAGTAGTATGGGGTGCATTAAAAAAGAGACTCCACGAGTGACGATATTTAATTGATCGTCCGGCGCACCCTGGGCAGTCAGTCACTTTCGCAATGGGACACCTGTATATATTTCCTATGTTACTTTCGGCCTATCAACTATCTTTATGCAAAAAATCACGTCGATCCATTGCTCCGTTGCTGCGTGAAAGAGGGACAAACCAATAAACTCACTTTCGCAATGGGACACCTGTATATAAGTTTCCTTTGTTACTTTCGGCCCATCAACTGTCTTTATGCAAAAAATCACGTTGATCCATAGCTCCGTTGCTGCGTGAAAGAGGGACAAACCAATAAACACACTTTCGCAATGGGACACCTGTATATATTTCCTATGTTACTCTCGGCCTATCAACTATCTTTATGCAAAAAATCACGTCGATCCATTGCTCCGTTGCTGCGTGAAAGAGGGACAAACCAATAAACACTTTCGCAATGGGACACCTGTATAAATTTCCTATGTTACTTTCGGCCTATCAACTATCTTTATGCAAAAAATCACGTCGATCCGTTACTGCGTGAAAGAGGAACAAACACACTTTCGCAATGGGACACCTGGATATAAGTAGCAGGTTACTTTCCAGTCCATAAACTGTCTCTATGCAAAAATTCACGTCGATCTGTTGCTCCGTTGCTGCTTGAAAGAGGAACAAACCAATAAACACACTTTTGCATTATATTAATGGGATTATTTCACCGATTTCACTATTAATTAGTAATACAAAGGGATCAGATAACAGTATCGGTTACTAACAAGCCTTACTGAGAAAACCTAGTTTACATAACTAGGAAAGACATTACTAAGAATTAAGAAATTGATAAGAAGCTCGGTAACTAGCACCTGACGACTGTAAACAAAGATGTTGTTGAAATATGGTTAGTAAATTAAGATACAAGATTGATTCAGAGTTTTTTTTTATAGTTTAGGATGGCAAAACGAGCTAATGATGGCCCACCTGGTGTTAAGCGGTTACCTTTGCCCATAACAACTGCACCACCACCTATATATAGACTGTTCCCTAAATGGTATCGCCAAACTGAGACATGACGATCGAATGTCTCGTGTGATTGTAATTTCACCGGCACCCGTACCCTTTACGCCGAAACACAGCTATGCAAGCATCATTGTTTGGTGGCAGAAATAGGTACGGTTGTAGTACTCTCATTATATACAAATGTACTCTGTGGGTAGTACTTCCCCTACTTCACTACTGCTAAACACATTATGTCACACTTATAATATCACATCACACTAATTAAATGCGAAAGTTTGTGAGTGGGTACGTATGTTTTTTACTTATTCACGCTGTAACGGCTGAACGGAAATGAAATTTGGCACACATATAGACCGTAATCCGGATTAACATATGGGCTACTTTTTATCCCGAGGAGATAAACATTTCCCGAGGGATGCGCGATTAACGACAAGGAAAGTATTTGATGCAACCACTCAGTATAATATGTACCAGGGTGTCATAAACGTACACTAATATTATAAATGCGAAAGTTTGTGAGTGTGTAGGTATGTTTGTTTTGTATGTTTATTTGGCAAACTTCGCCGAGTCTTCTCGTCGCCTATACCGCAAAGTTTGAAGACAAAGGTCTTCAACCAGTGCGTCCTGCCTGTCATGACTTACGGTGCCGAGACGTGGACACTGACAGTTGGGCTAGTCCACAAGTTCAAAGTCGCTCAGCGAGCTATGGAGCGAGCTATGCTTGGAGTTTCTTTGAAGGATAAAATGCGTAGCGAGATTATCAGGAGAAGAACCGGAGTGACCGACATAGCTTGTAGGATCAGTAAGCTGAAGTGGCAGTGGGCTGGCCATGTCTGTCGAAGGACCGATGGCCGTTGGAGCAGACGAGTCCTTGAGTGGAGACCGCGAATCGGCAAACGCAGCGTAGGGCGCCCCCCTGCCAGGTGGACCGACGACCTAAAGAACGTGGCTGGGGGGGACTGGATGCGGAAGGCAGAGGACCGAGTGTTGTGGCGCAACTTGGGAGAGGCCTATGTCCAGCAATGGACTGCGATATGCTGAGTTGATGGAGGTATGTTTGTTACATTTCCACGCTGGGATGCATGATAAACGACAGCTACGCGGTTGAAGCCGCGTTCGCCCTCTAGTTAATCATAATTATATGTACAAGCAAGCTCATATCTATCGTAATAAAAGCAGTAAAAGCTAAGCCTGTCTTATATGAAATTGACATACTAAGCCAGTTCCGCTTATAATGGTTTTGCTACCATTGATATGCGGTTGATCGTACGATATTTCAATTATTTGGACTCTTCGAAAAACGTCTGAACTCATTTCACCTCTCTACGGAAAGCCATACAAGAGAGATCAAAGTAACTCAATTCAAATTAGAAAGTTATTATAGCTAAACGTTTTTGTTTATATTAACACCTACCCTTAAATCAAAACGTGATAACACTAACCGCGAATTGGCAAACGCAGTGTAGGGCACCCACCCGCCAGGTGGACTGACGACCTGAAGAACGTGTCTGTGGGGACTGGATGCAGAAGGCAGAAGACAGAGTGTTGTGGGGCAACTTGGGAGAGGCCTATGTCCAGCAGTGGACTTCGATAAGCTGAGTTAATATAATTGATAAACTGAGATATGAAGATGGAAACCGGAACACAGCAATGCAAGCATTACTTTTTACTGGCAGAAATAGGTATGGTAGTACAGTCGACCTCACGTCAGTGGTAACAGTTTGACCTTGACAGCGACCATATTTCGTAAGCATTAGAGCGGTTTTCGAAATGCAGGTGTTACGTGTACTAACGTGAGGACGGCATTGCATATAAATGTCGAAATAAACTCAGGGTCTATAAAATTAATAAAAAGCAGTCTGGCTAATTAACAACGTATATAAATACACTTCTTTTATCTAAAAACAGAATTCAAAAAAGGTTGGTTGTTGGTTTTTTTTTTGAATAACAGAACGTCTATATTTTCAACACTAAACTATATAACACTTCAGATAAAAACTTTCAAAAATGTAATTAAGTATGCCGTGGTGTTGTTGGATGAGCGAATTCGTGATCTGACTGCGAGATATATAGCCTTGAAATCAACGCATCTGGCAGAGTGTGGGATACTTGACACGGTATCGATCTGCAGTTGCGAAACCTACATTTATACAACAAATAGATAGGTAGCCTATGTCCGGCGGATGTATCACACCCTCCACTGGCTGACTTTAAATCAAACGCAATCTTGTTCCTTAGAATATAAGAAGAGTCGAATTGTATAGGTATATTTCACTGTTTTCAAAATAGTAGGATGCAACTCCGTCTGCGTGCTGGTCGTAAAACAACATCATCTCGTATTTATGAATACAATGAGGTGTGTTTTATTACTTATTTCTATTGTTTTCACGAAAAATAACTCCATGTACAGACTTTTGACTTTAGGCTTCGTCCTAATACAAAGTGACTACAGAACCATTGCAATTTAGCACGAATTTTGTTCTTTTATTTTGATCGTGGCAAGACAGTATCGCGCGAATATCGCGCGAGGACACCTACTTTGATACCTGACAACTTATGTCAAATTTATATTTTAGTCTTTATAGGCTTTGTCTTAATACAAAGTGACTATCTAATTCACGCGCGCTTGTCACGCGAATTTCGTTCTTGCGAGCCCGTGATTAAACGTACAGGTGTCGAATAGGTGTCCTAATTAGAATTCGCGCGATGATCGCGCTAAAATGTCATGTCACGAACAAAGTGTGCGAACGGGATTCGCGCGAGCTTGCGATGGTCGTGTAGTCGTTTTGTATTAGGACAAAGCCTTAATATTTGGACCTGTAGGTAACTACTGTAACTAAAGAAGTGCAGTTGCAATGAAGTTGCAGTTAAGTTTCGATCAAAACTATACTTTTCGTATTCTCTTATTTACGGCGATCGTTGTCAGAAACGAACTGCAGCGTCACTCGCAACGTGATCGGCGCGTCATGAAATTACGCGAATTGGGATAATTATGCAATCCTATTACACGATTCGATTTACGGGAATCCGCTGGATGCGGAAAGCGCAGGACCGGTCGTTGTGGCGATGCTTGGGGGAGGCCTATGTCCAGCAGTGGACGTCTTTCGGTTGAAATGATAATGATTATGATGATGAAGATGATGATGATGATGATTACACGATTCCAAAGATAAATGCGGGTGCATTTATCTGGATGACGTCATGATGTCTCTATGATCCGAGACTGGAGATGGAATAGAACCTTATTTCAATGAATATTAATAATAAAGTATATATTATTTATATATATTATGAAGTCTCTGTAACCAATCCCTTAGCCTTCGGACTCAGATTGCCTCTGTAATAGCCCATCAATGTTTATTCTTGTGATTTATGAAGATTGTTAGGATCAATGGTCTCTGAATAGATTTTTATCGAAGCTGAGAGCTAGATTCGGGTCCTCCCTACATTTCTGATATTACCTTTTTGGATGAATGATGATTCCAGTGAGGTAAAGATTTCTAAGGGAGATGATGTTGATCTAATGATATATTTTTTGTTATAAAATAATACACTTTTTCTATACATAGACTGCCGTCTTTTTTGTTGTGGTACCAAAAGATTATATTCTATTGGCTTGGCAACATAATTTATATCAAGTAAACTGATTTTACCATTAAAATAATAATGTCTTCAAAAATGTGTTCAATCAATCAATCAACTCAGCCTATCGCAGTCCAATGCTGGACATAGGCCTCTCCCAAGTTGCGCCACAACACTCGGTCCTCTGCCTTCCGCATCCAGTCCCCCCCAGCCACGTTTTTCAGGTCGTCGGTCCACCTGGCGGGGGGGCGCCCTACGCTGCGTTTGCCGATTCGCGGTCTCCACTCAAGGACTCGTCTGCTCCAGCGGCCATCGGTCCTTCGACAGACATGACCAGCCCACTGCCACTTCAGCTTACTGATCCTACAAGCTATGTTGGTCACTCCGGTTCTTCTCCGAATAATCTAGTTTCGGATTTTATCCTTCAAAGAAACTCCAAGCATAGCTCGCTCCATAGCTCGCTGAGCGACTTTAAATTTGTGGACTAGCCCAACTGCCAGTGTCCACGTCTCGGCGCCGTAAGTCATAACAGGAAGGACGAACTTTGCGGTATAGGCGACGAGAAGACTCGGCGAAGTTTGCCAAATGCTGCCCATCCCAAACAAAATGTGTTAATTTATCCAAAACTTAAATAAACAGCTATCAGACAGAACAGGGTTGACACTTTGTAGTAAATTGTGTGTAGGGTGATGTACTATACAGGGTGTCCAATCGCTATGCTTTATGAAGGGAAAGTACTTAAATGTTGTATACTCGTATATGAAATTTTACTTAAATGACTCAACATTTTTAGTTTAAAATTAAGAAATTCTGCATTCACATATTATTAAAAAATCGCCATCCCGTATTTTATGACTGCGGTTGATAGAATCTTGATAGGGTCAATAATACAAACAGTAAACATACATACATATTATCACGCCTGTTTCCCATGTTTCGGGTAGGCAGAAACTATGGATTTCCACCTGCTACGATCCTGATACACCTCTTGCACTTCATCTACGTTCATTAACCTGCATGCTCGTCGGTTTAGAGTACTATTAACCTGGCATTTTTTGAGAACGTCTGCCATTTGATTGCGATACTTTCGCCGAGGTCATCCCCTTCCAACTCTTCCATCCACACTCGCTCCGATAAACATAGTGTCTAAAATTAAAGGAAGTCCATGAAATATGGATAAACAACAAATAGAATAAGTTTTTTTTTTGCAAAGTTTGTTGCCCGTGGTATCACACTTATTACAATGTACCTAGGTATATGTAAGCTATGTTAAATTTCGTGGTCTTCCTTCAATCTAAGATAGAATTTGTTGCAGTGATTCAATCCTTATTATCGACTGTATCTATAAGTGGCATAAAAATACAGGCTGATATTTTTTTGGCATTCTTGAAGGTTCGTTTCCGGCTTACGGAAGACTCTTTTGAAAAATCCTTGAATGTAGTATTACTTATTAAGTATTACTTGCGTTTTAAAATAAAATTAAGGCTTGTTCAAGAAAAAGTTTTCCATGTGCAAAATAATGGGACACCCTGTATAGCTTGTAGCTTGTGGCCTCAGTTCCGCTCGCTTAAACTTTACAGTTGTGTTTTGTTTTGTTCACTGATATTTGTAACCTGATGTATTTACACTCGAGAGCAATGAATTCCGGTCACCAACAAAAACCGTAATATCTCTGAAACTAAGAATGATAGGTTATTATTATTATTATTATTTTCAGCCTATATTGTCCCACTGCAGGGCAAAGGCCTCCCTTTCCTTATTCCAATAAAAAAATTATAATAAATAGGTCTATAAAATAATAAATAGTCCATTGCTCTGCCGTGTCACTCACAGGTCTGTTATCTTAAGATACATGAGTTACGCGTAACAGGTCTAAATCGCATTTTTTCATGATCCTCTATCACCCAGTAAAATCATATTTTAATTAACTATTACCAATTAGTCACAATTGCCTATCACCTAACTCTTGAAACTATGATTTTGCCATTGTTAGTTATGGTAAAATACTGTATCTTAAGTTACATCAATTACGCGTGACAAGTTGCGAGCGCATCGAGCAAATCCTAACTCTGCTAACTACTAGATACAGTATTTATCCGTGACTGTAGTGCACGTATTAACTGATGATGATGTGGATATTATGAGAGCTTCACAAACAAACATGGTTCTAAAAGTAATACCCCACGGCAACATGATAGTATTTATGGACCAGCTGAAGAAAAATAACTACCTTTCTGAAATCAATAGGTGGATTAAAAAAATCGCAGTCGAATATACAGGAGTAATGTTCACAAACCTATTTTTGTTGTTTAGTATAATAAGCTTGATGTATATTATTTACCGGGTTTTTGAAAAGTGTGCGTACTTGATAATAATTTCCAATAGCCTTCACAATAGGCATTGTCTGTGGTTGGATTTCCACTGGTTATTTTATGAAAATGTGTGTTAATCATAGATCATAAATCTTAGATAAAACCAAACAGTTTTTAGTAACTTCGTTGGTAATTTTTACTGTTTGACGTTTATTCAATAACTACAAAATTTGTATAAAAAAATGCAGTTATAAATAATATAAATAAATAAATAAATTTTTATTTCACATAAATGGTGAATAAATGCAGTTTATGACGATACCCTTTAATCGGCAGTCGACTTAGACCCAAAAAACTGCCACCATTACCTTATTTTCCAAATAATCACCTTATGTTGCTTCGAGGCCAGTAGTTCTGGTCTATACTTTTCTTTTAAGTATTTTTTGGTCTTACTATTCTGTTGTCTTAGCTGGACCCTAGTTTCATTTATGACAACTAATTTGCGTAAAATTTCTTATATATCGGCCTCAAACGAAACAAAAATTTGCGTGAAGTGCTTAGCCGGTTGTGTTTTTGTTCGACTCAAAAGGGCATCGGTATCTTTCTCTTAGATACCCTGGGAAATCCGAATTTATCATCCATACCATCAGATTCAATATCTTTTCGGTGTTTTGTGCTATAGTGGAAGTTGAAGGCTATTTACAGTAGAGGACATATTCAACGCTCTGTCTACTGGGATTTAATTCAGCTAACTGATTTTTAACTACAGCATCGGATGCAATAGATTCTCCTTATTCCGTCAGTATGTAGTTTTGTGCTATTTTGGACAAAATTTAAAATGGACACGTACTGACAGCGCATTGTTGATATATATTTTTTTCGAACGCAAGAAATTTATCACCTGGCTCCGATTAAATACTTCTAAGTCTGGAAGCAAAAGTAATACAACAAAGAAATTTAGCGTAAAATCATCTGAAGGGTTGACGATTATAATGAGATCAAAAGCATTTCGATTGCATTATTATTTTTATATAAGACCGCGAACTTTTCAATCCACGTATTTAGGCATTAAGAATAGTTGAATTTTGAAGGTGCTCAACTTACATAGTCGTCAAGAAATCATACGATGAAAAAGAATTCAAAAGTGTGTTGGACTTAGTTAAAAAAGAAGTACCCCGGGAAGTAAGGCGAAGGAGTGTAAGTGCAAGAAAGAAGGCAGACTTAGATGCAGATGTAGATTTAGATAAGATCTTACATATCTAGGATTTAGTTTTTTTTTGTATCTAAAATAATTTTGATAATACTAAGTTCTCATTCCAATTTTTATGTTAGTTATGAAGTTTATTTGTTTTAAAAGTTTTCGAATCTTGGTTAGAAGAAGTCTGAGTTTTCGTTTTACTTTATGACTCATTAAAAAGGATATTTTAATGTATTTGAAAATTTGAGTTTTTACTAGATAAGTCATAAGTCATTATTCATTTGTTTAGATGAGTACTATTTTTTCTATTCCTTTATAAACGAATTTAATTTAATTCAGTCAGACAAACTTGAGTTAAAGATACTTGTGTTTAGCAAAACATTCCAAATTACACTTGTTGCGGCTAAGTCACGTATCTTAAGATACAGAGCACCGCGTAACAACCAATGTATAGAAAGCTTGTTACACCTATCTCTGTTATAGCTAATAACTCTGAAAATTTCGAAGTTATCAAAAATCTATAAATTGCCCGGTTTTCCAAAGACTTTAATACAACCAATTATGTGAAAATATTTCCCGAAAATTTTGACACATTTAAGATAATCGCAATTATCTGTAAAAAACTTTAAACGGTGATATCTCAAAACTATGTTTCGTGAGATACAAGAGATAGGCCTGACACGGCAGTGCTGTTAATTAATCTTAACTATTATAAAATTGTAAACGTCTGTTTGTTTGTTTGTTTGTTCCAGCATCACGCTAAAACTACTGGACCGATTTTGATGATTTTTTTTTTGTTTGAAAGCTGATGATCTGACTTAAAAACTGGTATAGGTTTTGAGAAAGAAAGAAAGAAAGAAAAAAAGAAAAAAATTAATACGTGGGTTGCGTACTCACCCGACAGATCGAAGCTTCTATGCATTTGCACGAGCGGATAGTAATGTACGATGGAGTGGAGTGGAGTGGACAGGGGATGGGACTGGGGATGGGACTGGGGACGGGACAGGGGACGGGACTGGGGACGGGACAGGGGACGGGACTGGGGACGGGACAGGGGACGGAACATGGAACGGGAAATGGGACGGGACATGAGACGGGACATGGGACAGGACAGTGGGACGGCACATAGGATGGGACATGGGACATGGGACGGGACGATAGTGATTAGTGATATAGTGGGACAGTGGGACAGTGGGCCATGGGACAGTGGGATAGTGGGACAGTGGGACAGTAGGACAGTGGCAGTGGGACGGTGGGACAGTGGGGCAGTGGGGCACTGGGGCAGCGGGGCAGCGGGGCAGTGGGCCAGTGGGGCAGTGAGCCAGTGGGGCAGTGGCGTAGCGGGGTAGCGGGGCAGTGGGGCAGTGGGGTTGTGGGGCAGCGGGGCAGTGAGGCAGCGGGAGAGTGGGGCATCGGGGCAGCGGGGCGGAGCAGCGGGGCAGCGAGGCAGTGGGGCAGCGGGTCAGCGAGGCAGTGGGGCAGCGGGGCAGCGAGGCAGTGGGGCAGCGGGCAGTGGAGCAGCGGGGCAGTGGGGCAGTGGGGCAGCGGGGCAGTGGGGAAGCGGGGCAGTGGGGCCGCTGGGCAGGCTGTGGGGCAGTGGGATAATGGGGCAGCGGGGCAGTGGGGCAGTGGGGTAGCGTGGCAGCGGGGCATTGGGATAGTGGGGAAGTGGGGCTGCAGGGCAGCGGGGCAGTGGGTTAGCGGGGCAGTGGGGCAGTGGGATAGTGGTGCAGTGGGGAAGTGGGAAAGTGGGGCAGCGGGGCAGCTGGGCAGCAAGTCAGTGGGGCAGCGGGGTAGCGGGGCAGTGGGGCAGTGGGGTAGCGGGGCAGCGGGGCAGTGGGGGGCAGTGGGGTAGTGGGGCTGTGGGGAAGCGGTTCAGTAGGTCAGTGGGGCAGCTGGGCAACGGGGCAGTGGGGCAGCGGGGCAGTGGGGTAGCGGGGCAGTGGGGCAGCGGGGCAGCTGGGCAGCGGGGCATTGGGGCAGCGGGGCAGCGGGGCAGTGTGGAAGCGGGGCAGTGGGGCAGTGGGGTAGCGGGGAAGTGGGGTAGCGGGGCAGTGGGGCAGCGGGGCAGCTGGGCAGCGGGGCATAGGGGCAGCGGGGCAGTGAGGCAGCGGGCAGCGGGGCAATGGGGCAGCGGGGCAGTGGGGCAGCGAGGCAGTGGGATAGTGGGGCAGCGGGGCAGCTGGGCAGTGGGGTAGCGGGTCATTGGGGCAGTGGGGCAGCGGGACAGCGGGGCAGTGGGGCAGTGGGGCAGTGGGGCAGTGGGGAAATGGGGCAGCGGGACAGCGGGACAGCGGGACAGCGGGACAGCGGGACAGTGGAACAGTTGACTGGACTGGAATGGACAGGACTGGACTGGACTGACGTGGGTTAGCAGAATATAACGCGAGCGGAGCCGCGGGTAAAAGCTAGTAGTCTATAAAATACTTTTTATTTTAATAAGCTATTATTCTTAGTTTAAGAGATATTAAGGTTTTTGTTGGTGACCTGAATTCATTGCTCCCGAGTGTAGTAGTATTAATATTATTATTATCAAGAGCCTATATTGTCCCACTGCAGGGCAAACGCCTCCCCACTCTTTTTCCAAATGTAGTATAGCTGCAGGTTTATAGAACCGTGTGTGAAAGGAAAAGTTTTTAGTAAAGCTATGACTGACTCATGTAAAGGAAAGCATCGTGAGGCACTTCGGTTTATTTCCTGTTTACAGTTTAAAAGTAAAAGCTTAGAATAATTAGGGTTAGGTTAGATAAGTTTCTTGTTATTTCATTAACTGCAGTAGATCTAATGATGGATTTTTTATGATAAAATAATACACCAATAAACCTTTACAGGTGGACCGACGACCTGTTGAAGGTCGCGGGAATCCGCTGGATGCGGAAGGTGCAGGACCGGTCGTTGTGGCGATGCTTGGGGGAGACCTATGTCCAGCAGTAGACGTCTTTCGGCTGAAATGATGATGATGATGAAGCGCGACTGCTGAGCGTGGGGTCCGTGTGTTATTGGGTTTTTTCATGATGAAAATTTTTCCGTCTAAATCACGGTTTTGCCGAACCACAGCAGTCTCTCGCGGAGTGAAACAGTTTTAAATGGGCCTTAAATAGCTACGTTTATACATTATCTGTGAGACTGTGTGCTCTTAAATTAAACTCTCCATATCCCCGTAGATCTTACGGAGATCAGAGCCAGTGATTGGCGAAATACTGCCAAAGATCACGGCAAGTGGCGTTCTCTCGTTTCGGAGGCCAAGACACATTTTGGGTCAATGCGCCAGCGGAGTAAGTAAGTAGTAAGTATATCCCCGTAGAAAGGAGGGGGCAGGATAAAAACTTCATCAGTTAATATAATGCGGGCTAAAATTATTTAAAATAAACAGTCGAACTTAAAGGCAATACTGTCAGCATTCCAAGCTTTATATACAACGTGTTATTGAAATAAATGAAAACCTTTAAAGGGGTCATTGTACTCATCAGTATGAACAACTTTTACCATGGGACTCAACCTGAAATTGCGATAAAAAAACAGCTGGACCCTAAATTTTGACGATTTATGTGAGCACAAATGTAAGGAACAGATGATTGTTTGTTGTTGGTCCCATAGTAAAAGTTGTTCATACTGATGAGTATAATGACCCCCATAAGAGGTTTTCAGTAATTTCAATAACACTTTTCGTTACGTATATAAAAAGTTAGTGTAACATATCATAATCACCATATTATTATGAAAATTACGCAGCAATAAAAAATTAATTAAAATGTCAACCGTGAAGCGCTGTGCCCGTTTATTGTTAAGTTTCAGAGGCGAGCCATATCAATGGGCAAGCCACGTTCATACAACTTAGTTTAAAATTAGTTTTTCTTATCGCCTGTAACTTGGATACGGGTTTTATATGAGAACCCGACTTTATTTACAATTTAATTCTGTCAACTAGTTTTAACCAATGATATTTAAAAGTACTGATATGTCACTTGGGCTCGCAATCTGAAGACTCGAAAACGTTCTAATGATAAACGCCAAGCGAGACCGGTGACAAAAAAAAAACTAAAATGCCGTCGTGTTTATTTATACATAAAATGTTACTATTATGACGCAAAAGTAACTTGAAGTAACCAACTTACTGTGTACTAGTAATTTGTATTGTAGTGCCGCTGCGTACGGAACATTTTTTTCTTTTGTTTTGTTAGAGTATCTATACTTTTAAATATCATTGGTTTTATCATAAGAACTGCGATGTAAAAGTTTTATATGAACATTAGGTATATGTTTCGACAGACAACACGACTTTGGAATTTTCGCAATAATTCTCTTTTTGTGTTTCACAAAATTACGTTTTAGAGTTTTACGAAAGTGGTAAAACGAGTACAGAAGCCAGATTTAGAAAGATTTCTAGAAGTAAATAAAGATGTGAAGGTAGATTTTATAGTGTTTTAGTGTTTCGCCTGAAAAAGGTGACTAAGTTTGTTAGAACAATGTTTTATGACCTAACACCAATATGTACACTTACGGTCAAAATTAATATCCAATCTATCCACGATTTGCCCTACTAGATATATGAATTTGACATTAGTTCCATACAAAATATGACATTTTTCTATCTCCAGTAGGGTAAATCGTGGATAGATTGGATATTAATTTTAGCCGTTAGTTGGCAAAATAAATCTTTGAATCTTTTACAATGTTAGTAACCACGTTTTTATCTGACAGCATGGAATGAAAACTACTTCCAGAAAAAAGCGGATTTGCTAATAAACGTGTCGTCTACCAATCCTCACGTGTTGCGATTATCTCACGAAGATAGGCAACCGGATTATCCTTTGTGCTAATATTAACCGTGGTTACTCGTCTATCAAATTTTATCCGATTATCGGAAGATTTATAAGAACCCTCTTAATCACAGACTTAGATAGATAGAATGGTTGTTATCACATTTTTACTTACGATTCATGCGTGGCATGTTTCGAACATACTACGCCTCCCATATTGACGTCCTTAGTTTTTAAAAGTTCACTTTTATCAAATGTACTTTACAGCTTTTGTTTCTGCGGTTAGAAACAGCATAATAAGGCATTTTTGCGGTTTTTTGTTACAGTATTTACAGAAACAAGTCATAAGGCGTACTGAGAAAGGCTTTGAAATGCCCTGCACTATGGTGCTGAGTGTTGGCACGTGCACCCTACCCACTTTTCCATTCTATCTATCTATTTCTGTGGGGTCAATTGAGTATTCGTTTCGAGATTCGTTTTTCCGAGTTGGCAAACGATCACCGGCGGCCATAAAAATGAGAGTTTTAATACGTTCACCACTAAAAGTATCCCTCATATATATGTATCAGGAACAAATATACGGAGCAATTCACCTTGAGATCCTTTCGGTCAAACAACAGGCAATATTGGATAACTTCGCTGAACTTACTTTTGGTGGTGAAGGTCAAAAGAATTTCGTGTTAAATAACTTGACTTATATTGTTTGAAAAAAATTGCTGTACCCTTCTAATGAGAACATGGACGGTTAGGCTAAGTAACTTTGCAAAAAGGCAGAGAAAAATCTAAAAAATGTAGGTACCGAGCAAGAAGGATTTTGTCGACTAGATAAGTACTACAATTTGGTGTGCCTAACTCTTAGCTGGGTTTCTCTTTGAAGGACTAATGAGTTGTACATACCAAGACAAGCCTTTGAAATCGGAAGTCAGGATCCCGTTCGGATCGCTGAGCAAGTGAAGTAAGTATAGATAGATAGAATATGCTTTATTGTACTACATAAAAAAGTAAGTATAATGGTGAATCACCATTATACTTACTTTTTCACCATTGGTGATATTACACGGTTCACTTCTGGCTTTCAATTTGGACGAGTGTTGTGGCGCAACTTGGGAGAGGCCTATGTCCACCAGTGGACTGCGATAGGCTTAATTGATGATGATGAACCAAATTGGATCATGTAGATAAACTGATTCAATTTTTTCAATGTTCAATCGCGTTGGAGGAATTAAATTGAAAGAAATTAAATTGAAAGGCATCATTTTCAACATTTAACGCGGTTGAACAAAAAATAACGTGTAAACATGATGTGTTATCTATTGAACGATTCACTTGATCTTCATTCTTGCACGCCGCAGTCATCACAGTAATTTCTTTCTGGGTCAATAAGAAACCTTTTTTTAAAGTTTTTTAAACTTAGCTTCATTAATTAGATTACGTTTCATACATTAAAAATCTTCGAATTTATTGAAAATGGAAATCTGAATCCTTTTTAGCAAATTCTAATAATAAACGGTTTGAAGCTCCTATGTCTGGTTTTCTTAATATATCCATAGTCGCAACTACCAACCTCATCGATTCCTTTGCTACTTTTCGTTAACTCGGTACTTATAAAACGATCACAAATTATGGAACCTTTTTTTTTTTTTTTTTGCTGCGAGGAGGAAACCTAGGTATCTAATTACCAAGAGCACGACCTGATTCAACGATATCTACAGCAATGTGAATTTAATAGTTCACTTTTTTTTTGTTTTTGCTGGGCAAGCGTGTACCATCGTCGACCGCACCATCGCTTAACATCAGGTAAGGTGGCGGTCAAACGCAAGAATAAAAAAAATATGCTGTGTACACGTACACCATACCCTTTCACTTTTGAGGCTGTCAACCAAAGTGAATCAATTTGGTTGAATGGTGTATATATATCGCCTTAACACAACAATTCCAAAGAGACCAAATTGCACCAGCCCATAAATATCCATTGTTAAACATAAGCCTTTAAATAAGCTCCTTCAATTATTAATCTTTAAGTCACTAAAACACCTTTGGATAAAGAATAAGAGATTAGATTTAACATCTCTGAGACGGCTCCGCGTCATCCTGTTTACAAGATCCTTAAAATAGTCGCCCTTTTCAAGGACAACTAGAAGAACTATTGTTTTACTGTAACACCTTCTGAACACAATCAAAGCAATAAATGATTATGAAACCCCTTCTCTTCCCATGGTTGTCATAAAAGTGACTTGATTGAAGTTTCCTCCCTTAGCTAAAAACTACACGATATAAACCGCTGAAAGTTTCAAACATTTTATGTAGTTCCAAAAATACCAACACTACATTCCCACGAACAGCTTTGTAAATTACAGCAGTATTGACATTAGAAGCACTCTCGGTACGAGGCGAATGTCACTATAAATTGAATTTAATCACTTTGCACACCTGTAAGATGTACAAATTGAATGTCTTCAGTTCACATCAAGTAATAATTGTGACAAGGTCATTTCAGGTATTTTGCGTCATAATATTTAATTAAAAGCATGACGTTTAGCTTCTTCTTCTTCTTTAGAGTCTTCTCGTTGCCTATACCGCAAAGTTTGAAGACAAAGGTCTTCAACCAGTGCGTCCTGCCTGTCATGACTTACGGCGCCGAGGCGTGGACACTAACAGTTGGGCTAGTCGACAAATTTAAAGTCGCTCAGCGAGCTATGGAGCGAGCTATGCTTGGAGTTTCTTTGAAGGATAAAATCCGTAACGAGATTATTCGTAGATGAACTGGAGTGACCGACATAGCTTGTAGGATCAGTAAGCTGAAGTGGCAGTGGGCTGGCCATGTCTGTCGAAGGACCGATAGCCGCTGGAGCAGACGAGTCCTTGAGTGGAGACGAATCGACTAAACGCAGCGTAGGGCGCCCCCCCGCCAGGTGGACCGACGACCTGAAAAACGTGATGGGGGGGACTGGATGCGGAAGGCAGAGGACCGAGTGTTGTGGCGCAACTTGGGAGAGGCCTATGTCAGCAGTGGACTGCGATAGGCTTAGTTGATTGATGACGTTTAGCATAAGCGTTGCTGTACTTGTATCTGATTTCCACAAAGTTTAAGCAGATGGGCTGCTACATATACGAGTAGATGGCTTTTTAGAATGCATGCATATTAGCCGCACCCATCAACGAGTTCGAGCTGTCGCCGTCGACCAGCGTGACCTTAACTTTTAAATTGGGAATCTATTATTGTAAAAATCTATTGTGTGGGAGTAGGTACACTAACCAGATGAAAAAAAATGATTTCCAGACGAAATCCTTGAATATTTGTTTTTTATTTTTTTGTACAGTCGCATATTTAAAAATTTAAATTGAAATTCATTTATCCGCATAAAAGTTGGTACATAACACAGTTGGTCTTGGTTGGTTGGTTCTTTTCATGCATGTCTTAGTGATAGTGACTTAAATTAGAAAACCGCCCTTTCTGCTTACGAAATTAAGACGCTGTCAAGGTCAAACTGTTACCACTGACGTGCGGTCGATCTTACCAAAATTCTCAATAAACATTTTAATTTTTATTCATCATCATCATCATCATTTCAGCCGAAAAACGTCCACTGCTGGGCATGGACCATAATTTTTATTACTTCTGTTTATTATTAAAAATTCCTAACAATTTAGATTTTTTTCCTATTTCCCTAACAGAGGGCCAACATTCCTAACATGTCAGGAAAATTCTCTAGTAACCCTAACCGGGAGTCGCATGGACGCTTAATTAAATAAGAATTTATTATTAGGTCCTTTTATATGAAATTAGCGTTTTGTCGTACTGACCACTTTGATCTGAAATATCTCCTCTTTGGTTAAGAATTCCAAATTCAAATTTATAAATTCATTTAGCTGGTACATTTGAGTTTTGTAAACAGTCATTCATTTTTATTTTCTTAATTATTTTTTTATTTGGCGTCTCTTATTACCGCACAATGGATAACATGAAATATCGGTATATTTACGAGTACGAGTTCTACCGTGGCACCAGTGCTGCAGAAACAGCTCGAAGGATTAATGATGTGTACGGCGCTGGTGTCGCAA
The DNA here is from genome assembly GCA_949699075.1 of Asteroscopus sphinx. Taxonomy (NCBI): domain Eukaryota; kingdom Metazoa; phylum Arthropoda; class Insecta; order Lepidoptera; family Noctuidae; genus Asteroscopus; species Asteroscopus sphinx. The sequence continues at coordinate 13,739,896 of OX453025.1, read as the reverse complement.
AAGAAAGCACGGTACGTTTTTGGTTTCAACGTTTTCGTTCTGGAAATTTCGACCTTCAGAACCAACCCCGTGGACGGCCTGAGACCAAAGTGGAAAATGAAGAATTTAAGCTATTGTGGAAGCGGATCCATCACAAAGCACTTCAGAGATAGCTGCAGACTTCAGGGTAAGTGATAAAACCGTATTAATCCACTTGAAGCAAATCGGGAAGTAAAAATACTTAAACGATGGGTACCTCATGAATTGAGTGAATCGAACTTGCAAACACGCGTCGACTACTATGTTACTTTGCTCAACCGACACAATAATGAAGGGATTTTAAATCGTATTATTACTTGTGATGAAAAGTGGATACTGTACGATAATCGGAAGCGCTCGTCGCAATGGCTGAACCCTGGAGACCCAGCCAAATCCTGCCCTAAACGAAAATTGACTCAGAAAAGTTACTTGTGAGTGTTTGGTGGACTAGCACCGGTATCGTTCACTACAGATTTCTAAAATCTGGCCAAACGATTACGGCAGATATCTATTGTCAGCAACTGCAAACCATGAAGGAAGAACTAGCTGCTAAACAACCGAGATTGGTCAATCGCTCTAGGCCACTGCTGCTTCACGACAACGCAAGACCACACACTGCACAACAAACAACCACTACGTTAGATGAGCTACAATTGGAATGTCTGCGACATCCACCGTACTCCCCGGACCTTGCTCCAACAGATTATTACCATTTTTTCCGGAATTTGGACAACTTCTTACAAGGAAAAAAATACAACTCTGAGGCGGCAGCCCAAACCGCCTTCAAAGAGTTTATTGATTTTCGCCCCCATGGTTTTTTTAGTAAAGGGATCAATGAACTACCTATGAGATGGCAAAAGTGATAGATAACAACGGTGCATACTTTGATTATTTAAATATAATTTACAAAAAATAAATTTACTTTATATTCCTCCCGTACAAAACGCCAATTTCATATGTAAGGACCTAATATTATTATATCATTTATTTCAGACCATGGTCCATAATTGTTGCACAACTTAAGAAGTATGTTAGTAAAAGAGAGACTGGTACATATAGACATAATTACTTACAAACGATAAATTCAATCGTAGAGATGGATGTAATCAGCGATACATATGATGTAAAACGATATTGCTGATCACACTCATCTCTCCGTATGCAGCCGAATAGCTCGCAACAAAATTGGGCAATCTATACGGCCTACCACAACGCTAAGGATACTGTTGGTACTGCCACGGACCATGCATCGAGGTCGCTCGTTTTCTTATGATGGCATTAAAGCCATCAGTCCGAGCCTCAGTAAACATGCCTGACGCGCTGAAGTACCTTGGCAGCCCCAACAATATCCTAAAAGCGGTGTTATGACTACGCGTCGATGGTCGTTGAGAGCGGACGTGCGCTCCTAGTTTTTGTCAATAAATGTAAAAAAATAAAAGAACGTTAACCTAAATTAAAGCCTATTCGCAAAGAGTTAAAAAACATAATTAGATAAACTCATAAATAAGTGTCTTGCAAATGTGTGCGGCACAGTGACTGTAGTGAGTGACACAGGCGCCCCGCTAACCACCTCGGGGAAACGAGACGGACAATATTTTTGCTATATTCACGCGCTCGCTGGACGACTGCACGTTAGTAAGGATGAGTACCCTGCGATCACCGAACAGCGGGAAGATCATCAGTGGAAGCGGAAGCGGGTCTTTTCCAGACCTACGCAAGTTGCCATCTGATGATAATCATGTTACACAAAGAAAAAGGAAGCAGCCAGAACAAGATAATAATTTTCATGAAGAGTTTTCTATTTTTAGAAAGGAACTAATGGAAATGATGCAAGCATTAAAAAAGTCACAAGAAGAAAACACTACCAAAATTTGTCTTGACATTGCTGAAATTAAAACCGAAATCATGACTATTAAAAATGCAACCAACATGTTAACCATGGAGCAAAACAACATAAAAATTCAACTACAAAATGTTCAGACAGAAAACACAACCATTCAGGAAAAAATTGGTAAATTAGACTGTGATGTGCAGACCATAAAAAACGCCCAACAACCTCTGTCACAACCACGACAAGAATCGCTATTCTCTTCATACGAAAACATCATACTTGAGTCCAAGGATCGTTATCTACGCGAACAAAACATTATAATTGTGGGTATAAATGAAATATGCGACAAAAATACTTCAATACGACAAAATCATGACCAACAAGAAGTTAACAGGATTATAAAAGTATGCTACGCTGAATGTCCGGTTCCAATAAAAATCATAAGGCTGGGAAAATACAACGAGAACAAACATCGTCCTATTAAGGCTTGTTTTGACTCAAGAGATGTGGTTAAAAATATTCTACGTCAGAGGTCGAACGCGTGCGAAGGTATACGTATATACTCAGATCAAACACCAATGCAGCAAAAATACATAAAAGACTTACAATCTGAGTTATCGCGTCGTCAACTAGCGGGTGAATCTGACCTTGTTATAAAATATATTAAAGGAATGCCGAAGATAGTGAACCAAGTTTCAAAAAACTGAGTCAAGCTTTGTTTACAACATCTACCGATGGCCAAGATTGCAACATAAAGTACTTTCTATTGAACAACCCTAGTAATATATTAAAATCTTCTTCCACTATTAATTTCTTTTATGCAAATGTTAAAAGTATAATACGCCCCGGAAAACTTGATGAGTTAAAGTGTATATTAAATAGTATTCCAAATACAGTGCACTTGATTTTGCTTACGGAAACCTGGATTAAAACTGAAAATGAGGCTAGGTATATTCAATTACCATGTTATACGCACTATTTTAATTACAGAACTGATTATAGAGGTGGTGGCGTCTCGATATTTGTACACAATAACTTAAGTCATAGTTTTTTAATGCAAAAATACCATGGAGGAAATAATTATTTATGGATACATATAGAGAATTATGCTCTGAACATAGGGCTTGTCTACAGACCTGGGGATACTAATCTGAATAATTTTCTTGATGAATATAATACGCAATTGGAATCATATAAAAGGTCTATTGTGTTCGGCGACTTTAATGTAGACTTGCTGAAAACGGACAGTGACTCAAAGAAGTATACCGACATGCTTCTGTGTGCTGGTTATAGTCCATTAAATAAAATTGACATTGAATTCTGTACCCGCGAAACTGCAACATCAAAGACTATAATAGACCATATCTGTTCAGATATTAATACTCAAGAATTTAGATTTACAATACTTGAATCATCAATGACAGATCATTACCAAATCTATCTGGAATTAATGCGATATAAACCACCACCTAGAGTCAAACAGTTATTCAAAGCTGTGGACTACTCAAAATTGTATAAGAGTGTTAATGAAGCAATATATAACAACACACTATTAAATTACGATGTATTTCAAAATTTTATTCAAAAACACATAATCAAAAATACAACCAATAAAACTAAAATATTAAATCTACCTCAAAAAGATTGGATAAACCGGACGGTTATTAAAGAAATTGGTTTACGTGATCAATTATGGAAAGCTCTGCAAAGGAATCCAAATGACAACTTACTTGAGCTAAAATTTAAAAGACAAAGATCCACCACTCTTAAAACAATTCAAAAAACAAAAAAGTTATACTATCACAGAATATTTAAACCAACATACAAAAAACCAAAAAAAATGTGGCGATTAATCAACAAGTTAGCAAGTAATAAAAATGTAGAAAATAGTTGTCCACCAAAATTACTTATTAATTCTTCTATTATAACGAGCCCTTTAGACATATGTGAGTATTTTAATAGTTTTTTCACTAGTATTGGTACACAGTTAGCTAATGACATACGGAAAAAACACGGATACCAAATAATTAACACTCTAGCGAGCCATCACAAGAATAATACTGACAATATCCTCTCAGTTTTTGAGTTGTGCACATCTGATGAAATTGGAAAAATTATAGATGACCTAGATCATAACACTAGTGCTGGTGTTGATGAAATAAGCACTAAAAGTATTAAATGTATTAGAAACCTTATCTTAAATGCACTAACAGACTGCATAAATAAATGTTTAACAGAGGGAATATTTCCTGATGCTCTAAAAGTTGCTAAGGTAACTCCAGTATACAAATCTGGGTCTAAAACGGACCCTAGCAATTACCGGCCTATATCTGTGCTCCCAATTATATCTAAGGTATTTGAAAGGGTTTTGTATACTAGACTTAATGATTTCCTGATTAGCATAAATTTTTTAACAGAACATCAATACGGTTTCAGGCCTAAATCAAATACGCTATCCGCAACTATAGATCTTGTAACTGAAATAAAAAACAAAATTGATAAAAAACACATAGCTGTTGGCATATTTATCGATTTAAAAAAGGCCTTCGATACCGTTTGTCATAAAATACTACTGCTAAAGTTTAAAACGATGGGTATTACCGGAATAGCTTACAAAATGATTGAATCTTATCTGACTAATAGGTCCCAAGTTGTCAAAATAAAAAATTACGCTAGCCAGCCTAAACAAATAGAATATGGTATTCCCCAAGGCTCAATTCTTGGTCCCTTGATGTTTTTGATTTATATTAACGATATTTGTAGTGCTGGGTTACAAGGACAAATCACACTTTACGCAGATGACACTTGTCTTTTTTATTTTGCCCACTCCATCCATGATATTGTCACACAGGCTCAAAGTGATCTAAAAATACTTGAGAACTGGTTCACTCATAATCTCCTTACAATAAACACATCTAAAACATCTTATATGATATTTAGTGCGAAAAATAAAAAAATTGCTGACTTCACTCCACTCAAATTAAACAATCAGATTATAAGGAAATCTTCCCAAGAAAAATATCTAGGACTTCTATTGGATAGCAAGCTATCATGGAATGCACATATTGAACATGTAAGGTCCAAAATTGTGTCACTGACTGGCGCTCTTCGCAGAACAAATGGATGTATTCCCGTTACAGTCTGTCACACAATTTATAATGCACTCATAAAACCACATCTTGAATACCTAGTCGAGGTCTGGGGGTGTGCCGCAAAAACCAATTTAAGTAAATTACAAATCGCACAAAATAAAGCAATTAAAACACTATTCAAATATGATTACCTTACACCTACAATTGAACTTTATAGCAAAACTAAATTTTTCAACATAAATCAAATATACAAATATAAAACATGCATTCTCATCAAAAAAATTACAACAAATAAAATTCATTCGAATATACAATTTACTAAAAAGAATCACAGATACCATACAAGAAATAAATATATGCTAAATCTCCCTTTTCCAAGGACGGATTATGGTAAAAGAAATTTAATGTATGAGGGGGCCCAAATATTTAATAAAATACCCAGAAATATTATAGATATTACTTCGATTAATATGTTTAAGAAGAAATTAAAAGAATATCTCCTAAGTCATGCTTAACACCTGTACAAAAATTATTATGAACCCGTAGAATTCATATATAGAATGTAGATACTATAGATACCCTAGATTTACTTTAAGGTGTGCGATGTCGGATGTCGGTGCGGTCATCAGTACACCTACTTATTTAAATTACTTCTTTTTTTTTATATCCAAATTATATAATACTATTAAGGCTAAACTAACACTAGCTCTTAAGATCATCGACTAACCTACTTTTTGTATTTTCAATTTTTAAGTTTCTCATGTTAAGTGAACTCTGTAAGTTCTTTGTGAGAATAAATGTCTTAAACCTCATACTGCACGCGCAGAGAATTGATTGTCTTCTGCGTATAGCTCACCAACAGACTGCACGTGTAAAATAAAAAGACTGGCAAAACGCCTTGAATAGATGAATTTTAACATACTTATCGTGCGAATCTACGAGCCAACATATTGCTTAGGATAGCCAACGTCCTGCGCTCCCTCTCAATATCCGCCCCATCCGTGAGGTCCTCAGATTAGGGCTGGTCGATAGATATCTCGATATTTCTATATTAAAAAAAAATGTTGTTCAATCTACGTTTTATCCTATCAACCTTCTTATCTAAGGTCAATGAATTAGAAGTCTCGTAAATTATCTTGTCTCAAACACTCTGAATCAGCCTATCATCAACCGAAAGTTTTTGCCGGTCTGTACAGTTTGGCAAAAACGTCTCCTCGATTTAGCGAAAAAAACATTTGATCGAGTATCCGAGGATTTCAGTGTCCCATAGTTGTGCAGAATGATGAGCAGTGTACCCCTTAAAGTACTTTTGGTATTTTTGTAATTAAGTACCCCGTACGTATCCTGTTATTGTTGATGGTTCGGGTTGTAAGGCCGAAATAGATATTGTTTCCTTCGATAAGTGGCTGTTGCATAGGATCAACTTGAAGTAATAGATGTAGGAGAAATCTCAAGGAATAGGTAGGTACTCACTGATGTCCGGCTAGTCCTGGAACTTCACCTTTTCGCACTATGGTCCGGGGCGCCCCATATTATTAATGCACATTTGATATTAGTCACTTTCTTGCTTTGTTGTGTTTTTCTACAGAGCCGGTGAGAAAACCGCCCAATTCGTAATGGTGATTGAACGAGAGTATCGAGTATTTGAATGGATTGGAATGAATGATTGGAGGGGAATAAGGATACGGAAGGAATGATTGATATTATGCTTACGTTCAGAAATCCCTTGTTAATTGTTATCATGTTGTGATTCTCATACATTAACATATCCTATATATATGTAGGATTAGTATCCTATCCTACTAATATTTTATACGTGAAAGTTAGTGAGGATGTATGGAATGTTTGTTACTGTTCACGCAAAAACTACTGTATGGATTTCAATTAAATTTGGCATACAGAACATAAACCGGATTAACATATAGGCTACTTTTTATCCCGGGACGATGAATAGTTCCCGAGGGATGCGCGATAAACTACATCCACGCGGGTAAAGCCGCGGGCATAGGCTAGTATTATGAATGAGAAAGTTTGTGAAGATGTTTGGATGTTTGTTACTCAATCACGCGTTAACCGTCGAACAGATTTCAATGAAATTTGGCACACAAATAGACCATAGCCGGGATTAACATATAGGCTAGTTTGGCTTTTTATCGCGGGAAAATAAACAGTTTCCGAGGGATGCGCGATAATATCTTTCTGTGATAAGCCGGATTACATGCGGGCGAAGCAGCGGCCATAGGCTAGTATAATAATAAAGCACTCTCGCCGCTGAACAATGATTTCTTAAAGTTTGTCTTATTCATCTCCAAACTTGAATAAGACAAACTTTAAGAAATCGAGCAAATCCCGAACAACTACAATCCCGGTCGGGAAAAGTGTTATCGGGTTTTTTCAATAGGAAATTCTCAGTAGCAGCCTGGAGTCTGGATTTGTGCCCGGTCAATGGCAATAGGCTCGCCCCCTATTACATGCGACTATAACATAACCGGCGAAATGTGGGTGTACTATTACACCTCTGCCTACCCCTTCGGGGAAATAAAGGCGTGATGTTATGTTATCTCCAAACTTTTATAACAACTAAAACTTGGTTTTCTCATTGAAAACTATATTACAATTTAATTAAAAACTATCCCATGTTATGAACCCGTATTACCACTTTAATATGAACATGCTCTCAGTTGTAAAATTCCTTTTAAAATATTCTACTTTTATAAGCTTTCTTCGTTAAATTTCGACTTTAAAGTCACTTTATATATGTATACAATGAACTCGTAAAAAATATTTGTCCGTTTTATACACACTCGGTTTACTTCTTTGTTCAAAGTCTCATATGTATACCTACGGTTCAAAATGGAATTTAGATAAATCTAGTTAATGTTTCTAGTTAATGGCTAGTTAGCCCAGGGCCGTCTTAAGTCTATTCTGCGCCGGGGTGCGGGACTCAGCCTGCGCCCTCGTTTTTTTTTTTTTACATTGCAGCGTGGGAAGGGCGGATCCAGCCTTTGTGTCGGGGGGGTCGCGTACTTATATCCAGCCCCGGATCTAATATTTTTTTGGTGCAGAGTTAGACGCCGCTCTTTAGGAAAAAACTTTCGACCAATAAAATTCTAGGATTTTCGTAATTTTTGCTAAAACATGAATTTAAGTGAATTTTAGACCTTTGAATTTTCTCTTTGTAGAATATTAATGTAACGGAATAGTTACTCGCAATACCTACACGCCAAAAAAGACGAAACGACAAAATAGACATGCGCGAGCGAAGCGAGCGCGAACTTTTTCCCAATTTCGGCTTTGTTCCTATTAACATACGTAACAGAAACATACATACGTACGCAGAAAAAGGAAGGATAGAAAGACAAGCGCGAGCGTAGCGAGCGGGATTTTTTTTGGACTGTTCTTGAACAAACTGATTAGCTCTTCACAAAAACTGTGAAAACAGACATTCTGTGACAATAGAGTACGCATTTATTTGACCACAGCCCATTCTTGCAGCGCCTAGAGCGGCTAATAGTAGACACCATAGCGTAGACAAGTAAATAAAGATTCACGCTATGGCAGTCCTACACCAGTATGGGTAATGGAACAGTGCTTAAGCGCGAGCGCAGCGAGCGCGAAATTTTTTGGTACTTTTTTGCAAAAACAACCGTTTTAAGAGCTCCGATTTTCAAAAAACTAATTACTTATCATCTAATGTCGATGTCTTAACGTTCTTGAATTATTTTTACTTCGGTTAGGTTTTGTAAAGCTAACATCATAGTTAAATAGGTAAGTAGTTATTTCTGTTGTTGATGGTAAGCTAAGTATTCAATCGATTCGTTATCGATATTCAGGTGATCGGACGTAACGGAGTGATTGGAGAAGAGTTGCTGCAAAATCAATCTTTAAATCACGCGAATATTATTCACAATGAACGAACGGATTCGGGTGCGACGTCAATTTAGTAATTTTTATTAGTATGTACTCGTAATACATACAAACATTCATTCATTCATTGTATATTCATTTAGTAAATTATGTACACAGGAAAAAAACTGTGGTTGACCTAGGCCCAGGGGGGGGGTCATGACCCCCATAACCCCCCCCCCCCCATGGATCCGCCCTTGCAGCGCGGCACGCGACCGACGACACACTGCAGTATGAAAGGGGTCCTAGTCAACCAAGAAAACACAATACACGTAATTTTGATAATATATTTATTTATTACTCTAAAAAACAAAATTAAACTTAAAACTTCGATTACTAAATATCTATTTTTTACATGTACATACACATCAAACAAACTCAATTTTTCTTGCTTTTGAGTTGGCAAAGATTTTAATTAAATCATTTATTTTTATATAAATTTTGGATTCTATACTTATAATGGCTAAGTTTGTCAGACTGTCTTGGGTCATGGTTGAACGAAGATAATTTTTTATCAATTTTAATTTTGAAAAAAAAACTTTCACCTTCTGCTACTGTAACAGGCAGTGTTAAATATATACGCAGAGCTGTTGAGATATTGGGAAATGAGGAAATTAAATTATTAGAATATTATATAGCTTAAAATATCAGTGGGAGTACTTGTTGATGCATTGGGAAAAAATATTGGCAACGTCAAAGGGCGCAATTACTCGCCTATGACAGACGCAAAGGTGCCGCGCCGCGCGCCCTTTTCAAATGAACTTACACTCTATTGACTTAGAGATCATTTTGCTTCAAGTGCGGGCGACCGGGCGGCAACGTGTCAAACGTACATACATACACTCTCTTTGGATTAGAGATTTTAGCCGCGCGCGTTGTATTAAATAAAATTGTTATTTGTGTAGTGTAGTAATGCGGTATGACAAGCGCCGAAAACGTAATAAAAGTAAAAAAATATTATTGTTGATGACTATTATTTTTTTGCTTGCGCATACATATTTTTCGTAAGTAACAAGTATATAAAACTGTGCAATGGCGTTAAGTTCAATGAAATATCCAAAAATTCAGCGCTCGACAGGCGCACCCGGGCGCGGCACCCCCTGGTAAAGACGGCCCTGAGTTAGCCAATGAGAATAATTTATGTGAGTATACAAACCAACGAGCGACTTTGTGTAACATTTCATCGAGCAAAGAAACGAGCTGCAGATCCAACATTTCAACAAGAGTACACGCAAAAATAAACCAAAACCTGCACACCTGAGAGTGCTCCATACAGTTCTCAATGGTGTGTGTAGTCTGCCAACCTGCACTAGGCCAGCGTGGTGGACTAAGGCCTTAGCCTTCTCGTACTGAGAAGAGGCTCGTGCCCAGCAGTGGGCCAGTAAAGGGCTGGTTATGTATGTTAAGTACACGCAAAAATAGAGTGGAATGTTACAGGTAAATGCTCACCCGTCGTAAGCATTTCTTCAAACAGCTTCGAGCATTCGCAGCTACGACAATTACATGGAAATGCTCGAGAAAATACTCTAGTTTATACTCACCTTTATATTCAATTTCAAGCGATAAACCGTCTACGGTGTAAAATATTGGGTTTATAGTTTCATAATCTAAAAATAGCCACTTTTAACTAGAAATTGGAAGCCGTCGTGGTCTCACTCGACCTCAAGTCGACTGAATCACGATTACTCCCGAACTTTACCGAATATCCCCGAACCACCTCATTTAAAGTTATCCCTTACGTAATTGCGGGTCGGGAAAACTATTAATAGGTTGAGTATACGGATCTTAGTTCACGCGTAATTTACTCCTGTGTTAATAGGATTGAATCCACTTTGTTTATTTTATTAAAACGGTGTTAGCTTACACGGTTACATACATCATCGAAAACTTTTTTTGGAGTCAGTTCAGGTTTGCGGGTTGCCGGACTACATTACCGTTCCACTGCTGGGCACGTGCCTCTTCTCATTATGAGAAGGCTAAGGCCTTTGTCTACCACGCTGGCCTAGTGCGGGTTGGCAGACTACACACACCATCGAGAACTGTATGGAGCCCAGGTGTGCAGGTTTCCTCACGATGTTTTTCCTTAGTTTTTTTGTTTTTCGCTGAGTACATCATTTATCGAAAATTCGTTTCTACCAATTGAAGTGATGATGAAATGAAATGAAATGAAATGAAGTTTAATCAGAAACTATTAACACTGTAAAATATAGTAGAGAAAAAGTGCCAAAAGTGGCGGTTTTCTCCATTTTTAGGGTTCCGAAGTCCTACAAGGAACCCTTACAGTTTCGTCATGTCCGTCCGTCTGTCCATCTGTCCGTCTGTCCGTCTGTCCGTCTGTCCTAATCCTTTACAGCTTAATAACTTCTACAGGTAAATGAAATTTTGCAAAAAAATAGTCTAGATATAGATCTCAATTTTAAAGGAATAAAAAAATAGTAATTACGTATTTTAGGGGTGGCGCCCATACATGTGAAATGGGGATGAAATTTGTTTTTTCGCTGCACCCTCTCGTGTGGGGTATCATTGAATAGGTCTACTAAAATGAAGACAATGTTTCATACATAACTTTTTTATCAGGTATACCATCTGCGAAATACAGCCCGCCAAAGTGGCTTGCAATGTGCCCCCCCCCAGCCATTTCTAAACTATACAACGTAGAAACTTATAATCTTCCACATTGATAGACCTTTGTAAAAACTCTCTTTTAAAATTATTTCGAGTATAATTTGATTACAAATTTTTGAGTTATAGAGAGAAAACTGAAAAATACTTAAAACGTCCTAGTTCTAAGGTCATTGACCTTAGAGAAAAATTATTAGCAAATAATGCTCCTTTAGCTACTTTCTATTTAAAAAAATCACAAGTAACTTTGTGTTATATTAAAATGACAAACTTCTTAAATTTGGCGCTGTACAGCGCTATCTAGCGGCTAGTAACAACACTCTCTGAGTCGCCAATGCTGCCGTCTATTGCATTTGGCACTTTATAGCGCCATCTAGCGGCGGCTACTAACAACACTATCTGAGTCGCCAATGCTGCCGTCTATTGCAAAATCTAAAATAACCATGATTAGTATTCGATTTGATTTGTTTGTAACACCTACTTAAGGAACCCTATAATACTGAGCATGGCCCGACATGCTCTTGGCCGGTTTTTAGGGTTCCGAAGTCCTACAAGGAACCCTTATAGTTTCGTCATGTCCGTCCGTCTGTCCGTCTGTCCGTCTGTCCTAATCCTTTACAGCTTAATAACTTCTACAGTTATAAACATAAGTAAATGAAATTTTGTTAAAAAATAGTCTACTTATAGATCTCAATTTTAAAAGAATAAAAAAATCGTTTTTACGTATTTTAGGAGTGGCGTCCATACATGTGAAATGGAGATGGAAAAATTTTTTTCGCTGCACCCCCTCGTGTGGGGTATCAATGAATAGGTCTACTAAAATGAAGGTAATGTTTCATACACCACTTTTTTATCAGGTGTACCGTCTGCGAAATATAGCGCGCCAAAGTGGCTTGCAATGTGTCCCCCCCCCCCTGCCATTTCTAAACTATGCAACGTAGAAAGTTATAATCTTTTACATTGATAGACCTTTGTGAAAACTCTTTTTTAAAATTATTTCGAGTATAATGTGATTATAATTTTTTGAGTTATAGAGAGAAAACTGAAAAATACTTAAAACGTCCTAGTTCAAAGGTCATTGACCTTAGAGAAAAATGATATTAGCAAATAATGCTCCTTTAGTTACTTTCTATTTGAAAAAATCACAAAAAGTAACTTTGTGTTATGTTGAACACACTTCTTCAATTTGGCTTCTTGAATTTATCGCTAGATGGCGCTACTAACAACACGCTCTGAGTCGCAAATGCTGCCGATTATTGCAAAAACTAAAAAATCATAGCCATGATTAATATTCGATTTGATTCGTTTGTAATTACACCTACTTAAGGAACCGTATAATACTGAGCATGGCCCGACATGCTCTTGGCCGGTTTTTCTATCTACAGCTATAGCGAGCTATAATTTACAGAGTTAATAGTTTCTGATAAAACTACAGTACCTGTACTTCATTTGGTAAAAACGAATTTACGGCAAATTATGTAGGTACTAAATAATAATAAGAGTAATAAATAGCACTTAGTAGCGCCTTAAGTGCTTAGTGTATGGTAATCGAATAATTAACATTTCAATGTAAATATAACGTCACATTCAATGGGCTGAAAAATAATCGAGTAGTCAGTTATTAATTTCACACAAAAGACTTTTGTGGAAAATTCTCGGCTCAGCGACTCAGCTTTTAGATTAAAAAGCGATTCAACTTTTTATTTCGTTGTACCAGTGTGCTTCGCACTAAAAAAATTAAATAACATAACATAATCTAAGGGGCTGGTGGCGATGTAGCAACTGCGCGGATTGTACTATCTGCGAGGTTAAGCTTTGCTTGCCGCGGTCAGTCCGTGAATGGGTGACCATTTCGTTATACACCGAGATCCCTCCGTGCCTCGGAGAGCACGTAAACTGTTGGTCCCGGTTGTCATACGAATATCTATGGCAGTCGTTACGGGTAGTCAGAAGCTAGAAAGTCTGATAACTGCCCCCCTAGCCAAGTTGACAATCTACGATCGTCAACTTGGCTAGGGGGCTACTTACCTCCGAATGTCGGTATTACCCAGTAACTGGGTTGCGGAGGTCTAATAGCAGTCATCATCATCATCATCATCATTTCAGCCGAAAGACGTCCACTGCTGGACATAGGCCTCCCCCAAGCATCGCCACAACGACCGGTCCTGTGCCTTCCGCATCCAGTGGATTCCCGCGACCTTCACCAGGTCTTCGGTCCACCTTGTGGGGGGCCTACCCACGCTGCGCCTTCCAGTACGCGGTCGCCACTCCAGAACTTTACTGCCCCATCGGCCATCCGTTCTGCGAGCAATGTGCCCCGCCCACTGCCACTTAAGTTTGGCAATTCTTCGGGCTATGTCGGTTACTTTCGTTCTCCTGCGAATCTCCTCATTTCTGATTCGATCACGCAGGGACACTCCATTAATGCAAAGTACAATTAATAACAGTCGCTTCGTGTAAAATACTGATGTTCAGCCACATCTAGTAAGACTGGAAGCCGACCCTAACATAATTGGGAAAAGGCAACGAGGATAATGATGATGATGAACAAACATAATTAGCCCATTACGGTCCCACTGCTGGGGATGGGCCTCTTCTCAGTACGAGAAGGTTAAGGCGTTAGTCCATTTGATAGTACATTTTGAAAAAAATGAATTTGAATATTGTTTTTTTTAAGCTTTTACAGTAGAAAAAAAACCTTGTTAGTATTTTGTTCCCAATTCAGTTTGAAAACTGCTGTCGAATTGCGTAACTCACTCGCGATCGCAATCATATGGATTTCAATGTTCATTGCTCCGTGTTTTTTGACAATCCTTTTATCGGCAACTACGTACCACGCAATGAATATTGCTGTAATTTCGAAATGAAAGCTAATGTCAAAGTGAATGCATTACACAATTGCCCCACCGCTTGTATTCTTATCGTTTTGGCATCATTTTGAAAATAATTTGGTTTCAATATCGGCAGAAGCATTCTATTGTATTCTTACAACAAAATACAGAAATCACAAATTTGTTTGCTGAGCGTTTCACTTATGGCAATGATTACGACCATTCGTCACGTGGTCCTCTTTGATAGGTCCTTCTCCCTTACTCATGTTGAACAATGAGAGCTTATAGGACGACGATAATGATATTTGGGATAGAAAAACAAATAGCCTTTTCTTATCAAAAACAAATACAAGCCCTTAATGGATATTTTTTCCTCCGAAACAAAATAATAATAAATAAACATTTTTAGGACATTTTTACACAGCACCATCTAAGCCCAAACTAAGCAGAGTTTTTACTATGGGTACTAGACAATGGATATAATACTTATATGCTTTTTTTTTGTAAATACATACTTATAATATACATAAGAAACACTCAGACCAACACAAACACTATGTTCATCACACAAATATTTGTGTCCTGTGGGAATCGAACCCACGACCTCGTGATCAGCAGTCCGACCCTCGAACCACTAGACCACAGACAAAGGTACTTTTACAAATAAAAGTACCTACCTAATTTTCCTTCAAAGTTTTTTACGTTATTTCCGTCACGTTTTTAAATCATAACAAAACAAAAAAAAAACTTCCAAAGTCACCTTAAAGTTTTATCCATCTCCGTCTTTCATTTCTACGACGAGACATCCTAATTACCATAATATACAGGTATGGCGGGAAACCCGTCCTAATGAGAGTTTCATGGCTAGACATTTCCATTTTTATATCTGCTTTCACTTATCCAGGGCAGTATTTGGGTAATTTTGGGCTGAGATGTTTTTCCTTTATATATATATTTTTTTTTTTTTTTTTTTTTTTTCCCTTCAGCTTCGTATTTAGATTAGAATTCTATACAACGTGTATCAGAAATGAGTGGTCATATTTTAAAAGCTCATTCAGGGCATAGCATAGAACAACTTTTACTTTGGGATCAATCCTAAAATCGCGAAAAAAATATCAGCAGTTCCTTACTAAATCATCGATGTCGCTCGACAAAATGTAAGGATCAGCTGTTTTTTTTTCGTGATTTCATGGTTGGTCCCATAGTAAAAGTTGTTCGATAGTATCCCTTGACTAAGCTCTTCAAATATGACCACGAATTTCTGATACACGTCGCATAGCGATCAAATTCTTTTTTTATTTTTAGATAAAGATTTTTACAACACTTGTAACAGAGCCTTTGAAATTAAGGTAGTAATAGACTTCAAACAGAACAGTTTTTTGTATAGAAAAATAAAGATTATTACCGAGACCAATATCACAAAAAACTACGACCATACAATTTATAAAGAATCATTCCATTTTATAGCATAGAAATAAAGATGGACTAAAAAATTACTCTCCAATACCTAGGTTTATGCATCCACCCCGGTCCATCCCTGCTTTAAGTGGAATTTTATTACAGTCCCGTCAGATGTCTTGTTAGCTGAAATATGCCACGAAAATATTTATTATGAAGAGAATTCCTGAAGTATCAACGTGAAACTTTGATAATGAAAAGGTAGGTATAAAACATAGATATTTTTATGTTGGACTAAGCTATACGCCCGCAACTTTGCCCGCGTAGCATTCTGTTTATCACAGTAAGATAGATGTGTTATCGCGCATTTCTTGGGAACTATTTATCTTTCTTTAACGTAGAAAAATAAGTTAGATTAAAATTACTTAAAAATTAAAATAATAATTAAATTTAAATTACTTATTAGTCTTGTAGGCTAGATTGTCATGCATTATTAAGATCTGTTCTTTTTAAACAGAGAAAAAAAATATCTTTCTGGAATTAACAGTAACCTATATGTTAATATTGATATTATTATTGCCGTATTTTGTTTCACTTAAAATATTGACCCTCCCATGCTTATATATTTTTGAGGTAGCATTATTTGTTATTCAACATTTTAACTTTTTCGAAACTCTAAATAATGTACGCCTTCAAAATATTATTCGTGTGAAACCTCATAAGACAGCACTTCATTCAAATAGCTTTTTAGGTATGGCTCCAAAAATATTTAATAAATTGCCTAAAAACATTAAATCGACTGATGATCATCATCATCCTCCTGCCCTTATCCCAATTTATTTGGGGTCGGCGCAGCATGTTTTTTTTCTTCCATACATCTCTATCAGCCGTCATATCCGTGTTTACTTTCTTTCTATTCATATCATCTTTCACACAATCCATCCATATTTTCTTCGGTCTCCCTCTTTTCTTATAGCCATCAACATTCATACTTAAAACTTTCCTCGTAACATGCTCCCCATTCCTCCTCATCACATGCCCATACCATGATAGTCTGTTGCTACTTAACTTCTCTGTCACTGGCGCTACTTTCAGACTCCCTCTTACATATTCATTCCTTATCCTATCCATTCTCGTTACACCACACATTCCTCTTAACATTCTCATCTCAGCTGCATGCACTTGCCTTTCATTAATTCCTTTCGTAGCCCAACATTCCGATCCATACAGGACAGCAGGTCTTATCATGGTCTTATAGATTTTCCCCTTCAGTTTAAGAGGAATTCGGGAGTCACATGTAGTTCCCGTGACCTGCCGCCATTTCAACCATCCTGTGTTAATTCGGTGCTTGACTGTCCGGTCAATTTCGCCATCGCTTTGCACAAGTGAACCGAGGTACCGAAAGTCGGAGCAGACTGGCAAGGGCACGCCATCTAGCGCAATAGCAACAAAACCGGAAAGACCGCCGAAATCGCAGAACATGTATTCCGTTTTAGTTCTGCTGATTTTCAAGCCAACGTTCTCCAGATTTTGTTGCCATTTTGCCAATCTACTCTGGACCTCAAGTCCATCTTCACCAACAAGGACAATGTCGTCAGCAAACAGCATGCACCAGGGTGCCTCTTCCTGGATTTCTGATGTCGAAGCGTCCATTATCAGCAAGAAGAGGTAAGGACTTAGAGCCGACCCTTGGTGCAAGCCTACAGCCACACTGACGACTAAATCGACTGATGATATACGTACATTTAAAAAGAAGCTCAAAGATTTTCTTGTTCTGAAAGCTTACTATTCAGTAAATGATTTTCTGACAGATACAACAAACTTTAGGTAAATACACAAGAGTCCGATTTCTTTGTTAAACTATTCATTAATTATATTAATAAAAACTGTTATTATTTTAAACAATTAATTTCCACAAATCTGTAATAAGTATTATCTTTATGTTATCAAATTTGTACGCCTATCAAGCTAAAACATAGTGATAATGGATTATTTAAAAATTAACACCATGTCTTGTATATCATACCTATGTTTGACAAATAAATAATTTTGAATTTAATCTGGGTTAGCCGTTTGAGCGTCATTAAAGGACCAACAAACAAACATCCATACTTTTGCATATACAACCTTATTCTTAGTTTATACTAAACCTCTTAAAGGGTCGTTGTAGTCACCATTATGAACAACTTTTACTATGAGACCAAAACAGAAATAGCGAAAAAAAATCATCACACATCACATTTGTGACAAAATGCAGGGATAAACTGTTTTTTTTTCGAGTTTTCAGGGTGTCAGGTCCCATAGCAAAAGTTGTTAGTAAAATTGTGCTTTTGTTTTGTTTAGTAGCTATTGACGAGCCTTAGTTATCAATAAAAAAAATGGAAATGGTTTTTTTCGGCATTCAATAATTTTTTTTATGAATAACCGTCAAATAACCGTCGAATTTCGACCATTGGGCAACCTCTCGTCAATATAAATCTGACACCACAGTTTTACTGCTACCTTTTTTTTTTTTTTTTTTTTTTCCCCTCATCTTTTGTGATAACTTTATTTTCTACATATACAAAATATAGTATCACATTTTCCTCCATGCCGTCTGGGTGTACCGCCACTATTTGAGCGGATGGAGTTTATATGGATTTTAGCTCGTGTGATCCATAGCAGTTGTTAATCTGTTTGTTTGTTTTCAGTTCAAAATTACCCTCTTTTCAATAAACACCTTAGACGAGTTCTATGAATTTATTGCTATTTCAGGGAATACGACTGAGACAGAGTGTTTATAGTGTGATTATGGATGTTAAGTTTTATGGGTTGTAGTTTCAGAGTAATTTAATAAAGTAAGAAAATTGGTTTATTGCCTGGAATGGTAGGGCAATTTAAGGTCATTCTTGTCTCCTCTTGTTCCAAAATTGTTTCAATAATTATTACTTGACAGTAGTTATTTTTCATTTCATGACAGTAGATCACCTTAGAATAATAAGGCATAGAACCGCAGTAGTTGCACGCGGAGTGAAGACAATTCAAGTTGGCCTTAAAAGGCTACATTCAGTACAGATTACGCGCGCCTTATATTTTACGTGCCGCTTGCGAGCACGCATCGATTAATTTTATGCTTCAACTTTGAGCGGAACTTTAAATGAAACTATTACTCTACATCTTATTACTCTAAGTTGTTAATAAAAAAACAATCAACTCCTGAGCATAAACTTATTATACTTTACGCATGTAAAATAAGTTTATGCTCCTGAGATACCTAATTAATATTGAAATTATAACTTTTGCCGTTGAGAACACCATATATTGAAATCTAACTTGTTATTATGGAGCCATCATCATCATCATCGGCCCATTACTGTTCCACTGCTGGGCACGGGCTTCTCAGAATGAGAAGTGATCAGACCTTAGTCCACCACGCTGCCCTAGTGCGGGTTGGCGGTCTGCACACACCACCAAACTGTATGAAGCACTCTCAGGTGTGCAAGTTTCCTCACGATGTTGATAATCAAATTCTGATCCGCACATGAAAAGTCAAAGGTGCGGGCCTGGTTTGAAATCATATTATTATTACAGAGTAATCAGATATCAGAAAGAATGTAACAAGCCTAGTTTGTGTCGTCTGAAACGACATACCTAATGGTAGAATATTTGTTCTAGACCGCGCGAATAATTCCCGCATCGATTTAGAACTAATATTTGTGTGACCTACATCAAACAGATATTTGTCCCTAGTCTCAATAACTCTGAAAGTTTGCGCACGTGATTTGTATAATTTCTTATTTCTTCGATACAGGGTCTTCTAGGCTACTGAATACGTGAAGTCTTACTTACTTACTCCTCTGGCTCAGCGACCCAAAGTGAGTCATGGCCTCCGAAATGAGAACTCTCCACTTTCCTCGATCTTGCGCTATGTTGGTAGCATGAAGCTCACATAGATCAGTTTCCACAACATCTCCCCAGCGATATCTGGGGCGACCTACTGATCTACGTCCGGTTGGTTGGCCCAGATATGCTTTCTTGGCTCCTCGATCTTCCCCCATGCGTTCGACGTGGCCGAGCCATCGCAAACGTTGTGCCTTGATTACGCCAATGATATTAGGCTCGTCCACTAGCTCTTCGATTTGTTAAGTCTTACACGTAACTATTTATCTTTGCCTTTTCCGAACTAGGGTCCGTATTACAGAATGTTCCTCAAGTACAGTTTGATGTTCAATCATCTGATCACTACTTAAGCATAGAATCATTACTTCAGCATCGGTCTTACTCCAATAATAATGTCCTCCCGGCCGAATTTCGGTCACGGCGGCCAATCTCAATGGAGATTAGCCATCTGCGCGGGACATATTATAGTGCACAAGTGTGTGTGCAAACACAGGTACACTCTCTATTCCCTCACTCTCATAATCCGATGGGACGGCAATTCGACACGACTGGAGAGAGATCAGGCGCAGGACCGACGGCTTTACGTGCTCTCCGAGGCACGAAGGGGTCTCGATGTGTCACGAAACGGTCACCCATCCACAGACTGACCACGGCTAGTGCAGCTTAACCTTGCAGATCGTACAATCCACACGCTTGCTACTTAGCCACGAGCCCCTTCTTATTCCAATACGGTAATTATAAACATCAATTTAACAACAATATTGCATGGGCAACTGCGGTCAAGTGCTGTCTCTACCACAATAGTGTGATTACAGATTAAATCTCTGCTCAAGCATGAATCTACAACTGAGTAGGTAACATTTTAGAATAAATCTGAACTCAGCTAAGCTGTGATAAATGAATTTATACTTGAGGAATGTTCTAAAATTAAAGCTCAACTAAAAACTAGTTTTAAACAGCGATCAAAGATTGAGTTCGTTCTGTAATATATTTATTTATTTGTTCAGTGGTATACATAACAAAAACATTCTAAAGATGTAAACATAAACTCATTAGAGTTTTACCGTACATCAGTATCATCGACTATGCAAACAGGTAAACAAAAATATAGTTATCAAGGTTGGATATTAAATAAGTACAATGAGGGTAGATACCAGATTTAAATAATTAGCTAAATTATGAAGGAGTGAACACGGATAATACGGGACAGTTTCGTTGTGTAGGTGTTGGGGTCGTCTTCCAATTTTTTATTATGGATACGGCTGAATATAATATCTTACACGAAGCGACTGCCATCAGACGGGGTCCGCAACCCAATTACTACTACAATACCGACATCCGGAGATAACAGTTGTTAGACTTTCAGGTCTACTTTCATACCTATAACTAAAAAGTGTTATAGAAATAACTGAAAACCTCTTAAGGGGTCATTTTACTCATCATCAACAACTTTTAATAGTAAAAGTTGTTCATACTGATGAGTAGTTGAGTACTGTGTTTTGGGGCCATCCCAAAAAAATCTGTTCCCTACATTTTGTCGATTTATGTGAATACAAATGTTAAAAATGTAAAGGGTAGGTACTCGACAAAAATACTCTTTCCGAGATGGGGGAGTTTAAAAATATTTGTGCCGAATGCTCGCTGTGAGAACGCTGTATTAATCTAACGACATTATATTAGTTTTGACTTACTTCATATAAAAAGCAACCCACCTGAATAACCCAATATATATATGTATATAGCCCGACCTACACAATCTACTTACGATCTAAATATCTTGCACTTTTTCTCTCACGTAGATGTGTGTAACATTTATCGCAAGCGAGGGTAGATATAAAACTGACATAAACCCACCGGCTCCTCACCCTCCACTCTAATATTATAATATTTTATAGCTTTCAAGTTTTTTGCCATCTTTGTCAATGTATTTTCGTATAATATTACCTTATATTAGGACTTTTATTTTCTAAATAAATTGTATTAGTGTGACTGGTGAGAGGACAACATCGACCATACAGCCCAATAGACGCCTAATGTTGAACATAATGTGTACAATAAATTCTGCCACTAGCTGAGGTGGGGTGCTGCAATCTCATTGGCCCTACCAAGGCGGCTATTGGCTAATCACTGACTCGGCAGTTTTGACGGCTCATGTGTTTTCCAGGGACGTGCCAAAGGCATTAGAGGAGCACCGGCGCGGTCCAATGGAGTACCCGGAGCTCCTCTATTTTGTGCAGAGGGTGGCCACCGTGTGGTTTTAGTCGGTAAGAGTCCGACATACCCCTACGCCGTCCCCAGACGGAGGGTATCCATGAGAATTTCCATCCGAAAACACAAAAAAAGTGGTCGATATTTGACGATTTCAAGTGGCGAATAGTGACGACCTACATTAATGACATTTCATAGGTGTATCGCAGACATCGGTCGCCTGTTATGATGCGTCTATGGGCTGTGTGGTCAATGGAGGACAGCCTCTTAACATCGCTGTGTTTTGAGTAATATCTATGTGTAGTTGGTTGATGACTACAATAGCTTCACTATAGATGGTGTTGATTGAATGATTTATAATTCAAAATGTTACGTAATAGGAGAGGCAAAAACTTACAGACTCCGTTGTCTTGGTCACGTGGAGAGAATGGGAGAAGATCGAGATGCGAAGAGAGCCTATCTGTGTCGACCGAAAAAGTGACGCCCAGTTGGTCGCCCCAGATATCGCCGGATCGATGCGGTGCAAGGCGATCTTCTGGAGATTCGAGCCAGTGATTGGAGAGATACTGCCAAACCACGCGGCAAGTTGCGTTCTCTCGTTTCGGAGGCCAAGACACATTTTGGGTCGCTGAGCCAACGGAGTAAGTAAGTAGTATAACTCTAAGCAAATAGCCTAAGTCTGCGGTTTCACCCACGTATAATTCGGTTCAGCGGCGGCTCTAACCCATGTAACGCCAGGGTGCAATCAATATACTGGCGCCCTTTAGTAGACCCGCGATCAAAATGGAATACTTATCTAGAGTTATATTTTCCGCATTGATCGGAAAATTGGGTGCAAATGGTGTACCCAACTGCCACTGGCAGCGTCGGCCTTAACATGGAATTTGAGAGCGCTGCGAGTGACGTAGGCTCTTTGGAGGCGTCGTGAGCGCCAGCGTTCAGCACCTCCTAAGACCCTGCGCCCGTGTGTGTCGCACACCCTGCTCCATAGGTAAAGCCGGCACTGATTCGGCTTATCACAGACGTTATCACGCATCCCTTGGGAGCTGCTTATCTTCCAGGAATAAAAAGTATCCTATATGTTAATCCGAGTTATGGTCTACCTGTGTGCCAAATTTCATCCAAATCCATTTAGCCGTTTTAGCGTGATTAAAGGACAAACAAAAAAATAAGCAAAAAAACATAGGTAAATCCTTACCTTATAGTAATAAGACATAGAGTGATAGTTTCATTTAAATTTCCACATAAGGTGCATGTAGTATCCAAGTGGCGCTCCTATCTAAAAAATATATTACTCGCTGAACACATCATTTATCGAAAACTCGTTTTTAACAATTGAAGTAGGTATAGCTACGGTCGACCGCACGTCAGTGGTAACACTTTGACATTGACAGCATCTTTATTTCGTAAGTACTAAGGGCGGTTTTCGAACTGTCATGCAGTCGACTGTACTGTAGTTTAATCAGAAACTATTAACTCTGTAAATTATAGTTCGCTATAGTTAAAAAGTGCCAAAAGTGGCCGTTTTTCCCACTTTTTCTATCTACAATTACAGCGAACTAAAACTACAGTACCTGTACTTCAATTGTTAAGATCGAATTTTCGATAAACGATATATTCAGCGAGTAATATTTAATTTACTGATGGGGGTGCCACTTGGCTGCTGTTAGGGGCATGAAAACAAATAAGTTGAAGCACCAAAGTGCCCGTAAGCGGCACGTAAAATGTTCGCGGAGCCATTTCTGGCTCCAATACAGTTGCTTCAAATTGTGCGCGCTGACTTGGTCTCTATGTGTAGTTATTCTAAGATGTATTATTTTATAATACTGGCTGGCTAGCTAATTAGCTGATGACTAGCTGACTAGCTGACGGCCACGAATTCTCTTCCGTGGTATGTCGACAAAAAGTATCATAAAAATGTTAATCCAGGACATAGTCTCTCGTGTGCCAAATTAATCAAATCCGTTTAGCCGTTTGAACTTAGGTAATTGCAAGCAAACAAACATCTATACTTTCGCATTTATAATATTAGTAGGATTTTCAGGTAATCTTAATACTTTTACACCAAAAAGACTAGACAGTGCTTGACAGCCGTAAGAAATATTCAAAAACGAAAAGCCACAGCTTGTGAAACATCCACGTTATTAACCTTTGCCAATATCTGAATTGGGTGGGTCCTAAAGTAATAAAGCGGTAGATTATTGGTAGATCAAGATTCATTACAATCAACCTTTTTTGCCAATCTCGGTTAATAACTGAGGATTTTCTGACATAAAACTTCAAATACGCTTTGTTATCCCGGATTATACGGGCGACAAATTGAAGGACGTGCTGGCTCTATAGATGAAGAATGAGAACAGCAGACATCAGTAAAATGTATGTTTACCTACAAAAAAAAAGATTTACCTTTTTTCATTAACTCTTTCTTTCATACACTAAATTATGAAGAAAGGTTTTTTTTAGACTAATACTGAGCCATTTGCAAACTTCTTTCACTTTATAATAGCAAACGCATGGTCATTATTGTCCTACTGCTTGGCACGGGCCTCTTCTCAGAATGAGAAGCTACCACGCTAGTCTGGTGCGGGTTGCTGGTACACACTTTGTTGTTGGTCTAGTGGTGAGGTCCTGGGTTTAAATCCTGGGTCGGACTAAAAGTGTTGTTGGGATTTTTCTGTCAAGATAAATTTCTCAGTAGCAGCCCGGAGTCAGGAAGTTAGTGGTACTTACACCCTCGTGCCTCAGAGAGCACGTAAAGCCGTCGGTCCTACGCCTGATCTCTCTCCAGTCGTGTCGGATTGCCGTCCCATCGGATTATGAGAGTGAGGGAATAGAGCACAGAAATAGATAGAGATAGAATGGTTGTAATCGCAATTTTACATGCGATTCATACGTGGCAACTTTTGAACAAACTACGCCTTACATATTGACGTCATTAATTTTTAAAAATTAACTTTAATCAAATGTACTTTATTTCTGCAGTTAGAAACAGCACACTAAGGCATTTTTGTGGGTTTTTGTTACAGTATTTACAGAAACAAGTCATAAGGAGTACTGAGAAAGGCTTTGAAATGCCCTGCACAATGGTGCAGAGTGTTGGCACGCGCGCCCTGCCCACTTTTTCATTCTATCTATTTCTATGGAGTAGAGAGTGCACCTGTGTTTGCGCACAAATTTGTGTACTATAATATGTCCCGCGCAGATGGTTAGTCTCCGTTGAGATTGACTGCTGTGGCCGAAATTCGGCCGGGAGGATATTACACACACTCTAGAGAACTTTTAGGACCTCTCTTAGAAGCACAGGTATCCTCACAATAAATTCTAGTGATATCCTAGCGGTTGAACGCTTGCCTTCCGTGCAAGAGGGTCTGAGTTCGAACCCGGCCCGTACGCAATCTAAAGATTATCACTTGCATTCACGGTGAAGGAAAAAATCGTGAGGAAACCTGCACACCTTCGAGTACTCCATAAAGTTTTTGATGGTGTGTGGAGTTCGTCAACCAGTAGTAGGCTAGCGTGGTGGTCTAAGGCATGTAACCTTCTCATTCTGAGAAGAAATCTATGCCCAGCAGTGGAACAGAGTAATTATTATTATTATTCATTAATTTCGAGTGACCATGACTCATATGGTTCGTAACATTATTTACTTCAAAACTATGTTACTAATATTAAAATACAATAATAAATAAATAATGAATATTTTTGGTACATTTTACACACCACCATCAAGTCCCAATTTGGGACTAGATGGTGCCCATAGGTGGACCCATAGTACATGTACATGGGACTCCCAAACTAAGCAGAGATTGTACTATGGGTATTAGACAGTGGAAAAAATACTCATGTACTTTGTTTTTAAATACATAATTATAATACATAAGAAACACCCAGACCAACACAAATACTTATTATTATGGAATCCAATTAAAATTCAATTTAAAACCACAAATTAATAATAATATTTTTGCATCACCACTTCAACCAAATTCGTGAGCATCCAGTTACTTATCAAAATAAAGAAAATAACTTTATTTTTATAAATAATTGGATTTTAATTTTTTTTTACTTTTGGCTTGAAAGTTTATCTTAAGAGTGCCACTGACGATGAATCCAACAGTCGGAATGGCGTGGCCGCATTCCAAAATCTGTCCGTGAATGTTGAAAACGTATGTTATTTTTAGAACAAGTCAAGCTTTTTTGGATGTAGTAATTAAAACGACTACCGGACGGACACATCGTCAGTGCCCACCTTTACAATTAATATCGTCAGTTCAACATCCATGCTAACATAAAAATCCAAAGAATAAATATCCAATACCATCCAATAAGGATCGCCAGAGCTTCCCATCAAATGAGTAGCTTATTGCTTAGCTCTCCGTCTATACAAGGGTGGAGGTCAAGAAACGCTATATTCTCTCACAATAAAAGTGTAAACGCTTCTACATCGCAATGTATGCTTTGGATGCAATGGAAAAAAGCTTATCTAGGTACCTAGAGCTACGTTTTCCTTTTGGTGGTACTACTTGTTCCATTGATTATATTGATATACAGTGTGAAATTGGAGGTGGGGTAGTAAGGGCCTAACCTTAGTCATTATAGCTGTAAAAAAACTTCATCATCGTTTCAGCCGAAAGATGTCCACTGCTGGACATAGGCCTGTCTCAAAAGGAGGGGATATGTCATAATCGCCACGCTTGGCAGGCGGGTTGGCGATCGCAGTTGGTTGGTTAAATACTCGGAGAACGCTGCTGCCCATCTTCTGGTGAATCCCTTAGTCGCTTTTTACGACACCCATGAGAAGAGATAGGATGGTGCAATTCTTTATGTCCGGCACCACACGGAACTTACCTAAAATAATTATTATTCTTTATTGCGAAGGTCGCGGGAATCCGCTGGATGCGGAAGGTGCAGGACCGGTCGTTGTGGCGATACTTGGGGGAGGCCTATGTCCAGCAGTGGACGTCTTTCGGCTGAAATGATAATGATGATTGTACACACAAATATACATTTATATTACAGTAGGAAAGTTTATGTACATCGGCGAGCTTAACTCAGAAATAAGTTTTCTAACAGCAAACCTTAAATAAATAATGTTCATAAATCAAATATTCCACGTAAACTGAACGTGAAGATATCTTTCAGCTTCTGCTTATTATTTTCAGTAATTTGCTAGACGTCATTTATTTCCGATATACAAGGTGTAATTGAAATAACTTAAAATCTCTTGTACTCATCATGAACAACTTTTACTATGGGACCAAACCAGATATCGCGAAAAAATTGAAAACACACTGGCGGAATGCCCAGTTTGGGCCACGCAGTGCCGTTACCATATCACTGCAGTAGGCGGCAGCGATCTCTCACTTCCGGCCGTTGTTTTGGCTATGGTCGGGAGCGAGAACGCTTGGGAGGGCGTCGTCTCGATGCTTGCTAAGGAGGCGGCGGAGAGGGTTCGAGAGGCAACGACCTCTCTCCCCATCCGCAGGAGATGGACCGGGCGTCGCAGGAGGGCGAACGCCAACCTCCAGCCACCCTAGGAGGGGGCCTGCGGGTGGTGGACTCGGGGTAGCCCGCCCGATCAGTCAAGGCCCGTGATGGTGGCGCGTCGTGTTCCACGCGCGTCAGTCTAGAGAACGGTGCGGCCGATGATGCCGCACGGGGAGAAGGGGCTTGCCTACTAGTGGGGAGCCGGGACCTGCTGGGGATGGTTGGACGACTATAAGTTTCCCACGCCCCCGGTCAATGGTTGGAAGAGGAACACCGTGGTGGTTTTAGTCGGTAAGAGTCCGACACTGGCTCCGCCTTCCCCGGGCGGAGTGCGTCCATGAGGATTTCCCCAAGAAAATAAAATAAAATAAGATGTTCGTCCTTCTAAGAAGAGGCGTCGTCCTAGAAAATAATCACATGGAATGAAACTACAGAAAAAGAACACGCGAAGTATTACATACAAACATTTATGTAAAGAAGTAAAAAACAAAAAAATACTAGTTTTTGCCCGCGACTAGGCTATTTACGCACTATTGCTGTGAAGCCCCGATGAACCTAAGTCTGATTGACCGTTTTCACGTAAAAAAACCTTACAAAGTTCGTAAGGTTTTTTTACGTGAAAACGGTCAATAGTAGTAGTAATAAGTATATGAAACTTTTTGACAAAAAAATTAACCGACGAAGACAGAAATAGAAAAGCGAAAAATAAAATAAAGCTTTTTAGTCTTAATAACTAATCTCCTAACTAAAGTAATGTAAATAACTAATTATGAGTCGGCGCCAAATAAACAATCAACGTAGATCATTAAATTACTTTAAAGAAATAATAAAAACAAAATAACATCAAATACGACGTGAAATGTTCAACAAAATGAATAATACACATAATTGTTTTAATTATTAATTTGTGACTTTATTACTATTATTGCTTTTAAATGTGACATTTATTTATTTATTACCTTGTTTGTTTTTGTTGTATATGGGTGTAATTTTCCTGAATAAAGATGATTTTAATTTAATTTAATTTAATAAACTAGTACAAAAGAGTAAGTTGGTTACTTCAAGTTACTTCAAGTTACTTTCGCGTCATAATTGGAACACTTTCTGTACACACACAACGGCATTCTAGTTTTTGTTTGTCACCGGTCACTCTCGGCACTTTACGACGCAGATTAATAGAAACATATCCCAATTAGTTTTCGAGTCTTCAGATTGCGACAGCAAGTAACATATTTGAACTCTGTACTTTTAAATGTCATTGTATATAAGGTGTAATATTAATAGCTACAATGACGTGAATGTACTCACCATAACGAACAATTACTTTACAATGGGAGCAACCCTGAAATCACGAAAACAAAACAGCTGTTTCATAAAAATGAGGTAATCGATGTCGCTCGAAATAAGGTATGGAAAAGCTGTTTTGTTTTTGTGATTTCAGGGTTGCTTAGATGTTCCTGTTTGCCGTTTATTTGTGACACTTAGATCATTAATGTCACCAATAAACGGCAATCAGAAACATCTACTGTCAAGAGATTGAGATTTAAAGCGTTGAGATTAGTTTGTAAGTATATTTTGAACGTTTTTAATTACGAGAATTGGCCTTCAGCTAATAATTTTACACTTTATACAACATTAGTTTTGGTTTATTAAATACACAACATGAAAAGGGGTCACAACACTAGATTCCCCGCCTTCCGCATCAGGTCTACTCCTGTCTAGTTGTTTATGTAGGATATATTCTCATTTCAAGAAAAAATCTCTTTTACGATTTATATTTAACAAGGGAGGAGCTAAATATTAAAAGTCGTTGAAAGGCGGTAAAATACTGTGCAAAAAATTTAAATTTCCGTTTTAATTTTTACTTCCTTTTTCAATGTTTCTTCAGTCTCTTTGTTATTTGCGAAGGATAAAAGATTTTATATTTTCAACTTCAGTTGATATTAACACGACAGAAATGAGATTTATCTTAAGTTATACATTAGTTTTGGTTTATACTCAACCTGAAAAGAGGTTACTGTAGTCATCATTATGAACAAATTTTACTATGGGACGAACCCTGAAATCGGCTGTTGCACACATTTCCCTGGGTTATTTCCAGCAGTGGACAGCGATATTCCGAGTTGATTATTTAGTATAATAGACAATTCTAGAAAAACAGGAAGCGGCTTTTCCTGAAAAATCTCAAACATTTGATTTTACCTCTGTACGGGTATTTCTCACTGCATTGGAAACGTTGCACTGTCAGAGGCAAGGCCGTCCAGAAAATTTTGCCGCACATAGTTCAGCTGCAAGCCAACCTCAACATTGTTGGAAACAACTGGACTGGTAATTATCAAAATCTGCCAAGTGCGAGTCAGACTCACGCACTAAAGGTTCCGTGCCATCTCGTATGTCTGTGTTTACCTTATTCTTATTATATGTTGTTTAACTATAAAGTATGCACTACAATCAAACCAACTTGGTGCTTTCATTTATTACCGATTTCAAGATAAAGCAGAAGAAAAAATGTTGAGAAAATGTATTTTTTGAAGTTTCTCCTTTGTTTTAAGACTTGAACTCATGCTAGAAGCCAAATGGTAACACATATTCTGTGAAAATGTTTACTCACTAACTATTACCATTTAAAAGATACAGCCCTGTAACAGACAGACGGACGGATGGTTGGCCTAAGAGTAATAGAGTCCCGTTGGCACCCTTTCGATGCGGAACCGTAAAAGTATTCACCTTACACGACTTTACAACACATCTGTTGTATCAATCAATATCCGTTGTAGAAATATATTGCAAGATATAAGAGATATCTTCGTAAATGTGGCGAACTTGATCTGGATCGTGTGTCGGTATCACAGTGAGTATCAAGTTATCTGAGAGAGAGAGAGAGAGATTTCCTGAATCCTCACAGGCGAAAGGCGAGTTTCCGGATTCTGGAAGCTTATTTATGTTGTTGTGTTTCGGAATAAATACTGCCGTAGCTGGTTAGTCTGACAGTAAACAACAAATGGAACGAACGGATGGCCGATGGGGCAGTAAAGTTCTGGAGTGGCGACCGCGTACTGGAAGGCGCAGCGTGGGTAGGCCCCCCACAAGGTGGACCGTCGACCTGGTGAAGGTCGCGGGAATCCGCTGGATGCGGAAAGCACAGGACCGGTCGTTGTGGCGATGTTTGGGGGAGGCCTATGTCCAGCAGTGGACGTCTTTCGGCTGAAATGATGATGATGAAACAACAAATAAAACTTTTTAACAAAAATTAAAACCGACTTCAAAAACCTTAACTAAAAAGTAAAAAATAATTATTGTATGTATTTTAAAATCTTAACATAAACCAACATTTTGAAGGCGGCGCGTGATTGAGCCTTTGCGTCATGTAAATATAATGTACCGTCGAGCGCATATCTATAGTAAAAAACAGTTTATGTGAACGTACATGAAAATCACGCGCCGCCTTCAAAATGTTGGTTTATGTTAAGATTTTAAAATACATACAATGATTATTTTTTACTTTTTAGTTAAGGTTTTTGAAGTCGGTTTTATTTTTTGTTAAAAAGTTTTTATTTTATACTTTTTAGTTGATAATTGTGAGGGTTGATTCATAAATGTTTATATAACCAATTTGAGAAAATATTTTTATTAACCTTTGCTATCCCACTGCTGGGCAAAGGTCTCGCTCATTTTCTTCCAAACGTCCAATCACTATCGTGAAAAAAAACACGCATATCTGCCAAGAATTCTCAGAAAAACGAACCAATGAGCAGATCATCTAGATAAGCGAAGGTAAAATAAACTGATTTATTGAAGCTGGTTAAAAAACTACTCAACCTAAGTTGATAAAATTTATATGGGACCACCGCGCGGGCTTGCTCTACCAAATAAAAAAACAACCACATAAATCGGCCCACAAATCTCGGAGAAATCGGTGTACATACATGAAAAAAAAAAAAAAAAAAAAAAAAAAAAAACCGCCGAATACATAACCTCCTCCTTTTTTTTAAGTCGGTTAAAAACTAGTTAGCACAGCAGTAGTTTATAGGTAGCTTACGAAATACAGGCGCTGTCAATGTCAAATTGTTAATATAACGTGTGGTCGACCGTACTACCTATTTTCCGAGAATGACAGTAGGGGAGGAAGAATGATTGAGTATATTGGAAGCCCACGAAAGTGAAAATATAGCGCTCTAAATTCTCTTCTCTCCGAACTATGCGCGGACGAAGCCGCTGGCAAGGGCTAATCTCCAGAACATTCAAGTTTCACCCTTCATTGCCGTCTTTCTTACAATTTACTTGAAGAAAACAATTTCCCGCACAAATAAATAAGAAAAAGTAAAACATTTAATAAGGAACATACAGAATAAAATCTCTTTTAATAAACAGCAACATTTTCCAAGAATGAAGCTTACAAGAAGGCATAAGCTACATAATCCTATTTGGATTTATAAGTTAATAAATGAGGACCTGGTATAAAGAAAGTTATTGGCAATACCCAGAACAGGTGGATTTGGACATGAAACATAAAATATATAAAAAGTTTTTTGGGCTTACACGATATTTTTCCCGAGCTTGGTTATACAGGTATAAAATCATAGAAATTATGGAGGGAGAAGTTTTTTCAATTACAGTACAAGTGTTTTATTTATTGTTTGTATTGTGTTAGTTTGTACTTATTGTTGACTTTAATACGACTATGCACTGCAATAAACTGAGACAGAGACCTTCTATCCATATAAGAAAATGGAAACCTAGTTTACATGTATCAAGTGTTTAAACTCTTAACCTGGCCAGGTAAAGAGTTCTCTAAACCGACTAGCTTGCATGACGAGGTTAATGGACGTAGATGAAGCGAAAGAGGTGTGTCAGGATTGTAGCAGGTGGAAATCCATAGTCTCTGCCTACCCCAATGGGAAACAGCGCGATAATATGTATGTATGTATGCATGTGTGTGATTTAATTTATTTAAGATAATTTTAAGTTAAATAATGCGTGTAAACAAGTTTGTAATTAATTAGATATGTAATTGATTTTGTG
This sequence comes from Asteroscopus sphinx, assembly GCA_949699075.1. NCBI lineage: Eukaryota > Metazoa > Arthropoda > Insecta > Lepidoptera > Noctuidae > Asteroscopus > Asteroscopus sphinx. The sequence continues at coordinate 13,707,602 of OX453025.1, read as the reverse complement.
ACCAAGTGAAATAAATATAAATTGTGGAAAGAAAAATGAACGAGCTTTTAGCCACTAAGCTACCGTGGACACTGCATTGTCCACGGTAGCTTAGTGGCTAAAAGCACTGGCATACTGAGCCAGGAGTCGCAGGTTCGAATCCTGCTTGGGAGCGATTTCACAATCTTTCCACAATTTTATATCTTTAGATTTCGCTTCGCATGCGTAAATGCGTTCAAAATTATAAAATAATTAGTAAGGGTAGGCACATCTATACGACTTTGAATTAACTGCAAAATTAGTCGAGTCGGTTAAGAACACTGTTTATTAATAAGATGTCGCTGACGTCACCCAAAGACGTAGTAAGTGGAAGTTAAATTTGATACCACGAGCAGTGTTCACGGTAGCTTAGTGGCTAAAAGCACTGGCGTACTGAACCAGGAGTCACAGGTTTGACTCCTGCTCGTGAGCGTTTTTTCTTTCCACAATTTATATCTTAGGATTTCGCTTCGCATGCGAAAAGGCGTTAAAAATAATAAAATAAGTGAAAAATAATTCAATATTTATATTATTAATAAAAAAACTACTAGTGACTCTTAGTAGTGACTCTAAAACTGATTGAGCAATCTGTATAATTTGCCATTCAAAAGAAAAAGATAACTGAAATCAATATCCGTAGTTACCGCGAAATAACAGTCAGAACACGATTAAGTAATAAAAAGAAATGAGGCTTAATTCTACAGCCCGCAGGAAAACTACCTCATCGTTCGAAAAAAACAACGCCATTTTCTTTTCTATTACCAGTTTTTATAGAATCAGGCCTGTGACAGACAGACGGCCGGACGGACAGACAGCGGAGCGAAAGTATATAGGGTCCCGTTTGGCACCCTTTGGGTACGGAACCCTAAAAAGGGTGCAGGGAGAGCATAGTATTGTACCTAAGCGTATTATAGCAAGACTTAGGTAATAAAGAAGTGTTCTCAATGCAGTAGATTAAAAATCCTTTGATGAAATTACACAGTACAGTCGACCGCACGTCATGTCAGTAATAGTTTGACATTAACAGCGTCTTTATTTCGTCTTTCGTCAGCGACTTTACTTACCTAATCGTTTTTTTTTTTCAGTAGTCAACAAGAATTGACATACAACACTATCGCATTTTGCTTTACAAATTGTAGACGCATTAATACCGAATACGCTTCCATATTTACACCGAAATTAAGATATAAATCATCACGTATATAATCTGTGTTTGGTGTTGATGGAACTTGACCTTGCGCCGCCGGAAGTGACAAGCGTCCATTATCTTTACGACGTGACGCCATAACTACCTGCCACCTTTTTATTAGCGCGATTGAATGCTATTAGATAATTAATATTTTGGTTTGGTACGTGGAAATTGGTTGTTGATATCCAAGTAGATAATGGTATATATTATTGTTTGGTAGGTCCGTGTAGTGCCGGACTTAAAGAATAGCACCACCCTTATCTCTTCTCATGGGTGTCGTAAAAGGCGACTAAGGGATTCACCAGAGGATGGGCAGCAGCGTTCTCTGAGTATTTAACCAACCAACTGCGATCGCCAACCCGCCTGCCAAGCGTGGCGATTATGGCATATCCCCCCCTTAATTGGGGGAGGCCTATGTCCAGTAGTGGACGTCTTTCGGCTGTAATGATGATGATGATGATTGTTTGGTAAGTAGTACCTATATGGCAGTAGATGGAAGATTTTCAAGGTCCTGAAAATGTTTATAAGATGCTTTAAAAAAACCTAAAGCTTAGGTAGTTACGGTAGGTCCTAATTGGAAAATTTTGAAAATGTTCTAATATTGAATTTAATTTTCCTCTAAGTTTCGTTAATTAGTCAGTTAAATAAATTAAGTACAAGATATATATACAACGTGTATCAGAAATGCGTGGTCATATTTGAAGAGCTTATTCAGGGGATGCTATCGATCAACTTTTACTATGGAACCAACACTAAAATTGCGGAAAAAAAACAGCTGATCCATTCATTTTGTCGTGTGACATCGATGATTTAATAGGGATCAGCTGATATTTTTTTCGCGATTTCAGGGTCGGTCCCATAGTAAAAGTTGTTCTATGCTATGCCCTGATTAGCTCTTCAAATATGACCACACATTTCTGATACACGTTGCATATTTTAGTATTGCATTTCATTTTCCTCTAAGTTTCGTTAAATAGTAAGTAAAAAAATTTAGTATAAAATAAAGTCTACTGATACTTATTTAAATACAAAAAAGTTAATCATCTATTTTCATTGCTTGAATTACTTCCTGTTGCCCGTAATAAATATTTTTAAACTAGTTGTAGCTTATTTAATTACAAAAACTTAATATCTACTTACCGTTTCTTCTGCTCCTCTCAAAACAGTAACAGTTTTCAACTTCAGAATAATGTATGAATACAATCAACTCACATTCACAACACTACAGAAAACAACAAAATAATTTCGCATAATAAAACTCTTTGCTTCATTTAAATAAACATAGACAAATTATTTTTATTTATTTTTCATTCGGAACACTGGAACCACAACCAAATCATTCTTGATTTAAATTTCCCGCGCGCATACGAGAATATTGGCCAAATAGTAAATAAGGGCGGGAGTAGACTGGCGCGTTTCGCGGCTACCGTTCGACTGCCAACACGGTCCTTGCAAATTTCGCGTGGTATCTGGACGCGTAATATCGCAGGCGCGATGCAGTCGAGATGAAATGAGCAGTGTGCTTCTAATTAGCGCATTTAAACCGTAACTGACGCGCTAATATAAACGGTTTATGTGACTTCGCTCTTTACGGGATCATAGATTTCTGATTGGAAAGATTTATATTAATGAGGAATTAGTTACATAAAGGTAAGCTACTATCTGGTGGATATTTGGATAAGCGAACGAATGAAGGATAAATACACAGAAAGAAAGAAGAAAACTCTCGGTACTTGGAATTTTTTCTTTTAAGTTATGAATAGAAGAATATAATATTTCTTATACCCGGAAAAATCGAAAAATATAAAACGGTTAGACAAAAAGTGAAAATTAAACCAGATTAAGGAAAACAAGACGAGAAAGAAAGCAATTATTTTATTTAACCTATGAATTTGAATTTTAACATGCATGTGTTTGCTTTGTTTTTATTAATACATATCTTACCGAATTTCATAAATAATAGGTAAGCACCGAACATTGCTCAACGAAAAGGTAAGTCAAATTGAAGGACAAACTTAACTTTGCAGTGGAAAAAATAGATAGGTAGTAGAATCTGGTTGTATATTTTTATGTTTCTTTATTATATTATCTGTGTTCTCTGTTTATGATGTGCTGTATACGGTCAAATTTTTCTTTTTACTTTCTTCCTGACAAATGTTATCCCATGCATTGGTCTACATCACGGTCGATGCTACAACTGCAAAATAAATTTAAGTTTGTAATCACAAAAAATATATTTTTTATATGATATAACTACAAAATAACGATTTCCGATAGTTTCCTTCATTTATGCTGTGAGAGCTTGCTTCTTGCCTTTCATAATTCCAGGTCAACGGAAAATAACCTATAGATTTTGATGAGTGATTTTACGAGTATCAAAATATGTGACAAACGAGCAAACGACCGTATCGGTATCCTTTGCTTGCGTTTACAACTTAGAAGCTTGTTTTTTTTTACTCCAAGGGACCGTAGACCTTATTATTTATTTCAACTTCACACCTTTACCTGTTCCTGATAAAAAAAACATCTTGATAGCCATCTATGCATATCATATATATCATTATCATTATCATATATATCATATGATCTGTCCATACAGACCGACACAAAGTGATCCTATAAGGCTTCCGTTTTTTTCTCTTGAGGTACAGAACCCCAAAAATTATATTAAAAACCTGTGTGACTAAGACCGGTGTGGAAAAAGCAGTGGGAAGTTATAGGCTGATTATGTTATGCTATATGTACATAGAATTATAACATCTATGGCTATGTAATATAAATAAGTACAAATTAAAAATGTCTACATTTAAATATCAAACTTTTAGAAGGCTATGCTTTGGTAAAAATTTAGTTTTATCACTATAAATGTTTGACGATCATTATCATCATCATTTCATTCGAAAGACGTCCACTGCCGGACATAGGCCTCCCCCAAAAGAAAGAGATATGCCGTAATCGCCACGCGATTGGAGATCGCAGTTGGTTGAATAAATACTCAGAAAACGCTGCTGCCCATCATTTTCGGCGGATGGAGTCCCTAACGGGATTCTCCGCCATCCGCCCGGTTAAGCAGTTAGGGTACCTATCTCGGGTACCATCTGCAAGAGTCCATTCGAAAAAAGCTGCCTATCCTCTGGTGAACCCCTTAGTCGCCTTTTACGACACCCACGAGAAGAGATGGGGTGGTGCTATTCTTTGTGTCGGGTACCACACGGAACAACCACGTTTGACGATCGATTAATTACAATAAATAAATGAAAAATAAATGAATATTTTTGGGACATTTTTACACAACACCATCTAGTCCCAAACTAAGCAGAGCTTGTGCTATGGGTACTATACAATGGATATAATACTTATATACTTATTACTTAAATAATATAAGTAAACCAAACAATTTTAGTGTTGTTCAAAGTTGTTAAAAGCAAGAAAGTCTTTTAATTAAAACACGTTGAAAAGTTAAAGGAGACACTTTTGACAGACCGATAGACGTATCATCACGGGTAGTAATCTTAGAACAAAAATTTTCAACGTTATGTCTATGATTCTAGATGGGTTCAATAATAGATTTTGACAGTTACTTCGTCCCCCTCGGCCTTCCCCTTCTGGTCTTTATATTGTTGTTATATACCTATGTGTAGTATACATGTATAATCTCAATTATTGAAGTAATTCGCTTTGTAATTAACTCTTTGTAAAATGGGCAGTCTAAACTATGTACCTATCCCATTTAAAAGTTGAAATATACTATTCAGTTTTCTACGAAGTTTAATATATATAACTAAATAAAAACGTACATTACGAATTACGGTTACGAAATGTTTGTTAACATCTGCCCAACAAACAAGCCTACTACTAGCCACTAGCACATCAAGCCACTGTTTTAAGATCACATCAGGTGAGCAAATAATAATATATTACATTTCAATGTTAAAGTGTAATATTTGACAATGAACTTTTCAATCTGCATGCAGTACACACTACAGAAAACGATTATTTCAGGCTTCTGGGGGCCAAACTAAGCTTAATGAATTGATACACAGGGAAACAAGCCCTTCCCACCAATGGTTCAAATAAAACTAGGAGTTGGGAGATTAATACAATACCGCTTGAATATTATTTGTTTCTTTTTGCAAACATAAGTATACTACATGCTACCGCAAGTTGGAAATCATAAAATATCACTCATAATGCAATACTATAGGGGACACTTCTAAGTACTCCTTGCCTATCTGGCCCTTGTGCCCCTCCCAGAAACAAATCCTGGATCTGCCCTTGGCCACAGAAATAGGATTCCATTTGGACCCATCGGGTGTGGAATCTTAATAATATTAATGCTGTTGTAAAACTATTTTTTATTATTTCAGATACTGAGATGCCACCGCCTACATACAGTTTTGTTGGAAATCATTTGTTAAATGAGGTAAGCAACAGCTTTTTTCATTTTATTTAATGGCATTTATATTTAAAAACAAAATAATATGAATAATAATATTATAAGTTGGCCTCAACAAAGTAAGCTGTGTGTGAATGTCACAATCAACTGAGAAATGTTTGAGCATGACGGTAGGCAGGGTAAAGTTCTAAAGACATTTCTATTAAAAAATGGTTCATCATTATCAGCCCGTTACTGTTCTACTTCTGGGCATGGGCCTCTTCTCAGAAGGATTCAGGCCTGAGTCCACCACGCTGGCCTACTGCGGGTTGGTGGACTAAACACCATCAAGAACTGTATGAAGCACTTTCAAGTGGGTAGGTTTCCTCACGATGTTTTCGTTCACCGTTAAAGTAAAAAGTGACAATCAAATTCTGATTCGCACTTGAATTCGAAAAGCCAGAGGTGTGGGCCGGGTACGAACTCAGATCCCCCTGCAAGGATGGCAAGCATTCAACCACTAGGCTATACTTTAAATTACTAGGTTATAATGTTCATTCCGGGACCCATCTGAAAACCAGTGCTGCAACATTTCAGTGTTGAAGCATATGCTGAGATGGGGGCCTTTTTAGTCTTTTACAGGCATATTATTTTTAATTTTATTGTTGATGTGTAATATTATCTCTCGCCTGTAACAAGATTAAAATAATTATTTTATTTCTTTCTTTCATTTTGTTTGATTTATGTAAATGCAATGATAACTTTGTAGATATTAATGTAAAACCATGTAGTTAAAAGCCTTCATTTTCCTTGCAGGTAATGTACAATCAAATAACAGTCCCTTCAACACTGAAGACGATGACTCCTGTGGCTAGGAAGATCCTGTGGATGCAAATCAAACAAGAAAATGTAGAATTTTATTCTGATTAGAAATAACTGAAAAAAAACATAATGTTTATAGGAGAAAATTGAAAAATAAACAGATTTATGTAAAAGTAATGGTTTTTATTTTACTTTCACTATAAAAAATAAAATATTAGCAATGCATGTATAGGTACCTACCTACGCATGAATAAGAGGCAAAAGCCTTGTATCCAAGGCCGAAATTTAAAAACTTTTTGCTTGGTTGGAAATTGAAAAAAATGTATTATCTGTGCTTGTCATTTTCTATTATTGAGGCTACTCTTTGGTTCCCTATCGACCAAATTTCTTGTTCGGAGATTGTCGTCTGATGCGTAGCATCTGTACTTGGTCTGTGCGTATCATCTACCGTACAAAAACACAAGATTCGTTTTTTCTATTCCACTAAGAACGAAATCCTAAAAAGGTACCTATTAGTAGGGAATGACTATTTATTAAGACAGGCCCCGATACTTTTTCCTACCAATCTAACTTACTACTACCAATCTAACTTAAACTGAACCGTATTTTGTGGTTGAACTAGTTTGTGGTAAAAGCTTAACACAATAACTTTTACTTAGGTAAGTATTTATTTTAGGAACCACTTTAGGTGGGCTTTTTAGTGTTACCAACTAAAGTTTATATTTGATAATGTAAACAGATGTGTGTACTAATCCTTATATCTTATCCTTTCCCACTGAGGTAGTATGTACTACGTACTAGAGTAGACATTACGAACAAAAAATATCGCGCAACTTGCTGGCCGCGGGGCACGCGCGCGGCGGGCGTTGCTAAGCGAGTGAGAGTGCAGGAGCTCTAAAACGTGCTACAAACATCTTGTTCGAGGTGTCTTGTTTGTGTGTGTCTGTTGTCATCTAGACAAGGAAACAGAAGATTTTTTCGATTTGCGAAGGATGAAATAAGGTAAGCCACAATAAAACCTTTATAGGTAGAACTACAGAACAGCGAGCATTTAATTTTACAATTAAACGATTTAATTTGCTTGTAATAATAATAATATAATCTTTATTTCGGATCAAATTAGGTATCCATATTTTGTTAGTAACATAAAAGCTGCTTGAAAGCAGATTCCTTTGAGTACTTATTTATTGTATTTTATTAAAGGTAGGTAGGTATCTACTTACCGCGAGAGTTTAATTTTACAACTATAGTGAGAGATTGTTTACTGTAAAATTACGTACTTATGATAAGAGAGGAATGAATTATTATAAATTGTAATGCTTGCAGATTTCATTTTATTGCTAAGCTTCGTTAATATATCATATACATCATACAATACATAGATAATTCGATAGGTATCATTACCAACCGCTCATGCTCTCAAGTGCCTCGGCTCGGGTCCGGGACGTAGGGCCCAAATGTCGGCCCCTTAAAGTAAAACCCAACTTCCAGACCTTACCACACCTACACCTTGAACATAACCACAGTTTTTGACCGAAATGTACAGACTCATTGGCCAAAATACATACTCATACGCAATTACACTAAATTACGTTGGTATTGGCATCATAAACGTGAACCTACATGGAATTTAAACCTAGCTATCAGCATAACCGTATCAAGGGGCCGAGTTTAGGTGGGGGCTGACATTATGGCACTTTATCCTACGCATGAGATAACATTGTAGCTGCGTCACATATTTGTGTCATTAAATAAAATGAATCTCGACTTCCCAATATTTTAATAATCTTATAAATAATAATTCAGTTCACTATAAGTGACGTTATGATAAACGCGTACCTTAGTAGTTAAGTGAAATATGAAAGATGTTTACTTAATAAAACTTTTTAACAAAAAATTGAACCGACGAAAACAGAAACTGAAAAGCGAAAAATAACTAATTATGAGTCGGCGCCAAACGAACTTTTAACAAGCAAAGTGCATGTAAGTTGGAAGTGGCCGAGCGGAGAACGCATTTTTGGAAATTTATTGTTTATCGTTGAAAATCTCACGTTGTATTTGATGTGACGTTGTTTTTATTATTTATTTAAAGTAATTTAATGATCTTCGTTGATTGGTTGTTTGGCGCCGACTCATAATTAGTTATTTTTCGCTTTTCAGTTTCTGTTTTCGTCGATTCAATTTTTTGTTAAAAAGTTTTATTTTTCATTTTTTTGAGGTTAAACTCTAAATCCAGGTCTCCATTATGTCGTAGTGTCTAGAACTATATTTATGTATGTCAAGTTTCAACAGAATCGGTTAACAGGTAAGAATTCAGTGGGTGAACAAACACTCATCCCCTGTTTTACTACCCTTAGGGGTGGATTTTGATTTTGAAATTCAAATGGGACCAACTTCGAGATATACCCTATCCATTAAAAAAAAGAATCATCAAAATCGGACTACTCTGTAAAAAGTTATGCGTGGTCATACATAAAAAAAAAAAAAAATATATATATATATACGCGTCGAATTGAGAACCTCCTCCTTTTTTTCGTCGGTTAAAAAAGAATCATGGCGAATTTTATACAAAAAATAAAGATTTTTGGAGAAGTTGGAATAGTTTTAATATTGATCCTTGGTATAGAATAACTTTCGGCGTTGAAAATATTTTTAGAACTCAAATTGAGATTTTAATAAGCTTCAGTAATGTGATTCAGTAGTACGAGGTCTTTAAGTAACAATTTACAATAAATAAAACTATCAATTTACTGCAGCTAATTAAAAATACTAAATTATTTTCTTCGCCGCCCGTACAAAGTCACTGCGTTCGTGCGCAAGAATAACTTTCGCTACACAAGCTAACGCCATCTCTGAGAACTACTGAGAAGCGTTTAGAACGCAGTCGGCATTTCGAGCGGCAAGCAACCCTATTCATTCATGTGTGTGCGTGTTTGTATAAGACATAAGCTTGCGTATGTAGGCGGTGCTAGCATTCCTATTGTATTGAGTGGCCGGGGTGTGCCCATAGTAAGACAAAAAACTGCGATTACTCAACTAATCTCATGTGACGGTAGTCATTGTCGTAGTGTCACAAATAAAATAACAATATATATCTGGTGTGTTAAAATTCTGTCGAAATTATAGTGGGTTTAGGAAAAAACGAAGTGTTTCAATCTTTTCTTAGCGAGAATTCATCCGCCATTTTTTATTCATCCAAGGTTGTACCTATAACGTCCGCGTTCTTCGATCGTGTAAATCGCTTTACCTAGCTGCTGGTACTTTAAGTGTAGCGACACATCTGCCGAGAGTACCGTCGCCGACACTTCAGTGGCTGGACTATAGGCGTGGCGTGTTGTTCAGCGCGCTACGTGACGGAGAATTACGTGGCGTCGTCGTCGGTCGGTGTCGTCACTTAAAGGACGCGCCTAACTTTCGGTCGCGTAACGTATCGCGTGATGTGTCGCTTGCTATGCAAAATACATTAAATGCGTTCTCGCGGAAATAGACGCTCGACGAAAGGTACTACGCCGAACGCGACGTAATTTTGGATGATGTGTCATAGCCATAGGTTACTTAAAATATACTGCGAGCGTATTGAGCCGAACGTTCCGCGACGCTACTCTCGGCAGGTGTGTCGCTACACTAAGATTGCCACTAACTATTCTATATCCAAATCTGAAATACGCATTTAATCACCAGTGCCAATAATAACAATTACTGAAATAATCAGTGGCATGACGTCACTAGCTTACTGCTCGTCCCATTTATTGATATTTGAATTCCGAATCAGATTTTACGAAATACGCATCGATTGTGTGACGAGTTCGATGTTGAAAGTATGTCAACTTTTTTAGGCTTTAAATATCAAGGTACTTGTAAAATATTGAACTAAGTTTACGGGACTTGTCGCGCACAATTAAATCAAAATATAACAAGCATTTTGACTAACCTCGACGTTTCGGTCAAGTTGCATTGGCCGTGGTCACGAGCAGACTCAATAATAATATGAGTGAAATTCGCGAAAGTTTAAAAACTTCTACTTGTAAAATGTGGTTAAATCAAGAAAAACGTTTAGGAGTAGATTTTAAATCTGAAGTTTTAATCTTTATGTGGGTTTTTTTTTTCTAATTTAAGCTTTCATTAACAAGTTTTGAAACAAAGCTCTTTAGCGACGTTCCGCGCTCTGCCGCCAAAGATTAAACTGAGAAAAAACGTCTCTGTTAATTCGTGCGCGCGTTCTTACCTCTTGCAAATACGAAGTAGCTTCACTTCTGTCTGGGGAAAGCTACCCCCTAGGATGATAATTAAAGGCGATAGGAATAATAAAATAACTTATCCAGGTACCGGTGTATTAATAATAAAATAATATGGTAAAAATACTCCTCTACCACTTTTCATTACGACGCGGCGGCGGCGGCAGTCTTAATGAAGTTATTCAATATCTATAATTGAATCTTTGATTTTCTCACATTACCATTACGTTTTTGATAAATATTTCAGTACTTAATGTTAATTACAGGCGTGATGTTATGTTATCATTCATCATTTCAGCCGAAAGACGTCCACTACTGGACATAGGCCTCCCCCAATTAAGGGGGGATATGCCATATTCAATTAAGGGGGGATATGTTATGTTATTTTATGTTATGTTGTTAATGTTAATTTATGCTATGCAGACTGGCACAAGATAGAAACGACTTTCGTGCGGTGGTTGCTGACAACCGATGAGTATATGTCACAGGATGAAGAAGAATTTAATTCATTTCAATACTATACAAGCCTTTGTCCGTGGCTTCACCTGCGTATAATTAAACTTATCACAGTTAGATGTTATCACGCATCCCTCGGAAACTGTATCGTCCTGGGATGAAAAAGAAGCCTTTATGTTAATTTTGGTTATGGTCTATCTGTGTTCTAACTTTTATCCAAATCCGTCCAGCCGTTACAGCGTGATTTAAGGACAAACAAACACATAACATAACATCACGCCTGTATTTCCCCGAAGGGGTAGGCAGAGTTGTATAGTTCACCCACATTTCGCCAGTTATGTTATAGTCCCATGTAAAAGGGGGCGAGCCTATTGCCATTAACCGGGCACAAATCCATACTCCGGGCTGCTACTGGGAATTTCCTAATGAAAAAACCCAATAATACTTTGCCCGACCCGGGATTCGAACCCAGGACCCCACGCTCAGCAGTCGCGCTTGCGACCACTAGACCAACGAGGCAGTCGAGGACAAACAAACAATGAAATAAACAGACATCCATACTTTCATATTTATAATATTATTTATCTACACTCATATCGTAAAATTCGAATTATGAACTCGAAAGTAATGTCATAATGACATACTTTACCCACATGCACCTGTAATGAATTTAAAAATAGTAGTTTATGAAACTGTTGCATAATAGGGGTTATTAAAACACGAGTGTGAGTTTAAAAACCGAGCCGTAGGCGAGGTTTTTAATAGTATCACACGTGTGTTTTAATACCTAATTATGTCAGTTTCATACACTATTTTATCTACACTCATACAATTTTAAATAAAATACCAAAGTCAAAATCTTAGTAACATTGTCGTTGTTTTTCTTGATTTCTCTGGTAAAAGATTGTTCGTCATTTACGTTGCTGCATCCAGAAATTCAGGCGGGGTCATATTCTCCTCAGTTCAGTATCACTGCTGTAGTCAGATATTTTTGCCCAGAATAAAACTTTCGACATACAAAACCATAATAATAACGTAAACAATAACAATAAATTTACAAGTAACGATGTCCAAATCCAGTAGGCCAGGCGCGCGGCCGCGCACGCGCGCTGGTGCGCGCCTACACAGATAATAAAATATAGTCTGGCGACAACATTATAATCGGAACTAATTTTCTATCCTTGTCAGGATTCCGTCAATCTCTGTTTTATCATACAAAAAATATGCCTGTAAACACTTAAATATAATTAAAAGCAATATGACAATCAAAAACTCTGCCAAAAACGCGATTTTAAACGATAAAAATTTTCAATGTATGACAAGTGGCGCCACCCTGAATTTTGTGTACTCATTGGTGCCAAACTGTACGACTGCTAAAAAAAAGGTTTGAAAACTCCTTGGTTAGGTCGAAGTGGCATTAAAAACTCCTTAGTTAGGCTGAAGTGTGCGGTTATGGAAAAAAAATTAAATTACCGCATTGTTTTGTTCAGCAAACTGTATCGTAATGAAACTTTTTAAATTCATTACAGGTGCATGTGCGTAAAGTATGTCATTATGACATTACTTTCGAGTTCATAATTCGAATTTTACGATACGAGTGTAGATAAATTTAATTACGATACAGTTTGCTGAACAAAACAATGCTGTAATTTTTTTTTTTTTCCATAACCTTACACTTCAGCCCAACTAAGGAGTTTTTAATGCCAATTCGACCCTACCAAGGAGTTTCCAATCCTTTTTTTTAGCAGTCGTACAGTTTGGCACCAAAGAGTACACAAAATTCAGGGTGGCGCTACTAGTAATACATTAAAAAAATTTAACGTTTAAAATCGCGTTTTTGGCAGAACTTTGGATTGTCATATTGCTTTTAATTATATTTAAGTGTTTGCAGGCATATGTTTTGTATGATAAAACAGAGATTGATGGAATCCTGACAAGGATAGAAAATTAGTTCCGATTATAATGTTTTCGCACTTTTCGCCAGACTATATTTTATTATCTGTGTTGACGAGCGCTAGGGCGCGTGCGCGGCCGCGCGCTATGGCCTACTGGATTTGGTCGTCATAGCTTGTAAATTTATTGTAATTGTTTACGTTATTATTATGGTTTTGTATGTCGAAAGTTTTATTCTGGGCAAAAATATCTGACTACAGCAGTGATACTGAACTGAGGAGAATATGATCCCGCCTGAATTTCTGGATGCAGCAACGTAAATGACGAACAATCTTTTACCAGAAAAATCAAGAAAAACTACGACAATGTTACCAAGATTTTGACTTTGGTATTTTATTTAAAATTGTATGAGTTTAGATAAAATAGCGTATGAAACTGACATAACTAGGTATTAAAACATTCGTGTGATACTATTAAAAACCTCGCCTACGGCTCGGTTTTTAAACTATCACACTCGTGTTTTAATAACCCCTGTTATGCAACAGTTTCATAAACAACTATAATAGGAGTAGGATTTTTAAACTACAGTTTATAAATTAAGGATGAAAGGCCTAAGTATAATTTGTAAAAGCGATAGTACCTTTTAGTAAAATAGGAAGATACTTATCAAAGGCATTTTGCCTTTATTAGTACTTGTTCAATAGATTTTATCGTCGTTCAGTAGTAAATTCATCGAAATTCTCTAGGTATTCATCTTTGAACGTTTCATTTCAAAAGATAGCCTAATATTCCTAAATTATTTTCAGTCTATTATTAAATACTTGAAAATCCAATAAGTTATGATTTTTAAAAAAACCTTCAATATCCTACTAATGTTATAAATGCGTAAGTATGGATGTTAGTTTGTTTGTTTGTTATTTTGTTTGTCATTCAATCACGCTGAAACGACTGAACGGATTTGGATGAAATTTAGCACTCAGATAGACCATGTCCCAGATTAACACATAGGATACTTTTTATTGACATAGGAGCGAAACCGCGAGCATTAACTAATTTTATTATTAGTGGGATAGTCATGGATGAATAAAAAAGGCGGACGGAATCTCGCTAAACAATAAGTCAAGCAATTACAATAACTTCTTAGGTTTTCGCGATCACTACACATTATAATAAAACAAAGTTTAACCGGATTAAATAGCGTATATTATTTAAATTGGTTTTCCTGACGTTTCGAAAGCTTTGCAGCATTTCGTGGTCGCAGGTAGACTAAGATGACAATCGTCTTTACAGATATTTCTAAAAAAATATTTTAATCTACCGTACAATATTATTAATTAAAATCGTTTCGATGCACGCAGTAATCACTCACAATATCATTATCTTTTACAGTGTTGCGTGCTGTTTGGGACTTGATTATTTTTAAAACATCCTAATTTTAATAGAGAAGATGGTTGGCAGCTACCACCTGTTTGGAACCCAGTCCTAAAAATAATCAAGCCCCAAACAGCACGCAACAAAAAAAAAAAACTTACCCCACTATTGAATTTGAATTAGGAAGGCACTGGGTACTGCCTAATTGCCTATATGCAATGCACGCCACTGCACTCATAGTCAATCTAACAGCAGGTATGTTAAAATACTGTCGAAATTCTAGTGGTTTTAAGAAATAAATGAGGAGAATGTAGCAGCCAAGAGGCGCCCCCATCAGTTACAAAATTATTACTCGCTGAATACATAATTTATCGAAAATTAGTTTTTAACGATTGAAGTACAGGTAGTGTAGTTTAATTAGAAACTATTAACTCTGTATAATATAGTTCGCTGTAGTTGTAGATAGAAAAAATGCCTAAAGTGGCCGTTTTTTGCACTTGAGTTTTAAACGTCTACTTTGAACCATTTCCCAATTCTGTTGTGGTCGGCTTCCAGTCTTACCAGAAACGGCTGAACATTTTACACGGAGCGAAAGCCATCAGACCCCCGACATCCAGTTACTGGATAGTACGGACATTCTAAGGTTAGACCAGTTGTCAGACTTCAGGGTTTTCACTACCCGTAACGACTGCCATAGATATTCTTATGGCAACCGGGACCGACAGCCTATCGTGCTCTCTGAGGCAAGGGCGGATCCAGCCTTTGTGCCAGGGGGGGTCGCATACTTATATCCAGCCGCGATTTTTTTTTTAAAGTAGTGTATAGGGCTCTTATTTGCTACCCTCTTGGAAAAAACTTTCAACCAATAAAATTCTAGGATTTTCGGAAATTTTGCATTTTTAGTTTTTTGCTGTAGACACGAGTGACAGCAAAGTCAACAGAAATGACCCTTTTCGCCGTAAAATGTAAAATTTATAACATGAACTCACCTCAATTATTGTAAAATTAATCGCAAACGTGCATAAAAAAATACTTTAAAAATGTCGACAGAAGTGACATCATTTCTGTCGCCATATTAAATGATACATTCGTTACTCGAAGACGATAATAATCGTAATCGAATACGTTTTGGCCGCGATATAACGTTTAGGACGGAATCTTCATATGTTTTGTAGTAATTTTCTTCATTCCCAGGCCCTATGGCCTTTGAGCCGCTCGGGCACATAAGTCAGAATTGGACGGATGATGGTTGCAAACGTTGTCCTCAAGAGGTTGCCGGATGTTCAAACCAATGATTTCCTCATCACTTTAACTTACATATTGTTTGCCAGAACATTCAATTTTATATTATTAAACAAATAATTAAATTCATGAGATTGAAATGGTGACAACCCACGCAAGCTAAGATCATCTTCATGGCACACCAGTGAAGTGCCTGACGAGTTGGTTATAGGATATCTAACTGTTCTTGTCTATCTTCGTTTTTGTGAGTCAGGTAAATTATTCCTATTTTATGATGGGAACATTATTTCATTGAAAGTATCGCAAGTTGAAAGCACAACCGGAAGTACAAACAGGGATATCTATAGTACTCGCACTCATACAGTAAAAATATCCGAAAAGCTACAAAACTGGAGATATTGTTACGCGGACATAGTCACAGACAAAAACTAGTTGTAAATATGTATGTAAATGCGTATATAAATAAAGATATAACCGTTTCTGTCGACTATTACCACGTCTGTCGACAAAATCATAGAATGGTGTGACATAGACGGAAGTGACAAAATATGAAATAATATTTTTATCCACAAAACTTGTAAGATTTTATAAAGCCGGTACATATCAATTTAAGAAGAAACCTTTATTCGTCCATGCCCTGTTATTAAAATGATTATATTATGCTACTGACCTTTTTTGTGTCTCTTTTAGAAGTGACACTTCAACTTTTACAAACTGTAGAACACCTTTTCAATAGCAAATAAATCTCCAAAAATTTACCTTAACTAAATTGTGTGGTCTGAGTAATGACAGATATGGAATTATGTTGTCATTAGGGCTCATCAATTATTAAAATAGTAATAAAAAATTTTTTTTCTTGATTATGTGTGTATGTTGACATATGTGACAAAATTTTTATAACGCTTGTAGAATTATCTGTAACATTTTAATTTATAGGCCTATTTTTTTGAAATTGTTGTTTTGCTATGTTGAGTATACGTGGTATGTATCGTTGAAATATGAATACGTGTAAACTCTAACTTAGTTAGTTTTTTTTATTTTGATCACTAAACTGGGCAGACTGGCTCGCGAACAGTCGACAGACCGTGACATGTCACGTATTGTCGGCATAAAAAAATGCATAAATAATGTAATCTAAAACTGCAAAACTAAATGGTCAGGTAGTTTAGGGTGTCTCATTATATGACATATAAAAAAAACTGATCTTGAACTCGTGTTTTTAAAGATAATTGACGCGAACACAAATTTCACTTCTTGGTAGAATCACCCATTAAATAGAATAGTAATGTAACGGAATAGTCACTTGCAAAACCTATACGCCAAAAAACTTCCAATAAATACATACAGGCACGAGCGATGGCTCTATTAACTACAGATTAGTTGCTTACAACATACGTCCAGTACGCAGAATATTTTTTGTACTGTTCATGAACAAACTGATTAGCTCTTCATAAAAACATAGATATTCTGTGATTAAAGTGTAAGCATAGAACAAATAATAGTACAAGGTGTAAGTACGCATTTATTTGAGCGCAACCTTTTCTTGCGGCGCCTAGGGTGGCTAATAGTAGACGCTTTAGCGTAAATGACTAAATATAGATTGTCGCTATGGCAGTCTCTACAATAGCCAAACAAATCGAGCCCGAGCGCGAGAGCAGCGAGCGCGATTTTTTTTGGACTTTTTTGCAAACCCAGATTATATTTACCTTGAGTTTTAAGAGATTTTTTGATTGGAATATTGTTTTTCCATTCAGATTTTCACGTAAACGGATTAAGTAATTATCAACTAATATCGATGTTTTAAGGTTCTTGAATTATTTTTACTTGGGCGAGGTTTTATAAGGCTAACATTGTAGAAAAGTAGGTAGTTATTTCTGTTGTTGATTGTTAGCTCAGTATTCAATCGACGGTGACGCGACAGGGAGATTGGAGAAGAACCTCGCGGTGCGGACGGTGTGGCAAAATCAAACTAAATTGCGCGAATATTATTCACACTGAACGAACGGTTTCGGATGCGAGTTTAGTTCAGTAATTTTATGTTTACTATCTTGTTGCATTAGTATACATGTAACACATACATACATTCATTCGTTCATTGTACATGAATTTAGTAAATTATGTACTTAAACAGGAAAAAAACTGTGGTTGACCTAGGCCGGGGGGGGGGTCATGGGGTCATGACCCCCCCCCTGGGCCTAGGCCTGGATCCGCCCTTTCTCTGAGGCACGGAGGGGCCTCGATGTACAATGAAACGGTCACCCATGCAAGGACAAACTTTTTTTTAAGCGGAGAACATGCCTGGGCATGTCATACCACCGGGGAGGCGGTGGTTATGTGGGACTAACACCCACTAAAAACTCCCGGGAGGCTACTTTTGCCTTGGGTGGATGGGCCACGAGAACTGCATTGCATGACATTCGCGATCCATCCAGCGCGGCCCCCTTCAGGGCCTTCCACTTTCTTCCTAAAAACTCCTTCAGCGATGTCCGTACACACTTGGGACATCACCGCAGCTCGAGGGCCGTGCAATGCGGGTGGCAGACACCCCAATCTATCGCCCGCTGGCTTCTGTTAGGGCGGCATCAGGTGACCGTAAAGCCGCCTGCGCAGACCCGTCCTCCAGCGGCGGATCGGATCAGCGAGGGAGCATTCCTCCCTGACCCACTCCACCGCTTCCTTCTGTGAGATAACATCCTCGCAAAAGGATGCGACTGCCTCCCACGCCTCCCTACTGGCAGCCATGGCCCTGACCACGGCCGGCAGTGAGAGGTCTCCCCCAATCGCTACAGAGAGAGCACGACGCTGCATAGCCCAGATATATCCAAAGACAAACTTTAGTAAACGTATCTTTTTTTTTATAGTATGGATGGCGAAACGAGCTAAAGGCCCACCTGATGTTAAGCAGTTACCTTTGCCCATAACAACTGCAATAGCACCTAGGATGTTGCCTAAATGGTACCGCAAGTCGGTTCGCCAAACTGAGACATGAAGATGGAAAGTCTCATGTGATTGTAATTTCAATTTAATTCTTATCCTCATTGATTTTGCAATCCATTCTGTTAATAACTTAGCCACGAGCCCCTCTTTGAACTTGAAACCCATTAAATAACAGATTGATATAGCAACTAGTAAGTATAGTGCGCGCGTCGTTAGCCAGGTGTATATGGCGGTCATACGATTGTGTCGTTTTTGGAGCGATATTAATTGGCAATGGCTCGCACACGATTACACACAATACTTAGTTAGGCCGCGCACCTGCGTTTGATTGCGGCGAGTAGATTACTAATAAAAAATTATAGAAAAACTTTGATTGTTAATTTGTTTTTCAGTTTTTAAATTGACACAATACTTACAGCCCCCCTAGCCAAGTTTAATAAACAATTATAGAAAACTTTGATTGTTATTTTGTTTTTCAGTTTTTAAATTGACACAATACTTACAGCCCCCCTTGCCAAGTTGACAATCTACACAATCGTCAATCGTCAACGCTAATAGAAAACGATCAAAATGTATGGGAATGACATATCTCAATGAAAAAATCATTCGTTCAGATATGTCATTCCCATACATTTTGATTGTTTTCTATTAGCGTTGACGATTGTAGATTGTGTAGATTGTCAACTTGGCTAGAGGGGCAGTACAGTTTAAAGTGTAGAAAGTATAGTATCAGTGGGTGATCAACTGTGTGATAGAAAGCAATATGTAGTTGTTTCTATACGCGTTGCATGGTAAATTTATGTTTCATTCCCATTAAATTTTTATTGCATTGTATTTTTTTTTCGGAAAAATAATGTTATCATAGTCGCTTTGATAAGCTCAGTGCTGGTAATACAATTTTATATACATTAACCAGGCTAATAGACTAGGCTTAGCCCACGGCTTCGACCGCGTATAATTCGGAACATCACAGACAGATCTTAGAGCATTTAGACTCACATACAGACGTTACCGCGCATCCTTCGGGATCTGTGCATTTTCTCGGGATAAAAATAGCTTACTTATACAATATGTAACAAAAATCTCTGTTGTTCCTGTGAGCTTTGTTATCAGAATCGATATTCATACGTAACACAACTCATTTAGAAAAACTTTTTAATAAAAATATTCAAATTGAATATTAAATCATTATTAATTATAAACTGAAAGTAATATAATAAATAAAATAAAAATTGTTTATTCTCGCCACTAAAGATTACAATCTTATGTCTGACCAAACCAAAAATTTAAAATATACTTGTGATCGTCCCTTAAAGTGTCGATAATTGGGGATGTTACGTTAGGTCGCCACTATTCGCCACTAGAAATCTTCAAATTAGTTTCGACGTCAAAACTGCCGCGTTAGTGATTAGCCAATAGCCGCCTTGGTAGGGCCAATCGGATTGCAGTACCCTGCCTCAGTTAGTGGCAGAATTTATTGTACGCATTATATTCAACATTAGGGGTCTATTGAACAGTTGACGATCTACAAAGAATAAGTAGGTAATTATTTTATTATTTAATAAGTAGGTATAGTACCTAAAAGCACCAGTTACCGACAGTGCCCCAATGTTCGACAAAAAAAACAACTTCAGAAAATAAGAGCAAAATTATAATTTGGTATACGGTTAAATTTATCTAATAAACATTGAACTGTTACATAGTGCACCTCAAAGTACGTAAAAATCATCACGAAACCAAATATGTAATTAAAAAAATACAAGTCGATCTTCCCTTAAAGAGTCGATAATTGGGGATGTTACGTTACCTAGACATATAATTTTTTTTTTTTTAACGGGTTTGCGTTTGACCGCCACCTCACTTGGATGCTAAGCGATGGTGCGGTCGACGATGGTTCACGGTTGCCCAGCAAAAACTTATTCACTCGAGCCTTGAAGACCACCAGATTATACTTCTCGGGAAACACTGGCAAGGAATTCCACTCTTTGGCGGTACGCATGATAAAGCTATTAGCAAAATGGTTCGTGCGTAAGGGTGGAATATCTACCATATAACGGTGGCGCATCGCCGTTCGTCTGGTCGTCCGATGATGGAAAGGGCTTGAGTTGAGGGAATTAAATCGTGCAATTCCAACGCACACTCGCCGAAATGTATTCGATAAAAATCCGATAGGCTAGCAACTCTGCGCAGATGCTCAAGACTTCGTAGTTTGGTATCGACCAGCGCATCGTTGCCAACGAGTCTCTTGGCGATCCTCTCAATCGACTCGAGAGCCGTCTGTTGATATATAGCCGAACCATCACAGAGATGAGAGCAGTACTAATAATTTCCTTTCACAAAACGCTTTGAACGTAAAATAGCTGACTAGAGCTCAAAATATTAATTAACGAAGAATAGAGAAAATGTCGACTTGCTTAAAACGTTTCCGCTTTTCATTAAATTAAGTCTAAGGCTCAGAATATTTTCTATATTCTAATAAGTCTAGTTAAATAAATTGGGGATTTAAATTTTTATACCGTCGCTGAAAATTAAGAATAATTTTCAGATTAATTCAGAAATTAAGTTATTCTACCTACCTTTACTACCTACTGATTTCCCTGCTCAGACCGAAAGAATAAGACTTGTGTCAAAGAAAACATTAAATCTATCAACTTTTTTTTCACTTGGATCGTTTAATAAAAGCCAATTCGCTGCCTGCCTGGTTCGCATTTTGATTAAAACAGACAGTGCAGTCAGGATTTTTTTTTAAGTTATAAATCAATGCAATTATTTTTAAAGCACCGTCGTCTATCTGCTACAAATCAGAACTAGTCAATTTTGAGCCAGATACCGGTATAGCTGAAATCATAAGTTTTGCATGACCATCCAATAATATTAGGAAAATTATGTTCCAAAAAAGATATTTTTTTTAAAAGCTATAAAACCTTTATTTGTTTGAACTTATGTGTGCAACATGTGTGTTCCGTGTGGTGCTGGACATAAAGATTCGCACTACCCTACCTCTTCTAGTGGGTGTCGTAAAAGGCGACTAAGAGAAAATGGAAGGGAGCAATGGACAGCTGCGTTCTCCGAGTATTTAACCAACCAACTGCGATCGCCAACCCACCACCTACTAAGCGTTGCGATTATGGCATATCCCCCTAACATACTTGAGGGAGGCCTATGTCCAGCAGTGGACGTCTTTCGGCTGAAATTATGATGTGTGCAACATGACGGTACAAAAGGCGGGGCGATCTCTACCAGTCAATGTTTGGGTAGACATCTATTTGTCTATCCTCATCTCTTCTCGTTGGTGTCGTAAAAGGCGACTAAGGGTCTCACCAGAGGTTGGGCAGCAGCATTCTCTAAGTATTTATTCAACCAACTGCGATTGCCAAACATGGCGAATATAGCAAATCCCCCCTTTTGGGGCAGGCTTATGTCCAGCAGTGGACGTCTGTCGGCTGAAATGATGATGTACCTGTAAAAATACTCTTCTTTTACAAAATAAAACCAAGACTAGTTCTGAAGTGTGCGCCCATTCTTCACCTACGTACAGCGTTGATTAAGGAAGTCATTATAGGTGGGCACAAAACAATACTAACAATGGCCGGCCGCGAATTAACGAGAAATATGATACGGTTATCTATTTACAAGAGTCTAATATTGTTGAATTTAATATTTTGTCTCTATAGGTAGGGTAACGGTTCTCAAACTGCTCGATCGAACCCTTTCTGTGAACTGGAATGAACATTATTGTTTTATCGAGAGATCAGAAAAGTGTATAGCGGTGATGGCTCATCTTGGTTTATTTTTCGTCATGAAGTAGGCAGTAGGCATCCTCTATAAGGTGAGACGGTACTTCACAACGGAACTGCTGCTTTATTTGTACTAAGCACAAGTTTGATCGTGTGTGCTTTCATCTTTGGGATGGTTCGGCCAAATACCAGCTGGCGGCTCTCAAGTCTATAGAGAGTGCCAAGAGGCTCGTTGGCAACGATGCGCTGGTCAACGCCAAATTCAAGGTCTGGAGCACCGGTGCACAGTTGCTAGCCTATGTTGTTTTATGTTTATATCAATAAATAAATATCTTTGGGACATTTTTACACAGCACCATCTAGTCCCAAACTAAACTTACCTACTTACTGTATCATGCGTACCGCTCTGGAATGGATTTCCTTGCCAGCGTCTGTGTTTCCCGAGAAGTATAATCTGCTGGTCTTCAAGGCCCGAGTGAATAGGTTTTTGCTCCGCTAACGTATACCGTCGTCGACCGCACCATCAAGTGAGGTAGCAGTCAAACGCAAGCTCATTAGAAAAAAAAAATCTTGAACGGTTGCTGCTTGTGGTAACTGGTTGTCCTGCTGTCCGTTATTATCTTCATCATCATCATCATCATTTCAGCCGAAAGACGTCCACTGCTGGACATAGGCCTCCCCCAAGCATCGCCACAACGACCGGTCCTGTGCCTTCCGCATCCAGCGGATTCCCGCGACCTTTCTTATCTTATTTACTTTAATTAAATTAAGTACTTTTTCGTTGTGGTTTGTTTGTGGCGTGGCCCGTCTGAATAAGCCTTTATACAATACTCTACACTTTCTTCTGTTTCCTTTATTTATAAATTATAGTTAAAACAGTTTAATAAGGTTTCCGAAATTCTGTTAGTACGCGTAAGGATGTATGTATGGATAATAATATTATTTTATACACACTAAATGCAAAATTAAAGTGGGATTGGGCTGGCCAGTGAGGTTACTCTTGAAAAAAATTCCAATTTCAATGCAATACCAATGTCAAGAAGTTACAAGAATTAATGGATATTCTTGATTAAAAATATACACAATAAATAAATAAATAAAATAAAGTGTAATTAATGTAGGGTTCGAGGATAAAACGATGATGTTTTAGATGAAAAAGAAATTTAATACTGAACACGGATCACAATTTTAAAATAATAAATCTTATAGAGCAACGTCTTTTCTATGCCACGGCCATTCGTCTTTTTTTTTCTCTTCCGGAAACCTTTCACTCGTCACTTCCGTTCATTCGTCAATCTGTTCGGATACATTCACACAATTCCACACTCGGCCGTCCTGCCTTACTGTCTGTCCTCAGACATCACCATTTATTCATCTTATTCATACTACAATCTTAGGATAATACTAAACTATTTGCAATCTACAAAAATAGTTAGATATTGCTAGGGTAGTACCCAACAATCTTAAAATTTTACATAAAACAACATAGTTAAACATCTTTAGTTCAACTTACAATTACATTTTGAAAAGTTAATTTTAATTAGATCAACATCAATGAGTACACATTACAATAGATACACAGTACACATAGAGAAACAATATTAGGGCAGAAACAAATAGGTAACAATACAAATAGTAATTCATACATCATCTACTATCATCCATCAACAAATAAAATGCACACTTACCTATCACTCTTCATTGTGAGCATGTAATCCAAACATGACTCGGTGGGTTTCATGCTGCGTGCGCTCATCATCTCATGGACCGTTTTGATGTCCACGGTATCGGGGAATTCTTTCACAATGGCAGCTTTTAGGTATTCCCACGACTTGAATGGTCTCTCCGACTTCAACCAAAGTGCAGCTGTACCTTGCAGGGACCGTCGCGCTACCAACAACTGCTGCAGTGGTGACCAACCGAAAATTGCTGCATTGTCTTCAATGTCACTTACCCATTGTGACACCGAATACGTCTTGTCACGACCGTTGAATTTCGGTACCAAATCCGCCGTCATATGCAGGATGTCGGGTGCAAGACCTCGCTTTGCCCCCATAGCACCGTCATCAACTTCGGGGAAATCGTCTTGCCGGCTTCTTGTAGATTCCTTACCGTTGTTAGGCATCTTCTAAAACGGTAAAAATGGCGAGACGAAAATTCTTCTTTTGTTTGGCCCGTGCGTCACGTCGTTCTGCGAAATCCTTTTTCGCTAATCGCGGTGTTTTTATCCCGATCCCGGACGAGCCCCCACTTTGTAGGGTTCGAGGATAAAACGATGATGTTTTAGATGAAAAAGAAATTTAATACTGAACACGGATCACAATTTTAAAATAATAAATCTTATAGAGCAACGTCTTTTCTATGCCACGGCCATTCGTCTTTTTTTTTCTCTTCCGGAAACCTTTCACTCGTCACTTCCGTTCATTCGTCAATCTGTTCGGATACATTCACACAATTCCACATTAATCCTATCATCATCATCCTCCGAGCCTTTTCCCAATTATATTGGGGTCGGCTTCCAGTCTAGCCAGATGCGGCTGAACATCAGTATTTTACACAGAGCGACTGCCATCAGACCCCCGCAACCCAGTTACTGGGTAATACTGACATTCGGAGGTTAGACCAGTTGTCAGACTTTCAGGCTTCTGACTACCCGTAACGACTGCCATAGATATTCGTATGACAACCAGGACCGCCAGCTTAACGTGCTCTCCGAGGCACGGAGGGGTTTCGAGGTGTAACGAAACGGTCACCCATCCACAGACTGACCGCGGCAAGTGCAGCTTAACCTTGCAGATCGTACAATCCGCGCAGTCGTTGCGTAGCTACGAGCCCCTCTATAGTGAATATTGCCATATTTTCCAAAACCCTTGAGGAATAAAACGAAGGACCAATATGTTTATGCCTACACTATCGTTATTTTCTCCCGACACATAACCCGTGTTATGGCGGTTATTAATTAAAGCGGATCAGCAGCGAGGCTGCCTGACGTGCTGTTACGTTTATAGGCACTTATGGCGTTTAAAAGTGACGTACATTATGGTTAATTTTGTTGCACTATTAGCAAACAATTGTGGGTAAAAAGGGATAGTGTTTAAATAATAATAATTTATTAGTTCATATAACAATATGCGGCAGGTCACGGGAACTACATGTGATTCTCGAATTCCTCTTAAACTGAAGGGGAAAATCTATAAGACCATGATACGACCTGCTGCCCTGTATGGATCGGAATGTTGGGCTACGAAAGGAATTAATGAAAGGCAAGTGCATGCAGCTGAGATGAGAATGTTAAGAGGAATGTGTGGTGTAACGAGAATGGATAGGATAAGGAATGAATATGTATGAGGGAGTCTGAAAGTAGCGCCAGTGACAGAGAAGTTAAGTAGCAATAGACTGTCATGGTATGGACATGTGATGAGGAGGAATGAGGAGCATGTTACGAGGAAAGTTTTAAGTATGAATGTTGATGGCTATAAGAAAAGAGGGAGACCGAAGAAAATATGGATGGATTGTGTGAAAGATGATATGAATAAAAAGAAAGTGAACACTGAGATGACGGCTGATAGAGATGTATGGAAGAAAAAAACATGCTGCGCCGACCCCAAATAAATTGGGATAAGGGCAGGAGGATGATGAGTTCATATAACAATGTACGTCTTGTATTCCTTTCCTATGTAAGGGAGTGGATTGGCTCTTGTTAGGACAAAAAACGAGTGTGCTAGCAATGAACATTGAAATCCAGATGATTGCGATCGCGAGTGAGTTACGCAATTCGGCAGCAGGTCCTTTAGAATTGAAGTGACATAATCCAAAATTCCTGTCTTTTGGCAATCTTTTAAAATTTTATCCGACTTTCGTCACTACTCAGTAGTTATTTGGATGAAAAAAAAGACTAATATTTTAAACATGTGTTTGATGTCGCGTTTTTTGCTGTTTAATGTAGATTTGAGATTGTCTTAATGTATGCAACGTTTATATGTTAATTTTGAATACGGTACGACACTTATGGTGCGATGTCAAAGATATTTTTAATATTATAACATAACATAACATCACGCCTGTATTTCCCCGAAGGGGTAGACAGAGGTATATAGTAAACCAACACTCAATTTAATTTTACATTTATATGTACGAATTGACACTAGCCAAATACCGATCGGTCGGAATTATTTTCAAGAGTAAGGCCGCTGGTCTGCCAGATGCCTTCTGAGCTGTGGGCCAAAACTCCCACACAGTAGAGCCCTGATACAGGGAAGCGGCGGCGTCGAGGCAAACCGCGAAAGCGATGGCGGGACGAGCTAGACAAATACTGTAACGACTGGCCAACTGTAGTGCAAAACTGAGACATATGGAAATCAAGGGGGGAGGCCTTTGCCCAGCAGTGGGATATTACATTCTCTTTTTTTTATAGTATAGGATGGCGAAACGAGCTAAAGGCCCACCTGATGTTAAACGGTTACCTTTGCCCATGACAACTTCAATACCACCTAGGCTGTTGCCTAAATGGTACCGCAAGTCGGTTCGCCAAACTGAGACATGAACATGGAAAGTCTCATGTGATTGTAATTTTACCGGCTCCTGTACCCTTCAGACCGGAGCAATGCAAGCATCACTATTTGGCGGAGAATTAGGTACGTTGGTAGTACTTCCCCGGACGAGCTCTTTCACAAAGGAGCTCTACTACTTGTAACATTCGTTCTCCTCTCCTTTATATCTACATACTATATGAAGTTAGTATATAGGTATAAATGAATTTTGGCCATATTAAAAGTTGTGATCGTCTAGTAAGAGGGTAGGACACTTCCGCTATGTTTGGTAATAACCGTTAGATTCTTTTTATGTAAGTGGCTGTGTCAAGTTAAAGTATATGGTATTGAGAGCATGAAATTACAGCTAAACCTAAGTAGTACAAAATTAAACAATATTCTGAAAATGAAATGACAAGTAAATTAATTTAAATGATAAAATATTTGAATTATGACTTTGTGGGGTATTTTGTGTAGTGTGTTGATAGAGATTCGAGTACAAGGTAGGAAAACCTAATCTGATTGCACCGGCAACAACTAAGAGGTGGTTAATTGGAGAGAAACATGAATTTAATTTAAATTATAATAAATTTTGTGATAAATAATTTAAGTAATTAATATATTTGGTGGGTTCTAAGGTAAGATAGGAATTGGAATTAGGAAGTAGTTATATAATTACATAATTGTATAACAACATGAGGGTATTACGAGTGCTTAACGAGCCCCGCCTCGCTCGAAGCTCTGAAACCCAGCCGCACACATGGTTCCTCGGAAACATGGAGATAGTTTAAAAGATTGGGCTATACACAGCCAGATACAACAGAAACGTAAGTGTCTCTGAGGTACCATCAGAACAAGGTAGGTAGGAGTGGGATGAGATAACCCAGCACCAAATAAAATATTGTATAATTTTTATAGTTAGATGAATTTACATCCAATCTAACGTGCGTGATTCATTGCGATGTATGACCGGACACACAGACACGGCATCATCAAGCAGTTGACTCTAAAATCCATGGTGACCGGAGTCAGAGCATGGCCAAAATAAGAAAGAGAAGGTTCATACATAATTTAGCAACCGGAGCAAACCACAAGTACTCATCGTGTTCCTCCCCCAAATGTTCGTAAGTGTACATTGGGATCCAGAGCAGGACTAACGACCAGGATTCACACCGAGTATACTAAGTATGAGGTAAGGTCCCTAATGGCGTAATGGCATTGCAATAACACCGCCATAAATATAGTAGTACTGGTTGGTGAGCCAATGAATGTGCTCCCGACACAGATCACAAGAATCAGCAGTTAAAGAGGATGTGGTTAGTTATACAAAACTAAAACACATAATAAAGTATTACCAGTGCAATCAAGCCAGGTATCTCGAGGAAAGGTTTTGTTTGGTTATGGACCAGACTTACGTCTTGCCCTAGAGATAAATAAAACGACAGTATTTTGTCGAAATCAATTTTAATCGTAGAAAATCACAGTTTCGTGATATCTAGATTTTCTATATAAATAAGAATTGTAGTAGGTAAGCCAATCAGTCCAGCAAGGATCATAATAGTTATAATAACACAAGAGGACGGTTGACCGATACCATACATTACTGTAATGGATAGCATCAGCTAGTGGCTTTTACAAGGAATGCTCAAACCAGGCCCAATTAAGGGGGAGGAGAGAGCCTAGCTTTCACACAAGCGACAATGCATAGTTTGATACTGAATATCCGCCTTCCACTCATATTGGCGGTCATCCCAGTCCAATATCAGTGAGAAGGTCATAGATAATAATATCTCACCGCATCACACACCTGAGCGATCGATATACTCCAAGAGAAATCGTAAGGCAATAAAGAATTACACTATTGTGCAAGTTTCTTCAATTACCCTACAAAACCCCTCGAAGCGTTACTTTCCCATCAAAGATGAGTAGCTTATCAACTAGTCTCCTTGTAAATTCCACAGAAATATGGACACCCTATAGTAAAACACAGCAAGTTATTCACCAATCTGGACTTAATCAGACCAAATTGACAGATTTTAGATACAATTTTAGGAAAATCTAGATATAAATTTTACCTCATCCTGTACTATAATATCCACAATAAGACAACCGTCTTGTAGTTAAATGCAGATCTTAACGCACAGAACTACATAACGATGATTTACCTCACCTGTAATAAGATAAATGCAACATTTATTGCAAATATCAAACCACAAGCTACACAATTATGTTAATGTGGGTAGGTGAATTTGGTGTAGGAAGGTGGTGAGTGTGGTGTGTGTGGTGGTGTTTAGTGTAATGTAGATAAACAAATACATAATTATACATACAATTATGCAATATATAGGGCCCTAACATCACTCTCACACTATCTCCACACATCAAATCTCTAAATAGCTTAACATCAGTTTCCCTAACATTTGCCTACGCCCTGACCAATATTAACGACCCTAGCAACCACTTACTTGCGATCTGAAACGGAGGTTTCAGACCCAGCCCGAACTCCTAGCAGCGGTTCCCCTTCCTGTCGACTCCCGATGAAAAAGCCACGAATGACCGAAGCAGCCGTTTATATAGGCCATTTCGACCACCATCTTCGACCAAATTCACGCCACTTCAACACACACTAATCCTGTCCTGTCATTGGTCAGCCTAGCTTAAGTCAATATTATTGGCTAATTCGCTATACTAACCGTTGGACTGAAATGCGTGCGGACTGGCTTGATTGGACTAAAACCGTGGGAAAATGCCCGGCCAAATTAAGACATTAACAAGATTTGTATATTATATTAATATTCAGTCTTGATTTTCTCAACAATTTATGTAATTATCTGTTGAAACTGTAGCCTCAACTTTATTTAAAGTTTCAACAATTAGAAAGCGATATTAAAACCGTAGGCTTAGATTTTGCAGACTAGGTTACGAAGTATCCTACTCAACGCGCCAAAATTCAAATTGTCGCATAAATTATTACTTTTCTTTTCCTAATAATATATCATGATTTTCAAATTTGGAAACATATTCCAGACAATTAGAATAATCTGTAGATTTTAGCTACGTCACTACAATCAGCTGACGCTTAAATAACTCAAATATTAAAACATTGGTTTAGCAAGGTGAAATGTTTAGGTACTTAATCTATCTATAATATCTGTAGTATATAATTCAAAATCTTGATACATATATAAAAGTATCTTATATTTCAGGTAAAGTTCAATGAACATAGGAAAAAAACAATATTTGAGGTTATTTGGAGATAATACTGTAAGAAGAAATTATGTAAGAAGAAATCAACAATATTTTACAAGAATCTACAATAAATTGATGCAGCATTATATCAATTAGTAATGCCAGGTAAGGAATTAGTATATACTTTGGATAATGGTTAAGTATTTAACTAGAGAATTGTGACTACAAAACCGTCACAATACAATATTACATTTTCCCATATTTTCACTTATTTATGTAGTTGAACTAAAAGTTCTTACTATTCTCGTATTGGGATAACAATGTGAATATGAGAACTATAACAACCCTAGGGTTTTATTCAAGTTTAACAAAATATTAGTCTAAACCAATTCTACCATGTAGCCTTAATTGAATCTAGTTACCTGACCAAATGATTGATCCCTCCATTTGCCTCTGACTAAAATAGTAATTTACAAGGTAACTAGGCATGGGATTATTAATAATTAACTTAATAAATTCATAGGTTCCTTAGTTAAGAACAAAACGAGTTCTTAATATTTGACAATAGATTTGACTTTACATTATATGATTTTACTTCTATTATACGTTATGAATTCAATAGCTGTAATATATACACATTTGGGAGGATTAATTACAATCTAATTTTAACAACAGAATCCAAAATAAATGAGTGTTTTGAACAAAATCACTATACTTTTGATTTCAATGTGAGGTTGTTTGTGATTGACATTAGTTTGTTTTATTTCAGGAATTCTCATATAAATCAATAATGATTTAGCTATCAGAGATTACCAAGGGATCAGAAGGATCAGTACACATCAAATTAGTAATGAAAATATATACATTTCAAGAAAATATGGATAATTTACAAGATGTTTGCTACACAACACATCAACCAAGAGATTTCAACCTGTAGCTTGGAAAACTTGAAACTATCCACAGTAACAGCTATGTATAATTGTTTAATTAAGTAGTTAGCCTGTAATTTAGTCAATTTACATGGGCGGAGTGAAAAATAAGTTTTCCATGGAAACCCCTTTTCTCGGTGATTACTTTACACAGCGCCATCTATTGGGCCAGAAGTAGTACTAGAGTAAAGATTGAACTTGCAAGCAATAGTACACGCGTTGTCTAACAGATGGCAGTATTACCAATTTCTGTTTAGCCGAAATTTATGGAATGAAAACGTATTCAAAATAATTTATCGTGGTGAGTTCTGTCACATACTACTAACTAAATGCTAGCAGTAACAGTAACACATTAAACAGTCCAAGAAACCTTGAGGGAAAGTTTGAGTATCTTTGCTTTAGGTTATTCCATAAACGTAAATACCTATGCCAAAATGTTTTGTTAAGTTATTAGTTTAACAATAAGGGAACAACAAGTAACTTGGGCTTTGTTGTTATTGAATGATATTGTGTTTTGGGCATTAAGGCTTAGAACAATATTGGCTTTAGCATAAAATATAAAGCTATGGAGGTCATTGCAAATGATAGTAAAATTACAAGTCGTTAAATTTGTCTGGCTGGCTACCTATGCTGTGGGCCTGAGAATCATCGGGAGAATAGTAATAGGTATATCTGACTTGCTGTCGCCCAGGGCTTCGTTCCTGTGGTATAAAATTTTCACAAATTAAGGTACCCTTTTTAGAGTTCCGTACCCAAAGGGTGCCAAACGGGCCCTATTACTCTCGCGATGCTGTCCGTTCTTCCATCCGTCTGTCTGTCACAGGGCTGTATCTTTTGAACGGTATTAGGTAGCCCGTTGAAATTTTCTTAGAATGTGTGTTACTATGACCCCTATCACGATAATAAAGGGGTCCCCATACAAGAAACTTTGAAAAGCATGAATGTTTTAAAAAAAAAATGTTCCTGCTCTATTTTCAAAACAGAAACGTCAAACTTGGTCTGATTATAGTGCATAATATGTATATTAGCAACAAATACTAAAAATAGGGCAAACAAAAACATATATGATGGTACCTGCGTAAGAAAGAGATGCAAAAAAAATTATTTTGCGCACGGAGCGTTGATGTCTTTTGATGAACTGTTTCTTTGGGGTATCAGGTTGATGGGTGGTACGGAGCTCTTACTGCTTGAGTCCAACTCGCACTTGGCTGGATTTGTACATATTTGTAATGAAAATCATGTACCTTCAAAAAGCCCCTAGGGTTCAGCCAGTCAGAGTCAGTTGTATAGTTTGCGTAATAGAATATATGGCTACCGTAAATATCGCCTGCACCATTATAATAGGGCACAGATAATATAATACTAATAGGGTTATTAACAAATATTGTTCAACAGACATTTTTATTTTTGACTTTGCAAACCCTTTATAGTAGATTAGTAGCCAAGGGCTGTAAGGCATCAATTGCAGCCCGAGATATTTAGGCGCACGAGCGCAGCGAGGGCGGGCGCCTATAGTTCGAGGGTGCAATTGATGCTTACACCCGAGCTAACTACTCTGCTTTACATCTCGATTGTGAGGTAAGTAGAAAAAAACCGGCGTTACAAGAATAAAACATTTTATTCGTTTTTCTTTTCGCCACTTCATGAACTCGTCGTAAGTTTTCAAATATCTCTCTTTAGAACTTTCAGGCAAAATATTGTTAATTGCTGCTTCAGCTTCCATTTTCATTGAATCGGGAGTGCAGCTTATATCTTCATCACTTGCAGAACTCATGTGTTTTTCCTAATTAGCACGTAATTATAAACAAAACCCAAAAACAAACAATATTTAAAGTAAAAGTTTAATATTCCCGCCTTTTTTCATCTTTTTTTTTTCAAGAACGAAATTGAGCTTTGCCGTTCGATATTTAAATTTGATGACTATTATACTCATACGAAGACAAGGCTGAATAGCGAAGCGACCTCTTTTGTCATTGGGCTGAATGCATGATGGCTATTGCCAGTATGATGGTTAGATGTACGCGAACTTTTTGAAAGAGTGAAGAGTTTTTTTTTTAATTACTTACCGCCTTAGGGCTTTTCTAGCTACATTATTACCCTAGAGCGCTAATTGGTTACCTACAAGCCCCACTTGGGGGTAATAAGGACCTACTTACCGAATATGAGAGATGTAAAGTGTTTTTAATAACTGTAAATGTGAGCATCATGTAGCCATTAATGGCATAGTGTCAGATCGCTAGGTGGGAACCTAGCGATCTGACACTGACACAAGAGTGATCTTGTTATGGTTGAGCGAATTTGTCCCTACATTGTTTTCACACAAAACTTTCCACATCATGTAATAAACTATTGTAAATTTTATTACTTGAAAAGAGTACATCCATAGAGCTTCTTGCCGGCTCTTCTCCATAGGACCAACTACTTGGAACCGTGCATCTTTATTCCATCTACCGTTATTCTTAACGTTTTGAAAGTGCATGTAAAAATGGAAATGCTTATTCAAAATAAAAACCTTTGAATTGGAATTTGAAGATACCAGACACCACCAGTATTTTCTCAATAAACGTTTATAAAGAAACATAACTTAAAAATATAACTTTCCTGAAAAAATATTTTCCTTTTTAAAAGATTTTAATAAAAGATTCAAAGGTAATTTCCCTTTCAAACGGTTACAATAAAATAATCACAAAAACAAAATGCTTCAAATACATTTAAAAGCTCTATGGGTCCTTAGCAGCCTTTCACAAAGTTAAGTGGAATCGAGGGAAAAACAGCGTTTAACATAATTTATGCGGCTCAGCTTAGTTGCTGGTGACTTTGACCACGAGTTAAGGTGCGACTACGAAAACAAATAAATTGCCCAATAATATTATACTACTGTTGGTAATCCTATCTTCTTCTTCTTTGTCCTCGCCTTTTCCCGTTACTCGGGGTCGGCTTTCCTAATCATGTGGCGCCATCTCTCCCGCTGGTAGGCATCATCCTTCCTAAGGCCTAGCTTCTCCATATCCCTATGGATATTTGTCATCCAGGTGGTTTGAAGTCTTCCTCTCCCTCTTTTCTTTGTAGCTATGGAAAGGCACTTTTTCACGACGTGGTCATCTGGTCTTTGTGTTACGTGACCGTACCATCTCAGCCTGGATTCTGCGAGTTTTTCATTTATAGGAGCGACTCTAAAACTACCTCTTATGAGTTCGTTGCGCACTTTGTCTTTCAGTGTAACTCCTCCCGCCCATCGTAGCATACGCATTACTGTTGGTAATGCTATATTTTTATTTAATTTCCTGTTCAACAAGAAATAGGCTACCTCATGCCTTTGATTGTAGGTGGAGCTACTATACAAGATAATTCAAAAAATACAAAAACACTTAAGGGTGGTAGTACACAGTAGGGTGTTTTTTGTTTTTTTCTATTATCCTGTATCAATATTACACCCGTATCGTCGAGCATATATGATAATGTCTCGAGAAGCGAAGAAGTACTCGTAGAAGTAGCAGAGGGCACAGTTACTCTTTTAAAAAATCAGCTGATTTTGTTTCCGCGATTTTAGGGTTGTGCCTATACTAAAAGATGTTCGTAATGATGAGTACAATGACCCCTCTTCGTTTTCGAAACGACTAAATTTTTTGCGTGTATTTATTGGGTTGGTATCTATGGTTGTCCGAATAAAGAATTAAATTATTATTAGAAGTTATTAAACTTTCGCAAATTTCACTCATATTGAACTATATTTACGGGACTTGTCGCGCTCAATAAAATCAAAACATAACAAACATTTTGACTAACCTCGACGTTTCGGCCAAGTCGCATTGGCCGTGGTCACGAGCAGACTGAAGTTTGCGGTAAATGTTTGTTATTTTTTGATTTTATTGTGCGCGACAAGTCCCGTAAATATAGTTCAATATAAATTATTATTATTCTCCTATGTACCTATATGACGGAGAGACGGAACTACGAATAAACTGAAGTGACGCAGCTGCTGAACAATTTCGCAGTTTGGATTCCCAAATAAAAATATGGATTGTCCTACTACAATAGATTACCTAACAATTTACTACGTGTATAGCCTGTGTTGGCTCCAAATATGGACGACTAGGTACGCAATGTGATTTATATTTGTAATAACACCTCTGACCTACGGAATACTAATGTGGGGTAATTAGTGCAAAATAATTGTAACACAGCTAATCGTGACCTCTACTAGCGCCATCTAGCGCAATAGCAATTCGAAGGACTTTTTGGTAAAGGTTGTCTGTTATCATCTGTTATAAGCTAGCGTACATTTTTGTGTTTTTTTTTTATATAAGCGCGATTTATACAATCAAGCATAAGACCTCTAAACCGACGAGCATGCATGACGAGGTTAATGGACGTAGATGAAGCGAAAGAGGTGTGTCAGAATCGTAGCAGGTGGAAATCCATAGTCTCTGCCTACCCCAATGGGAAACAGGCGTGATAATATGTATGTAACCATAAGACAACAGTTTGTTTTATGAAATTTATCAAAAATTTACACGGTCAATATACAATTTATCATAAATTTTTAATTAATTTTTTTTCGTTCTGCTTTCATTTTGACACCTTTTATTTACACAATAAGGTATAATCTCGTATTTCACGTAGGCATTCGAGACGTCTTACCCCCAGTTTCCGAAAGACTGATCAATACAAAAATTAACTAATCGACTGTCAAATCTCAGGTCAAGCGATGTGATTGGTTGTTAATATTTTTGCCGACCAATCACAGGAGCTGACATTAGACTCGAATTTGACAATAGATCAAATTGATCAGCCTTATAGAAACCGGGGGATAGTCTCGCAGCAGGAAACTAAGCGCGATTAAGTTAATGTTGCACATTTGTGCTTATATATGCAGTTACTTTATGGTGGAAGCCGTATGCCACTTCCCTATCCCTATGTATCCAATCTCTATTCTAAATTATAAGATTATTTATATATATTTATGATACCTATATGTGTAATATATGTTGTGCTATTTATTTATTTAAGTTTATCAACATGCAGTAGTACGCCACGGACTTCCCCCATTATCTAGATCTTACGTCTTCTTTGTCCATCCAAAGGTTGTCTGGAAGATATCGCTTTTAGCGATAAGACCGCCCATGTACCCATAATTTATACGTTGTTCCTGTTTACTACTATTTTCATGGTGTGCAATAAAGTATATTCTATCTATCTATCTTCCCGATGTTTTCTTTATTCCGTGATGCAAATCCAGCCAATCGATACTCGACACATGTTTCAACCCTCAAAATAAGAAAAGAAAAAAAATTGTCCTAACTTCTTACACTACTCAGTCGTTCTATCGCCTTGGGATGCAAATCTGCTCGCTACAAGAGAAATCCATCTCGCTGAGTGACGCGTGACGTGACCACGCTATCAATGGCTCCTGTGTTTATGAACAGGGTACTTGTGACTTGATGATTCGATTGGGTTGATTGTACTCAGGGTCGTTTAGCAATAATCAGCATTAAAATTTGATTGAGGTATAATCTGGTGGTCTTCAAGGCTCGAGTGAATAGTTTTTGCTGGGCAAGCGTGCATCATCGTCGACCGCACCATCGCTTAACAACAGCAGTGGTATAATTTGGTGGTCTTCAAGGCTCGAGTGAATAGGTTTTTGCTGGGCAAGCGTGCACCATTGTCGACAGCACAATCGCTTAACATCAGTAGTGATAAAACTCATTTTTAAATCCATTGTGAAAAAAATAGTCTGACTATGATAAAGCATAATTATCTCACGAAGGCCGGTGTATCGACAGGGATTGACGACGTCTGTGGTCTAGTGGTTCGAGTTTCGGACTGCTAATCACGAGGTCGTGGGTTCGATTCCCACAGGACACAAATATTTGCGTGATGAACATAAGTGTTTGTGTTTTTCTGGGTGTTTCTTATGTATTATAAGTATGTATTTACAAAAAAAAAGTATATAAGTATTATTTCCAGAATTATAGCTCTGCTTAGTTTGGGACTAGATAGTGCTGTGTAAAATTGACAAAAATCTTTATTTATTTATTATTCACTTATTTAATCACTGCATTTTGAACCTTATTTCTAAGACATAAATTATGTAGCAATACCGGACTTCCTGAGATAGAACAACTTGTACCTTTGATGTATTAATTTTATTAAACTATCTATTAATATGTAGAGTTGAACAAATATTTCGAATAAGTAATAATATAAAACCGGGCAAGTACGAGTCGCTAAATCCAAAGAGTTTTTCAGTGTTTCTTGTTCATGCTCTATCTTAAAAACGGTAATAATAATAAATAAATCAAAAATAAGTCTGAGTCGCACTTGGCCGGTTTTATTATTTTTAGTATTTGCCATGATATAGATCATAGTAACACATATTCTGTGAAAATTTCAACTGGCTACCTTTGGCAACCTTCGGGAACGGAACCCTAAAAACTACTGAAGGTTTAAAAAAGAAACTTACAATCATAAACTTACCTTTTTCACTTACAAAAAAATAGTTCTTTCCGATAACTTTTTATTGGATGATAGAGAAAGTTATTCAAAGACACCCAGATGTTATAGGAACTTATACAAACAACATGTAAATTTGATAACCCTTGTGCTTTTTTCACACGGATTGTGGATAAAAACATCTGATATCGGAAAAAAATATTTATTTGTCTAGAAGTCGTGAAGCACGATGACAAGTTTCTTAAAACGGTGTATTTCTAGTAAAAACAAGTCTGATGTAGAGCAAGTGTCATCGAAGGTTTGTAAAGGGCATTATTGAGTGTGAAATTAAACGATTTCCTTTTAATCTCTAACTTAGAATAATTAGGCTTAGAACCGCAGAAGTCGCACGCGGAGTGAAGTAAATTAATGTTGGCCTTAAAAGGCTACGTTCAGTACAGCTTATGCGCGCCTGTGTGTGTCGGCGAACATTTCACGTGCCGCTTGCGGGCACACATCGATTGTTTGTGTACTTCAACTTTGAGCGGAACGTTGAATGATTATGAAACTCTTTGACGACCTCTGTGGTCTAGTGGCTCGAGTGTCGGACTGCTGATAACGAGGTCGTGGGTTCGATTCCCAAAGGACACAAATATTTGTGTGGTGAACATAAGTGTTTGTGTTGGTCTGGGTGTTGCTTATAAGTATGTATTTACAAAAAAAAGAAGTATATAGGTATTATATTATATATCCATTGTCTAGTACCCATAGCACAAGCTCTGCTTTGTTTGGGACTAGATGGTGCTGTGTAAAAATGTCCCAAAAATATTTATTTATTTATTTATCGATTGTTTTTGTACTTGACTTTGAGCGGAACTTTGAATAATTATGAAACTATCACTCTGTCTTATTAATCTAAGATCTCGCTTGGTTCACTGATTACCACTCTACCCTACTTTACAATTATCCAGTTATTATATTATCTAAATAAATTTCCGCCAAAATTAATACGGCGATCTACTAATTTTATTTTAGATGTAGCTATAAGATATAAGCTCAATACTTATCTAATAATAATATATTAAATTGTAATTAATTAAGGCCAAAATTTTTGCAACGCCTGAAAAATGCGACTAAGTTTGTAAGAACTATATTTATAACCTACCACCAATATGTACACTTAAGTTGACAAAATAAATCTTTAAATCTTTGAATCTCTAGTTATAACAAGTAAAATATATGATGGCAGATGCATGCGTGCCATCAGTTAGGACTTGGGACAGATCCACTCAAATCGACCTGGCAAGTTCTCCAATAGGCCAGTCCAGGCATTATTTATTTATTTATATAATTATTTGTTCAGTGGTATACATAACAAAAACATTCTAAAGATGTAAACATAAACTCATTAGAGTTTTACCGTACATCAGTATCATCGACTATACAAACAGGTAAACAAAAATGTAGTTAACAAGGTAGGATATTAAATACAATGTGGGTAGATACCAGATAATATTTAGCTACATTATGAAGGAGCGAACACCGGTGACTGCGCGAGCCGTCTTTAAAGACTGGTGGAGGGTAGTATTTGTGTTGATACAGGTTGTTCCTACAAATGCAGCAAACTTTTGAGAATTTATTATACTTACATTAATAATGTTATTAATTGTATTGACTAGATATTTTTATTATTGTGTCTTTGTAACTTGCAAGAAATGTTGTTTTAATTTAAATTTTATGTATTTTTTTGTTATTTTATCCCTTAGACTTGCATATGCATTGTGCTTACACAATTAAAATACAACATGTCTGGACTTTAAAAGAGACTTTGATCCCTGAGTTTGTTCCGGAATTTCTTCTCAGAGGTACATAGGAAATGCCGACGCCATCTAGTTTTTTTAAATAACCGACTTGTAAAAGTGATATTACCTTCCAATTAGTTACAAAGTAACTGCTTCGTTGGTCTAGTGGTTGCAAGCGCGACTGCTGAGCGTGGGGTCCTGGGTTCAATTCCCGGGTCGGGCAAAGTGTTGTTGGGTTTTTTCATCAGGAAATTCTCAGTAGCAGAGCGGAGTTTGGATTTGTGCCCGGTTAATGGCAATAGGCTCGCCCCATATTACATGGGACTAAACATAACTGGCGAAATGTGGGTGTCCTATTACACCTCTGCCTACCCATTCGGGGAAATACAGGCGTGATTTTATGTTATGTTGTTAGTTACAAAGTGCTGCGAACAATCATAATGAAGCCAAAAAAACCGTGC
Organism: Asteroscopus sphinx; assembly: GCA_949699075.1. Classification (NCBI taxonomy): domain Eukaryota; kingdom Metazoa; phylum Arthropoda; class Insecta; order Lepidoptera; family Noctuidae; genus Asteroscopus; species Asteroscopus sphinx. The sequence goes on along the minus strand of OX453025.1, from coordinate 13,667,985 downwards.
TCCTCCGTGTACAAACCAACGCTCACGCAAACGCATGCACCTCAAACCATGCTCACCCCTTTCAGTACGCATATCGCGGCATCGTCCAGTAAGCATCGCGAAAGCAAATATCCTTCAAGTGCATGGTGTGTACGTGAGCGCTGATTGTACACTGAGGAGCACGGTTTTTTTTGGCTTCACTTTAATTATTCACAGCACTTCGTCTATATTTTTACTATGGATGTGTATTTATTTAGTACGAATTAATTGTCTCATTAAAATATTTTGAAAGGACTGTCTTAGTACCTTATTAAAGATGCCTCTTTACTATCGAATAACAAATCAGAATGGATTTCAGAAACGAACCCGGGAAAGGATTTGATTTGATGTTATTATTTAATATTTCAGGTATACGATATAGAATCCTACGATGCCACGTTTGCCATTCCACGGGCAATCCTCAGACTGGTCGGTCTTCGTATCACCAGGGATGATTCTTCTTATGCCAGGTACTATAGACAAGCATCGCGTTCTCAAAAAATACCAGGTTAAGAGTACTCTTAACCGACGAGCATGCATGACGAGGTTAATGGACGTAGATGAAGCGAAAGAGGTGTGTCAGGATCGTAGCAGGTGGAAATCCATAGTCTCTGCCTACCCCAATGAGAAACAGACGTGATAATATATATGTATGTATGTAAGGGGCTCGTGGTTAAGTAGCAAGCGTGTGGATTGTACGATCTGCAAGGTTAAGCTGAACTAGCCGCGGTCAGTCTGTGGATGGGTGACCGTTTCGTTACACATCGAGACCCCTTCGTGCCTCTGAGAGCACGTAAAGCCGTCGGTCCTGCGCCTGATCTCTCTCCGGTCGTGTCACACACTTGTGCACTATAATATGTCCCGCGCAGATGGCTAGTCTACATTGAGATTGGCCGCCGTGACCGAAATTCGGCCGGAAGGACATTATTATGTATGTATGTATTAGAACAAGCTTTTTTAAAAGCTTCTCCCTCCATCTCGGACTTTCAAGGCCAGAATCTAAGTATCAGTTTCACGACGTCGACGTCTAATCGTGCTTTTTGTAAGGACAAAACATCGATCGTCGATCAATGTGTCATGACCCTCAGGAACCCTGAATATCCTAAGCACGCATCAAAAAAAGTTCCTCAGTGATGCGTATATTCTGCCAGCCCGCATCATTTCAGCGTGTTGGATTAAAGCTTAAGACGACATGGTGCTGCTGAGCGCGTCAGTCAGTGGTATAAGGTCATTACTAACCACATGTGAAAAGTACGCAACAGAACATGGGTTACTGTATAATGTAAAGAAGAGTCAGTGCATTATATTTGAGGTAGGGACCAAATATCATCAGGATGTGCCTCCTACACGACTAAACGGCGTTCCACTCGAGTGAGTGGAACAATTCAAATACCTCGGTCATTTGATCACCACTGACCTAAAGGACGATGCTGACATCGAAAGGGAACGGAGGGCTCTGTAAAGGTGACGCTCTTTAGAGCATTCTGTGCATCCTTCTACACGTGCAGATTGTGGGAGAAGTAATCGCAAGCATCGTCCCTTCGAGTCCAATATAATAACGTGTTCAGAAAACTGATGAGGCTCCCTTGGTGTTGCAGTACGTCAGGGATGTTTACAGCGGCGCGTGTAGACTGCTTCTACACTATAATGCGCAAGCTTGCGGCATCACTGGTGACACCAGTCATGGCCAGCTCCAACAGGGTTCTGAACATGTCAGAGTGGATTGTCCATATATAATCCACTGCATGTATCAAAATATGTTACTGTTTACTAACACCTAGGTTTACGATTAAAATTGTTACTAACCCTATATGAGTTGTTTTGCTCGAAATAAAGTTTTTCTATTATATTCTATTAAACCCAGTAATGGACTGGTTATTAATGGGTAAGGCTTAATACTAAACATATTTCAGGTTACTATGGAACATATTCTACTGGTTTGAGTTCGGCAACCTGTTCATTGTGACTTGGCTGGAGTTGGTCAATATGGCGCAGACGGCCAGGGGAGGCTCCTTCCAGGACGCTGTGGAAATATTCCGCATGATGCCCTGCGTTGGATATCTGCTGCTTGGTGAGTTGCCGATCCATGGGAATTATCAGAATGTTCAGTCTAACAAAGATAATTAAGTAGTAGTAGTAGAGCTCCTTTGTGAAAGAGCTCGTCCGGGGAAGTACTACCACCGTACCTACGTCTCCGCCAAATAGTGATGCCTGCATTGCTGTGTTTCGGTCTGAAAGGTTCGGGTGCCGGTGAAATTACAATCACATGAGACTTTCCATCTTCATGTCTCAGTTTGGCGAACCGACTTGCGGTACCATTTAGGCAACAGCCTAGGTGGTATTGCAGTTGTGGTGGGCAAAGGTAACCGCTTAACATCAAGCGGGCTTTTGCTCGTTTCGCCATCCAATACTATAAAAAAAAGAATAGTTTCCAAGGTCACCAGATATAGATAAAGATTTCTTGACAGATAGGTATGAATAGGGTTTTGTATAAATTCAGTTTAATTTTGTCCGTTATTGAAATGATATTCCACTCGAAAACATTCATTTTTGCCTGAGAAAATTTCATTTAATATCTAGCAACCTTGGACCTTGGTTCCGTGTGGTGCCGGACGTAAAGAATTGCACCACCCTATATCTTCTCATGGGTGTCGTAAAAGGCGACTAAGGGATTCACCAGAGGATGGGCAGCAGCGTTCTCTGAGTATTTAACCAACCAACTGCGATCGCCAACCCGCCTGCCAAGCGTGGCGATTATGGCATATCCCCCCAATATATGCTTGGGGGAGGCCTGTGTCCAGCAGTGGACGTCTTACGGCTGAAATGATGAACCTTGGATACTTATCTCTCTGTTAGATTGTTAGTTTTTTGTGATGGGGAATAGTTGAGCCTTTAATTAATAAGCTCTTAAACAGCTGTTTCAATGAAGGCAGAAACTAAAATTGTCAAAATATCAGCTTTACGTTTGCGCGCGTTTCAGCGCTCGCAACAGTTTTTCTGACTATGGCTGTTGGGCACGATTTGGTCCATTTCCTACATATCTAGCTGGATGTTTTTTAATTTTTCTTTGATTGGTAGCAGTCTTACTGAACTCCTGAAAATTTCCTAATAATGAACCTTCTAAAAAATGTTCGTACTCATCCAAGGTACCTACGACTGTAGTAAAAATATCTAATATACTGTAATATAAACTAATGGAGGCCAAACACCTTCCGTTTAGTGCTAAACTAAAACTGAAGCATTATAATAAAACAAAGTTTAACCGGATTAAATCGCGTATATTATTTAAATTGGTTTCCCTGACGTTTCGAAAGCTTTGCAGCATTTCGTGGTCGCAGGTAGACTAAGATGACAAGCGTCTTTACAAATATTTCTAAAAAATTATTTTAATCTACCGTACAATATTATTAATTAAAATCGTTTCGATGCACGCAGTAATCACTCACAATATCATTATCTTTTACAGTGTTGCGTGCTGTTTGGGACTTGATTATTTTTAGGACTGGGTTCCAAACAGGTAGTTTGAACAACAACAACTTTGTTTTATTATAATGTGTAGTGATCGCGAAAACCTAAGAAGTTAAAACTGAAGCGCTCGGCACACACGTTATGATTATCGGCACAGTTTCCTCCGATTCCGTTTTATCTATTCAAATTTTCATAGTACTCCGTTCGACGGTACAGTTTAAATAAACGTAAAAACTTTTAGTTTTTATCATACACACGTTTCGATTATCAGTACAGTGCGATCGTAACGATTTCTAGTAGCGTGTGTGCCACCTATAAGGAACCACTTAATTTCTAGCAATGGCAAAATCCTACAAGATAGTATACCACCGCTCGATATACGAGAACCTGGTGAGCGAGCTGCGCAGCATGTGGCCGAGGGGAGAGGTTTCTGATGAGGAGCATCAGATTGTCAGTACTGCGCTGAGGCAGCTCAACTATGTTGTACAAGGTATTGATTTTTTTTAATGATCGTAGAAAGTAGACACAAAAGCGGAAAACTGCGTTGCTTCTAAAACTATAACAAAACTGTAATTGTATGTTTGTTTGTTCGAGTATCACGCAAAAATGACTGGACCGTTTTGATGTTTGACACACAGATAGACCATGTCCTGGAGTAAAATATACAACTTTACTTTTTGTAAACGTAATTTGGGAAACTAGTTTATTCAGAAAACTATTTGCTTTTAGAGTTACTGTAAGTTCCGCAGTAGGTAGCGGAAAAATAGAAAAATGTCGTACAGGTACTTCATGCCTGATATTTCGAAAGATATTATTGAGTAGTGATAATGATTACTGACTAACAGTTAGTTCTAGTAGTAGGAAATTTATTTTCTTTAGGTAGAACAAACATACTTTTGTATCGTAAATAATGCTTTTTCACCACACCTGAATATAATCTTAAAAAACGTCGATTTTAGGTGTGTATCCATGATGGTTTAAATTACTTTTAATGTATATGACGACTTTAAAAACTATATTCATTTATTTTTTTATCTGTTTTTCACAATAATTTGTAAAAACATTAAACTTATATTAAAAATCAGGATCAGACAAGGAAAATCTAATATTAAGTATTTTTTCGATTTTTGGCAATCTTTGAGGGATGGTAGAGGGCTAAAGGTGGGGTTGAATATTTTTTTGGTTATTTTTATCGTAATCTATTCAAAAAGACGCAACGTTTAAGTCCTATTCAGTAATGAAACTTAAAAAAAAAAAATTACACTCCATCCTCTTTTTTTTTTTTTTTTTTTTTTTTCGCCGTGGGGAAATCCTCATGGACGCACTCCGCCCGGGGTAGGCGGAGCCAGTGTCGGACTCTCACCGACTAAAACCACCACGGTGTTCCTTCAACTACCTTAGCCGGGGGCGTGGGAACCCGTGAGTATTTAGACAACCACCCCCGACAGGTCCTGGCCCGCCACAAGCAGGCGAGCCCCTTCTACCCGTGCGGCCTAACGTCAGCCGCACCCTCCTAGGCGGCGCACACGGAACACTGCACGCCACCTCATCTCATGGGCCTTTACCAGCTGCGCCAACTACGCCGGCTGTGCCAGCTACGCCAGCTGCTGGTCGGGCAGCAGACTACCCCGAGTCTGCTGCTCGCAGGCCCTACCTCCCGTAATTTTTTATAGAGGTTTTCTTCCTCGCGGTCCGGGCGGTGAAGCCAAGACCCTCGGTCCCAAGAGGCGCGAGAACACTACTCAGCGGGCACTCCTGGGGTTACGAGATCGATGGGGGCAGGGAAAGACAGTCCCTCCGCTGCCTGCCCAGTGGCAGGGTGAGTGCACACCGGGCCCGCCCCTGCTCCTCCACTGTGCCCTCTGCTGATATCAGAGGGACACGTGGAGCAACTCCCCACTGGCCCACAACGGGCCCCTCCCGCGCCAGAATATTCGCCACAGGCAATAAAATCCCCCGAAGGTTAATCCCTCGACAGGATTTTATTGCCTGTGCCCAGGATGCACCGGCCAAACAACTGCCGATCCCTCTAGACGTGTCCAGAAGGACAAGCAGCCGTCAGGCACACGTGGAGGTTTTCTGGCCAGCACCCCTCTGGCCAGCACCCCATTACGCTCCACCCTTTTTTTTTTTTTTTTTTTTTTTCCGTGGGGAAAATCCTCATGGACGCACTCCGCCCGGGGAAGGCGGAGCCAGTGTCGGACTCTTACCGACTAAAAACCACCACGGTGTTCCTCTGATGACCCTTGGCCGGGGGCGTGGGAAAACTCCTGTAATCGCCCGACCATCTAATCGCCCGACCAATTACGCTCCACCCTAATGTGTATGAGAGTGTGTGGGGATATGTGTACGTGTGTTAGGGTATGTTTGTGTGAGTGCACATCTAAAGGGTTATAGAAGATATTTCTTAAATGTTAATTAATGGGTGCAAATAGTTCGTCCGTTTTTATATAGTTAAGATGCAGTAACCAATTCAATATTTTTTTATTCAAAACGGTTTCAAATTAATTTATAGACAACTGCTTTTGAAGCTCGTTGTATATTCAAATATTACCACTCTGATTCCTGAAGGCTTGTTACGAAACAAACAGGTACGGAGGTAGGTACCTTTGCAGAGCAATCAATGAAAGTTCCATCTAATGAAATACCTAGATGCCTTGTGTTCGCGTGGAAAAACCTAATAACTAGCATTCTCATGAGAATTTAAAAGAACAGTTATTACGAGTGTCTAGGTATTCGTTATTATACTGATGTTTGTTATTATCACATAGGTTATTCCTCTGATTACCTTAGCTGAGGTAGTTAAGTTAATGCTACCGGGTAGCCCGCTTAATACAAAATATCTGGCGTTTTTTTGCAAATTGTAGCTTTATTTCACGTTGTATATCGATCGAAATATAATTCGCTGAAATAATAACAATATATCTACTATCTACAGAATAATACTCATAGAAAATACCAACCGTAACCTCGGACGAATAAAAAAGGCTGACGGAATCTCGCTCAACAATAAGTGAAGCATCCGTAGTATCGCTTAAAAGTACGGGCACGCACACATTCACATCCATAGTAGGTATACCAAAAAGCCGCGATTACGCAAAACGTCTAGTGTGACGGTAGTCATTGTTGTAGTGTCACAAATAAAATGATAGTTTAAATCTGGTGTGTTAAAATGCTTTCGAAATTATACTGAGTTTAGGAAAAAATTAAGTGCTACAGTCTTTGTTTAGCGAGATTCCGTCCGCCTTTTTTATTCATCCGAGACCGTAACGATGTTGTGTTCTGTGCCTTGGCTCGAAGTAGAATGAATAGTAATTTCTAACTTAATTTTTACGATGGATTTCCGAAAAGTTTCAATAAATATTTTCTGAGTTATGCTTATACGTCACCACACCATTGACCTAGAACTATAATAACTATAAATAACTACTACAAAAAATATTAAATCGAAAGGGATAGACGGATAGATCCGTTGATGAGCTACATACCTACTCCTGTACAATTTTGATTGTTTTATAATGAAATCGAGCGCGTAAGATCTTGGAGCTTATGGTTATTATAAAAAATCTATTCAAAAGAAAATTATTTGAATTATTGAATAAAAAACTTTGTAAAAATCTCTTTAAAAACAAGCTTTTATTCATAAACTATTGAATAAAATAAAAATTTAAAAATAATATTGAGAAGTTGAAGAATAAAAAGCAACAGCTAGTATGGATAAACAATAGGACATTTCAAGAATACTGGTATATTTTCTTAAAAGCTTGAAGCTTTATTTTTACAGAAATTTGACGCCTTATCATCATCATCATCAACTCAGCCTATCGCAGTCCACTGCTGGACGTAGGCCTCTCCCAAGTTGCGCCAGAACAGGTCCTCTGCCTTCCGCATCCAGTCCCCCCCAGCCACGTTTTTCAGGTCGTCGGTCCAACTGGCGGGGGGGCGCCCTACGCTGCGTTTGCCGATTCGCGGTCTCCACTCAAGGACTCGTCTGCTCCAGCGGCCATCGGTCCTTCGATAGACATGGCCAGCCCACTGCCACTTCAGCTTACTGATTCTACAAGCTATGTCGGTCACTCCGGTTCTTCTCCGAATAATCTCGCTTCGGATTTTATCCTTCAAAGAAACTCTAAGCATAGCTCGCTCCATAGCTCGCTGAGCGACTTTAAATTTGTGGACTAGCCCAACTGTCAGTGTCCACGTCTCGGCGCCGTAAGTCATGACAGGCAGGACAGTAGTAGGGATTCGAGAGTTCTGGACCACTGATCCAAAGTCCCTTATTCGTCCGTCAGAGGGACAACTCAAACTAAAAAAAAAAAAAAAAAAAAAAAAGTTTGATATCAAATTAGGGGTTTTGGACCACGCCCGATCGAATGCAAGCATCCGTTTTTTGATATCTTCAATGGATGGAAAGTTAGCTTCTTGCATTCATTAGGACCTACTTCATTTGTAATCACCTAATTACAGTATCGAGCTCTACTTTCCTTTATTAATTAATCTCGTTAAGGTGAGCTCCTTAAGGTTCTTAATCATCTGATGGTTTGCTAATGGCTTACATTTACTATAACTCACCACGTTTCTAGCTCAGTTATGCTATGTATCAGTTAAACGAATCCTACAATAATCTAAATAAAACTATGTAATACTTTATTCAATCAACTTTATTCCCATTTTAATCTTACTTCTTAAAATACAAATGAAAGTAATTTAACAAAACTCTACATAGAACATCCCTTGAATCTATGTAACAAATACATTAAGCTGTGCTTGTCGCAAACTAAGGTAAAATCATTCTGAATCGTATTCATATTCCAGTCCCGTCTTCTACAATTCCTTTAAAAAAACTTTAATAAAATTCTCTAGGTGCTCAACCGTATGAGTGTTAATAAAAGGTACAGTACAACACGAAAAATAAGGTGCGTCGTCAATCTTCGTTCGCACAGACACGAAAATACGATCGACGAAAACACCCGAAATATTAAAAAAATATAATCAACCTTATGCAATGCCCGTAAGGTGTACGTAACGTAGGTTAACCAATTTCCTGCGTGCTTAAATTGCGTCATCTGCGCAGGTACATCGGTGGGCCATATAAAATGTGTAATACTGTACTTTACTTACCATCTAAATAGCAACATTCATAAAAATAATTGCATAATTCAGTATCAAATGTTGTTGAATCTGCTTTTGGTAATAGAATTATCTATACTAATCTATATCTATACTAATATTATAAAGAGGAAAGATTTGTAATTTTGTGCAATATACAGTTTTTAAAGTAAATTTAGCTTAAACATTTAAAAATGTTAATAAATACATTTGACTTTCAAACGTTTAATTATATTATTTGTCAAGGAGATGATTTAAATATTTTATATTCATCTTTAAACGATACTGTAAAAAGTATAATTATTGCAAAATTAGCATTCGAAAAGAAAGATAGTCGTTGGAGTCTTAAAGGCATTATATGTTTCGATATGAATGTTAATAAATTTAATCCGCTACGTGGTAGCTCATATATTGACCTTCCAAATGACATAAAAACAAAAACCGGCCAAGTACGAGTCGGGCTCACACATTGAAGGGTTCCGGACCACCCATCGACCTTTTTATTTTAAGTATTTGTCGTGATAGGGGTCATAGCAACACATATTCTGAGAAAATTTCAACCAGCTACCTATTATCGTTCCAAAGATACAGCCCTGTGACAGACAGATGGACGGACGGACAGCGTAGCGAGAGTAATAGGGTGCCGTTTGTCACCCTTTGTGTACGGAACCCTAAAAAGCTGTCATAAACGTAAAAAACGTGGACAATTTATGTTTTAAGTGGGCATTACTTTCGGGTTTATATCTTGTAAATAGAAACGCTGATAGGGTAACATCTTGTGCTATCCATGGAAATAAACATACATTTGATGGTATTTCTTTTCCAGTTAAAATCACCGACATGGCGAAAGTGGAGAAATTAAATATGATCAGTCTAAATGTTTTTGGATTAGAATTTAATATAGAAAAAAAAGTTACATTCTATTGTAGGTCCGTTATTTTTAACTAACTAAATGTCGAAAATCTTATCACATCAATTTATTATACGTTTCCAACTATTCAAATTATCATTACTGCCATATCAAAAATGTACAACGGTTAGTTAGCAAGCAAATTTCAAATCATTGTCATGCTATCTATATATGTGATTCATGCTTACTTTACTTCCCGACAAAAAAAAAACATCAACAGCACGACGCGCTCACATTTGTACCGACTTACCAAATGGTGAAACTAAAAAAAGAATTGGTTTGATTAGCCAACATCAAATATAATAAAATAAAATTTGATATCCACCAAAATAAAAATAAAAATACCAAAATATGTTAAAAATATATTTTGTAATGTATGCTGATTCTGAAGATTTTTTACTGCCAATTTTGTCATGTCCCAATGATCAATCTAAAGCTTTTACACATAATATAAAAAAATATGATGTGTATAGTTTTGGGTATTATGTAAAGTGTTCGTATGACGATATATTATCAAAATATGAGACATATAGTGTCCAAAATTATGTACAAGTATTCATGAAACGTTTAAGTAAAGACCTAAAAACAATATTTGAAAAAATTGCTTCAAGCAATATCCTTTTCTGTGGACAAAGAAAGATAAAAAATATTATTTCAAACAATAAAATCTGTCATAGTTGTGAAACTGAATCAACAGATAAACCTTTTTACGACTTTGATTGGCATTCTGGTAGGTATATTTAGAGGTGTTGCACATGAAATATGTAATTCTGAGTTCAGGAGTCATATTCCTGTTTTTTACATAACTTGAGTCATGAGATTTTTGTTATTTTTTTAAAATTATGACGCTCATTTTATTGTTCACGGATTAAGTTTTGATGACAGTGAAGTTGAAATACGTGGGACACTCAGAAAGTTTTGCGAAACTAAAAAAAATTGTTCTATACGTACATATATTTTTATCAAATCTTTTCAAAGTACTTTCCACCAGCCTCTATACAAAGATTCATGCGCCTAAACCAGTTTTCAAAACACTTTTTCCAGTCCGCCGCAGACACCTCGTTTACTGCCTGCTCGAACGCAGCCAGCGCATCTTCCGGCGACGAAAATTGTATCCCTTTGAGCTGATTTTTTATTTTTGGGAATAAAAAGAAGTCACACGGTGCTAGATCAGGGCTGTAAGGAGGGTGACCCAGGAGTTTGACTGGCGTGCTGTCCAGGAAGTCCCTCGTTTTGAGTGCGGTGTGCGCAGGTGCATTGTCGTGGTGGAGCAGTAGCCCGCGGAGCCCTGTGTTTGGTCGCTTGTTGCTTATAACAGAGAAAACTTCTGGCAAAAATTTGGTAGTATACCATTCGGCATTAATGCTTCTTTGATCCCGTAAGGGAATTGATACCAAGTGGCCAGTCAAATTAAAAAAGCTAGCGATCAAAATCTTACCCCCGCTTCTAGATCGCTTCACTTTGGTAGGCGTTGGCTCATTTTGAAACACCCAAACAGTCGACTGGCGCTTGGTTTCTGGGTCGTATTGATAAATCCAGGACTCATCACCTGTAACGATGTCGTAAACACGCCGAGACGAGCCTGCTTCAAATTTGTTAAGCATATCACGGCACCATTCCACCCGGGCCTGCTTCTGAGCATCGGTGAGGTTGTGCGGCACCCAGCGTGATACTATCCTCCTCACGCGAAGATGGCTGTGTAGAATCTCGTGAACGCTTCCCGATCCAATCTTCAATATGTGTTGAATCTCCTGATATGTAATTCGCCTATTGTCTTGGATTAAATTTTTCACTGCTAGCACGTTTTCTTCGGTAACAGCCGTCAAAGGGCGACCGCTTCTTTCGTCATCCCCCAAAGTTGGTCGACCGCGCTTGAATTCGTTATACCAACGATACACGGTTGCCTTGGAAGGGCCTTCATCCATGAATGCCATTTGAAGTCTATCGTACGATTCATCCGGTTTCAGGCGACACTTGAAATCGTATAAAATCATAGCTCTAAAATGTTCCCGGCGCAGATCCATATTTCAGTGAGACACAATACTTTGAATTAACTCGCAAAAAATGTGGAGGGAAATTTTGAAATTGGAACTTACTTATTTTTACTTATAAATAATCATATTTTCGAAAAACATTATAACTGGCCAGTCTCCCATATATAAAAACTTTTTTTCGCAATACTTTCTGAGGGGCCTGGTAATACATTAGCTTTTCTAAAAAGTTAAAAAAAAAAACAACAAGTTTGCTAAAGATTCGTAGATTCCTAAATTTTTTTTATCATGTAGTTTACATTAGTTAACTAAAAATCTTCATAACGATCGATTTGGAGAATTAAAAAGAAACTTCCCTAATAATCAAAATTGTATTCGTTTAAGAATGAAAGGTGTTTATCCATATGAATTTATGACAAGTTATAATTGTTTAAAACTAACGTCACTACGCAACCAAGATCAATTATATAGCTCACTCACAGTTTCTCATATTAGAAACGACGATTACAATCATGCAAATGTAATCTGGCTACACTTTCATTGTCGTAGTACTATGTCAGATTAGTCAGACTTATATTTGAAAACACATGTTTTGCTTTTGACTGATGTATTTTTTACAAGTTGATTTGGAGTACCCTGATGAACTCCATGACTTACATTCAGACTTTCCTTTATGTCCAGAAAATATTTGTGTGGGTAGTACTAAAGAAACGAAGTTAGTGCCTAACTTAAATAATAAATGTAAATATATAATTCATTACAGAAATCTAAAACAATGTATTAAAATGTGAATAAAGTTCATTAAAACCAAACATTAACTAAATCAGATTTTGAAAAAGACTTACAAGTTAATGAACAATCCTGTCTTTGGTAAGACGATGGAAAATATTGAAAAAAGGGTCAATGTAAAATTAGTAACACACTGGCAAAAAATCACTATAAAATTTTAGTTGCTCAAGATTTAATTGCAAAAACAGTGTTCCATAGGTTATCAATATTTTCAGAAAATTTTGTTGTGGTTCAATTGTGGAAAACCAAATTAATATAAGTACCTATAACAAACCAATTTATTTAGGATTTTGTATTTTAGATATTTCAAAAACTCTTATGTATGATTGTCATTATAACTACATTTGTAAAAAGTTCAACGACAAAGTTAAGTTATTAAGTATATACAGATACTGATAGTTTGATGTATCAAATTTTTATAAATGATTTTTATGATAATATAAAACTAGACCTCCCTACATACTTTGATACATCAGACTATGACTCAAATAATGTTTTCGGATATCAAAAAAGATGTAAAAATAAATTAGGTTATTTAAAAAAGAAAATAATGAAGACATTTTAAAAGAATTGGTAGGTTTAAGATCAAAAATGTATGCTTTTGATGTCGAGGATAAATTCATAGCAAAGTAATTTTTTTTTAAATATCGGATAAGTATTGATATGCACTTTCAAAACGTTAATTATGAATCTAGTTGCACAGCAAAAGCGAAAGGTGTTGACAAAAGTATTACCAAAAAGATGAATATGGGGAATTATAAGTCATGTCTATTTAATAAAAATGTTCAATATTGTAGTATGCCTAGATTTAAATAATTATATGATAAACATGTTTTGTTAAGTTTCTGAGTAAAAATTGTATGTTTTTAATTTTTATGACAGTGAAGTTGAAATTATTCCTCAAAGTAAAGAAAAATACATTTCCTTTTCTAAAAAGTTAAAAATAAATAATCAACAAGTTAGATTCGTATAGTCAAGCTGGAATGTGACATTTCAACTTAATTATTACTGATAAACGATTTCGTAATTTACATGCACTCCTAACTTTCTAATCTAATTAGTAGATGGGATATAAACTCATGCAAAAATCATAACCATAGTTAAATTTGTTGTTTTGTCATTGTTGTTTGAGTATTGTTTTTCGTTAAGCATGGCACTAATAATTGACATAGAAGGATTCATGATTAACGGAAAATTTACCATGAAAGAAGTTGCCGTGATGCATACCGAGAAAAAGATATTTTGGCTGTTTTACGCTCAACTGCCTGAAGTCAACATCAAAGCGCTAACATTCAAAGATCAGAAGACTATTAAATATGTGCAAAATAATATCCATGGTCTAAAATATGAAAACGAGCCCGAGGACCTAGCAATTGAGGAACTAAAAGATCGTCTTAAACAAATTGATAAGGAAGTGCAACCTAAAACATGGCTGTATAAGGGCGACACATACGAGCGAGATTTGCTCAGAGAATTAGGATTCCCAGGCTGCAATATCGAAACATTAGGATGTCCTAAATTTACAAGAATCCTCGTTGAAGAGAACGAAATAAAGCATAGAATTCCGAGACAGTTACACACAAAATGCCTTAGACATGAACTCTATAAACGATCTGTAGCCGAACTACACTGTTCATTGATCGAAATTTTTATCTTCAGAGAATGGTTACAAAAACATCACAAAGGGTTTAATTGGATAAAATAAAGTGTGTGTGTGTATAATATTTGTTTTAAATATTATGGTTTAAAGGTAATCTAAATACTAATAATGTAATTTATTACGAAAAACATGAACATTCTCCTGAACTACAACTATACAGCTGTAGGTATTTGTCATGAGTCAATAAGTGCTTTATAAATGTTTTGGCACATTAGCTACCTCACTGTAATTATGTTCGCTTTAAGTAATAATGTTGTTAACTCAGATATTGATATTTTTAAATTATTGTATATGCAAAACTTTTTAATAATAGTGATACACAAGTAAATTATAATAATGATTCATATGTAAATAGTTGTTAAGCTGTATGTTTTTATTATATTTTAATTTGGAAATGTTTAACTTTTTATTACTTATGTTATAGCTGTCTCTTTTCTGTTCACATTTACAATATTCAATATTTTTACACATAAAGCAGTATTTTAATTTCAACAATAAAAACTATTTTTTTCAAATGCTTATTGTACTAATACACAACGTTTTCTTTAAAAGTAAGAAGAAGGAATGTAATTTATTGCATTGTTAAAAGTTTTTTTTTTACATTATCAAAACTGTAAAATGACCATTTGAAGGACAGATTTTTCCTACAAATAGCATTTTTAGATGTTTAAAGATTTTATATAAATATTTTTAGCATAAGGCAGTATTTTTAATAAAAATATTTCTTTTACTTTACCAAAACTGTAAAATAAATATTTTTTTTACTTTCTCAAAACTGATATCAAAAAAGATTTTTATAAAATCTTTAAACATCTAAAAATGCCATTTTTAATAAAAATCTTTTTTTTTTACTTTATCAAAACTGTAAAATGACCATTTGAAGGAAAGATTTTTCCTACAAATGGCATTTTTAGATGTTTAAAGATTTTATATAAATATTTTTAGCATAAAGCAGTATTTTTAATAAAAATATTTCTTTTACTTTACCAAAACTGTAAAATAAATATTTTTTTTACTTTCTCAAAACTGATATCAAAAAAGATTTTTATAAAATCTTTAAACATCTAAAAATGCCATTTGTAGGAAAAATCTTTCCTTCAAATGGTCATTTTACAGTTTTGATAAAGTAAAAAAAAAAGATTTTTATTAAAAATGGCATTTTTAGATGTTTAAAGATTTTATAAAAATCTTTTTTGATATCAGTTTTGAGAAAGTAAAAAAAATATTTATTTTACAGTTTTGGTAAAGTAAAAGAAATATTTTTATTAAAAATACTGCTTTATGCTAAAAATATTTATATTAAATCTTTAAACATCTAAAAATGCCATTTGTAGGAAAAATCTTTCCTTCAAATGGTCATTTTACAGTTTTGATAAAGTAAAAAAAAAAGATTTTTATTAAAAATATTTATATAAAATCTTTAAACATCTAAAAATGCCATTTGTAGGAAAAATCTGTCCTTCAAATGGTCATTTTACAGTTTTGATAATGTAAAAAAAAAACTTTTAACAATGCAATAAATTACATTCCTTCTTCTTACTTTTAAAGAAAACGTTGTGTATTAGTACAATAAGCATTTGAAAAAAATAGTTTTTATTGTTGAAATTAAAATACTGCTTTATGTGTAAAAATATTGAATATTGTAAATGTGAACAGAAAAGAGACAGCTATAACATAAGTAATAAAAAGTTAAACATTTCCAAATTAAAATATAATAAAAACATACAGCTTAACAACTATTTACATATGAATCATTATTATAATTTACTTGTGTATCACTATTATTAAAAAGTTTTGCATATACAATAATTTAAAAATATCAATATCTGAGTTAACAACATTATTACTTAAAGCGAACATAATTACAGTGAGGTAGCTAATGTGCCAAAACATTTATAAAGCACTTATTGACTCATGACAAATACCTACAGCTGTATAGTTGTAGTTCAGGAGAATGTTCATGTTTTTCGTAATAAATTACATTATTAGTATTTAGATTACCTTTAAACCATAATATTTAAAACAAATATTATACACACACACACTTTATTTTATCCAATTAAACCCTTTGTGATGTTTTTGTAACCATTCTCTGAAGATAAAAATTTCGATCAATGAACAGTGTAGTTCGGCTACAGATCGTTTATAGAGTTCATGTCTAAGGCATTTTGTGTGTAACTGTCTCGGAATTCTATGCTTTATTTCGTTCTCTTCAACGAGGATTCTTGTAAATTTAGGACATCCTAATGTTTCGATATTGCAGCCTGGGAATCCTAATTCTCTGAGCAAATCTCGCTCGTATGTGCCGCCCTTATACAGCCATGTTTTAGGTTGCACTTCCTTATCAATTTGTTTAAGACGATCTTTTAGTTCCTCAATTGCTAGGTCCTCGGGCTCGTTTTCATATTTTAGACCATGGATATTATTTTGCACATATTTAATAGTCTTCTGATCTTTGAATGTTAGCGCTTTGATGTTGACTTCAGGCAGTTGAGCGTAAAACAGCCAAAATATCTTTTTCTCGGTATGCATCACGGCAACTTCTTTCATGGTAAATTTTCCGTTAATCATGAATCCTTCTATGTCAATTATTAGTGCCATGCTTAACGAAAAACAATACTCAAACAACAATGACAAAACAACAAATTTAACTATGGTTATGATTTTTGCATGAGTTTATATCCCATCTACTAATTAGATTAGAAAGTTAGGAGTGCATGTAAATTACGAAATCGTTTATCAGTAATAATTAAGTTGAAATGTCACATTCCAGCTTGACTATACGAATCTAACTTGTTGATTATTTATTTTTAACTTTTTAGAAAAGGAAATGTATTTTTCTTTACTTTGAGGAATAATTTCAACTTCACTGTCATAAAAATTAAAAACATACAATTTTTACTCAGAAACTTAACAAAACATGTTTATCATATAATTATTTAAATCTAGGCATACTACAATATTGAACATTTTTATTAAATAGACATGACTTATAATTCCCCATATTCATCTTTTTGGTAATACTTTTGTCAACACCTTTCGCTTTTGCTGTGCAACTAGATTCATAATTAACGTTTTGAAAGTGCATATCAATACTTATCCGATATTTAAAAAAAAATTACTTTGCTATGAATTTATCCTCGACATCAAAAGCATACATTTTTGATCTTAAACCTACCAATTCTTTTAAAATGTCTTCATTATTTTCTTTTTTAAATAACCTAATTTATTTTTACATCTTTTTTGATATCCGAAAACATTATTTGAGTCATAGTCTGATGTATCAAAGTATGTAGGGAGGTCTAGTTTTATATTATCATAAAAATCATTTATAAAAATTTGATACATCAAACTATCAGTATCTGTATATACTTAATAACTTAACTTTGTCGTTGAACTTTTTACAAATGTAGTTATAATGACAATCATACATAAGAGTTTTTGAAATATCTAAAATACAAAATCCTAAATAAATTGGTTTGTTATAGGTACTTATATTAATTTGGTTTTCCACAATTGAACCACAACAAAATTTTCTGAAAATATTGATAACCTATGGAACACTGTTTTTGCAATTAAATCTTGAGCAACTAAAATTTTATAGTGATTTTTTGCCAGTGTGTTACTAATTTTACATTGACCCTTTTTTCAATATTTTCCATCGTCTTACCAAAGACAGGATTGTTCATTAACTTGTAAGTCTTTTTCAAAATCTGATTTAGTTAATGTTTGGTTTTAATGAACTTTATTCACATTTTAATACATTGTTTTAGATTTCTGTAATGAATTATATATTTACATTTATTATTTAAGTTAGGCACTAACTTCGTTTCTTTAGTACTACCCACACAAATATTTTCTGGACATAAAGGAAAGTCTGAATGTAAGTCATGGAGTTCATCAGGGTACTCCAAATCAACTTGTAAAAAATACATCAGTCAAAAGCAAAACATGTGTTTTCAAATATAAGTCTGACTAATCTGACATAGTACTACGACAATGAAAGTGTAGCCAGATTACATTTGCATGATTGTAATCGTCGTTTCTAATATGAGAAACTGTGAGTGAGCTATATAATTGATCTTGGTTGCGTAGTGACGTTAGTTTTAAACAATTATAACTTGTCATAAATTCATATGGATAAACACCTTTCATTCTTAAACGAATACAATTTTGATTATTAGGGAAGTTTCTTTTTAATTCTCCAAATCGATCGTTATGAAGATTTTTAGTTAACTAATGTAAACTACATGATAAAAAAAATTTAGGAATCTACGAATCTTTAGCAAACTTGTTGTTTTTTTTTTTAACTTTTTAGAAAAGCTAATGTATTATTTCAACTTCACTGTCATCAAAACTTAATCCGTGAACAATAAAATGAGCGTCATAATTTTAAAAAAATAACAAAAATCTCATGACTCAAGTTATGTAAAAAACAGGAATATGACTCCTGAACTCAGAATTACATATTTCATGTGCAACACCTCTAAATATACCTACCAGAATGCCAATCAAAGTCGTAAAAAGGTTTATCTGTTGATTCAGTTTCACAACTATGACAGATTTTATTGTTTGAAATAATATTTTTTATCTTTCTTTGTCCACAGAAAAGGATATTGCTTGAAGCAATTTTTTCAAATATTGTTTTTAGGTCTTTACTTAAACGTTTCATGAATACTTGTACATAATTTTGGACACTATATGTCTCATATTTTGATAATATATCGTCATACGAACACTTTACATAATACCCAAAACTATACACATCATATTTTTTTATATTATGTGTAAAAGCTTTAGATTGATCATTGGGACATGACAAAATTGGCAGTAAAAAATCTTCAGAATCAGCATACATTACAAAATATATTTTTAACATATTTTGGTATTTTTATTTTTATTTTGGTGGATATCAAATTTTATTTTATTATATTTGATGTTGGCTAATCAAACCAATTCTTTTTTTAGTTTCACCATTTGGTAAGTCGGTACAAATGTGAGCGCGTCGTGCTGTTGATGTTTTTTTTTTGTCGGGAAGTAAAGTAAGCATGAATCACATATATAGATAGCATGACAATGATTTGAAATTTGCTTGCTAACTAACCGTTGTACATTTTTGATATGGCAGTAATGATAATTTGAATAGTTGGAAACGTATAATAAATTGATGTGATAAGATTTTCGACATTTAGTTAGTTAAAAATAACGGACCTACAATAGAATGTAACTTTTTTTTCTATATTAAATTCTAATCCAAAAACATTTAGACTGATCATATTTAATTTCTCCACTTTCGCCATGTCGGTGATTTTAACTGGAAAAGAAATACCATCAAATGTATGTTTATTTCCATGGATAGCACAAGATGTTACCCTATCAGCGTTTCTATTTACAAGATATAAACCCGAAAGTAATGCCCACTTAAAACATAAATTGTCCACGTTTTTTACGTTTATGACAGCTTTTTAGGGTTCCGTACACAAAGGGTGACAAACGGCACCCTATTACTCTCGCTACGCTGTCCGTCCGTCCATCTGTCTGTCACAGGGCTGTATCTTTGGAACGATAATAGGTAGCTGGTTGAAATTTTCTCAGAATATGTGTTGCTATGACCCCTATCACGACAAATACTTAAAATAAAAAGGTCGATGGGTGGTCCGGAACCCTTCAATGTGTGAGCCCGACTCGTACTTGGCCGGTTTTTGTTTTTATGTCATTTGGAAGGTCAATATATGAGCTACCACGTAGCGGATTAAATTTATTAACATTCATATCGAAACATATAATGCCTTTAAGACTCCAACGACTATCTTTCTTTTCGAATGCTAATTTTGCAATAATTATACTTTTTACAGTATCGTTTAAAGATGAATATAAAATATTTAAATCATCTCCTTGACAAATAATATAATTAAACGTTTGAAAGTCAAATGTATTTATTAACATTTTTAAATGTTTAAGCTAAATTTACTTTAAAAACTGTATATTGCACAAAATTACAAATCTTTCCTCTTTATAATATTAGTATAGATATAGATTAGTATAGATAATTCTATTACCAAAAGCAGATTCAACAACATTTGATACTGAATTATGCAATTATTTTTATGAATGTTGCTATTTAGATGGTAAGTAAAGTACAGTATTACACATTTTATATGGCCCACCGATGTACCTGCGCAGATGACGCAATTTAAGCACGCAGGAAATTGGTTAACCTACGTTACGTACACCTTACGGGCATTGCATAAGGTTGATTATATTTTTTTAATATTTCGGGTGTTTTCGTCGATCGTATTTTCGTGTCTGTGCGAACGAAGATTGACGACGCACCTTATTTTTCGTGTTGTACTGTACCTTTTATTAACACTCATACGGTTGAGCACCTAGAGAATTTTATTAAAGTTTTTTTAAAGGAATTGTAGAAGACGGGACTGGAATATGAATACGATTCAGAATGATTTTACCTTAGTTTGCGACAAGCACAGCTTAATGTATTTGTTACATAGATTCAAGGGATGTTCTATGTAGAGTTTTGTTAAATTACTTTCATTTGTATTTTAAGAAGTAAGATTAAAATGGGAATAAAGTTGATTGAATAAAGTATTACATAGTTTTATTTAGATTATTGTAGGATTCGTTTAACTGATACATAGCATAACTGAGCTAGAAACGTGGTGAGTTATAGTAAATGTAAGCCATTAGCAAACCATCAGATGATTAAGAACCTTAAGGAGCTCACCTTAACGAGATTAATTAATAAAGGAAAGTAGAGCTCGATACTGTAATTAGGTGATTACAAATGAAGTAGGTCCTAATGAATGCAAGAAGCTAACTTTCCATCCATTGAAGATATCAAAAAACGGATGCTTGCATTCGATCGGGCGTGGTCCAAAACCCCTAATTTGATATCAAACTTTTTTTTTTTTTTTTTTTTTTTTAGTTTGAGTTGTCCCTCTGACGGACGAATAAGGGACTTTGGATCAGTGGTCCAGAACTCTCGAATCCCTACTACTGTCCTGCCTGTCATGACTTACGGCGCCGAGACGTGGACACTGACAGTTGGGCTAGTCCACAAATTTAAAGTCGCTCAGCGAGCTATGGAGCGAGCTATGCTTAGAGTTTCTTTGAAGGATAAAATCCGAAGCGAGATTATTCGGAGAAGAACCGGAGTGACCGACATAGCTTGTAGAATCAGTAAGCTGAAGTGGCAGTGGGCTGGCCATGTCTATCGAAGGACCGATGGCCGCTGGAGCAGACGAGTCCTTGAGTGGAGACCGCGAATCGGCAAACGCAGCGTAGGGCGCCCCCCCGCCAGTTGGACCGACGACCTGAAAAACGTGGCTGGGGGGGACTGGATGCGGAAGGCAGAGGACCTGTTCTGGCGCAACTTGGGAGAGGCCTACGTCCAGCAGTGGACTGCGATAGGCTGAGTTGATGATGATGATGATAAGGCGTCAAATTTCTGTAAAAATAAAGCTTCAAGCTTTTAAGAAAATATACCAGTATTCTTGAAATGTCCTATTGTTTATCCATACTAGCTGTTGCTTTTTATTCTTCAACTTCTCAATATTATTTTTAAATTTTTATTTTATTCAATAGTTTATGAATAAAAGCTTGTTTTTAAAGAGATTTTTACAAAGTTTTTTATTCAATAATTCAAATAATTTTCTTTTGAATAGATTTTTTATAATAACCATAAGCTCCAAGATCTTACGCGCTCGATTTCATTATAAAACAATCAAAATTGTACAGGAGTAGGTATGTAGCTCATCAACGGATCTATCCGTCTATCCCTTTCGATTTAATATTTTTTGTAGTAGTTATTTATAGTTATTATAGTTCTAGGTCAATGGTGTGGTGACGTATAAGCATAACTCAGAAAATATTTATTGAAACTTTTCGGAAATCCATCGTAAAAATTAAGTTAGAAATTACTATTCATTCTACTTCGAGCCAAGGCACAGAACACAACATCGTTACGGTCTCGGATGAATAAAAAAGGCGGACGGAATCTCGCTAAACAAAGACTGTAGCACTTAATTTTTTCCTAAACTCAGTATAATTTCGAAAGCATTTTAACACACCAGATTTAAACTATCATTTTATTTGTGACACTACAACAATGACTACCGTCACACTAGACGTTTTGCGTAATCGCGGCTTTTTGGTATACCTACTATGGATGTGAATGTGTGCGTGCCCGTACTTTTAAGCGATACTACGGATGCTTCACTTATTGTTGAGCGAGATTCCGTCAGCCTTTTTTATTCGTCCGAGGTTACGGTTGGTATTTTCTATGAGTATTATTCTGTAGATAGTAGATATATTGTTATTATTTCAGCGAATTATATTTCGATCGATATACAACGTGAAATAAAGCTACAATTTGCAAAAAAACGCCAGATATTTTGTATTAAGCGGGCTACCCGGTAGCATTAACTTAACTACCTCAGCTAAGGTAATCAGAGGAATAACCTATGTGATAATAACAAACATCAGTATAATAACGAATACCTAGACACTCGTAATAACTGTTCTTTTAAATTCTCATGAGAATGCTAGTTATTAGGTTTTTCCACGCGAACACAAGGCATCTAGGTATTTCATTAGATGGAACTTTCATTGATTGCTCTGCAAAGGTACCTACCTCCGTACCTGTTTGTTTCGTAACAAGCCTTCAGGAATCAGAGTGGTAATATTTGAATATACAACGAGCTTCAAAAGCAGTTGTCTATAAATTAATTTGAAACCGTTTTGAATAAAAAAATATTGAATTGGTTACTGCATCTTAACTATATAAAAACGGACGAACTATTTGCACCCATTAATTAACATTTAAGAAATAGCGGATTAAATTTATTAACATTCATATCGAAACATATAATGCCTTTAAGACTCCAACGACTATCTTTCTTTTCGAATGCTAATTTTGCAATAATTATACTTTTTACAGTATCGTTTAAAGATGAATATAAAATATTTAAATCATCTCCTTGACAAATAATATAATTAAACGTTTGAAAGTCAAATGTATTTATTAACATTTTTAAATGTTTAAGCTAAATTTACTTTAAAAACTGTATATTGCACAAAATTACAAATCTTTCCTCTTTATAATATTAGTATAGATATAGATTAGTATAGATAATTCTATTACCAAAAGCAGATTCAACAACATTTGATACTGAATTATGCAATTATTTTTATGAATGTTGCTACTTAGATGGTAAGTAAAGTACAGTATTACACATTTTATATGGCCCACCGATGTACCTGCGCAGATGACGCAATTTAAGCACGCAGGAAATTGGTTAACCTACGTTACGTACACCTTACGGGCATTGCATAAGGTTGATTATATTTTTTTAATATTTCGGGTGTTTTCGTCGATCGTATTTTCGTGTCTGTGCGAACGAAGATTGACGACGCACCTTATTTTTCGTGTTGTACTGTACCTTTTATTAACACTCATACGGTTGAGCACCTAGAGAATTTTATTAAAGTTTTTTTAAAGGAATTGTAGAAGACGGGACTGGAATATGAATACGATTCAGAATGATTTTACCTTAGTTTGCGACAAGCACAGCTTAATGTATTTGTTACATAGATTCAAGGGATGTTCTATGTAGAGTTTTGTTAAATTACTTTCATTTGTATTTTAAGAAGTAAGATTAAAATGGGAATAAAGTTGATTGAATAAAGTATTACATAGTTTTATTTAGATTATTGTAGGATTCGTTTAACTGATACATAGCATAACTGAGCTAGAAACGTGGTGAGTTATAGTAAATGTAAGCCATTAGCAAACCATCAGATGATTAAGAACCTTAAGGAGCTCACCTTAACGAGATTAATTAATAAAGGAAAGTAGAGCTCGATACTGTAATTAGGTGATTACAAATGAAGTAGGTCCTAATGAATGCAAGAAGCTAACTTTCCATCCATTGAAGATATCAAAAAACGGATGCTTGCATTCGATCGGGCGTGGTCCAAAACCCCTAATTTGATATCAAACTTTTTTTTTTTTTTTTTTTTTTTTAGTTTGAGTTGTCCCTCTGACGGACGAATAAGGGACTTTGGATCAGTGGTCCAGAACTCTCGAATCCCTACTACTCAGGACGCACTGGTCGAAGACCTTTGTCTTCAAACTTTGCGGTATAGGCGACGAGAAGACTCCTACTGACGCCTCATACTTTTAAGAAAATATTTAATCTTTGAAAAGTTCTATGTTTGTGTTCATCATCATCATCATCATTTCAGCCGAAAGACGTCCACTGATGGACATAGGCCTCCCCCAAGCATCTCCACAAGGACTGGTCTGTGCCTTCCGCATCCAGGCGATTGCCGCGACCTTCACCAGGTCGTTGGTCCACCTTGTGAGGGGCCTACCTACGCTGCGCCATCCAGTACGCGGTCGCCGCTCCAGAACTTTACCATCACATCGGCCATCCGTTCTGCGAGCAATGTGCCCCGCCCACTGCCACTTAATGGCAATTCTTCGGGCTATGTTGGTTACTTTCGTTCTCCTGCGAATCTCCTCATTTCTGATTCGATCACGCAGGGACACTCCTAGCATAGCCCTCTCCATTGCCCTTTGAGTGACTTTGAGCCTTCTTCTTTGTTTGTGTTCTCATCAACTTAATTCACTCCATATTATTTTTAACTTTTTCGTTCGTTCATTAGTTTTTAAGTAAATGAAAAAGATTAAATTTATTTATTTATTTTATTGTATTTATTTATTTATTCAGTGGCATACATAACAAAAACATTCTAAAGATGTAAACATAAACTCATTAGAGTTTTACCGTACATCAGTATCATCGACTATGCAAACAGGTAAACAAAAATGTAGTTAACAAGGTAGGATATTAAATAAGTACAATGTGGGTAGATACCAGATAATATTTAGCTATATTATGAAGGAGCGAACACCAGTGACTGCGCGAGCCGTCTTTAAAAACTGGTGGAGGGTAGTATTTGTGTTGATACAGGAATAAATAATATAATCTATGCCTGTATAGGCACAGTGGTTACTAGTGTTGTCGCTGCTACTTACATATTTTGCAATTTTTATACTCCACAAATTATTTATTTACGCCCGAAGTTGCGTCAAAATTAATGTCGAAATACGTAACGTAAGTTTCGACGCTTGTAACTTACAAATCTACTTTTTTTACTTTTCTTTTTCCATACAGGCTTAGATACGACAAGACAAATTGATATAAGTCTTAGTTTTGATCGTACAACAGTTCAGTGTTATGAAGTAATCACCATACAGCCAATGATATCTTAACTATTATAAAATTGTAAACGTCTGTTTGTTTGTTTGTTTGTTCCAGCATCACGCTAAAACTACTGGACCGATTTTGATGTTTTTTTTTTGTTTGAAAGCTGATGATCTGACTTAAAAACTGGTATGGGTTTTGAGAAAGAAAGAAAGAAAGAAAAAAAGAAAAAAAAAATCGTGGGATGCGTACTCACCCGACAGATCGAAGCTTCTATGCATTTGCACGAGCGGATAGTAATGTACGATGGAGTGGAGTGGAGTGGAGTGGACAGGGGATGGGACTGGGGACGGGACAGGGGACGGGACTGGGGACGGGACAGTGGACGGGACAGGGGACGGAACATGGGACGGGAAATGGGACGGGACATGAGACGGGACATGGGACAGGACAGTGGGACGGCACATGGGACTGGACATAGGATGGGACATGGGACAGGACATGGGACATGGGACGGGACGATAGTGATTTAGTGATATAGTGAGATAGTGGGACAGTGGGACAGTGGGCCGTGGGACAGTGGGATAGTGGGACAGTAGGACAGTGGCAGTGGGACGGTGGGACAGTGGGGCAGTGGGGTAGTGGGGCAGCGGGGCAGCGGGGCAGTGGGCCAGTGGGGCAGTGGGATAGTGGGGCAGTGGGGCAGCGGGGTAGCGGGGCAGTGGAGCAGTGGGATTGTGGGGCAGCGGGGCAGCGAGGCAGTGGGACAGTGGGGCAGCGGGGTAGCGGGGCAGCTGGGCAGCGGGGCAGTGGGGCAGCCGGGCAGCGGGACAATGGGGCATTGGGGCAGTCCGGCAGCTGGGCAGCGGGGAAATGGGGCAGCGGGGCAGTGGGGCAGCGGGGCAGTGGGGCAGTGGGCAGCGGGGCAGCGGGACAGTGGGGCAGTGGGGCAGCGGGGCAGCGGGACAGCGGGACAGCGGGACAGTGGGACAGTGGACTGGACTGGAATGGACTGGACTGGACTGGACTGACGTGGGTTAGCAGAATTTAACGCGAGCGGAGCCGCGGGTAAAAGCTAGTTATTTATAAAAAGAGACATACAGTGCGCAGCGTTTGTATGGAAGAATGACAGACTATTACCGCAATAGACAGCAACCTACAAATCATTACGTAGCGCGGCCACACGGTACAAATTCAGTGTGCAGGTGGAAAATAAGGCATCTATTCATACACAGAATCTACCTATCACCTGAAATGGTCAATGGCCTTGACAAGCTGCTCCACCATAAACTGTTACTAATAAATTCACGCAGCCTCACTCCTGTGGTTTGTATAATAAAAAGTATCCTATGTGTTAATCCAGAATAATGGCCTATCTGTGTGTTAATTTCATCCAAATCCGTCCACTCGTTTCAGCGTGATTGAAAGACAAACAAACAAACATCCAATACGCATTTATAATATTAGTAGGATTTTCTACGTGTTATTGAAATAACTGAATACCTCTTAAGGGGCCATTATACTCATCAGTATGGACAACTTTTATTATTTAATTTAATTTAATTTAATATTTATTTCAGACGTTTGTCCATAGTTAAAATACAACACACAATCAAAACAAATTAGTGACACACACAAAAGCAATCACAAGACACAAACACAGATAATATAATACTATGTCACAAACAACAAACCAAAAAATGTTACTAAAACAAATAGTTCAAGGAGGGACTACCCACTGATCACAGTGCAGTGTGTAAGTGAATCCAGTGGCGCAGTAGAGGAGAGTCCCACCTATCCGCGAACACGCTTAACATGCTGTTGTGGCTGGACCTGACACGATTCAACAGCGACGCACATTGCTTTCTTATAAGTGCATGAAAGCCATCTGTACGCGCTTCCGCGAACATATTCGAAGCACTGCAAAATCGTGGCAGCCCCAGCAGCACCCTAAACGCGTTGTTGTATTGAACACGCAAGGCGTTGTATGTCCCCAGTGTGTAGTTCACCCACAGGCTGCAAGTATATAGTGTTTGGCAGTAAGATTTAAAAAGCGTAAGTTTTACTTGGTTGTTGCAATGTGCGAACCTGCGGACAACATATTACACCGGACAGCCAACGCCCTACGTGCCCTTTCTACGTCCGTGTTGTCCTTGAGGTCCTCGGAAACCCAGTGGCCCAGATACTTGAATTGTGCAACTCTCTAAGGTGACTGAAGGTACTGATTCGTAACTTTTGCCACGCCCCTTAAATTAGTATTTAGTGTAATTGTTAGTACAATTCACTTTTCTTTGCATTGTATCTGAGCCCATGAGCCTCCACATAAGACTCACACATCTGTACCAATTTACGCAAAGCTCCGATCGATGGACTCAGCAGTACCATGTCACACCCTGGCCACTCAATACATTAAGAATGCTAGCACCGCCTACATACGCAAGCTTACGTCTTATACAAACACGCACACACGTGAATGAATAGGGTTGCTTGCCGCTCGAAATGCCGACTGCGTTCCAAACGCTTCTCAGTAGTTCTCAGAGATGGCGTTGACATTTGGGCCCTACGTCCCGGACCCGAGCCGAGGCACTTGATAGCACGAGCGGTTGGTAATGATACCTATCGAATTATCGATGTATTGTGTGATGAATATGATATATTAACGAAGCTTGGTAATAAAATTAAATCTGCAAGCATTACAATTTATAATAATTTATATTTATCTTATCATAAGTACGTAATTTTACAGTAAACAATCTCTCACTATAGTTGTAAAATTAAACTCTCGCGGTAAGTAGATACCTACCTTTAATAAAATACAATAAATAGGTACCCAAAGGAATCTGCTTTCAAGCAGCTTTTATGTTACTAACAAAATATGGATACCTAATTTGATCCAAAATAAAGATTACTTATATTATTATTATTACAAGCAAATTATTTTTTCCTTTTTTTCATTACTGGCAAAGTACAAAAAAATCGTTTAATTGTAAAATTAAATGCTCGCTGTTCTGTAGTTCTACCTATAAAGGTTTTATTGTGGCTTACCTTATTTCATCCTTCGGAAATCGATAAAATCTTCTGTTTCCTTGTCTAGATGTAGACACACATCCGTATAAAGCACAATACACTACCATTTTCAATTAAAATATAACTACAAACACCAAAAAATATATTGCGTAACGCACTCGACTGGCGATTGATATCCATTGAATATTGCAGCCCAACTTGCCGCTAAACTGAGGGCACGTGCAGGGCGCGGGTGAGGAACTTAAATTGGCGGGGGGCGGTGAGTGGCCGTTCTGTACGTAGTACTGCGTAGCTAATATTATTAACACAGACTCCGTCTATGTAGCATCCGACATTAGTACTGCTGAGTTCACCGACAAGCCGGTTAATATACAGGTTGAAGAGCTTAGGTGAGGTAATTCCACCCTGCCTCACACCACACTGCAACCTGTATACATCCGAAAAAGAGCCTGCCCATCTGACACTATTCTTCTAATTGTTGTACCAATATCTAAAAATAGATACAACTTCTGGGCTGCAATCTGTCTCACTTTGTAGCTTCTGCCATAATTTGCCATATGACACTAGGTCGAAAGCTTTATTATTTATATTTTTTTATTTTTTTTATTATTATGTGACCAACAAAATGGATTCGACAAAATTTAGGGAACATCTGAAAATTTTTCGCGATTTCAGTTTCAGGGTGGTTCCCATAGTAATAGTTGTTCATACTTATGAGTACAATGACCCCTTAAGAGGATTTCAGGTTTTTAGTTATTTTATTAACACGTTGTATATTATTTTATTATTTTTAACGCATTTACGCATGCAAAGCGAAATATAACGATTTAAATTGTGGAAAGAAAAAATCGTTCACGAGCAGGATTCGAACCTGCGACTCCTGCGTTGTATATTTTTCATTTACTTAAATTTTGATTATATGGATGTATTTCAGTAATAAGTTTTATTATAAATAAGAAATAAATTCGTATCTTTGACTCATATCCATATTTTCAGGTTACTACTGGTGCAACAATGCGCTCCTGGTGATCTTCCTCTCGCCGCCGTTCGTGGAGATCTTCAAAATAGCCATAGGGCAGGATACGCCTCTCATCTTTCCCTTCTTCTACTGGTTCCCCTTCGACCCCTTCCAGAGAGGGTACTATGAGGTCATTCTGATTGCGCAGACGTGGCATGGTACGTATGAAATGGTATTCACTTTTTATTACTGAACTGAACCTACTTCTGCCGCCAAACAGTAATACTTGCATTGCCGTGTTCTGATGCGAAGGGTACGGGTGCCGATGAAATTACAATCACGTGTTTAGCTCTCAGTTTGGTCTACCCGATTTGTAATACCATTTAGGCAACAACCTAGGTGATATTGTAGTTGTTGTGCAAAAGTAACCGCTTAACACCAGGAAAGAAATCATGCAACTGAGCGGTTAGTTCGTTGCTCGTTTCGCCATACATAACCAGCCCATTACTGTCCCACTGCTGGGCACGGGCCTCTTCTCAGTATGGGAAGGCTAAGGCCTTAGTCCACCACGCTGGCCTAATGCGGGTTGGCGAACTACACACACCATTGAGAACTGTATGGAGCACTCTCTGGTGGGCAGGTTTCCTCACGATGTTTTCCTTCACCGTTAAAGCAAGTGATAATCGAATATAAATCCGCACATGAATTAGAAAAGTCAGAGGTGCGGGCCGGGATCGAACTCACCACCCTCCTACATGGAAGGCAAGCGTTCAACCGGTAGGCTATCACTGCTATCGTTTCGCCATGCAGTGCCAAAAAAAAACTTATTTGTTTGTCATATTCGCCTTATTTGACACCGAAAAGGGGGCTGCGGGTGAAAAGTTAGTCTCGGATCTAGCAGGAAGAAACACAGAAAAACAGTCAGCAGGTTGGTGGCAGGACTGACTGCCCAGGGTACGCCGGACGATCAATACTCGTGGAGGCTCTTTATCGGCCAAAATTAATATGCAATCTATCTACGATTCACCCTACTGGAGATAGAAATTTGACATATTTTGTATGGACCTTATGTCAAATTCCTATCTCTAGTAGGGCAAATCGTGGATGGATTGAATATTAATTTTGGCCGTTAATGGCAACCCACTAGTCAAAGAAAGATGTGTACCTAATTCAAGAAATCATCACTTGATGATCAGCCTGTATTTACACTGTATCACCTACAGATGTATCAATAAAGTATAGTGAGCATCGCTTACGGCCGAAATTAATATCCAGTCTATCAACTATTTGCCCTACTAGAAATAGGAATATGACATATGCTCCATACAAAATATGTCAAATTTCTATGTCTAGTAGGGTAAATCGTGGATAGATTGGATATTAATTATGGCCGTTAGTGATAGATAGATAGATAGATAGATAGAATATACTTTATTGTACACCATGAAAATAGTAGTAAACAGGAACAACGTATAAATTATGGGTACATGGGCGGTCTTATCGTTAAAAGCGATATCTTCCAGACAACCTTTGGATGGACAAAGAAGACGTAAGATCTAGATAATGGGGGCAGTCCTTGCGTACTACTAAACTAAAATAAATAAATAGCGCAAAATATATTACACATATAGTACATAAACATTACATAAATATATATAATATTTCACAATATCAAAAAACGCCCAACGCGTGAATATACTTTTTCACAATTATTACACTTCGCATGATCTCGATCACTATTGATTGATGAAAGTGAATGTGTGTGTGTTCAATGATCTACCAAATAAGGGCCCCTACACACTAGCGTTACTCTAGCGTAGGCGTTTGAAAAACGTATGCGCAGCGCAGACGTCACGCGCCGCCGACATGCGACATGCGCTAGCGTCGCACAGGCGTCCTACGATCGCGGTATTGTTTCATTTACAAGCGCAGTTTACAAGCGACAACAAGACGCATACGTCGCGTTGTCGCGGCGTCTGCACTACGCATACGTTTATCAAACGCCTACGCCCCTGAGAAACGCTATTGTGGGCTCTTAGGGGAAACTATAATATCAGTAATAACGTAGGTTGGAATAAAACAAATCTATTTTAATAAAAAAATTATTATACTGCCTACATTGCAAACAGATTCTCTTTAAAAAAATTGTCTAAACTGTCTAAATTGTCTAAACTGTTTTATAATTTGAAACAAATCAGCATTTATTCGCTATCATTATAGATACATTTCTAAACAATAATAAAACATAAATGGGTAGTACTTCACCGGACGAGCTCTTTCACAAGGAGCTCTTCAGGCTCTTCTACTACTGAACTACCTACTAAAAATATGTAATGTTGTCTCCAGGACTAATAACAATATGGTTCATGTTGTGTGGGGACCTGTTGTTCTGTATATTCCTGAGCCACATCACGACACAGTTCGACCTGCTGGCCGTCAGGATACGGAGACTAGTCTACGTGCCTGTTGACACACAACTCGTTGAAACATACCCGCTAGGTAAGTATTAATGCGTCTTATTATTCCTCTATCCGGCTTAAATTATCACAGTCTAAGGCCCGTATTACAGAAGCTTCCTCAAGTACAGTTTAAACTCCAATCACCTGATCACTACTTAAGGATAGAATCGTTACTTGAGTATCGGTCTTATTCCAGAACGGTAATTATAAACTTAAATTCAACAACATAACACTTGAATTTGACCTGAAATATAATAGAAATCTCTACTCAAGCGTAGTCTGGACCACACTAGAGTGATTACAGATCAAATCTCTGCTCAAATACCGAAACAGGTGACAGTATAAAACAAAACTAAACTCAGCTGAACTGTGATCAACAAATCTCTGCTTGAGGAACGTTCTAAAATCAAAGCTCAACTTTAAACTAGATTTAAACTGAGATCAACACTTGAGTATCTTTCTGTAATACTGGCCTACGTATCTAAGCGGATATTGCCCTTTTTCCAAGAAAAAAATTAAATCTTTCTCACGGCATGGCACTTCAATCTTGTGGTCGCAAACTAAGCTATGCCTATCATATTGTCTATGATTCGATCCCTAGTAGAAGCAATGTATTGTATTTTTTCTCCCTATTGTGCCGCTAGCTGAAAAATTGTGGATATACCTACGACGTGCATCCACCATTTTTCAAACTGTACTACTCGTGCAAATAAAGAATAGGATTGAAAATGGTGCTAAAGAGTGGAATTCTATGCCGTCTGTGTTTCCCGATAGGTGGTCTTTAGGGTACGAGTGAACAGGTTTTTGCTGGGTCAAGGGCGGATCCAGCCTTTGTGTCAAGGGGGGAGATGCGTACTTATATCCAGCCCCGGATCTACATTTTTAAAAAGAGGGTGCTACCTGCACATTAACAACATTCTAGGATTTTCGTAATTTAGAGCATTAGATTTTCTCTTTGTAGAATATTAATGTAACGGAATAGTTAGCAATACTTATACGCCGAAAAGCACAAAACGACAATATATATTGGCGCGAGAGAAGCGAGCGCGAACTTTTTCTCAATTTAAGCGCCAGCGAAGCGAGTGCGAGATTTTTTGAACTGTTCATAAACAAACTGATTACCTATTCACAAAAGTACGTTAGTACTATTAGATATTCTGTGACAAAAGTGTACGCTACGCATTTATTTGACTGCAATCCGTTCTTGCAGCGCCTAGAGCAGCTTTATAATAGTAGACGCTATAGCGTAAATAATTAATTAATATATTAACATAACATTATGGCAGTTCATGCAATCGAATTGAGCTTGAACGCGAGCACAGCGAGCGTGAATTTTTTTTATATATCTTTTCAAACACAGATTCTGATTATATTTACTTACTTGATTCATAGTGTAATATTAATTATGCTTGAGTTTAATTGTATATTTATATTTTTCATTCCGATTTTCAAAAAAATAATTACTTATCATTTAATTTAGATTTTTCAAGGTTCTTGAATTATTTTCACAGCTAGTTTTTCATAAGGCTAACATGGTAGTTAAGTAAATAAATAATAATAATAAGTAATAATTATTTTTCAGGGGAATACTGCAAAGGCTATGCGCGTAATAACAAGGAAGTGATAGACATGTTCAATGACAAGGATTGGGAAGAAAAACACCAAAAGGATCTTTCCGAAATTATTGTAAGGCATCGTGCTCTCGTCAGGTATAAAAGTGGCTTTGTATAATTACTTTGACGCTGGTATTATAATTTTTCGGTCATCTAATAACGATTTAGTTGAAAATAACTACAAGTTCAAGGGTCAGGGTCAGCACTTGTAAAAAACCGGTCAAGTGTGAGTTGGACTCGCGCATTAAGGATTCCGTACCACTCATCGACCTGATATCTTATTGAAACTTATTAATTTACGAGTTCATCAAAAGACATCAACGCATCATGCGCGAAATATGAATATTTGAATATCTTTCTTACGCAGGTACCACCATACATCTTTATTTTTGCCCTATTTTTTATTATTTATTACTAAACTACATAGTATGTACTACATCCACACCAAGTTTGACAGCGGTAAGTGTTACCGTTTTGAAGATAGTCAGGAACAAAACCGTTGAAAAAAATGCATGTTTTTCGAGGTTTCTTGTGTGAACTTTTTTATTTTTAGTATTAGTCTTGATAGGGGTCATAGCAAAACATATTCTGAGAAAATTTCAACCGGCTACCTATTACCGTCCAAAATATACAGCCCTGTGACCGACAGATGGACGGACGGACAGACCACGTAGCGAGAGTAATAGGGTCCCATTTAGCACCCTTTGGGTATGGAACCCTAAAAAGAGGGTAATCGATGTTGATGATTTCTATAATGCATTTTTTTCAAAGTAATATTGTACTCGCACAGATGTGTAAGTTTTGGGTGAATGTAGAAATAACAAAATAATTAATCTTCAATCAAATATTATTCGTGTGAATCCTCATAAGACAGCACTTTATTCAAATAGCTTTTTAGGTATGGCTCCAAAAATATTTAATAAATTGCCTAAAAACATTAAATCAACTGATGATATACGTACATTTAAAAAGAAGCTCAAAGATTTTCTTGTTCTGAAAGCTTACTATTCAGTAAATGATTTTCTGACAGATACAACAAACTTTAGGTAAAGACACAAGAGTCCGATTTCTTTGTTAAACTATTCATTAATATATATTAATAAAAACAGTTATTATTATTAAACAATTAATTTCCACAAATCTGTAATAAGTATTATCTTTATCTTTATGTTACCAAATTTGTACGCCTATCAAGGCAAAACATAGTGATACTGGATTATTTAAAAATTAACACCATGTCTTGTATATCATACCTATGTTTGACAAATAAATAATTTTGAATTTTAAATTTTGAATTTCTTATAACTGCTAAATTTTAAATGCCAAAGCTGCAAAAACTCTCTAATCATTTTTGAGCCACACCACACTGCATCATCATCCTCCTCGCCTTTGCCCATTATGTTGGGGTCGACTTCCAGTCTAACCAGCGGCTGACCATCAGTATTTTACACAGAGCGACTGCCACCAGACCCCCGCAATCCAGTTACTGGATAATACCAACATTCGGAGGTTAGACCAGTTGTCAAACTTTCGGGATTCTGACTACCCGTAACGACTGAGCCACACTTCATATCATTCAAAATAGAGCTGAGAGCGGCTGTATTTGCTTTTATCAAACACTGCATCTGCAGCTTACCTTATCGCGTCAGTCCTGAACCTGATTTGGGTCAACGATTCAAATCTCATTTGGCATTGAATCGATTCCAAGCGATACTGATTCATCCGAGCATTGTCGTTTACATACAAATGTGGGAGAAACGGAGATTTGCTCAGCTGTAGGGGCAAACTAAGTAGGTATATGTGTTAAACTATGTGAAATTGTTACTTAGCTAATGAGGACTTAATCACAGGGTAGGAATCTGGCGTTTCGTATTGTAGGTTCGATCCTTGCAAAAATATACAACGTAATTTTTCGTCAACGCAATATAAGAAACTAGTTTGTTGAGAATCACGAGGAGAATCGTTTGGGACGTATTTTTTTCTAAATCACAAAATTACATGCTTTTATAATCACTGTAAGCCCCCAGTTGGTAGCGTAAAAAGTGAAGAATGTCATGCAGGGACTACCTGATTCACGGAAACTAATCGAGACGAACTTCCTGGACCTTAAGGGCCTATCCACGATCAGCTGATGTACTGAATTTAACCATAATAACCAAATTGAGTTTGAAACATTATTTTTTTTGTAAAATGTAACATGGTATAAAAACTATCTCAATCGATTCTCCTCGTTATTCTGACTAGTTTCTCAAATTGCGAAAACATAAAGTAACGTTGTATATTCATTCCTTTATATTCTTTCTTTATTCTTTCGCAAGCTGAATGTCTTTGACAAGGTCCGCATTTGCGTATTGAGCGAGAATCACCATAATTTAGTAACCATAGAAAAGAATGTAAGACCATAGCCGTTGCGCTGTTTGTCATACTTACCCACATATAAGACACCTAAATACATGCTGAAATTTTAATCCCCTTTTCGGTAAATAAGCGATTCAAATTTCAGCGTGTATAATAATGTTTACGGAACAAGGACGTGAGAATACATGCTGCCATCAATACTGAATGGTCTACCTATCGAAATCTGCAACTCAATAAATACTAAAAACTGTAAAAAGTATTAAAAAAACATTATATTTCATGTAATTTATTTTAAACCTGTGGGCCTTGGACGAATTTTTGAGTAATCGCGGCTTTTTGGCATACTATGGATGTGTGACGGGCCGTGCTTTTAAGCGAGCTATACTATGGATGCTTCAATTACTGTTTAGCGAGATTACGTCCGCCTTTTTTATTCGTCCGAGCTGTTGGTTTATATATACTATGTATTATAAGTATGTATTTACGAAAAAAAAAAGTATATAAGTATTATATCCATTGTCTAGTACACTATATAATGTACTCTGTGGTCTAGTACCCATAGCAAAAGCTTTGCTTAGTTTGGCACTAGGTGGTGCCGTGTAAACATGTCCCAAAAATATTTATTTCTTTATTATATGTAACTTTGTATGTTATGCACCGAGATGATGTGTCTGTATACCACTGTTAAACCCGCGATGGTTTGTGTGGTATATACTTGTTATCACCACGTAACTTTAATTTATATAATTAATAAACAAAAACAAAAAAAGTATTCTCGACCATCGAGATTTATCTTAACACCATGTACAATTGTACACCTATGACCTATGTTCACAAATAAATATTGATTTATAATAAAACAAAGTTTAACCGGATTAAATCGCGTATATTATTTAAATTGGTTTCCCTGACGTTTCGAAAGCTTTGCAGCATTTCGTGGTCTCTGGTAGACTAAAATGACGATCGTATTTACAGATATTCCTAAAAAAAAAAAAAAAGTTATTCTACCGTACAATATTTATTAATCTTCTCTATTAAAATTAGGAAGATAAAATGGTTGATTTATTAAGATGGTTGGCAGCTACCACCTGTTTGGAACCCAGTCCTAAAAATAATCAAGTCCCAAACAGCACGCAACACTGTAAAAGAAAATGATATTGTGAGTGATTACTGCGTGCATCGAAACGATTTTAATTAATAAATATTGTACGGTAGACTACATTTTTTTTTTTTAGAAATACCTGTAAATACGATTGTCATTTTAGTCTACCTGCGACCACGAAATGCTGCAAAGCTTTCGAAACGTCAGGGAAACCAATTTAAATAATATACGCGATTTACATAACATAACATAACCAGCCCATTACTGTCCCACTGCTGGGCACGGGCCTCTTCTCAGTACGAGAAGGCTAAGGCCTTAGTCCACCACGCTGGCCTAGTGCGGGTTGGCGGACTACACACACCATTGAGAACTGTATGGAGCACTCCCAGGTGTGCAGGTTTCCTCACGATGTTTTCCTTCACCGTTAAAGCAAGTGATAATCGAATATAAATCCGCACATGAATTAGAAAAGTCAGAGGTGCGGGCCGGGATCGAACTCACACCCTCCTTCATGGAAGGCAAGCGTTCAACCACTAGGCTATCACTGCTACGCGATTTAATCCGGTTAAACTTTGTTTTATTATAATGTGTAGTGATCGCGAAAACCTAAGAAGTTATTAAATATTGATTTATTTATTTATTTATTACAGGCTTTCTGGCGATGTAGAGAATATGTTCAGTTTCGCTTTGCTGGTCAATTTCTTCAACAGCTCCATTATTATCTGTTTCTGTGGCTTCTGCTGTGTTGTAAGTATCTTTCAGAAGATTATGATGGTCATGTCTCGCTATTTCTAAATGCAAACAATCATGGCGAGACCCTTGTTTTTTTTTTTTGAGAATTCGGAATTGCATTGGTTACATGGTGACTCATCAGCATGAATTAGTAACTTTTACTATGGGACCAACGCTGAAATCGCGAAAAAAATATTAGCTGATCTTTACATTTGTGCCAAATGTAAGGACTAGCAGATTTTTTTCGCGATTTCAGGGTTGGTCTCATAGTAAAAGTTGTTTATACTGATGAGTACATTGACCCCTTAAGAGGTTTTCAGTTATTTCAATTCAATAACATGTTGTATAAATGTAGTATATAGTATAACAGTAAAATATAAATATTTACATAAAGGTACTCAGTCTGTATTAAAAGCTGATCATTGAATTTAATAAGAATGCAATTTTGTTAATCTGGCTTTCGGGAAAATGCCAGGATATTTCTTGCGTACACGGATTCTTTGTTTGTTTAAGTAGATATCTACCTAGGTACTCTATTATTTCCACATTTATGTATTTTAATTATAATACTTACGAAAGATAATTCAAAAGACACACATTTCCTTAAGAGGAATGAAGCAGCCAAGTGCCCCAGCCCCATCAGTAAAAAAATATTATTCGCTGAATATGTACATCATTTATTGAAAATTCGAGTACAGGTTTTGTAGTTTAATCAGAAACTAACTCTGTAAATTATTGTTCGCTGTAGTTGTAGATAGAAAAAGTGCGAAAAACGGCCACTTTTGTCATTTTTTCTATCTACAACTACAGCGAACTATATTTTACAGAGTTAACAGTAAAATCAAATCGCGGACGTTCTCAAAAAATGCCAGATTAAGATTTCTCTAAACCGACGAGCATGCATGACGAGGTTAATGGACGTAGATGAAGCGAAAGAGGTGTGCCAGGATCGTAGCAGGTGGAAATCCTTAGTCTCTGCCTACCCCAATGGGAAACAGGCGTGATAATATATATGTATGTATGTCATAGTTTCTGATTAAACTACAGTACAAACCTATACTTCAATTGTTAAAAACGAATATTCTATAAACAATGTATTCAGCGAGTAATATTTTTTTTTTACTGATGTGGGCGCCACTTGGCTGCTACATTCTCCTTAAGTTGAATGCTACAGGGTAGCCCGCGAAATTCAAAATTTCTTGAGTTTTTTGCAAATTGTAGCTCTATTTCGAGTTGTATATCGGTCGAAATATGATTTGCGGCAGTAATAACAATAAATCTATTGAATAATACTCATAAAAATTATTAACCTAGCTCGACAAGCTGTACAAGCTCGATAATATTAATTTACGAACAAATTATCGATTTTCGAGCTTGTAGAGCTTATAGAGCTAGTTTTATATTTTTTATGAGTATTATTCAGTAGATATATTGTTATTACTACCGCGAATCATATTTTGATTGATATACAACGCGAAATAGAGCTACAATTAGCAAAAAACACAAGAAATTTTGAATATCGCGGGCTACCCTGTAGCATTCACCTTAAGTGAACCTATTGAAAATCACACTAATTATTACAGATCGTGGAAAAATGGAACGAGATGGTTTACAAGTCGTTTCTGACGACTGCTCTGACACAAACATGGCTACTCTGCTGGTATGGACAGAGGCTCCTAGAATCGGTAAGAAAACGAAATAACTAACGTAACTAATAATAGTTATGACCGAACAGCTAATGCTAGCTTTTAACGCAATACATGACGAAGGAATCCGAAGGATTACTAAATAAGTTTCCCGAAAAAAACTTTAGTTCGGGCTCTGTCTTGTGCAACTTTTCATAAATTCAAAACAACTCCAATCTTTGACTTAATTAATTTTAGCTAAGCGGGTTCCTAAGTTATTTTCTTGTGTAATTCAAGGTTCTAAACATATAATAAATTTATTTATTTTAGTTAACACGATCAGTTTTACAATAATTATGTACACTCTAAAAACTACTCTTTAGAAAATATTTACAAACTACAAAATAAAATTATACAATATTTACAAAGTACAAAATAAAATTATACAAAAAGGCGCGCCTAGGCGTCAAAATATTCCTCCACACCGCTGTCATCCGGTATAGTGCCCAGAAGACTGGCAGCGTTGCCACGTTGAATGGCAACGCTTATTCTTTGACCAAAGAACAAGCCAGCCCTCTGGTCACGCGAAGTGTCGACCAGCCTCTTGGAGATTTCCTATAATAAATACTTCATGTTTTGTTAAAAGCATTACAGAGCTCTAACAAATTTAATTAAATAAATATTCGTATTAATAAAAATTTGTCACCTGCCTACTGTTCTACCCGTAGAACATAAAAATAAAATTTACATATAGATTGTATTGATATGGTATTTAAAATACAATCTATGATATTTTTTTTTATGTTCTACGGTTAAACAGATGTAGCCATGAGGATAGAAGGCCGCTAGGTTATTACAGTGCCTTCACGTAATTTAAGAACTTTATTTGTTCACTTACATCCATAAAGCTTACACCCATACTCTAAGTTGTTTCCTCAAACGTTTCTAGACTCCACTCAGCCTCACTCAATACAATATTTCCTCTATGATATTCACAGATGCAAAAAATCTCCGTCACTTGATAGTTTTCCTTAATCAAGATGAGGAAAAACTCAAGGTACATCGCGACCAACCTTCCTCAAGATTGGAAAAGTGTCATTTTCGACGTGATTATTGTTGTTTCTATTCTGAAAAATGACCGATTTTGACAAATTTATGGAATACATGTAGGTACAAGTACCAAGACCCATACAATTATCCGTTGTGGCGTTATTTATTTCCTTAAAATACATTAAGAACATTTCCTTTCATTGATAGACATTTCTAAGAATACTGATTTCGATATTATTTGTAGGAAACTTTGAAGGCATCCTTGACTGAATTTAAGTCTAGAAACGTTTGAGAAAACACCTAAGAATACCTATGGGTGTTAGTTGCAATTAGATATAAACTATAATAAAACATACCTACCTGCAAATCATAAACAAATAGCTATGAATTCAGAATACATTCGTTTACCAATTTATTTAACTTGTACGCTTTGATATGGAAACCCAAGGGAGAAAATCCTTGCAATCTCATTTTACGAAGTTCGCCGAAATTTTGTCTTACTAACGTGAATTTTAAGAAAAAAGGTTTTATTCCACCCTTTTTCGGTATTCCCAATGAAATGAGCCTTGAAAATTTACACGGTCATCGTGAAAAAACTAGACGTGGAAATCGTTAGTCGTACCCTGACTTGCGAAGTTGCCAGTCCACTAAAAAACGAAAACAATTTGGCGGCAAGCGGCCACTGGAAAGCTATAAATTCTCTGTTGTTTATGTTTGGTCCTCCAAAGGAAATTGGTAGGTTTTTTTGGGGAATAATGATTTGGAAAAATATATTAAAACAATACAGATAGGCTATATGATAATTTAATTTTAATCCAGTACCTAGTAAATGTGATCCGATGTATACTTACAAATTATTACAAGTTCTCAGTCGTAATGAACTAACTTACAAACGTAAAGTCTGTTTTTTCTCTCATGTCTTATATAGTAAACAATCTTGGCATGTCTCTTTCAATGATATTTTGTAGTCTCTTTATTCAAATAACTACTGATAAAATATAATTACTAGTTAAACACATAAGGTTAAAAAAAATAAAAATAAAAAAATTGTTAACATCTTTCATAATTATTATTCACGAATTGCATTAAAAAGACATGCCAATATTGTTTAAATAAGACAACTAAGAAAAAACAGTGTAAGAAGGTTACACATAGCTATTGGCAGCTACTACCAATAGTACCTACCTACCTGAAAATTCGATACTTGCGGAATAACTTAGGCTCACCCTTAGAGTAATAAAAAGAGGTCTCGCCTCTGATATAAAATACAGAGAAAATTACCTATCTGCCAATTCACTGTATTGTATAGGTACCTACTTAGAGAAAATTGGTGCCTATTGAAATTGTATTTCTTTATGTACCTAAGGTATATACCTATGTTGAAATATTGATTTGAGGGTGTGTATAGGTATTCCCCATGCCCGTAATAGACCATCGTAATGACTAAGGCCTAAACCCTTTTAATTTTGAGAAGAGGATCTTGCCCAGCAATGAGGTAAAGGGCTATCATGGTGGAAAATAATCCAATATGTATCTTAGAACATATTGCAATAGACGTTTTAAAGTGTATTATTTTCGCTAATATTCCTAAAGTTTTACTCTCTTTTTGCAGAGTGAGGGTCTATCGGATGCTCTCTACGAAAGTGGTTGGTACAAAGCATCCAAGAAGATCAAGAGCTCAGTTCTTATTATGCTGCACAGGTATATATTAAATCACAGTTTTCTACATGGGCCGTCTATACAATGTGTTATTGGAATAACTCAAAACCTCGGACACCCCAACTAGTTTTTATTATAATAAATTGATATGGAAAGTAATTATCAATTATCAATCATCACATTATAAAATTCGTACCTTTGCCTTTTTCGCGCATTTTTTTCTACGTCATTGTCAAGGTTGGATTAGCTAAAAAGTTGTAAGTGTAAGTGTATGATTAGGTAGGTACGCGGCTAATTGATCGCCATGCTATGGTAGCACCTACTAATTTTGTTAGGCGATGTGACCGCCATAATAAACTGCTGAATTTTGTGCGATGTGGTTCCAGATCTAAGATAGACCTCCTGGATTTAGATCCAATAATGTCATAAATTGAGATTATTTTTTGAAACAATATACAGCAATAATCCTGTTGCCAAACGATTCGATTGGGTAAACCAATACATTATCAACTCCCTCAAATAGATACTTAAATAGGGATGGTGCGAGTATTATAGTCTGATGTACCTAGGTAAGTACATGAATCTTTAGCCACTCCACTTCTATGAACACCTAATAATAGGTACAATATTTTCCTTTTATAATTGCGTTTCTATTGCAGAGCTCAAAAGGATGTTCATGTGACTACGTATGGATTTTCTATTATTTCATTGGCGAGCTACACCACGGTAAATATCTATTTGTAACAGAAATTAAGTAAAGTGTGGACATGGGAGCAGAAGGCAAATTCTCGTAATTAAAGCGTTTAAAAACGTTACATATTACACATTTTATCTCGAATTGTATTTAATCTTACTTATTTATTTTTTATCGTTATTTACCAACATCACGCCGCACTGATCTACGTTATTGTGTCGACGCCGGCTGTCGCTGAAAACCAGCGCTGTGTCTTTGCTCCGTGCATGAGGCACAGCAATATGCTGAGCGATGGCCGTTTTGCGCGGATGTGACGCCTATCTTACCACACTTCTTGGCTCTGTACCTGTATTTGTTCTGTGTTCTTGAATTTTTTTGGTAATTTTGTGCGTCACTTTTGAAGCAAATAAATATTTTTCTTTCTTTCTTTCAAAATATAGTTCCAAACTAATCTCAATGCCTTAAATCTTAATCTCTTGACAGTATATGTTTCTGTTTGCCATTTATTTGTGAAACTTAGGTTACCAATGTCACCAATAAACGGCAAGCGGAAACTTGAGATTAGTTTGGAACTATATTTTGAACGTTTTTAATTAAGAGAATTAGCTTTCTGTTAAATACTAGAGCATTTTAGAACAAAAATAAGAAAAAAAAAACGTAATTCTCAGTGGCAGCCCAAGTCTGGATTTGTGCCCAGTTAATGGCAATAGGCTCGCTCCCTATTACATGGGACTGATAACATAACTGGTGAAATGTGGGTGTGCTATACACCTCTGCCTACTCCTTCGGGGAAAACCGTCTTTTTAATACGTATCTATAGGTACTGTAAAATCCCATTTACATCCATATTCTTACTTTTCAGATAATCAAGACTTCTTGGTCGTACTTCACTTTGCTGCTTAATATTTACAAAAAATGAAAGGTCGAGCCACACTTTACAGTCGTGGCAATGTGTTATACCTACGCTGTTACTTACCCGGTTACCCGCATTTGTACCTACGTAGGTACAATTTTCTATTCTGTGCCCGCACCACCTTAGGTACCTAGTAGTACAACTAGTGATGTTCCGGATATTCATATCCGTATCCACGGATATCCGAGGTAAAATTAAGATCTGTATCCGTATCCGCCGTATTTTTGGCGGATCTAGAACTGATCTTTTATATAAAGATAATTATTATTATCAATAAATTTCATTATGTATATGAAATTGTAAAGAAAGTTAACAATGAAATACTACTAACTTCAAATCTAATCACTTTTTATTTCTTAAAATCACATAGGGTAAAATGCTCAAATGTCGGCCCCTTAACGTGAAATGCAACTTTCAGATCTTACCACACCTACACCTTGAACATAACCATAGATTTTTTTGCCATTTTGATATTTATATTTTAGATGGTCCTAGATAACGAAATAAAAAGAAATTAGTGTTTTAAGTTTCGAAGTGTCAATTTCCCTACTATCGACCACCTTCTTCCTAACTTCGACCGTCTTTTGTCCTAATCCGGCCATTATAAAAGGTGTTCTAAAATTAAAACAAGCACTATATTAGCAGATAAGTTTTAGTTGTTTGAAAATCACATTGCTATGTTTACAGCTACACATAACTATAATTAACTTATGAACTTTTAGTCAGTTTAGAGATCAAATAAAATAAAATAAAA
Source organism: Asteroscopus sphinx (assembly GCA_949699075.1). Classification (NCBI taxonomy): domain Eukaryota; kingdom Metazoa; phylum Arthropoda; class Insecta; order Lepidoptera; family Noctuidae; genus Asteroscopus; species Asteroscopus sphinx. Next base: position 13,623,868 of record OX453025.1, on the reverse strand, counting down.
AAATCCAAATTACAGTAACATTTATTCATCTTATTCATCTTTATCATCTTAATCTCAATAATGATCTTTCAAAAGACATAAAATTGGTAATAATAACAAATTAATAATGAGTTATTCCAATAACAAATAAATTTTAAACACATTATCCCATAATACACTACTAATAATATACATAATATACTGCTGAGCGTGGGGTCCTGGGTTCGATTCCCGGGTCGGGCAAAGTGTTATTGGGTTTTTTTCATTAGAAAATTCTCAGTGGCAACCCGGAGTATGGATTTGTGCCCGGTTAATGGCAATAGGCTCGCCCCCTATTACATGGGACTATAACATAACTGGCGAAATGTGGGTGTACTATACACCTCTGCCTACCCCTTCAGGGAAATACAGGCGTGATGTTATGTTATGTTATCCCATAATTCTTTTTTTTTTAACTGCCTATAGAAACTGACTGCCTCGTTGGTCTAGTGGTCGCAAGTGTGACTGCTGAGCGTGGGGTCCTGGGTTCGATTCCCGGGTCGGGCAAAGTGTTATTGGGTTTTTTCATTAGGAAATTCTCAGTAGCAGTCCGGAGTATGGATTTGTGCCCGGTTGATGGCAATAGGCTCGCCCCCTATTACATGGGACTATAACATAACTGGCGAAATGTGGGTGTACTATACACCTCTGCCTACCCCTTCGGGGAAATACAGGCGTGATGTTATGTTACGTTATAGAAATATTACTGAAATAAATAAAAGGGGCCGAGTTTAGGTTGGTACGAATTGCCCAATGTCGACCGCAATTTTCAAAGTTCATTATTGATTAAGTAAGATATATAAAGGCGGCCAAACTTCGGTCACTAAAATAACAGATTTAAATAGCATTTAAAAAAATAATTTCAAGATAAAGTAGTAAAGAAAATAAGAAATGCGTTGGCGTTAAGAAGTTGCTCATATTAGCCTTATTTCGACCAGTCGGCCCTGGCCATCGGGTTGTTGTAACAAAATAACCTCGCTAACCTCGGCCCCCCTTATTTCTCAAACAAATGAAAAAAACAATTAAAATTATGTGGGATAATGTTCCTCGCACTTTGCTTTATTGTAAAAAAGAAGTGAGAAAACTATCGCAAGCTTATTTATGGTCAAAAACACATTCCCCGATCGTAGTCTTCACTGTCGTTTTCCGCACAATCGGTGACTGCCACGCTCCGCGCGACGTCTCGCCCGCTGTTACATTTTTTATGACCGAAATGTGCACACACAATGGCCAAAATACATACTCATACGCAATTATACTAAATTAAGTTGGTATTGGCATCATAAACGTGAACCTTTTAGTAGTTTAGGCGGGGGCCGACATTAGGGCACTTTACTTATAATTTTTATTTAACTTATAACGTGTCCTGTCGGTCCAAGGTCACGCGCACCGGCGCCGACAGTGTACGAAATACTACTAAAGTTGTGTTTCCTATCCGTATCCGCGGTTATACATTTTGAACGATCTGGCACATCACTACCTACAAGAGCCAAGTCACAAGAAATTATTAATATTAAATGCACAGGCAAAGATAAGCAACGAAATTGTTTAATGAATGTAGTTTCTATAATTCTATTTAAAATGATTAAAATAATCGTAGCTATATTATTTTTGGTATTATTGTGTAGCAATAGCAACGTACCTATTAATTATTTGAAAACTGTAGCTTAGTAAGAGCTACTTGTTTTATTCTTCGCCATTGAGATAAGATAAGAGTAATCAAGCAGAAAATTAAGGATAACCTAGGCAATTAGGACGCCGTATGCCGACCTCCAGCCACCCTAGGTGTGGGCTAGCGGGCGGCGGACTCGGGGTGGCCCGCCGCCCGACCAGTCAAGGCCCGTGACGGTGGTGCGTATTGTTCCGCGCGCGCCTGTCAAGAGGAGGGTGCGGCCGTTGTGGTTGCCGCACGGGGAGAAAGAGCTCGCCTGCCAGTGGCGAGCCGGGACCTACCGGGGATGGTTGGGCGAATACGGGAGTATTTCCCACGCCCCCGGCCAAGGGTCGATAGAGGAACACCGTGGTGGTTTTTAGTCGGTAAGAGTCCGACACTGGCTCCGCCATCCCCGGGCGGAGTGCGTCCATGAGGATTTATACCAAGAAAAAAAAAAAAAGCAATTAACGAAACTGCGGGCGCTGGTGAAAGCGTCACAAACTGTCACCAGCGCTCGCTGCCACACCTGCCCACTTCGAAACACACCAAGAAAGCTCACAAATCGACAAGTTTGGATTTTATGTAGGTATACCTACCTACACTGAATACTCAGAAATGCCTAAACCAGTTAGAATAAGTTAAACCCTAGAGAAACAGTATTGTGGTTGAACCTTGGACAATACGTCCAAGGGTTAAACCCATTGTTTTTTAACCCACTTCATAAAAGGAGGAGGTTAGTTTTCTTTTTTTTGCGTTTTTTGTTTTGTTATCCATTCAGTACTTTGATAATGGAATCTAATTCAGTTGGTTGTCATCAAATCTTGACATCATCTAAACGTAGTGATTATATTCTCTTTGGACATCATGAAAACAGGCGCGGATCCAGGGGGGGGCAATAGGGGCAATTGCCCCTCCCTGAGCCTCGACCTAAGTACTTTCAATTTCGCGGACGGACAATGGACAATATTCCAAAAATTTCACTAAATAAGAACGGGGTGCACACAAATTAGCATTTATCTGGGGAACGCCTGTGTACCTATTTCTTTCTTAATTTTCTAATATATTGTGATTTTTAACAGAAATTCAGCAATAAGTATTTAATTACTTAGTAGGTAAATTAGATAAACACTAAAGTACTGTTTTTGATTTCATTCTCAATTAATGAATTATAGCGATGAATCGCTTTTAACGATTAAAACCTCGACGATTTCCGTTATCATTCCACATGTGTTTCTTGCCCTAATGTGCGGTGTGTCCCAGGTCCCAGATAATGTAAGGTACCTACCTAATGAACTGAATGAAGATTTTTATTATTGCTACTCAACGAATAAAGAAGCTTCTTAAATCGTGGATGCTACTACTTTCGTAAAGATCTATCTTACTCAGTATGTTCATGCACAGTAAAAAAATATCTCGTTCGCTTCACTCACACCTGGTATTCAGCCTTCGTGTGGTCAACTTGTTTGGTGAATATTGTAAGCAACTATTCTGTTGAATTTATTTATTGAATAAGGAAAGCCTGAAACCGCCAAAAAATAAACACAAAATTTTCGAGCTCGCTTCGCTCGTGCCGATCTTACGTCTTCTTTTCCTTTGTGCTGGCTTTATTCTGTGGCTGACGTGTCACGTTTTTGAAAAACATCCCAAAAAAATTCGAGCTCGCTACGCTCGCGCAAATCCCGTTTCGTTTTTGAGATGAGACTGTAGCGCCACATTCGTAATTAATAAGTAGGTCGTCAAAGAAGTCGAGCTGAATTTTTGCTTAGCCGGACATCCATGCAATTTGTAAAATGATATCAAAAACTAGTCTAGTTTGCTATGCTCGGTATTTCTTTACAATGTATAACTATTTGAAAAAGAAGTTTCCCCGAGGCTTACTAGTTTATGGAAATCTTCACGAAAATTGCCCCCCCCCCCCCCCCCCCGAGCGAAATCCTGGATCCGCGCCTGCATGATAATGATGCTCGATAATGTCGTCCAAATAGGTAGGTAGGTACACTAATGTTTACGAGTTTGTCACAACATATATAATTGATTGAGGTAATACCTACGCTTTTTTTTTCTTTAAAAAATGCTTGACTTTTAATATGAATTCAAATATTTTTACATCCGAACAACCTTTGGCCATGTTTCGGACAAAATTAAACTGTTTAGCATATAACTTAAAAATTCGGTCCTCCTCCATATAGCAGTCGTGGCCGAGTGGTTAAGGCGTCTGACTCGAAATCAGATTCCCTCTGGGAGCGTAGGTTCGAATCCTACCGGCTGCGGATCTTTTTTACCAAGTATGATACCGTAGATTTCGTTGCAAGTGTTGCAACCCAGTGAGACAAACCGCCAGAAAGAGTACCTAAACACTCAATTCTCAGTAATTTGCAGTTGGTTTGGCACCTGGTACCTACCAAAGACTTATAGGTTTTTTTTCACTTGTAAGTAATCACCATACCTACTAATAGAAATGGTTGAAGACCAGAGCAGCAAAGCTTTTTATTGGCCATAATCTTCTCGTCAGTAGTCGCCAAAGGGTATGTAATAGGTATTTAATATAACTCAACGTTCCTTTACAGTTAAAAATTAGTTTTTTTTGCTGGGCAACCGTTTATCGTCGTCGCCCCCACCATCAATTAACATCGTGAGGTGGCGGTCAAAGGCAAACCCATTTGATATAAAAATTATATAATAAATTAATGCATTTTTGAAAACTGACTTGCCTGAACCGATAATTAGTCAATTTCGATTATAATCGAACCTTCAAGAATGCCATAAAATATCAATAACTAGACTTTGCCCCCGGTTTCACCCGCTTTCTGAAATAAAATACTGTTACGAGCTGGGGGTTCGTATATAGATAGAAAGCCGATTAAATGCGTAGAGAACACTTTATTACTGAACAATTACACTGAATCGCTTATTAAGACACAAAGTTACTAGTTAAATCGCTCCGAATATCGCTTCGATGTTATCGCTTGTATCGCTTGATCCAAACTGAACTCCAACTGAACTCCACTGGCGCTGAGCTGCGCCGTTTATATAGGCCGCGAGTCGTGGTACTAGAAAGTCCTCGAACGTCATCTATCCTTGTCATAAGATAACTCTTTCTCACTTGCACATTCTCGAAATAGACAGTTCTCGAACCTCGTCGAACCTCATCTATCCTCTATCTCACTCACTCACTTCTACAATGGAATGTTCTCGAAGCTTGTCGAATCTCGTCTATCCTTGTCTTATATTAGCTCTATCCTGCTCACTCTATTCCAGAAGGTTCTTCGTCTATCCTTGTCTGATATTTAGCTCTATCTCGCTCACTCTTTAACAATTTTACATGTGGGTGTCAAATGGCCATAAGGGGTCCTGAAAACGCCTGAAAATGGGTTTTCAGGAAATGTCGGCATCGGATTTGTTGGCTCCTGAAACGGCCTGAAAACATGTTTCAGGCGCCTGAAAACAACGGCAACTTACTCAAAATTTCGATTCTTTGGTATGTGATAGAGCCTCCTCTGATACGGACTGAAAATGCATTTCAGCCTGCTGAAAACGTCTCTAAGTCCAGGAAAATCGAGGTTGAAGTATTTCAAGTCCACTCTGCTTAACCCTCCGTCGTAACACTACCCCCTCCTAAGACATGCTCGTCCCGAGCATCATTATCTCCGTAGTACCGGGCCAGTCAATCAATGTGTACAATCTTCGGTCGATTGCGTCCGTCCTTTCGGATTCGGTAGGTGACATCGTTGATCTTCGTGACGGCCCATCCAAATAAAGTTTGCACCCTCCAGGGTCATACGTCTTGATCTCTTCGTCAGTGGACGGCCACTTGGTCTTCTCGTCGACGGGCGTGTTGGACTCCTCGGCGCTACCTTCTTCCTTGAGTTTCACGCTGCCCTCGCCGTACTTCTTGTCTGAGGAAGCCTTCTTGTTCTTCTTCGCTGGTGGCCCCGCGTCTTTGGCAGCGGGTGCCTTCTTCTGTGCAGGTGGTGTGAGTGCTTTCCGCTTGACGGGCGTGGCCTTAGCGTTGACATTCTTAGCCAGCGCACCCTTGCGGCCTCTTGCCACGAGTGCCGGTGCTGCTGCCGCTGTCCGCCCACGCTTCGACTTGAGCTCCTGCTCGGACACCTTTGTATCGCTTCCGGACTCGTTCTCGCTCTCATTCTCCGACTTTTTACTTTCTTCTTCGCTGTTTGACTCTGCTTTTCGACCGTGACTCAGGTTACTTGGCCATCCCTTCTTGCCCTTGACCTTGCGGTCGCGCTTGGCGGGCTCGCCATCGGAGCGGCAGCGGCTCAGCGACTTGCGGCGCTGTGTGGCGCCCACCACTCCCTTGCCCACCTCCGGGTAGAAGTTGCTATCGTCCTCCTCCGACCCGCTCGGGTTGAACGTGCCATCTGTATCTTCTGAGTCATCTTCAGTTTCTTGACACATGTTAACTTCATCTTCACCATCATTTGCTTCATATTCGTCATCGTCCGATTCCTGGCTCTTATTGGCATCATCTTGTTCGGATATGTCTGCTTCACTAACGACAGCTTGATCAACCTTAATCTCTACCTCATCTTGTTTATTTTTAAAAGAAAGATAGAGTTCCTCCAATATTGCTCCTCGCTCAAATATCTTCTCCATTCTACAGAACCGCTCTTCTTGCCTTGCGGCTTGCTCTTCCTGTCTGCGTACTTGCTCTTCCTGCCTTGTGGCTTGTTCGCGTGTTTCGCGTACTTGCTCTTTCTGCCTTGTAACTAGTTCGCGTGTTTCTCGTAATTGCTCTTCCTGCATTCTTGCCATTTGCTGCATCAAATTGAATAAGCTGGTAATATCGTTATTCCCACCTTGAGGCTGAGGTCCCTGTTGGACGACCTCCTCCTGACTCATAGTTCTTGATGCGTCCTGAGCTGTCTGTCTTGCCGTTAACTGTCTCGTCTGCATCCGACTCGGCGTTTCATTACCAGTCGGTTCCTCCTCTCTTGGCGTAATCGGCATTTTCTATCCCACTTCTGACACCAAATGTTACGAGCTGGGGGTTCGTATATAGATAGAAAGCCGATTAAATGCGTAGAGAACACTTTATTACTGAACAATTACACTGAATCGCTTATTAAGACACAAAGTTACTAGTTAAATCGCTCCGAATATCGCTTCGATGTTATCGCTTGTATCGCTTGATCCAAACTGAACTCCAACTGAACTCCACTGGCGCTGAGCTGCGCCGTTTATATAGGCCGCGAGTCGTGGTACTAGAAAGTCCTCGAACGTCATCTATCCTTGTCATAAGATAACTCTTTCTCACTTGCACATTCTCGAAATAGACAGTTCTCGAACCTCGTCGAACCTCATCTATCCTCTATCTCACTCACTCACTTCTACAATGGAATGTTCTCGAAGCTTGTCGAATCTCGTCTATCCTTGTCTTATATTAGCTCTATCCTGCTCACTCTATTCCAGAAGGTTCTTCGTCTATCCTTGTCTGATATTTAGCTCTATCTCGCTCACTCTTTAACAATTTTACATGTGGGTGTCAAATGGCCATAAGGGGTCCTGAAAACGCCTGAAAATGGGTTTTCAGGAAATGTCGGCATCGGATTTGTTGGCTCCTGAAACGGCCTGAAAACATGTTTCAGGCGCCTGAAAACAACGGCAACTTACTCAAAATTTCGATTCTTTGGTATGTGATAGAGCCTCCTCTGATACGGACTGAAAATGCATTTCAGCCTGCTGAAAACGTCTCTAAGTCCAGGAAAATCGAGGTTGAAGTATTTCAAGTCCACTCTGCTTAACCCTCCGTCGTAACACTACCCCCTCCTAAGACATGCTCGTCCCGAGCATCATTATCTCCGTAGTACCGGGCCAGTCAATCAATGTGTACAATCTTCGGTCGATTGCGTCCGTCCTTTCGGATTCGGTAGGTGACATCGTTGATCTTCGTGACGGCCCATCCAAATAAAGTTTGCACCCTCCAGGGTCATACGTCTTGATCTCTTCGTCAGTGGACGGCCACTTGGTCTTCTCGTCGACGGGCGTGTTGGACTCCTCGGCGCTACCTTCTTCCTTGAGTTTCACGCTGCCCTCGCCGTACTTCTTGTCTGAGGAAGCCTTCTTGTTCTTCTTCGCTGGTGGCCCCGCGTCTTTGGCAGCGGGTGCCTTCTTCTGTGCAGGTGGTGTGAGTGCTTTCCGCTTGACGGGCGTGGCCTTAGCGTTGACATTCTTAGCCAGCGCACCCTTGCGGCCTCTTGCCACGAGTGCCGGTGCTGCTGCCGCTGTCCGCCCACGCTTCGACTTGAGCTCCTGCTCGGACACCTTTGTATCGCTTCCGGACTCGTTCTCGCTCTCATTCTCCGACTTTTTACTTTCTTCTTCGCTGTTTGACTCTGCTTTTCGACCGTGACTCAGGTTACTTGGCCATCCCTTCTTGCCCTTGACCTTGCGGTCGCGCTTGGCGGGCTCGCCATCGGAGCGGCAGCGGCTCAGCGACTTGCGGCGCTGTGTGGCGCCCACCACTCCCTTGCCCACCTCCGGGTAGAAGTTGCTATCGTCCTCCTCCGACCCGCTCGGGTTGAACGTGCCATCTGTATCTTCTGAGTCATCTTCAGTTTCTTGACACATGTTAACTTCATCTTCACCATCATTTGCTTCATATTCGTCATCGTCCGATTCCTGGCTCTTATTGGCATCATCTTGTTCGGATATGTCTGCTTCACTAACGACAGCTTGATCAACCTTAATCTCTACCTCATCTTGTTTATTTTTAAAAGAAAGATAGAGTTCCTCCAATATTGCTCCTCGCTCAAATATCTTCTCCATTCTACAGAACCGCTCTTCTTGCCTTGCGGCTTGCTCTTCCTGTCTGCGTACTTGCTCTTCCTGCCTTGTGGCTTGTTCGCGTGTTTCGCGTACTTGCTCTTTCTGCCTTGTAACTAGTTCGCGTGTTTCTCGTAATTGCTCTTCCTGCATTCTTGCCATTTGCTGCATCAAATTGAATAAGCTGGTAATATCGTTATTCCCACCTTGAGGCTGAGGTCCCTGTTGGACGACCTCCTCCTGACTCATAGTTCTTGATGCGTCCTGAGCTGTCTGTCTTGCCGTTAACTGTCTCGTCTGCATCCGACTCGGCGTTTCATTACCAGTCGGTTCCTCCTCTCTTGGCGTAATCGGCATTTTCTATCCCACTTCTGACACCAAATGTTACGAGCTGGGGGTTCGTATATAGATAGAAAGCCGATTAAATGCGTAGAGAACACTTTATTACTGAACAATTACACTGAATCGCTTATTAAGACACAAAGTTACTAGTTAAATCGCTCCGAATATCGCTTCGATGTTATCGCTTGTATCGCTTGATCCAAACTGAACTCCAACTGAACTCCACTGGCGCTGAGCTGCGCCGTTTATATAGGCCGCGAGTCGTGGTACTAGAAAGTCCTCGAACGTCATCTATCCTTGTCATAAGATAACTCTTTCTCACTTGCACATTCTCGAAATAGACAGTTCTCGAACCTCGTCGAACCTCATCTATCCTCTATCTCACTCACTCACTTCTACAATGGAATGTTCTCGAAGCTTGTCGAATCTCGTCTATCCTTGTCTTATATTAGCTCTATCCTGCTCACTCTATTCCAGAAGGTTCTTCGTCTATCCTTGTCTGATATTTAGCTCTATCTCGCTCACTCTTTAACAATTTTACATGTGGGTGTCAAATGGCCATAAGGGGTCCTGAAAACGCCTGAAAATGGGTTTTCAGGAAATGTCGGCATCGGATTTGTTGGCTCCTGAAACGGCCTGAAAACATGTTTCAGGCGCCTGAAAACAACGGCAACTTACTCAAAATTTCGATTCTTTGGTATGTGATAGAGCCTCCTCTGATACGGACTGAAAATGCATTTCAGCCTGCTGAAAACGTCTCTAAGTCCAGGAAAATCGAGGTTGAAGTATTTCAAGTCCACTCTGCTTAACCCTCCGTCGTAACAATACTATATTACTTCTGGATAAAGTAGCTTTCTACTAATAGTGTAAGAATTATTAAAATCGGTTCAGTAGGTAGGTACTAGTTCCAGAGTTTATCGATTACAAACAATCAAATCTTTCCCCCTTATAATATTAAAAAGTTCCTATAGATATAGGTAGTACCTAGCATAAAAATACAGGCATCTGTATTTTTATGCTAGGTACCTACATAGTCGATAATATGGATTAAATCACTCCAACGAATATTGTGTCCTAGATTCAAAAAAGATTATGAAATCTATCAATCTACCTATATAGGTATATAAAAATCAATTGCTGTTCGTTAGTCACAAAAAAAACAACAATTTTATTTTCCCATTCAAACTGTTCCTACCTGTCAAACATTTGATGTTCGTCCCGTACGGTATGGGTAACTTTAGTAGTAGCTTCTTAAATCGTTGGGTAAACTCGGGTCCCCTCTAATTTAAAGATCGTATTAAATAAGATTTGGATGAAATTTTGTGTGTATGTTTCAATGGGTTCCTGGATGGTTTAAAAATCTATATATATAAAAATCAATTGCTGTTCGTAAGTCTCGCTAAAAATCAAGAATGGCTAGACCGATTTGGCTAATTTTGGTTTTAAAATATTTGTGGAAGTCCAGGGAAGGTTTAAAAGGTGAGAAAATGTGGAGAATTTGCGAGGAAAATAGTAAAAACGACAAAAAAAAATCCAATGTAAACTGTTCCTACTTGTCAAACATTTGATGTTCGTCTCGTTCGGTATGGTAAACTCGGGTCCCGCCCCCTCTAATTTAAAGAACGTATTAAATAAGATTTGGATGAAATTTTGTGTGTATGTTTCAATGGGTTCCTGGATGGTTTAAAAACACAATTGGACCCGGTAGGTGGCGCTGCTGTCGGTATGTCACTGATCTCCTAAACTGATAGATGATAGATATTAATGAAATTTTTTGTGTAGGTACATTCGAGTCCGGGTCCCTGCAAGGTTTGAATTAACAAATGGAGCCGGTAGGTGGCGCTGCAGTCGTTGTGTCACCAAATTTGATTTGCTGAACAATTGATAACATGGGACGGGACAAGGGACATGTGACATGGGACGGGACATGGGACGGGACGGGACATTTGACGGGACGGGACATGGGCCGGGACGGGACATGGGACATGAGATGGGACATTGGACATGGGACTGGACAGGACATGGGACGTGACGGGACATGGGACGGGACGGGACATGGTACGCGACGGGCATGGGACGGGACTGGACATGGGACGAGATAGTGAGATAGTGATATAGTGGGATAGTGAGATAGTGGGATAGTAGGATAGTGGGATAGTGACTGGACTGGACTGGACGGTCCGAATGAAAGGATGGATGGATGGAACTGGACTGGACTGAATTAACAGGATCCGTCACGTGGGTTAGCAGAATATAACGCGAGCGAAGCCGCGGGTAAAAGCTAGTCCTTAAATACATTTCAATAAAATGATACCGATTAAGTAGGTACCTACTCACAACAAACTTTTTTTATTTGTTGTTGGTTCATATTTCAAGGACTTAGGTACTTTAATTTATTTTACTGTTTTTAACAGATTTGATCCTTCTTATTTAATTTTACCCTATCAAGATAAGCTATAAAATACAGCATGGGACAACATCCTAGTTATTTATGTTGGTGTTAAGTAGTTCGATTCCCGATTCAAGCAGGCAAGTTTTCAAAAATCTTTTGATGCAGTTATACTTATTTTAAAATATAATGGGATGTTTAATTTGAGTAGAATTCGCTATCTGCAATAGATACGGTCGACCGCACGTCGGTGGTAACACTTTGACATTAGCAGCATCTTTATTTCGTAAGCAGTAAGGGTGGTTTTCGAATTGATGTGTTACCACTGTCATGCAGGCGACTGTACTTTCCCTGTAGTGACCGCATTTATTTTATTCCATTCTGTAAAATATAAATCAATTTCAAATCTCAATATGCTAAGTGTCAATCCAACTAAATAAAAAGCCTACGTGTCTGTCTCTGTTTCATTCAATCATTACCTCTTTTAACCGTTCGTCAGTTCGTTGAGTTCGTTCATTCATTGATTGTCTGTGGTTGTTTGTGTTTTACGACGTGTGGTTGTGTCGGTGGATAAAATGTCGAATAAAAAGAATAAAGAGATAGAAATTCACGACAGTGAGAGTGAAGAAGAACAAGAGTCTGGCAGTGAAAGAGACTCTGACTTCGATTCCGATGGCAATTACGTCGGCGACAAGGTGAGTTTCATACATAACCTTAAAATCACATGGCATGCCGCGTTTTATTTGTTGTTTATTTTCCACGATAAAAATATTTCTTGATGATTCGTATCCCTGTAGATTTTCATTATTTGGAAGCACTGAATGTTAATTTATTCAGTACTAACTCGGTTTGGTTGTTGTTTTTCTTTTTGGAAATGATATAAAAATTTCTCATACTGATTTCTTATTTTTTTCATAACATGAAAGTAATGGCAAATATGGCAATGGAAATTAGTCATTCATTCTACGTGTATACTAGCTTCATATAAAATATTTTAGGAGTTACAAGCTGACTTTGAAGGCCGCAACCCTGAGGACTGCGACTTCCATGGCATCAAGCAGCTGCTGAGACAATTGTTCCTGAAGTCCAATGTTGAGCTAGGCAGCCTGGCACAAATCATTATATGTAAGAAAACCAACTGATAAAACCTTTTGTTTACTGTTGGGTGAAGTCCACTATTGTCTTTTAACTTTTTGCTCCTTACAATGACCATCAATGCATTAAAAAATAATTAAAATACACATTATTATTATTATTTTCAAACATTTTATTTTATTCTTTTGAAAAACTTAAAGGATCTATAAATATTCCTGGATATGAAGAAAATCTACATTATAATGTTATCAATTAATTATAATTTTATTTCAGCTCAGAACTACATAGGCAGTGTGGTGAAACAATGCTTGGATGATGGCATAGACGATGAGGATGATGAAGATGATGGCAGTGACGGAGTGTTTGGCATCACCACTATTGTTAACATTACTAAGAGAAAAGTAAGTTTTTTTATGGTATAGGATGGTGAAATGAGCTAAAGGCCCACCGGATGTTAAGTGGTTACCTTTGCCTATAATAACTACAATGCCACTTTAACTGTTGCTTAAATGGTATTGCAAATCTCGATCACCAATCTGAGACAAGATGTTTTTTTTTCTTTATTTATTTATAGAGGGTTTAATCATAAAAGATTATGCAACCCTCATCGGGCTACAACCTTATGAAGAACCTTTTGGAGAACACAACTTAAATTAACTTACAAAACCTCTACGCCTTATTCCTTTATTAACCTTTTCACTGCCAAATACACTTATAGAAGACAAATAATTTTGTGTCCTCAGCGCCACAACTTTATAACTTAGTACTAATCTCCATACAATATTTCTACTATAGAAGATGTGGCGCTGAGGGCATGAAAACCTTTACGACGCCGTTGTGGTGAAAAGGTTAACGAGCCTATATAGCTTCCTGGGAGCTGCCAGGATACTATTCCATTCTCCGGTCTCATAAAAACTATTATTAATAAACAACATGTCTCCTCTCACCGGTTCGTTCCTAATGCACTTCATCATTATATGGGAGACAAGACGATGAGTTATGGAAATTGCAAGCGTAAACTCATTTACTTTAATAGAAAATATGTTGTAGTATTAACTACCCTCTCATTGGAGTTCTAATCGTGAGCCGATAATTTATATAATCTAAATAAAAAAAATGTTGGCATTTGAATAGTGGAAATAACTGTAGATAATAACTTCCTTCCTGTGACCCGATAACATAATAAACAATGCCATTACTTGATTAACATAACATAACGCTTGTATTTCTCCGAAGGGGTAGGCAGAGGTGTATAGTACACCCACATTTCGCCAGTTATGTTATAAGTCCCATGTAAAAGGGGGTGGGCCTATTGCCATTAACCGGGCACAAATCCAGACCCCTAGGCCTATGTCCGGCAATGGACGTTTTTCAGCTGAAATGATGATGACACACAATTTGAATACTAAAGTTGACTCCAGAATCTCATAAACTAGTTTGACATTAAATTTCAAATCTTCAAATCAATCCAAGCCTAGACCTTGAATCACACAATTATGACCGATATTATGTCAATTTTAAACTTCTTGAATGCTGCAGTTCCAGGCACAATTAAAATTTTACTGTCTCACATTTACATAGAGTAGTATATGAGAGGGAGAGGTTAAACAACAATTTCGTTGACAAATTCTGAAAAAGAAACGAGAGTGCTTTAGACCACACGACTGAAGTAACACTTAACTAAAAAAAAATGTGTGCTCGCACCTCTCTCTCTTGCCCCTACAGTAATATACGAAACTTTAAAAAAAAATGAAATATTGATCTGCTCTTGACCACAATCTAGACAGCTTTGTCAAGATGTGGCCGACGATGGAGCGAGCACACCTATTAGGTGCCGATTCACTCCAGCTTTATAGGCTTAACTTTAACTCTCTCTCTTTCTATCTTCACTAAATTATATCAATCTCAACTTCCGTTCGCCTCGCCCGATCAAACTTTTCGTAACACATTCACACTTTTCGTAACGCATTCACCAGCTTAGTCCCCAAGTCAAGCGTGCCTAAAGAAGTTTTACTTCAAAACCATTCTTTTATATTTCTATGTTATGCTATTTCAGGATGAACAATGCATACAACAGATCCGGACGCTACTGAATACTCTAGCTGATGATAACGCAGATGACAGAACTAAGGCGCTAGTCAAGAAGATACTCGAAAATGAGGAGCAGCATGTGGGATTAGTCATTAATGAAAGGTGAGCTACTTTTAATGTTGTTCCATTATTCATTAAAAGAAAACTTTACAACAGGATTTTTCCTTAATTTTGGACATATTAACAGACACAAATCTGACATATCTAGGCCATAATTTATATTTTCTGTTTGGGAACCAAACCAACAACCAGTATTTATTACATATAAACTACTACTACTTACTTACTGATGATATGTATGGATATTGAGAGGGAACAGCATTATCAATTAGATGCATTGCCGATGACTGGAAGACGATACTGTCAGTATGTCTGGAGTACTGCGAGATGAGCGTATATTATTATTATTTTATCTTTTTTTTTAATGTTAACTTTAATTTTTGATTGGCTTACAGCCTTTTAAATTAAAGTAAAACAAAAAAATCATAGACTGAAAACTTAAAAATCAAATCCCATAAACCAGCAGCCAAGTGAGTCTATTAATTAAATAATAATCTGTTTTTTTTTAATACAGTTGATGTTGGAAGTTGGTTTATTATTATTATTATAAAACTGCCGGGGATGGTTGGGCGAATACGGGAGTTTTTTCCTCGCCCCCGGCCAAGGGTCGGTAGAGGAACACCGTGGTGGTTTTGAATCGGTAAGAGTCCGACACTGGCTCCGCCTTCTCCGGGCGGAATACGTCCATGAGGATTTTCCCCACGAAAAAAAAAAGGTGTCGTAAACAAAATAAAATGATTGTAGGTAGTTCAGAAAATCAAGCATGCTTATGGCTATCTAGTTTTGTTTGTAATTGAAGTGGCAGTGGGCTGGCTATGTCTGTTAAAGGACCGATGGCCATTGGAGCAGATGAGTTGAGTGGAGACTACGAATCGGCAAACGCAGCGTAGGGCGCCCCCAGCCAGATAGACCGACGACCTGAAGCAGGTAGCTGGGGGGGACTGGATGCGGAAGGCGGAGGACCGAGTGCAGTGGCGCAGCTTGGGGGAGGCCTACGTCCAGCAGTGGACTGCGATAAGCCGAGTTGATTCATCATTCATCATCATTTCAGCCGAAAGACGTCTGCTGCTGCACATAGGCCTCCCCCAAGCATCGCCACAACGACCGGTCCTGCGCTTTCCGCATCCACCTCCACCAGGTCGTCGGTCCACCTTGTGGTGGGCCTACCCACGCTGCGCCTTCCAGTATGCGGTACCCACTCCAGAACTTTACTGCCCCATCGGCCATCCGTTCTGCGAGCAATGTGCCACGCCCACTGCCACTTAAGTTTGGCAATTCTTCGGACTATGTCGGTTACTTTCGTTCTCCTGCGAATCTCCTCATTTCTGATTCGATTATCCAATAAATATTCTCTATTTCCTTCACAGGATCCTAAACATTCCAGCAGCCATCAGCGTGCCCCTATTCTCATCTCTTCAGGGTGAACTGGACAAGGCAATTAAGAAGAACATGCCCTACACATTCCAGTACCTCATCTGGATATGCAAGACATACAATACTGGAGGTATGTGTTTTGTAAACAAGTGCACTAGTTAGAAATAACAATGATGTTTGTTTAACTCTGAAATTATTGTTGTACTCGGTCATAGTGGAGTCCATGTATTTTTTTTCTATTTATGAGCTTGTGAATGGTAGAAAAATGCAAACACAACACTCCAAAAATATATACAAGATGTCGATATGTAACCGTGCCATATTTCTAGAGCAAATGATAAATAATGAGTTTAGTCATCTAAAAATACTTTAAAAATTCTACGAATTATTTAATACCCAAAATTTCACTTAGAAACATAGCGAGGGTTTGAGAATAAATCCCGAACGACTTTGAAAATAAGTCATCGGCGGCATTGACAAAGGGCAGAAATACTTGCAATTTTTTTTGGTGGTTTCGCAGGCATCGTTTTTGTATCGTACGCGACACACGTAGGGAATATGTTTGTTTACAAATAGGTATTGAATTTGTGTAGGATTCGTGTTCAGTATCAGTGGTATAGTCACCTCCTTAAATATGACATGGATACAGATCAACATGTTGTATAGCAATTTTACTGTGCAAAGTAACTAAAAATTGCCTTACTGTCCACAACTAGGGATGGGCATATGAAAAGGACATTGCTAAAGATCCTTAGTAACTCGGCCTTTTTCTGTACAAATTAAAGTTGATGCTCACCAGATACAACTCAATGAAGCCAATGTATTGCAATATATTCATAAACACGGACAGTACTAAATATAATTTTAGATTTTTATAATATTTACTATTTTGACACATATAATCACAGCTATCTGTGCTATTTTGATGTCATGTTTTGCTTTTTTCGTTATGTCAAACAACCTACATTGTCGTCAAGTTGTCAGCCGATGCCAATTTTTTGGAATTTCTTGTGTGAAAAGGAGTCTATAATATTGAATCATAGAGTATAGAGTATCGAAATAAAAATTAGTATGATACACAGATATCATAGATGATACAATTTTATCCGGTTACGTCATTAATGTATTGATACTCCTTAAAATATAAAAAATGGTTCTTGTACTGTCCGCATTAAATACAATATATATTATGAAAAATTCGCATGTAATTTTCGTATATTGTTCATCTTTGTAACAGTTTAAGGCTTAATAAAAATATTATCAATGTCCTTTCAAAACTCGGTGAAAATTTTCAAATTTCAGTAGTGCATGCTACTTGGTTGCCAAGTAAAGGCATGCCAGTTGACGTATACACATGAAAGTATCTGGTATGCAAGCCTGCAAGTTACTGGCATGGTATCAGAGGCTTTATGTCAAATATAATTACCATCTCTAGTGGGGCAAATCGTAGATAGATAGGATATTAATTTTGCCCTATAGTGAATAAAATCCCAGCAATCGAATTGAACTTAGCCTTTCCCGTATGTGGTACTAATTTTCCGCTATCGTTTATTGCAGAGGTATCTTCAGAAGTATTGTTCGCGAACCAGGAAGAAAAGCCGATAGCGGACGAGGCGCTGGCGAGCTTCGACGTCGACGTAACGGAGCAGGCCGAGCTCTCGCAGTGGGACTACGAGGGCGGAGCACTCACCCCGTGCAGAAAGGTATAACTCTAATAGTACATTATGATACAAGTGACCTAAGTTAACTATATTATAAAACCTAATATTAAAAATAAAATAAATGCTGGCTGTATGGCGGTTTCCTTCGACCACCTGCACGCGCATAGCTGTATGTCACCAAGTATCTCCTAAGTAGTCTATGGTGCGATTATAATAATCCGCGTGACATTTTCACAAATTCAATATTTATCTAGTAGTATAACGGGCTGGTTTCCGCAACTCCACATCCAAGCGTGTATTTTGCGTACGGAATATTTATCTAAAATGTGTTTTTTTTCCTCGCAAATTTGTTGAAAAAGCGTATGACATGCGTGAGCATTGACTATTATACTCTCGCCTCCATTACGCCCTCCAATCTAGCCTCGAGTATAATGCAATTCACGCTTGCCCAGCAAAAACCTATTCATTCGAGCCTTGAAGACCACTAGATTATACTTCTCGGGAAACACTGACCGGAAGGAATTCCACTCTTTAGCGGTACGCATAATAAAGCAATTAGAAAAACGGTTCGTGCGTAAGGGTGGAATATCTACCATATAACTACGTTAGTACTATTAGATATTCTGTGATATAACGGTGGCGCATCGCCGTGCGTCTGGTCGTCTGATGATGGAAAGGGCTTGGGGGAATTAGATTGTGCAATTCCAACGCACACTCGCCGAAATGCATTCAATAAATAACCGATAGGCTAGCAACTCTGCGCCGATGCTTGAGATTTTGAACTCTTCATCCCGATATTTTTGACGCTAACATAACATAAAATCACGCCTGTATTTGTATTGTAGGCAGAGGTGTAATAGTACACCCACATTTCGCCTATCGCGAGCCTATTGCCATTGACTGGACACAAATCCAGACTCCGGGCTGCTACTGAGAATTTCCTAATGAAAAAACCCAATAACTCTTTGCCCGACCCGGGAATCGAACCCAGGACCCCACGCTCAGCAGTCGCGCTTGCAACCACTAGACCAACGAGGCAGTCGACGCATTTTTGGCATTTTTGACGCTGACTATACATAAACCGATAAATAAATACATGTATTCTTGTTTCAGGTCCTTATATTCGACGGCAGTAAATTCAACAACCTAGTGAGACTTATCAAAGAGGAAGTGGAGTCCATCTAAACTTGCCTAACGCCTGACTATTATATTTATGCCATACAATGTTCTGTATACATATTTTTATTATTACATACATATTAAACGTAAGCTTTACCCAATTTCGTCTTTCATTGTTTTAATATTTGTTAGTAAAAACCTATACAAACGAATCGGAAATGTTACTGTAGAGGCCTGAAATAAAAGGCAATTGACGGCCGAGTAATATTGGATAGAAGCTAGCGGAGTCCTTTTTAACTTAACGAGACTATTAACCATTTCACCGCCATGGCATCGTAAAGGTTTTCTTGCCCTCAGCGTCTTCTAAGACAAGTATTGTATGGACGTTAGTACAGAGTTATAATGTGGCGCTAAGGGCACGAAATCGTGGTGTCATTGGCGTTGAAAAGGTTAATTACTATTTCGGCCAAGACTTTAGTACTTTTCTCTCAATTGCGAGGAAACAATACACAAATTAATTCAACAGTATCTAATTTTCATTCGCACCAATTCGCCTGCGCTTTTTTGTTCTGCTTTCAAACTTTCGAAAAAAAATGCACATTCAGCCTTTAAAATTATAAATATCGTGTACCTAAAAACACGTAATTTATGTGTACTTAAAACCCTCGGTAGCATAATAAAAAAAAACTAGCAATAAATTATTAGTGTTGGAAATTACCGGCGTGTTATTTCATTGCGTACGGTAAAGAGCCCATGGATGTATTCATTTTTTTTTAATGAAGCAATTTCCGAGCAAATGGGAAAAACATTTTTTTTTCATAACCAATACTCCTCCACTTTTGGGCTTTCCCTCAAGATTTTCTACTCTCCAGCAATGTTAAAATTAGCTTATATAAATAAAACAAGATCGTGATTTATTAATACTTTTATTACGATTACGACAAAGGGTCACAGATCTCATATACTTCTATTATAAGTAGTACGAGGCTACCTCGCTTGATTTAGAAAAAAAAAGTTCACTTAGATGCTCTATAATGTGGCTTATATCTTAACAGAAACATTGAATCGAAAACTGTTTAAATTATTCTACTTTTTTTTATACTTAGTTTTTCTGTTGATTGTATTATATATTGTATTGATTGTGAAAGCTTTGTATTTTTCGTTACAATTTTATTTTTTGACACCTAAGATTATCCTTACAATTAATTAAACAATACGATTTCTCCCGTATAAAATAATTTTCTTACAAACTATTCCCTATCCCTTCTTCTATCTTCTAAATATTCTGGCCGTACACAACCTTAGAGAGGTACAAAGCATCCTTCATCATGAAATCTCTCAAAGAGCAAAGTCCCTTCAGAATCTTGGAATTCTGGTCCATTTTCTGTATATCTGCTTCAGAAAGGCTCTTGTCCTGTGCTAGGTATCCGTTTATGGCTTCCTCCGTCATCCAGTGTGCTGGAATCTTTTGCATGTTAAACTGTGATGGGTCTGGGTTTATCGGCATTGGTGTTAGAGATTTCTCCCATGGAGTTATGTATTTCTGTTCGGAGTGTAGGCCTTCGATGTATCTGTGAAGAAGATTTAACGTCATATTAGTCTTTGTCGCTACCCTAGTGTAGTCCGGCGATATAGTAGACCTTCAAACATAATCTGATATAGTAGACATTCAAACAAACTGATATAGTAGACATTCAAACATAATCTGATATAGTAGACATTCAAACATAATCTGATATATGCACATTCAAACATAATCTGATATAGTAGACATTCAAACATAATCTGATATAGTAGACATTCAAACATAATCTGATATAGTAGACATTCAAACATAATCTGATATAGTAGACATTCAAACATAATCTGATATAGTAGACCTTCAAACACTATCTGATATAGTAGACATTCAAACATAATCTGATATATGCACATTCAAACATAATCTGATATAGTAGACATTCAAACATAATCTGATATATGCACATTCAAACATAATCTGATATAGTAGACATTCAAACATAATCTGATATAGTAGACATTCAAACATAATCTGATATAGTAGACCTTCAAACACTATCTGATATAGTAGACATTCAAACATAATCTGATATAGTAGACATTCAAACATAATCTGATATATGCACATTCAAACATAATCTGATATAGTAGACATTCAAACATAATCTGATATATGCACATTCAAACATAATCTGATATAGTAGACATTCAAACATAATCTGATATATGCACATTCAAACATAATCTGATATAGTAGACATTCAAACATAATCTGATATAGTAGACCTTCAAACACTATCTGATATAGTAGACATTCAAACATAATCTGATATATGCACATTCAAACATAATCTGATATAGTAGACATTCAAACATAATCTGATATAGTAGACATTCAAACATAATCTGATATAGTAGACCTTCAAACATAATCTGATATATGCACATTCAAACATAATCTGATATAGTAGACATTCAAACATAATCTGATATATGCACATTCAAACATAATCTGATATATGCACATTCAAACATAATCTGATATAGTAGACATTCAAACAATCTGATATATGCACATTCAAACATAATCTGATATAGTAGACCTTCAAACACTATCTGATATAGTAGTCTTTCAAACATAATCTTATACATATAACAGACATTCAAACAATCTACTAAAATGTTCCGTGTGGTGTCAGACGTAAAGAATTGCACCACCCTATATCTTCTCATGGGCGTCGTAAAAGGCGACTAAGGGATTCACCAGAGGATGGGCAGCAGCGTTCTCTGAGTATTTAACCAACCAACTGCGATCGCCAACCCGCCTGCCAAGCGTGGCGATTATGGCATATCCCCCCAAAATGCTTGGGGGAGGCCTATGTCCAGCAGTGGACGTCTTGTGGCTGAAATGATGATGATGACTAAAATATTGACGCGTGAAAAAATATTGTAGTTCGTCATTGATTCTCGAATTTACATATGTACTACTTAGTTTGAATTTCCGCGCATTATTTGAGAAAAGTACTATATAAAAGCCTTGGCCGCACCAGGCATTGATGGACTCACGAATGTATGCTTCGGCTCCGCCTCGGCCCACAATTTCACGTCCGTCTATCAATGCCTCTGTTGTCGGCCAGAAATATTTTTTTCTCTGGCATCTACGACCCATAATGTGTTAGTACAAACTGAACAACTATTTTTAGTAACAATTCAATAAATTACACTAAAATCTACGTTTTGTCTGGATCCTCTCCACATGCATCGCTATACAACAATTCAAGTACCGAGAATCCAGACGGCTGGCTATCACAGCCATGACGCGATAATAATGTAATGCACTATACCTGATATATGCCTCAGAGTGTGTGAGTCTCTGCGCCCTCGGCGGTGCGGCTACAAACAGGGGGTCCAGCGGCGGCCGCGCTCCTAGTGCGGGGGGCGCCACGGTTAGAGTAGTAGTGGAGGAGCCCTCGCCGGCTCCTGGGGAGGGCGTGTTGCGGGCTACGGGCAGACAATGATGCTAAAAGTACAGTCAGCTGCACAAAGATGTATACACTCGGCGAAATAATTAATAAATATTTTTGGGACATTTTACACATCACCATCTTGTACCAAACTAAGCAGAGCTTGTGCTATGGGTACTAGAAAATGGATATAATACTTAGGTACTTTTTTTTTGTAAATACATACTTATAATACATAAGAAACACCCAGACCAACACAAACACTCATGTTCATCACACAAATATTTGTGTCCTGTGGGAATCGAACCCACGACCTCGTGATCAGCACTTGAACCACTAGACCACAGACGTCGTCAACTCGGCGAAATTAAAACATAAAAGGTGGTTTCAAACCGGCGCGGCGAGGATTGGATGGGTTGGGCGTGAATTGAAATATCGCTAACCCTTTCACACCGAAAGATGTACATCGCGAGCACGCGCCGTCTCGCGCCGACCAGTAGGTCTACTCGCGTTTTACGAACGACAAACGAAGTACGAACTTTCGTTCCGACTGATACTTACATAATAAAGATAGGCACATAAAAAAGGCACAATTAAGAAGGACTAAGGTTCATAGTCGTATACAATTTACCGGAGATGAGAAAAACAAACGTCAAAACACGATCATCGCATGCGATAAGGGAACGATGGTTGACCGGAGTAGCAAATTGTGCGATGAATCGTACGATTTATCGAATATCGTCGAACGGGAGTAGACCCCCAGGTACGCGCTTCCTTGCGATGTACCGTTTTGCAACGAATAAATACTCTATTCATGCAGCAATAAAGTTTAATGTCGTACCAACAAATATTTCAATTCTCGCCTCACACATCCTCGCCTATCCAGACCTTTCACACAAAAAAAAGGCCTGACGTGAATTGAAATTTTGCTATACAAATTTCAATTCTCGCTCGGCCCATCCACGCCACGCGTCGGCGGTGGGAAACCACCTTAATTCAAGAAAAAATACTGACTGAAATTCTTTCAGCATAGTACAGTACAGTTAGCATCTGCCATAGACCAGTAAGCCTCTAGACGCCGACTAGCCGGATACCCCCGGTCGCAAAGCATATGCAGTAATACTGCAAATCATACGCCGGCAATCAGGACGTCAGTCCGTCAGCGAACGGCACCAATCACATGGAATCATACCACCGAAATTTTGAGCCGACAAACCAAAACGCGCCGTCCACCCCCCCGGTACACGCCAACATTTTACGACTGTTTTCTCATGCAAAACTTTGTTTATGCGGCGTCTTGAAGCTTACTTGTCTGTGGCATCTGCTAATACGTACGTATACCTGGTTTGTGATTAAAGATTTAATCAACAAGTTTTTCTTAAATTTGCGTTTAAGCCGCACCCCGTCCGATCTAGGGGGGCCTTCGCTCTTGGTTTTAGGTTTTTTTCGCAAAAACTTCTATTTTTTCATTTTTTTCAATAAGAAATTATAAAAAAACTACTCATCTCCAGCGGGGCGGGATGGGGGTGAAGGGACGACTTTCACTCCCCCTCAACGAAGGAGACTTATTTTAAGACTAACCTAGAGCCCTTTAATTTGAGTACTTATAACACCCTATATTAGGACTTAGGAGATATGGTCATCAGAATATTTTTTGGAACATGTGATAAAATCA
Organism: Asteroscopus sphinx; assembly: GCA_949699075.1. Classification (NCBI taxonomy): domain Eukaryota; kingdom Metazoa; phylum Arthropoda; class Insecta; order Lepidoptera; family Noctuidae; genus Asteroscopus; species Asteroscopus sphinx. The sequence continues at coordinate 13,600,122 of OX453025.1, read as the reverse complement.
TTGATTGATCGGCACGTTATGCTTAGATTTCTAGTATATCTTGGGGCACTGTCTGTGCAAATGTTAGAAGTTACTTGAAAAAAATTGCAATGTGTTATTCATTTCTATGTATTTCTATTATAATTTAATAAATAAACAAATAAAATAATTGCATAGGTATAGACATACATACCTCCTGGCGACATAACTCCACTTCGTGCGTTGGGCAATTGCTTTGGCGGCTTCTTCGTCGACGGCACGAAGTTTCTGCTTTAACATTTTTTAAACTAAATAAAATACGATTTAAAAATAAAATTAATATAAACGATTCCAACAGTTTTAAAATAAACGAAGTTTTCGTCATCTTACATCGGAGTCATTCACGAAAACATCAACCCAACAATTAATTCGCAAAAAAAAAGGCTTCGCTTCTGTCGGGTGTCCCCCAACGCCACCCGTTTTTTCGCGAATTTAGGGTTGGTCCCATAGTAAAAGTTGTTCGCAATGATACGTACAGTTGACTGCATTACAGTGGTAACACTTGAATTATAAAACCGCCCTTACTGCTTACGAAATAAAGGCGCTGTCAATGTCAAACTGTTACCACTGACATGCGGCCGACCGTACGTGCCACTTAACTGAGCCCCCGATATAAGACGACAAAAATGTCACGGTGTATGTTTAGGACCACGGAATAAAGAAAACAAGGGGAAGTGGCATACGGCTACCGGATCATCATCATCATTTCAGCCAAAAGACGTCCACTGCTGGACATAGGCCTCCCCCAAGCATCGTCACAACGACCGGTCCTGCGCCTTCCGCATCCAGCGGATTCCCGCGACCTTCACCAGGTCGTCGGTCCACCTTGTGGGGGGCCTACCCACGCTGCGCCTTCCAGTACGCGGTCGCCACTCCAGAACTTTACTGCCCCATCGGCTATCTGTTCTGCGAGCAATGTGCCCCACCCCGGCTACCGGATGCGTGGCATAATTAAGCGCAGATTTACGGAGACATTAACTTAATCGGGCTTAGTTTCCTGCTGCGACACTATGACGTATCAAATGCTTACGTGAAATACTAGATTATACCTTTGTAATTGTGACAGCAGAACAAAAAAATATTTTCATAGAGATGTATTATATCACCGCTTTGTGTACAATTTTGATAAACAATTTTAATTTTAACAACTTGTTTTAAGGTTTGATAAAAAAAAAACATTATACATTGTTACTTTTCGTTTACGCAATTTGGGAAGTTAGTTTGTTCATAATCACGAGGAGAATCGATTTCATGTTTTTTTTCTTAATCACGAAATTACCTTTTTTTGATTGCCCCACTTGAATTGTAAATAACCCCTACATAATTGTTTTTTTTTATGTATTTTAATGTATATTTCAATTGTCAATGTGTGATTTTAGCGACACTTTCCCGTGCTAAGTAAACGCAAGGGCAGTTCCACTCGTTTTCTTTTTTCCGTGTTTAGGACAGTCGACTTTACCTGGACCTCTCGTGCACCGCCATCTGTCTCCCGTTCCCCTTATTAACGTGCAGGTCGCGCACGTGCCTGAGCAGGCGCGGCAGGTTGGGGAAGGGCGCCTGTCCCTTTCGCACGCGCGCACAGTTGCGCCACACGCACGGGTACTCGGTGAGGGCGCCGCGGTAGTGCTGCTGCACGTGGCCGGCTGCCGACACGCATGTACAGAAACGGGAAGTTAGGTACATGCCGTTTATGATGAATAAATGAGTAGACCAACACCCAGATTTTATTTTGACCGCGACTTTAACACAGGGGCCGTACTCCCGACTGGTTCGAGTTCTGGACCAAATCGAACTAAGAGTGGTGTGCCTCTCGTCAAATTTCTTTGTCCATCATCATGATCATTTCAGCCGAAAGACGTCCACTGCTGGACATAGGCCTCCCCTAAGCATCGCCACAACGACCGTTCCTGCGCCCTCCGCATCCAGCGGATTCCCGCGACCCACGCTGCGCCTTACAGTACGCGGTCGCCACTCCGATGTTTACGGGAATGGGTGCTATATGGGAATTCGACATAACCTTTGTCTTGTCCATTTCTTTGTCCAATCCAATTTATTTGATGAGCAGTTTTTTTACATACAACATTTGATGAAAATCATCCAATTTCTTTGATCAAAGTTACATTGGATAAAGAAATTTGACGAGTGGCATACCATTCCTTAGAAGTTTTACTGTGAGTTCCTCTAAGAATTGACACTAGCTCGATTTGGTTCAGAACTCGAACAAGTCGGGAGTAAAGCCCCAAGACCAACCCTGACCCAATTAGATTAACAGCAGAACGTAGGATAGGAAATAGAAACTCCAGATTTTTTTTTCGCGCAGAGTATTTGTGTAAGCGAAAATGAGAGCAAAAATGCTGATACCATGTTTTGTTCAGGTTTAGTTAAACCCTCTACGCTATGCCTATCAGTGCTGTCCAAACTCAAATACAATAGTTTTTATTATAAGCTTTATATACATATTCATATTTGCACGTAGAACATAGTTGCACGGTTCCAAAAAGTTGGTCCTATGTAGAAGAGCTGGCAAGAAACTTCATGGATATACTCTTTTTAAGTAATAAATGAATAGTCCGTCTGTACACGGTTCACGACATTAAATGACAGCATAATGTACTAATAAGTATTAATTACACATATGAAGATAGTGCGTAGTTTCGCTGTACACTATCGTTTCCTTCGAAGTAATGAATGTGAGCACGGATAGCAGAGTATAATGGCTTATGTAAAAGATGTGATTTAAAAACAGCAGCATGATTTTAATCCTCCCGAATTCTCTGCGTGAAAAGAAATACTGGAGTTTCTATTTCCAATCTTACGTTGTTTTAAGCTGCTTTAAGTTAATGAGTTGTTAAAAAGAAATCGCTGTCGAAGAATACTTTATTCTCAATTTTTAAATGTGTCGTATATAAAATTAAACAATACTAATGGTCCGTACACACCAAAACCAACAAACTTCTATTGGCGTCCACTAACGGTCAAAATTAATATCCTATTTATCCACGATTTGCCCTTTTAGAGATAGAAATTTGACGTAAGCTCCAAACATTTCATGTCAAATTTCTATCTCTAGTAAGGCAAATCGTGGATAGATAGGATATTAATTTTAGCCCTTAGCCAAATACCCTATCGTTGGTTTAAACTGTAGGGACCATGAGAGTGGAAATAAGTATTCTTCTGAGAGCTTTTAACAACGGGCTGCGATCAAAAATCCGTTTGTCAAGTATTAAGACAATATTCCTTAACGCCCGTCTATTGTAGTGTTTGCATTAAGGTGCGTACTCACCACAAGCATTTGCGGGTAATGTAAAGCTCGGTATCGATACCGAGCATAACAATTCAAAATTCGGTGTTGAGCATTACATTACAACAGTACAACGTACGTACGTACAGCTCAACGTACCGACGAGCATTCGCTTTGAGCATCGCTTGATACAAATTGCGCACATTACAAACTGCAAACATACGCGCGTGTAACATTGATTGATATCAATAGTTATAAGTGTAACGCACTGTTTTACTCGACTTAACGAACTCACTGCTGTAATATTTACAGTTGTAAGCCCCGCCGCACATTCTCACACTCGCATTGGTTACTACGCGGCGCGTGAAAGTGTTTAAACCTATAGCGTAGTACCGACCGTACATGAGTGTTAACGCACGTCGTGTGAGTGACCCTAGATAGCTGAGACACGTTTTCCGAGTAGCAGTGGCGCGAGTGTATATAAACGAAGAAACGTTTGTGCACATATCCAATAGGCAGCGCGCAACTGCCACTCGCACGCAGCACGTGATGACCAATGCCAGTATGAGCATGTGCGGCGGGCGTAACATTCCAAGTCTGGGCACTGCAATGCTCGGCCGTAATAACGTAAACACTGCAGTAATGTTCAAAGTTGTAAAATTCTACATGCTGAAATTTTAATCGCCTAATTCCCGAGAAGGGGTCATTGTACTCACCATTATGAACAACTTTTACTATGGGACCAACTCTGAAATCGCGAGAAAAAAAATCTGTTGGTCCCTACATTTGTGTTCACTTAAATCGATAAAATGTACGGACCATCAGATTTTTTTTTCGCGATTTCAGGGTTGGTCCCATAGTAAAAGTTGTTTATAATGACCCCTTTTCGGGAACTAAGCGATTAAAATTTCAGCATGTATATCTGCGCACTGTAATGTTCGCATGTAATGTAATGTTCAAACTCCAGCCGTTACATTACACGGGAATGGTCGCGGTGAGTACGCTCCTTTAGTAAACACAAATTCAGTAGTAGTCATATATTCGAGTTATTATTAAGGTTATGTATGTTGGCTGCATGCTAAACTTACTTAAGTTCGTCTCCAATTCCTTTTCAGTCTTTCTCCTGTGTTTGCCCTCAGACAGTCCCTCTGTGTAACATACTGGTGTTCAGTCGCATCTGGTAAGACTGGAAGCCAATCCCAACATAGTTGGGAAATGGCAAAGCTGATGGTAAGCTCGGAAAGTCTCCGTTCGGCATTACCAAAAGCGGTCCAGCTCTTGTAGTTTTAAATAACGACTAAGGAATTGTATCATTATTCCTGTTTACAAGATGATAATCTACGATTGCCAAGTTCTATGCAATTTAAAGTTGTTTAGTTAACCACATGAATTAAGAAAACCGCCCTTAATAAAGACGCTGTAAAAGTCAAACTGTTACCTCTGACGTGAGGTAGACTGTTCAATAGACAGAGACAGCACTAATAAAAGTTGATGTAAAAACATCATAGTAACTTGACATAACTCAGTACAATATCCGTTTCGCACGACAAGATCAGAAAATGGCCCCTCCGAAAACTTGGGAGTGTATTTGATTTTATTCAATATTTAAAAAATCGTATCCTTTCTATACTTTCTTCCCCTCCGTTGCTGCCGGCAGCAGCGAACCATCAGAAAACCAATTGTGCTAACTACGCAACAAATTTTTTGGCTATTTTTAGAGTTCCATACCTAAGGGGTGCCAGTGGGACTCTTTTACTCTGCCTATGCCGCGCGCCGTCTGTCCGTATGTCTTTCTGTCACAGATCTGTATTTCTTAACCGTAATGGTTAGTTTTATGTTCCTGTTCTATCTTAAATCGGTAATACATATAAGCGTCAAACTTGGTCAAATTTTAGTGCATACTCTTTAATAATTTCTTACTGTGGGTTTGAACCAAAAAAAATTTAACATGTAATGTCTCGAAACTTGTCATATGAAACTAATGTCACAACTTGTTTTGTTGATTGTTACGTTCATACTGCAGAAAACTGGGTAAATTCTTTGACAGATTTCAAAATTTGTTGTTAACTGTGTTTGCACTGACTAAAAACTTTTACATTGACATGTTTGTCTATAGATTTCTCAAGGCTGACGTTCGCACTGATGCTTAATCATGTCTCGCAACTTGTATAAATCTAGTTTTTTGTGTTTTCCAATGAGGTCGGTAAACATGCGTGGCTGAAAACAGATAGTTTGAAGTGTATCGAAATTTATTGTGAAACATGTCAATAGACTATGAAATGTCAAACAAGTTTCGTTTCAACAAGTTGTGAGATAATGCGAACGCGATTCGATACATTGACAGAAAATTGACTTTTCAAAATGTTTTTATGTGAATGTTTCGTCAGTGCAAACTCAGTTAGGTTTTCGCGATCACTACACATTATAATAAAACAAGTTTAACCTTAGTTACAACAACAAAATAATAATTATTATTATTTAAAAAAAAAACTACGTTATTAGAACGGATTATCCACCTTCCGGCTTCATCATCAGACACTGATCACCATCTGTCAGCCTACTCATTGAGATAAATCTAACAAACTCAAACTTGGTGTGTCTACTTCAACTACAGCGGAGATCCTGTGACCACGTTCCATCTCCATCATCAGATCAGTTCTTAAGCACCATAATATTGCATTGTCATCCAGTTTTGAACTACATTTAAAGTATCAAGTCTCTAGCTTATCGGGAAGTTTGTTTAAAATCAATTGCAAAATTTGTACCGAACAGATGGACATGAAGGAAAGAGAGTAAAAATTTGGTAAAAAGAAGATAAACACAGACGTGTGTGTGCGTGTGTGTGGTACGGAACGCGTGAACCAGCGTGAACTCATGCTTTCAACTGTCAAAATGCAGTGCTATTTGACAGTTGGAAGCACAGAAATAGATAGAAAGGCCAAGTGGGCAGGGCGCGCGTGGCAACACTCTGCACCATAGTGCAGCGCATTTCAAAGCCTTTCTCAGTACGCCTTAAGACTTGTTCCTGTAAATACTGTAACAAAAACCCGCAAAAATGCCTTTCTAACTGCAGAAACAAAAGCTTTAAAAATAAACTTTAATTAAATGTACTATAAAGTAATGACGTCAATATAGGAGGCGTTGACTGCCTCGTTGGTCTAGTGGTTGCAAGCGCGACTGCTGAGCGTGGGGTCCTGGGTTCGATTCCCGGGTCGGGCAAAGTGTTATTGGGTTTTTTCATTAGGAAATGATTCTCAGAAGCAGCCCGGAGTCTGGATTTGTGCCCGGTCAATGGCAATAGGCTCGCCCCCTATTACATGGGACTATAACATAACTGGCGAAATGTGGGTGTACTATACACCTCTGCCTACCCCTTCGTGGAAATACAGGCGTGATGTTATATTATTATGGGAGGCGTAGTTTGTTCGAAAGTTGCCACGCATGTATCGCAAGTAAAATTGTGATTACAACCATTCTATCTATTTCTGTGGCTGGAAGCATGAGTTCACGTTTAGATGCGTCTCTGAATGTAAGCCTTAGTGCAGGAGTCCCACTTGGCTGGTTTTTCAAGTCTTGTACCCAATTATATAGTTCCTTGGCAATCGTACTTTCATCGCGTTTAGGAAGACCATGTTCAACCGCTGTAGAAATAAAGTTCTAGCAGAAAGAGACAAGCAGTACCACTAAACGCTACATTACTTACGTTCTAGCTTGGGTTTCTTGGTCTCAATAAATGTACCGATCACTAGCAGCGTTAAAAAATTACAAACGTTTAATAAAAATGGATACAATTTCGTAAAAACTCTTATACTGTATTCAAGAAAGCAAAACACAAAGGGTAAACAAAATTACCTACTTTACAATACGTACAGTATTTGACTGTATATTTTTTTTAATAAGAAATCTTGAAACTATTACAAAAAATAAATTATTATATTGTGAAAATAAAAATACTTATATAATAAGCCTATAGATACTCTCAGGTATAATGTGGGATATGTTTCCTATTAGGGAAAGAATTTTCAATCGAATCCGATCATTAATTCCGGAGATTACCACCTACATACAAATTTACAAACTCATAAACTCACAATCTAACAAATTTTACCTCTTTATAATATTACGTATAGATATAGATTAATTAAAACTCAAAAAGACTAGCAACTGTAAGAAAACTTATAAATTATTTTAAATGTCCAAAATAAGCGTTTCGAAAATGTTTACTAGACAGGACAGCACTACTGGCCACTGACGTCATAACACATTAACTCCACTGTAACTACACACCACCCAACACAATGTTCGTTTCACACGACAAGGTCAGAAAATGCTTCTTCAAAGACTTAAAAAGCGTGTATCTCTTCCATGTGACAACATGAATATATACAAGAAAAAAAATAAAAAAAAATAGAAAAAAAGAGAGAGATAAAACATATTTCTTTTTAACAAATCGCGTTATACAATTCTTTCTACAAAAAATATTAAAAAAAAAATATTGAGGAATAGCCCAATATCCTATTATCGCTTTTATGAGACACATAATTTGACATCACCTAACATATAGGAATTTTTATAAACTAAAGTGGGAAAATTTTGTCTACCTTTCGTTATCTGCTTCTTTGAATACGGTATAAGTATTAATTACTTTACAGGACGTGTATTTTTATACCCCAAAAAAGTGTTTATATGTTGTATAACAATAAAAAGCAAAATTTTCTAAATTTTGCTGATGAAATCGTCAAATATGTTATAATTAAGTAGGTATCTCTTTTCAGACTTAAATAATTTGTTCAAGTGATACCTTGTTAGTTTTATATTATTAAAAAAAACTAGAAATGTATTGATTTCACTGCCTAACCACAATAAAATTGATTTTAGCAAGTTTGAAACCCACTACTATCATAATATCCAGCTAGTCTCGTAGTATTTATGGCGCTACTAAGAGCCAAGTGGCGCCCCCATCAGTAAAAAAATAATTACTCGCTGAATACATCATTTATTGAAAATTCGTTTTTGCCAATTGAAGTAGGTTTAAGGAATTTCTTAAAGAAATAGCCTTTGTACTATTCAATTCTATGTCATCATCATCATCATTTCAGCCGAAAGACGTCCACTGCTGGACATAGGCCTCCCCCAAACATCGCCACAACGACCGGTCCTGTGCCTTCCGCATCCAGCGGATTCCCACAATCAAATTCGGATTCAATTCTATGTATTTTATTATTATTTCTCTGTGTGTGCATAAATTTAATAAATAAATATAAAGGTACAGTAGTACAGATTTTATATGGCCCATAGATGTACCTGCGCAGATGACACAATTTAATAGGCGGGATATAGGTAAACAATCAGAGATCACCATCGCTGCGCGCCAAACCAGTGTACGGAAGCGAGTGAGCGAAATAAACAATGACGGCACGGCGATCAATGTTATCACCTTAATTGCATTGTATAAGGTTGATTATATTTTTTTATGTTTCGGATGTTTTCTTCGATCGTCTTCGTGTCGCGCACGTGAACGAAGATTGACGACGCGCCTTATCTTTTGTGTCGTACTGTACTGTAGTTTAATCAGGAACTATCAACTCTATAAATTATAGTTCGCTGTAGTTGTAGATAGTAAAAATGCGAAAAAACTGCCACTTTTGGCACTTTTTCTATCTACAGCTACAGCGAACTATATTTTACTGAGTTAATCGTTTCTGATTAAACTACAGTAATACCTTTACTTCAATTGGTAAAAACGAATTTTCGATAAATGATGTACTCAGCAAGTAATTATTATTTTATTGATGGGGGCGCCACTTGGCTCTTAGTAGCGCCTTAAATTAAATACTTACTGTTGCCGCCATCGCCAATGCAATGCTCCATGCAGTCAGCTAGGTCTTCGAACTGAAAGTCGCAAGTGTCCCAGGCACACTCGAATGTCATCTCCATTGGTGTCTATGGAAATATACATGATGAAGTATCCGCTCTTCGTGATATTGTATTCATTGAATAAAAATATTCAAGGACTGAACCAAACATGGTATAATAATATGCTTCACCAGGTATTCTCTTCCCGCGATGCCCCAAGGCTACGTCACGATCAGTGCTGCCATTGATTGACATCTTCAATACAATTAAGGAAATTTTATTCATAATGAATACAGAATAAATTCCTAACTATTTGTTATCTTGTGTTATTCGTCTAATTAGTTATTCAAATTCAAATGTTTTTTATTTCAAATAAACCTAATTACAGGAACTTTTGAAACGTCAGGTTCTAATTACACGGTTCCAAATTGTGGGTCCTATGGAGAAGAACCGGCAAGAAACTCCATGGATATACTCTTTTTTTTTCTATAGGGAACTTTATAAAAATAGTTCAAAAGTGCTTCTTTATAAAAGCAAGTAAGTGAAAAATGCATTTCGCTCGGGTAGTTTATTTACACATAGTGGCAGCACAACTAACTGACAAGTGTCACGCTAACAGACCGCTATTGGCTACACAGCCGATGACGTAGACGTAGTCTTGGAGCAATCACGTGACCTTGTCACGCGAAGAGAATACCTGGTGAAACATAATTATACCATGGAACCAGTATAATTCCATTTAAAGCCCTGTCCCTGCACGAAACATCTCGGGGTGGACTGCGGGGCGCAGTGGGGAGCTGGAGCACTGAGGCGCGCGCGGTTTTTTTTTCTATCAAGCATAGTTATTTAAATCGTGTATCGATTTTTCAAAATGGATACATAAACTACTCAACTCCACGATATTTTTTTTCCATTCTCCCTACTTCAAGAAATGATGACGAAAAATGGAAAGAAACAATGTATTTTTTGGAATTCGTGCAGGGACAGGGCCTTAAGCGGCGAGCAGACGAAGTTCTTTTAGAGCGATCGATGAAGCATCGCATACGCAATAGGAATGACAAGTCAACGAGCGATGTTCTCGATGAGCGATCAAGACCGTCGTCTGTTCGGCGCCTTTACGTGGAAGGGACCTTATGTGACGGTTTCTTTTTTTCTTTAATATAGATATGTTGCCAGTTAAGAGATGCCAACGAAGGTCTCTTTCTCAGAACATAGACTTTTTACGCATTGTTACAATATTACAATACGTATTAGTCAGTCTAGATATACCTTATAACTTATAAGAGACTAATAAGTGCATCACATTATACATTTGTGAATTCTTAAAAGTATTTTTAATACAAAATTCCGTACTGTTAGTTTATTTTATAGCAACACTTAATTTCTAGTTCTGGCAATATTGATTTTAATATTTACAGTTTTAAATTTTGTCACAATAAATAAAGTCCACTGAGTATCAGAACCATCGACCGTACAGTCCAATAGACGCCTAATTTTGAATATAATGCGTACAATAAGTTCTGTCAACTAGTTGAGGCGGGGTACTGCAACCCGATTGGCCCTACCAAGGCGGCTATTGACTAATCACTGACGCGGCAGTTTTGACGGCTCACATAAATTAAGTGGTCGAAACTGATTTGAAGTGGCCTATATTAGTAAAATTTCATAGATGTGTTGACAGACATCGGTCGCCTGTCATGAGACGTCTATAGGTGTATGGTCGATGATCACACAGCACAAAAAAAAACCACAGGTCAAAAAATTGAGTATCGTTGAAGCACTTATGCTAAATCCAAAATCTAAACAAACTAACGTGTTGCGCCAGCTCCCTCATTTCCTCTGCGAGTTTGGCCGAGGTCTCCTCATTGCAGCGCGTGGCCCTCTCCTCCCAGCTCTGCTTGGTGGAGGCCGGGAGGGACCGCCACTCGTTGCCCACGATCCTCGAGATCTCGCCTACACAGACACACTACTGCTAAACACGTACCTTCGAGTTACACCGGGACAACTTTCGCGGTGAGTCTTTCTCTGGTCCCATGCGTGCATGAATTCAAAGAGATAATGTTGGTACCAGTACTAGCAGAGGAAGGCGGTTATGGTTGTGTACGATTAATCGTTTAAACTGACAAAATCTGAGGGCTCAGTTCACCAACAAGACAACAAGTTTAAGAAGAAAACAGCCGTTTAACATCGTTATTTTTTTGGTGAACTTGGCCCTAAGTATTTATTCGAGGTCCCTATGGCCAAAAAATAACGTTTTGCTCACCAATAGCCTATACAGTCTAACAAAGCAATTAGTATACAGGGTCGACAGATATAGTTGAAGATTTCTCAGGAAGTTATTATAGAATGGTTTGATTAGGGTTTTGTATAAATACAGTTTAACTTTGTCCGTTATTAAAATTATATTTCACTCGAAAACATCCATAATCTTCTGAGAAAACTTCATTTATATCACTCTACCCTGTATAATAATTGCTTTGTTGTGTTACTCATTAATAGGCTTTTAAACAAATTCTACCTTATTTTTCATGATTGGTAAATGTAAAAGTCTTCATTTTAACATCAATCAATCAATCAACTCAGCCTATCGCAGTCCACTGCTGGACATAGGCCTCTCCCAAGTTGCGCCACAGCGCCATTTTAACATAATTAATCATAATTCAATAATTATAATCATAATTCATTCATTTTAATCATAATTTGATAAACAAACGTTTTCTAGCATTGTTGGAATGGCAATAGGCTCGCCCCCTATTACATGGGACTATAACATAACTGGCGAAATGTGGGTGTACTATTACACCTCTGCCTACCCCTTCGGGGAAATACAGGCGTGATGTTATGTTATGTTTAACTATCATAAATTGTGACAAACCTATGCGGCTTCTTGGCAAAAATATAATCAGTCGATGATTAGCTTAAGAATGTAGTAAAAATACTTAGATTTTAACGATGTTTTGAGAAATATTTTACTTTGACTTCTGTATATTAATTTAATTGTTACGTTTCGCAGATTTAAATAAAGTAGAGATTCATCTCACTAATCAGAGAAAATATCCCTGATGCACTTCGCTTGGAGTATTTGTACAAATATTCGCGATATTTCTATTGTAAAAAAATAACTACTTTATTTAAATTGAGGTAGGGTGTATTTTTGTTTCGCCGAATAACGCGAATGTTTGGACAAAAACGCCAAGTATAGAACAAATATGCGAATAGTACTTGATATTGGCAAAAATTTCAATGAAGAAACACTTATTTTCGTACACAACAATAACTGCTTTTGAAAATAGATATACACAACAAAGTATAGCGTGCAGATAATGAGAAGCAACTACACGAATAGAGGAAACAATACCTACCTAATTTCAAAGATTTGTCCTTGCTAGCTAGATTTACATATAGGTGGCGTTAGGAACATTTACAATAGGATGCTGTTAAGCTGTGGTACACACAACAAAATGGAAATAGAGTCAATGTTATCCCATTGTTCAATTCTTCTGATATATTTTAACTTTTATTATAAATTAGCGGATGAAAAACTACTAAACATACGTTCTTAAAGTATGTTGATACTGTTATGCAGAAAATTTGTAGCCATGTTATAAAACCGAGGGCTTATGGCGGCGTTATGAATAATTTAAATTCGAGAGTAGATTAAGATTAATTATCGAAGACGATGACGGCCACAAAATAGAGATAGAAGGTTGACATAAGGTCCATACCTTATGTCAAATTTCTATCTCTAGTAGATCAAATCGTGGATAGATAGGATATTTACCTCCAGTTTCCGAAAGGCAAACGCAAAAATTTACTAATTAGCTGTCAAATCTCAGGTCAAACGATGTGATTGGTTGTTAACATTTTTGCCGGCCAATCACAGAAGCTGACATTAGATTTGACAATAGATCAAATTGATCAGCCTTCTAGAAACTGGGGGTAAGTCTCACCGTGATGCAAATCGCCCTTAGACCACAATAGACAAATCAGTGTTATCACGTAAAGTAAAATACATATTTAGTTTTACAAGAAGAAGAGTTGAACAATAGCAATGTGCTTTAGATCGGCAAGATAGTTCTTATACACAGAATGAGCGATAGACCACAGATACAAAATGTAGTAGCAGTGAATATGACAATGTTTTACAGATAAACCTATTGACAATCCGCACCCTCAATAATCTAAAATCTGATAATTCCAGCAATAATCGAAATTTTTATTTTATTGTTTTTACTTATTGCTGACAATGCGTTTTTTTTACAGAGTAATAATTTGATTGATTGTAATTCGTAAATTCAATTTTTTAAGAAGTCAGACACGAGTTAGAAATTGATAAAATCAGATACAATTATAATCGCAAGCCATTATTACTACAGAAACATCTGATAATTGGTCAAAAGACCCCACTCGGAAATTTTACTCAGATTGTATGGGCTTGAGTGCTTTAAATTAGATCAATGCCAGAAGGATAATTTCCACCAAACGGCTCGCATTGTATCGGATCGGAAAGGATTCGAACGGATTCGGCGACAGCCGATCGCATCGAAAAATAAGATTTATATCCGTATCCGTTACTTTTTGGCGGATCCAGAACGGATCTTTTTCATTAATAAATTCCATTACGTACATGAAATTTTAAAGAAAAAATTAAAATAGCATTGAAATACTAATAACTTCAAATCAAAATACTTTTATTTCTAAGATCATATATTATTATTTTTATTTTATTTATCGTCTCCAAAACCACAAACGTAAGCTATGCTATCCGGTGTTACACTAAATTATAAACAAAAACACGTCGCGTTCTACTAGTACTAGCTCAAAGTGACAAATTGTCGGTCCAAGGTCACGCGCATCGGTGCCGACAGAGTTCGAAATACTACGAAAGTACGACGTCCGTATTCAGACACTAATGATCCATATCCGTATCCGCGGATATAAATTTTTAACAATCCGGCACATCACTAAAAGAGCCTAACCACCACCAATATACTGTTATTCATTGAGCAATTCCATTGTGTATCTTCCATCTCCACCAACAGATCCGCTTGCTGTCACTATAATATTGTATTGTCATTGGGTTATATTTGTACCAAATTTCAATCAATTCTGATGGGAACTGGTACAAAAGTTACTTGCAAGATTTGTACCAAATATACTAGTCTTGCTTTCTACATTATCTCTACAACAACATACAAACAACTCACCGAAGGTCGACTCAGGATTATTGGCGACGATAGCCCTGCGCACTTCGCTGGAGTACAGTATGTAGCCGGTGACTATCTTCTGTTTGTTGTCCTTCTTCTTCTTACCGCTTGAAGGAGTAGCCGTGGTGCTGACGCGCTCTTGAGTGGGGGTGGCCGTCATTGAAGGGTTATAGGGGTTGCTGTTACCGCCTGGAATAAAACAGATGTTTAACATGAAACCATCGCTTTAAAAAGGTGAGTTTCTGAGATGGGTGTGGAGGGACAAATCCGAAACTTTAGCTTCATCTATCATACATGGATTTTTCCAGTCTATTTTAAAGTGATGACTTTTTCACTACTCTTTTTTGTACAGAGTCCTTAATTAGCGTAAGTATGTCGCGTACCCAGCTTTAGGCACCCCGACCTACGTGGCATACATCCCCCGGAATCAAGAATTGAATTTGGCGCCCCTAAAATGTTGCGCCCTAGGCCCGGCACTTGCGAATCTAAGCGTAAATCTGTCCTGGAGAACAAAATAGCCAAGCAAATGTATTAATCTTTTTCCACTTTTACGAAGATATCATAAAAAGCATTTTAATTAATTCCGAACATTCATAACTTGGTTTGATGAGTTAATGACAACGATCATACAGCCTATAGACGCCTCATAACAGGCGACCGATGTCTGCAACACATCTATGAAATTTCACTAATGTAGGTCGCCACTATTCGCCACTTGAAATCGTCAAATCAGTTTCGACCACTTACATGAGCCGTCAAAACTGCCGCGTTAGTGATTAACCAATAGCCGCCTTGGTAGGGCCAATCTTAGTGCAGTACCCCGCCTCAGCTAGTGGCAGAATGTATTGTACGCATTATATTCAATTAGACGTCTATTGGGTTGTATAGTCATTGGTGAATGGCTACTTTAAACGACTCAATATGTCGTAAGACCCTGTACTACACGCTCCTGAACTATCTGTTTACAGTTAACTAAACAAAATGGCGCACACAGCACACTACAACTCTAGGCCGTCGGCAAAGTCTGTCACTTAGTTCAATTAGTTTGCACATCAAGGATGAAAAAGTGATGCTAATAGCCGTCAAATTATATAATTTGCGGAAAATAAATATTAGGAAGAGTGTAACGAAGAAAATTTTAATATTTACCTATTGAAAGCGGAGTGGCGGGCGAAGCGAGGGATGAATCATCCAACGAGTTCTCTAATATCATCTCCACGTCCTGACTTCCTATAGTAGTGTTGATCAAATTAGTGAACTGTGGCTTGCTGTCCTGTATGCGTATAATGGAACAGAATTTAAGCTTGATCATAATTATAGGTATAATAATTTTTCATATATTCAGACCACCTGGTTTTATAATGAATTTAGATTTTTATACAGATCATAAGTTTCATAATTTCGGGAATGCTCATGCCTGTTACTTTTAGGGCCTGTTTAAGAGGACGCTCCCAAAACGTAATTCCCACCCTCGCACTCCCCTTACACACCGCAACTGCGTGCCGCTCTTGTCAATTTTATGCGAGTTGCAATAGAACTCATTTTCGAGAAAATCATTTTCGCGTGTTTTACCACGGAAGTAAATGTCGTAAATCTCAAAACAGTTTTCTTTTTATTACAAGAATACTAAACAATCTATACAAATTTCCTCTAGCTAGTATTTAATAAACTTTATTATCTTCCTATTTGCATATATTTTATATAGCTAAGTTAAATAATAATGGATAAATATTCGAAAAATCTCTAAAAACGCATGATTTTCAAGAAATAAAAGTATCGAACAAAAATCAACTAATTATGTAAATGTCTAGTCAAACGATGGACAAAGGTTCAAAAAAATATGTAGGGTAGTGAAAAAAAAAAAGGTGGTAATCACTGAACCACCTAAAGTTTGAAGCGTCACAGCTCTTATATCTATAGACATAACAGACTGTTTTATATACCACTACCTTGGAAATTTAATAAATTTTAATTATTAAGACGATTTAATTCAATAACTCAACTATTTGGGGCAGTAGTGATGTTTTAACAAGATAAAGTAAATTGGTTCACTGTTACTACCTAGCATATACAGTTAACCATCAGTATGGCCCACAGTGAACCACAAAGTATACAGTGAACCAGTCGAATTAGGTAGGGTGGTAATTAGTGAACCACCAAAAGTTTGAAGAATCACTGCTCTAATATCTATAAACAAAACAGAGTCTTATATATACCAATACCTGGGAAATTTAATAAATTTTAACTTTTAAGACGATTTAATTCAATAACTCAACAATTTGCAGCAGTACGGATATTTTTTTAATTTTATTAAATTGGTTCACTGTTACCACCATGCTTATACAGTGAACCACAAAATAAACAGTGAACCAGTTGAATTATTTACTGACTAAATCCCTGTTTCTTGAATGAAAAACTCAAGTTTCAATTAACTTTAATATAAATGCTTTTGTTATGTATATTAAGGACAATAAAGATAATGTTTTGTTACATAATGTAAGTCTCCATATACCGCGGGGGACGTTACAAACATACAATTCATAGACACAAAATACACCCAGACTCAGAACAACTATTTGTGGGTCACACAAATATTTATTCCGTGTGGGAATCGAATCACAACATTTGGCGTGGTGTCAATAGAGAGGTGACCACCTTAACGACTATGCCACAAGTGCAGTCAAATTATTTGTTAATTTTAATAGACCAGAACATTAGCAGGTACAGTGAACCGTGGTTCATTGTTTACCTCTTCATTTTGGTTCACTGTCAAAGTACGGGGTCCCATCGACTTTGGATGCATGTTGCCAAACACACGTTTATACTAGATCGACACAGATAACATAAATAAAAACGCTAAGAAACACAACACGAGGTGGTTTTATGTTGAATCCGATATGAAGAACACAAAGGAAGCAAGAAAAAAAAAAAAACCTTAATTTTTCATATCTTTTTTCGCAATAAAACACAAAAATTCACATAGCTTGAGTGTCAATTGCGCGAGCTCGCTGGCGACTCCGGAGGGAAGTTCCTTAACAAAAGCGCACAGGACGGCGGTAAATGCAAGAACTGACAACGTCGCGTTCTTCAGATACCTATGGTGGCTAACTGTTGCTGCTTGGTTCACTGATTACCACTCTACCCTATCTAAATTTGACATTCATCAAGCATGTGTTCGACTCAGCATATGTTTTCAAAAAGTCACCTCATTTTGGGAGCCTAGCCTTAACCACCTCCTGATAGGCACAAACTGCTAAATAAATTCTTAAATAGAACAAGATTTTTATGAAATTACCTAATAGGCCTATTATGTCCAGCAGTGGACGTCTTTCAGCTGAAATGATGATGATGATCTAATAGATAAGTTAACCGGCACTCATCAAGAGGTGGTGAAACAGGCTTACATTCAGAGACAAATCTATACGTGAACTATGTCTGAATATAAGCCTTAGTCTGTAACGAATGAATTCTGCTCGTGAGCGATTTTTTTTTCCACAATCGATATCGTTAGATTTCGTTTCGCATGCGTAAATGCGTTAAAAATAATAAAATAACTCATAATAAAGTTTACTTGGAGACAAAATGAAGTGTGATTTTCCAGTTTTTTTTTTGCTACAATACAATAGGTCTCTATAGGTATCTATGATACAATACAACATACCATAGAGTCCATGGAGCTAACGTGAGGGTTGAACTGCTTCTGGGTAAACACACTGGATGTAGACTGCACCTCCTGTGCCGTGGCTAAAGCTGGAGGACCCAGAGACTTCGGGAAGAAGTAGATCTGCAAACATAAACGGATAAAGGTGAATATATAAAGGGTAAAGGAGGTGTTAAAGCTCGAACCTCGACTTAACTTGGCGGGAAGATTCGGAAAGATCGTGTTATGGATTTTGCATTATTTTCCATAATTTGTGTTTCTTCGAGTGTTAATGTGTTATAATGGTGGATTATTAAATTTTAAGTGCTCGTTATTGTGTACAAGTGTGGGTAATTGGTACAAAGATGAAAAACGATGATCGTTCGTATTTTTCCATCAGCCCCTCAGAAACCTAGTAAAGTTTCCATCACTTTACTATGGTGAGCTAAAGACGTGGCTCTTCTTCTATCGTGTCGACTTACATAATGATAATTTAATAGTTCACATACATAATGATAGACGTGGCTAAAAGGTCTAAACAACCAGGCCATAAAACTAATATAAAAAAACGACTTATGGCGTTGCCGGAGGATAGTATATGTTTTTCAATTTATTACTATTTATTCGTTTAACATCATGCCACCATCTTATCCTTGTTACTATGTTAAAATCACCTTTTTATTTTTAAATAGTAAATGATAACATAACATAACGCCTGTATTTCCCCGAAGGGGTAGGCGGAGGTGTATAGTACACCAACATTTCGCCAGTTATGTTAGTCCCGTGTAATAGGTGTTCAATTAAAAACATACAAAATTGTAAGCTATGGTTTAGTTTATAAAAAGTAATAAAATTAAGATCTATGGTCGCTCTCTTGGCCATCTTGTATTGTAAAAGCGTGTGCGTCGCTAATAAACTATTTTACTAAACTTGAGTTTTTTATGTTCCTCACGAACATAGTGGTGCCGAAACGAATTACCGGGGTCTAAAGGTAGTCTACAAGTGTTATCTCGTGAAAGTGTTAGTTTTTAGCAGTAAAAATCAAGATTGAAATTTTGCCGGCCGGCGAGGCACATTCCACAAGATTCCATTACACGAAAACGAAAAGGACAAAGATACATCAAAGTCATCGGGAATGAGTTAGACAACAAATTAGTGGCGCACGCGACCCCAAGAGCGAGAAGACTGCACAGCAACACTGAGTGCGAAAGAGTGCGAAGAACAATTCACTCATTCACTCATCTGTCAGTCAAATAGTTGTCACTTGTCACTCTTGACATCTCTTGTCAACCTGCCCGACTTGAGAAATAATAACAAAGAATTTCGTTTTGTGGAAAGTGTAGTAATAAAAAATAATACATAATGCCGCCGCCGCCAATTTCAGGAGATTCTGCAACACAAATCAAGAGATTGAAGGCTCAAATTGGACAATTTAAAGGGCAAATAACAAGAGCGAATAAATTTGCCATAGAACAACAACAACATGTGTTAATAGATATCGAAGCTATCAAGTTACGTATCCAAATCCTACAGGAATCGTTAGTTGGGTACAGAGAAAACCAATTAGATGTACAGATACTTCAGGACAATTATGACGATGCCAGCTTGGAACAAGACGATGTCGAGGAACAGTGTCTGGAAACGATAAGTGAACTTCGTAAGATCATGACCTCTGCAGGGCCTGCGCCTTCAACTTCAAATTTGGATGCAAAGGAACCATTACAGAAGCCAATTACTCTCAAGTTACCTCAACTGGAAGTGCCAACTTTCGACGGCAAGGATATAGTGCAGTACAAAACTTTTATTGATATGTTTATGGCAGTGATCGATAGTGACAATAGCATAGCCCCAGTCCAAAAGTTGTTTTATTTACGCAAGTATTTGAAGGGTGATGCATTAGTATTGATTGAAGGACTACCATTAGTTAACGAGTCATATGTACAAGCACAAAATTTGCTGAAGAATAGGTATGACAACAAGTGTATTCTAATTACTCATCATGTCAATAAATTGTTGGATCTACAGCCAGTCTCAAAGGGAACTGCTGTGAACTTGAGACAGTTAGTGTCACAAGCGCGTCAACAATTGGGAGCCCTTCATGGTCTTGGTCAAAAGGTAGAACATTGGGACATGGTGATTGTGCCTATTATTATAAGGAAGCTCGATTCTTACTCCTGTAGGGCTTATTTTACAGACAGGGACCAAACAGTGTTGCCAACGTTGAATGAATTTTTCACATTCATAGAAAAACGAGCAATAAGCTTCGAAGAAAGCCAGCATTCAGAAGGTAAGATTAATTCATCTTTTAAGAATCAAAGTCGTGTTATCAATCAAGCTAGTGTGTCCCCAGTTTCTTGTAAATTTTGTGATTCAACTGACCACAAATTATATCTTTGCAAAAAATTTCAATTGTTAAGTATTGATGAAAAAACAGAGTTTGTTGATAAAAATAAATTATGCAAAATTTGTCTCAACCTTCACAATAGTAAATGTAGATTTTTCTTTAAATGTGGAGTTTGCAAAAGTAAGGCACATCATACAATATTGCATACAGAAAATGATAAAAAGTTGTGTTGTCACAACAGAACCACTTCCACTGGTATGGTGCTATTGCCTACTATTAAAGTTAAAGTTTATGATAACAAAGGTAAATTTATCATTGTAAAAGGGCTTTTAGACAGTGGAAGTCAAACTTCATTTATCACCTCCGAACTAATGTGTAGGTTAGGATTGCCCACATTCAAACATGAGGTCAAAATATCAGCTTTAGGTCAAAAAGAAAGATTACTTACCAAGGCTGCAAATTTAATGCTTAATTCGTTGCACGATGATTATAATTGCAACGGGTTGTTCTCTGTGGTAGACAATATTACTTCACTTCTTCCACAGAGCAAATTTAATATAAATAATATTGTTCTTCCAGATAATATTAAATTAGCTGACGACGAATTTAATACTCCAAGCCAAATTTCCATTTTACTTTCCTCTGAAGTATTCTTCAAAATTATGCTTCCAGACAAAATAGAATTATCTAATGGGAATTTATGTTTGCTGTCAACAAAGTTTGGCTATGTGTTATCTGGCAATATTAATAGGGACAATGTTTGTCTCTCAAGTACTAAAAATATTAATGTTGTTTTGCATTCTAATTCTACTCAGAATGAAAATGTGGACTACCTCCTTCAAAAATTTTGGGAAGAACAACACACTCCCGAAATACAAAAGGAGGTTATAGCAAAGCCTGAAGTTTGCGAAGCCGAATTTAGAAATTCGGTACAATTAATTAATAATCGATTTCAGGTAAAACTGCCACTCCGCATTCCAATCAAAGACTTAAAATTGGGTGACTCATTTTCATTAGCTGTGCAACGATTAAACAACTTATCAAAGCGATTTAACAAAAACCTAGAACTAAAAGAGGCCTATTCGAATTTTATTAAAGAATATGTTGACTTAGGACATGCCAAGATTATTGATCTGACAACGTCAGATGTATCTATTGATCAATACAATTTCATTCCCCACCACCCAGTAATTCGGGAAGATAGCAAAACCACAAAACTTAGAGTGGTATTTGATGGTAGTGCAAAAACAAAGTCTAACTTAAGCCTCAATGATGTCCTTCATAATGGCCCAGTAGTACAAAAAGGTCTATTTGAAATATTGGTGCTTTTTCGTTCGTATGAATTTGTGGCTCTATGCGACATTCGCCAAATGTATAGACAAATAAGAACAGATCCATCACAAAATCATTTACAAAATATACTTTGGAGAAACGATGTTAATGATAGTTTATCATGTTTACAGCTACAAACTGTCACATACGGGTTGAGGAGTTCCAGTTTTCTAGCAACACGGTGTCTGGTTGAGCTGGCCACAAGGTATGGGGATCAATATCCATTAGCAGCCAAGGTTTTAACAAATAATACGTATGTTGATGACTGTATTTTTGGCGCCAGGAGCACTGACGAATTACAAAAGGTATGTGACCAATTAATTAATTTATTAAAATTAGGAAGCTTTGAACTACATAAGTGGAGTTCGAACAACCAACAAATTCTATCTAATATACCTAGAGAGAAACAAGCTGTCGACCATGACCATGAATTCGGCAGGGATAGTGTGATGTTAAAGGCTTTGGGATTATACTTAGATATTAGTATAGATACTTTTAGAATTTGTAGGCCGGAAGGTAAAATTCCTAGTGAATGGACAAAGCGAACTGTCTTAAGTTGTATTGGCACATTTTTTGATCCTTTGGGATTGGCTGGTCCTATTGTCACTAAGGCTAAAGAATTTATGCAAAGACTGTGGAAAGAAAATTTAGAGTGGGACTCCCCCCTTAGTGATAAATTATTATTTTCATGGAATAGTTTTTTTTGTGATTTAATGAATATGGAGCCAATAACAATTAAGAGAAATTTAGCTATTTGTAATGCAGATTATGTAGATCTAATTGGGTATTGTGATGCATCCAACGTTGCATTTGGCTGTTGTGTTTATATAAGAGCGATACATGGAAATAAAGTGCATGTATCCTTAGTTTGTAGTAGATCGAGAATTGCTCCAGTCAATACAAAGTTAACCATACCTAGGCTAGAGCTTAATGGTGCGGTGCTTCTTTCTAAGCTGTTTAAAAATGTAATTTCAATATTTAAGGATATAAATTTTAGAAATAAGTTTTTATTTACGGATTCTCAGATTGTACTTTGTTGGATAAAGTCAGTAAAAAATCCTGCTTACATACAAAATAGAGTTAACACAATTAATGAGTTAACTAATGAGTATAATTGGTATCATGTAAATGGTATAAATAATCCTGCTGATTGTTTGTCAAGGGGATTAAATCCTAATCAGTTGTCTTCTCATACTATTTGGTGGCAAGGGCCACAGGAAGTTTATAATTTAAATTACATTCCTAATGAAGTAAATTTAAATAAAGTCATTATAGAGACTGAATCAAACAAAGACATTTCTATACTAACGTAATAGACCAATACAGTGTGCGACTGAGATACCGATCTTTACGAAAAAACCTATATGCTAGAAAGAGACATAATAAAATGACAGTAGAACCCATTTTGAAAATTGTAATCTCCCATAGCGTCCCATCAAAATGTAATCTCGTATTATTTTATGATTTATTTCATGATCGTTCTGTATTTTATCCAATTAATATCAATAATCGTATTGGTGTAGTGTTCTGTGTTATACTGCTGTGTAATTTACATTATTAACCTAAAGAAAGAGATGTTTCACAGGTAAGTATCTGCAGGACAATACAACTTTCATAATGCTTATTTTCATAGAAGTTATTCTTTAAATCATTTAGTAATGCATTAATAACATGCAGTAAATACCGTATTTTCTATATAATATGTTATTTTAAATAATTATTTGTTAGATAAAAAAATATTGTGTACGTGAAAATGAAACCGTTTCGCATATGGATTGCTCAAAATATATCGATATGTCGATAGTTTCAATTATATATTTTTTGTACTACCTAGCACCATACATGTAACAAGTTAGTGTCCCTTACTGCTTTAAAAAAAATACAATCGAATTGAGAACCTCCTCCTTTTTTTGAAGTCGGTTGAAAGTATTGAAAGGTTGATTTAGTCCGGCCGCACATTGGAAGGAAATCACAATGATTCATTCATTGATCACAGAAAAAATCTGACGTACCTTAACCTATACCATGGTTGTACTTTTACGATGTTATAATAGTATGTTGTACGTCTATGGCAAAGAGACGTTTCACAGGTAAGTATCTGCAGGACAATACTACTTTCATAATGCTTATTTTACATTTATACAGTTAATTTTAGTACCGGCCCCGCAGACTGACAGAATTTTCCGAATCGTATGTCTGCTTTTGACATATTAAAATGTAAATACGGTGCTATTTTATGACAATGTGCGGCCGGGCTAAAAATGCTGTAAAATATTGACCGGCTAACTTCATAACTTCCAGATTTCCTGTAAATGCTGTTATTAAAGAAAAATGGATGGGCACAAATGTTAAAACGAATAAGCACCGTATCTACTATTCTCCGCCAAATAGTGATGCTTGCATTGCTGTGTTTCGGTCAGAATGGTACGGGTACTGGTAATGGTGTAATTACAATCACATGAGACTTTCCATCTTCATGTTGTTTGGCGAACCGACTTGCGGTACCATTTAGGTAACAGCCTAGAAGGTATTGCAGTTGTTATTGGCAAAGGTAACCGCTTAACATATGGTGGGCCTTTAGTTCGTTTAGCCATCCTATACCAGGCCCCTCAGAAAGTATTGCGAAAAAAAGTTTTTATATATGGGAGACTGGCCAGTTATAATGTTTTTCGAAAATATGATTATTTATAAGTAAAAATAAGTAAGTTCCAATTTCAAAATTTCCCTCCACATTTTTTGCGAGTTAATTCAAAGTATTGTGTCTCACTGAAATATGGATCTGCGCCGGGAACATTTTAGAGCTATGATTTTATACGATTTCAAGTGTCGCCTGAAACCGGATGAATCGTACGATAGACTTCAAATGGCATTCATGGATGAAGGCCCTTCCAAGGCAACCGTGTATCGTTGGTATAACGAATTCAAGCGCGGTCGACCAACTTTGGGGGATGACGAAAGAAGCGGTCGCCCTTTGACGGCTGTTACCAAAGAAAACGTGCTAGCAGTGAAAAATTTAATCCAAGACAATAGGCGAATTACATATCAGGAGATTCAACACATATTGAAGATTGGATCGGGAAGCGTTCACGAGATTCTACACAGCCATCTTCGCGTGAGGAGGATAGTATCACGCTGGGTGCCGCACAACCTCACCGATGCTCAGAAGCAGGCCCGGGTGGAATGGTGCCGTGATATGCTTAACAAATTTGAAGCAGGCTCGTCTCGGCGTGTTTACGACATCGTTACAGGTGATGAGTCCTGGATTTATCAATACGACCCAGAAACCAAGCGCCAGTCGACTGTTTGGGTGTTTCAAAATGAGCCAACGCCTACCAAAGTGAAGCGATCTAGAAGCGGGGGTAAGATTTTGATCGCTAGCTTTTTTAATTTGACTGGCCACTTGGTATCAATTCCCTTACGGGATCAAAGAAGCATTAATGCCGAATGGTATACTACCAAATGTTTGCCAGAAGTTTTCTCTGTTATAAGCAACAAGCGACCAAACACAGGGCTCCGCGGGCTACTGCTCCACCACGACAATGCACCTGCGCACACCGCACTCAAAACAAGGGACTTCCTGGACAGCACGCCAGTCAAACTCCTGGGTCACCCTCCTTAAAGCCCTGATCTAGCACCGTGTGACTTCTTTTTATTCCCAAAAATAAAAAATCAGCTCAAAGGGATACAATTTTCGTCGCCGGAAGATGCGCTGGCTGCGTTCGAGCAGGCTGTAAACGAGGTGTCTGCGGCGGACTGGAAAAAGTGTTTTGAAAACTGGTTTAGGCGCATGAATCTTTGTATAGAGGCTGGTGGAAAGTACTTTGAAAAGATTTGATAAAAATATATGTACGTATAGAACATTTTTTTTTTGTTTCGCAAAACTTTCTGAGTGTCCCACGTACAATAAAATAAAATATAAAAAAAGCTGAAAGCCTCGAAAAAATTACAGGGTTTGCAGTAGATATTTTAAGGATAACTGTATCGTTTAATGAAATCACCAACGATCCATACCTACGGTTTGATTTGTTGCTAATTAAGTTTGTTTTCATGTTGCATGTTTACGTAAGGGTAAGATAATATACATATGTATGAGCGCATCTCGCCGTTAAACTTGATAGTTTGGTGAGTTTTCTAGTAAATTAAAGCTAAAGAAATTGTACCTGTGATTGAGTAAATAAAATAAATAAAAACTTATCATAACGAACAACATTTACTATGGGAGCAACCACAGAGTACATTATTATAACTGGAGCAAACCTGAAATCGCGAAAAAAATCTGCTGTTTACTACATTTTGTCGATTCGTGTGAACACTAATGTAGGGAATAGCTGTTTTTTATTAGATTTCAGGGTTGACCTCATAGTAAAAGTTGTTCGATAGCACTCAATAAATAAGCTCTTCAAATATGACCACACACGTATATCGGGAGATCATCAGTATTAACGGCGCGCGAACTGGGCTCTTTAGTCATCATTGCTAGAAACCACTGGACTTGCTGTTCTCATGGAATACAAATTCCCATGAAACTTCATAGAGCATCTTAATCATGGAAGGGACTAGGTTGCTATCCGCGGCTCTAAGTTTGATCAGATAGGTCCTTTTTACTAAAACAAATCTCATAGATACAAAAAATACAACAAAAAAGTTTTATACACTTATTTTTCATGTTATATGATGGCGAAACGAGCTAAAGACCCACCTAATGTTAAGCGGTTACCTTTGCCCATAACGACTGAAATACCAACTAGTCTGTTACCTGAATGGTACTGCAAGTCGGTTCGCCAAACTGAGATATGAAGACGGAAAGTCTCATGTGATCATTCAATTTGTGCATTAAAAGAGCCTCCACGAGTGACGATATTTAATTGATCGTCCGGCGCACTCTGGGCAGTCAGCCCCGCTATCAACCTGCTGACTGGCTAATCTTTTCCCCACGACATGAGCTATTATTAATATGTAGCTCATGTCGACACGAAGAAGAAGAAGATTCAATTTGTAAAAATATACCATATTTAGAAAATGGGTTCTTGCAAATGCTAGATTGTCAAGTATGCGAATGCTAAGAGATAGATTCTTAGCCGGTTGCAAATTTAGCCTGCCGCTGAGAAAACTCTTTCTTGAGCTGACGCAGACTTGATTTTATATGATTCGGTCGTCTGTATCGAATCGAAAATCATGGCCAGGTTCTTGCTCCACCTCCAATTTCATCCTCAGAATTTAGTTGCACGATTCCAAAAACAAAGATCCTATATCTTTGTTTTTGGAATCGTGCAACTAAATTCTCGACATTTAATTCTTTGCCTATTTGAAATAAAAACTAACTAATAACTAGAAATTATCGAAACACTGATGTTTCTAAATCTAAGTCGATAAAATTATAATGTATAAGTCTGATGTGTAACTTAAGTTGACTGGACAAGAAAACTTGTCAAGTTCATAAATATTGTAATTTTTCATCAAAATTCAATAATTTGACCAATTCCGGAATCGTGTATAGGAACTTGTTCCGGGATTGAAAACCTTTCTATACACCTAATTAAAACTAATATGATTAATTGTAAAATGTTCCGTGTGGTGCCGGACGTAAAGAATTGCACCAGCCTATATCTTCTCATGGGTGTCGTAAAAGGCGACTAAGGGATTCACCAGAGGATGGGCAGCAGCGTTCTCTGAGTATTTAACCAACCAACTGCGATCGCCAACCCGCCTGCCAAGCGTGGCGATTATGGCATATCCCCCCAATATATACTTGGGGGAGGCCTGTGTCCAGCGGTGGACGTCTTACGGCTGAAATGATGATTAATTGATTTTTTTATTTCTTACTTATGTATTCCTTACCTTCGTGACATTAATAATGTAATTATAATATAGCCCTTAATTGCGTAACTCAATCTTTTAAAACAAATAAAATTATGTCTCGAATATCTGTAATTTTAAAACAATAGTTACTTAATAGCTTAGCAGTTTTAAAATACTACCACTCCTTAAAAGTAAGGCCGGTTGAACTATATCGATAATGCGGAAACGTCCATGTCACATCACTAAAAATCACCCCTACACGTGTCAATTTCGCACATAAACTCATTTTGCTTTCGGTGACGTGATAATGAGGTGACAGTGTCTCTATTACGTCAGTATAATACCTTTATGGAATCAAAGGATATTGACCATGTTAATTGCAGCATTGAGCAAGAGTTATTGCCAATTTCAAATGTTTCATCCATAATAAGACTGCAACGTGTTTTTGCATATGTCCTAAGATTTATCAAAAATTGTAAAACTAGTAAAAATGAACGCAATCTTAAAAATTTAACTGTAAAAGAAATTATACACTCAATGTCATGTTTAATTAAATATATTCAGTCTTTACATTTCTCTGAAGAAATAAAATGTATTAATAAGGGAAAGTCAATAACGACCAACCTTAAAACTCTTCATCCCTTTTTAGATAATTTGGGTATAATGAGAGTAGCAGGAAGGTTAGAAAATGCAAATGTGCCATACAATCAAAAATGCCCAATAATCTTGCCTAACAAATGCCATTTTGCTACTCTCATTATTCGCAATGAGCACATGTCATTATTGCACGCCGGTTTAAAATTAACTTTATCTAGTTTAATACAAAAATATTATATTGTAAGTGCTGTAAGAGAGATAAAAAAGGTGTTGCACAAGTGCACAACATGTCATAGATTTAGGGCAGAAAAGTCGCGACAGTTAATGGGTGCACTGCCCCCATCGCGTGTCATCAAAGATAAAGTTTTCAATAAGGTTGGAATTGATTATTGTGGCCCATTTCAAATAAAGCAATCTACATTGCGTAGATCCATAGTAAGTAAAGGCTATGTTTTGGTATTGGTTTGCTTTGTTACTAAATGCATCCACCTAGAACTGGTATCTGATTTGACCACTGACTGCTTCCTGGCAGCCTTTAAAAGATTTTGCTCCAGGCGTGGGATCCCAGCCACCGTTTATTGTGACAATGCTTCAACGTTTAAGGGTGCCAATAATCAATTGCGACAGCTTTATTTATTAAATAGATCCCAGCAGCATATAGATAATGTTCAACATTATTGTGTATCAAAGGGTATCGAATTTCAGTTTATCCCACCATACTCTCCAACTTTTGGAGGCCTATGGGAGGCCTCGGTTAAATCATTCAAATATCATTTTAAGAGGGTTGTAGGAAACATCTGTTTTACCTATGAACAGTTTTATACATTAGTGGTTCAGATTGAGGGAATCTTGAATTCGAGACCCATAACTCAATTGTCACATGATGTCAATGACTTTTCTTTTTTGTCTCCAGCTCATTTTCTCTGTGGAGCACCCTTAAATTCAATTCCTGAACCAGATTTGACTTCTCAAAACATAAATATTTTAAAATTTGCACAAAAGTACAACAGGACTTTTGGAAAATTTGGCACAAAAATTATTTATCACAGTTGCTAGGTCGCTCTAAATGGCATAATGTTGTGCCAAACATTAAAATTGGTAGCTTAGTATTACTAATTGGGGATAATACGTCGCCCTTACAATGGCCATTAGCTAAGGTTGTGCAATTGTTCCATGGTCCTGATGGTCAAGTAAGGGTAGTAGAAGTCAAGACTGGTAAAGGCAGTCATAGGAGAGCCATCAATAAGGTGGCAGTTTTGCCTATTTACGACTAATAAATTAAAAATAATAGTATTGTGTCACGTTGTGTGGTATTATTAGAATTTCGCAGTCGGCGTCTGTTTCTTTGGCGCCCGGCCAATTTATGTTCAATTAAAAACATACAAAATTGTAAGCTATGGTTTAGTTTATAAAAAGTAATAAAATTAAGATCTATGGTCGCTCTCTTGGCCATCTTGTATTGTAAAAGCGTGTGCGTCGCTAATAAACTATTTTACTAAACTTGAGTTTTTTATGTTCCTCACGAACAATAGGTGGCGAGCCTGTTGTCATTAACCGGGCACAAATCCAGACTCCGGGCTGCTACTGAGAGTTTTCTATTGAAAAAACCCAATAACACAAAGTAAATATTAAAGTACCTCATCGATAGTGACATCCTTGGTGTGTTCAAACTTGCGCAGTCCCGACTTCAGTTTGCGCGCGACGCGGTTAGACTCGTCGTAGACCGACTCGCAAACGTATATGTCGTTCTCTGCTATCTCTGTCGGACGACCTATGAGTAAAAGAGATGGATATATGTTACTCGTCTACATCCTGTTGTTATTTTAAATTGATTAAAGTTGTTTCAAACTTCGGCTCCACCTAGGTTTAATGTTGCGGTTGTGGGCTGCGTCCCTGCCTGTATCACACCGCATATGTAGCAAAGGAGAGAAGTTAAGTAGCAACAGACTGTCATGGTATGGACATGTGATGAGGAGGAATGAGGAGCATGTTACGAGCAAAGTTTGAAGTATGAATGTGGATGGCTAAAGAAAAGAGGCAGACCAAGGAAAACATGGATGGATTGTGTGAAAGATGATATGAATCGAAAGAAAGTGAACACGGAGATGACGGCTGATAGAGATGTATGGAAGAAAAATACATGCTGCGCCGACCCTAGTAAAATTGGGATAAGGGCAGGAGGAAGATGATGTAGCAAAGGAGATTTGACGCACATTTTCTCGCTCTAAAACCCTTTGAAGCGTCAGAAAAACGATACGAAGACAGCTTAATGTTTAACGTCTTCAGTAATCCCGCATTCCATTATATCGCTAAGCTGTTGGCCACATCTGCGTGCTGCGCTTGTTATAGCTATACTTAACGCGTTAAGACGAAGATGAAACCGTAGCAAGACAGACAAGAAAACATTTCAAATGCTCAAATTAAACTTTATACTACTCAAAAATAGTTTACAGCTTGACGAGGTCCTGCCGCTAGAGGCGTTGCAAAAGATCTCTGCAGCAAGTAATAGTGAGTAAGAGGCTTCTAAAGAACATATTTCTTTCCTCAAAATCAATACACATTCATTTCTAGGCCCACCTGATGTTAAGTGGTTACCTTTGCCCGTAACAACTGCAATATCACCTAGGCTGTTGCCTAAATGGTACCGCAAGTCGGTTCGCCAAACTGAGACATGAAGATGGAAAGTCTCACATGATTGTAATTTCACCGACACCCGAACCAAAACCGAACCGAACTATTCGCACCGGAACACAGCAATGCAAGCATCACTGTTTAGCGGCAAAAGTAGGTACGGTGGTAGTACTTCCCCGGACGAGCTCTTTCACAAGGAACTTTAATACTACTGCTAATATATCATTAGTACTCGAAACATTATTAAAAACTAGCCTATGCCCGCGACTTCGCCCGCGTGAATGACGTATATCGCGCATACCTCGGGAACTGCTCATCTTCCCGGGATAATTAGCCTATATGTTAATCCGGGTTATGTTCTATCTGTACGCCAAATTTCATTTAAAATGGGTCCAGCCGTTCTTAAGTTATAAATGACTAGCGGCCCGCCCCAGCTTCGCACGGGTGGACATGAAAATATAGCCTATAGCCTATGAAAATATAGCCTATGTTACTCAGGGTGAATGTAGCTTTCTAATGGTGAATTTTTTTTTGAAATCGGCACAGTAGTTTTTGAGTTTATTCATTACAAACATACACACAAAATTACAAATCTTTCCTCTTTATAATATTAGTATACATGTAACTAACTAGACTTTAATCATCATTACAGCCGAAAGACGTCCACTACTGGACATAGGCCTCCCCCAATTAAGGGGGGGATATGCCATAATCGCCACGCTTGGCAGGCGGGTTGGCGATCGCAGTTGGTTGGTTAAATACTCAGAGAACGCTGCTGCCCATCCTCTGGTGAATCCCTTAGTCGCCTTTTACGACACCCATGAGAAGAGATAAGGGTGGTGCTATTCTTTAAGTCCGGCACCACACGGACCTCCGGCACCACACGGACCAGACTTTAATAAAATAAAATAATATTTGGGACATTTTTTACACAGCACCATCTAGTCCCAAACTAAGCAGAGCTTGTACTATGGGTACTAGACAATGGATATAATACTTATATACTTTTTTTTTGTAAATACATACTTTTAATACTTTGTTTTATATATTAAGATTACTAAAATTGTACAGAGTTGAAACCAAGACTTACACTTGAGATAATCATCATAATCCAACACTGAACACTTGCCCACGATGCCCACAAGTGGGCTAGTATCGTGCATGGTCGTCAACAGCACCTCTTGTTTGTAGAAAGGCTGGAAGTCAAACATACTCTTCAGTTAATGATGATTTTATTTGGAACATTTACAAATAAGAGTTATAAGGGTGCACACATACGTTGACTCTAACCTTGTTTATGATGTTGGCCACCTCTGATGGGAAAATGAGGAATGGGCCGCGGAAGTAGCATTTGTTGCTGTAACAAAAAAAAAGGATAACCAACTTTGTATCTTTGGTAACTAAAAAAATCCGCGGATACGGATAATTAGTGTCAAAATCCGCGGGTACGGATGCGGATCACAACTTTAGTAGTATTTCGTACTCCGTCGGCGCCAGTGCGCGTGATCTTGGACCTACAGTTGACGCTTTGCGTTACTACTAATAGTACCGCGACATGTTCTGACTTGCACTGTGCGTGTTTTTGTTTATAATTTAGTGTGACACAAGATAGCATAGTTTAGTTTTTGTTCTTGGAGACGTTATAAGTTAAATAACAATATGTGATTTTAAGAAATAAAAAGTAATTTGATTTGAAGTTAGTAGTATTTCATTGCTAACTTTCTTTACAAATTTCATATACGTAATGAAGTTTATTAATGTAAAAGATCCGTTCAAGATCCGCCAAAAATATATACGGATACGGATCTTAATTTTATCTCGAATATCCGTGGATACGGATATCCGGCACATCACTAACTGTAACTAAGGAAAACTCGCGCGATAAAGTCATGTCATGAACAAAATCACATCGTGTTCGTGACATCGCATTAATGTCGCGTAGTCACGATAATGCGATGTCACGGACAAAATGCGCGAACTTGCAATGTTCGCGTAATCGCGTTTTTGTTTAGTTAACTGTAAACAGATAGTTCAGGAGCGTGTAGTACAGGGTCTTACGAGATATTGAGTCGTTTAAAGTAGCCATTAACCAACGACCATGCAGCCCAATAGACGCCTAATGTTGAATGTAATGCTTACAATAAATTCTGCCACTAACTGAGGCGTGGTACTGTAATCCGATTGGCCCTACCAAAGCGGCTATTGGCTAATCACTAACGCGGCAGTTTTGACGGCTCATGTGAGTGGTCGAAACTGATTTGACGATTTCAAGAGGCGAATAGTGGCATTCTACATTAGTGAAATTTCATAGATGTTTGCAGACATCGGATGCCTGTTATGAGGCGTCTATGGGCTGTGTGGTCATTGGTGACATGACATCGCATTAATCTTCTTCTTGCGTGTCAATGGTTCACACATTTTTTAAATAATAGTTGGCCACTTCGCATTAATGTCGCGTAGTCACGATAATGCGATGTCCCGAAAAAAATGCGCGATCTTGCAATGGTCGCGTAATCGCGTTGTATTAGGACAACACCTAAGGGACAGATTGAATAGTTATACTCACTCGCCCGTCTCCCATATAGTGTCGACCTGTGCGATCATCTGCTTGCCTCCGTCAGTGACCACATACACATAGTCTCCGGTCTTGATGACGCCGGAACACACTGTGTTGTACTGTTCGTAGTATGTGTTCTCATCGTCGGTGCCGAGGGGATTGTACATCACCACGTCCTAGAAAAAGGGATAAATATATATAAAATGTCAATTTTATTTTGATGACACTCTCGATGCAAAGGCCTATATACATCCACATTCTTAGTTTATACTTAACTTAAACAAAAAAGTAAAAGAGAAGAGAGAGAGAGAGAGTAGTTAAGTTATGGGACCAACCTTAAAATCACGAAAAAAATCGGCTGATCCCTACATTTGTGTTCACATAAATTGACAAAATATAGGGATCAGCTGTTTTTTTTTTCACGATTTCGGGGTTGGTCTCATAGTAAAAGTTGTTCACAATGATGAGTACAATGACCCCTCAAGAGGTTTAGTATAAACTTAGCATAAGGTTGTATACATCTAAAAGTAATCAGGCTATCAGGTTACAGTACGACACAAAAAATAAGGCGCGTCGTCAATCTCCGTTCGTCATCAACATCAACTCAGCCTATCGCAGTCCACTGCTGGACATAGGCCTCTCCCAAGTTGCGCCACAACACTCAATCTCCGTGCAATCTCCGTTCGTGCAGACACGAAAAGACGATCGACGAAAACACCCAAACCATTAAAAAATATAATCAACCTTATGCAATGCCCATAACTGTTAAAATTGATTGCCGTAACGTCTTTTTCTATTTCGAGCACACGCTTCCGTACTCTAGCGGCAGCGGCTGAGACTTTTGGCGCACAGCGACGGTATTTTCTGATTGGTTAACAAATTTCCCGCGTGTTTAAATTGTGTCATCTGCGCAGGTACATTGGTGGGCCATACAAAATGTGTTTTATATTGACAACAAACTTACAGGTCTTTCCTTTTCGTGCACGTTCTCCAACACTTCCAATTCAGCAAGTTCATCTTTGTGTTTCTCAACACGCTCTCGAAAAACGGAGATTGTCCTGCTGGGTTCCAATGGCACCTGATAAAGATAAAAGTAACATTTATAAGAAGTAGTAAAATTTATTAGAAATTCAATATTAATTTATTTATGAATTAATTATAAATTATAACGGGAGGACGCCCAATGGACGAAATTCAACCGTAATTCATATTTTTTATCGATAACACTAAAGCTCGTCAATAGCTACTAAACCAAAAAGAAAATCGGTTGACAAACAAAGGATAAATTGGTACAGAATCGTTTTTCTTTGCCTATTTAAATATAGATTAACTAGACTTTGCCCGCAGCTTCGTTCGCGTGTAATTCGGCTTATCCCAGAAAGACACCCCTCGGGAACTGTTTATTTTCCTAGGATAAAAATTAGCTTATAATTTAATCAGTGTCAAAGTCTATCTGCGTGCCAAATTTCATTCAAACCGTTGAGTTGTTTTAGCGTGATTGGGTAACAAACATCCAAACATCTAAGTATCTTCAATCTTTCACATTTTCAATGTTAGTAGGATGTAAGTAGGATTTGAGTTCGACGCTACGTAAAGTAAGAGCCCATACTATTTCTACTTCTTTGGAAGTAATTACATCTTATGCCACACATAAGTCCCCATTCTTTGCACGTGGATTTGAAGTAATATAAGTCACGGTTCTTATGCCACATAAATCCCCATTCTTGGATACCCTCAAGCGCCCTAAAAAGTAGATTAAGCCGTCGTCGTTCAATACTAAGAAAAAAATTTAAACATTAAAAAGTATTAAAGATAGAAGATTTTAAACTCGCGAAAAGTTCCGTAATCATAGTCTAATATAAGTATTGAAGATGTTTACTTCTCTAGGTATAAGCGTGGCTTCCTTCTCAGCGCCTTCCCAGACCTTGATCTTCTTAAACCAGCGCTGTTTTGTATTGTAACGGCTCTCGCAAACGTAAACATCCTTGTCGGCGAAACCTGGGAACAAAATACGTTGTTGAAGCGAAGCTACTCTAGTGTCGTTGCGAGCTCGGCCTCCGGGGCGTAAACAGAAAAAAACGTCACCGTTAAATCGCCCGCGCGTATTATCCGCATTTGCAAATGCGAAGAAGCTACACTTTTGTCAGGCGTCCCCATAGAAATCTAAATAATAAGGTAATAGAAATGTTATCTACTGTCTTTTTACTACGGGAACACATGTCGCCGGTTTTCCGCTACCAACGCATAAATACGCAATCACGCCCACCATGTTTCCAGCATTCAATGCAAAATAAATTAAGCCTAAAAAACATTCCGCTACTAGATATGCTGCAAAATACAATTTTAGTAACTCTGCGTCCAAAACAGCACTCATGATGAAGCGAACGGTTAGCGCACTGGTGTCCTAAGTCACCTGTATGCGGCGACAAGTTCTCGCGCCGTTGCCATTTCTGTTACCTGTATTATGATTTATATGGGCGTACCACAGACCAGTAAGCTTCAAGACTCCGCATAAACAAAGTTTTGTATTCGAACGCAGTCGTAAAACGTTGGTGGGGTCAGGGGGGCGGACGGCGCGTTATGATTGGCCGGCTCAAAAGTTCGATGGTATGATTCCTTATGATTGGTGCCGCTCGCTGACTG
The DNA here is from genome assembly GCA_949699075.1 of Asteroscopus sphinx. NCBI lineage: Eukaryota > Metazoa > Arthropoda > Insecta > Lepidoptera > Noctuidae > Asteroscopus > Asteroscopus sphinx. The sequence goes on along the minus strand of OX453025.1, from coordinate 13,564,257 downwards.
AGTGACGTTCCGATTGGCGGAGGGACGTATGATATGCAGTGGTAGAGCATATGCGTTGTGACCGGGGGTGTCCAGCTAAGCGGCGTCTAGAGGTTTACTGGTCTATGGGGCGTACCCATGGTATAATAACACCAGATAGTCTCTTCCCGTGACAGCTAGGTCACGTGATTGCCTCCGTACTACGTCATCGGCCGTGGAGCCAATAGCGGGCTGTTAGCGTGACACTTGTTTATTTTTTTTTATTTTTTTTTAATTTATTCATGACCATGGATACATGTCCTTCAGTCGTAATCATTGAACATATTATACTTGTATCCTAGCAAAGTGATGGAAACTTTACTAGGTTTCCGAGGGGATGTTGAGATAATACGAAAGTCATGATTTTCAACTTTGTACCATTTATCCACACTTGTACACGTTAACGAGCACTTAACATTTAATAATCCACCATTATTACACATTAACACTCGAAGAAACACAAATTTTGGAAAATAATACAAAATCCACAACATGATCTTTACGAATTTTCCCGCCAACCGCGTGACACTTGTCAGTTTGATGTGCTGCCACTTTGTGAAAATAAATTACCTGAGCAAAATGCATTTTTTCATTTACTTTCTTCTATAAAGAATCACTTTTTAACTAGTAATTTAATATAGTTTCTTTTATTAACTAATTCGATGAATAACACGAGATAACAAATAGTTAGGCTAGTTAGGAATTTATTTTATATTCATTATGAACAAAAATCTCCTTAAGTATATTGAAGATATCAATCAATGGCAGCACTGATCGTGACGTAGCTTGGAGGCATCGCGCTGTCATTGCCGGAAGAGAATACCTGGTGAAACATCTTATTATACCATGGGCGTACCCCTACGCCACCTGTTTTGGATCTGATTTTAGTAGTGTTTCTTTGTATTTCGACTATATTGGTAAATTATGACATCCCAATGCTTTGGAAGAATTTGATCTTTGGATTTTCAACATGATATTTTTAATAACCAGTTAAGAAAGTTCTTAACCCGGCCAAACGGTCATTTTAAGAATCTCGGAAGTGAAGTCATCATCATCATCATTTCAGCCGAAAGATGTCCACTGCTGGACATATGCCTCCCCCAAGCAGCGCCACAACGACCGCTCCTGCACTTTTGGCATCCAGCGGATTCCCGCGACCTGCACGGTCGTCGGTCTACCTTGTGGGGGGCTTACCCACGATACGCCTTCCATTTGTGAAGTATGGAACAGCAAATCACGTGTTGCTTTCTTGTAAAGAAGCAAAGCTGCATCCAAGAAATGTGTCTGTAAGTCATACCTTCAGGTCTATACTTGAAGTACTCCTTGACGTTCATGACCTGGCAGTGTCCCACGATATGGTCGAGCGGCACCACGCGGTGCGACTCCGTCTTGAACACCTCCTGATGTAAGAACTTGCGTGTACGCACGTGGAAGGTTTCTTGAGGCCTAGTGAACAAAGTGTATAATGAGGAGTTTGTATGTGTCACCTATGAAGCAACCGCGCGGATTGTATGTTCTGCGAGGTTAAGCTACACTTGCCGCGGTCAGTCCGTGCATGGGTGACCATTTCGTGTTTCGGAGAGCACGATAAGCTGTCGGTACTTGTTGCCATATGAACATCTATGGCAGTCGTTACGGGTAGTCAGAAGCCCGAAACTCTGACAACTGGTCTAACTACCAAATGTCGGTATTACCCATTAACTGGGTTGCGGGGGTCAGATGGCAGTCACTCCGTGTAAAATACTGATGTTCAGTCGCATCTGGGTAGACTGGAAGCCCACCCCAACATAGGAAAAGGCGAAGAAGTTGTATGTGTCGCCTTTGGTATACGCTGTCTATTGAAGAGGGGCTCCTGTTCTATGGTGGGCTCTTTATTGACCAACATTGGTCATTAATTACTTTTTTAACGTTAGCATAAATGTGTGTTCAGTGTGGTGCCGGACGTAAAGATTCACACCAACCTATATCTTCTCATGGGTGTCGTAAAAGGCGACTAAGGGACCAGAGGATGGCAGCAGCGTTCTCTGAGTATTTAACCAACTAACTGCGATCGCCAACCCGCCTGCCAATCGTGGCGATTATCCGTATCACAAGAGGCCTATATACAGCAGTGGACGTCTTTCGGACGAAATGATGATGATGATGAAATGTGTGGCCCATATTTGACATAGGTAACTTGGCTCAAGTCAACCCTAAAGTTTTTTTAATTTTTTTATTACATATAGATCTGCTCTTGACCGCAATCTGGACAGCTTTTAACTTTAACCAACATTGGTTAATAGTTACTTGCCTGTAATAGGAAGTGCAGTACATACACGGCACGCCGTCATTGTTGGTCCAAACTCGCTCCACCTGTACTATGGCGGGCTCCTTGTTTCCTTTATCGGGCTGTATGTACACGAAGTCGCCTTTACAGTACGCTGTCTGTTGGAGAGGTGCGCCTCCCGATGGCATTGAGTCGTCTGTACTCGATCTGATGACACATGATTAAGATATTTAGTTATTCATGCAGAAATACATACATAGAGAATAATATGTGAGACCGTCTTAAGCCGATACAATGTTTCAGAAACTAGTGTCTGAAACACCACGTAGAAGTTTCCAGAAACAATGTTTTCGAGATTTTGCCATCTACATCTGTCATTTGTAGCAAATCCTTTCTGTCTTAAGAGTTCTATTAATTTAAAAATCTTTTTGCCGTTCCACACTATCGCAATGTTTGTAAACAAGTGAAACATGTTTACACTCATAAATATCTGTTGTGAAACTTATTTTTTTGCTTGTTGAACATCACAGCGCGGACCACAGCAAAATTAAGTTAAGGAAATATTTCCGTGAAAACAATTTAGCAGATTCAGCTCGACTTTGAATTATCTTGATGTTATATATTTATAGTTATATATGTAGGTATGTATAATATGTATATTTTATTATATGTATAATGTACTTAGGTATTTATCTATTTTTATTATATGTAATTATAAGTCCGTAGTACGCAACATATTTTACTACTTTACTGGTGCATCTACCTTATTCTTTGTCTCTGCATTACCCTAAGGTTGTCTGGTAGAGAACGCCTATGGCGTTAAGACCGCCTGTGTACCCTGTTGTGCATAAAGAATTAAATAAAATGTCGAGAAACCAGTAGTGTTATTCTTGTTATTCTTACTCTTTATTGCACACAAAAATATCACAACAATACAGAATAGTTTTGAAATTACATGTACAAAGGCGAGCTTATTAACTCATAATTGAGTTTTCTACCAGCAAACCTTTAAGTAATAGAGCAAACATAAAACGTAAAACTGAGGGTAAACTTTCAGCGTACATAACTAATCTTAATTTACAATTATAAAATAACTAAGTTCATATTTATTTTTATGTATCGCAACAGTTTTAGCTGTTTAAGAACCATGTAGATTCTTGTTTCTGAAACAGGGTTTATAAACAAATGTTTACTTTTTAATAAGTGCCTTTAGTGGCACAGGTATAGCACCTGTTTTTTTTTTTAGAACAGTGGGCTACATTACTCTCACCTGGTCTCATCCTCATCCTCGTTCTCCTGCAGCAACTTGCACTGCTTCACCAGTTCTACGCTGGTCGCCATGGTGTCTCTGGTGAAGGATAGGGCAGGAGACTGAAGAGTGCCGCGACATAGCAAGTCTCGTTGGTCGATGTAGTAACACTGGAGTTCCACTGAGTCTTCGAAGATTTGGCTGTCGGTACGGGATAGGCGACGGGCTCTGAGAACAAAGAAAGTGAGTAACATGAATCATTCTTTTTTAAAGATGGTGACCTAAGGAGTACATGTAATTCTACCCTACTATTTTAAGACAGCATTGAGTTGCATTGAGATACTTCAGTATAAATAATATAATCAAGAGACATTGCTGTAATTTAATAACTAAACCCCAGTTTCATGGAGGACTTACACGGCCATAATTAATATCCAATCTATCCACGATATGCCTTACTAGAGATAGGAATTTGACATTAGCTCCATACAAAATATGTCAAATTTCTATCTCTAGTAGAGAAAAACGTGGATAGTTTGGATATTAATTTTGGCCGATAATCAGCTGTCAAATCTCTAGCTAAGCGATGTGATTGGTCATCATTATTTTAGTCGAACAATTACATCAACCATTAGCGCTATCGAATAGATAAACCGCGTTTAACAGTACCTCAGAAACCTAACATAAACAGTTAACCCTCCTTATTCGCATTCAGTCCATGGCCCATTTTCTTACTTGTCTCCTTGTGCCCTATCACCTGTAAAAGCCTTCTTAAACGAAACGAAACGAAGAAGTGGCCAAATACTATATGAAAAAAGTGTGAACCATTGACACGCAAGAAGAAGCAGTTAGCCTGATAAACAGAGTTAGATGTTTTCACTAATCAGATGTTAAGATGTGATCGTCGATCTGCTACTAACATACCTGTCTATTTTCGTGTGTATGCAATGCTGTTAAGATAGGTGAAGTTTATATTAAAGATAATCCAGAAATCTACTGCAGATAAAACATACCTTTCAAATACAGCGAACATGTCTTGTTGGAAGTGGTCGAGCCTCTTATACAGGCCCTTGTCAAGTCTTCGCTTTACCAGATCAAGGGAGATGGCTCGGACCTTCTCGCCGTTAGCCGCCTCGTCGTGTTCGGCCAGCTCCGCCATACTATCTGAGTAGCATCTGAAAATATACAAGCAAGGAGTATAGCAGGAGTTTGCTTGATGCCGAATATGGCCAGACAACTTAAGAGTGATTGCTAAAACATTGATTTCAGCTGAACGCTACCGGATAGCCCGCAAAATTCAAAATAATTTGCGTTTTTTGCTAATTGTAGCTCTATAATTAAATTGAATTAAATTGTAGCTTGATAATTGTAATCGATAATTTGATAGTAAATTAATATTCGGAAGCTTCTAGAGCTTATAGAGCCAGGTTAATATAATGAGTATTATTCAGTAGATAGTTATTTCTAACGCGAATCATATTTTGATCGATATAAAACGTGAAATAGAGTTACAATTTACAGAAAAAACGCAAATAATTTTGAATTGCATGAGCCGCCCGGTGGCATCCACCTTAATTAATCAACTTTAAAGACCGAGAACTGGTTTGTTAGATTTCGTTTGGCTTGATTTGTCAATCGCACGAATCAGCCGACAAAAAACGATCCCAAATACAGACCCACCCAAAAGTCAAATCTGTAAGAAATAGAGCACCACGGTTAAGAAAGAATACTCTCTGTCATCAGCTATTGTTGGAAAACTGATAATGACATCCTGGGTTTTAAATTATGATAAGCAATTTCCTAACTTGGAGGGCAATACCATGGTAGGCCTTAACTCTTGAGATTTCAGAAGGTTAGAGGAAAAACTTTGAACCAGCTGTTTGATCAAAAGAAGATAACTCACCTGCCCTCTTCGTCTTGATGGTTGTAAACGCTTGTGAAGAGATTAAGTAGTAGCTCTTGAACAGCTGCCGATACGTCCGGCACCGCGTCATCATCCTCCCTAGATACATAATAGTTGTTAGAATTTATAACGTAAAGACACCATCTAACATTTAACACTCAATATTTTCTGTAGAAGCAAAACTTAAGTCTTACTCAAGCAGAAGAGGTACATTGTTATAGTTTTCAATGGATTTTATGAGGGTTTTTTTAAAGATAAACTTGAACAATTGGCTACACATTCTATTGGCTATTAGCATAGCAGTTAGCAGTTCATTTAGCAATGTCTTGCTAAAAAAATGGGACAAAAAAAATGGTATTTCAAAGTGATGCCGCCATATCTCATCCCATTCTTTAGGCAAATGTATAGTGTACTTGTGAAATGAATATTATGTTCCAAGGTAGACACAGGTATTTAAAACCTTGTTGAGTATTACTGATGTATTACGCTTTGGTACATCAGGGTAATGAAAAGATATCTCCATATTAAGGTAAAGCATTGCGCAGGTGACGAAAGCGACAGTCATGATCAAAATTGTTATTATTATTACTTATTTAACTTATGATCAAGCAAAACATTAAACATAGTCGTACAGTCTAGCGCCAAAAATATCTGGACGAACAAGTTATTCAAAATGATCTGAAAAACTAAGAAAAATAAACTTTATCTGAATGATACGAGAAATGTTTCACAATGAACACAGTGCACATTAACTGATATTCTAAAAATAATTTTATCCCTTTGAGATAAAGTTAAATTTTCTTAATTGTTCATCATCATCATCATCATCATCATTTCAGCCGAAAGACGTCCACTGCTGGACATAGGCCTCCCCCAAACATCGCCACAACGACCGGTCCTGTGCCTTCCGCATCCAGCGGATTCCCGCGACCTTCACCAGGTCGTCGGTCCACCTTGTGGGGGGCCTACCCACGCTGCGCCTTCCAGTACGCGGTCGCCACTCCAGAACTTAACTGCCCCATCGGCCATCCGTTCTGCGAGCAATGGTCCAACTTAATTGTTCAGATCATTTTAAAGCAGTTCGTCGCGATATTTTTACGCTGACGTAGTTACATTTAAAGCGAAGTTCAGAAATTATTGGAGGAGGATATTTTCCCGCATTGGGATGATATAGGTTGCTAATGAGCATTAAATCATGCAAAGGCTTTTTTTTCCAAGTTAACTATGTTACATATTTGCTTTCTATGTGGCATAACTACATAATAATATTTCTAATTAATTAACATAAAACAATATAAACATATAACCGTCAAACATTTAGCATTCAGCAATTATTTTGGAGAACAATCTATTCAATTTGGAAAAAAAAACTATTACACTGGGTAATTGATAAAATACAAAAAACACTTCAAGGCAAGGGTTCCCAAAAGCGTCTTTGGTATTTTTTCAATTAGGTACCCTGTATTTTAACAAAATTTTGTAACTGAATGTTGCATAAGACAAACGATAGAGTTGCAACTCAAATAGTACATTTTTTCCGAAGGTTTTAATATTATGTTACGACTCTATGGTTTTTTTATGTTCGGTGTCTGTGAATGGCAGACGCACCTGATGGTAACGCGGCCTGCAGCTCTGCTGGTCCCGTAAGAGCGATGCGTGTAAATATACAACAAGCAACCATTTGTATCCCCTTATTTCGATACAGCCTAAATGCAATAATTTATGTTCCCAGAAATTTTATTAGGTACTATGAGAACAAAATCACATGGACAGGAGAAATGAACTGTCCAATTTCAATAAAAAAGAGGATTAATAATTATGTATATATTTCATATTACGGTCTTATAAAATACCCTAAGACCATGAAATCAAAATGTCATTAAGAAACTTAAAATCAATAGGTTTAATTTTAAAGCCTACATAACTTAAATTCAAGTTTTCGCTAAGGTATTTGCTGTTCCGCTTCTATTTTAAAACTAGGAAACATTGAAGGGTGGACGATTTTTGGGTATTTTTATTACCACGTCTTTATTAACACGCTTTCAGTCTTGTCTGTCCGTTCGGTACAAATTTCGCAATAGATTTTAAACCAACTTCCCGATGAGCTAGAGACTTGAAACTTTAAACATAGCTCAGAACTCGATGACAATGCAATATTAACTCGCTTCTCGGACGAATAAAAATGGCGGACGCAATCTCGCTAAGAAAAGATTGAAGTACTTCGTTTTTTCCTAAGCCCACTATCATTTCAACACACCAGATATATATTATTTTATTTATGACACTACGACAATGACTACCGTCACACGAGATTTGTTGTGTAATCGCGGATTTTTGTCTTATGTGTGTGCATGTGTGCGTGCCAGCCCGTATTTTTAAGCGAGACGTCTTACTATGGATCCCTACTTTTTGTTTAGCGAGATTCCGTCTGCCTTTTTTTATTCGTCCAAGACTCGCTTAAGTTTAAAAAACGTGGTTAATAAAAACGTTTTCAATCATATTTTTTTCTAAATCGTCTATATTGAATGAAGTAAGTTTTTGAGTTTGAGTTTAACAAAATCACTACACCTTACCTCAACATCTGCTTAGTCTGTAGACACACTCGATGCAGGATCAATGCATCCTTATAAATCTGTGAATCCGGTTCATTATACTTGCAAGCATTGTCAAACATCAGTATGAAATCTGAGGCTAATTCGTTGACAGAACTGTAGACACTATTCTTTAGCTTATGAGCTATCTTTTCCATATCTATAGGGCTTTTGATAAGCTCATAGTAATCTGGATACTCAGCTTTGTTTGGGAGCTTCATGAAGATAAGGGCTAGTTGGCGATTGGCTGAGGAAGGAATTATCTTATAAGACACTGAATTTCCAATGCAACTGCGCCATCGAGCATATTAACACCTATCGAGATGAATTACGGGCTATACAATTACGAAACTCTAAATCTATAGATTTGCGTAGATAAATATGAAATAGGCCAATTGCCTTGGAGTGCGCTTTGGCGCTTTCCTATTGGCTCGCGCAATACCACGCCCGCGTGTTGCATTGCCGGAGCCAATAAGAGCATGTTATGTCTAGTCGAAAATTGGCGACAGTAACATACATACATATTATCACGCCTGTTTCCCACTGGGGTAGGCAGAGACTATGGATTTCCGACAGTTATTTCAAACAAATCAGATGTGATTATGTACATCTGTTTAGGGTTTACCGTGTAATTCAATTGCAGGCGCCCGTCGGTTGTTCTGCCTGTCATGCTAGCAAAAACCTAGTGCCAGTCAGCTATTGTTAAATAGTAATAATATTAGCGCTCCTGCTAGGTAGATAATTCTATAAAATATACAAAGCAATATGCCAATAAAGATTATAAATTAAGTGTTCTGCTTGTGTCTAATTGAATTGTGCATTGTTATTTCGCACACCTAAATCAAAACAGTATCAAATCGAAATCTATGATTTTTCAGTTAATAATTTGTACAAATACTGAAAACTAAGCTGCATTACACCAAAAAACACACTTTTGATAATAATATTGCATTGTATTCAGAAAAGTATACAACGACTAACAAATAAAGCGACATGAGAACCAGTAATTCCGCGTTTCCGTTAAAAGTGATTTTTGGTTTAAATCTAGGTGTGCGATTTGGTAAGGAACTTAAACAGGTACACACGGCTACACATCAAGCTGTACAAAACCAGTAAAGGCTGACCTCGCGTTGTAAGGAAAACCTATACAATGCGAGATCAGCTTATACTGGAAATGTACAGCTTGATGTGTAGCCGTGTGTACAACAGCAGCCTGTTTGATTCGACGGAAAAAGACAAAAGACCTGGCAGACTGGACTGCTGAGCGTGGGGTCCTGGGTTCGATTCCCGGGTCGGGCAAAGTGTTATTGGGTTTTTCCATTAGGAAATACCCGCATACGGTACGCTCAGTAGCAACCCGGAGTATGGATTTGTGCCCGGTTAATGGCAATATGCCCGCCCCCTATTACATGGGACTATAACATAACTAGCCTAGAGGAGGAGGAGGCCCATGTCCAGCAGTGGACGTCTTTCGGCTGAATCGATGATGATGATGATAACATAACTGGCGAAATGTGGGTGTACTATACACCTCTGCCTACCCCTTCGGGGAAATACAGGCGTGATGTTATGTTACAACTATAGTCAGGCCACCTATTTTCATCCATAGAAAACTAGCAATAAAGTTACACAACGTGTTATTGAAATAACTGAAAACCTCTTAAGGGGTCATTGTACTCATCTGCATGAACAACGTTTACTATGGTACCAACACTGAAATCGCGAAAAATAAATGAGCTGTTCCTTACATTTTGTCGATTTATGTGAATACAAATGTAGGGGACAGCTGATATTTTTTTCGCGATTTCAGAATTGGTCCCATAGTAAAAGTTGTTCATACTGATGAGTACAATGACCCCTTAAGAGGTTTTCAGTTATTTCAACGTTATAGAATTATTTATCAATACCAACCTTTGGGATCCCTATAATCTCTGATAGCATCATATAAAGTCCTCAACTTCTGTTCAAAAGGCGACAACTGCCTTGTTTTCGCCGCTTTGAAAGTCTTCACAGGAGTTTTCCTCTCAAAAGTAATACTGTTATTAACCTCTTTTAACTTCTCGTTCATGACTCGTTCTAGAAGGTTCGCGTCTTCGTATATCATGGAACCTTCTTCGTTGAATTGACGACAGTTTGAGAACATTAGACGGAAGTCTGATACCATTTCTTCTACTGAGTAGTAGCGATCGTTCTAGAAGTAATAATAGTAATTAAAAATTAACACATGCATTTTGAAGTACAAGAAAGGGATGGCAAAAATTTTAGCGATGTCAAATTAGTTTACACTGGGATGTAAAATAATGATCGATTATAAAAAAAATCGTTTATTTTAATTTTTTAATCGTTTTTTTTGGGTTGATTATTATTTCTAGAAAAATCGATTATTCAGAAATCGATTTTTTATTTTAATTGTGGTGTGTTTTCGATTTATTTCTACTATGTATTCGTCAAGGTCAAGTCAAATAAGTCATTCTTTTATTGACACTGACTTTAACTAGTTCATTCATTATGTTCCAATCTTCAGTATTCTTAATTACTGTTGTAAAGTTGATTGAATATGTTCTTGATTTTTTTCATTTATTTAAATGAAAAAGAATTCGATTTTAGGAAAAATCAATTATTATTTTCAAAAAAATCGATTTTTTATAGAATAGAATAGAATATATTTATTTGCATAAAACATGGTATAAAAAGGTGTTATAAACTTAAATATATGATCTATCATGATTAATCGATTTTAATGAAACTTAAAATAATCGCATAATATATAAATCGATTTTTTACAGATAAGTCACATCCCTAGTTTACACTATACACTTCTTTGTATTTTACTGGGCACATTCCGAGATCACGACTAAACTTGTTTTGAAATTTTAATTCCGACTAATTTTACAGCTATAAAATTGCTGCCATCCCTTTCTTGTATCTACTAGTAGTAAAAGAGAGCTATAGTTTTAAAATAAGTTTAGTTTGCGAGCAAGAGAATCGACACCACTGGCTATTAGATATTCTGTGCCAATGACATGTTTCATTTTAGTTTAGGACGAATATGTACTGTTTTAAAAAGCGGCAAGATGAAACTTTTTTTCGTATTGCTTATTATAGTAGTGATAAATGGTTCCATTGTTTACTTTTTACTTGGATTTCTCATTTTAATAATTGTTGCCTTTCTTTGTTACTTGGCGCAAACAGATTTTTCTTGGAACTTCGACTGTTCGGAAAATATCGAGAATTAACGAAGCAGTCATAAACGCGGTTTTACGACTAGAAATGGAATTCTAGTTTTGATTTTGCAGATTCTTTGTATACAGACTGAAATTAATATAAATAGCTGTAAATTCTTACTTACTAAAAGACAACATTATTCTTTGGCAATTAATTGGCTACCCTAAATAATCATCTGTCCGACCAATGTTTCATTTCATCAAGTCATAAATCATTTATTCAAAAAATAATATAAAGTTCTTAAATACAATAAAGAGTCCGCTATGTTATGCCAGCAGGCGTACAAATGTGTATTTAAAATCTAAATGAGAAATTTGAATCAATATGCTAGTAAAAAATATTTAATTATACAACTCGAAATGTCACAAAATAATAAAATGTAATGATGATGTTATAAAATTAAAATAGTACATACCTTAATATTAGCTTCAATAGTGATCATATCGATAGGCTTATCAATCACATTGTAATACTCCGGGTACAACTTCTTGCTGGGTTTCTCCATGAACAACAACATGGGTTGCCTGCCGTCGGAACAGGTGAACTCGACCAGTTGTTTGGACACATAATGCAGCTTCTTCTTTAAGGGAAGGTTGGTCTTGTTGGGAGTGCTGATCGGGGAAGGGGCTATGGGTGTTACAGGATTGAGACGTGGACGACCTGTGGGTATAAATTAAATAATTTGTTGAATAACCTAGCTGGTCACCTTCATTCTCATCGTTTCAGCCGAAAGACGTCCACTGCTGGATATAGGCCTCCCCCAAACATCGTCACAACGACCGCTTCTGCGCTTCCCGCATCCAGCGGATTCCCGCGACCTTCACCAATTCGTCGGTCTGGGACTCTGGGTGTTTCGTGTTTGAATATGTTCCACATATGTATGGAACAGCCTCAGACCAAAAGAATAAGCTAAGATAAGGAATACAAAATGGCAAAGGAGTACCTACTATTCCGTCTACAGTGTTCGCGAGACGCAATCAGGAGCGTACGTCTAATCCTCAAAGTAAAAGAATAAGATTGACGCCCCAGACCGCGGCTTGCGATCACTGTGAGTGGAATAGTAGGTACTCCTTTGCCATTCCTTTTTCTGGCTTCATTTGCTAATACGGTCGACCGCACGTCAGTGGTAACACTTTGACATTAGCAGCATCTTTATTTCGTAAGCAGTAAGGGCGGTTTTCGAATTGACGTGTTACCACTGTCATGCAGTCGACTGTACTATGCGCTCCGTCTATCTTATTCTTTTGGTCTGAGGAAACAGCAGATTTTAACACGCTTTTATTAGGTCGACCTGTATGTAACTAACTATGTAATGGAATCTAAGGTAACTAATTTAACCATCTTCCAAGGGTCGTAGCGTAATGAAAATTGGCAGCTGTATGTAGTTCTGATGAGGATACAATAATATGGTACTGTCGAACTGATCTGATGATGGAGCCGGAAGATATGAACTGGAACATCATGATGGAAAATAGTATCATAGCTGTTTTGTTTTTTTTAGAAAAGTCTTGTAATGAACTTTGACCACGATTAGGTTTCAAGGTCTGATGATGAAGCCGGAAGATAGGCACTGGCATTCCATGATGGAATATCGTATCATAGTCGTGTTTGCACTTGTGAGAAAGGCCACGTAATGGACTTTGAACACGACCAGGTTTCAAGGTATTATAATTACAAACCTATTATAGTTTTTACGTGCATTTATAAAAGCGTGTTTTTCTAGTGCTTTTTAAACAATTAATTTATTTATAACGATTTCATAGTTGGTCCCATAGTATAAGTTGTGCACTGAGAGCAGAAAAATTTACTTTGACACCCACGGGGGAAGATATTTGCTGGGATTACCAGGCCTGACTCACTTGGTCACACGAAACATAGTTCACACAGCACGCACCCGTGCTTGGCACTCGCAGTCAGTTAGATAACGTCATTCACTCAATTGTTCAGTGTAATAAAAACCTCTATTCGATGCGCGTAAGGTACAAAATGGCTTGCGTAGACTTCATAGCTATGTTTTTGTAGCGTTGTGACCGAATTGTAAGGGAGCTATTTTTCTGTTACGCCAGTAACTATTTCTTATTCTATGGTGATACAGTGGTTGTTTGGTTACTTGCCTCTAGGCCTAGGAGTTTGTACTTGAGCGTGGCTCTTCACTGACGAGAGGCTTTCGTCGTCGCTTGACGAACTCTGAACGATGTCCAGTAACTCTTGCACGCGTTGCTGCATTATTCTATCAACAAAATAAATCTTAATTAAAAATATGTACAAAAAAAAGCCTGAGTATAAAAAAAACAAGTGTGATTTAGAGCACACGACTGAAGTAAAACTTCACTAACTTATATCTCCCTCAATACTATTTAAATGAGAACAAAGGAATAGCAGCGCGGCGCGCGTCTGCTCCGCCGGAGCTCTGTCGTTTCCTCACCTCATTCCCCGCGTCCCGCACTACCCCCTCCGTTCGCCAAACTTTTCGTAACGCATTCACCAGCTTACACGCCAAGTCAAGCGTGCGTAAAGAAGTTTTACTCCAAAAATCTAAATATTATTGTATCGTTATAGGACCTACATGTGTATGCAAAATTTCAGCCTTTTGCGGTTAATGGAAAGTGGCTCAAAAATGATTTACAAGATTTGTAGCCACCGTACCAACTTCTCCGCCAAATAGTGATGCTTGCATTGCTGTGTTTCGGTCTGAAGGGTACGGGTGCCGGTGAAATTAAAATCACATGGGACTTTCCATCTTCATGTCTCAGTTTGGTGAACCGACTTGCGGTACCATTTAGGCAACAGCTTAGGTGGTCTTGCAGTTGTTATGGGCAAAGGTAACCGCTTAACATCAGGTGGGCCTTTAGCTCATTTCGAAATCCTATATTATATTAAAAAAACAGTTTTCTCTGCGTATGTACACGAAATGTCCGTGTGGTGCCGGACTTAAAGAATAGCACCACCCTTATCTCTTCTCATGGGTGTCGTAAAAGGCGACTAAGGGATTCACCAGAGGATGGGCAGCAGCGTTCTCTGAGTATTTAACCAACCAACTGCGATCGCCAACCTGCCTGCCAAGCGTGGCGATTATGGCATATCCCCCCCTTAATTGGGGGAGGCCTATGTCCAGTAGTGGACGTCTTTCGGCTGTAATGATGTACACGAAAACTGTAAAGGCTTATTCTGCGTAACAGCGACTGTGTAACTAATTGTGGCAGAAGAAATAATCTTCCGTTGAAATGATTCAAAATTACAATGTCACAGTAAAGATTAGTACTAGTTAATTTTCTAAGCATATCTACAATGAGGCAAAGAACAAATTCTGCAAAATTCCTAACTAATCCAATCACCACCAATCCTAAAATTGTAGGAATATTTGAATGGCGGATGGTACAACAAAAACTATCCCATTGTTCCTCCATTAGAAGTGTTATCTGAATTAGCTTTACTTCATAAAAAGGTTTGGTTTAACCAAGATTCTGATAATTGCTTAAACTGATAAGCTCCATCACCTCTCTTTTGTTTGAATATTTAGTTGTTACCTGACATAAAGCGGATAAGTTCTAAGGAATGTGTTTGGGTAAAGACGAATCCCTACTCAACCGTAAGACGAAAGCATAAATAGAGCGAAATTCTGTAATTTTAATCAGTTTGTGTCAGTCGGTCGAAGTGATAAGAATTCGTGAGTGCGTTGAAGAAGTGGTGTTGTTACAAAAGTATTTGTAAATATACAATTATTTATATATATAGATTTGCAGAGGTAAATATAATTTCTTTAATTAGATTATATAATGACTATGTAGGCTCAGGATTTAAGTTAAATGAAAAAAAAAAAGTATTTCCGAAATATAACCCTATTAAGCAGTGAGTTCCAACAATAATATGGCCTGGAATTTTAAAGCAAGAGGGTAAATCATACATATTTATAGGCTATACAACGTGTATCAGAAATGCGTGGACATATTTGAAGAGCTTAGTCAGGGGATACTATCGAACACCTTTTACTATGAGACCAACACTGAAATCGCGAAAAAAATATCAGCTGATCCTTACATTTTGTCGAGTGACATCGATAATTTAGTAGGGAACAGCTAATATTTTTTTGGAGATTTCAGGGCTGGTTCCATAGTAAAAGTTGGTCTATGCAATGCCCTGAATGAGCTCTTAAAATATGACCACGCATTTCTGATACACGTTGTATACGTAAAGAAAGCGTCAATCACGCGCCGCCTTTAAAATTTTGGTTTATACCTCAGTGGTTTATGAAAAGATTTTGAAATACATACAAGGATTTTTTTTTACTATTTATTAGTTAAGGTTTTTGATGTCGGTTTTTTTAATAATAATACGCGATGTTATCCGGTTAAACTTGTTTTAATATGAAACAAAACGATTTGAGGATCGAACGGATTTGGAAACGCTATTCATAGTTCTTTAATTTTACATCGAGTACTTTTCTACAACAAATTGCTCTCGGAAGAGTTTCCGCAAATTTCGCTTTGCGTTCCCGAATCCGTTCGGTTCTCAAATCGTTTTGTTTCGTAATAAAACAAGTTTAACCGGATTACATCGTGTATTGTATTATTATTAAAATTTGTTTTCCTGACGTTTCGAATGCTTTGCAGCGTTCGTGGTTGCAGGAAGTGGCCGTTTTGTTTCATTTGCCGGTCAAATATTATTTCGGAAACGGAAACTTTTCGAACGTTTGTGAATAACACCGCTGGTATATTTTTGCCAAAGTTTACATGTTAAAATTATACAATATTATTTTCTATTTTTAAATAATAACTATCGTGAGTTAAATTCATAATGATTAATATAAACGGTTTCACTCACGTTATATCATCGGGTGTGCCCGACCGGTTTCGAGCTCGAACGGAGCCCTTAATCATGAGCTGATTACGCGGCGGCGTCGCGCACCAAAAAAGAGCTAAAGGGCTCCGTTCGAGCTCGAAACCGGTCGGGCACACCCGATGATATAACGTGAGTGAAACCGTTTATATTAATCAATATTATTTTCTGTCATACTAGGTACATTTTGTAGTTAACGCTCACTAACTGCACGGCATGGCCAAAGATTTTTAGCTGAAATTATTTTGATTCTTATTAGGGTTCCGTACCCGAAGGGTGCCGAACGGGACCCTATTACTCTCGCTACGCTGTCCGTCCGTCCGTCCGTCTGTCTGTCACAGGGCTGTATCTTTTGAACGGTAATAGGTAACCGGTTGAAATTTTCTCAGAATATGTGTTGCTATGAGGTGTATCACGACAAATACTAAAAACAACAAAAAAGTTTAAAACCAAAGGGGGTGGGTCCCCATACAAGAAACCTCAAAAAACGTGCATTTTTTTCAACGTTTTTGTTCCTGCTCTATCTTCAAAACGGTCATATATACCAGCGTCGAACTTAGTCAGACGATAGTGCATATTATGTAGTTTAGCAACAAATACTAAAAATAAGACAAACACAGATATATGTGGTGGTACCTGCGTAAGAAAGACATGCAAAAATTCATATTTCGCGTACTGTACGTTGATGTCTTTTGATAAACTCTCGTAAATTAAATAAGTTTTATGGGGATCAGGTCGTTGAGAGGTACGGAACCCTTACTGCGCGAGTCCGACTCGTACTTGGCCGGTTTTTTTTAAATAAACTCAGCGCTAACATTTCATTGATATCGTCACAAGAAGACTTGATCATATGGCGGTGTCTCCTTGTGAAAATATCAATGAAATGTGAGCGCTAAGGTTATAAAATAAGATTCAAAATCATTTCAGCTCACAAAAATCCTTTGCCGTGCCGTGCCGTTGGTGAGCGCCAGTCATACACGTTCAGTCGGAAGCGATGATTGATTAATATGATGTTTTTAAAACCACATTAATTTCATTGTTTCAGATATCTGCCAAAACCAAAGGCAGCAGTATGCGCTTCAGCAATGTTTTACATTCAGGGAGCTCGCTCATGAAATGATAACGACCGAGTCATTAAGTGCAAGTGATTGTGAGACCTTGTTCCTTGAGCACACAACACGTGAAAAACGCTCTATTCCCACAAGAAACACAACAGTGGTCGAAACTATTCAAATAACTTTTGCTTGACCTACGCCAGAAACTAAAGCAAATATCCTACCTTTATTCAGAAGAAAGTAAAGCACACAACAGGAGTTAATCAACAGTTTTCATTATAATTAGAAATTCATGTACACAACACGTAATCGACCGATCGAATCGATAATCCTCGACACATACAAGACAATTGAACAATCGGAGCGGCAAACATAACTGGCCCCGTCGCTAGGATTCGTCACGAAAGACTCGCTGATAACACATTCTTGCAACAAGAACTCATTCAAATAACGTCGTGCATCATCTTCACATCATCATTTCAGCCGAAAGACGTTCACAGCTGGAAATAGGCTGGGCTATGGTCGGAGTGTCCTTGCGTGATCGAAACGTCGTGCATATTCATCTGTAACTGCAAGTACTGCAACCACATATCAATGGAATCTTCATGCAAAAATTGGTCGGTAACTGCAACTGCAGCTTGCACATCGGGAAAACGATCCAGATCCCTGCAGTTCGAGGCTCCACATCGAGACGACTCACATCAACCAATCACTGGGTAACGTAGCAACCACAAGACAAGACAAATAATCCTTGGTGATGCGTCAATATACAATTCGGGCAATCCTTGACCTGCTCCCCGATTCAGAACCACACGATAACCAGTTGTCGACCGATTCGGTTTGTTATCCCGTTTCGTCTGATGATTTACGCAACGAGAGAAAAAGAGATAACAAACCGAATCGATCGACAACTGGTTATCGTGTGGTTCTGAATCGGGGAGCAGATTGTCATAGATAGCGCTTCGGACGAATAAAAAATTGCGGAATCTCGCTAAGAAAAGATTGAAGCACATCGTTTTTTCTTAAACCCACTATAATTTCGACAGAATTTTAACACACCAGATAGATGTTTACTTTGAAATTGATTTTATGGTCACTTGCCGACGCGGGCGCGGCGACGCGTTTTTAGGTATCAGCTGTTCGCTTGCTCGATGCGCCGACGTAGTAAGTATCTATCTACACGGGTTACTGACCGCTTATTTTATCAAATTCGACCTAGACTTTTTTAAATTTAGGCCTTAACCTGAAGTTATTTGTAATAGTAATTCCAATTTTTCCTTCATACTTGATTGTGTCCATATTTTACTGATTTCAAGTCGGATAAATTAAAAAAAAAAAGTATTTAACAATTAATGTAAATGTGTTCTATTACTCATACTGAACCACCAAAAAAAATTTGCACACTAGTATTTTTTTTCCTGTATATTGTTATTTTATTAGTGACACTACGACAATGACTACCGTCACACGAGATTTGTTGCGTAATCGCGGCTTTTTAAACGCCGACTTCAAAAAAAGGAAGAGGTTATGTATTCGGCGGGTGTAGGTACTTTTTGTTTAGCGAGATTCGTCCACCATTTTTTAGTCGTCCAAGGATAGCGCACGTTTCTTTTTAACTCTTCTTGCGATCTTATGAGGTCTATATTATAAGAAAAGTTAGCAGAGCTGCCGTATACTATAATCACTTGTTATTATTATTATATACAGGATGGTCCAAATAGTGACGTCCGTGTTCAAAAATACCCAATGTATGTTCCACGTGTGTATTTTTTGTAATTTTCGAGTTTATGTTTTTTTTAAACTTTTTTTAGACTTTCCGCCGAAACGGTTTTTATAGTACTTTCAGGTATAAAATATAATCATCTTCTAATACAAGTTAAAAAAATCAGGTTTTGGGCGGCGAAGATTACTTATCATAGGTGGTCACCTAATGGTAACGCTTGAAGAGTTTTTCCAAATGAGTTGTGTTCTTACGTATCGACACGTACGTATTTGTTACTTACTGTACATATATGAATTGATATTTATATTGATATATATCAACTGATATTTACGGTTACGCTCGAAAAAAACTACAATTTTAATTAGTTTTACCGAAGTAAAAATATCACTAGAACTATTAGGAATTCACTGAGTATGTGTTAATATACAACGTGTCCCAGAAATCAACGTCAAGCCGAAAACGGGCAATAGGCCAAGTCGTGACAGTCATTAGAAAAATATAAAAAAAAATCTTGGTCATGTACTTTTCAAATTTTATGGATTCAAAAAAAAATCTCAAAAAGTGACACCCTGTGATGATTTTTCAAGTCCTGTGGCTACAAATATTAACTTTCCGTCAGTTTTTTTTCTGTGACGTATCCATGAATAACCCTTCTGTAAATTACAGTTAAAAGTTAAAACATAACTACCTCATTTTTAAATAAAATGTTAGATTTTTGCCCAACATTGAATTCAAAATTATTACATCACCCAACTTTAACCGCGTGTAGTGTAAAAAAAAAGTACTACACTATTTTGGCAAGTAACTTTAAAAGATGGCGCGTTTAGTCTGGATTCCAAAATGGTATGCCACTTACTAATTGCTACTTCTTAATTGAGGAAAAAAAAAATATGTTACTTTTAGGTAAGTTTGAAATAAAATTCAGTTGTTGGATTTCTTTAGTTATAATTTTTATTAAATCAGATTTACCGAGTTTATATTAAATGTTCGAACTGTTTGCCTTCAGCTGCACATTTGGATATCTCTTACGATACATTCTTGCTGCAGCATTGGCGTTGCATAAGCATTCTCCATAAATAAGATGCATGTTGGCGTATTCCTGTGCGGTGTATCGAGATGGCATGATAACAAACTACACAAAATACGGGATTACGATTAAAACAAGTCCGGGGTCGTCAGAAACAGTGCAGATAAATCAAAATCACAATGCGAATGAAGTCCAATAAACAAAGCCACAGTTGTAAGTATGAAGTCACTACAAATACAAAAGGATGCTTAGAAAACGAAAGAGCGTAACGTGCTGCAGTATTGCACAATTTACCTAACGCATCCCTGTTTCGCCAGAGTGGCGTCTCTATCTGTTTCACTCACACAGACGAAATTATGTGCCAATCCGTCTCGCTCTTAGATAAAAGTAGCGTCACTATCTATCTCGTAAGAGATACCCAAATGCTGAGCGTTATCCCGATCATCTAGTATTTATTAATGTGCAGCTGAAGGCAAACAGTTCGAACATTTAATATAAACTCGGTAAATCTGACTTAATAAAAATTATAACTAAAGAAATCCAACAACTGAATTTTATTTCAAACGCACCTAAAACTAACAAATATTTTTTTTTCCTCAATTAAGAAGTAGCAATTAGTAAGTGGCATACCATTTTGGAATCCAGACTAAACGCGCCATCTTTTAAAGTTACTTGCCAAAATAGTGTAGTACTTTTTTTTTACACTACACGCGGTTAAAGTTGGGTGATGTAATAATTTTGAATTCAATGTTGGGCAAAAATCTAACATTTTATTTAAAAATGAGGTAGTTATGTTTTAACTTTTAACTGTAATTTACAGAAGGGTTATTCATGAAGGCAAACAGTTCGAACATTTAATATAAACTCGGTAAATCTGACTTAATAAAAATTATAACTAAAGAAATCCAACAACTGAATTTTATTTCAAACGCACCTAAAACTAACAAATATTTTTTTTTCCTCAATTAAGAAGTAGCAATTAGTAAGTGGCATACCATTTTGGAATCCAGACTAAACGCGCCATCTTTTAAAGTTACTTGCCAAAATAGTGTAGTACTTTTTTTTTACACTACACGCGGTTAAAGTTGGGTGATGTAATAATTTTGAATTCAATGTTGGGCAAAAATCTAACATTTTATTTAAAAATGAGGTAGTTATGTTTTAACTTTTAACTGTAATTTACAGAAGGGTTATTCATGGTTACGTCACAGAAAAAAAACTGACGGAAAGTTAATATTTGTAGCCACAGGACTTGAAAAATCATCACAGGGTGTCACTTTTCGAGTTTTTTTTTTGAATCCATAAAATTTGAAAAGTACATGACCAAAATTTTTTTTTTATATTTTTCTAATGACTGTCACGACTTGGCCTACTGCCCGTTTTCGGCTTGACGTTGATTTCTGGGACACGTTGTATATATGTTCACAGACACGTTTATAATTCATCTTCATACTCATTCATTTTCAATTCCAATTTCATTTCATTTCAATTCCATTTCATTTCAATTTCATTTCATTTCAATTTCATTTAATTGCTATTTTTCGATCCTATAGAAAATATAACTTTTTACGAAAGTAGCCAAAATTTCCCTTTAGTCGCCTCTTACGACACCCACTAGGAGAAATGGGGAGGTACAATTACATCCGGGTACTACACGGGGGAAATCAATGAATTATTGCTTGTCTTTACCGGTCTCAGGCAATTCGCGTGACTAATATTTTTTTCCGGATTTTCGAATTAAGTAATTTTCGTTGAACTATGGGGACCTTGTGTCGACTAGAACAAATTTCCGTGCGTTCAAGAGTTTTTGCCATACCTATTATTGGAATCAAGTGTAACAGCTCACAAATAGGACCCATAAATCACTAGTTTTTAATCCGTGGTGCTAGGCAGCTGGGCTTATCCCAGTAGGAACCAATTCTCTTTCTTGCGCTTATTGCATTTTACTCTGTCTTCAGCTTGATACGGAAGTGGAAACAAATGTTCTTCCTACTCCTCCTAATTTATTTTCGGATTAATTTCGTTGCGGGTTTCAAGACAGTCCAATCATTTCCCCGGGAGCCGAGCTTCATTGTGTCGGCGTTATTTTGGTTAGTCGCCATTGTGGATCCTGGCTTACAGGAGTTGCAGTGGTTGTGAATGAGTGGTGGGCTTGTCCCAAAAAAATATTTTTTCCTTGATTCTTACTCGAATGATTTCGTAGGAACCATCCTATTTAGGATCCAAGCTATTCGGGGTAGGAATTCTTAACATGACTTTATCACCAGCAGAAAATATTGTGATTATTTTACCTGAGCATCATATCTATCTTTAGCTTATCTCTCATACATTCCAAGTTGCGACGAGCTATATCAAGCGAGGCTTTAAGGCGGTTCGTTTACGTCGCGCAAATAATCATGTGTAGTACAGCCGTTGTTTTCTTAGAACGAAAAACGAGGTTTATAGCCGAAGAGTAGTTCGTGAAATGCTGTAGATTGATTAACTGATGTATTATGACCAGTGATCGGAATAGGCTGACGATATTTGCCTAAACTTCGGAGAACAGAGACAGAAAGTGGAGACTTCCTAACGACTATTTTTTTTCCCGGGATTCGGGAAAAATCTTCAGTAAGTTGAAAATAAGCTTCATTTAAGATGTGTAAAGGCTATTTTTAACTAAACTTGCAATTACCAAATTTTCGGGATTTTCACGTAAAATCATAAGTTAGATTAGTTTTAGTGCAAAATTCCTAAGGCTTGTTTTGCTTTTTGTGTTAGGTAGGTTTGAACTAATCGAGATAAGTCGTGTTGGAACGATAAATATGTATGTACTTATTTCTTTTATTTCAGGTATAGTAAATCCGATAGAAAAATTAATTGAAATTGACGAGTACAATCAGCCCTTAAAAGATTGCTAATGAATTGAAAATACGTGGGACACTCAGAAAGTTTTGCGAAACTAAAAAAAATTGTTCTATACGTACATATATTTTTATCAAATCTTTTCAAAGTACTTTCCACCAGCCTCTATACAAAGATTCATGCGCCTAAACCAGTTTTCAAAACACTTTTTCCAGTCCGCCGCAGACACCTCGTTTACAGCCTGCTCGAACGCAGCCAGCGCATCTTCCGGCGACGAAAATTGTATCCCTTTGAGCTGATTTTTTATTTTTGGGAATAAAAAGAAGTCACACGGTGCTAGATCAGGGCTGTAAGGAGGGTGACCCAGGAGTTTGACTGGCGTGCTGTCCAGGAAGTCCCTCGTTTTGAGTGCGGTGTGCGCAGGTGCATTGTCGTGGTGGAGCAGTAGCCCGCGGAGCCCTGTGTTTGGTCGCTTGTTGCTTATAACAGAGAAAACTTCTGGCAAACATTTGGTAGTATACCATTCGGCATTAATGCTTCTTTGATCCCGTAAGGGAATTGATACCAAGTGGCCAGTCAAATTAAAAAAGCTAGCGATCAAAATCTTACCCCCGCTTCTAGATCGCTTCACTTTGGTAGGCGTTGGCTCATTTTGAAACACCCAAACAGTCGACTGGCGCTTGGTTTCTGGGTCGTATTGATAAATCCAGGACTCATCACCTGTAACGATGTCGTAAACACGCCGAGACGAGCCTGCTTCAAATTTGTTAAGCATATTACGGCACCATTCCACCCGGGCCTGCTTCTGAGCATCGGTGAGGTTGTGCGGCACCCAGCGTGATACTATCCTCCTCACGCGAAGATGGCTGTGTAGAATCTCGTGAACGCTTCCCGATCCAATCTTCAATATGTGTTGAATCTCCTGATATGTAATTCGCCTATTGTCTTGGATTAAATTTTTCACTGCTAGCACGTTTTCTTCGGTAACAGCCGTCAAAGGGCGACCGCTTCTTTCGTCATCCCCCAAAGTTGGTCGACCGCGCTTGAATTCGTTATACCAACGATACACGGTTGCCTTGGAAGGGCCTTCATCCATGAATGCCATTTGAAGTCTATCGTACGATTCATCCGGTTTCAGGCGACACTTGAAATCGTATAAAATCATAGCTCTAAAATGTTCCCGGCGCAGATCCATATTTCAGTGAGACACAATACTTTGAATTAACTCGCAAAAAATGTGGAGGGAAATTTTGAAATTGGAACTTACTTATTTTTACTTATAAATAATCATATTTTCGAAAAACATTATAACTGGCCAGTCTCCCATATATAAAAACTTTTTTTCGCAATACTTTCTGAGGGGCCTGGTAATCCTGTAGACACATCTTTCAATAGTACAGAAAATAATGTAAAAATTAAATGAAATTTATTTTATAATTACCCCAAGCAAGAGTGTCTGTAGAATTTTACAATAAATATCGTTTTGTGTCAATATGATAGTAATATTTTTTTAAATCTTTTTATTATTATACGAATAATCAATCACGACTTCACCCGCGTGAATGTCGTTTATCGCGCATCCCTCGGGAACTGTTAATCTTCCCGGGATAAAAAGCCTATATGTTAACCCGGGTTAGGTTCTATCTGTATACCAAATTTAATTAAAATCGGTCCTGTTGTTCTTGAGTTATAAATGGTGTAACTAACACGACTTTGTTTTTACAAATAATTTAGATGGTGTGTATTGATTTGAATCAGGGTTGTTGCGAATATCAGCATCAGCATCAGCATCCGCTGATCATCAGCAATGTTTTCAACATCAGCATCAGCATCAGCATCCGCATTAAATGTTGCTGATATTTATGCTGATGTTCATGTTGTAACGTGACCGAAGGGGGAGGGGCTTATGGCACATGTTTTCGTTTCGCTTGTGAGTTTTGACCGCTAGTATAGTTATTAATCTGAGGCTAGTGTAATAAGTTTATGGTTTTGAACAATCATAGCACAGATTATTAAACTTCGGTGATTTTTAGCAAAACCAAAACAAACTTGTCTATTACGACAAAAGTAAACAACAGACAGTACAGTTGAAAGGTGTTCTAACAAAAAGGGCAATATGGAGCTATCAAATCGTCAGCTAATAAAAAGCCAAGGATGAAAATAATTTATGCTGGATTGCCTTTGCTGGATAAAAATAATCAAGCTCTTCATTAACGAATGCAAATCATAAAAGAAGAATTAAGCATAATAAGGGGAACTCAACATTTTTTAAAACAAAGAAATATTGGCATTTGCGTTAGCGCTGCTCTTTTGTGCGCTCAAAGTAGGTCCATCATTCATCATCATCATGTCAGCCGAAAGTCGTCCACTGCTGAACATAGGCTTCTCCAAGCAGTTTGGGGAAATATGCCATAATCGCCACGCTTGGCAGGCGGGTTGGTGATCGCAGTTGGTTTGTTAAATACTCAGAGAACGCTACTGCCCATCCTCTGGTGAATCCCTTAGTCGCCTTTTACGTCACCCATGAGAAGATATAAGGTGGTGCAATTCTTTACGTCTGGCACCACACAGAATAAAGTAGCTCCAGTTTAAATAATTTCACTTACAAAATGTTTCTTTCTTTATATGCAAAAACTTTGTAAATTTATTAGAGATGCGCCGAATAGTGGTTTCACCGAATAACCGAATACCGAATATTATTCGGTTTAACCTTTACCGAACCGGATATTCGGCCGAATTATTCGGTTTACCATTACATTGTTTTGCCGCGTAAACAGGCTGCTGCTGGCTAGATGATGAGCGAGCCGTACCTCACCGCCCGCTACCCGCTCACACACCGCGCTGTCACTTTGCTTCAAAACATGCACGATTAGGTTACAAATAAAAAAACAAAGGTGCTTATCATTACAAAAATTTTAAAATGTTGATAATATTAACTTCATTGTGTTTGCAATATAAGTGGACGTAAAAGATCACGTGGTTGGGACTTTTTTGACGAAATGGGAGATTAAGAAGTTTGTCTTTTAGTTCTACACCATGTCATGTAGGCAAGTAAATAGAAATGCTTGAACCGAATATATTCGGCAACAAAACCGAATAATTCTGCCGAATACAAATAGTGGAAAAGATGCCGAATACGCCGAATACCGAATACCAAACGAATATTCGGCACATCTCTAATATTTATATCTCGTTTGTTTAAGCATAGTGAAAGAAAGCTCAAATGCTTTTATATAAAAGAAAAGCATTAAAACTCCTTTTAAAATGCGCCTAAAATAGAGTAACGTTTTCGGTAATCCTAAAAAAAATTGCGCTCGCTTCGCTCGCGCTATTTGCAGGTTTCTTTAAGGGTTTATCTCATGTACATTTTCAATGTTCATGATATGTTTTTCATAATTTACCAGATTTTAGTTAATAATTCGTAAAGAAAAATGTAGGGTCGCGATATTTTTTTCCTAGGGCTCTATGAAAACATAATAAAGTTTCGTTCGTTATATTATTTTGCCCTTAATTTGAAAATTTGATTAATCACCGTAAAAGTTTAAAAAAGGCACTATTTTTAGCCTTTAACCAATATCGGATTTTTATAAAAAAATATAATAAATAAATTCAAATACATTTTTATATAAATTCATAAGGATCACTACACATTTCCAATTCGAAATAATCAGCATCAGCATCAGCATCCGCTGATGTCAATGTCAAAAATCAGCATCAGCAAAAGCATCCGCTGATGTGATAAAATTCTGGATCAGCAACAACCCTGATTTGAATCTTAAAATTTCACTATACTGAATTTTCTTTTCGAATAACCATGTTTTATTATCATTTAGATCACATTTATTTGTGACACAATTATTTATACCTTTTGTTTTAGCTACAAATTGATTTTGCACATCCATATTCATTATTAGGGGATAGTCAGCGTATCAAAATAATATTCAAAGTTTTTTTTAATATTAACATAAAAATTGTAGATAAATATTTGATAAATTAAACTGTCAGTGTGTATGTATTTAAAGAAGTTTAAGATTATTTTGATATTTTAATTTCATGAAATCGTAATGAAATTGATACATTAACGTTTTCGATAGTTCTAATACACAAAATCCGAGGTAAATTGGTTTGTTGTACAAAACTTTAGTTTTATTTAATTGTACTGCTACTAAATCTTCAGAAAATATTGAAAGACTTTGAAATTCAGGTCTCTTTATCTAAGATTGAAATCCTTGGGTTTTCCCACGATTCAACCAGTGGGTGACTAATTTAAATTTTACCCGTTTTTTTACATTTTCCATTGTTTTACCAAAGACTGAATTGTTCATAAGCTTAAAAAAATCTTTTTCAAAATCTGCGGTTGCTAACGAACGAATGTGTGTGTTTAAATGTAACTTAACCAAGCTGATCGTTCAAATTTAAGAATTCTATGAATTTTAAGCAATCCTAGACTTTTTTTTAAACATCTTTTAAGATTCCAATAATGAATAACATAGTTATTTTTGTCATTTAAATTCGGAACGGTTTTCGGTCCTTGCTATCCCCTAAACATGTTTTCAGGACAAAAGGTAAATCTGAGTGGAAATTTGAGTATTCTAAATCTACTTCTGAAATAAAACCGTATTCAGCATCGTCGGGGATGTTGAAATTAGTATTTACATCTATCCATTCGAATCTGTACGAAGTAGCAGTGATGCCTAGTGGTTGAACGCTTGCCTTCCATGAAGGAGGGTGTGGGTTCGATCCCGGCCCGCACCTCTGACTTTTCGAATTCATGTGCGGATTTATATTCGATTATCACATGCTTTAACGGTGAAGGAAAACATCGTGAGGAAACCTGCACACCTGAGAGTGCTCCATACAGTTCTCAATGGTGTGTGTAGTCCGCCATCCCGCACTAGGCCAGCGTGGTGGACTAAGGCCTTAGCCTTCTCGTACTGAGAAGAGGACCGTGCCCAGCAGTGGGACAGTAATGGGCTCGTTATGTTATTCGAATCTGCCGGTTGGCAGACATTGGGACATAGCCCAACCTTAAAGGTTATTTGCATCTAGGTACATCAGAAAGGAGGATGGTGTACTGGAATCATATTCTGCCATAAATAAATTATTTGCTTTTGCATGTCTGTTACTACATTGAGATATACCACCCCTGATATTGTTCGCAATAAAAGCTATTTTGTTGATATCCATTAGAAGCTCTAAACTTATTTTAGTAAAAAATAACTTAATATCCCAACTTTATCCAGGTGCTGTATAAAAATGAGCAGGGTCCAATCCATATCTTTTAAGATAATAATAATAATATAATAAAGCCTCTTTATTTCTTAATTAAAAGATAACAAATTACTTTTTTTTTTTAAATAAGTGGTTGAATTAATCAAGGACCCCTCTTTGGGTAAAGGCCTCCTCCATTACTGATTTTTCTCCTTCTTTCTGTTCTCCTCTTTCGTTACTTTTTCCATAACAGTAGGGTCCTAGTATCTTGTATTCTCCATATTTTTGGTGTCCTATCTTGCAGTTAAAGTCGCCCATCAGAATAAGGCTTTTGGCGGTAATTGTTTGTGCTTTTCGGAGTGTTTCATAGAATTCTTCTATCTCTTGATTTGATGACTCCAGAGTAGGTGCGTATGCTTAGATAATATCTTTTAAGATAAACGTTCCTAAAATTTTCAAATATATCTGCTTTTAACAAAACATCCGTTTTTAAATAAAGATCAGAATAGTAACCCATGTTTTGACAATTGAAGTGATTCCATACAGTATGAGCATGATTTTAATCATTTTTTGAAATGTGATTATCATTCAAAGAACTATAAAGTTTATCACGAGTAGGAAGAGAAGTTTCTTTTAAAGAATCAAATGAAGTCATGTATTCATATGGATAAACACCCTTTCGTGTTAATAGTTTAATGTCTTCTTCTAGTGGATAATCTAATTTGAGTTCTTGAAATTGTTCGGGTGATAAATTGTTTGCTAATTTGTCAAGACTACTGGACATAAATTTGATTTAATCAAGAAATCTTAAATTTCATAACACGGTTATTAATATGCAAAACTTTTGAAAAAGAAATATATTTCTCTTTATTAGCAGGAATTAATTCTATATCACTCTTCAAAATTGAAAGCGTGAACTATAAAATGAGCATCATAATTACTTAGATTGTGAAAAAATACTGGTAAAAATAGGTTCTCGGTATTTATCTGAAACAAAGTGGATGAGCAACTCCTTCATACACACCAGTATACCAATTGTATGAAATTGTGGAATCACCATTTAAATTATTATTACAAATATAACACGTGTTGCTTTGGGCAATATTCATTTTATTTTTGATTTATAAAGGTAATGGGCATTTAACAAAACATTTTGTTTAGAAATACTTTCTAAATCTTTTTTTTAATAAATTTTATTAATGTTAGTGCACAATAATTACCGGTATATGTTCTATATACTGAAAATCTGTCATTATACGAACATTTAAGATAGTACCCAAAACTATACATTTCATGTTTTTGAATATTAGTAGTTGATGTTGATGATGATTTACTCGGATCGGTAGAACAACTCTCTATTGGATTTAAAAATGCTTCAAAGTCAGCATATACAACGAATGGAACTCTTAAATTTCGTTGATAATTATTTAATGAGATTTGGTTAGAGGAAATTAATTCGTTAAACCAATTTCTCTTATTGTCCTTTTGCATTTTTTCATCTTCTTCATCTTCTGTATAGTATTTTACACGGACGTCCGCGTGTTTCCAGTGGTCCGTCGGAGCGATGTTCTTGATCTTGTCGAGTTCATATATCTCAATTTTAATGAGATGAGATGCATAGGCACCGTCATCTTTACTGGAAGTGATGTATGATAATTATTAAATGAGATTTGGTTAGAGGAAATTACTTCTTTAAACCAATTTATCTTATTGTCACTTTGCATTTTTTCATCTCCTTCAACTTCGGTACTTATAGTATTTTACACGGACGTCTGCATGTTTCGAATGGTCCGTCGGTGCGATGTTCTTGATCTTGTCAAGTTCATATATCTTAATTTTAATGAGATGAGATGCTTAGGGACCGTCATCTTTACTGGAAGTGATGTATGATAATTATTAAATGAGATTTGGTTAGAGGAAATTAATTCTTTAAACCAATTTATCTTATTGTCACTTTGCATTTTTTCATCTTCTTCAACTTCGGTATAGTATTTTACACGGACGTCTGCATGTTTCCAGTGGTCTTTCGGTGCGATTTTCTTGATCTTGTCGAGTTCATATATCTCAATTTTAATGAGATGAGATGCATATGCACCGTCATCTTTACCGGAAGTGATGTATGAAACACCACCGGTCGATGATCGGCCAACACTCGATGACTTTTTAACCAGCTTCTTCTTCTTTGGTTTTTCAAAA
The DNA here is from genome assembly GCA_949699075.1 of Asteroscopus sphinx. Taxonomy (NCBI): domain Eukaryota; kingdom Metazoa; phylum Arthropoda; class Insecta; order Lepidoptera; family Noctuidae; genus Asteroscopus; species Asteroscopus sphinx. Next base: position 13,534,116 of record OX453025.1, on the reverse strand, counting down.
AAATCATCTATATTGTTTGACCTTTTTGATATTGCCTGATTAACTTTGAAAGCAAGACTAAGGCCGGTGTTCATTAGCGTTAATTCTCTGATTAAACGACCGATTACTCGAAAAATGTACTGGAATTGTGGGTAAACGGTCAATTAACCAGAGAATTATCGTTGGTGAAATCAAGCATAAGTGTACAATCGTCACCACTGGGTTCGTCGTGGCCCTCTGGATAGTAATAGCTCTTGAAAGTGTTTTCAGAGAACTGAAACAATTACAAATCAATATTTATTAATTGTGCCTTCCGCATCAAGCGAATTCCCGCGACCTTCACCAGGTCATCAGTCCACCTTGTGCGCCTTCTAGTACGCGGTCGCCACTCCAGAACTTTACTGCGCCATCGGCAATTCCTTCTGCGAGCAATGTGCCCCGCCCACTGCCACTTAAGTTAGGCAATTCTTCGGGCTATGTCGGTTACTTTCGTTCTCCTGCAAATCTCATTTCTGATTTGATCACGCAGGGACACTCCGAGCATAGCCCTCTCCATTGCCCGGTCGTTGTGGCGATGCTTGGGGGAGACCTATGTCCAACAGTGGACGTCTTTCGGCTGCAATGATGATGATGATGATTTATAAATTGGTTAAGAGACAAGCGTGGGAACATGGTGAACACATAAATATACACAACATAATCGTTAGTAAATGAGACACGAACTTTAAAAAAAGAAGATACTGCCATTATTCACCACTTAACTATACAAACAACTGGAGATGGTTTCTCTTTTTCACTTCACTAGACGAAAAACTGGAGATCTTGTATGATGTAGAGCACATGAGACAGTATGATTTTGGTGAGTTTTTTATCCGAATAGGTTTCAACATGAATTTAAAAACGTGGGCGATTGTGTCTAAGAAACCTTTGAAAACAATAATACAATAATATGATATGGTACTGGAGCAGACATCAGGAACAAAAAATTTTGCACAACTTGCTGGCCGCGGAGCACGCGCGGCGCGAGCGTGGCTAAGCGAGTGAGAGTGCAGGACCTCTAAAACGTGCTACAAACATTTTTTTCGAGGTGTCTTCTCTAGTACGTAGTACATATTACCTCAGTGTATGGTACCCAAATTCTCACAATAGTAACTACTCATAAACATACTTTATAATGGTCTAAAAAAGAAAAAAATATTTGTAAACTTACCTCACATTAATCAGTAAACTTAGCTTCGCAATAGACTGCAACTGACATTACTTAAATAATAGTTTGATTTTTATACATTTAACACACTTATTTAAAGAAATATGGCTGGCACTTCAATTCTTGTGACGTTTAAAGCTTCAGTATATACTTTCATCAGTTGGAGTGAAAATATATACAACATGTTATTTAAATAAATGAAACGCCCGTTCACAAATTACCCTCACTTTTGCTCAAGATTCCGTAACTTCGTTAGTATTAGGAAGATTATTAATTCTTACTTAGAAAGTATAAATACGTTTCTCCATTCTACCTAGAAAATAACTTGAAAGGCCTACCAGCTGCCGAATTGCGTAACTCACTCGCGATCGCAATTATCTGGATATCAATGTTCATTGCTCCGTGTGTTTTAACAATTCAACACGGATCGTCAAAACATCATGATCGGCAATTACGTACCACGCAATGAATGTTGCTTTAATTTCAAAATGAAAGCTAATGTCAAAGTGAATGCATTACACAATTGCCCCACTGGTTTCCATCATTTACATGACACATATTTACGCTGTATCGATGTTGGAAAGAGGGTCTTGCGAGATGTGGGTTTTCGATGGACCGGCTATAATGGTTATGAATATCGAATACTCCAGTACATCCACCAAAACGATTATGATCCACAGTATTTTCTTAAAAGGTAACTCGAAAACTACAAAAAATTGAGGAACACACACGGGGTAATTTGAATACCCCTATAAGAAATCATTTTGTTTTTCTTTAGGCGTCCGTATTTGTACAGTACTGCAGAATAAATATTGTGCATCGGCAAACATCGGAAACACTCGTATTGTACCTCAGATGAATAAAAATGGCGGACGCAATCTCGCTGATAAAAGATTGAAGCACTTCGTTTTTTCCTAAGCCAACTATAATTTCGACATAATTTTAACACACCAGATATATATTTTTATTTTATTTATGACACTACGACAATGACTACCGTCACACGAGATTTGTTGCGTAATCGCGGCTTTTTGTCTATGGGTGTGCATTTGTGCGTGCCAGCCCGTACCTTTTAAGCGAGCCGTCTTACTATGGATGCCTCACTTTTTGTTTAGCGAGATTCCGTCCTACTTTTTTATTCGTCCAAGTATTGTACATTACAACAACGATTGTATCTGTTGTTTTTAGGACCAAATTATTTTTGTCAATCGTTTTTGTAATCCACCTACCATGTATACTATTTATACCATCCTGTATAAACAATTTATGTATGATAAAATAAATAAAAAATGTAAATGTTATTAAACATTTTCAAATTTTAGATTAATATTTAATTATGAATGTGTTATAATCATAAAACAAGATGAAATGTATCGAATTGAGCAAAATAATATAATGTTATGGTTATCGAATGATTATGTTTATGAAATAAGAAATTATATTACATGAAAAATCTGTTATTATTATACCTTTTGTATTATTAAGTTTGTTATGATTAAACTAATATTTCCTTTTCTATGAGATGTTTGGTTCAAATTACGCAATAAGATCAAATGAGTCATATTTTAAGATATGACTCATTCATTTTGGTTCTCAAAACCAAATAACTGCAAATGTATTTGATAGTCTTCGTGCATTTTGATTGTATTTACCCGACTGCGCCAGAAGGAGGGTTATGTTTTTCGAGTGTATGTATGTGTGTATGTATGTATATTTCTTTGGCACGCTCTGTAGCCTAAACGGCTTGATGGAATTTAGCTTGAGAGGTGTCGTTAGATTCGTCTTAATTGTGAGAGTGACACTGGGTATATCAAAATTATAAAAATTAAAATGGCCGCTTTTTGGCGCCATATTAACTCTTCAAAAATTTTTTTTTTCCCTCAATACCTATCGAGTGGGGTATCAAAATAAAGGATTTTATAAATGCTTTACAAAAATATATACAACTTATATGTTTAAATGTAATTTGGAATGAAAAATGCTAAAAAACAACAAAATATTCAAATATTAAACATGACAGAACTAAAAATTTTAAAATAAAAAAGTTAATTAACAAAACCAAAAAACCCGACTGCTTGTAAATATAACTGAAAAGATGTAAACAAGACTTGTATAGGTACATGTAAGTATATGTGAAAGTATCAAATCAAGACGCAGGCGGAGGCTACCTATGAACTACTTTTGTAATTCATGACCAAAAACATAGGTAGCCTCCGCCTGCGTGTTGATTTGATACTTTCACATATACTTACATGTACCTATACAAGTCTTGTTTACATCTTTTCAGTTATATTTACAAGCAGTCGGATTTTTTGGTTTTGTTAATTAACTTTTTTATTTAATACTTTTTTATAAATAAAATCATATTTAGTATCACAATAATCTCCAGTGTTTTAATCTTTTATACACCATTCACTATCGGCAAAAATGTATATCCTATCTATCCAAGATTTGTCCTACTAGAGTTAGGAATCTGACATAACTTGTATGGAGCTTATGTCAAATTTCTATCTCTAGTAGGGCAAATCGTGGATAGATAGGATATTAATTTTGGCCGTATATCTGTACCGAAATTAGCAGTAGTATTAAAGTTCCTAGTAAAAGAGCTCGTCCGGGGAAGTACTACCACCGTACCTATTTCTGCCGCCAAACAGTGATGCTTGCATTGCTGTGTTTCGGTACTAAGGGTACTGACGCCGGTGAAATTATAGATAGATAGATAGATAGAATATACTTTATGACGACCTCTGTGGTCTAGTGGTTCGAGTGTCGGACTGCTGATAACGAGGTCGTGGGTTCGATTCCCACAGGACACAAATAATTGTGTGATGAACATAAGTGTTTGTGTTGGTCTGGGTGTTGCTTATGTATTATAAGTAAGGACCGACCGAAGGTTCGGTTTCGGTTTCAGCTAGTTGCGGCCAAAAAATCTAGTTTCGGCCACAGTTTCGGTTTCGGCCAATAATTGGCCGAATCTTCGGCCCCGCCGGAACTCGGTATTCGTGAATTGTCGCGCATCATTCGGCTAACTTCGAGTGAACGTGATTGCCAGTTGAGTTCGCTAGCCATAGGTTGTAAGTTGTAATAGAATATAATTCTTTAGATATTTTCCTTGGTTCTGTTGAGTTCCCTAGAACTTATACAATATGAATTTATGTAGAAATTAATGTAACACTTAAAAGATGTGTGAAGATACCTGTGATGTTTGATTCAAACACTACTATATTTGTTTGTAATTGTTGTTGGATTACATTTTGTACCAGTATTCGAACCGCCCCGTAAATCCGATACACAACTACCTCCAGTGATTTAACTATTACCGTGAATGACCTTCAGTACTATTAGTCATGTCGCATTTTTTCCCTTTAGTACGCGAGGTGCTTAGTCAATTCTGACGCGTAGTACAGTAGTACGGGAAAATTTTCTAGTTAAACTTCATTATTTACTACTACTAAGACCCCTATCACGACAAATACTAAAAAGACAAAATTCTAAAACCAAAGGCGGTCCCCCATACAAGAAACCTCGAGAAAAATGCATTTTTTTCAACGTTTTTGTTCCTGCTCTATCTTCAAAACGGTAATACATACCAGCGTCAAACTTGGTCTGATTATAGTGCATACTATGTAGTTTAGCAACAAATACTAAAAACAGGGCAAAAATTGACATATGTGGTGGTACCTACGTAAGAAAGAGATGCAAAAATTCACTTTTCGCGTAAGCTCGTTGATGTCTTTTGATAAACTCTCGTAAATTAAATCAGTTTCTATGGGGTATCAGGTCGATGGGTGGTACGGAACCTACTGCGTGAGTCCGACTCACACTTGACCGATTTTTTAACATACTTAATTGTTGCATTTTATTTTATTACACGTGTTAACTGTCTATACAACGTGTATCAGAAATGCGTGGTCATATTTTAAAAGCGCATTCAGGCCATACCATAGAACAACTTTTACTATGGGACCAACCCAAAAATATCAGCTGTTCCCTACTAAATCATCGATGTCGCTGGACAAAATGTAAAGATCAGCTGATTTTTTTTCGCCATTTCAGGGTTGGTCCTATAGTAAAAGTTGTTCGATAGCATCCCCTGAATATACTCTTAAAATATGACCACGCATTTCTGATACACGTTGTATATGCGTAAAAATACAATACATTTAACATGCTATAAAAAATCAAATAAGCTTCGGTTTCGGTTTCGGCCGAAACTGGGACCAAGACCGAAGGTTCGGTTTCGGCTGAAAATCCTGTTTCGGTCGGACACTAATTTATAAGTATGTATTTACAAAAAAAAAAGTATTTAAGTATTATATCCATTGTCTAGTACCCATAGTACAAGCTCTGCTTAGTTTGGGACTAGATGGTGCTGTGTAAAAATGTCCCAAAGATATTCATTTATTCATTTCATTGTACACCATGAAAATAGTAGTAAACAGGAACAACGTATAAACATATGAGACTTTCCATCTTTAGGTCTCTGTTTGGCGAACGCGATTTGCAATACCATTTAAGCAACAACCTAGGTGCTTAAGTAAATGGTAACTGCTTATTATCAGGTGGGCCTTTAGCTCGTTTTTCCATCCTATACCATAAAAACGTAGGTACCGTAAAAACTGCTGGCCAGCTCTCGCTAAAAGTTGTGTAATGCTAATATGACATTTAGTTAGTTTTAGCTAATTACCTAAACGTTTGGAGTATAGATAGGCAGTTTAGATAAAGATTCACAGCTAGGGATGGGTTTAGACCCGGGAATTTTCCGAAAGGTGAGTTTTTTCCCAACAGACTGGGAAAAAACTCGGGTTTAAACCCATTGGTGGGGAAAATACTTAATTGACAATATTTGATTTAAGTAATCAAAATAATACATAATTTCCATTGTATATGTAACCATTTAGATGTTTAATTCATATAAAAAATATTTTTATATCGAAAAATCAAATTACGTATATTATTTATGACGTGATTTCGATGTTTAGATTATTTTAAATAATAGTTGCGAGCGGCACGTTTTGTTTGTTGTTATTTCCATGCATTTAGCTGTACACATTGATGCCTAGCACTTGGGCTGAACCTCTTATGCCATGATTATTTAAAGTGCGACTCTCTAAAAATCTTATAGTTATAGTTACTAAACTTATAAAAAAAACATTAAAGGAAATCAAGTTATTATTATTATGATACTTTATTGTACACACAAATACACATTAATATTACAATAGGAAAGCTTATGTACATCGGCGAGCTTAACTCAAAACCGGCCAAGAGCATGTCGGGCCATGCTCAGTATTATAGGGTTCCTTAAGTAGGTGTAATTACAAACGAATCAAATCGAATATTAATCATGGCTATTTTAGTTTTTACAATAATCGGCAGCATTCGCGACACAGAGCGTGTTGTTAGTAGCGCCATCTAGCGATAAATTCAAGAAGCCAAATTTAAGACGTTTGTCATTTCAAAGTTACTTTTTGTGATTTTTTCTAATAGAAAGTAGCTAAAGGAGCATTATTTGCTATGATAATTTTTCTCTAAGGTCAATGACCTTTGAACTAGGACGTTTTAAGTATTTTTCAGTTATCTCTCTATAACTCAAAAAATTATAATCACATTATACTCGAAATAATTTTAAAAGAGAGTTTTCACAAAGGTCTATCAATGTGGAAGATTATAAGTTTCTACATTGCATAGTTTAGAAATGGCAGGGGGGGGGACACATTGCAAGCCACTTTGGCGGGCTATATTTCGCAGATGGTACACCTGATAAAAAAGTGGTGTATGAAACATTACCTTCATTTTAGTAGACCTATTCAATGATATCCGACACGAGGGGGTGCAGCGAAAAAATTTTTTTTTTCTCCTTTTCACATGTATGGACGCCACCCCTAAAATACGGAAAAACGATTCTTTTATTCTTTTAAAATTGAGATCTATATGTAGACTATTTTTTAACAAAATTTCATTTACTTATGTTTATAACTGTAGAAGTTATTAAGCTGTAAAGGATTAGGACAGACGGACAGACGGACAGACGGACAGACGGACGGACATGACGAAACTATAAGGGTTCCTTGTAGGACTTCGGAACCCTAAAAATGAGTTTTCTTACAGCAAACCTTAGAGCGATAGAGAGATGTTGATATATTATTAGAGGATAAAAACAAGTTTTGTCTGCTTTACCTATATTAAAAAATGTATACTAGAAAAAAGTAGCCAACAGTTGAAATTGCCTTGTAATACAAGATGGAGAAGCAATGCCACATCATTAGATAGCATGCAAAAGCCAAAAGCATAATTGTAAGCTCTAGTAGTCCATAAAAAAACTACTTTTTCCAGAAATACCAAATTAATATTGCTTTATGAAGATTAGGATAGGATTACACATAGGGAGGACGCATCTGAAGAAACTGAAAACCGCGGATGGCAAAATTGTCACCTCTAAGTTCAAGATGCTCGAAGAGGTTGAAAACTTTTATCGGCATCTGTATTCCACGAAAACGGCGAGACCAGCGGTTCCTAGGAATGACGACAAAAGAGCCCAGCTCATGCGCCATTACACCGAGGATATCCCGGACGTTGACCAGGGTGAGATTAGGGTGACTCTCGAGCAGCTTAAGAACAACAAAGCTCCGGGCGATGACGGAATTACCACTGAACTCCTAAAAGCAGGCGGGCCTCCGCTCCTGAAGGAGCTACAGAGTCTGTATAGTTCAGTCATCCAACAAGGCTCTTTACACCGGTGGCATGGAGCGGGAGTGCGGTGGTACTGTTCTTCAAAAAAGGGAATAAAATCCTACTGAAGAACTACAGACCCATCTCGAGGGTCATCACGAATCGTCTCGCCGAAAGACTCGACGAATTCCAGCCACCAGAGCAAGCTGGGTTTTAAAAAGGCTACAGCACCGTAAACCACATCCATACTGTTCGGCAGATCGTACAGAAGGCTGAAGAGTATAATCAGCCTCTGTGTATGGCATTTGTACACTACGAGAAGGCCTTTAATTCCATATAAACTTGGGCAGTTCTGGATGCCCTTCAGCGATATCACATTGACGAACGGTATATAGAGATGTTGTTGATGATGCTTATACAATGCTGCTACCATGACTGTTCAGCTGCAGGACCAAAAGACGAAGGCAATCCAACTACGCAGAGGGGTGAGACAAGGGGATGTAATATCGCCGAAATTGTTCACATTCGCATTGGAGGAAGTCTTCAAGACGCTGAACTGGACTGGACAGGGTATCAACGTTAACGGCGAGAACATCTCACGTCTCCGTTTTGCCAATGACATCGTTGTAATGGCTGAATTGCTGGAACAACTGGGAGAAATGCTGCACAGCCTAAACGGAGCCTCTTGGCGTGTCGGTTTCGGCATGAATCTGGACAAGACTACAGTCATGTTCAATATGCATGTCATGCCGAGACCAATATTCGTCGAAGGGTCGGTACTTGATTCGGATTTTGGTCGCAGTGTAGGGCGCCCCCCAGCCAGGTGGACCGACGACCTGATGAAAGTAGTTGGGGGGGGGGATGCAGAAGGCAGAGGACCGAGTGTTGTGGCGCAATTTGGGAGAGGCCCATGTCCAGCAGTGGACTGCGATAGGTTGAGTTGATGATGAAGTATTAAGAATTTAACATAAGTGTGTTAATTTAATCAATTGTGTTACATATACTGCTTAGAAAAAAACGAATTAATTAGATTAGGATCATATTAGAGTACTAAACACACGTTTCGAAGGCAAATGTTAGCATCATATTACTTCACTTGTATATAATAGTATTTTCCCGCCTTTTGGGAAAAAACCCGATATTTTCCATTTTTTCCCGTTTTTTCCCATATTTTTCTTTTCCACCCGTTTTTTTTTCTTTCCCTGCCCATCTCTATTCACAGCTGATTCACACTGCGCGTTCGATAGGCTGCATTTGCCTGCACTTAAAACCTTTTTCTCCCACTTCCCAGTTGCTCGGAAATTGCTTCATTATTTTTAAAACGAATACATCAATCAGCTCTTTTCCGTACGCAACGAAATAACACACCAGCAATTTCCAACTCTACAATTACAGAAATAGCTGGACAGTATTTTTTTAATTATGCTAGCTAGATTTTTTAAGTACACACTTACATAAATTAGGTGTTTTAGGTACACGATATTTATTATTTCAAAGGCGGAATGCACTTTTTTTTCGAAAGTTTGAAAATAGAACGAACAATGAATGATTCGGACGAATTGGCGGGAATGAAAATTAGATACCGTTGAATTAATTTGTGTATTGTTTCCTCGCAAATGAGAGAAAAGTACTATACAAGTCTCGGCTGAAGTACCAATTAAAGGCCTCGTTTAGTTAAAATAGACTCGGGAAGCGCCTCGTCCTTCCAATATTACTCGGCCGTCAATTGCTTTATTTCAGGCCCGGACAGTAATGTACTATTATTTCCGCTTTCTCGCAAGAGTAATAAACAGTAAAGCATAAAACACTTACCTCTGCAATTTAACAGCATCCTTGTACAACCTTGAAGACGGCACATTGTATTGTTTAGCGTTTTCAAACATTATATTCATGTCGCCAGCCACTTCGGACAGTGTCCCATAGTTGCCCCGTCTAATTTTATTCTTAATCTGGTTCAGAGATACTGGATTCTTGATCTCTTTATAGTAGTCGGGATAAGCTCGACGGGATGGAAGCTTCCAGAAAGATTCTGACATAGGACCTGTAAATGAAGCGCAATTTTTTTATCTAGGAATATTTTTTGAGGTCATTTGGCACTATTTTGTAGAACAATTTAGTACCGTTTGGTCCTAAATGATTCTTGATTGTTTCCAAGAGTTTCCATTGCGGTGAATCTTCATTTTCGTTCTTTTCTTCGTCACTGTCGCCGGCACTGTCTTCAGAATGCTGCAGGAGGGAAGATCAAACATTTATAAGGAGCACATAAAACTATAGCATAAAAGAATGAGAAGATAATTTAAAACTTTCACTACTCAAGGAATATTTCCTGCACTAATCTCTAGGTCTACCAGTTTAGGGTGTATGTTATCTGTCAGTCAGTCAGTCAGACAGACAGACAGTCAAAGTACTGTTTTATAGGTTTAGATCAGTGTTTTTCATTCTTTTTGAATACGCGACCCCAATACAACTTGAAAAATTCTAGCGAACCCCTAGTACGGTCGACCGCAGGTCGGTGGTAACACTTTGACATTAGCAGCATCTTTATTTCGTAAGCAGTAAGGGCGGTTTTCGAATTGAAGTGTTACCACTGTCATGCAGTCGACTGTACATTTTTTTGAAAAATAAACAATCTCGTCCTTCACACTGAAATTGTATTTTTTTATTGTAGTGAGTAAGACGTAGAAACACTTACCTTTGTTCTTTTGCCCGGGACCCCCGTAGGGGTCGCGACCCACAGTTTGAAAAACACTGGTTTAGATTAATAAATGAGTCGGCATGATTCCAGCTTATACTCACTCAAATCGGTTTTTGCTTTTTTTTAGTTAATATTCATAACTGCACGATGATCATACCTTCAATATTACCTTAACTTCAGGCTCTGTATCTGATCCAGGAGGCTCCATGATCGCCAGCGCTTTGCTATTAGGTACAGGCCCGACGCGTGACGTCCGCTTACTTCGGATACGTTCGGAAGTCTTCGCCGGACCACTTCGGCCGTGCTGATCGATCTCCTGCTTACGCATTTGAATGACCTGCAGAATAAACTTTAACATCAATGGTCGTCTACGCCGATTATCGAGTGTGTAGGCTGCGACCCGCTGGTCCTGAGGGCGAAAAGTCATCATGCTTAGACAAGCGTCAAGTGTTAGATGAACTTGCCTTAATGGATGCCTTCTGCAAAACCTATAGGTCAAATATGTTTATCTACTAGCCAAAATCTACTTCCAGAAGAAACAGCTTGTACTTACGGGATAACTTCCATGATAGGTTTGTATTTTGAGTCCCCGATATTTATTAAGTACTCGAAGAGAAGGAACCGCGCGGATTGTACGATCTGCGAGGTTAAGCTGAGCTTGGCGCGGTCAGTCCGTGGATGGGTGACCGTTTCGTTACACATCGAGACTCCTGCGTTCCTCGGAGAGCACGTTAAGCTGTTGGGCCCGGTTGTCATACGAATATCTATGGCAGTCGTTACCGGGTAGCCAGAAGCCTGTAAGTCTGACAACTGGTCTAACCTCCGAATGACGGTATTACCCAGTAAATGGGTTGCGGGGGTCTGTTGGCAGTCGCTCCGTGTCAAATACTGATGTTCAGCCGCACCTGGTTAGACTGGAAGCCGACCCCGACATAATTGGGAAAAGGCGAGGAGGATACTAGGTTATACCCGTGACTTAGCTCCGGTGGTTCTTCAGTTCACGCCACAGGAACCGTATTTTTTTTCATTTCTCTTACCACATGCCAGTTTTTATTAAATATAATCATTAGCTTTTAAACACAAAATGTTTTATCAAAATCGGTCCTGTAGTTTTAGCGTGATGGTCGAACAAACAAACAGACATTTACAGTTTTATAATAGTTAGGATTAGTGTAGAGAAAAACCTTGCGAAATTAATTTAATGCCTGCATGCTCCAGTAATTGGTGTATACATACTTACAAAAGAATTGGCAATATTCATGCACATAGAAATACATACATCAATATCATCAGACTACGCAATATGGGGTGGATTAAAAGAGCCTCCATGAGTGACGATATTTAATTAATCGTTCGGTGCACCCTGGGCAGTCAGCCCCGGTACCAATCTGCTGACTGGCTAATCTTTTTCCCACCGCATAAGCTGTTATCATTATGTAGCTCATGTCGACGCGACTGAAGATCATAATACGGCTTGAAAGAAGGTCAAACCTCCATTATCAAATCTGTCAGGGGACAACTCTGTAAAATCAAGAATGATATCAATCAACTCAGCCTATCGCAGTCCACTTTTGGCCACAAGCCTATCCCAAGGTCCTCCGCCTTCCGCGTCCAGTCCCCTCCAGCTACCTTCTTCAGGTTGACGGTCCACCTGGTGAACGCCCTAAAAGTAATATAAAAACACTTAATTAATTTGGCCTACAAACCTTTTTCAAAGTCTTAGCATCCTTATATATCTGACTGCCCGGCTCATTGAAATGGCAAGCATTTCTGACCATCATCAGTAAATCTCTCTCCAACTCTGCCAAGTTGGTGTATTCCCCACCCTGAATTTTTTGAGCTATGGTCTTCAAGTCTATGGGTGAATCAATGACGTTGAAGTATTCTGGGTAGCGGCGTTTCGAAGGTAGAAATTGGAAGGCAGGGTATAGAGGCCGACCTTCACTGTTTGCTGTCATGACCTGAAAAGTAAAAGAGTGTTTATATTGAAAAAGAGCATTATGGGGCAGCTTATAACTATGTTTATCACAAAAATTTGTTATCACGCATTTCTCTGGAAGTATGTATCCTCTTGGGATAAAAAGTAGCTTATATTTAAATCAGGGTTATGGCCTACCTGTGAGTCAAATTTCATCCAAATCCGTTTAGCCCAGCATGATTGAAAGATATCCATGTTTTCGCATTTATAATATTAAATAGTATAAAACAAGACATGGCTTCGATGGTCACATTACTTACACTTTTTTTTCTTAATTGTCTTTTTAGTCAAAAATCTTGGCATGTCATCATCATCATCATTCCAGCCGAAAGACGTCCACTGATGGATATAGGCCTCCCCCAAGCATCGCCACAACGATTGGTCCTGCGTTTTCCACATCAAGCGGATTCCCGCGACCTTCACCAGGTCGTCGGTCCACCTTGTGGGGGGCCTACCCACGCTGCGCCTTCCAGTACGCGGTCGCCACTCCAGAACTTTACGGCCCCATCCATCAGCCATCCGTTCTGCGAGCAATTGCCGTGCCTTGCAAGCATTGTATACGAAGGGCTCTGGAGGCATAATACATTCCCGGAGTCCCGGGGGGATTTTAGTATGTTAAAAATCCCAGAAACCCCGGCTTACCCTAGCCTTATAGCTATCCATTACCATTCAAATACTTTCACAATGCTAATTCACCAACATCCAAACTATAACAGTAGTAAAACTTACAGCATTAAACAACTCTTCAAAAACATTATCCTCTTCATTATTAGTGGAGGTTTCCGACAGGTCTTCAGCTACATCGGATCTCCTGCTAGATGAGCCAGTGCGAGACAGCTTCGGCATTTTAATATCTTCACCTTACAGAAATAACTTGTTTTAATGGTAAACCACAGACCAGTAAACCTCTAGACGCCAATTAGTCGGACACCCCCGGTCACAACGCATATGCAGTGCCACTGAATATCATACGCCACGCCGCCAATCAGGACGTTAGTCCGTCAGCGAGCGCCACCAATCATACGAAATCATACCACCGAACTTTTGAGCCCGCCAATCATAACGCGCCCCCCGCCCCCCGGTCCCCGCCATCGTTTTACGACTGCGTTCTCATGCAAAACTTTGTTTAAGCGGCGTCTTGAGGCTTAATGGTCTGTGTGGTAAACAGACCCTGGTGTAAGTAAAGTGTAGCTATTATCTAAATACATTTTTGCATTGATGTTGTGTTACAAAACTAGTGGTTCGCCCCGAACTGAGACCTCGCCATAAACGTTTTGACAAACTAAATTGCCATTTTTCTCTCAGAAAAAAAAGAGATCTGAAATTTACGTTGTGCGTAAAATATTATCTTTCACAAACTTAAATCTTATTTTTGTTGAACATTGTCCCTTGAATGCACAGCAGAGCTCAAAGACTGGCCAGAAAGTGCTGGTGTTAAAATGTTTTTGCCTTTATTGCTTATAACTTTTTCTTACTGATAATTGATGTTTTAGTATTTGTTGTTTAAGTACAGGATATTAATGAAATCATCCATAAGTAACAACTTTTAAAGTGGAATCGTTTTTCAGATAGACTCTGGGACAAAATAGTTCTAAAAACAGCGACTGGATGCCCACCAAACTGTTTATCTTTTACCTAGAATAATTTTAAAAATAGTTAAATACTCTACTAAAAAAGTTATTTCAATGATACCCCACATTCATTAGTAGAATGAAAAACTCAGCCTAGTTAACTTAGAGACATTGCTTTGCTCGGTCAATTAAATGCTACCCCAGTAGTTAAGCAAATATGTTGAACAAACAAATGGATCATACACCCCCAGTTTCTGGAAGGCTGATCAACGCAAAAATTAACTAATCGACTGTCAAATCTCAGGTCAAGCGATGTGATTGGTTGTTAACATTTTCGCCGGCCAATCACAGAAGCTGACATTAGATTTGACCATAGATCAAATTGATCAGCCTTCCAGAAACTGGGGGTTAGTCTGTTCATAGAATACTAGTTATTTTATAGCACCACCCAAGACCAAGCCTGATATAAGATATATTCCATAAAGAAAGATATAGGATGCTTCCTCACCATGTTCAAGACCCTGTTTGGTCTGCATGTACAGCTTCCACAGATCAATAGCATCCTTGTACTCCACAGTGTCATGCTTGTAGAATGCCTTAGCATTGTTCACCAGGAGCTCAATATCTGCAGACAGCTCGTCAATGTCTTCATATGTATCTGTTTTTAGTTTCTGTTGCACCTGCAAATAATTAACATAAACATAAAAATTAAATTGTCTTCATTCTGAAGTTTTGTCAAGTTGTTTCTAAAGTCCAGAGATATGGCAAAATTACAACTGGATGTGGAAGGCATAGGACCAAGTGTTGTGGTTCAGTGGGAGAGGCCAGGTCCAGGACTGTGATAGGCTGAGTTCATGAAGATGATGACAAAGATTCTATTTTATAAAGATATCTTAATAGAAACAGAAAATACACTTCATCATCCTCCTGCCCTTATCCCAATTTATTTGGGGTTGGGGCAGCATGTTTTTTTCATCCATACATCTCTATCTGCCGCCACTACACAAAAAAATACACTTACTCTCAATAAATCAATGGGTTGTGACACAACCTCATAGTACTGTGGTTCCTGGCGTCTCTTGGGTGCCCTGATAAACGAGTCACACAGCAATGTGCCATCTTCCTTCTTGTATGATCTGATTGTATCATACAGTTGCTGGCAGATTTCACCCTGATAGACAAAACAATGGTTATGGTTTAGAATCTGCTGCCTCAATACGGGTAGGGGAGAGAGGTGGGGTAGTGGGTAAGCCATCCCCCCCTCGCCGGAAAAGCACTTTTTTTAATTATTTCTGAGCAGATCTGGCCATGAAGGGTTTTAAGGTCAGAAAAAAATACCTAACAAGAAGTCTAAGCGTTAGACTTCTAACATAAATCTATCCAAGTCGGGTCTGCCCATGAACGATTTCAAGGTTAACAAAAATAAAAGTGTGGTGACAAAAAAAAAATTGGGGTATCAGAAGACCCTCCAGAATCCCCTAATACCCCATCTTTCCTTTGTCTATGTGGGCATGTATCTAAACCCAACCCCAAATAATTTATACATTTATTTTTGTATAATCTGTTTAGTATGTATGTAACTGCTCATATTGACAAAGCATTTATTATTTGTGAATAAATAACTTTATCTTTATGATGTACTTAATTGTAGTGAGAAGTTTGGCTCTCACATACAAACCAGGGTTGATAAAAATCATGATTTTTTTGTTTACGACAGATTTTTTTCACTTTTTATTTGACTTTGTTGGATTTAAACTTGATTTTTATTATTTACATACCCATTACTGACAATATTCCAAATATTGACTACAAAATCCCAATGGTTTCGAAGAAAAAACAAAATAAGTAAAAAAACATTTTTTTCTCTAAAACTAGTTATCATTTGTTAAATGGTTTTCATAAATGTTAATCTACTGACATAGAATCTACCATATTTATGACAAAAAATACTAAGTCTAAATAAAAAAACTAAACTTGAAGAAGACCTATCTAAGTATCTACTACTCCTAACTTACTTAACTTTTACTTATTCACTTATTATGAATTATTTTACTAAATGTTTTACTAGTATGCAACTTTGTAAGAATTAAAAACTAACATGTAAATCCTAGTATGACAGTATTAATTAAGAGCGTATGTTCGATTTAGCGCAAGTCAAAATCTGCACGATCTATCGAATGGCACACTCACTACGGCACGATACAATGGTTCCTCTGTGTGCGTGAGTGCTGAACCGTTAGCACGAATAATTTTGATACTTTTATTTTTTTAGGATCTATTTTATGATTTTTTTTTTATGAATGAAAATTTAAAAATTAAATATGTTTTTTTGTAAATATTATAACGGATTCGGATTCTACTTATCAATGCAAATATAAAATCCTGCCTCAGTGTTTTCATTTAACAAGTATTTTCAAAGATATAGATAGCGATTTGAAGTTTTTTTTGTATGGAGAGAAAATTAAAACTTTATACATTACCTTAAAGTTTCGTGTATAGATCCATATAGTGCTAGTGCCAAACTACACTAAATACATACTCTGTTGCTTCAAAAATCTTCGATTTGTTTTTAAAAATTATGTTAATTTTAAAAAAAAACGTCAGTTAAAGATAAAATTAACATTGGAGTTTTACGCTAAAACCTTACAATACCTCAAAGAGTCATTTATAGATTCGTATAGTAGAGGTGCCAACCTAAAATAATCCCACAGTGCGCCGCCGCCGCCGACGGTTTTTAGTCGACGCCGCCGCTGATTTGCGTATCGGCGTAAAATCGGCGCGAGTTCTAAATGTTTTAGAACTTAGTTTTAGGAAACCCTACAACAGCCTTACACTCTTCACTAATATATTTCTAACTTTCAAACATAGACACGTTTAAGTACCTAGACCTAGTACATAAGAATAATAAAACCGGCCAAGTGCGAGTCGGACTCGCGCAGTAAGGGTTCCGTACCTCTCAACGACCTGATACCCCATAAAAACGGATTTAATTTATGAGATTTTATCAAAAAAAATCAACGCAGAGTGCGCGAAATATGAAATTTTGCATGTCTTTCTTACGCAGGTACCACCACATATGTCTATGTTTGTCTTATTTTTTGCTAAACTACATAATAATGCACTATAATCTCACCAAGTGTGACGCTGGTATATATTACCGTTTTGAAGATAGAGCAGGAACAAAAAAAAAATGCATATTTTTTGAGGTTTCTTGTATGGGTAAAAAAGTCTAAAATCTTAGACTTTTTTTTGTTTTTAGTATTTGTCGTCCGTCCGTCAACCGGTTATCTATTCCCGTTCAAAAGATACAGCCCTGTGACCGACAGACAGACGGATGGACGGACAGCGTATCGAGAGTAATAGGGTCCCGTTTGGCACCCTTCGGGTACGGAACCCTAAAAAGTAAAGTAGCGACCAACCGACCGTTGCACCATTCATGTTCCATATTTCCGTACCATAAATTACAAAAACTAGTCCGTGCCCAGCAGTGGGACAGTAATGAGCTGCTAATGCTTATGCAAGTCACGGGTATAGGGTTAAATAATAAAAAGTTTTAAAGGGAAAGTTTATTTTATTATTTTTTTCATTTTAGCGCATTTAAAAGAAACCTTGTTTTTATAAAAAAAAATGCTTTTAATTTATTTTTTACTTTTTAGTTATCGCTGGACAGATTTTTTAACTCGCATTCGTATTCTCAGCAAGTCCTTTCATTTGGTACCCATATTATAGGAAACCATAAAAAACTTAGTCCGCCATATTGGATTTAGAGTGACGTCACTTTATTTTTCAAGTTACTCTCAGCAAGCCCTTTCATTTGATACCCATATTGTAGGTGTGCATTAAAAATAACTAGTCCGCCATCTTAGGTGTTCCCCCATGTTGAATTTAGAATGACGTCACACAGCTAACCATGCATTGTCATCCAAACTAAACGTGTATACAATATTTCAGCTCAATCGGTTGAAGATATCTGCTTCAAAATTGAGTTGCAAGATTCGACCTTAACAAATTACATACATACATACATTGAAAGTTAATAAAAAGCTTGTAAAAAGAAGGCAATTTCATAGAGCAAACTTTGAACAGAAATTTAAACTTTTTTCGTTCAACAGATTCGGCTATGACAGACGGACAGACAGACAAGAGAGTGAACCTATAAGAGTTTAGTTTTTTCCTTCTAGGTACTGAACCTTAAAAATACATTATTTATAAATAAAAAGCCAACGATTTTGTTTTTTTTTCTACTAAACCCGAATAACTTACGTTTGTTTTTATTAAAACCCTAACCCCTAATTTTTTAATCCAAAACCCTAAAACATTAAGTTCCAAACTTGAATCGATTGCACACTCTAGAACACTTGTAACATACCGGATTTCACACGGGCGAAGCTGCGGGTGGAAGCTAGTGTAACATAAATATACCTTTTAGCTCTTGCCTTAGCCAAATTTTCAGAATTTTTGCGTTTTCTCTTTTCAAAAAACACCTTTGTTTTATTTCCCATACAGTCTAAAACATAATTTTTTGTCACTATAAAACAATGTCAGTCATAAAAAAATACTTACCAAGTACTTATGATAATACTTTAAAATATTGTCGGTCATCAAAAATAAAATATTTTATTTACCAAAGTACTAAGATTTGACGATCGCCCTAAAAACTTGCAGTATCCGTGTATAAACGCACGGCAAAGGTCGTCAACCCCCGACGGAGCGCCGAGCGACGTGACCACTCTCTGGAAGGCCTCGCGGCGAAGTGATTTGAATCGATTCGAACGCGAAGTTTTATAGTAGTTTTAAAATATTTATAAAAAAATTATAGAGCTAATTTAGTTGAAATTTTCAAGTGTAAGTTTTTAAAGAATATGTTCTTCTATTATAGTAATTTATTGTTATATTAAATTATGTAAGATATAGTGGTGAAAATAATAATTGTATCGACTATAATTTCTGAATAATTTCACATTGTTTGGAGTTTTATTTCTTATGTATTCAGCCTAAAATGAAAAATCCTTTCTAGTAACTATTTTTACAAGGATCTTCCCAGTTGGTTAAAAAAATTCGTTTCTTAGGTCTGTCAGTGGTTTCAGATATTTGAAGCTTCGAAATTGACTCTGAAAGTGAAATTAAGAAAACCTCTGTTCAGTTATCTTGATAGATTTCACAAATACTCTAATAATCGAACAAAATAAACTATCTTCTATTTAGACAATAACATTTCCTAAAATTATTAGTAATTGATATGTTCGTAGGATAAGTGGTTGATGAATAATCAGATTTGAAAAATTACGTTTTTGAGCAAAACAGCTCACGGACCGAGCATACGCTCTTAAGTACAGAAATGTAGGAGACAGTTCATTCAAACTTCTAAGACTTTTTAGTGGTAGGTATATTAATCAGTTCAGAAAAGTAAATTCAACATCTAATTGAAGCACAGACCTTGAAGGATCTCCTAACTCGATTTTCTAGACTATTTGTAGTTTGCCATTTTATTCAATATTCAGTAGAAAATAAAAACATTACATTACAGA
This sequence comes from Asteroscopus sphinx, assembly GCA_949699075.1. Lineage (NCBI taxonomy): Eukaryota > Metazoa > Arthropoda > Insecta > Lepidoptera > Noctuidae > Asteroscopus > Asteroscopus sphinx. The sequence goes on along the minus strand of OX453025.1, from coordinate 13,514,486 downwards.
TCAGCTTAATTTTTGTATCTGCCTACTTCGAGTTATGATCTGTGATAGGAGTCGCTGAGCTTACAGAGCATTCAATCTGTTTGAGCTGCGCTCGCTCGCTCACTCTGTGACTCACCGCCTATCTGTTGCTGCTCCCGCTCACCGGTTCAAACAGGTTTTTATTAATATGGACATCATTTATCTTTCGTGCAACAAACGTTGTAACACAGATAGATACTATTCTTTGAGCAGTGAGCTGCATATTTTGTCATTGAGCTGCAGCTAAACAGCTCAAGCTTATTGATCTGCATATTTGAACCGGTTCTGAGCTGAGTTAGGTCAGAGTGTCGCCTTAGGGGCACACCTCTATATTCAAGACAGTTTTGGCACATCCCAGAGGACTTTATAGCCATAGTTTTATCTATCACATCCATTATAACCAAATAGGTTATTCTAAATTAATTAATCACAATTATTATAATAATTAGTTACAAATACTAGGTAACGCTAGGTATATACTATTTCACAATCATTGTTTGCTACATCAAGAGCGGTATCACAGAGTTCAGCAATTGCGATATGCAGTATGTTGCGTAGTTAGCGTTTTTGGTCAGTGTCGCCTTTTAGCAAATTATCACTTACAGGGTCCAATTTCTTCCTCTTGCGAATAGATGGCGGAGGCCCAGGGTTGCTCAGCTCAATGCCATCATCACTGTCCTCTAAATCAGCACCACGGGAGGCCCCGGAAGATGCACGGCGTCTCTTACTCATATTTTTAACAAATGGCCCAGAATACGATCACTAAAGAGTTGATGTAGAGCTTAGCAAAAACCTAAACACAAATCCAATAATTTCACATAAAATTCTATTGATTTGGTTTGCAGGTTTATCAGCCACCGTATAAAAAGTAAAAAAATATCAAAACGTAATGCAAATCGCAAATTGCAAACAAACACAGACTACAAAGATAATATAATACGTTTAACAGACTACATAGAGATACATGAGAGCCACAGACGTACTAGAGATCATGAAGTAAATATGGAGGGAAATCTCCGTACATCTATCTGAAACACACATTTTTGACCTCATTTGAACTTTCGTAGGTGTAGCTATCTCTCTCTAATGTTAACACGTGTATGCATGAATCTATATAGTAGGATAACGCACTATGTGACTTAAAACAAGCCAAGCGAGAGGTCCATAAAACTATTGCATTTCTTTCTACTAGGGTGTCCAAATAATAATTATTCGTGGATTTTCTCAAACTTAATGTTACCGTTTCGAAAACTAAGAGGGGTCATTGTACTCATAATGAAATAGATTATTTGCTTTGACTTTATTTATATATTTTTCTTACCCCGAGTAGGATCAGTATATCAAATCCGTTCAGCCGTTTCAGTGTTATGGAAGAACAAACTAACATCCATACTTTCACATTTATAATATTAGTAGGAAGTAGGTATGGACATTGTCAACACGGCCTGCTGGTTTACGGTAGGCAAAGTCGATGTTTTATTAATTTTACTTTCATGAGTCATTGGTGTCGATTCTCTTGTTCACGCTACTTCAACAACTCAACTATCGCTCTCTTTTAATAATAGTAGATAGAAGAAAGAGATGGCAATAATTTTAGAACTGTCAAATTAGTTTACGTGTTACATTTCATTGTATTTTAGTGGGCACGTTCCGAAATCACGACTAAACTTGTGTGGAAATTTAAATTCCGACTAATTTGACAGCGCTTAAATTGTTGCCATCCCTTTCTGTTATCTCCTATCAGTAAAAGAGATTGATAGTTTAAAATAAGTTTAGTTCATGAACAAGAGAATCGACACCATTGCCAACTTTGCTAATTCTACGTGCGCAAAGATCTTATGCAACGTGTTATTGAAATAACTCAAAAACTCTTAAGGGGTCATTGTACTCATCAATAATCAGCTGTTCTCTGCATTTGTGTTCACATTAATCGACAAAATGTAAGGAATAGTTGTTTTTTTTTTTGCGATTTCGGGGTTGGTCCAGTAGTAAAAGTTGTTCATATTTTAATTTTAAAAATCATGTCCACCATCTTGGATCTTAAAATAGATATTCTATTCGTAATCAGCACCCCTGAAAACCACGAAAACGATACCAATATTGTTTTTATTTAAAAAGTCACGTCCGCCATTTTGGATCTCGAAATAGATGTTATATTCATAATCAGCACCCCGGGAAACCTCGAAAACGATACCCATATTGATTTTATTGGAAAAGTCACGTCCGCCATCTTGTATCTCAAAATATTCGTAATAAGGACCCCCGAGAACCTCGAGAACGATATCTGTTACATTAATTTTATTTAAATAGTCGCGTCCGCCATCTTCGATGTCGAAGTAGATGTTGTATTGGTCATGCTCTACCCAACGCGGGCCCAACCCGCACCCGCTCTGTATATGGTTTGTGCTTTATTGTTCCTTAGATGTTAGAATGTGGTAAAACCATGGGCGTATTCATAATTCAACGTAAATAGGAATAATCTACTTTTACTTTTATTTGAATGACTGAGTATTTTTTTTTTCAAAATACACGATAAAGACGATATACGACATTGTGGGATTCCTGGGAATTTATTTTCCCGATCTGTCTTTCATAGTCATCTTTTGGATCCAATAAACAAACCAAAAACATTCGTGCATACAGCGCATGGTCACCCTAGTGTGTCAGTGCTTTGTAAATATGAAAACTATATGAAAACACTTTACCTGTGGAAAGATAAGCCACAGCCAGGAATGATTATTTTTTACAACCACGTACGCAACAAAAATTCACCATTTTATAATAAAGTATACTGAAAAATCAAAAACATAAAAAATTACAATAAACCGCCATAATATTGTTGTCAATATGACAAATCAGTGTTGACATTTAAAGGTTAAAATTTACACCAATATTTTTTTATAAATGCAATAAGCATACGTAACAAAATAGTACGTTCTACTTTTATTAATGGCTTACATCACCATTATGAATTTCACATTATCATGTTATAGAAGTGCGATAATAACGAACTTTTCAAAAATATAATTTATTTTAAAAAGTACTATAGAATTTTTTATTTTACGTTGGCAATTTTTTAGACAAGGACACACAAGTCGCTTCTCGGCCCTCCCTTTCTTTCGGATTTCTGCTTACATCACTATTACATGAAAATAAACCTTAAAACATAGACTTAAGGTATAATTATATATTATTATTTTATTATTTATTATTAGGTATATTTATCATCAAAGTTGTATTTGTTGTACTTTGCAAAGATCAAAGAAGATACCTTTTTGTTTAGCAAAGTTTAATATTTGTATTAATTAAATTAATGTTGTAAATAATGTTAATGTTAATTTTGTATTGATAAAAATATGTAGTACTTTGTCCAGGAATGTATGTAATACATACATATATAATGTTCTTGCGTGTATGTCAATATTTTCCCAAATTTTCCCAAATAACAAAGGAATATTGAACTATTATACTATTTATTCGTTATCTAAGGGAACAGTATGTTTGTTTCAACTGAAATATATATAAGTTGGTTAAGATACAATATTAAATATTATACAATAAAATTTTGACGTTGTATGTAATTCTGATCACTTACAAATTTTTATGAACTTCGCAATGCTTAAATATATTGGCAACACTATACACTAAACGTCAATTCTATTGGTTGGCGGGAAAATTCGGAAAGATCGTGTTGTGGATTTTGTATTATTTTCCTAAATTTGTGTTTCTTCGAGTGTTAATGTGTAATAACGGTGGATTATTAAATTTTAAGTGCTCGTTAAGGTGTACAAGTGTGGGTAAATGGTACAAAGTTGAAAAACGTGACTTTCGTATTTTCTCATCATCCGCTCAAAAACCTGGTAAAGTTTCCATCACTTTACTAGGGTGAGTAAACTAAAGACTTGGCTGGAGGGTCTAAGCAACCAGGCCATAAAACTACTCACATAACAAATAAATGACTTGGCTTAAAGGTCTTAGCAAACAGGCCATAAAACTTAAAAAAAAAAAAAAAAAAGTCAATTCTATTTGGCGGAGTTGAATCAAAGAGTATATAACCACTACGTTTAAGTTGAATGTACGAGGTCCGAGCTCCCCCCTGGGGACGCCCTCACGGTGTAAGCAACCGGAGATAATCTCGTCACGCGAGACCGGCCCTATGCTCTAGAGTAGTTCCTAGGAGCAGGCTATTGCGTAGCCACTGGTTAGGTTTTCTAGGTAGGTCTTAGCCTCGCCGGCGAGGCTTGCCGCTTCACGGCGTTTAGCACGTCACCCGATAGGGACCGAAAGTCCGCTACTTTCGAGGTAACCAATTCGATGCAGCAACGGCTGCTAGGGGGACATAGGAACTGCGGGGTCCCCCTGCAATGCCCTAGCGAGGTTCGAGCCCCCCCCTTGGGGGGCGCCCGCCCGATTTCGCGCGGTATTGATGCCGCGCGCATCTAGTTTGTAAGTATGTAGGGAAAAAACCTTCGGCGAATGGAGTCCCACATGGGACTCTCCGCCAACTAAGTCCGGTTAAGCAGAAATGGGACTTCGGTCCCACCTGCGAGAGCCCATTCGAAAAAAAAAAAAAAAAAAAAAAAAAAAGTTGAATGTCGTTAAATGTTTTTGTCGACCAGATAACACAAGTTTATCTTATTTTTTCTACAAAATGGTGAATAGGTACCTGTGTAGATCTTGGTTGCAAAAGTGAGTGGAGTCCCGGGTGTGAGATAAAATTTCATGGGTAAGTCTTATGATAAGCATAATTTATTGTTTCCTGCAATCGTTCTTAAAGTTGCAGAGATTCTATAATATCTTTATATATTCTTAGAAAAACTTACAGGAAATAACAAACTACCTGATATTCAAGTGTCTTCTCTTGTCTCTGTGCTTGATAATTAGTTTTAATGGTTTTAAATCTCTATTAAAATCATTGTTATTATTTTGACTAGGGTGACCATGAACATTGTATTAGTTACGTGAAATATGAAAGTCGGGTTCTAGTTACACAATTTTTCAAAAAGTATGATGCTTTGCTTTTATGTAGTTACTTACTATAAATAATTTATGATAATTTTCTTTTTAGATTTCCTAAAGACGTCCAACAAAGTCTAGTTCCAACGAAATCTCAATTTTAGAACACGACAACAATTATTTCTCCGTCATTTCAACATCATCATCATTATTTTCTCTAGTTTTAATCAGTTAAGGTCTCACTATCTTTCATCATCATCATCATTTCAGCCGAAAGATGCCACTGCTGGACATACGCCTCCCCCAAGCATCGTCATATTATCGCATTATTATCTTTACATAATATCAAATGATTGAACTTTAATTTATAATCGCTATTTGTCAGCATTTTACTTGGCTTTAGGATAGATTTGTAGATTAGGTATAGTCTTGGAATAACATCTAAATCGGAACCAATTTTCCATGTTTGGCAGTATTGTACCAATCTGTGTTTGATCATGCAAAAAATGTGCCTGTAAACATTTAAATTAAATTTATATGAATGAGACTGTCACAGTTGTGCCAAAAACGCGAATTTAAAAGTTCAAAATTTTCAATGTAGGTATGACTAGTGACGCCTTCATTTTATGTACTCTTTTATGCCGAACTGTACTAGATTAATTTTTCTGATGTCACAACATTTTTTCACTTTCAGGAATATGATCTGACATACTCTGCCATTGGATGACATTACTGGACAAAGAAATAGAACGCCCCTACTGAAACGGCTCTTGGAAACTGCAAGAAATGAAAGTGGTGCAAGTCAGGTAAATTAACAACCAGTTTTTTTTATTGTGCCCATTCAATCGTTGTTTAAAGTATGTTTTTGTTAGATTTATATAAAACAATCTGTCCGTAGGATGTGGAAAATATTGCACCAACGAAAAAACCGTATCGCAAAGAATACACAGAAGCGTACAAGTGAAAATTAAGTCGAATCGAGAAGAATTGTTGCAAAAAAGAAACAGGATTTTAAGGCAAAAAGTTAAGAGACAAACCAAATATATTAGTAATATGAAGTCATTACTAGCTATAATAAAACGCTACACTAGCAATTCGGAGCTCGAAGGCAAACTGCCGGCCCGATTGGCCAGACAGCCTGCCTAGGCTCACCCAACGGTGAACGGAAATCATCCATTAAACTGTAAGGTTTTCTCGTACTATCTTGAACAGTGCCTAAAGCGACACTGACCAGTGCGTGATTGTGTGGGACTCTTAAAGACTTTAATGTAATTAGATATATATATTAAAGCCTCTGTAACTGTACCTACTCTACATTTATTTATTTATTCCCTACCATTCTCTTACTCCCTCATCAATGCCACTTACGGTGTACGATATCTTCCGTCTCTGTAACGTGACAACGGGGGGATTTTTTTTGTTTACATATAGGTATATGTATATTTTTTTTTTGTTTATATAAACCAAAAATAAATTTGGTATTGGTTTTTTTTATTGATTCGTGTTCAGTATCAGTGGTATAGTCACCTCCTTAAATATTAAGGTTTATTTATCACTTATACGGACTTATACCACGAAAAAGGATATATTTTATTTACTTATAAAAGGTCAACTTTATTTGCATTGCTTTGAGGACACAAATATTTGTGTGATGAACATAAGTGTTTGTGTTGGTCTGGGTGTGTTGCTTATGTATTAGAAGTATGTATTTACAAAAAAACAAGTATATACGTATTATATCCATTGTCTAGTACCCATACCACAAGCTCTGCTTAGTTTAGGACTAGATGGTGCTGTGTAAAAATGTCCCAAAGATATTTATTTATTATTATTTATTTATTTATATGTATAGATAGATAGACGAAACAGGAAATTCCATAGACTCGTCGTTTTACAATTAGTATTTTTCTTACGTCTTAGTCCGTGTGGTGCCGGACTTAAAGAATAGCACCACCCTTATCTCTTCTCGTGGGCGTCGTAAATATATATTCTCTTTGCAGTTAGCGACACAGACTAAGAAGTGTACTACCACAGATAATATAATACTATAATAGTAGTAGAACTACGTAAAAAAAAATTTTTAGCTATAGCCTCAGTAAACGATAAACGTAGTGGTTATATATGTCCACAGCACAGACCAAGTAGAGATGCTACGCATATGTCCGCGCGTAGCTCAAGGTTTCATCAGGATTCATCACGAAATAAAATTCTCATTACTCCAAATTATGTATTTTCCGATTATATGAACTGACCAGAAGAAGAAGTTTTACAACGAGAATGACACAGCCCGCGCAAAGCACAGTGTCTCCATCTTTATATTACTACAACACAAATAGACCCAACGGAGTCACTAAATACATTTTAATTTATATATGAACACTAAAATAATTAACCAGTCATCGTGATAAAACTAATATTAATTTAGATAATCTCTAAACATTATATAAACCAACAAATCATGCCAGATATTAAAATATGAAACAATATAAAGCGGAAGTATCAGAACCACAAAATTAAATTAACAACATTTAAATTAATCATTTCATTAATCTAATTAGAATATTCGAATTATAATTATCATAATATTAACATTATTTACAACATTAATTTAATTAATACAGATCATCAAATATTAAACTTTGCTAAACAAAAAGGTATCTTCTTTGATCTTTGATGATGTTTGCAAAGTACAACAAATACAACAGCAAATTACATAGCAAATTCTAGAAATAAAGGATATTTATTTCAAAATATTTCGTAATTTAAAAGTAGTTCATTGTATAAACTAGTTAACTCAAAATGGCAATAGGTTGCGTTGTAAGCAAGGAACATAATACTAGAGGTTGTAAGCATCGATATTCGATATAGCATAGACATTCACGACAAGTTCTGTCAAAAAAGTGTAAACAAAATTGATGGCAACACTAGCGCGCCCAAAAATTATATACCTACTACTCTTTGATCTTTGTCTTTGGTGTTTGGTGCTAAACGAAAAAACTTTAATTTCTTTTCTTTTGAAAGTGTGCTTGAAAGAATTAAAAGTTTAGTCTGAAACACAGAGTACATTTATACATATGTTCCTGGTCTGAAAAGATTTGTCAAGTACGATATCGACGAATTTTAAAAAGGAAGTACCTAGGTAAAGTCTGTTTTTTCTCTTGTTTTATTTAGTAACTACCCTGGCATCTAATAATCAACTACTGATAAAATTTAATTACTAGTTCTGCACATCACATTAGGGTTAAAAAATATTATTTAGTGTGTGAAATTGTTAACTTATATTATTTTAACGCATTTACGCATGCGAAGCGAAATCTAAAGATTTAAATTGTGGAAAGAAAAAATCGCTCACGAGCAGGATCCTGCTCAATTTAAATCTTAATTATTAATGACGCTAAAAAGACGTGCAAATATTGAAGAGAAAGACAAGAAAAACTGTTTAGGTAGCAACGAACATATAATTCAATGGTATGTAGGTACTATCACAAATAGAAGCGAGCGTTTAAACGAAAAGCGCTTAAAAAAGTCTAATAAAAAAAAAAGCGTATAAACACGCTTAGTGATTTAAGCAGATTTCGTTTAGACTTTTTCGTAAACCAAACTTATGCTTTCAATAGTACGATTGAAATGTAACCTTATTTCCATGTCGATAAGACCCAATTTCAAAGTTGACGGGTGGTTTGATAAGCGGCAGAATTCAATTTTATTCGTTTACGTAAAATTTGTTTAGAGTAAGCACTTTTTTCATTTTGTTGATTATTTTCGTATCGTTTAAACGTTTTTGATCTTGATTGATTTGCTTTTGCTTTGGCGCTTAGTTTATTTTTTGTTGTCAACAAGTGAATACGTTTTTGAATGTTCTCCTCCGTAATTACGCTACGATTGTAGTTTGTTTGTATAGTTTTAGTGAAATTGTAAATAGAATAGTGTAATTAAGATAAATAAAAGTCAATTTGTTTAGAAGTGAAAAACAAAAAGCGTCATAAGCGTAAAAAAATTCGTTGGCAGAAAAAAGCACAACGTTTAAACATGCCGATTTTAAGCCGTTTTTCCCAACTATAATCACAAAGCATGCTACAAACGTGTGGTGGCACAGCAGTTATCAAAAGAGCACCTCCCACAATCCACACTTTTCAGATAAGCTACCCATGACTTCTCTAAAGCCACGTCCTGCTGCCATATTTTTGTTATTTTTAACATCTAACATGTTTTTTTTACAAAATGGGGGCGTGGCCTAGCTGTTTGGCTACATGTGATTGGCCTAAGCAAAATGGTAATGGTAACATGTTTTGTTAGATTTTGGTTGCAGGAGACATGGCTCTAGTTGGGCTTAGCATGCATAGCATCTCTACTTGGTCTGTGGGCTTAGCATAGCAAGTGAATGTAATCTAAATATTTATTTACTATAATCACAGCCAGTACCTACTATAATTTAATTTCTTAGACATGTGTAATTATTCTATGTTTAATTTATTTCAGATTACCTACCAAAGAAGACATCACTGCTTGACTTGTAAGACAGTTTTCTCAGCTATGGACCTTAGCCATCCTTGGTTGATGCTCAAAGCTATTGAGGAGAAAAAACAATGGAGGAATGAAATTTTTAGTAAAATGGAATCCCATGAAAGTCCTGAAACCGAATCAGAAAATATTATCAAGAAGGAAGAATTAGGAAACAAGCTTATAGGTGCTTTTCAAGAATTCTTCTATCTGGAGAAAAAAAACAACTTTGTAACATGCAATGATTGTAGCTCTGTTGTGACCCTTAATTCTAAGGCTATGATAGAGCATATGAAAATTCATCATCCTTTTATTATGATGACTATTTCAGAAGCTGAAGAAATAAAAGTTTCTGACCATGATTCAGGTAAAAGTTGTGATGATTGTTCTGAACATCTTGATGAAGTGTTAAAATACTTCAACGTAGACCATGGCAAACGGAGATCTGAATTGGCAAAATTTGGCAAGGAACATTCTATCAAACTAAACTTTAATGGTGGAAAAGGATATTGTTTCATATGTGATACATATTTATCTGCCCATATGAATATTTACAAACAACATGTCAAAGGAGCTCTGCATAGGGCTCATCTAGAGCTGCTAGATCCTAAAACTGTAAAGAAACAAAGTACCAAAGAATTTAAAACAAAAAGCATTTTGCAATGTAATCTCCACTATGAACCAGGACAGAGATCATTTTGGATCAACAACGATTATAGCATTGATGTATATAGCTTTTTTTTTCTTCGACAAATTGAAGATGATCCGCATTTTAAGAAAACTAAATGCTTCGCTTGTAATGAGTTGATCCTTCAAGGGCAGGAACGCGAACATTGTGAGATTCCAAAACATAGGAATAATTTTTTGGCTGCTAAATATATAGAATTTGCTGCACACAGTGAATTTTTCAGAGAAGTAAGTATATCTCTACACAGCCTTTATTCACTTTACTTTTGATTTTGTCTAGTATAATAGGTACAGTCAGTAATCTTTCCACTGAACCACCACTAAGGCTAAAATAGCTTGCATTCAATGTTCTATGGCAGAGGTAGGTACATATAACGTAGCAGGATTCGTTCAAGGGATTTTCGAAGTATTGAGATGTGACGGTACCTACAATATTTATGGATAACATTTTAGCTGTTCTATTTGTATCGCAGCCATTGAGCCAACTCCACTCCTCCATGTACTCCTGGCCGAATTTCAGTAACAGCGGAGACTAGCCCTCTGTGTGGGACATATTATAGTGTGCAAGGTGCAAAAGCAGGTGCACTCTCTATTTACTCACTCTCATAATTCGATGGGACAGCAATCTGACACAACAAGAGAGATCAGGTGCAGGAGCACCGGCTTTACATGCTATCTTCTCTTCTCTTCGAGGCACTGGGGTGTAGCTCCGCCAACTTCCGGACTCTGGCCTGCTACTGAAAAAATTTCTTCACTGAAAAATCCCAATAACACTGCCTGATCTGATAATCAAACCCAGGACCTCGCGCGACCACTAGACCAACAAGGCAGTCACTCATACTTTTTAATTTGTTACAGATACGCACAAATCTTTTCCATTGTGGTTTCTGCAATCAAACCTTTCCCTTTTTGACACCTCTGCCAGGCCATATCACTTCCTTCAAACACCTGGAAATGCGGCAGGGGAAGATTGACTATCCTTTTATAGCTCTAAAAATTAAATCCAAAGCCGATGTGTATAAAGAAAAAGATTATTTGTATAACAAATTGCTTTATTATGGTTTTGGAACACAATAATTTTATAGTAGGTAGTAAAACTTTTAAATGTCAAGCCAACACTGTCCCATTGGTCTGCACATGGGCTTCTTAGAACAAAACATGGTTTGGCCTGATACAGATTACAGGTTGACATATTGGACATCATCACAGAATTTGAAGCACTGGATTACAAGTTTCTTAATCAAAATGCACTGATCTCTATTAGGCTAGAACGCTGGACAGGCTGTCATTCAAAATGACAGAAGCTCTTTGTGCCCACTCAAAGCGCCCCCAAAGTTGGTCCCTGGAACCAAATCTTTAACATTTATTGTCATTGTCCTGTCTCTATTTCATGCACAGATTAGTGTTATATGCACAGTTGACTGCGTGACAGTGGTAACACTTCAATTCAAAAGCAGTCCTTACTGCTTACGAAATAAAGATGCTGCTAATGTCAAAGTGTTACCACGGATGTGCAGTCGACCATACTAGTAATTTTGTCGACCAACACCACTGCAGCCACTGCTAACAGCGTCAAAATGGCGATAATCAAAATATGCCTTCATTACGACGTCAATAGCCAGTCCAGCGTACTAGTATAAATCATAATAGAGGTCAGTGATATGTAAAAAAAAAACGAATCTGCAGTATTAAAAAAAAAAAAATATTTTTTTTCCTTTTTGGCAACTGAGCCGTTGTCGACTATTCTGCCAGTATCATGTGGTGACGGCAACGCAGCGAGGTGAGCCGTCGAACTATGCACTTTGTGGTAGTTATATGTTAGTAGCAGCGGGGACAAGACAGTTTTTTGAATTATTGATCAGCAACCACTCAATACAATAAACAATTCATCTATCTGTCAACCCTGTTTGTAACAGTGATAAATAAAAGATAGAAAATCATTTTATCATGAATTTCTATCATAAAAAGTTGTGACAGAAGTGTATGCAATCACTGATAGATTCTGTCTTCTACTTAGTCTTATGATATAAAAAATAGGTAGCTGATAAGTTTTTTATATATTTTGTTACATTGCTTTTTTATTACCTGAACCATAATTATAATAAATAACTATTATTTGTTATTCTTATGCCTGTTTGCCATAGTTAAAAAAGCTTTGTTAACTTTTTTCATTTCATTCATTTTCTTAAAAATTTTTTTACAGTACAGGGTTCAACTCTAGTCTGATTATAATTAAGTAGGTACTTAGCTTAAGTACTTAGGTTGTGATTACTTATTACAAAAAGTTCAAAAATAAACACTTGTGTATTATTTCTTTTGTTTCATTTTACGACTAAGTGGCTTTTGATTTTTTTTTCTGGAAAAATAAATCTAAGTGTAGAGCTTATTAAATGTATTACTGAAAGTAAATATCAAACCATTGTGGAAAATGAGACAGTAACATTATAAAATCATTTTTTGATTTCAACTTCAACAAATACGTTTTTGTAGATTCAATATAATCTTTCTGCAGTAATGGTGGCAAATCTGATATATCTATGTCTAATAATACTATTAAATGGATAAGATGTGTAGAGTATAACATGGAAAACATAATGTTAGAACAGCTCTCTTTAACATGCTTGACAAATATTTGAACAAACAGTTGTATCCTTCTATCAAAGTTTGTCATTATAAATAAATAGTTTATTATTCCACAGCATATTTGAAAGCAGTTGGTTGAGTTAGAAGACTTCTTAACTAAACTTTTAAGAGATGTATTGGATATAAATAGTCCTTCAATATTTGCATCTGTTACAGTCAATATACTATGGACAATTTCCAGAATATTTTTTTCAATTTCAGGTTTCATTTTTATTGAAATATCTTCAGTTGCATAAGGTGCTGCATTTCTGCTGTCGTTTGTCCATAAATCTTTTAGAATCCGAATATTCTTGCTTTCTGTGCTATTCCAATGAATGATGTCTTTTAACAGAGCATCAAGGTACATTCCATTTTGATTCAAATTAATTAAAGCTTGTACAACTTCTGGGTTCAATGGTGACTTGTGACTGCTGCTAAGGTTCATATCCTTTAAATTTCGAATTAAATATGCATCAAGATTCTTTTCTGTAGAGTCCGAATCTTTAACTCTTGAGTCTTTTATTATTTTTTCGTAAAATTCCAACAGCAAAGTAGTAAAATTTTCATTAACCTTTAAATGGTTTTCGGGTTCAATTTGGCACATTTTTCTTATATTTTCTAGTATAGATAGTCTCAAGTTGTTGTTAACGTTGGAGTTTTGTTGAGACAAGTTGAGAATTTTTACGAAACTTTTTGAAAGTGCTTTTGCTACATTTCTGTCAAGCACCGGATTTTCGTATGTGAATTCAGGACATGGTAGATTATTGGTTGTGATGATTTTCTCTATCAATTGATTATTCATGAGTATTTTATTTTACATTTGATTGGAGATTTCAGAGGTAAATAATAAATACGCGCACTAATGACATATCGATTTCGATGACTAACACAGACTACTTAGAGATACTAATAAATTACCAATGTTGCCGTTCTCAAATCCAGCGAACTACCACAGACTACTAGGGGATACTACGTATCAGACGGACGACTTAGAACATTTTTTTTCGTCAATAGCGGAGTGCTTCCCTAGAGTTTGACATTTAACTTTTTTTTAAATTCGGCTTGATTTCGTAGGCACATTGTGGGCGAAGGAATTATCCATACGTCCAAGCGCGGCGCGGGGGGCGGGGGTTAGGCTTTCTATTGAACATAAATATTTATTTGAATATTTATAGGAATAATTCAATAAAAAAACATTTCTTTTAAACCATCTTTTTATTTTTTAACTTTTAGACACAATAGTTAAATACCAGGCCCCTCAGAAAGTATTGCGAAAAAAAGTTTTTATATATGGGAGACTGGCCAGTTATAATGTTTTTCGAAAATATGATTATTTATAAGTAAAAATAAGTAAGTTCCAATTTCAAAATTTCCCTCCACATTTTTTGCGAGTTAATTCAAAGTATTGTGTCTCACTGAAATATGGATCTGCGCCGGGAACATTTTAGAGCTATGATTTTATACGATTTCAAGTGTCGCCTGAAACCGGATGAATCGTACGATAGACTTCAAATGGCATTCATGGATGAAGGCCCTTCCAAGGCAACCGTGTATCGTTGGTATAACGAATTCAAGCGCGGTCGACCAACTTTGGGGGATGACGAAAGAAGCGGTCGCCCTTTGACGGCTGTTACCGAAGAAAACGTGCTAGCAGTGAAAAATTTAATCCAAGACAATAGGCGAATTACATATCAGGAGATTCAACACATATTGAAGATTGGATCGGGAAGCGTTCACGAGATTCTACACAGCCATCTTCGCGTGAGGAGGATAGTATCACGCTGGGTGCCGCACAACCTCACCGATGCTCAGAAGCAGGCCCGGGTGGAATGGTGCCGTGATATGCTTAACAAATTTGAAGCAGGCTCGTCTCGGCGTGTTTACGACATCGTTACAGGTGATGAGTCCTGGATTTATCAATACGACCCAGAAACCAAGCGCCAGTCGACTGTTTGGGTGTTTCAAAATGAGCCAACGCCTACCAAAGTGAAGCGATCTAGAAGCGGGGGTAAGATTTTGATCGCTAGCTTTTTTAATTTGACTGGCCACTTGGTATCAATTCCCTTACGGGATCAAAGAAGCATTAATGCCGAATGGTATACTACCAAATGTTTGCCAGAAGTTTTCTCTGTTATAAGCAACAAGCGACCAAACACAGGGCTCCGCGGGCTACTGCTCCACCACGACAATGCACCTGCGCACACCGCACTCAAAACGAGGGACTTCCTGGACAGCACGCCAGTCAAACTCCTGGGTCACCCTCCTTACAGCCCTGATCTAGCACCGTGTGACTTCTTTTTATTCCCAAAAATAAAAAATCAGCTCAAAGGGATACAATTTTCGTCGCCGGAAGATGCGCTGGCTGCGTTCGAGCAGGCTGTAAACGAGGTGTCTGCGGCGGACTGGAAAAAGTGTTTTGAAAACTGGTTTAGGCGCATGAATCTTTGTATAGAGGCTGGTGGAAAGTACTTTGAAAAGATTTGATAAAAATATATGTACGTATAGAACAATTTTTTTTAGTTTCGCAAAACTTTCTGAGTGTCCCACGTAATTCTGTTATGCCGAAGACATACACTAAATTTTTTCTGACTTGTCTTTTTAGTAAATAATCTTGACACAATCTTTTGCAATTCGTTAATTACAATTATTTTTAAGCCATAATAACTTACAACAATATAACACAATAATATTGTTACTTAATACGGGATATTTACCATGTACAACATTAAAAGACATTATGTTAACAATTTCATACACTAAATATTATTTTTTTACCTAATAACATGTGCAGAACTTGTAATTATATTTTATCAGTAGTTGTTTGAATAAAGAGACATGCCAAGATTGTTTACTAAATAAGTCAAGAGAGAAAAACAGACTTAAGGTCCTTTACATTATGTTACAGCAGCCCTTAGTAGTTTCTCTCTTTTTGCTGACCAATGCAGAACCATTACATGAATGTAAGCTGTGTAACAAATCGTCGAGAAGAGATATGAACTCCGATGTATTCTTCAGAGCTTCCCTTCCTCAGAGCTTCCCTTCCATCAACATAGCAAGCTGTAAAAAATAATAATATATATTATTTTAAACGTATTTACGCAGGTTTTTTTTTCTTTCCACTAATTAAATAGTTAATAATATAGATACTAAGTTATCCACTAAATAGCCCAACAGCTAATGCATTAATCTGATAAGAGAAAGATATGAACTGCATTCCTAAAGTATCTTTAATTTAGCTTAAGCCCGAACAGTGACTGTTCTGTCGCAGCACTGTAACTGTTCAGGTGTTCACACAGTAGCAGTACTGTTATGCTCACTGTTTTGTCTCACTGTCCTGCCCTCGTGTGCAATAGGCATTTCTTAGTTGAAGTAGTCAACAGAAATATAAGTAATATGCAACCCACACTCAAGTCTTTCTTTTAACGGCCTGTTATCCCAATTTGCGTCTTGCGAAATTCGGTCTAAACTAGTCAAATTGTGATAAAGAAACCCGAAAAAAATATATGTTACAGATACATGCTTATGTTAGCGAATTTAAAAGATAAAAACAAGATACATTGTATTTTTGTCGATTGAAAAAAAATCCGAAACAATGCCGATTATAAAAGCATTTTTCGTTTTAATGTTCTAAATACAGCACGAAATGCCATAAAAATTACATGCAATAAAAAGATAATGGTATTACAAAGTAATTCCTACAGTTAATTTTTTTATATTAATAGTTATGTTTTAATTAAAATTTAAATAAGTGAAATGGCTCGCGCACAGCGCATTTAGTGACATTTTAGTGTCCATCCGGACGTCGTCAAGGGTGGACCTACGTCGCCTTTTACGATGCGCTCCCCCCGCTTTTGTTCGAAATGCAAAATAAATGAAACAATAAGCGCATCGAGAATAAATACGTCGCGCTGAATTGGCGGGGGCTGGGGTAGCGTTATTTAGCTCACAGGTCTGGGATAACCTCGCCTTAAGTCACAAAAAAAGAAGGTTGTTGAATATATAAAAATGAACTAAAACTTACCGGGTTTGGAGTTTGTCTTAAGTTGTTGTTGGAGCCAATTGGTTCTAGCGGGGCTTAATATGATGTACATACACCGTTTATTGGAAACATTTGGCCCTAGCTGGGGCTGAGCGATTAAATCCATTAATGGATTCTGAAACAGCTTGTTGTATGTGTGATCATCGTTTTTCCTTTTTCTCGTATAATCATGATCAACGTAAGGCAGGCGTTTTTCTGTTAAAAATATAAATATGGTTAGGTACTGCAGAGGTTATTCTTGTTCTGTTGGGTCGACATGAGCTACATAATAATAATAGCTCATATTGTGGTGTAGAGATTGGTCAGTCAGATGTCTTTTAATAATTATTAATAATTTAAAGTGCAATTCAACTTACTTAAGTCTACATCTGTACGTGGAAGTTACCACATCTGTACTTGGTTCTCGTCTTTCATAAATAAAGAAGGATATGTAAGCCGAATGCAGCAGTCGGTCTTTGCAAAATGCTTATGGCACACCCAGTTTCTGGAGGTCCTTTGGAGTCATATTTCGAACATAATCACTATTGACGCACTTCACCCACTGTTTGAGTCCTATTGGTGTCTTCGGGAATATCTGTAAAATTCCTTTTGTTGGACCAAGCTAGAATACAATAACGCCTAACATTGCGTACACAATGACGTATTACAGGTTTAATGGAGATAAAACACAGAGAAAAATAGTCGTCGTTACTTGAATCAATCAACAATTTATAGTAATTATAAGTAAATAAACCTCAAAAATTAATAAATGAAAAAAAAGACAAGACTGAAGGGTTGTCAGATCGAGTTTATGAATTTTCCCCATATTCACTAATTTGACAAAAAAAAAACCCCATTTTTTTCAACCAGGAAATTTTACAAATTGAAAAATATAAGACAGTGTTTATTCAAAAAATTGCTAAAAGAACATTTTATAGTGTATCGTGGATAATTTTTGAAACTTTCGGTACTTCGTCTGTATTCAAACCTTCAATTATTTTCCCAGAGACATTATATAAACTAGTACAATATCTGTATTGTATCTGTGTTTTCCTTTCCCCAAAATTTGCCCAGGAATTTAATTCCCTAAAATTTCTCCAAGAATGATTTTTTTACCCAAAATTGCGAAAAAAACCCCCACCCCTAACCATGCAAGACTGATTATTATTTTTTTATGGCCAGCGGGGGGTAAGAGCCGAAGTAAGGGGAGGGCGGTAAATGTCAATATCTAGGTGAGCGCTCATCTATGTTTGTCTATGATTATTCTGTATAGCGCAATTTTTTTGTTCGAAGATAACCTGCCGTGCGAACTACTAAAATTTAAAAAAAAAACTACCAGACAAGCTGTGATCGCTAGTCAACTCAAAATAGTAAATAGTAACACCATGGGCTTTGCAAAATGCATTAATTTTATAATTTTTATCGAGGGATGAGGAACTCAAATCAGGATTTTGCTCCAATTCTAAACGGTACAATAATTTATCTTCATTTTCAAAATAAATAGGTACACAAAACGCTAAACAGGGATATGATGTGATTGATAAGAGCACATCGTTGAAATCGTTAAATGAATGCAAAATACCTAGTTTGTGATTCGTGCGACTCCAGTTACTCAGAGCGATCATACAAACGAACGCTCTGTGCTTCGTCCGACGACGTCGAGCGATATTTTGTTTTATTTTGTTTTTATTTATTTATCACACCAACAGCATAATCACGGCAATGCATATAGACAAATACACTAAAAAATATAACTTACATAGTGATTACACAAATTATAGGCATGCATGACATTGAATATAAATGTTATAGCAGAGACTATAATAAATACCTACAATACAATAAAAACCGGCCAAGAGCATGTCGGGCCATGCTCAGTATTATAAGGTTCCTTAAGTAGGTGTTACAAACAAATCAAATCGAATATTAATCATGGCTATTTTAGTTTTTTCAATAGTCGGTAGCATTGGCGACTCAGAGAGTGTTGTCAGTAGCCGCTAGATGGCGCTATACAGTGCCAAATGCAATAGACGGCACTTGACGGCAGCATTGGCGACTCAGAGAGTGTTGTTAGACGCCGCTAGATGGCGCCAAATTTAAGAAGTGTGTCGTCAACATAACACAGTTACTTTTTGTGATTTTTTCAAATAGAAAGTAGCTAAAGGAGCATTATTTGCTATGATAATTTTTCTCTAAGGTCAATGACCTTTGAACTAGGACGTTTTAAGTATTTTTCAGTTTTCTATATAACTCAAAAATTTATAATCACAATATGCTCGAAATCATTTTAAAAGAGAGTTTTTACAAAGGTCTATCAATGTGGAAGATTATATGTTTCTACGTTGCATAGTTTAGAAATGGCAGGGGGGGGGACACATTACAAGCCACTTTGGCAGGCTATATTTCGCAGGTGGTACACCTGATAAAAAAGTGACATATGAAAAATTACCTTAATTTTAGTAGACCTATTCAATGATACCCCACACGAGGGGGAGCAGCGAAAAAAAAATTTTCATCCCCATTTCACATGTATGGGAACTGGATGGATCTTTCATTATACAACCTTGCCATGCGTGTAAGGGGGCTATTAAATGTAGTATTTAAGGTCGAGGTTAGGATTTCAAATATATGATGCTGTCGCTTAACACGCTTGCTAAACCTAAATCTAAAATAATTTATCAATTCTGCATCAATGCAGCCGTTAATAGTTAATAAGTGAATGCAGCCCAGTATAGTGTCGTCAAGCGATCACACCGGTCACCCCGTAAATAGTAGGGTAAAAGACTCACTGCTGTCATGTTGACAGAAAATAGTACGAAATGACAGATAATTTGAGGTTTCGATTGTCATAATTGTTAGTGCTTCATTGTTCTAGTGTCAGTTTCATAAAGTCGCCCAAAGTATTTCAGTATCTCTGTGAAAATCGTCAATGATCGAGCGACTTTCAGGCCGATTGCGCTATGTTATAATATAACCGAACGTAGCCTCCTTGAACAAGTTTAAACAATCTACTAAACTCATCCAAAAGTACTAAAAAGTAGTAAAACTACCAAAAATGGTAACATTGTAGATGACATTTCACGATATAATGAAATGACATCAGTGTTGCGTTGCCAACTCCAAAAAATCAAATTATCGAATATTTACGTCGAAATTATTGATAAACTTTTAATTTTAATAATGTTATTTTATGTAATTTGTTGATTTTTAAGAATGGAAAACAAGTACATCACAAATAATTATATTTACAAAAGGAAAGAATAACATTGTTCTGCCATCTAGTATCCAATAGTAAAGGTAGTTAGGTACACTCAAAAATTTAATGCAACTATTTGACGCTAGATAGCGGTAGTAATGATTAACGTAACGAATGAAACAATATCAAAATCTATTGCTTGCATATGGATAAATAAATTCACGGAACAAATTCCTATTTTAGGTAGCTACTAATATAGTAATCTGAGCATATTCCGCAGTAGGAGAGAACACTATATTCTATGATATTCCGTGAATCTGTGATTGCTTGCGTGGTCGAATTGGATTGAACAATGTTTAGCAGCAGTAAAGTGCTAGCAAAGTAATTTTTTTGAAATAAATAAAATAGATCTATAGGTGCCTACTGTATATCCAATTTTTTCAAATGTAACAAGCTTTAGGGCATAGAACATATATATATTACTTTAGGGAATTATTGTATAATTTATCATAATTATTTCTATCCTAAATATTGTAGACTGGTGACCAACTGGTGACGGACAAACGTAGCGTGGGAAGGGACGGTAAGTGCATCATGATAAATAGGTACTAGGTCCCTAAGCTACTTACCTAGATCAATTTTTTTGAATAATTTTGTTGCAGGTTCTTAATTTTTTCTGGAACACTGACCGAGCTTATTTGTTTCGGCGTTTTCTGCTTTTCGCCATTGTAGGTTTGCATCAGGGTTGTTGCTGATCCAGAATTTTATCACATCAGCGGATGCTGATGCTGATGCTGATTTTTGACATTGACATCAGCGGATGTTGATGCTGATGCTGATTTTTTTGAATTGGAAATGTGTACTGAATTATATGAATTTATATAAAAATGTAATTTGAATTTATTTATCTAATATAACTTTTTATAAAAATCCGATATTGGTTAATGCCAAAAAATAGTGCCTTTTTAAAACTTTTACGGTGATTAATCAAAATTTAAAATTAAGGGCAAAATAATATAACAAACGAAACTTTTTCATGTTTTCATAGATCCCTAGGAAAAAAAAAGGCGACCCTATATTTTTATTTACCAATTATTAACTAAAATCTGGTAAATTATGAAAAACATAACATGAACTTTGAAACACTAGCGCGAGCGAAGCGAGCGCAAATTTTTTTTAGGATAACCGAAAACTTTACTCCATTTTTCTACATTTTAAAAGGAGTTTTAAGGCTTGTTTTTTTATATAAAAGCATTTTAGCTTTCTTTCACTATGCTTAAACAAACGAGAGATAAATATGCAAAGTTTTTGCATATAAAGAAAGAAATCTTTTGTAAGTGAAATTATTTAAACTGGACCTAATTTATTCCGTGTGGTGCCGGACGTAAAGAATTGCACCACTCTCTTTCTTCTCATGGGTGTCGTAAAAGGCGACTAAGGGATTCACCAGAGGATGGGCAGCAGCGTTCTCTGAGTATTTAACCAACCAACTGCGATCGCCAACCCACCTGCCAAGCGTGGCGATTATGGCATATTACCCCCCCCCCCCCCTTTGGGGGAGGCCTTTGACCAGCAGTGCACGTCTTTCGGCTGAAATGATGATGATGATGTCTAAGTTTATTAAATAATCTACTAAACAACGTCTGTGGTCTAGTGGTTCGAGGGTCGGACTGCTGATCACGAGGTCGTGGGTTCGATTCCCACAGGACACAAATATATGTGTGATGAGCATAAGTGTTTTTGTTGGTCTGGGTGTTTATTATGTGTTATAAGTACCTATTTACAACAAAAAAGTATATAAGTATTATATCCATTGTCTAGTACGCATAGCACAAGTTCTACTTAGTTTGGGACTAGATAGTGCTGTATAAATATGTCCCACAAACATGCACATCACCTGTGCTCCATAAAGTTACTGATGGTGTGTGTAGTCCGCCAACCCGCACTAGCCCAGCGTCATAGAATATATGCCAGCGTGGTGGCCAGTAAGACAGACATGGGCTGGGTACTAGGGATCGGCCGAACATTTGTTTTATGTTCGGTATTCGGCATATCCGGCACAGTATTGTTGCACTAGTTAAAAACTTGCAGAAATTTTTAATTCGTTCTTTTTCAGCACTTTTTAGTCTATTTGCTAAGTATTACTATGTTTGCTTTTCTCCTGTACTTTTGGTAAACCT
The DNA here is from genome assembly GCA_949699075.1 of Asteroscopus sphinx. Classification (NCBI taxonomy): domain Eukaryota; kingdom Metazoa; phylum Arthropoda; class Insecta; order Lepidoptera; family Noctuidae; genus Asteroscopus; species Asteroscopus sphinx. Next base: position 13,492,309 of record OX453025.1, on the reverse strand, counting down.
CGGACGCGTCCGAGTGGTAAACATACCTTAACTTAAATCAGCAGGATTTAATTAATCAGGTCCTCTTTATTAAGGCGATTTCCGAGAGCTATAGGGCCTGTAGGCATTTAGAACAGTTTTCTGTGACTTATAATTACTCCGAGTTAGATATATCTACCTGATGACCACAACCTCATCTGTGGCCTGATTCACAAATGTTCGAAAAGTTTCCGTTTCCGAAGTAAAATTTGACCGGCAAATAAAACAAAACGACCACTTCCTGCGACCATGAACGTTGCAATGCATTCGAAAGGTCAGGAAAACCAAATTTAATAATAATACACGATGTAATTCGGTTAAACTTGTTTTAATAAGAAACAAAACGATTTGAGAACCGAACGGATTCGGAAACGCAACGCGAAATTCATGGAAACTTTCCCGTGAGCCATTTGCTGTCGGAAAGCACTCGATGTAAAATTAAAGAACTATGAATAGCGTTTCCGAATGCGTTCGATTCTCAAATCTTTTTTTTTTGTAATATAACTAGTTTGACCGGATTATATCGCGTATTATTATTAACATTATTTTTCCTGATGTTTCGAATGCTTTGCATTATTAGTAGTCGCAGGAAGTGGTCGTTTTGTTTCGTTTGCCGGTCAAATTTCACTTCGGAACGGAAACTTTTCGAACGTTTGTGCATCAGGCCACTGGTCAAGACATCACTCAGTGACTGTTCTGGCTTTCAAATCGTATAGCAATACTGTTCTGCTCATTGCTCTGCCCTCGTGTGAATTAGGCATTAAAGACGACACAGTGGAATCACAAAATAATATCATTAAATAAATATAAACGAGCCAGATATATCACCGTAGAAATCTAAATAATAAGGTAACAGAAGTGGTAAAGGGGCGTGAACTTATCGCCGCGTACAGGTGTCTCGTAGGTCACCAGTGCGCGAACCGTTTGCTTGATCAGCCGTGCTGTTTTGGACGTAAAGTCACTAAAATTGTATTTTGCAGCATATGTAACAGCGGTTTTTTTGGCTTAATTTATTTTGCATTGAATATTAGAAACATCGGCGATATTGCGTATTTATGTGTTGGCAGCGGCAAATCGGTGACACGCGTTCCGGAATAAAAGATAGTAGATAACATTTCTATTAGTTTATTATTTCGATTTCTATGCCTATCACTGAACAAAAATTAAGTTGGAAAGGCCTTAGATAGGTAGGTACAGTCTAACAAAGCAATTAGTAAACAGGGTCGCCAGATATAGATGAAGATTTCTCAAGAAATTGTTATAGAACGGTTTGATTAGGGTTTTGTATGAATACAGTTTAACTTTGTCCGTTATTAAAATGATATTTCACTCTAAAACATCCATAATCTTCTGAGAAAACTTAATTTTTAACTGGCGACCCTGAATACTAATTGCTTTGTTAGACTGTACGTACCTACATACACAAGGGTAACTAAGTAAATAGAGCTAGATATTTTATTACCTAATTGAAATACAGGTTTTAGGTACCAAAAGAAACGTCTCTATAATCTTTAAAACCAAGTTCAAGACGAAGTTGATTACCCATGTTTTTTGACATGACTCGTACAACTATTTTATTGGACGTAATGCCCATTTCCGAATACACCGTGAACTCCAAATCTGTTCGACGAGTGCACTTTGACACGCCTCATACACATAAAACGCTTTCTCGTACAAACAACGAATTGCTTTAAAAATAACATTAAAATATCACGATAACGCAATAAAAATAGTAGCCGAAACAAAAACAAATTCTGAAAATGCTCCATAATAACACACCACGTTAGTAGGAGAAAGTCGAACTTAACCAACGTGTAAATTTAAAAAAAAATGAGATCTCTCATCAACATGAATAATAGAAGATTCGGATATCTTAATTAGCATGAATTTACACCGTTATAAAGCGTTATGAAAAAAAGGTTAATAATAATTCATATCGCCATTTCTTCGGTATATTTCGAGTCAGTATTTGTGGGGCCCGGTTAATAAATTATGATCGGGACCTCACATAGAGTGGCCTAACTACGTGGACCACACCGCGCCAAGCTCCGCCCGAGACAGAGAAGGAAACTGTATGCTTCTCTATCTAACATAAGGCTGTGGAGTAGTCCAACAATGCGTCTTAACGTTGCAATATAAAACCGGGAATGTATGTTTACTTAGAGGTCGTTTTTGGTGCAATTTAATTAAGTTTTCTAATTGGAAGCACCTTCGCTTGTACGCTTGTTGTTCTGTTGTGTTATACGGCTTCCAACGTTATTTTATTCATGTCTAAGTAGCGGAACGTATGTGTGGGAATTATTTTCAACGAGAATCAAGTTTTAACTTAAATTTTTACCGGAAAATACCCGCGTATTTAAGTTATTGGGGGCGCAAAATTTAAATCTTGCATTGGGCATAAGTTATGGGGGGCGCAAAACTTTAAATCTTGCCTTGCGCGTAAGTTTTGGGGGACGCAAAAATTAAATCTTGCCTTGAGGGTATGTTTTGGGGGACGCAAATTTTCAATATTGCCTAGGGCGTAAGTTATGGGGGGCACAAAATTCAAATAATTCCCTGGGCGCTTATGAGCTTAGCTACGAGCTACGACACTGTCAGTTTCGTTTCTTTCCCAAGGTAAATACGACTGTGTTACCCCGTTATGACCATAAGGTGGAAAGTACTGCCACGGAGACTAGGTGCCTGCAAATTATGTATGTTATGACTCGGTAAACGCCCATAAAACTAACCTGTGCGATGTCCATCATCTCTCTAATACATAATCACGAGGATGACCATTTTTGCGAACTGTGGTAGAAAAATTTAAGTAGTTTTAACTGAAGTATTCAAAACTGGCAGGCTGACTTGTTGAGAAGTGCCAACATTTATCTAAGAACTAAGAACGATTAATGAAACGGAATAAGTAGATTTTTCAAGTTTAATAGGTTTGTATTTGTATGATTGGAATCCAAGCAGCCGAAAAGGAAAACGTGGTAGGCTCAGAAGTACCTAGATGGCGGGATGAGTTTGACTCCTACTTAAAAGATTGGCCACAAATCACCGTAGACCGTGTGGAAAAAGTAAGGGAAGCATGGGCAGGGGAGGGAGGTGGGACAACACAGACTCATAAAAAATATGTTTTTGCTGGGCAAGCGTATACCATCGTCGCAGTGGCGTAGCTATTAACCAAGGGCCCCGGGGCTAAAAGTTAAAAGTCGAACATTCTTTATTCAACGAGGATAATATATAACTTTTTCGAACGACGTTCATGGGGCCGAGTGGCCCCTTGAGCTTGGGGGCCCCGGGGCACCGCCCCGCCTAACCCTACGGTAGCTACGCCACTGCATCGTCGACTGCACCCTAAGCTAACTTAAGATCAGGTGAGGTGGCGGTCAAACGCAAGTCCATTAGGAAAAAAACAAAGGGATGAAGAAAGCACGATAAACGTCCATACCTTCTTTTTGGGAAAGTATCCTTGTCTTTTGTTCTTGTCTCGTTTTGGTACGAGTTATACAAGAAAAGGCATCTATGTTTAGCTAATAAGAAGCTTAGTATAGCGGGGCTAATTATTGCAGATTTCGTGAACCTTAAGGTAATAGAAATGGTATCTATTGTCTTTTAATACCGGAACACGTGTCGCCGGCTTTCTTCTACCAACACATAGGTACTATTAAATACGCAATCACGCCCACCATGTTTCAATAAATAAATAAAGCCTAAAAATATTCTACTGTTATATATGCTGAAAAATACAATTTTTATGATTCTGCGTCCAAAACAGCACTGAAAGCAAAAGGTTCGCGCACTGGTTTCCCACCTGTACGCGGCGACAACTTCACGCGCCTTTGCCATTTCTATTACCTTATAATTGAGATTTCTATGATGTGAACTGTACAACGCGACATGATTGCTACCAAGAATTCGGCGAAATTCAAAAACCCTTGCGTTTTTGGAAATTGTAGCTATATTTTTTTAGCGGGCTAGGTACAATCGACCGCACGTCAGTGGTAACAGATTGACATTGACAGTGCCTTTATTTTGTAAGCAGTAAGGGCGGTTTTTTGATTCAAGTGTTACCACTGTCATGCAGTCGACTGTACTTGATACCAATCACCTTGTATCGTCAACCGTGCAGGTTATTTTTAATGTATCCCTATGTACAATACCAGTAAAAGGCTAGAGGGCGCTAAGTAGAGTGACACTTGACACTCTTGACAGGCATTAACCGTACCTTCCATCCTTACTGGAATATCTATTATATCATCATTATTATCATCATTTTTTTTTTTATTATCTGGTGATAGCTATAATAATAAATAAAATAATAAATAAATTTTTATTCACAAAAAGTTTTACATCAAATATCTATACATCTATAGCTATTACTACTTTAGTTAAATTGATTATCGTATTTTGTAAAATTTGCATGCTGTGTATTGTATAGCAAAATGTGTCTGCACCTATTAAGAATGTACCATCCTCTGTACCACATTTTGAGCAAATAAAGTTAATTTGAATTTTTTTGAATTTATCCTACCATTTCCCCAAAGTGACGCGACACGACGAACCATCGTTGCCATCGTCAACATGTCCAAATGATTGACCGCGCGGCCATTATACACACTTATCAAACAAAAGAATTGGCCCGATTGGCCCCGATGAGCGACCGTGCGAAAGGTGACGTCGTGGCCCGGTGATTGCCGATCATTACCGAAGTGACGCAATCACGATACGTGATTATTGCAATAGATCGATTTTCAGCGGAGATTGGGTTGATTCTTGATTTGATTAACCTTCTTGGTTGTTAATAAGACACAGTTGAAAAATTGTTTACGCGGCCAGTCGGCCGTTCTACGAGTTGACATAGGCATAAGACCCCCAGCCAGATAGGCTGACGATTTGGAGAAGATAGATGAAGTGAACTGGACACTAGTGTCTAGCGTCTAGACGCAGAAGATAGAGAATTAGTTGTTGTGGCGCGATCTAGGAAAAGCCGTGCTCAGTTTTGAACTGCGAAAATTAAATGCGAATTTTTGCATATCATTTTGCACATTTTTTTACCATGGGACGAACCCTGAAATCGCAAAAAAAACAGCTGTTTCCTACATTTAGTCGATTTATGTGAACACAAATGTAGGAAACAAAAAAAAATCTAGAAGGAATACTAGAAATATCTTCGCTCCACTAATAGTCGTCTTCTCAAGTTATAGTCGTAGCATACGTCAAAGTGAGTTTATTTAAGTCGTTCTGGCAGTCCGTCTACTCAAGCGGCCTGTGGGTGTCATATACGAGCCGAGCCTACAACGTCCTGCGCGTACCATACAACAACGCCTTCAGGATGTTGTTGCGGCTGCCGTGGCGTTGCAGTGAGTCGGAAATGTTTGCTGAAGCTCACACAGATGGCTTTCACGCCATCATGCGTAAGATTATTGCAGTGCATGCGTAACACTCCAAACAGCATCCTGAAAATGATTATTGACAGACCGGATCCAGAGACACTGGGTGGAGGTCGCTATAGGGTTAAATAAATATTTTTTTCAGTAAATTAAGTACCTACTAATAACACTAATATAGCATATAAGCACAATCTGTTACTAATTCATCACTAACAACTTATGGGCTGATGCCTGACGTGAAGACATTTTTATTTTTATTTTATTTTATTTATTAAAAGTCCTTAGATAGAATAGTCCTTAGGTCGGTAACCTAAAACATAAAACACTAATAAACTGCATTGTGTCACAGAGAACTTAATAATACCACAATGTTAAGGATCAAACACTTTTGCTGCAAGTTCTAACTTGATGTCTTCATACTATATGAACCTGAGGGAAAACTAGAAATAGTTCCATTTAATGGCGTCGATAAAACTTTGACAATCCTTCCATAACTAATACGGGAACAACACATCTTTAGAGATCAGTGTTGTCTACCAGGTAATGCCTAAGCAAGACAACACTGAGATGACGGCCGGCTGGTATAAACCCCATAGCTACTTGTCGGCGGATTGTTAATGTAGGTACTTGCCCAATTTGAAAACCTGCCCGTAAAACTTCAAGTTAAAATTTTGTTGCGAATCGTTTTTCCACTTGTCCGTTTCCATTCGTTTTTCCACTTTTCCGTTGCGATTCGTTTTTCCACTTGTCCGTTGAAGTTTCACTTCTACTATGTGTCCCAGCACACATTTCGTTTTTTTTTTCGCAGGTTTACTGCAAATTATGATTTGGTTTGGTTAGGTACATTTTAATGAATGCATTTCTTATTTAAACATATTTTTAACCGACGAAAAAAAGGAGGAGGTTCTCAATTCGACGTGTATATATATATATATATATTTTTTATGTATGGCCACGCATATCTTTTTACAGAGTGGTCCGATTTTGATGATTCTTTTTTAATGGATAGGGTATATCTCGAAGTTGGTCCCATTTAAATTTCAAAATCAAAATCCACCCCTAAGGGTAGTATAACAGGCGATAAGTGTTTGTTCACCCACTGAATTCTTACCTGTTAACCGATTCTGTTGAAACTTGACACACATAAATATAGTTCTAGACACTACGACATAATGGAGACCTGGAGTTAGATTTGAACCACAAAAAAATGAAAAATAAAACTTTTTAACAAAAAATTGAAACGACGAAAACAGAAACTGAAAAGCGAAAAATAACTAATTATGAGTCGGCCGCCAAACAACCAATCAACGAAGATCATTAAATTACTTTAAATAAATAATAAAAACAACGTCACATCAAATACAACGTGAAATTTTCAACGATAAACAATAACTTTCCAAAAATGCGTTCTCCGCTCGGCCACTTGCAACTTACACGCACTTTGCTTGTTAAAAGTTCGTTTGGCACCGACTCATAATTAGTTATTTTTCGCTTTTCAGTTTCTGTTTTCGTCGGTTCAATTTTTTGTTAAAAAGTTTTATATTTTATCAACAAAAAACTTATTATTAATTTATGTTACTAATTATTATTACTTAATTAATTCAAATACAATAATGACAAATTCACGTAGTGACACTGTAATGGCTATGTTTTTCATACCAAAAACATAGATTTCGCTAGTATAAATATATGCTACCGAGGCTAATGATCTGACTAGCAAGGTATAAAAACTCATGCGCTGCTGTTGTCTAAAACATTGAACAGATGGCGTAAATTTAGAATACTAATTCGTCGACAATTATTTAGGTACCAAAAATTTAGTTTTTCAGTTTATTTGCTTTAGTTTTTTGTATGTTAAATTTGCCTATTTATTAGTTCAATCAATCAATCAATCAACTCAGCCTATCGCAGTCCACTGCTGGACATAGGCCTCTCCCAAGTTGCGCCACAACGCTCGGTCCTCTGCCTTCCGCACCCAGTCCCCCCCCAGCCACGTTCTTTAGGTCGTCGGTCCACCTGGCAGGGGGGCGCCCTACGCTGCGTTTGCCGATTCGCGGTCTCCACTCAAGGACTCGTCTGCTCCAACGGCCATCGGTCCTTCGACAGACATGGCCAGCCCACTGCCACTTCAGCTTACTGATCCTACAAGCTATGTCGGTCACTCCGGTTCTTCTCCGGATAATCTCGTTACGGATTTTATCCTTCAAAGAAACTCCAAGCATAGCTCGCTCCATAGCTCGCTGAGCGACTTTGAATTTGTGGACTAGCCCAACTGTCAGTGTCCACGTCTCGGCACCGTAAGTCATGACTGGCAGGACGCACTGGTTGAAGACCTTTGTCTTCAAACTTTGCGGTATAGGCGACAAGAAGACTCGGCGAAGTTTGCCAAACGCTGCCCAGCCCAGACGGATCCTTCTGTTGGCTTCTTAGTTAAATTTAACAAATCCATATCCAAAAGATTATTAATGTATAATTATGTTGGAAAACGTAATTTGGTAAATAACACCAACATTTAAACTTGTCAATTGCTTTTTCTAGTTATACTAATATTTTTAACGCATTTACGCAATTGAAGTGATATCTAAAGATATAAATTGTAAAAAGAAAAATTCTGATGTCACCAAAAGACGTAACTGTAAGTTAAATTCGACATAAATTTACATGATTGGTCGCGATAGCACATCGGTGACAGTGTGAGACTTATGAAATGAGAGTCACAGGTTCGAATCCTACTAGAAACTCTGGTCTTTTTGACTATTTACGCGGCCGTGACGCTTTTTCGTGACAGAAAAATCGACGGGGGGCTGTCTATATAGAAGTTTCACTTCAATATTAAGTATTATTACGTACGTGATATCTTCAAAATGTTGGTTACAATTTAGTTATGGACATAAGCAGTGAAAGTGTTAATTTTTTAACCATAAAATTAATGATTTTATCAGATGACGTTTCGAGTCGTGAAAATTTTGTGTCACACCCAGTATACAAATTGTCATAAGCGTGTAAAAAACAACTGCAAAGTGAATTATTTATGATAATATGTTGCGTGACACATTTCATTTTTTAATAGTATATTGATTGAAATTGCACTTCGGCAAAGCAGGGGAGCATCTGAAAAAACGAGAACCATCGATTTGTAACTGTTTCGATTACTTGCCTGTTCTCGATAATTTATTGTATCGATTAAAAGTAACAACGATTTAATTCGAGTATTAATGCTGTCCCATTAATTACGAGATGTGCCGTCGATGTATTAAGAACTCTCTTAAAAATAATGATGTAAACACAACGACTTCATTAATCAATGTGTAAACATAAATGTTTTGGAGAAGCTTTTCGGATATATAAATATGTGTAAGTTAATATTGATAAACCGACAGAAAATAAAGTAGAATAGTGTAACCGAAAACCAAATGGGTAATGCATTTTTTTTAACGCATTTACGCATGCGAAGCGAAATTTAACTATTTAAATTGTGGAAAGAAAAAATCGCTCACGAGCAGGATTCGAACCTGCGACTCCTGGCTCAGTACGCCAGTGTATACACTGTTTCTTTCCACAATTTAAATCGATAGATTTCGCTTCGCATGCGTAAATGCGTAAAAAAAATAGTAAGGGTAGGCATATCTATTTTATCTATACGACTTTGAATTAACTGCAAAGTTAGTCGAGTCGGTTAAGAAACACTGTTTCTTAATACGATTTCGCTCACGTCACCCAAAGATGTTACCAAGTGGAGGTTAAGTTCGATACCACGAGCAGTGTTCACAGTAGCTTAGTGGCTAAAGCACTGGCGTACTGAGCCAGGAGTCGCAGGTACGAATCCTGCTCCGGAGCGATTTTTTCTTTCCACAATTTAAATAATTGGGAAATGCATGTTGATATTTATCTGGTGTGAAGCAGTGGTTGACTGTTCAGCATGTTTCGAGTTTAGGTGTTTATCCATGTGAGTGTTTTATCTTTATATGGTCGAGGTTGGCACCGTTTTTTAATTAAGTAGGTATAAAAATCCTTAGTTCCAATGTCTAGCCATTGTGGAAACAAACTTCTCCGGAAGTTTCTAGTAAGCTTTCATTCTTTCCTCCCCAATCTTCAAAAACCGTTCCACAATACAACCACAAGCATCCTGCACTACTTACAAGTTATAAAGAGCGCGTGTGAGCGGCATGCGCACACGCTGGGTGGCCCGCTGTAATCACGTCAAACAATGATCTATTATTGCACTGAGCATGCGCAGACATCGCGATTCACGCGTCTCTATCGTAGACTGCATGAAGGAAGATTACAGTATTGGCTTGGCTTGCTTTAACGGTAAAGGAAAACATCGTGAGGAAACCTGCACACCTGAGAGTGTTCCATACAGTTCTCGATGGTGTGTGTAGTTTGCCAACCCGCACTAAGTCAGTGTGGTGGACAGGCCTTAACCTTCTCATTCGGAGAAGAGGGCCATCCCCAGCAGTCGATCATAATGATCATATATTTAAGTTTATATCACCTTTTTATACCATGTTTTATGCAAATAAATATATTCTATTCTATTCGGACAATAATGGGCTGCTTATGGTTGTATGTACCATACATACAACATAAGCAGCCCATTATGGTGATAAGGAATGTAAAAGAAAAGTTGGAAAAAAAAACTGGGATTGGACTGGAATTAAGTCTGTTTAAGAGCTTTTCACACACACACAACAACATCGTGAACATCGTGAGGAAACCTACACTCCTGAGATTGCTCCATACAGTTCTCGATGGTGTGTGTAGACCACCAACCCGCACTAGGCGAGCGTGGTTGACTAAGACCCTAACCTTCTAACTCTGAGAAGAGGCCCATGCGCAGCAGTGGGACGATAATGGGCTGATGATGGTGATGATGATGAGACTTTTCAGCAACAGACAGAGAAAAGCTCAAAAAACTGATCCAAAAAGGGATAAATTAATATTTAGAGTCGCTTATGTCGCTTGTTGGATTAGAAAGCTGGAGTGGCAGTAGGATGGCCATATCTCTCAAAACATCGATGGCCGATGGAGCAGACGAGTCTTGTCCTTGAGTAACATAATATAACAACATAACATAATATCACGCCTGTATTTCCCCGAAGGGGTAGGCAGAGGTGTATAGCACACTCACATTTCCCCAGTTATGTGATAGTCCCATGTAATAGGGGGCGAGCCTATTGCCACTAACCGGGCACAAATCCAGACTCCGGGCTGCTATTGAGAATTTCCTAATGAAAAAACCCAATAACACTTTGCCCGACCCGGGAATCAAACCCAGGACCCCACGCTCAGCAGTCGCGCTTGCAACCACTAGACCAACGAGGCAATCCTTGAGCAAAGATCGTGAATCGGCAAACGCAGCGTAGCGCGCCCCCCAGATAGGTAGACTGATGACCTGAAGAAGGTAGCTGGGGTGGATTGGATGTGGAAGGTGGACGACCGAGTATTGTGCTGCAACTTGGGAGAGACATATGTCCAGCAGTGGACTGCAATAGGCTGAGTTGATAATGGCGACTATATTGTGAATCAGTACAGTGATTTCAAATCGTTTGAATATATTCGGGATCGTGGACGCTAAGAGTGGGGGGACTCGAGACGTCTACTAAGTGACCCTGGGGAGGACAGCAGTACGTGGTTGTCGCGTGCTACTGTGGGGAAAACAATATTTCCCGGGACGTGCCAAAGGCAAGGGCACCGGCGCGGTCCAATAGAGTTCCCGGAGCTCCTCTATTTTGTGCAGAGGATGGCCGCCGTGTGGTTTTAGTAGGTAAGAGTCCGACATACCCGCCGTCCCCAGTCGGAGGGTATCCATGAGGATTTCCACGCGAAACCAAAAAAAAAAGTGTGGCAAGGAAGATCTTCATTTCTATCTGGTGACCTTGGATACTTATCTCTTTATTAGACTGTACTATCTGATTCAGTAGATGATTACGATTAGGACATTTTATGATAGGTATACCTAGCAGCAAGTTCCATAGAGAACCAACATCAATAGTTATTAATAAATCGTAATTGTATCATACCCAATCGACTCGTGACGTCATCCATACATCCAACATCCAATCAATCTTAACAGCTTCCAATGGCTTCCTAACAATACAAACTAATTTGACAGCTCAAAATAATTACCTCAGGAAAGGCACCGAATTTGAGAGACGTAATAAAATCGTCACCCATTCTTACTGCTGATTGAGTTTCAAATTACTTTACAACTACTGGATTTTATAACTGTGTTTACCTACTTGTGTGGGTTTTGGAACGAAGTTCCTTTGGCTTGGGGTATGTGTGATTCGGGAGAAAATGTAGCGTCACGTCATGCTAAGATTTGCGTTATACCCCCATGGGAAATTCAATGTACTCTATTACTATAGAGCCTACCGCCACCCGCCACCTGGTGGGTAACGTCAAAGTTACATCTAACTATTAAATAAAATACACAAAAAGACGTTTTTTTTTTCTTGTTGTGGGGAAATCCTCCACTCCACCCGGGGTAGGCGGAGTCAGTGTTGGACTCTTACCGACTAAAACCACCACGGTTTTCCTTCAACTACGTTAGCCGGGGGCGTGGGAACCCGTTAGTATTCGTACAACCACCCCCGACAGGTCCTGGCCCGCCACAAGCAGGCGAGCCCCTTCTCCCCGTGCAGCCTAACGTTGGCCGCACCCTCCTAGGCGGCGCTCACGGAACACTGCACGCCACCTCACCTCAAGGGCCTTTACCAGCTATGCCAGCTGCGCCAGCTGTGCCAGCTACGCTAGCTGCTGGTCGGGCAGCAGACTACCCCGAGTCTGCTGCTCGCAGGCCCATTCCTCCCATAATTTTTTATAGAGGTTTTCTTCCTCGCGGTCTGGGCGGTAAAGCCAAGACCCTCGGCCCCAAGAGACGCGAGAACACTACTCAGCGGGCACTCCTGGGGTTACGAGATCGACGGGGACAGGGAAGGACAATCCCCCCACTGCCTGCCCAGTGGCAGGGTGAGTGCACACCGGGCCCGCCCCTGCTCCTCCACTGTGCCCTCTGCTGGCATCAGAGGGACACGTGGAGTAACTCCACACTGGCCCACATGGGGCCCCTCCCGTACCAGAATATTCGCCACAGGCAATAGGGTCCCCCGAGGGTTAATCCCTCTTAGGGATTCCATTGCCTGTACCCAGGATGCACCGGCCTAACAACTGCGGTTTCCTCCAGACGTATCCAGAGGGACAAGCAGCCGTCAGACATACGTGGAGGTTTTCTGGCCAGCACCCCATCGAACCTGGGCCCTGTGATATCTCAGTCCAACGCACGATGTTTCCCGCCATCTATGCTTGTATTATAGTGGCGAAATTTAGCATTATAATGAACCGGTCAAAAAAATATGAATTTTAAGGATAACTTCGTTCCTGCACCGCCGCACACGTTTTCTTGATCTCGGAGATTCTCATAGAAAGAAGACATCTACTTACTGCTGAACGTGAGGCCCTGTAAGTAAGTTTTTACAGTTTATGAGGTGGTGCAGTGTGCTGTACCGTTGCTGAAGTGGGCCTCTGACAGTAGAGTTACCAGGAACAAAAATTGGAAAGTCTGTGACAAGTGGTGAAATATTTAAAAAATATAATCAACCTTATGCAATGGTGTTCAAATTGATTGCCGTGACGTCTTTTTCTATTTCGTTCACACGCTTCCGTACTCTAGCGGCAGCGGCTTGCTGAGACTTTTTTGGCGCGCAGCGCAGGTGTTTTCTGAAAATTGTGTCATCTGTGCAGGTCATAGAGCAACCGCAACCCCAGCACGCGACCCCAGCAGGTACATCGGTGGGCCATATAAAATGTGTACTACTGTACGTATCTTTCTGTAGTTACAATTGCTCATGTGGTATGGCATGTTCATTCTATGTTAAGTAAATTCGAAATAACATAGCTATTTCCCTAATTGGAAGCTGCTTTTGTACAGAGATAAAAACCCAGAAGGGGGATTGCTGTATTAAATTCTTGGAAGGCTTCGTTAATTTACTCTAAATGTATCTAACACCATAAAACTCCCACCCAGTATCAAATCTTTTGTTGTCTTTCGTATTATTTACCTACCGAGCCTTTACCCAATTATAATGGGGTCGGTTTCCAGTCTAACCAAATGCGGCTGAACATCAGTATTTTACACGGAGCAACTTCCATCAGATCCCGCAACCCAGTTACTGGTTAATACTGACATTCGGATGTTAGACCAGTTGTCGAACTTTAAGGCTCTGACTACCCGTAACGACTGCCACAGATATTGGTATGACAACAATGAAATGCTCTCCGAGGCACGGAGGGGTCTCGATTACTCTCGATGTGTAATGAAACTGTCATCCACGGACTGTCCGCGGTTGTTACTTCGCCACGACTAACTTCGACTTGTATTTACCTACTTGAATACAAGTCAAAATTGTATTAGCTGTCCTTACTAACTAAACTATGTTAAAAGCTCTTTACAACAAGATAAATACAAATATTATTATCGACTAACTAGCCAGTAAACAAACCTCTTTAGTAAACTTTAACTTATTCTTAACATTTTACGTTATGGCCATAAGGCCGGTGGTCCAACCAATAATAATACCAATTTGCATCTAAAAACAAATCCGTGCGTTGTAATCCTGCTCTTATTTGCATGAGAAAAGAAAAATGGCGAATGATTGTTACCTTGAAACTACTCGAGATAAAAGAGCGAAGTCAAGCCGTCAAATCTTGTTGTTTCTTTAAAAAATCCCGTTTAAGTATGTTAATAATTTCATCTTGGTAATTGAGTGGTGCGGGTTTGGGTTAGGGTGGGGAAATGATCGGTACGAATATCGATAATTTAAGACTATACTAATCGATATTTGGAGATGGAAAGCGTTGGAAATGAGGTGGAACGAGGTGGAACGAGGTGGGAATGAGGTGGAACGAGGTAGGAATGATGTGGAACGAGATGAAGGAGGTGGGAATGAGATGAAGGAGGTGGGAATGTTGTGGAACGAGGTGGGAATGAGATGGAAGGAGGTAAGAATGAGGTGGAACGAGGTGGGAATGAGGTGCAAAAAGGTGGGAATGAGTGGGAATGTGGTAGGAATGAGGTGGGAATAATGTGGAATGAGATGGGAATAAATAAAAATAAATAAATCAATACATTTTTATTTCACACCATTTGGTGTACAGTAAACACAAATAGTAGTTATACAATTTCTCGGTATGAAGTGTTTATTTATTTGGAATGATGTGGGAATGAGATGAAAGAGGTGGGAATGATGTGGAACGAGGTGGGATTGAGGTGGAAGGTAGGAATGAGATGGAATGATGTGGGAATGAATTGAAGGAGATGGGAATGAGATGGAAGGTGGGAATGAGGTAGAACGAGGTAGGAATGAGTAGGAATCTGGTAGAAATGAGTGGGTATGAGGTGGGATTGTTATGGATGAAGTGGGAATGAATTGAAGGAGGTGGGAATGATATAAAGGTGGGATTGAGGTGAAATGATTTGGGAATGTGATGGAACGTGGTGGGAATGTGGTGGGAACGAGGTGGGAATGAAGTGGAACGAGGTGGTAATGATGTGGAACGAGGTGGGAATGAGTGGGAACAAGGTGGGAATGATGTGAAACGAGGTGAGAATGTGGTGATAATGAGTGGGAATGTGGTGGGATTGTTATGGATTAAGTGGGAATGAATATAAGAAGGTGGGAATGAGATAAATGTGGGATTGAGGTGGAACGAGATGGGAATATGGTGGAACGAGGTGGAAATGTGTTGGAACGAGGTGGGAAAGAGTGCGAATGTGGTGGGAATGTGGTGGGATTATTATGGATGAAGTGGGAATGAATTGAAGGAGGTGGGAATGAGATAAAGGTGGGATGGAGGTGGAACGAGGTGAGAATGTGATGGAACGAGGTGGGAATGAGGTGGAACGAGGTGGGAATGTGGTGGGAATGTGGTGGGATTGTTATGGATGAAGTGGGAATCGATTGAAGGAGGTGAGAATGAGATAAAGGTGGGATTGAGGTAGAACGAGGTGCGAATGTGATGGAACGAAGTGGGAATAAGGTGGAACGAGATGGGAATCATGTCGAACCAGATGGGAATTTGGTGGAACGAGGTGGGAATAAGGTGGAACGAGGTGGGAATATGGTGGCACTCGGTGTTGGTACTCAAATGAATGGGCTCGACGAACTTTGTTCAAATAAATTGTTTTATGTTGCATACAACAACAGTAGAGGTCATGATTGTTGGATGTGGCAAATTCCAAAAAATACAACAAGATGTTGTTAGTTGTGGTGGCAAACTATATACTTTTCCCGTGGTCCTCCGTGGTTCTTCAATTCATCCTACAGGAATCTTTTTTTTTTCATAAAATGCATAAGTACCTGTTTGTTTACAAGCCTAAAACACAAAAAAAAATAGTCCTGTGGTGATTCTCGAATGTATAAACAAACAGACATTAACAGTTTTGTAATCGTTACAGGAAATCACCTAATCATTAACAGGATCCGTCACGACATGGGTTAACAGAATCTAACGCGAGCGGAGCCGCGGGTAAAAGCTAGTTATATTATAAAAATCACCAATCACCATTAAAATATCTACAAAACTATTCTAGTTTTTTTGGACTAAAAATGATAGAGCCGAAAACTAGATAAGTTTTTTTTCAGAATTGAATAATCGACGAATTCTCCTGTTATTCGATGTATTGTTGTTGATGCGCATGCGCATCTCTACGGGTAATGAGCGTCGTGTGGGGCGCGCGGTGGTGGCACGATCGATGCTCAGAACTTACACGTAGCGTGCGATATTATTGGTATAAAATAAATAATACTTGTAGTATAATATAACCCACTGAGATGGGGAAATAGGGTAAAAAACTTAAACCAATTAGGGATTAAATAAACATTTGGATTTCATTTCAGGAATACTTTTGCATATCTAGTTATTAGGTTGAAGAACGAATTACCTATATATGTACTTAGATTAATAGTTATAACTTTCATAAGAAATCTTAATTAGGGTAAAGGTGAAAATTAGAGAATAGAGAGGTCATGGACATAGTTGAAGCGACTAATAAGCGTTGATTATTGAGTGTACACGTTGATTAGATTGTTAGAATATTTTTCTATCATTTTGTAGCCAAACGAGTCTACGAAAGATGCTTGCTAAGCATGCTACGAAAAAATGTATTATCTATCTATAAAATATTACTCTACATATATCAAAATATTTTACAATTTTCCCGCAAACTAAATCCCTTATCAAATTCTAATCGCTCGTTAAGACTTCCGACATTAATCAGCCAATGAGCGGAGATCAACGCCGAACTAACACGTTACAACATTACGAATGACCTAATTCGGCTCAACCCGTGCGGTCCTCATTTAGACAGGCTATAAAACCTCTTTTTGACATATCCGTGGCAAAACCCCTAACTGATATGACCCTTTATAACTTTAAGGTGTTAAGAAAACTCGAACTGCACAACCAAAAATAAACTTTATGATCTCAAGTTTAAAATTGAGCTTTCTGTGGTCGGTTTATACCGTTTATTAGACTACAAAGACGCCGCCTGGCCCGGCGGTGCCTTTGATGCGGCGGCGTAATTACGTAAGAGCGGACGCGATGGATGCCTCTGTATGGATGTATCATGTATCGCATTCAGGACACCTAGGATTTACATTCACAATGGACTGTAATTGAATTTTTTATCGCCTATACGAATGGATTCTGAAAATATTTTCATAATAATGGACTGTCTTTTGAAAATTTAGGGCTATACCTACCTACTCTTTTTTTTGGCTCAACTTCAAGAAAGAAATAGGCTTGATGGTGATTTTGATGTTATTTATTGCCGTATTTCCTCATGGAATAAAAAAAAGGCTATGAAGACAACAAAAGGGTCAGTATTCTATAACTTTTTAAAGTTTTTTCTGTTTTTGTTGTTTGTTAGTAAGTAATTAGATATGTACCTACTTAGTTTATGGAGAGGAACCAAGTCTAAAAATAACTGCCTTTGTTAATAAAGTTATTATTAATAATACTGTTACCGTTTAGAAAAGCAGTAAATTAATTACTGTTCAAAAACGTATTTTTTTTGTAATTCTAATTAGTTAGTATATAAGTAGGTATTTGATAGACATATCATAAAATCCTTTAAGATTTATTCAAACTTTATTAATCTAATCATGCCGAATATCAAATAAAATTCTTACATAGAGTTAGTTGTTAAAACTAAATTAGAATGAATAATTGATACCTACTAAGTATAGGCAGAAAAAAAACAACTTTAATAAAAAAAACAACACGTTAAGTTAAACCATAGTTAACAACAAAACCAATGAAAAGTCAACATTGTGACGGCCCTTAATCCTTTACCCATTCTAACCAGAAACTGCAACATTTCGCTGTATTTAGTTTCCGTTGGTAATTAAAACCATTGTGATTATACTGTGACGAATTAACTACAGTCAACGGCGGGCGACGGGGGGCGGGGCACGGGGGCGGGGCTTCACAATATCAAAGGAGCCGCCGCTGCGCCGCGAAAGGGAATGCTTATTGATGTGTAAGGGAGAGCGAGCATGAAATTTCGAGGGTAAGACAGAGATGGTAGACGCGTGTGTTTGTAGTAGTAATCCTTATGAACGGGTTGATTCAAGATTGTGAGAATGGCGGATAGTGGTGCGCTGCGATTGGTATCGATAAAGTAAAGTGGTATTTACGTAGGATTTGTGTTATCGTGGGTTTTTTTATGTTAGTGGCTGTGTTTTAGTTCTGCCACACTTATGGAAATGTTATGATTTATGTAGGTATTTGCTTGCTAAACATATGGTATTAATAAGTAATCTAGTTCTTTCAAACCCGCTTAGTAATATAAATTAATAACTGAAAAAGTGCTAATTCACTGTAACTACGAAAACGGTATTTGCTGCCGCTTAAGATCTTTTGACAAATTAATAAGAATTTTAGTAAATTTAAAAAAATATTATGTACCAACTTTATGTCTACATGTCTATCTATTGACTTAGATTAATTTTATATTTCCTATATAGTGCTTAATTAAAATACCTACTTGGTATTAGTAGGTCAATTAGTAATTTTAGATTAAGAATAAAAATGGTTTGGGATTTGATGTTCTGAAAACACATTTTTTCATTACGTTTAGGTAATTACGTTTATACCGTCTCCAAATGCGTAAAATCTACTGGTATAATAATATTAGCCTTAGCAATATTTTTACTCTGAACCAGAATCGATGAGAGATATATGGTGTTATGAAAAAAAAAAAATGCTTTTGTATTTTTTTTTATCTTAGAATGTTCCGACTACTCTAAGAATACAGCAAAATAAAAAACCTTAGATTCATGCCCGAATGTTCATAGTGTGTCTACTAATATGTGAATAGTCAATAGTGAACAGTCAATAGTCATTTATTGATAATTTGAATTACACGTCTTTTTTATAATAAAACTAAATGTTTTAAGTACCTACAATACAAAAAATAAAATGGTAATTTAAAATTATACGATATTATGTGTACGTAAACGTACACGAAAAGGTGGCAAAAAACACAGCAACGAGTGTTTTCGCTATTTTGGTGGAAACTACGAGACTACATAATACAACTACCGAATAACGTTTTTAATTCAGAAGAGGTTCTGTTACAATAGCTAAGGTATTTATAATAACCCGGTATAAAAAACTGAGTAACAACTTTTTAAAAATAATTTGCAAACCAAAACAAATGGAATTATTGGAGAAACATATATTAAACCCTTTACACTTATACAACGTGTAACAGAAAGGTGTAATAATACTTGCGGGGATTAAAAAACTTATCAGTATGTACAAATTTATCTTCTTACTATCGAGTATCGATACCACAGCATCCGCCATCCGCCATCCCAACCCTAGCAATAAATCTGTGCCGCTAAAGAAGCTTACGTCATTGATGTATTGTTTATAAATCAAACGCCGCCTCGGATGAAGTTTGTCCGACACTCCGACAGTGCTCGTGCTACCCGACCGAGTTGTATTGAACACTGCCAGGATATTTCGAGGCGACTGTCGAGGAATCGATCAGTATTGGAGGATTACGGCCAAAATTAATATCCAATCAATCCAAGATTTGCCCTACTGGAGATAGAAATTTGACGCTAGTTCCATACAAAATATGTCTTTCAGTAGGGCAAATCGTGGATAGATTGGATACTAATTTTGGCTGTTAATCCTGCAGTCAAGTATGACCACTGTAGATATAAGTTTTGTGTACGGAAATTAAACCAAATTACATTATTGTATGGATCTAAAATCGTCATTTTGTCTATTCTGTCGTAGACCCTTGTCATTCTGCAGTCTTCATGCTACGCCTGCTGCAGTACTAGAAATCGGGAAATGCAGATTAATGGAAAGTCTTGACCAGATGGAGCGAAGATTGAGGACCGTATTAAATGAATTTAGAACTAAGGGGGTCTTCAAATATGCAAGTAGTACGGTATGTTTGACATTAACAGCGGAGCGCCTTTGTTTCGTAAGCAGTAAGGGTGGTTTTCTAATTAAAGTGTATCCACTATCAGGCAGTCGACTGTACCTACACAGTGCACTACTTATTTGAAGACCCTGCATTGTACACTGTTATGGCCAAAATTAATATCCTATCTATCCACGACTGGCCCTAAGTACCTACTAGAAATATAAATTTGTCATAATTTATATGGAGCTATGTCAAATTCCTATCTCTAGAGATATCCTACTAGCAGGGTAAATCGTGGATAGTTTTGGCCGTTAATTGATGGAAGGATTTACAAAAATAAACTAAGTAAGTGTGGCTGTTTACCACATACCTAACACTGATATAGATATCAAGCTATCGCATTAGTTGTCATGGTAAAGTTTGAAACATGATCTTGTCTGATAACTCCCACCAGCTGGCCTGCGGAGGTCAGAAATCAGGATGACAATAGATTCTTTAGAAAAACTGTTACTCTGCTGGCCCTGACAAACTTCAATCAACTCTCGCAGTCCACTTCTGGACGTATGCCTCTCCCAAGTTGCGCCACAACACTCGGTCCTCTGCCTTCCGGATCCAGTTTTTTTTAATAGTATAGGATGGCGAAACAGCCCACCTGATGTTATGCGGTTACCTTTGCCCATAGCAACTTCAATACCACCGCAAGTCGGTTCGCCAAACTGAGACATGGAGATGGAAAGTCTCATGTGATTGTAATTTCACCGGCATCTGTACCCTTCAGACCGAAACACAGTAATGCAAGCATCACTATTTGGCGGGGAAGTAGGTAGGGTGGTAGAACTTCCCCGGACGAGCTCTTTCACAAAGGAGCTCTACTACTACTAAAAAAGTCTATCTTAGATTCTTTATTCAGGTCGTCGGTCCACTGGACTGGGGGGCGCTCTGCGCTCCGTTTGTTGATTCTTGGTCTCCAGTTCTCCACTCAAGGACTCGTCTGCTCCAAAGGCCATCGCTCCTTCGACTGACATTTTAATTCGGTTGGGTTATCATTTCCGACGAAACTAAATGGCAGCACTAGATACCTATTATTTTAAATTAAGAAAAGCTTTTAAGTGATGTTGCTAATTTGTACGTGTTTTACGAATCAGTGCTTGTAACGTGTCATTGGGCATCAAGGAGTGTGGAAGAGGTATTTAGATATTGATCGATGAAGATAATATGAGATATCCAGTTCTAAGTTGTTTTTTCTCACTGCCTCAGATTTTATTATAGTTTATAGAATAATTAACGGCCAAAATTTATATCCAATCTATCCACGATTTGCCCTACTAGAGATAGGAATTTGACATAAGCTCCATACAAAATATGTCAAATTTCTATCTCTAGTTGGGGCAATCTGTGCAAGCAATCCGGTAGAATGATTGTTTTGAATTATAATTATTGTTCAAGAAATCATTATTAATTGATTATTGTGTTGTCGCTGATAATTGTACATATTTTATAGGTATAATAAATCAGGCTATTTAAAGATTAAACGGGATGACGACTTTATTGCCCATACCATAGAATAGGTACTAGTCTTTTCTTATGCCAATACTTACTTATTAGAAGGGTGGATCGAATCAGTTGCGTTATTTTTTTTATCCTAAGATGGCGAAAGCGGTTACCTTTGCCCATAATAACTGCAATACGTAGTTGTTGCGGAGATTTTATTGCAAATCGCGTCGCCAAAATGAGACATGAAGATGGAGTCTCACGTGATTGTAATTTCACCGGCACCCTTACCCTTCACAACGGAACACAGCAATTGAGCGAGCTATGCTTGAACCGGAGTGACCGACATAGCTTGTAGGATCAGTAAGCTGAAGTGGCAGTGGGCTGAGGGGGACTGGATCCGGAAGGCAGAGGACCGAGTGTTGTGGTGCAACGTTGTAGAGGCCTATGTCCAGCAGTGGACATATATAGTCAAAGTTTCATAAGTGTTTGTAATTAGGTCTCATCATTAATTTAAGAGCTAGCTATTTTTTTATAGGCTCTTGTCGGTGGAGTATTTTCTATCTTTATCTGCATTTCGCCTCTCTTTTGACTATGAAGTAAAAAGAGACTTATCAGAAAAAATTGATGTTGACTCTTAAAACGACATCTATTTTTTCATTTACATGTTGCATGAAAGCTCTTTTCGGTATTCCTTTCTTTCTCTTCCCATCTATCTCTATTAGAAGCACTGAGGTTTTAATTTGTGACATTATTTATTTTAAAAGAATTGAATTTTTAAAGATGACTGAAACATTTATTTTAATTATGACATAGAATTAACTGCTATTTAATTTACTGACTTATATTATGCTACTAATCGAATTGTATTAAATTGTTGTGCCCGACAGGATCATTTGTCGACTTCTAATATTATCAAGACCTTTTAAAAACACATGGTAATGCAATAAAGAATTGAATTAGATCTATTTGAAATACAAACAATTTGAATTTTTAACCGACGAAAAAAAGGAGGAGGTTCTCAATTCGACGCGTATATATATATATATATATATTTTTTTTTTTATGTATGACCACTTTTTACAGAGTTGTCCGATTTTGATGATTCTTTTTTTAATGGATAGGGTATATCTCGAAGTTGGTCCTATTTAAATTTCAAAATCAAAATCCACCCCTAAGGGTAGTAAAACAGGGGATGAGTGTTTGTTCACCCACTGAATTCTTACCTGTTAACTGATTCTCATGAAACTTGACACATAAATATAGTTCTAGACACTACGACATAATGGAGACCTGGAGTTAGATTTTAACCACAAAAAAATGACTAATTATGAGTCGGCGCCAAATAACCAATCAACGAAGATCATTAAATTACTTTAAATAAATAATAAAAACAACGTCACATCAAATACAACGTGAAATTTTCAACGATAAACAATTACTTTCCAAAAATGCGTTCTCCGCTCGGCCACTTGCAACTTGCACGCACTTTGCTTGTTAAAAGTTCGTTTGGCGCCGACTCATAATTAGTTATTTTTCGCTTTTCAGTTTCTGTTTTCGTCGGTTCAATTTTTTGTTAAAAAGTTTTTTCTAACCTATGTACCTATTTTTCCAACTATTCCTACTTCTGGAAATGTGAAACAAAAGACACGTTCAAAAATCATTGCACGTAGTAAGTAGGTTCTATCATCGTAGTTGCACGTTCGTCATATTTCTTGCACCAATATCATAATCACTTAACTTAAAAATAATAAAACCAAAAAAAATCGCATCTTCAAATCACAAAGTAAGAGAGGTCTCTAATTCGATAATTACAAGTTCCGAGCTATTAAATCGAATTATCTATGACGTGTTCACATCACGGGAGAAAAGCTAACTACTCATTACATCTAATATGACCAGCTTTACATAACCTCTTTAGCCACACCGCGTTACCCCTCGGGTAGAAGAAATTGTAGGGTATAAGAGAAGGGAGGGAGGCCATCTCAAGTGGTTGCTGCATTAATAGAAAGAATGCTGACTCATGAGCAGTCGCCTCTATGTTTTAAAGTGGTGAAGCTCCTAATAGTTTCCCACGATCGCGAATTCGATAAAGATGGTATTTTCGGTTTGTAATGTATTGGTAGACTAGGTTTGTTTGATGGATAGGTATGATTGGGCGAATTTTTGCAGTGGCCAAAGTTAGCGTCATGTAATTGAAAGTTGTCAAGAAATGGGAGTCGACAAGCGGCGATATGTATCTTGATAGCTCGAAGATGTCTATTGCTGTACAAAGACAACCTACGTTAAGGTGAATGCTACAGGGTACCCCGCGAAATTCAAATTTTTGGCGTTTTTTGCAAATTTTAGCTTTATTTCGCGTTGTATATCGGTCAAAATATAATAGGCGGAAATAATAACAATATATCTACTGAATAACACTCATAAAAAATATTAACCTAGCTCTATTAGCTGTACTAGCTCGATAATATTAATTTACGATCAAATTATCGATTTTCGAGCTTATACAGCTTATAGAGCTAGGTTAATATTTTTTATGAGTATAATTCCTTAGATATATTGTTACTATTTCCGCGAATCATATTGCGATCGATATAAAACGCGAAACAGAGCTACAATTAGCAAAAAACGCAAGAAATTTTGAATTTCGCGCGCTACCCTGTAGCATTCACCTTAAGTGTCCTTAAAATAATAATAATACCATAGATGTTGGTAGACAAAGACAAACAAGTGCCTTTTTAACCGAATTCGAAAAAGTAGGAGGTTATGTATTCGGCGGGTTTTTAGGGTTCCGTACCCGAAGGGTGCCAAACGGGACCCTACTACTCTCGCTACGCTGTCCGTCCGTACGTCCGTCCATCCGTCGGTCACAGGCCTGTATCTTTGTAACAGATAACCAATTGAAATTTTTGGTAATAGATAACTTGTTGAAATTTTCACAGAATATGTGTTACTATGGTGCCTATTTTTAAGGTTTCTTGTATACCCCCTTTATTTTTAAACTTTTTTTTATTTTTCGTATTTGTTGTGATATAATTCCAACAAATATTCTGAGAAACATACCGGCTACCTAATACCTATTACCGTTCAAAAGGTACAGCCCTGTGAGGGGCAGACGGACGGACGGACGGACAGCGTAGCGAGAGTAATAGGGTCTCGTTTGGCACCCTTTGGGTACGGAACCCTAAAAAAAGAATTACTGAAGCTGTGAAAGGTAAAAAATACCAAAAAACTCCTAAGTGAGATTTTAATTTGACATTTTGCTAAAACCAATTTGTGGATTCTACTTGAGATACCTTGTGTTAATTGGGCAGTTTGACTGGATTGTGTGTGTCTAACCTAGATTTCCATTCACACCCAAAATATCTACCAGATATGGGCATGTTTTACCTTGTAATACCAGTTGACTTTGCCAACACGAAACGAAACATGACAAGTAACTGAATATAAATATTCAAATATTGACAAAAGACGGGCGCGGCGAGGACATAGCTCGTAAGTCACGCCTGTAAACCAACGCATTTAATTACATAATTGCTTTAGATAATTAATCATTGTGTGCATTTAGTTAGCTTTATTAAAACTACGTGAGAATTTATCATTTTTAGGACGGGCTTGGTTTATAATTAAAAGCTCGATGTCTCTATTTAGCTTTTTGATCTAAGTTTTCTACAATTCGGAATGGTTTTTATAGTAAATAAATGGTCTAAAGCCAACAAAGTGTCTGAACAGACAGTATAATATTTGGTATATTGTCACAGGATTTTTATCAAAAGGATTACGACAGAATGGAGCCTCGATTTCATTTTAATCCTGAAAATATCCACGATTTTGATTAAATACCTAGATTTTTTATATGATGATACTTAATACCAGCATTTTTTCTGTGTTCCTACAAAATAAGAATTCATGAAGAAAGTAATAAAATTACGATCAAACAAAACATTGTTTTTTTTTTAGTAATCAGTCTGATTCTAAATGAATGAATAATTTTATTACTTTCTTCATGAATTCTTATTTTGTAGGAAAACGGAAAAATTGTTTTAACAAACTTATTTTATCATAATCCTCAACAAATCCCCTGGACCTGCTCAGGATGATGGTGATATCGAGTTTCCTTTTTGCTCTAATCCGGCTTTTGATTAAATTCCTGCGCAATATACCATAGATACGGCGGGCTCAGTAAGGTGAGTTTTTGATTATCTTAATGCAAAAAAAAATTGTTATAGGTAGGTAGGTAGGTCTCCCACAAGGTGGACCGACGACCTGGTGAAGGGCACGGGAATCCGCTGGATGCAGAAAACGCAGGGCCGGTCGTTGTGGCGATGCTTTGGGGAGGCCTATGTCCAGCAGTGGGCGTCTTTCGGCTGAGATGATGATGTTGATGAATGGCAATAGGCTCGTCCCCTGTTACCTACATGGGACTTATAACATTACTGGCCGGTGTACTAAAAACTCCTGTGCCTACCACTTCGGGGAATACAGGCTTGATGTTGTGTGACCAAATCAAACCATCGCACGGGAGGCCTTTTGCGCACTATATTACGTTCTTCTAACATTCTATCTCTCGATGTTTGGACGAAAAGTCAGCCTAATCATCATCATAAACAAACAAAAACAAAACATCATCGAAACGATTTTAATTAATAATATTGTACGGTAGATTAAAATAATTTTTTAGAAATATTTGTAACGACGCTTGTCATCTTAGTCTACCTGCGACCACGAAATGCTGCAAAGCTTTCGAAACGTCAGGGAAACCAATTTAAATAATATACGCGATTTAATCCGGTTAAACTTTGTTTTATTATAATCATCATCATTTCAGCCGAAAGACGTCCACTGGACATATGCCTCCCCCAAACATCGCCACAACGACCGGTCCTACGCTTTCCGTATCCAGCGGATTCCGGCGACCTTCACCAGGTCGTCGGTCCACCTTGTGGAGGGCCAACCCACGCTGCACCTTCCAGTACGCGGTCGCCACTCCAGAACTTTACGGCCCCATCAGCCATCCGTTGTGCGAGCAATGTGCCTCGCCCACTGCCACTTAAGTTTGGTAATTCTTCGAGCTATGTCAGTTACTTTCGTTCTCCTGTGAATCTCCTCATTTCTGATTCGATCACGCAGGGACACTCCGAGCATAGCCCTCTCCATTACCCTTTGAGTGACTTTGAGCCTTCTTATCAGCCTAATACGGTACTAAACGGTAATTATACAGAAGCTATAAAATCATAATAATCCTGTCACAATTATTTGAATATTAACACATTTTATACCTGCAAACTGGTCCGAAGTTTTTATCATAATTATTAATTAGTTTTTGTCGATGTTTTAATGGTCGAACATTAAAATGTTAATAATAATGTTTGTTAATCAAAATTATTTTGTCTGTTTGTGGTAAAAAGAGAGAGCCAGATCAAAGAGTAATCTAATCTATAAAATGCTATGGCAAGATGGAATCAAGATTTTTCATTCATTGTTAGTCCATTTCAAAAAGACTTGTTAAAATCATCAGCAATTTGTTGAAAAAACTAGCTAAAGCTTGCGGTTTTTCTTCCATGGTACCTTTGTCGGTAAAAAGTATTCTATTTGTTAATCCAAGGTTTGGTTTGGTCTATCTGTATACAAATTTCATGCCAATCCGTTTAGCTGTTTCAGCACTTCAGCTTGATTGAAGGACAAAAAACAAACAAACATCCGTACATACTTTTGAAATATTAGTAGGCTAGTACGTACTCCATTTAATATAACATTAGAAATAATTGATAAAAACTTTTTTTATATATTCCACGTTTGTACACGAAAACGAGTTTATTAATATTTTTCATGTTCATTGTCATCGAGTTCTGAGCTATGTTTACATTTTCAAGTCTCTAGGTCTTTGCTTTGGGAAGTTAGTTTAAAATTGGTTGATAAAAAAATAACGGCGAAATAATGGTATTTGTTGTTTTATATTGCAATGTATAGCAGGTACGGTCGACCGCACGTCGGTGGTAACAGTTTGACATTAGCAGCATTTTTATTTCGAAAGCACTAAGCAGTAAGGGCGGTTTTCGAATTGACGTGTTACTACTGTCATGCAGGCGACTGTACATTGCATTTATCGTAAAAAAACGAAGGTAAGTGTAAGCTCATATCAAAATAGGTACCTACCATCCAATGCTGGATTTTGCCTTCCTACAAATTCATCATGTCATATGACATATGTCTGGGGTGCATTAAAAGAGCCTCCACGAGTGACGATATTTAATTGATTGTCCAGCGCACCTTGGGCAGTCAGCCCCGCTACCAACCTGCTGACTGGCTAATCTTTTCTTTTCCTTTTTTTTCGGCATGAGCTATTGTCATTATGTAGCTCATGTCAACACGATAGAAGAAGAAGATCATGTCTTCTAGTAAAACAAAAACCGGATTAAATCGCGTACTTATATTATTTAAATTGGTTTTCCTGACGTTTCGAAAGCTTTGCAGCATTTCGTGGTCGCAGGTAGACAAAGATAATTAGTATGATTATTTTTATTATAATGTGTAGTGATCGCGAAAACGTAAGAAATTATTATCATATCTTCTGTCTCCGGTCTTATCAATCTTGTCACAAACAGATGTTAGACAGTCAATTTTCCCCCAAAAAATCCGTCGAAGTCAAGCAAACTCGCGTGCTAAGCTAATGTCAGTAACAGTTGCGTTGCGGACCGCACCATTAGATCCAGTGCGGATTCGAGCCACGCCCCCCAGCGGACGGTGCGGTAATTAGCGATCATTTATCTTTGCGCCTCTGTCAAAACTGTGTCGTTCAACGAAAACATTTTAAAATATGCCATAATTAGGGACCCACTTGATTAATTTGACCACAGGATTCGGTGTTGCCAGAGTTAGCATTAATTTTGCTTGTGAATCTGTTGGATTGATTGATACTGGTGATAAACAGAATCTTTTGTAGGGTCTTGCTCTATATATTTGCAGAGATAATGTATCAAATTCCTAACTGTCTTCTACCGTGTATATATTTAAGTATCTTGGTGTTTTCCAGGTATGTCGTTGGTGTCCACATTATGGGAGCAACCTGCTCCTCCAAAAGTATCTTCTTCCTCCTGATTCTTCAATCGGTAATGCTTGGCAACACAACGTATATATTTTTTTTTTTTATAGTATAGGATGGCGAAACGAGCTAAAGGCCCACCTGATGTTAAGCGGTTACCTTTGCCCATAACAACTGCAATACCACCTAGGCTGTTGCCTAAATGGTACCGCAAGTCGGTTCGCCAAACTGAGACATGAAGATGGAATGTCTCATGTGATTGTAATTTCACCGGCACCCGTATCCTTCAGACCGAAACACAGCAATGCAAGCTTCACTGTTTGGCGGAAAAGTAGGTACGGTGGTAGTACATTAGCATGGCAGTGATGATTGTAGAAAAGTCGTTCGTGTACCAAATATGGCATATTTTTCATAGGAATTGTACTGTTACAACCAATGACCATACAGCCCGATAGACGCCTAATGTTGAATATAATGCGTACAATAAATTCTGCCACTAGCTGAGGCGGGGTATTGCAATCCGATAGACCCTACCAAGGCAGCTATTGGCTAATCAATAACGCGGCAGTTTTGACGGCTCATGTAAGTGGTCGAAACTGATTCGAAGATTTCAAGTGGCGAATAGTGGCGACCTACATTAGTGAAATTTCATAGATGTGTTGCAGACATCGGTCGCCTGTTATGAGGCGTCTATGGGCTGTATGGTCATTGGTTACAACATAACGAGTCATAGCTACTTTCATGGTTAAGTTAGCAAATTTGGCATTCTTCTTTCCTTATACAAATGCATTTTCTAATGGTAAGACATTCTACCTAATCAAAAACATGCAAACAAGCCGAAAATCCAAATGATCAAAATCACCCACCATAAAAGGTAATTATTTAATCGGGCAACACTGATAAAAATGAGTTCTTCATACGTCAAACTCGGGTCCGTTTGAAGGTGTGAATTAGACGATTTTTCTCCGTGATAAAGGTTGACGGATGGACGGAAAATGTTGCTTTGTCTAATTATTCACGGTTATCTGTTAAAATTTATTTAATAATACACTTGATAGCGTGTTCCGGACATTTTTGTTTATTTGATTGATGAGTACGAATCTTTTGTGTGGCATCAAAAGTTCTTGTTAGCTGAAATATTATGATGTGTGCGGCCAACTAGAAGTTTTGGCGGCTGGTTTTTTATTTGAATGCTAATTGTGTTCTGTTGAGATCGTCATGGTCTGTAGGATTGAATCTGCTATAATTAGAGCATATAACGTGGCAGACATCTTGCTTTTTTTTTGGGCACAGGCTGATGAGAATGCATAACTATATCGTTACCAATTTCCCGTGAGTTATTGTGGGAAAAATTACTAATTAACTGTGGCACAGATAGTATAATACTATACTAGCTGGTGGGTAGCTGGTTATTTATAAAACAATAAGAACGTCTCAGTGTGAAATCTTGTTCTGGACGGTCGTATTTCGATGATTTAAAGCGAAAACCTGATAAATTACGATATAAAAAAACAGGTAAACACAAACATGAAGATACTTATTTTTTGTATTTTTAAGTTGTTTTTTCGCCGAGTTAATCCGATTTATACAACATGTAATTGAAATAACGGAAATTCTCTTAGGTGTCATTGTACTCATCAGTATGAACAACTTTTACTCCTCAATTAGATAAATAATTCATTAATATACTTTCTGGTTAAGTACTTATGGCAAATTTAAAAAAATGATGGCGAATTGAAAAGATGGCGAAACGAGCTAAAGGCCCACGTGATGTTAAGTGGATACGTTTGCCCATAACAACTGCAATACGACCTAGGCTGTTGCCTAAATGGTTCCGCAAGTCGGTTCGCCAAACTGAGACATGAGGTGGAAAGTCTCACGTGATTGTAATTTCACGGGAACCCGGTACCCTTCACACCGGAACATGGCAATGCTAGAAAGTAGTACTTCCCCGGACGAACTCCTTCATAGAAGGTAACTAATAGGTAATCTGTGACTACTACTAAGTATGCGTATCAGTGGCGAAGGGTCCATATAACACGATTCCTACCGGCTTCCCTTATCTACGACATTTCTATACTAATTTCATGTTCTAAAGTACAATCGACAGCAAGACAGTGGTAACACATCAATTCGAAAACCACCCTTACTGCTTACGAAATAAAGATCCTGTCAATGTCAAAGTGTTACCACCGACGTGCGGTTGACCGTACAAAAAAAGAATCAAATTAAATTAAAAGTTGTTAAATGGTTTTTTTATTTTATTATCGTGTGATCTTAGCTATTTTAGATTGTTTAGGTACGGCTTCCCTTCTGAACATATTCACCCTTTTTTTTCTTCTTAAAGGCTTCCATGTATTTGTTTTGAAGCAGATGTAAATGCAATGTCAGTCAAGAAACCAATGAACGTCTGGGGTTGTATGTAAGAAAATATATTCTTGACGAACCACCACGACTGAAACCACGAAATATTAAAAGTAGCAACCTTCATTATTTCCCTTGTCCTTATCAATGGGCAGACATCTTTTGTAGACGCGTATTAACAAAAAATCTAAAAGATTCACATCGTGAACCACATGTAAAGGGTTGCCCAAATTATTGCTCACAATGCCCACTGAGGAGCAACGTGTAATTTTCTTTTTGTGCCCTTTCATATGCGATACTATTGTTCAAGTTGTGTAGTGTGGAAATGACTCAAGTGACAAGCTATATTTGGCGATATTGAGATTATCTAATCTTATACCGAGTCATTTTTGGGGGGATATGCCATAATCGTCACGCTTGGCAGGCGGGTTGACGATCGCAGTTGGTTGGTTAAACACTCAGAGGACGCTGCTGCCCATCCTCTGGTGAATACCTTAGTCGCCTTTTACGACACCGCACCCATGAGAAGATATAGATATATCCGCTGGATGCGAAAGGTGCAAGACCGGTCGTTGTGGCGATGTTTGGGGGAGGCCTATGTCCAGCAGTGAATGTTTTTCGGCTGAAATTATGATGATGATGATGATACCGAGTCAGTTTGAAATTTTAAAGAGGCCAATGTCATATTTATTTATTTAAACTTCATGCAACATGTGTACATAGGCGGACTTAATGCCTTAGGCATTCTCATATCTGATCAGCCCTACTCAAAATAAAATCTTGGATCGCAAAAAGGTCTAGTTTATAAAGAAAAACAGACATAGTTTTCCATGTAAGTGAGAGGTGGGTCACTTAGTAATTTTGACTCGTATAACAGAATATTTCTCAAGCTTTGATCACTGTTTAAAACTAGTTTTGAGTTGAGATTTAATTTTAGAACATTCCTCAAGCATAGATTCATTGTTGTTCAGCTGAGTTTAGCTTTATTCAAAACTGTCACCTGTTTAGGTGTTTGAGCAGAGATTGAGATCGACTAATTACTCAAGTGTGGTCGAGACCACGCTTGAGTAGAGATTTCTTTGCTATTTTGGGCTATATTCGTGTGTTATGTTGTAGAATTGACGTTTATAATTACAGTGTTGGAATAAGACAGATGCTCAAGTAACGAAATGAATATCAAATTGTACTTGAGCAACTTTCTGTAATAAGGACCTTAGATTTCATGATAAGGGAGTCGCGGCCACATCGCATCGTGTTGTCTCATCAAAAGTTATAAAAAATTTAAAATTTGAACGTTCCAAGCACAGCATTATAAGATTTATAAGGCAATCGTTTTAAAGGTGTAATGTTCAATTCATAAGTGTTTTAATTGTATGTCCATCATGCATCATCCATCAAAGATACACAAAAGATTAAAAAACCAAGGTTAAAACCTATCAAACTTACTTCAAAGTTAAGACAAGTGAAATACCTACTTAATTACTGAAAATGAGGACAGAGATTTTTTTATTCAATACTGTTGATTAATAAATTGAAATAATCAATTTGTAATCAATCAATCTAAGTCTGCGTAAAACAGGTTACACTAGTCTAAGTTGTAAAGCAAACGAAAAAAAAAGAGAACTCTATTCACTTAGATTTAATTTGTCTACACCCCTTTTTTATTCATCCAAGGTCTACACATACTCGATACCTTTTAAATTCATCTGCTGAGTTAAAGCTCTACATTAGTTTCTCACATAATTTATATAATTTTCCGGTCTCATTCTTACGATAAATACTAAACAAACATCAGGAATAAACAAGAATTCTGAAAATCATTAGAAACAATCTAGAGACTGTGATTAATAAAATACAATGATCATGCATTTTTACTAAAGATCTGTCAATTTCATCACCAAAAATAAAATACAAAGATAGTGAAAATAGAAAGATATCTTTGTATTATCTCCCAAACTCTGTCAATAGACCATCACTATTGAAGTTCTAATCACCTTGCCAATCGAAAGAATGACAGCACTACAGCAAGTAATCTGTATCAAACCGACTTGTCCATTTATAAAGTCACGTCACTGAGGTGGCTCGTAAGTGTTTTCATACTGGGCTTGTAAATCCATGTCCCGCCAAATATAGGCTTTATTTTCTCGCAACTGAATGATTTAAATCCATAAATCCATAAGCTACTCTTAAAAAAAATCATCAAAAGGACTATCGACTAACTCCTGTCGAGAACATCAAGATCACTTTGCTAAGACACAATATCAATTTGATCAAAAAAATTAACTCACTTTCCCAGCGACAATCGATGTCAAAACCATCAACCTAAAATTACCAAAATCAATTCACCATCACCTAATTGAAGCTCCGATCACCTTGCCAATCGAAAGAATGACGACACTAAAGTCAAGTAATCGGTATTAAACCGACTTGTCAATTTATATTGTCTCGTAAGTAATTTCACATTCCGAGGCTCGATTGTGAGGCGTTATAATGACAGGAGGATGACGTATGGATTTGGCGCTTACGGCGTTCGGCGGCGCGCGCCATCGGCCACATCAAAGAGGTGGCCTCCTTTGATGTTGCCGCCATACCGGCTTTAGGGATGTTATAAAGTGAGCGGTTTTGTTGTTGTCGATACATTTCAATTTAATTTTTTTTCAAGATTTGTGTTCAGCGTTTGTTTATTAATTGACTATTTGGTTTGTTAACTAATGTGTTGACTAAATAGTCAATTATAAATTAATTACAGCTCTTTAAAATTTGCATTTTTATAAATATAGATTTACATTAATTTAAACGGTTAGCATTTAATTTCTAAATTGTTATCTACAAGGTTTTTGTAAGGCGTCAAATGAGTTCAAAATTCACAATATCGTATTCTCAAAAATAAAACAATATTTTAAGATTAACGGAGGCTTATCATATTACCAAGACCAACTAAGAGTCTTTGAACAGTCTTGTTAATTATTTTACCAATTGGACTTCACACTGTGATAAGGAAGTAATAGTTGATAGTGGAGAAAATATGTAGGTACGATTTGTTTTAAATCATAAAGGAATTATGATTTCGACGTTTCTGAAATAATTTGGTTGGTTGATTTAAATTTTTTTAAACCAGATATTTGACAAAAAGTAGCCTATACTTTAATTCTGGTAAGGTATGATCTATTAGTGTGCCAAATTTCATCCAAATCCGTTTAGCTAATCAGCGTGATTGATTAACAAACATCCAATAATCTTAATAAATAATAAATAGATATTTGGGACATTTTTACATACATAGCACCATCTAGTCCCAAACTAAGAAGTGCTTATGCTATGGGTACTAGACAATGTATATAATACTCATATACTTTTTTATAAGTACATACTTATAGTACACAAAAGAAAAACCCAGACACAGAATTATTAAAAACACACAAAACACAAACACTTGTTCATTCATCACATAAATATTTGTGTCCTGGCTGTGGGAATCGAACCCCAGTGTCATAATCTGCAGTCCAACATTCAAAAAACTAGATCACAGACGTCGTCAAACTAAACAAAATGTAAACAAACTTTACAAACTTTTAAATTTATAACTTGAGTAGGATATGTTTGTAGTTTCGTCAAATATAATCATTAACTAATCGTACCTCTACCTGAAATTCTTAAATCAACTAGAATATTCTTTCAGACATTTGCCACGTAAGTTCACTTATTCATCCTATTTCTACTTTTATCGACAAAAACAACAAAATACATAAATCTATCGATATCGACTTCCTTCCCTTTGGCCACATCACCACAAGGTAATAAAACGAGCGGAGCACGTATTTTGACGTGGAGCGGCGCTTCTGGTCTTGCGTCCTCTTCTCCCAAATAGCGCCGTCTCCCTTTATCACGCAAAGGTGTCTGAGAAGCTATTATAGCGTATAGCTCGGCTGGGCTTCGCTATAAATTATGGTGCAATAGTGCCTATTCTTTTGGTCATACCTTCGGTTAGAAGCGAAACGATATGACAGAAATTCTCTTTGGTTTTTGACTGTATGTGGAGTTTGTTCGCTAGAAATGTGTTTGAATATTTAGTATTAATTTACAAAAATAGAGCTTTACTGTTTATTAAGGCATATTTTATGCTTTAAACATTTTCAGAGCATTTTGAGCTTCGAAATAATATAACACTGATTTTCTATCTCATTAAAATATAACAAAAACATGACTAGGTGTGGTCACAAAACTTTTAGGTACCTACGGTATGTAAATAGATTGAAAATATTTAATACTTACCTAATATATTTTTATTATCTAGTTATAAAGTTTAAGCTGTTAATAATTTAATTTTTTATTGGCTGCTTTTACTGTTTCTTTAATCTTAGTTCATAGAAATAAGTAGCTTCTATTTCACATAAAAGCCTCCGACATCTTGACGATATTTACGAAACAAATTAATTTTAAGTGTCTCTTAAAATGTACAAAGATTTTCAATTTACCGAACAAGAGAAGCTCCAAGAAAATTTTAAAACAGAGACGTTGAAAATGTTTAAATTGACGCATTGAATTCTAACTTTAAAGTTCCGAAATGTTTACACAAAAACTTAGATCGGTACACTTCGGGACACAAAAAAGAGGCCAATAAATAGTACGGGAGGCTCTTTGACGGCCCGCGTGGTCATAAAACGGTCCATTAGATGTCCTATTAACGCCTATTTCGACGTAATTAGGATCAATTCTCTTCTAAAACGGCCTAGAGTTATATAATTGTTTATGTTTTATGTGTGTATTAATATTAATGGAATTTAAGGGTGGCCGGCGTTCTATTGAAAGGTATCGATTAGCTTAATTTAATTTAGCCGAACCGTTAAAGAATCTACGGGTGTTTTTTTTGCTAATGTTTAGCCTTATCAGATAGTTTTGATGAGTTTATTTTAAATTGTTGTTGCATCGTCAGTTTACGCATCTGTTCACATCTTTTTATGTTATACTAGCTGTGCCCGCGACTCCGTCCGCGTGGATGTCGGAAAATAACATCGTGTCATAATTATGAACACAATGTCTTCAAATATATACATATAAGCGCCTACACAGACGATTACACTATTTACCGACCATACTATATTTTGTTTTTACAACCCACCGGCTAAGGTGATGGAATTTCATGGAATTAGCCCTAAACTCCCTCATTCTGAGAAGACGCTCGTGCCCAGCAGTGGGAAGTAATTGGGCTGATTATGTTATTCTATAACACTAACCACATCTCTTCTTATGCTGAGAAGAGGCCCGTGTCCAGCAGTGGGACTGTAATGGGCTGGTAATGTTATGTTATTCTAGAATACTAATAATATCCAGTTCATTAACTCTTCTCATTTTCAGAAGAGGGCCATACCCAGTAGTGGGACAGTAATGGGTTGACTACGTTATGTTATTCTATATTTTCTAGTTTCTTAACTCTTCTCGTTCCGAGAAGAGGTCGGTGCCCAGCAGTGGGGCAGTAGGTAATGAGCTGATTATGTTATGATAATCTATTACACTAACAATATCCAGTACCTTAACTCTTCTCATTCCAAGAAGAGGGCCATGCCCAACAGCGGGACAGTGATGGGCTATGTTATGTTATTCTATATTTTCTATAATACTAATAGAATCGTGTTGTATTTTTAGGAACCTGCAACCTGCATCCAACCAACAATCATGACCTCTACTTTGTATGCAACTTAATACAATAGAGGGGTCAAGCTGTATCGCTGGATCTACTCAACCGATTCAGATAAAACATACCCTATATTTTAAGTTAGACTAATACCAATACAAATGCTAAGTTTCATTACGATCCGTTCAGCCGTTTTCACGTGATGAGGTAACAAACAGACAGACAGACAGACAGACAGACAGACATAAATTTTTTAAACGATTGATTCGTGTTCTATAGCTTATTTCTAGTCCCCCTAGCCGGTTTTCGCGAAAAAAAACTCAATGTACAGACTTTTCGACCTTTACAGTTTTATTATAGTATAGAAGATAGATAGATAGATAGATAGATAATATAATTTAATTTGTGAATAAAAAAAAGTCGTGATAATTTCAGTTACGGCACATCACTACACCTCAGACCATAAGAATAAGATAGGTGGAGCGCGTAGAACTAGTGAATGAAGCCAGAAAAAGGAATACAAAATGGCAAAGGATTTCGCGAGCCGCAAACTAAAATAATAAGATTGACGCTGTCCACCGCGGCTCGCGAACACTGTGGGCGGAGTAGTAGGTACTCCTTTGCCATGTTGTATTCTTTTTTAGGGTTCCGTACCCGAAGGTGCCAACGGAACCCTATTACTCTCGCTACGCTGTCCGTCCGTCCGTCCGTCCGACCATCTGTCTTTCACAGGGCTGTATCTTCGTAACGGTAATAGATACTTTCCAACGTTTTTTCTTTATGCTCTATCTTTAAAACGGTAATACATACCAGCGTAGACTTGGTCCTATTATAGTGCATACTATGTAGTTTAGCAAAAAATACTGATAATAGGGCAAACATAGACGTCTGTGATGGTACCTGCGTAAGAAAGAGATGCAAAAATTATATTTAACGCACGGTGTGTTGATGTCTTTGATGAACTCTCGTAAATTAAATCAGTTTCTATGGGGTATCAGGTTGATGGGTGGTACGGAAGCCTTACTGCGTAAGTCCGACTCGCACTTGGCCAGTTTTTCTGGCGTCATTCGCTAGTTCTACGCGCTCCGCTAAAAAGTATAAAGTATAGTACTTTATACTTTTTACGTATTTCATAATCGGAAAATTGTGTATAGGTATTTTCATCCACCTATATAAATCTAAATACTTTGATGGAAGTCTTTTTTTTTGTAGTGTTGGATGGCAAAACGAGCTAAAGGCCCACCTGATGTTAAGCGGTTACCTTTGCCCATAACAACTTCAATACCACCTAGACTGTTGCCTAAAAGGTACAGCAAGTCAGAGACATGAAGATGGAAAGTCTCATGTGATTGTAATTTCACCGGCACCCAACCCTTATTCCCTTTAGACCGAAACAGCAATGCAAGCATCACTATTTGGCGGAGAAGTGGGTACGGTGGTCTTCTATTAAATTCACTGTCTTTGGTCATTGTCTAAACGAGCTAGGGCCACAGATTACTTATAAGTTATGCCAGGGCCATGAAAGTTGTCTTCTATGTTTAGAAATTCTTTGATTCTTGTTTGCCTGAATAAAGTAGAAAAACTAAATAACTTGGGATTTTTTGAGGCTTTTGTTTTTACAGTTATCTATCAGTAAATTTTCTGTTACAGCCACATAGCTCAAAAGCTTGTTCCTTACATCCTGCTATGCCTTATGTTTGTAAAGTTATTCCTTAGAACTATCAGTTTGACGGCTAATCTAGTAGTTGGATTCAATAGTTATACATCAACAGACGGCAGACGGACAAAGGAAACCGCTTTTCAATAGGTTTTTGTGAATAAAAAAATGTATTTATAATAGCCAATAGGCCAATATAGGCCAACAATGCTTGATTAACTTGGTAAATTTGAATTTCCTAACTTGGATTAATTGGGAATAATTGGCCACCCACTCTATTTGTCGTGGGTGTCTAAGATCCAAGGGCGGGACAATATCACAAGAGTATTGAATTGAATTGAATATAATTTTTTTATTGATTGAATGTGGAACGTCAAAAATCTTCGGGTAGAACGTGGAAGGAAAACAAAATTAAATTAAACAGTGGGTTGAACTTTGGGTAGAAAATGGAAGCACTCATTACAATTATCGTTATATGTCAGTTTTTCAAATTAGGTATATTTCAAATTAACAATTTTTAAATCTATTTTCAAATATACAATTTTAATTCATTTAGCTAATACTATTTTATATAATAGTATATTAGAGTATAGCAGTGATAGCCTAGTGGTTGAACGCTTGCCTTCCATGCAGGAGGGTGCGAGTTCGATCCCAGCCTGCACCTCTGACTTTTCGGATTCATGTGCGGATCAGAATTTGATTATCACTTGCTTTATCGGTGAAGGAAAACATCGTGAGGAAACCTGCACACCTGGAAGTGCTCCATAGAGTTCTCGATGGTGTGTGTAGTCCACCAACCCGCACTAGGCCAGCGTGGTGGACTAAGGCCTTAACCTTCTCATTCTGAGAAGAGGACCATACCCAGCAGTGGGACAGTAATGGGCTGATTATGTTGTTATGTTAAATTAGAGTATGGGCCATATTTAGTGTCGTACAAAAGAATATTGTTATCAAACAACGTCCCATACGTTCCAAGATCAACGAATCATTTGTCAACCCTGGCAACTTCTGATTCTTCGGAGCAGTGATAGTGATTTTCCTTTTTTCAAAATTATTACTCTTTTAAAAGATTACTTCTTAGCTTGGACGAATAAAAAAGGCGGACGGAATCTCGCTAAACAAAACGTGAAGCACCCATAGTAAGACGGCTCGCTTATACTCGTAAGTTAAGTACGGGCTGGCACGCACACATTCACACACCCATAGTTAGACAAAAAGCCGCGATTACGCAACAAATCTCGTGTGACGGTAGTCATTGTCATAGTGTCGCAAATAAAATATCAATATATATCTGGTGTGTTAAAATTCTGTCGAAATTATAGTGGGTTTCGGAAAAAACGAAGTGCTTCAATATTTTCTTAGCGAGATTGCGTCCGCCATTTTTTATTCGTCCGAGCTTCTTAGGTTTGAATCACTAACATTAATTCGCTGGTAAAACCACCGTTTACCTTACATCCTTGTAGGTGCATTTTTCGAGTAATGTGTTAACATTCTAAGGTCCGTATTACAGAACGTTCCTCAAGTATAGTTTGATTTGTAATAGAATCGTTACTTGAGCAACGGTCTTATTCCAATACGGTAATTATAAACTTCAATTCAACAACATAACACACGAATATAACCTGAAATAGGAAATAAATCTCTACTCAAGCGTGGTCTTGGGTCTCGACCACACTTGAGTGATTACAGATCAAATCTCTGCTCAAACACAGAAACTTGTGACAGTCTAGAATGAAGCAAAACTCAGCTGAACTGTGTGCGAAATCACTGAATCTATGCTTGAGGAATGTTATAAATTTAAATCCCAACTCAAAAAT
Organism: Asteroscopus sphinx; assembly: GCA_949699075.1. NCBI lineage: Eukaryota > Metazoa > Arthropoda > Insecta > Lepidoptera > Noctuidae > Asteroscopus > Asteroscopus sphinx. The sequence continues at coordinate 13,452,461 of OX453025.1, read as the reverse complement.
AGTTTTAAACAGTGATCACCATTTGAGGAACGAACACTAGTCAATAGACTCTTCCGGGACTCTAGCATCTAGAGAGAGATTTTTGGGTCCCAAGAATTGCTCAGTATTATTCTAAAGACGTATAGTTCTAGTCATGTTTAGTCAAGAACATAACACAGCGATTATAACCCATTTCAAATAAAATTCATAACCGCAGTTAAACACGAAAGGATGTTTAAACAACGCTCAAAGCCGCCATTACTCATAAAACTATACCTGTGTTATATCAGAGTTATTTTTGACACAATAATTCGTATGTGTTTATTAAATGATAACAAACAAGTACTAGGGATACATCAAACGGAAGATTATGATATTCCTTTGAACGATGCTACGCGCCTTTGATTCGATAAATAAGATATAAATCTTTCAGTTTTATGTGATCCTGGTACCTTGACGCTCCTGCTAAGTAATTAATGTGCAGTTTCTTGGAATGATTTTCTTCGTACAATAATTATTTTGATGATATCTTGTTTTCTAATGATTGTAAGGCTCCTGACTTCTGCAAATCGACTACAATCAATCAATCTGAGTAGTAGTAGAGCTCCTTTGTGAAAGAGCTCGTCCGGGGAAGTACTACCACCGTACCTACTTCTCCGCCAAATAGTGATGCTTGTATTGCTGTGTTTCGGTCTGAAGGGTACGGGTGCCGGTAAAATTACAATCACATGAGACTTTCCATCTTCATGTCTCAGTTTGGCGAACCGACTTGCCGTACCATTTAGGCAACAGCCTAGGTGGTATTGAAGTCGTTATGGGCAAAGGTAACCGCTTAACATCAGGTGTGCCTTTAGCTAGTTTCGCCATCCTATACTATAAAAAAAAACAATGAATAAATACAATAATTTACGCCCCTAAATCCGCTTGTCTGCAGATTCTGGTTTTCGGTTTAAGAAATTTATTTAAAAAAAGACAAATTATACCACTTACATGAAATTAATAATTAATTAATAAATTAATTAATTTTCGTGTGGTGCCGGACGTAAAGAATTGCACCACCCTATATCTTCTCATGGGTGTCGTAAAAGGCGACTAAGGGATTCACCAGAGGATGGGCAGCAGCGTTCTCTAAGTATTTAACCAACCAACTGCGATCGCCAACCCGCCTGCCTAGCGTGGCGATTATGGCTCCATATCCATATCCCCCCAACATATGCTTGGGGGAGGCCTGTGTCCAGCAGTGGACGTCTTTCGGCTGAAATGGTGATGATGACGTTGCCATGAAATTAGTACCTAGTAACAACATAACATAACATAACATCACGCCTGTATTTCCCCGAAGGGGTAGGCAGAGGTGTAATAGTACACCCACATTTCGCCAGTTATGTTATAGTCCCATGTAATAGGGGGCGAGCCTATTGCCATTGACCGGGCACAAATCCAGACTCCGGGCTGCTACTGAGAATTTCCTAATAACATTTTAGTAAATTTATTCTAATAGTTTGCTTTCCTTATTTCGAGAGACCGTAAGTACTTTTAGCATTTATGAGTAGTATAACAGTATGCTAGTAATTTGATAGGGATCATTTATTTAATCGTATAAATAAATGATCATGTTTCATTATAACATTTAATCATCGCCAATACGTTTGTCAGTAACTTTTTTATAGACCGAAAAACAAACTATACGGCAAATATGAAGAAATTAAGAAGAAGAAGGTGGCTGAAAAAGGAATATGAAAGCTTGCTAATAACGTCATAACAACTTTGCTAATGATACGAAAGCACGGAGTACTTTTTTTGTATAATATGAACACAGATAAAAGACGAAAGTGTCAATTTAAAAAAGGAAAAATAGACCAATATTCCTCAAGAATACTGATGAGCCCCATAAAACTACCACCCATAACGATGCCAAAGCAACTAACCAATTTCAATAGCATTTTTTGCTTGCGCAATCTCCATCAAGAAGACCTAAAATTACATCGAAAGTTAGCCGGTAATGGCCATAATAAATTGACCAATAAGGTAACTTAATACAGTTTTTCATTGAGCACTTTCTATAAGGTTTTTGCTGGAGTTGTCACACGTAATTGATCATGGCGACTGTCTATATTTATTTTTATTCACGTTATTATCAGCCTGTCTTGTGGACTAGTTTTAGTTAATGGTGTGTGGTGTGTGGGTGTTTCTTATGTATTCAAAGTATGTATTTATATTTACTAAAAAAAAGTATATAAGTATGATATCCATTGTCTAGTACCCATAGTACAAGCTCTGCTTAGTTTGGGACTAGATGGTGCTGTGTAAAAATGGACTAAAAAATATTTATTTATTATTAATGTGATATTTGCTCTAACAAGTATATTAGGTCGTAGATTATTGGTCAGATATTATAAAATCTTCGTTTTTATATTGTCTTTAATATTGTTTTTTTTTTTATAATACTTTTTTTTTGTAAATATTTACTTAGAATATATAACAAACAACCAGACCAACACAAACACTTATGTTCATCACGTAAATATTTTTGTCCTGTGGGAATCGAACCCACGATCTCGTGATCAGCAGTGCGATACTCGAACCACTAAACCACAGACGTCGTCGTGTTCTTGGTGTGTTCTTGGCTTAGCATAGACAATTAGGCCATAACTATTCTACTACCTATCTTAGTCTAGCCTGCCGGCCTGAAAAGTTATAAAACAAATGAGATCAAGAGAAAATAAATCAGATGTATTTCTGTATTCTTATTTAGACAACTGAATCATTGCTTGTACCTTAGGGTACCTAAATAAATAATGACCACACAATCACTTCGTAATTTACCATTCAAAGGAAGTGTAGAATCTTTCGGTTAAGTTCTACGATGTCAACGAGAAGAGATGGGATAGCGCACTGAATTAAAAGATATCAAAAACAAAACTATTGGTTACACTTACATCTCAAAACATTTGCGTATGGACACTGTTGAAGCTGCTGTTCTTATGCTGTTGTTTTCACTATAATATTAATAACCTTGATTGGAACCAAAACACGGATACAATAAGCAGAGTTGTATGAATTTTCGGTATTCAGTTTATAGACGTTTGTTTCTCAGAAAGAACAGAAACAGCTAAGAATGAGAAAGTGCATAACATTCCTTGAGTACTATTTATTGTATACGATCTGAAAACGAGTCCTTAAAATACATATTACATGAAAATTTTGGTTGATATATTTTCTTTTGCATACAACAATATCACAGATTATTACCATGATTATCACGCTTGGCAGACGCAGTCATGCTCCCAGCATGTTGAAATAAGCACACAAAGAGAATGCAGCTAGCAGCTCAACTACCTATCCTATCAACTTCATCAATAAAGATATGTCGATTCAAAATTTATAGCTGTTCTAAAATCAACTTCTTTACAATCAATAACATTTTGCATACATTTATCAAACTGTCACAATCGAATTAATTTTATTTTCGTATCGTCTGCTCCATCAAAGTTTATACGAGCCGAAACTATTAAATCTATTCTAATCCTTATATCAAAGGCGGTATTAACTAGACCCGAATAATGTTATTATCGGCTTATGATTTTACAAAATTACTTTTACGTTTATAAAACTATATCATCTACGTTATCACTAAGATATGAAGGTTGTAAATCCAATACGTGGATAGTAAAAGATTTTAATTCAAATGTGTCGCTCAAAAGACAGGGTCTTTCCGACTAAAGGAACCATGCCTCATTAGTACTTATAGCAAATCAATTGATATCGAAACTATTTATGATCACTAAGGCACAGGTGCGATATATAGCGAGTTATATAAATTAAGTTCTGGAGATAATCAAAGTAGGTTCGTCTTTACAACCACTCGGAGTGATTTAGATAAGTTTTGAAGCTTGTGATTTAAGTATCGTTTGTTTTGATTCAAGTGAAGCCTTTGATAAGCTTGCTACAAGGGTCACAAGTGTCACAACATCCGTGTCATCTGGAATGATGAAGAAACACAACTGATTTAGATCAAGTGGGACATAGTTACATTACTGGGCTGGTTGAGTATATTGAGTTCCTACTTAATTTTGTAATTTTTGATTGTTTTTACTGTTACTTAACTGTCCATTGAGTTTCCACTGACTACAACTCGACAAGAAAACTCAAAGTTCGCAGAAACGTATCAACAATTCGCGAAACTGGAGGCTACGGTCCTTCGGTCTTCTATCAACAATTTGTATGTGGATCGAAGGCTACGGTGAACAAAATGCTTGTTGATCGAAGTTGTTATCTAGACGTAGGCAGTCTCAAAATTGTGCAGCGCTAAAATGAGACCGTTTGTACCAATACGCTGATTTTATTACCCCTACAGGCGAAACCAGCCTTGATCTGTGAACCGCTGACAGTTTGACCTCGCCTCACAACTGTGGTCTCTCAAAGAAGGGATTAAGCACGCGTCGTATCGCCGAAAACGAGACACGCCAACAATACGCCGGTGTCTTTGATGCGATTGACGGGATCCTTGTTAGTTTGTACTTGACGGCTGTTGTTCATGTTAAACAGATTATGATTGGGACAGGTTTCATTTAAAAAAGAAGGCTTGGATGGGGTTCGGTATCGGTGGTAGAGGTGCATCTGATAACTCTGATGTCAAAGTTGGACCTCCATTTTCCTATTGCTATATTTATTATTCTTTACATCGATTTTCGTAGAAAGGGACCGCTGCATACTCACGTGTGGTCTAGATTCTTGATTAAATAAATAATAATAAATGATTAAATTTAATAAAGTAGGGAGGCCAGTACCCTGTAGTGGGTCACTTCAGGCTTATGATAAATAATAATAAATAAATTTATTTTCAAAAAAGGTGTACAAAAACACTTCCTACAGATAACATTAGACTTATCAATATAACTAGAAACAAGAATGGTTCGATGAACTCTGGTACTCAAGGTAAGATTTAACTTGTGTTAAGGGTAGGTACGCACGGCTACACATCAAGCTGTACATTTCCAGTATAACCTGATCTCGCATTGTACGGAAAGTCTATGCAATGCGAGGTCAGCTTTTACTGGAAATGTATAGCTTGATGCGAAGCCGTGTGTACCAGCGTTTTCGCGTTTAGGTTGTTACATTAACAGTTACATTGTAGGAAGAAAACAGTATTGAATGATTTGTATGTGTTTTCAACTTATGTATCTACCTGCATTATAAGCAAATAAATATGATTTGATTTGATATTAGAATAAAAAAATAGAAGCTGGGGGTACGTGAGAGTGATTTGTTTAGGATTTATTTGAGTTTGTGGAAGTGTAGTCAGACTATAAAATGAACAACTTCATCAGACTTTTTTGACGACGTCTGTGATATAGTGGTTCGAGTGTCGGACTGCTGATCACGAGGTCGTGGGTTCGATTCCCACAGGACGGTTATGGGCCCACTCTTTCCACAACAACCTTGCATATGACGCGGTTCTGCGTGTCGATCTTCCACGAGCTGGGTCTGGAGATAGCGCCTCACAAGACCGAGGCGCTGTGGTTTCATAAACTGCCACGCAGCAGACAACCACCCAGTTCGTCGATATGTGGCGGTGACGCGCAAGTCCAGGTGGGCCAGAGTATGAAATACCTTGGCCTAACCTTGGACAGTCGCTGGGGCTTTGAAGGGCATTTCGGACGCCTTGTTCCCCGAGTCGAGAGGGCAATGGGTGCCTTGCACAGATTGCTCCCTAATCTCGGGGGACCACGAGAGGAAGTTCGTCGCCTCTATGCGGGGGTCGTGCGATCGATGGCCCTTTATGGGGCACCTGTGTGGTCAAATAGACTGTCAGGCGTCCGGCGCTGCAGAGCTAAGTTTAATAGCTTGCAGCGTAAAGTGGCCATCCGTATCGTACGAGGATATAGGACGATCTCATTAGAGGCGGCAACTCTCTTGGCGCGCTTTCCTCCCCTAGAAATACTGGCGGATATGGATGCGAGGGTCCATGACCGAAGCCGCGCCATCCGCCAGAGCAGCGAGAGCGCGCCTTCTAGGGCGTTCGAAAGGTTAAGGCAGCAGGAGCGACAAAACGCGCTCGAACGGTGGCGTGAGCGGCTTTTAGAGCCGCAGTATATTCACAAGCGTGTGGTCGAAGCCATCCTGCCATACTTCGAGGCTTGGCTGAGTAGGAGTGAGCGCGTCACCTACCGGCTTACCCAGGTATTCACCGGGCACGGTTGATTCGGTGAATACCTGAATAGGATCGGACGTGAGGCCACGGCGAATTGCCACCATTGCGGAGCTGACCAGGATACCGCCCAGCACACACTCGGAGAGTGCCCTGCATGGAATTCTGAGTGGCGTGTCTTGGTCGAGCAAATCGGGCAGGATCTCTCTCTGCCAACGGTAGTGATGGCTATGTTGGCAGAGATAGAAAATTGGAGGGCAGTAGTCTCTTTCTGTCAGACCGTCATGGTACAGAAAGAGGCTGCGGAGCGGGATCGAGAGAGGGCTTATCCCACTCGGAGATGGCAGCGCCGGAGAGGCAACCGCTCCGGTGCCTGGCCCATCAGGGCTACACACCGTGCCCCCTGCTCTGTCGATAGGACAGGTGTGCCTACAGGGGCCTTTGAGGTCACGGGCGTCCAGAGTGGGGACTTTAGGCGTCCACTGGGTGATCTCAGGGATGACGGTGACACGCTGTGGTCTTGTGTCGCCCTATGCTTTCGCATCAAGAAGGTGTTCAGGGAGACAAAGTCTTCCCTGGGACGTGCCTTACAGGCGTAGCACAGGGGGGGGCACCGGTAGCATACCCATTCCCGGAGTTCCCTCACTATTGTGCTGAAGATGGTCACCGGGGAGGTTTTAGTGCGGTAAAAATCCCACACACCCCAGCCTCTACCCCACGAGGCCGGTAGCCTTTTGAAGGTTTCCTCCTCGAAAAATAAATAAAAATAAAGAGACAAATATTTGTGTGATGAACATAGGTGTTTGTGTTGGTCTGGGTGTTTTTTATGTATTATAAGTACGTATTTACAAAAAAAAAAGTATATAAGTATTATATCCATTGTCTAGTACCCTTAGCACAAGCTCTGCTTAGTTTGGGGCTAGATGGTGCTGTGTAAAAATGTCCCCAAAATATTTATTTATTTTTGTTCTGCCATAATTCTAGTATATTTTTCGAGTAATAGGTAATTTAATCAGAGAATTGACGGTGATGAACACCGGCCTAAGTACAGATTAACAGCTCGATGTTACCATTGATACATTATTGACCGAATCAGGTATCAATGGTAAAATAACCATTATAAGTGGAACTGGCTTAGTATTGTACTGTATTGTATGAGACTTACGTAGTCTCATACAATAATTGTACCTAATAAATAATATTTTGCATGCCAATCATACGGTGAGACATGATGTACCTGCCAAAAACCATTAACATCTTTGTAAAAACCATGTTTCATGCAAATAAAAATCTTTATCTTATCATTAAAAAAATACAGGCCCTGCTTATACTGGTTATGTTAACATCGATATGCGGTTGACTGTATAATGAAAACTATTAAAAGTAATTGAAATGCAAACAATAATATTCTTACGTCCTAACGGCCAAAATTAATATCCAATCTATCTACGATTTGCCCTACTAGAGATAGAAATTTGACATAAGCTCTATACATTTTGTGTCAAATTTCTATCTCTAGTAGGGTAAATCGTAGATAGATTGGATATTAATTTTGGCCGTTAGGCCGTAAGAATATTATTGTTTGCATTTCAATTACTTTTAATAGTTTTCATTATACAGTCAACCGCATATCGATGTTAACATAACCAGTATAAGCAGGGCCTGTATTTTTTTAAAGATAAGATAAAGATTTTTATTTTATTTGGCTGTTAGTATAGACACCGTTTAAGATTAGCCTGCGATTCCCACCTAATGACATACGGTCACGTGAGAAATTTTTACTCATGTGATACGGTAACATTAATAATTACACACACATCACACACACACACACACATATAGACATACCCCCACACGCGTATATATTATTATATTGGCACACCAGTAATTACATTACATTGTATTTATAATAATATATGGCTGTATGAGATTGTCGCGTAGCGTTAAGGACTAATTAGACCTGTCAGTTGTAATTCGCAACTATGTGCAGTGCTAATAATAGAAAAATGTATGATGCGGACGCATCGACTTCTCATCTGCATAAATTGACAGCTTTTTGCGTTTTTTCCGGATACTGTCAAGTGTATGTAGTCTTTAACAGGTAATGACTGTAGATGACAATGAAGTACGTCGTCAATGTGAATGAATGGTTTCAAAAATCTATTATTGTTATTTTTATATGGTGGGTATCTTCAGGTAGACAAGTCGGTTTGACTTTTGATAATGTCTCTTGATAGTTTGGTTAAATACAATTGACAGTGGGTTTACAGCGTTTAGGTATCTATATATTTCCAAGTCGGTACCTACTGTAAATCACTGAGGTAATATGTACTACGTACTAGAGTAGACATTACGAACAAAAAATATCGCGCAACTTTCTGGCCGCGGAGCACGTGCGGTGCGAGCGGGCTAAGTGAGTGAGAGTGCAGGAGCTCTAAAGCGTGTTACAAACAATCGATTCAAGGCGTCTTCTCTAGTACGTGGTACAATATTACCTCAAAGCTGTAAATTGGGGTTTGTGTGAACAACTATGAACCTATGTGTAGGTCTATGGATAAATGGAAATGTATAGACTATAAGGTTACCTTTTATGTCATGTCGATAAAAACATCTTCATTATATAGGTACTATCGTATAATACGTTGGTATATAAGAAGATCTGTCATAATTATTACGCACACAAAGATCGAAATGCCAAATTTTTCTCGAATTTCATTATTGTTTTAGTGAGTAAATACTGCAACTTATTTCGTGAAAAGTTAGTTGGCGGATACAGTTTTGTGTAGAAAAGTGATAAAATGATGTGAATTAAGCAAGAACTGTCTGTGAAATAGTGAACGCTCAAACGCAAAATGTATGGACGGCGCCATCGGAGCTTTCACCTTAATCGAATAGGTGGATACTAGATACTTAGACAAGTGTATATGTATCATTGTTATACTAATTGTGAATATTAAATAGGCTTTTAAAGCTGTTATACAAAATAGCAAATTATTGATAAATCACATCTCAAACCTAGTTACTTTTTCTACCACACGTGCTCATCCAGGTGCTAAATAAAAAATGCTCCAAACTACGCTATTAATGTCATTGACACTTCGAAACTCACCAAACAATTCCCACAGCGACTGTACACGATTTCAAAACGCTAGTTTCACAAGAGCGAACGCCTCCTCGATCCGTCGGCGCACTAATCGTCCAATAAACGCCCATTTATAACATAATTGTGCTTTAATATACCCACACGCGGCGAAACGCCTAAAAACATGACAAAACCACTTCATTATCGTTCATTGTCGCGATTTCACTCCACTTCCAATCGCTATTGTGTATCTCGCTTAACTTTTGGCGCGTCTGTTTTTTTTTGTCATCAACGACAATAATGTTTCGAATAGCATGTTCCATTTTTGAACTTACACGTACTGAGGGCAATGGGATATTGAGGATTCACCAAACAGTTTGAAGCTATTTTAATCTGTGCGTGATAGTCATAAAGATTAAAGTTCTATGAACGTTTTTCACACATCTTGATATCGTGCGGTCGACGTTAGTGGCAATCGGTAGGCAGTTTTGAAAGATAATAGGGAAACGAATGTGCGAAACAATTTATCATTCAAGCGAATTCTCTTGTTAATTCGATACAGTGACGGCTGGATTTTTGGGTCAATTCTTTTGCCTTAGGGAGTTTAATGTTGGACAAAAAAGTTTATTGTGGTCGTGTGGGGCTTTAGTGATGAATTAGAGAATATTATTTATTAGCTTTGCAATATGGTGTTATAAAATATTTATTGCCATAATAGTCGTTATAACCCGGTTTTGGTGTTAAAAAGAATACTTTTACTGATAATTTATTTTTATTAAAATAAAAGAAAATAAGGAGTTTTAAACAACTAGTAGGTACCGATTTAGAATGCAAATTTTACTCAAGTTCCCACAATAAAAACAATAAAGTGCCCTTGCTAAGAAATGAATAATACAATATTCAAAAACATTTGTGTTGAAGTGAGAAACCACTAATAACAGACAGATAAATAGTAGGTAATAATAAATTGTTAACGTCAATCATTATTGACAGTTGTCATTACCTACAGACAAAAATACTTCGCTGTTCTATTCATAATCAGCATAATCACAAAAGGACAATTTACACTTTATTGAAACGTGACATCAGCCAGCGTATTTTATGTTATTAACTTTTGTGTTACCTCCGAGAATATCAACCTAGTTGTGGAACTTGTGGGTGGGGTCTATTAAAAAACTCACAACTGTCAACGCCTTAGGCGGCGCGTGCTGTTCAAATTAATTATAATGACGCTTTAATTATAATTAAAATGACGTTTTCATTACAGAAACTATTATTTCAAAATTAAGTACTCGTGGAGCAACTAACGAATATACGGTGTGGCGAAAAGAAAAATTATAGTCGTTTAAAATTGTAATTTTTACATTGTTGCCGTATTTATATCACCAATAGGTAAATGATACATATAGCTACACAGAAAAAGATATAGGTATTAAAAATATTCTTACGTGCCACTTAAAATAATAATTATGCTGGCAACACATTAACAAAACAAAGCTCCCACCTTTCATTACGATTCCAAACACAAATGCTGGTGAAATAAGTGTAATAACATCCTATGATTGTGCGCGGTAATTATTTTGAATTTCGAATTGTTGCATTCGAAATCAACAACTGTTATAGGGTTACCAGTTTAAGTTGATCCCACCCGCCTTTTTCTTTTGGACTTTGAAAAGATGAGTCAGGAGGAGCAGCGACGCCCGAGGGTGTATTTAAATTGGTCACATTTTACAAAGCAACATTACACCCCGCCATCACGCGCGTTGACCTCAAAATTATAGTATTAAACTTCGAACAAAGAGGCCGAAAGCCGCAGTTTTGAGTTTTTGAGTGCAGCCCGCGAAATCAATAAAAGGCGGCCCAGTATTAATTTTAATTACAGCACAATAGGTAACATAAATTAACAGCTCATGGGTGTGTTATTACTGGTTTTCTTTGTATAAACTATGTTTTTACTATAAACAAGTAATGTTTCCTTTAATTTCGTAATGAAGTTTTAACCGCCATTCAAAGACGATACATAAATACGAAAAAAAAAACTTAAGCAAACGGAACCTTAGGAATAGCGAAGGAAATTGAGTATAGTTATAAAACGTTTGGTGTGGGTCTTAGACGGTATTTAAGCAATTATTTATTGTTTACGGTTCATCACATCACGCTTGTGCAAGAATAGTGACCATAGTTAACGTATTAACAACCACGAATTAATATTTAAAATGTGACCGAAACCAGCGTGCGTGCTAACATGGGTTCCAATTTAAGAAGATCTGTAAGATGTTAGAAGTGTGAAGTATTAGCGGCTCAAGTTATTTTGGTGATTACAGCTAGTGGGCGACCAATTAACGTTTAACAAACTTTAGTCCGTAACAAATTCTCGTACAGTTTTAACAATTTGAGTTTGGAACGTTCGGTGTAATTTGACAATGGTTTTGTTAGGCTTGGGTTAGGATACATTAATGAGGAATAGCTTTTTTAACAAAAAAATATTTAAATATTAGAAGTGAATGTAGAATTTTTGAACGAAAAGTAAGATGCACGATGGAGCTTACATATATATCCAAAGTTGTTACAAATCTGTATTTCCGTCTGTAACTATGGTAACATTGGCAACTACAAATATTGCATAGATATGATGTAGAGCTGCCATGACCTAAATTGCCGACGCCGCCGTCCAAAAACTTCCAAAACACCGGAAATTTTAGCAAAACAAGGCATTTCGCGGGTAATCTAAAAAAAACAATTTGGCGAGTGGCTGGGATTTACTCGAACATTGAGAACCCCCTCGGACTCTCAAACTAGGACAAATCCGGGGAAACCCGGACAAATTGCATCCATAAAATGATGCAGGGGGCCTACTCGCGTTCGGCGAACGACAAACGAAGTACGAACTTTCGTTCCGACTGATACGTACATACAAAATAAAGATTGGCACATAAAAACACACAATAAAGAAATACTACGGTTCATCATCATCATTTCAGCCGAAAGACTTCCACTGCTGGACATAGGCCTCCCCCAAGCTTCACCACAACGACCGGTCCTGTGCTTTCCGCATCCAGAGGATTCCCGTCGACCTTCACCAGGTCAACGGTCCACCTTCTGGGGAGCCTACCCACGCTGCGCCTTCCAGTACGCGGTTGCCACTCCAGAACTTTACGGCCCCATCGGCCATCCGTTCTGCAAACAATGTGTCCCGCCCACTGCCACTTATGTCTGTCAATTCTTCGGGCTATGTCAGTTACCTTCGTTCTCCTGGGAATCTCCTCATTTCTAATTCTATCACGCAGGGACACTCCGAGCATAACCCTCTACCCCAATTTGAGTGACTTTGAGCCTTCTTATGAGGCCCGTTGTGAGCGACCACGTCACAAATTATTGATGATTAATTAGCCGCAAAGGAAAAAGTCACATAGCTAGGGTAATGGGGATCTTAGGAATCTGGGGATCTTTGGAGACAGTTATGGTACTAAAACGGCTTATTTTCTATGGTTCATAATTGTATGTAATTGACCGGAAAACAGACAGAAAAAAACGTCAAAACACGATCATCGGCTGCAAAATCAGAACGATGTTTGACCGGAGTAGCAAATTGTGCGATGAATGTTACGATTTACCACGGTTTCACACGTTGGCCCAAACGTTGGGGCCAACGCTATTCGCCAACGTGTGGATCGGGACTAAAATTACATTATCTCCAGCGTGTGGACACTAGGCACAATTACGGGCCAACGCTCGTCCTAATGTTGGGGCCAACGTGTGGAGCCACTCTTATCGAATATCCAGACGCGAGTAGACCCCCTGACTCGTATTCTGAAAAAGTAATAACGAGCTAAATTTATAAAACATGATTACTTAGACCTGAAATAGTAGTTTATGAAACTGTTGCATAATAGGGGTTATTAAAACACGAGTGTGAGTTTAAAAACCGAGCCGTAGGCGAGGTTTTTAATAGTATCACACGAGTGTTTTAATACCTAATTATGTCAGTTTCATACACTATTTTATCTACACTCATACAATTTTAAATAAAATACCAAAGTCAAAATCTTGAAATCTTGGTAACATTGTCGTTGTTTTTCTTGATTTCTCTAGTAAAAGATTGTTCGTCATTTACGTTGCTGCATCCAGAAATTCAGGCGGGGTCATATTCTCCTCAGTTCAGTATCACTGCTGTAGTCAGATATTTTTGCCCAGAATAAAACTTTCGACATACAAAACCATAATAACGTAAAGTACAAGTAACGATGAACAAATCCAGTGGCCGTGGCGCGCGACCGCGCACGCCCGCTGGTGCGTGCCTACACAGATAATAAAATATAGTCTGGCGAAAACATTATAATCGGAACTAATTTTCTATCCTTGTCAGGATTCCGTCAATCTCTGTTTCTTCATACAAAAAATATGCCTGTAAACACTTAAATATAATTAAAAGCAATATGACAATCAAAAGTTCTGCCAAAAACGCGATTTTAAACGATAAAAATTTTCAATGTATGACAAGTGGCGCCACCCTGAATTTTGTGTACTCATTGGTGCCAAACTGTACGACTGCTAAAAAAAAGGTTTGAAAACTCCTTGGTTAGGTCGAAGTGGCATTAAAAACTCCTTAGTTGGGCTGAAGAGTGCGGTTATGGAAAAAAAATTAAATTACCGCATTGTTTTGTTTAGCAAACTGTATCGTAATGAAACTTTTTAAATTCGTTACAGGTGCATGTGCGTAAAGTATGTCATTATGACATTACTTTCGAGTTCATAATTCGAATTTTACGATATGAGTGTAGATAAATATTTTTATGAACCATCTCATTGAAGACGTTACATACTAAATCATTCACACAAATGACTAACAGTACCTATGCTATGACAACTAAGCTAATCCGCTCTTGTAGCCCCGACTCATGTGAGCTCGGCACGCGACGCCTACAACAAACACTTTGTAAGAACAAACGCTGAAACATAGCAAGTAGACGCTCCAGCGAAAGATAGGCGAACAGCGAGCGAAGATAATCAAACAAAGCTATAAGTGCTGACGTAGATTTTGTGAACCGAAATAAAGAAAAAAAAAAAGATAGAAAGAAATAATTCATATAAATGATTAGAAATGACCGCTTTGATGATTTAAGCTGATCCGCTATCGCAACTGGGACGCATTTACAACAAACTTACCTTACGCTGTAATACATAATACATTGCAAAGAAAATATAATATTATAAGTTAAAAGATATGCGGAAAATATGAACGCCTGAGCCAGAGTTTAGTATCTAGGTACTAGTAGACGCCCGCAAGTTTGTTCCCGTGGTACTTATGTCTATAAAAAGATTCTAGGTGTTAATCCAGAACATGGCTTGTATGAGTGCCAAATTAAATCGAAATCTGTTTAGTCGTTTCAGCGGAATTGAAATACAAACAACGAAGTAAACAAACAAATATCTTCTACTAATCCTTATATATAATAAGGATTATTAGAAGCAGTACAAGTAGATAGATTAGTAGGATACAAAATATCAGCATACTGTGACTCTGCTATGAAGAAGTGTTTGCTATAAATACCCGTAGGTGCACGCGTAGTAATGAGCTACGCGTGCATCGAAAAATCTATTAGTTCAATTGTAAATTGTAGGTAAGTTTTTAGTGTGTCATATGTCTTCGTTTGTCAACGAACCTGTCACCTTTCGTAGATGAGTGTGTGTGTGTACCTTTATAGCACGTCAAAGTCTATTATTAGATACATCAATCAATGTTATATTATCAAACAATATATCTTCCAGTGGTGTTCAACCTTTTGAGTTGAAGTCCAATGTGTGCCGAATCGATTACATCGACCAGCATGAGAACACATATTTGTGTTAGAAATGATGTCTTGCACGGCATATTTCTGATTAGGTAATAGTCTGCTCTATGGTCTATGGCCAGTTCCGGTATTACCAAATAACACTTGGTTTTACGTGGTATGTACGAAAACAATGACCATACAACCCAATAGACGCCTAATGTTGAATATAATGCGTACAATTAATTCTGCCACTAGCTGAGGCGGGGTACTGCAATCCTGTTGGCCCTAACAAGGCGGCAATTGGCTAATCACTAACGCTGCAGTTTTGACGGCTTATGTGAGTGGTTGAAACCGATTTGAAGATTTCAAGTGGCGAATAGGGGTGACCTACATTAGTCAAATTTCATATATGTGTTGCAGACATCGGTCGGCTGTTATGAGGCGTCTATGGGCTGTATGGTCGTTGTAAGAAAAATACTATTTGTAAAACGATGAGTCTATGGAATTTCCTGTTTCGTCTATCTATCTTTCTATACTTATAAAGACAGATGTCCTGACTGACTGATTCATCAACGCAGAGCCAAAACTACTCAAGCTAGAAACATGAAATTTGGACAGTAGGTTCTATTTGTAACGCTAGCGCCCACTAAGAAAGGATTTTTGGAAATTTTAACCCTAAGAGGGTGAAATAGGGTCTTAGAGTTTGTATGATCTTATCTCCTGGATCGTATCACTCAAAAGTTAGGAAAAATAATCTTCAAAGTAAATAATGAAACATATCTTTTCTTTTTTAAATATATCTCCTAAAAGAAGGTACAATAGGGTTGTAAATTTTGTATGGGAGAATATTATTACGTGGCTGGATTTAGTCAAAACTCGGCACAGATAATGTTTAAAGTAATTAATGAATTACGTGTTTTTGCATTTTACGAAAATTAA
Source organism: Asteroscopus sphinx (assembly GCA_949699075.1). Lineage (NCBI taxonomy): Eukaryota > Metazoa > Arthropoda > Insecta > Lepidoptera > Noctuidae > Asteroscopus > Asteroscopus sphinx. Next base: position 13,436,536 of record OX453025.1, on the reverse strand, counting down.
ACTCAATGGACGTAAAAAAGGGGAGTTAAAGTTTCTATGAAAAATTTTCCGGGGGGGGGGGGTCACACATACAAATACTCTTTAAATAAATATTTAATTTTTCCTAAAACTACGACGAGAAACATTTTACGGGGCATTTTAAAACTTTTTAATACGCAGGCAAAGCCGCAAGAGCACTCCTCAGTATATACAAAGGTACTCTGTGGAGCACTCCTAGTTACGTATAAAGATGGTGTTTCGAACGGCAATCGTTTCTAAATATAATACTATATGTCAGCTACATATATTTTTCATGAGTCAAGATTTATTATTAAACAAGTCAGTAATTTCTAAACTAGAATATTAATAATGTTATGATTAATAAGAGACCAGCGTAAAATATCCAGTCTTCCAATGTCATTTAACCAAAGGAATGGTGAGCGAGGCTCGATGTCAGGTTGATTTCGAGAGGATCGTCCAACTCTGGAACCCTGGAACCTGAAGCTAGAGACCGGTGACCGGTAGCAGAGTCATTGGTGCAAGTGCTTAGTTATGAATCTTTCCTATGGCATAGGCCAACCCATAGGGGTGTACCTAATCTGGTGGTCTTTAAGGCTCGAGTGTATAGGTTTTTGCTGGGCGTCGTAAAATGCACCATTGCTTAACAGGTGAGGTGGCGATCAAAGGCATGCTCATTTAAGGGGCCGAAACCCGTAATTCAACAAACTAATGCGAATCCCGCTCAAAAACTACTCACTCTATGGTACTGAAATTAATATACGTGTTACTCAAGCATAGACTTGACAATATTATTAAGTCCAAAACATGAATGCAATTATTTGGCTCGATCATAAAAAAATCCAAACTTACCTCGGGAACTGTTGATTTTCAAACAGTTTCCTAAATATATCCAAGACATATTGGTATTTTGGTTTGATATTTTACCTAAATATTGTTTTATTATTTTGAAATAATTTTACTAAGCCATTTTATCTAAAATACACATATTTTCTAAATAATATATTTTTTTTCGCTTAAATGCACTTTCATTCGGAATGGCGTCAACTTCATGCCGCACTACTCCTTCCCGGCAAGCCTCCTATTTAGCATCGCGCTCCCTCTGATTCTGCGGCGTTCTGGGCCTTAAGAAAAAGAAAAAAATGTTGATACCTTCTTACGATAATCCATATATCTTCAGCAGTAAATACTTACGAGCTTGTATGATGTATCGATGTCGTATATCTTTTTATCTGTTTTCTGAGATTATATATTATAAATACAGTTTTATTGAAAGGCGTAGCATTCTAGGTATTTTCTTTACCTTAAAGGCATCGGCCATACAGCCCAATAGATGCCTTATGTTGAATATAATGCGTACAACAAATTCTGCCACAAGCTGAGGCGGGGTATTGCAATCCTATTGGCCCTATCAAGGCGGCTATTGGCTAATCACTGCCGCGGCAGTTTTGACTGCTCATATAAGTGGTCGAAACAGATTTGAAAGATTTCAAGTGGCGAATAGTGGCGACCTACATTAGTGAGATTTCATAGATGTGTTGACAGATATCAGTCGTCTGTTATAAGGCGTCTATGGGATGTATGGTCGTTGCTTAAAAGTGACCAAGAAGAGGCGATGCGCTGATTAAATAGTCGAAAATGTTACCCAAACCTCCGAAAAAAAAATTGAGAGGTGTCAAGGGACACCCGGATGGAACGAAGTTCCTTTCGATTCGGTATTGCAGTTGTTATGGGCAAAGGTAGCCACTTAACATCAGGTGGGCCTTTAGCTCGTTTCGCCATCCTATACTATAAAATAAAATAAAATAAGTGTCGTTACAACTTTTCGTGAGAATTTTTTCCGTCTAGCCCCCTTTCACAACGCGCGATAAGGAACTACGTTCCAAAAACTTGCAAATTCGGTGACATTCACTTTTCTTTACGTAATGACATTTTTTTAGTTCCTCGGGAATAGCGATAGTCACTTACTATGAAAAAAAAAATTATTGTAAAGAATTGCACTACCCTTATCTGATTCTGATATATATATATCCTCTCATGGGTGTCGTAAAAGGCGACTAAGAGATTCACCAGAGGATGGGCAGCAGCGTTCTCTGAGTATTTAACCAACCAACTGCGATCGTCAACCGCCTGCCAAGCGTGGCGATTATGGCATACCCCCCATTGGGGGAGACCTGTGTCCAGCAGTGGACGTCTTTTGGCTGAAATGATGACTTACTATGACCGTTATGCCTGTCGCATATTAAGCCCAGCCCACGGCCAGGCTAAGGAAGTGTATAGTTTTGTAAAACGTGTAAAGTATTGTTCCCACGGTTCTACGTCACCCAACACCCGGTGCTACGCCGCGTAGCGCAGCGTTTTCGAATAAAAGACATAAACGTGCGACCAGTGCCCTGTTTATCAAAAGTTACAAGCCTTGTATTACAAGCATTTTCCTTATAAATTAATACATTTTTACAAAGATGCGTTTATCAAAACTTCACGTAGAAACTACAAGCTACAAGTATTTTTTCAGTTTTGTTTTCGGTATTGTTTTGGTTGCCAGTGAATCCTATACCATATTTGTCAAAAGACAAAAAAAATTACAAGAACATTTTCACAAGGCCTTGTAAATTACGTTTATCAAAAAATGTCACTAAGCTTGTAGATTTATTAGGAAATTACAAGTCTTGTAAACCTTATTCGATGTAACTATTAGTTTATAATGTTTTATAATGATTGGAGTTGTCACATTTTAATTAAAAGAAAAAATAACAAAACGAGAAATAATCATAATTTTGGTTTTATACACCACTAAAACTAATCAGCCTATTATTTTTCCACAGCTGAGTATGGGGTCTTCTCAGAATGAGAAGACTAAGGCCACCTCGCTGGCGTAGTGCGGGTTGGTGGACACCATCGAGAACTGTATATGGAGCACTCTCAAGTGTGTAGGTTTCTTCACGATGTTTTCTTTCACTGTTAAAGCAAGTGATAATCAAATTATGATCAGCACACGAATTAGAAAAGTAGGTATAGGTCCTGTGCGAGCCGGGTTCGAATTTGACCCTCCTGCACGGCAATACAATAGCAAGTGTACAGCCGCTAGGTTATCATTAGGTACGCTACGCAAATTTGATAAAAAATAAGGGCAGACTGATCATCAATGAATGATGATTCTCTTACAAATTTGGGGGAAGCTCTTAATATTTTTTTGTAATGTTTAATGGCGATACACTCATATTAGTGGTGCCTGCCATGTAATAAAGAATGATTTATTTATCAAATTTTCCATTTCATTACCTGTAATTCTGAATCTTAAGATTGAAACGAACGGCACAATTTGACTCAAGATCGGTAGGTTGAATCCTATCCTACCAATCGGCAAGTTGTTGCCTATTTACTTTTGCAATAGGCCATTTGGTCCCTACCGATAGGCCCAAATTCGAGATTGTAAGCCCAATTGTGCCGTTTGTATTAAACCTTTATATTTAATTTGTAGGTCGTTTTAATTTGGGTACAATTATTTGCTTGTATGCTAGTAATTCTTATTTCTTCATCGTTTCTGGAACCATTTGACCACATTTTGGCTAGAAATAGTAAAAAAAAACGTTTCTTGTTCACTTGTAAAGTAGAATTAAGAGTCATCGGCCACTCTTAGACTTGTAAGCAACAAGCTACAAGCTACAAGTTACAAGAACATTTTTGATAAACAAAACCATAATACATGTGTGAAAAACCACTTGTAATACGAGAGGAATCACTTGTAGCTTGTAGTTTACAAGTTTAGTTTTGTAAAAATGTTCTTGTAATTTGTAACTTGTAGCTTGTAGACTTGTAAATTTTGATAAACAGGGCACAGCAGGGCAATTGTGAGGGACTTCATTATGAAGTAAATGACGTCAGGAGGGAAATCCATTGCGATGTAAACGACGTCATGTATGTTAGATCACGTTTTTTTATACAAGTAAGCTACTGCAAGTATGCGTTTTAAGCTTTATCATTCATTCAATTTCATGATGAATCCCTCCGACATCGTAATCAACAGTTTTGTAGTTACGCAATTCGAATTGTATCATTTTTCCGGATTCAAACGTCAAAATTGACATTTTGTTGATAGCGATGCAGTTACACAATAGCCCTGCTGATCATACTATTATTTGTTCTATGCCCTGATTTCAATATGCGGCGGGTCCTAACCATACTGATCATTTAGGATGCTCATGCATGTTCAACATATATGACAATAGATGCTCGATGTAAATGAGGCCGCGAGGGCAAGAACGGTCTCATCATCATCATCATTTCAACCGAAAGACGTCCACTGCTGGACATAGGCCTCCCCCAAGCATCGCCACAACGACCGGTCCTGTGCCTTCCGCATCCAGCGGATTCCCGCGACCTTCACCAGGTCGTCGGTCCACCTTGTGGGGGGCCTACCCACGCTGCGCCTTCCAGTACGCGGTCGCCACTCCAGAACTTTACTAACCCATCGGCCATCCGTTCTGCGAGCAATGTGCCCCGCCCACTGCCACTTAAGTTTGGCAATTCTTCGGGCTATGTCGGTTACTTTCGTTCTCCTGCGAATCTCCTCATTTCTGATTCGATCACGGAGGGACATTCCGAGCATAGCCCTCTCCATTGCCCTTTGAGTGACTTGCTACGGTCTAAAAATATTTTATTCAAAAGGGGCCTACCTGTTTTTATAAATCCAAAATGGCCTAACATGATTTCTCAAAATACCAAAAGACGGCAGCAGTACAGCATAAGACAAAACATATTCTATTACCATAACTTCGAATCAGCTTGTAGGCCGTTCTTGCTCTCGTGGCGTCAAATAAATAAATGAATTTTTTTGGGACATTTTTACACAGCACCATCTAGTCCCAAACTAAGCAGAGCTTGTGCTATGGGTACTAAACAATGGATATAATACATATATACTTTTTTTTTTGTAACTACATACTTATAATACATAAGAAACACCCAGACCAACACAAACACTTATGTTCATCACACAAATATTTGTGTCCTGTGGGAATCGAACCCACGACCTCGTGATCAGCAGTCCGACCCTCAAACCACTAGACCACAGACGTCGTCAAAATACTAAAAGATTAGTTATGTTGGGCCATTTTCCATCTTATGGATAATATTGCTTTTAGTAAGTTCAGTATAGAATGAACTGTACGATCAATTAAATCATACTCCAATAAAGACTCCAATGAAGGGTACGGGTGCCGGTGAAATTACAATCACATGAGACTTTCCACCTTCATGTCTCAGTTTGGCGAACCGACTTGCGGTACCATTTAGGCAACAGTCTAGGTGGTATTGAAGTTGTCATGGGCAAAGGTAACCGCTTAACATCAGGTGGCCCTTTCGCTCGTTTCGCCATCCTATACTATAAAATAAAAAAAACTGTGTTTGTACAGCCACGGACGAATAAAAGGAGGCGGACGGAATCTCGCTAAAAGTAGATGGAAGCACTTTTTTTTTTTTAAACCCACTGTAATTTCGAGATTATTTTAACACACCAGACAGCTCATTGTTGTTTTATTTGTGACTACGACAAAAACTTCCATCACACGAGATTTGTTGTGTAATCGGGGCTGTTGGACTTACTATGAGTGTGAATGTGTGCGGGCCAGCCCGTACTTTCAACCGAGCCGACTTACTATTGCGTGCTTCACTTATTCTTTAGCGAGATTCCGTCCGCTTTTTTATTTGTCCATGAGTACAGCATGATGATTTAGGTTCATGTTATTTGATTCTTCTTCAGCTGTCGGTCCTGCGCCTGATCTCTCTCCGGTCGTGTCGAATTGCCGTCCCATATGATTATGAGACTGAGGGAATAGAGAGTGTACCTGTGTTTGCGCACACACTTGTGCACTATAATATGTCCCGCGCAGGTGGCTAGTCTCCATTGAGATTGGCAGCCGTGACCCGGGATTATTATTATTATTAATAATTGAGTCTTCTTCAGTAGCAGTAGGTAGCCACAGCATGATTATAAAGGGTTTAAATAAATACAAACAAGAACTTTAGAACACATAATGTTTATTTACACTAAGTAATATTCACATAGTTATCGAACGTTACATTAAACGTTTTATTAAGTAGCTGTAAGTAATCGTAGTAGGAACAAGAAGACACTATCAGATCATTTCCATTTTGCTTTCAAGCACCTTTCAAGTAAAAAAATTGTCTATGAAAGTGGGTAAAAATTAATTTGAAAATGGAATATAGTGATGTGGAGCTTAACAAAATAACGATTATTTAGTTGACTGTTTGAATTGTAAACATAAAATAATTTTGATTTTACTGTAAGCTTAGTTGGATTTTGAAATAATAAAACTGATCTTAATAGTTGTAAATAAAATTAAAAAAAGTTTCAAATGTTATCATGATAATATTGTGAAGATTTTAATATAAATAGAATAAAATATCGTCAACATTGATACAATATATTGATGAATTTTGACAATAATGGAATAAGTTGCCAAAACAGGCAAAATAGTCGAAATACTATGCAGCCTGATTTCTAGTCATAATTAAGATACAATTGTAACTTAGGTAATATATATTTCACATTTAAGTCACATTTCAATTAGTCGTTTTATACAAAATTATACAATTATTGAAAAGTTAACAATTTTGCTGATTCATTCAATTAGTGATATAACTGACTAATAATTCGTTATTTACACAATGCAAACAAAATTGTAAAACTGGAAAATAATTAATGTAGGTTGCGCTTTAAAATCATTGTAATTTTTATGACTGGCTTCATTATTTTTAACGTAACGGTGTTAAAATCACATGAAATTACATAGTCATTACCATTAATATTCGTTCTCTATATTGCTGGTAGTTAATTATTAGAAATCCACAATTTCAACTGATTTAAAATTAGTAATTACGCTTACTAATTAAAAATTAGATAAGATAGGAAGGTACTTTACACTTCACTATCTCCGTACTCTCATTATGATTATAAAACTACGATTTAAGATTTAATAGCTAAACAAACTACCTTTACAGTAATATTTACAATAGTAACATAAGCTGGGTGTTGTAACTGGCTCACAGAGAATGTAATTTTATTAAAATTATTGCACATTTAATGGAAAACTCTTATTTCAGTATCTACATGTCGCAAAAAACTATTCACTGTTTTAATACTCTATTCAATAAAATTATTGTTGTTCTACAAGCCAGTTAACCATCCAACAAAAATAAATAATTTAGGAATATCTCTATAAAATATTAAGTACTTAAATAATAAAATCAACTATCACATTTATTTCGAACGAAGCTTCATAAGTTTTGTACAACAATATAGTCTACGGTCAACTAATACTATTTACAGACATTAAATAGTGATGTACTTTACGAAATACTATTAATAGTGAAGGTAAAAACATCTAACGTCACTAAACTGTTCGTATTGAAATTCAACATTGTAACACAATTGTCACTTTAGTCGATTCGGCTATTCGATTCAATAGTCGACCACGCGTCGATCGAAGCTGGCATCGTTTGCGATCGCGCGCGAGGCCTCGTTTCATTTAGACGCGTTTACGACAAGGTTCGTCGCCGCTTCTTCACTAGCGCCTATACTCATGGCTTTCTTCTTCAGAATGCCAAGATCAGTCACGTTTTCTAAAAAGCTTTTGTGAGCTGATAATACTTTAGCACTTTCTACATCTTTTTTTAGCTCCTCCATGTCACGTTTAAGCTTTGCTCGTCTGTTTTGGAACCATGTGATGACTTGAGCGTTGGAGAGTCCTAGAGAGCTGGCTATTTCGTCCCTGTCTGCTGGTGAGAGGTACTTCTGATAGAGAAACCGTTTCTCCAGCTCAAAGATCTGGTGGTTGGTGAAGGCTGTTCGAGATTTTCGTTTCTTCTTGGGCTGTGGCCTCGAATTGAAGAGATTGAGGTGATTTGACTGACCATCTGGAACAAAAAATCAACGAATTAGTTATGGTTATTAAGTTATTAACTATGTGTAAAAAAGAATTTAGTAAGTGGCCAATTGACAAGGTATTAAAAGGAAAAAAGTTGCGTTAAACGATAGAATCAAACTCGTTTGTTGATTAGTCGAATTTACATATAGTTTTTGTTACTAACGAAGTGCCTTTCTCTATGGTCAACGTTATACCACAAAATCTAGCCGTTTTGAGAAGGACTGGTAAATATTTCAAGGCAGTTAGAAATTGTATACAATGCACGGCAATGAAGTGAGTGTTTGATTCGCATGTACCTAATTTTAAACTTAGAACCTGTTCGTTTTTAGGGTTCCGTATCCAAAGGGTGCCAAACGGGACCCTACTACTCTCGCTACGCTGTCCGTCCGTCCGTCTGTCTGTTACAGAACTGTATCCTTGTAGGTAAAAAAAATCTCAGAATATGTGTTGCTATGACCCTTATCACGACAAATACTAAAAATAAAAAAAGCCTAAAACCAAAGTGGATCCCCATACAATAATCCTCGAAAAACATGCATTTTTTTTCAATGTTTTTGTTCCTGCTCTATCTTCAAAACGGTAATACAAACCAGCGTCAAACTTGGTCTGATTATAGTGCATACTATGTAATTTAGCAACAAATACTAAAAATAGGGCAAACATACACATATTTGTTGGTACGTACAGTCGACAGCATGACAGTGGTAACACTTCAATTTGAAAATCGCCCTTACTGCTTACGAAATAAAGATGCTGCTAATGTCAAAGTGTTACCACCGACGTGCGGTCGACCGTACTTAAGAAAGAGATGCAAAAATTCATATTTCTCGCACGGTAAGTTGATGTCTATTGATGAACTCTCGTAAATTAAATTAGTTTCTATGGGGTATCAAGTCGATGGGTGGTACGGAACCCTTACTTCGTGAGTCCGACTCGCACTTGGCCGGTTCTTTATTATTTTGTTGTGACCCACTTAAATACAAACACACAACATAACATAACATCACGCATGTATTTCCCCGAAGGGGTAGGTGGGTGTAAGGGGTAGGCAGAGGTGTAAACCTCTGCCTACCCCTTACACCCACATTTCGCCAGTTAAGTTATAGTCCCATGTAATAGGGAGCGAGCCTATTTGCCACTGACCGGGCACAAATCCAGGCTCCGGGCTGCTACTGAGAATCTCCTAATGAAAAAACCCAATAACACTTTTCCCGACCCGGGAATCGAACCCAGGACCCCACGCTCAGCAGTAACGCTTGCAACCACAACCACTAGACCAACGAAGCACTCACTTAAATACACATAAACCTTAACCCTATAAACCTTTCAAGACAACCTCACTTTAGACGTGTCACAGAAATCAAGTCACAAATAAAAAGATTAGGAGTAAAATTTGTGTTATAGTGGCGCAGGCGCACAGATAAACCTCGACTCGTTATCAGGCACTAAAACATCGAGTCTATGACAGTGCAATAAAAGGCCCGCAGCGCTAAAATGTTACTGGTCCCTCGTAAAAAACACTATAAAACACACCCAGGTATCGTTACATTTTAACGACGAGACAATCATATACGGGCCGACGGTAAGACCGTTTTATAATGATGAAAAAACAATCAAATTGACACAATGTAACTTTTGTAGCTATCTATTAGGCAGTGGGGTACATTGCATATAGGCAATTAGGCAGTACCCAGTGCCTTCCTCATTCAAATTCAATAGTGGTGTAAGTTATTATATTTTTTTCAAAGTACGATGATTATTTATCGTTTAATAGACCTACTCATGCTAAATTAATCTTCATACATAAAAAAATCAATAACTTACATTACACCACAATTAAACTTAAATGAAGTAGGCCAATGCACGCCACTGCTATTAGGGATGTAATTTAATTGCTTAGTCTATTCGTTTTCAGACGTCTGTGCAATATTTCAATACAATAGGGCTCAAGTTATGATGGGGTTTAATAAATTGCTAGTCCTGAATCAGTTTCTGCAATTAATTGGAGTCTGTTATGAGCTAGATAAGTTAGTAAATTATATTTCATTGTTTGTCTAGAGTTTAGATAAATAACAAAATACAATTCTCGTCTAGACTCTGGTTCTTAATTCAACATCGTTGACATTGTTTTGTTGTTGTATCTATTCTTTTGAGCTATTAATTTAATTCCCCTTTCTGTGTTAAATGCTTTCGGGCAGCTATTTTAAGTCGGTTATTCTACAGATTTGGGAACTGTTAAACTGGTAAAAGTCTTTTGTAGTCATTTGGTAATCATTCAGAATCAATTTGTGATGTTCTAAAAAAATGGTGTTTCCAATATTTCAATAAAAACAATAAATAAAATAAGGATATGACGCCAGCCATCAAAATCGTTAATAACTGTAAAAAAAACGTGGCTTAAGTGCTTAGGTATTTAAGTTTTTAAACATTTTCCACGCCTGTTAAAACTCAATTTTCTATTTACTGCTCTGGCAATAAACGCGAAGGAAATGAAGACAACAATGGCACTATCTCAACATCCGGCACATTTTGTATTATCTGTATTTCAAATTGCACAGCATGCGTAATTATTTTTTGAAGTTAGTTTGTTAATGTTTTTAGTTTGGCTTCTGTTAATGATAATGTGTTATGGGTAGCTTCTTAGAAAACAATACATTGTTATGATATTTTATGGGTAGGTACCTATTGTGTTAGGAAGTTACATTCAAATTGATTCAGGCTCCAATAAAGTAGATATAACATCTCTAATTCTCACTTTGATGGAGTATTTTTAGCTTTTGAAACAGTAGCAATCAAAAAAAATTCAAAACAGAACATAATCATAGCAGAGTAGTGGTATTCTACAAATTAGTTATACTGTGCAATTATTTAAAAAAAAAAACAATTTTTCATTATGATGTTTATGGTCATTAAAAAGCACGAATACAGCACGCGACCTCCGCGGAGATATTTTGAGCGGGCATTTGCGTGGCTTACCACAGATATTAATAAAAACATCCCATATGTCTGTCGTTAAGTAAAACTGCCTATGCATTGTCGGATTTATTGGAATTCACAACATTGAAGTTAACGCGCAATTACATTGACCACATGCTAAAAGATTTCTTTATGAATATTTTTAATGCTAAGTAAAGTTGGTTTGGCGGTAAAAAGCATTCGTAATTGAACACAATTTGATGATAAACCCTCTGTATGTTGTAGTGAGTCATTTAACACGGTTAAAATATTTAAATTGTATCCGTTTTATTCAGGGAAATAATGTTTTGATACTAATGTTTCTTGCTTTTTCCGAGAATCTCAATTTTTCCTTTAGGTAATACCACCGAATTTACCTAATGGCTAACTTCTTGGATCGTTTCATGTAAAAACCTGACTACTTTTTAATTGCATACCGTAAAATGGGGTGAATAGGAATGCAGGGGTGAATATGGACAAAAGTGGGCAAGGATTTTAACATTGAAATAAGATAGTTTGTTGTACACAAATACCTCAAAAATGTTCTGCCATAATTTGGTAAACATTCTAAAGTATTTGTGGGCAACATAACATAACATAACAACATAACATAACGCCTGTATTTCCCCGAAGGGGTAGGCAGAGGTATATAGTACACCCACATTTCGCCAGTTATGTTATAGTCCCATGTAATAGGGGGCGAGCCTATTGCCATCAACCGGGCACAAATCCATACTCCAGACTGCTACTGAGAATTTCCTAATGAAAAAACCCAATAACACTTTGCCCGACCCGGGAATCGAACCCAGGACCCCACGCTCAGCAGTCGCGCTTGCAACCACTAGACCAACGAGGCAGTCATTTCTTGTCTACGTACCAATTATAACAGGTTTATTTTTATTTTATACTAGCTTTTACCCGCGGCTCCGCTCGCGTTAAATTCTGTTAACCCACGTCAGTCTAGTCCAGTCCAGTCCATTCCAGTCCAGTCCACTGTCCCACTGTCCCGCTGTCCCGCTGTCCCGCTGCCCCACTGCCCCACTGCCACACTGCCCCGCTGCCCTACTGCCCCACTGCCCCGCTACCCCACTGCCCCGCTACCCCACTGCCCCGCTACCCCACTGCCCCGCTGCCCCACTGCCCCGCTGCCCCACTATCCCACTGCCCCGCTGCCCCACTGCTCCGCTGCCACGCTGCCCCACTTCACCGCTGCCCAGCGGCCCCACTGCCCCGCTATCCCAATGCCCCACTGCCCCGCTGCCCCACTGCCCCACTGCCCCACTACCCCACTACCCCACTGCCACACTGCCCCGCTGCCCTGCTACCCCACTGCCCCAATGCCCCGTTACCCCACTGCCCCGCTAACCCGCTGCCCTGCTGCCCCACTGCCCCGCTGCCCCACTGTCCCACTGCCCGACTGCCTTCCCGCTGCCCCACTACCACACTGCCCCGCTGCCCAGCTGCCCCGCTGCCCAGCTGCCCCGCTGGCCCACTGCCCTGCTGACCCGCTACCCCACTGCCCCAATGCCCCGCTGCCCCACTATACCACTGCCCCGATGCACCTCCCCGCTGCCACTCTACCCCACTGCCCCGCTGCCCCGCCCCGCAGCCCCGCTGCCCCACTGTCCCGCTGCCTCGCTGTCCCACTGCCCCACAACCCCACTGCCCCGCTACACCGCTACCCCACTGCCCCACTATCCAACGGCCCCGCTACCCCACTACCCCACTGCCCCACTGCCCGCTTCCCCATTGCCCCGCTGTCCCACTGTCCCGCTGCAACGCTGCCCCGCAGCCCCACTGCTCCTCTATCCCACTGCCCCGCTGCACCACTATCCCATTGCCCCACTGCCCCGCCGCCCCGCTGCCCCACTGCACCGCTACCCCACTGCCCCGCTGCCCCGCTTCCCCACTGCCCCGCTGCCCCCCTGCCCCGCTGCCCCACAAACACACTGCCCCACAAACCCACTGCCCCGCTGCCCCGCTACCCCACTGCCCCACTACCCCACTGCCCCGCTGCCCCCCTGCCCCGCTGCCCCACAAACACACTGCCCCACAAACCCACTGCCCCGCTGCCCCACTATCCCACTGCCAAATTGCCCCGCTGCCCCGGTACCCCATTGCCCCGCTGGCCCGCTGGCACGCTGCCCCGCTGCCCCACTGCATTGCTGCCCCGCTGCCCCACAAACACACTGCTCCACTGCCCCGCTACCCCACTGCCCCACAATCCCACTGCCCCACTGGCCCACGGCCCCGCTGCCACGCTGCACCACTACCCCACTGCCCCACTGCCCCACTGTCCCACCGTCCCACCGTCCCACTGCCACTGTCCTACTGTCCCACTGTCCCACTATCCCACTGTCCCACGGCCCACTGTCTCACTGTCCCACTATCTCACTATATCACTATCGTCCCGTTCCATGTCCCATGTCCTGTCCCATGTCCCATCCTATGTCCAGTCCCATGTGCCGTCCCCAGTCCCGTCCCCAGTCCCATCCCCGGTCCCATCCCCTGTCCACTCCACTCCATCGTACATTACTATCCGCTCGTGCAAATGCATAGAAGCTTCGATCTGTCGGGTGAGTACGCAACCCACGATTTTTTTTTTCTTTTTATCTTTCTTTCTTTCTTTCTCAAAACCCATACCAGTTTTTAAGTCAGATCATCAGCTTTCAAACAAAAAAAAAATCATCAAAATCGGTCCAGTAGTTTTAGCGTGATGCTGGAACAAACAAACAAACAAACAAACAAACAAACAGACGTTTACAATTTTATAATAGTTAAGATTAAAGAACTTATTAGACAAACCGCAAAAAAAGTTGTATGCGTAATTAGTAAAATGATTTACTGCTATATTAAGTTTACCTTAAAAATGTAAGACCTTTTTGTACCCAATCTACAAAACATAATTAGTTTTTTTCTTCAAAAACCAAGTTCGCTAAATAACTTCTAAAAATAGAACGATTTCGATACATCAAAAGAATCAATTAGTACGAACAGGACACGGAGATGCATGGAGCGATAATTAAATAAATCCGTGCACATTTATCAGACGTCAACTTCATTCGGTCACCGTCACGTCTCATTAGCGGACGCAAAATTGTAAAGGAATGTATTTTTGTAAATTAACAACAGGATACCTATTGGCTCGTCGTTTAAGGATTTCGGTGAATTTAAGCTGATTCTCCCATTTAGAATAAGTTTACCAATGTCTGTTTTGGAAACTAACTCATATAAAATAGTTGAAAAATGATTAACTAAGTAGGGAAAGAAGAAGGCCTTACATTCAGAGACGAATCTAAGCGTGAACTCATGCATGCAACTGTCAAATAGTACGGTAAACCACACGTCACTGGTAACAGTTTGACATTGCCAGCGCCTTTATTTCGTAAGCAGTAAGGGCGGTTTTCAAATTCATGTTTTACCACTGTCATGCAGTCGACTGTACTGCATTTTGACAGTTGGAAGTATGAGTTTACGCTTAGAGTTGTCGCTGAATATAAGCAGTTTTTGATCAATTTGATCTATTGTCAAATCTTATTTTTGCTCCTGTGATTGGTCGGCAAAAATACTAACAACCAATCACGTCACTTGACCTGAGATTTGACAGTCGATTAGTTAATTTTTCTGTTGATCAGCCTTTCGGAAACCAGGGGTTAGTCATCTAACTAGCAGCTGTTAGTCACAGTACTTATAGTAAAAAGCAAAATCATCAATCAACTTTTGTTTATTAATAAATAAAAGATATTAATAAAAGGAAATAGGAATACCCCGAAGAAAAACACTAGGTAGTTACTTAAATATTGATCAAAAATTTAGGGTATCCCCGGGTTATTTAGGGTATTATCGGTATTTAGATAATCTTTTCCTCCTTACACTGATTTTATTCGCATGTAATCCCAACATTTCAAAAAGTGTACCTACGGTCAACCACATACCAATGGTAACAAAACCATTATAAGCGGGACTATATTAGTATATAAGTTTCACACAAGACAAACTTTGGTTATACTGGTTAATTCACCATCTATATGGTAAAGATAAAACATAAAGACCATGCTAACATCTTCAAAATCTTCTCAAATCCCAGGCTGTCGACCGCTAACAGTAAAGGTAACCTCACTAAAGATCGCCGGCTGTATTAATCATCGCCTAATCGTATCCTTAGCGAATTCGGACCTCAATTACATGTGAATCAAACGGACCAAGTGCGAAAAAAGAGCCGGCCCAAAGACATCGTTAAAGGCTTCACAAAAAATGTGGAATCAGTCACGGTGTTCAGAACACCTGACCAACTGTGTCACATGGTGTGGCTAATGGTGGTTTTCCGAAAAATACATTTCAAAATTTCGCGAAAAAGGCGAGGCTTTTGAGATTAAGTTGTCGTGAATAGGCAATCTTGTCGACTTCCGTAGATTCTTAATTTGTGTACCTAATCCTAAATAAGGAATTAATATAGAATAAAACGTTTTTACGTAATTTATTATGACAAGCTTATCATACGATAAATGGATCATAACAAGAACCAATTAAGATTAAATTATTTATCGACAAAAACATTGCAACAAAAACGAATGCAGTCGGTAATAAAATAAATTTAATTAATTGCTTTTTTCTTCTAAAACGATACAAATAAAAAACATAAAGAAATAAAGTTCTTGAAAATCGCAAAGGTCGAAAGACAATTACTCTGACCGCATCATTTATCAGAATTAAGCTGAATCTTAATTCTGATGCCAGCATCAAAAGATAGAGAGAATCGGGACTTCCTTCATCGTTTTATTTTGTCATGGCTATTGCTTTACGTACTTAATTAATTTCTCAATAACATCACGTAGGGCCTTGTGTGTGAGGGGCAACAGAATGACCCATTTCTCTTTTAAAAACACCTTAACAATTCCAAAATAGCTGTTACAATAAATTTCAAAGAATCCATTGCTTCTTCTAAAAGAGCGAGTCATAGAAACTCCTCGGGTGAGCGAGCAATCGATACCTATTAATCGATCGTATCATTGTTCGGTGTCTATGTAGATTGGCCGCAGTAATCAATGGAGTCGCGAGTTTTGAACGGATCGATACGCACGTAATGGTGCATTTTAAAGGTTGGTTTTGTTTTGTAGCGAACTAGGGTTAAGTGGTAACGGGTTGGGTGCAACTAGCCGACGAATAGCGGAGTTATCGAGTCGTTACAAATAAGATCAAATGCTATTTATTTGGCGACCGTAACATTTTAGTAAACTTAAGGCATCGTTTCGTCACACTTTTTTTTCAACGCAATTCTTTTGTGACGAATGCTCAACTGAACATCTATCTCAATATATCCGAATATTATGTTTATTCATTTTAGCCTAACAATACATCTTGAGAACATCACAATATATTGTCTCCAGAACATTTGAATGTTAGGCTGCCTTTCCACCAGGAATGTGCGAGGTAGCTAAGCGGTGAGCGCTGAAAATATCCATCAATAGAATTGCTTCACAGCGCAGCTCTCTTATTGATGGAATTTTTCCTCGCTCACAGCTTATTTAGCTACCTCATACATCCCTGGTAAAAAGGAAGCCTTTAGCCTTTTACATATTTATGTGAAGTATTACTATAAAATATTTATCTTAATTATTCAATTCTTCCAAAAGTGTTCGTCGCACTCGCTCGCTCAAAACAACCTGCGTCCTTATCTCCCTTAAGTTCGACCAATCATGATATTTGAACAATGGTCGTGGACAGCTCCTTAACATTACAAATTGAATGTCCTGTTTAGTTTTTTCCGTGGTACACCTTGTTATTCGGAACCCAAGGCACAATGGAAAAGCTTTTTCTTAGATCGCACGGTTATTTAGCCTCATATGCGAAAAAAGCGTGACGAAATAGGGTTCTATGTATGCAGCATTGATTTTTTGAATTGATTGATTAGACCAGAGTTGGTCTCGAAGTCGAAAATCGAAATCTACATTATCCGGAAGATTGACAACAATTGACGGATAATCGATTAATTGATATATCAATAATAATTAATTAATCGATTTTTCTCTTGATTAAATTTACTTTTTTTTATTT
Organism: Asteroscopus sphinx; assembly: GCA_949699075.1. Taxonomy (NCBI): domain Eukaryota; kingdom Metazoa; phylum Arthropoda; class Insecta; order Lepidoptera; family Noctuidae; genus Asteroscopus; species Asteroscopus sphinx. The sequence continues at coordinate 13,419,581 of OX453025.1, read as the reverse complement.
ATTTTTTTATTACTTGTATTTTTAATTGAATAGGTAGATGATTAGATAATTTTCGTTTTAAAGGATAAAATGATTAATGTTTTAAACGGTAGTTTAAAAGGTCAAATGGCTAATCGGTTTTTCGATGTCAATTAGTTTTTGTGCATGTCTAAATACATCTTCTTCATTATGGCTGCACACAAAGCTACATTGTTATTGATTTCTAATTGTTTAGGTTAAGTCTAGAGTATACCACCTTCTTGTCCACACAAAAAGCGCCAACGGTTTCCCGAAATGTTGGCCGATTACATTGTTTTTTTTGTATATTAGCTACACCGTGAAAAACTATATAATAAATAAAATAATAAATAAAATTCTTTATTGCAGGCACGCAGACCCATATAAAAATTAAAATTAAATAATACATTTCCATAACCATAATCTAACAATAGTTACGTAAGTATATGTAGCTTACTTAAGTAACACAATATAGGACAATCCAGTTTGTTCGCAATGACGCTCAGGAGGCTGTTGGTGCTGGCACGCACCCTGTATAACTATGCTGATAGGATTTATTTTTTGAAATTTCGCAGTATCTTCGTAGTTACGTAGGCGTAGGGTACCTAAAATGTTGAATTTTTTGCGATGAAATTATGACGAAGAAAAGTACCTAGTTTAGAAATCCGAAAACATTTTTTGAAAAAAACAAAAAACTTAGCAGCATAGATAAGACCAAAATGTAATTTTATTTACTTAAAATGTGACTTATAATAATGACTATTATCAATAAATAACTATGAACTAACTACTATAACTATGAACTATCGCAGGACCTAACAATGTTAGCTACGTGATAAAAAAGTAATTTCATGTTTTTTATATATTTAAAAGAACATTAATAAGTAATACAAATTATCTTGCTTACGCCAGCTTTGAGTGTATAGTCAAGCACACGTCTGTAGTAACACTTGAACTATTAAAACCCTTTATGAAGTTCAAATTGTTACCACTGACGTGTCATCGACTGTACATATTTCTTATAAGGAATTTATTCATTTTATTTTATTTTATTTATTTAATTATTCAGTTTTAATTTTATTAATTAAATTTTAAATTTAATTTATACCTACTGATGTAATTTTATTTGGACTAACATAGTATTTTAAGTATTACCAACACTATTGTGTGGACTGAAGTTATCTAATTAAATAAATAAATAATAATAATGAAAAAAAATGGATTTCGGGCGCCAGGAGCCACACTATTATTCAGAGCTAATTGAACATGGGGTAAAAAGAAGGAAATAAAATCATTATGCGGAACCATTGCGGAACACAGCATATGCACAGAAATAAAAACAAATCTTTAATTTGCTCTTTATAAATGGCATAAACTTTTACAAATAAAAGTATTTATAATCGCTTCTAATTATAACATTTGTAACCGCAGAATAATATAAAGATAGATTACTCGATAGTATCCTTTTACCCGATTAATATGCAAAATGCATTCGTAAACGTAATTACGAGAACTATGCATAATAACCGGGTATCGAGCTACCAAAAAATAGAAATAAAAATATTACGAAGTTGTTTGATTGCATGAATACGAATGAACGTGCTCACTTTAATGACTGTTATTTTATATTGTTTTATAAAAACCGTTCATGTACTGCGTTTTTGTTTTGGATAATCATGTTAATTTGAAAATGCTGTGACTTCGACGTGATTAGTGTTTGCTAACAAATTGTTGTAAGATAATAATTTGACGTGTTAGGTAATAGGCATGGACAAAAACTTTGTTTTGATTACTATCGTGTTATTTTTTCTTGTTGTCCTGTTTTATATTTTTTATTAAACTTAATAGAATTTTACTTTGTGTTAATTTTAACATTTTAGAATTAGATTAATATCCAAAGATAATAGAAAATAATGTCCTATCGAAAGAGTTGATATGGGCGTGGGGTGCAAAAGTTTAGAGAAACAGAATCAGTCTAAATCAGACGCGGCACTCGCGGCATCTTCCGTTATGACTCACTCGGTCTCAGTTTGTACGCAAAGTAATTTTTGTGATTTTTTTTGAAGTCCAGAAATCAAGTCGTTTTATTGTCATATCTGTCCCCTAAGATCCCCAGATATTACCTTATGTGACTTTTTCCTTTGCGGCTAAGATATTTTGCTGGATAATCTCCAGCAAAATATCCGGTGTGAGATCAAAGCCATCACTCTGGATTTCTGTAAAGCGTTTCTTCCGACAAGAGGTCAAAATTGCAGGATTGATTGAATAGGCGGCATTTGAGTGGTATTATTATTTATTAAAAGAACTAAAGAAAAACTGATTACACAAAAAAATTATAGTTTTTGCGTTACTTTAATAATATGTTTTTTTTATAAATTTCAAAGTTAAAAATTTGCAAGCGAATATTCTGTAAAAAAAAACAAATGGTATTTCATATTCTGTTACATTCTATTAATGATAATAAATGAAATATTAAATTGCTGTCCTGAATTGTTAACACGCTCTCAAGACCTGTTGCCACAGACTCTTCACAAATCGGTCTCCTAAATTCTAATTATACACCCAGACATGTGTCACATCTTAGACACAGTATCAAAAAACGTCACAACACGGCCATTATCAAAACACACCACAAAGCAGTTCCACCTTAACGGGTGAGTTCTCGCCACGGACTATTTGAACCACTGCCGACTGTTTCGACTTAGACGTACACTTTGTGGTGCCGCCGCAAAATGGTGCGTGACATATAACGATGTTTTTGCTTCTTAATTAGGGATAAGTATCCGGTTAAGATGAGTTTTTGTGGGTTAAAATTAGTTGTGTCGCTTCAGTGCAGTTATTAGAAGATGGTTTATGAAATTGTAATTGCAGCTATGATTTCATAAAATAGATTGAAACGGTACCTGCCAGTATTCATTCAAAAGTTCCCAAGAATACAATTGGTTAATGTGCAATTTTTCTTGAAAACGTGTTAGGAACGAAGGTGAGGTAACGAATTACCAGACTCGTGAAAAAAAATCATCTGATAAGCGACGAGAATTGTGTACCTAAAATAAAAACGCGACAACTGCCAATTTGACAAACGAGTGAGCTGCGGTCGAATCGAATCGAAACGATCACAGACGATTCGGTTTGTTGCGGTTGGTTCTTGGAATCCATGTCAAAATAATATTCGAATTCTTTCCAAGATTGAGTTTTTTTGCGTACTTGGCGACTGGAATTGAATGTGAAATAAAAAGTACAATTTTTAGATGATTTCATTCATTTTAATTGACAGTACGCTTCGTGGTTCATAAGATGCTGCGTTAATGTAAACCTGGCACGATTTCAATGTGCATGCATTATAATATCGATACGCGAATTGATGTAATAAATAGCATCTTTATTGAAACCAGCCTTGCATCATAGTTATCATTTCAATGAGTTTCTGTTCTGCTGTTGTGAATTTGAAACGATTTACTGAATCATGTTTTCTGCTATTTTATGCTATCAATAATATTCAGTGCAACAGACTGTAAATCATTCCTAAACATTGGCAATATAAGGTTAAATCAAATAAGTTGGTGAAACCTTACAGACGTGATGAGTAAGTATCACGATCTAATGATAACAAAGTGAGGAAAAATTAGACTTTCTAAATTCATCATTTCATTCAAGTCAGATGATGACGGGATCAACAGCCACGGGACGCGTAACCTTGTAGGTTAACATAGTATTTCTTAAGAAATATCAGATAACATAACATTATAATTGTTTTTAAATACGTAAAAAATACGATTCGCGCGTCGCGCGGTCTTTGACCCCATGATCAGCTGGCTGTATTTGAAATTATGAGTATGGAAAAATATTTTCTTTCTTGTTTTATTATCATTAGATATTGATACCCATCACGTCTGTGAAGTTTCACCAACTAATTGTGATTTACCCTAATGCAGCTTGACAGATTTTATCAAATAAAATTGGTGATATTATCAGGAGCACAGAAGTAGAGAGGATTAATCTAATAAAACAATCGAAGTTCAACCACATTCTCACGGGCGGTGTTCACACGGGCTGAACATTCGGGTGCTGCCCACGACACGTAGGACCTTCTGGTTTCACGGCCCGTTGGCCACCAGATTATGAGGAAAAAATCAAATCGTTTTTACAACAAAAATCGTGCTCAAATTACAACTCTGTTTGCAGTCTTAGTTTATTTTGTAAGATATCGGTAAGCTTCGGTAGACCGCTGGGAAATGTTCAATAGAAGTCACTCACTTTTCTGTAAGTTAGCATTACTTTTTGTCGTAACGGGGTTTCTAAAATTAGAAAATTGTGTTGCCTATTTCATGTAAAAGTATATATAATTCCAATGTTCCGGAACACTGCTAGAAACGACTGTGTTGAATAGCAGCTAATGATAGCTTTTCTAAGTAAATGTTAAGGTAGGTATGCTGTCATGGTTTTCTTACTAAAGACTAAATGTAATACTCAAAACAAAATGACAAATAAGACTCATAATATGTTAATAGATCATCACTCTTAAGGTGAATGCTATTGGGGAGTCCGTGAAATTCAAAATACCTTGCGTTTTTGCAAACTGTAGCTCTTTTTCAGGTTGTATATCAATAGAAATATGATTCGTGGCAGTAATACCAATGTATCTACTGAATAATTTTCATAAAAAATATAAACCTGGCTCTATAAGCTCTAAAAGCTCGATAATCGATAGTTTGACCGTAAATTAATATTATAGAGCTTGTAGAGTTAGGTTAATATTTTTACGAGTATTATTTAGTAGATATATTGTTATTACTGCCGTGAATCATATTTCGATTGATATACAACGCGAAATAGAGCTACAATATGCAATAAACGCAATAAATTTAATATTTCGCGAGCTACTCTTTCGCATTCGACTTAATAAAATATAAAAATAAAATTGCTAGATACTACGTTCTACGGTGCGTCATTCAGAACGGCCAGTCATAATAAAGATGTATTCGAATTTGCTAGTAGATACTATAATTGAGTCGATATGTCTACTCGATCATTACCGAGCATTAAATTACTTTAATTAATTAACGTTTAATATCAGCATGTGTGACAAACGTATACATATTGCGCATAAAGGTTGTCTGGCCCACGCTTGCATGCCACATTGTCTCATTAGAGGCAATTAGTATGGCATAAATTACAAGACATTGTCTTTGGTGCGTTGGCGGCGTTCACTTCTATTATTATCTAATGATACTTGAGAATTCATAGAGATTAATCTATAGATTACTAGCGGTTTATCTATATATATATATCCATTTGTTTTTTTTAACTAGCGAAATTGAGTGGCGTTTCATTAATAAAACCCATACTTTTGAAGAAATTTGCAAATCATAAAGCTACGAATTAAATGGTCATAAAAATACAAAATATTTTTATGAAGTTGAACAAATTACGGAAATTATCAGATTAGTTTCAGACACTTTTTAGTAAAAAAATCAAACAATTTTCCAATTATTGAATTTCTTAATGTAGCTAAAGATTTATTTAAGATTAGAGATTCTGTAAATAAAACAAAAAATATTATTCTAAAAACCGTTAGCGGCCCCATCAAAGTTGGCGCCAAAATACCACCAGACATGTAAAATCGATTTTCAAATTTTTCACCCACATAAATCATAGGCGCTTACTAATTGTCCGTAATACGCATACTGGCACGCATTCTAATTCTGAATTTGAAAGAAAGCCCAGTGGTACAAAAAGGCGGTGCGGTGGACAAAAACGTTGCACGCGTGGCGTATTCCGGCAGTTAGTGCATAGGCCGTGACTGCATAACGACCGATGTTTATCGTAAAATGCCGTCTTTAGTAATCTTGGCTTGCCGGCAGACATTAATTTAGTAAAATGTATCTATGTACTTTATTTAAATACTTTCTCGTTATTCATGTTTCCGTATAGAGATGTAGGTACCTACTTGTAATTAACGTTGGTGCTGTAAGATGAAAGGTCTGTTGACAGTTTGACAGTAACATTATTATTTCGGAATGCTCAAATGATTAAACTAAAATTTTTGACGTCTGTTTATTATCAAATTAAAACAGATCACAAAAAAACATCCAATAAATGAGCATACATCCATCAATTGCACTCATTTGCCCTTGTCGCCTTAATATGCCTGTTACATTGATTGACAGTACAGCACACTCGTTTACAATTTGACACGAGTGGGGGCTTTCGAGGCCATTTTGCGTTCCTCATTAAACATAAATAAATATATGCGTACTTAATATTCAGCTACAGCTTATGTACACCATTAAGATGCCTATCTTCACGCTGCTGCATTTACCATACTATGGATCTTTGTACAATAGACGATAATATGTGTATTTAAATGATTATTTAAATTGAAGCTGTTGACTATATTTTGCATGGAAATGATGGCAAAACCCTGGAACTTACTAAGAATTGCTAGTGTAAATGGGTTAAATAAAATGTAAGGGCCGTGTAATTTTCTGTGAATCATAGAATATTAATAATGTTATATTACCCTTGGGGTATCGTATATTACGCAGAAGTAACTTAAATACAAATGCTTTTATGGGTGGAGTAAGTTGATAGATTTGTAGATGATAATGATATAGAGGGCATCGCTTACCTCTTTAGACATTAAATCTCAACTTTTATGACAAAGTGACGCGACGTAAAACGTATTATGCCTCAGGTTTTCTTCTTTTAGGAGAATCAGTAATAAAATTTTTGCACCAATGCTTTTATTGGATTAACTAGAAGATGAATAAATATCATTTGAATAATGTAGGTATGATCTATAAAATATATTTTACTATGAAATGGTACATACCATAAAAAACCATTTAGCTCGTTCAACAAATCTATAATATAATCTCCAGTATTTAGTTGAGTGATTCGGTCGAAACACTCTTTGAAGTTTCAGTGAACTGATAACTTTTTTTAATACCTCTTCAACGTAGGGTAGTCAAAACAAACCGTTTGAATCCCATTGAGGAGCCACTTGAGTTTATTGCCTTCTTTTATTTTATATTTACTGCTTTTTTGTCCTCGTGGATGTTTGTGGTACCACTGTGCGGGCATAAAGGATTTTGAAGTGTTTTAGTGCACGTGACAGTTATTTTTGATTATTTCTGGCTTTTTTGGGAAATAAAATATTAATTGAGGAACCAATATTTTAGATAATTTGATGCAAAAATTTTTTTTACAAACCACGTACGTTTTTAAAACGAAATGTAATATGAGCTATGTTAAAGGTTTCAAGTTTCTATCTAGCTCATCGGGAATTTTAAAATCAATTTGAAAATTTGTATCGAACCTCAAACAGACAGATAGTACTATAGTATTATATTATCTGTGTAGATAGGAATAAAAGCGATTTAATAAAAACGTGGTAAAATAAACTGACGACGCTGTAGTTATGAGAATTTTTCGTCATTGAATGAAAGAATTTATATGGTTATAGTCTGTTATAGTGTAATATTATATTTTAGAGGTTTTAAGTTATAAAAAGAATAAAGGAAAGGCAGCCCTGTGCCCTGTGCCCCAGTGGGACAATATAGGCTGAAAATACATAAAAATAATAAGTAATTAAGTTACAAAAACAAATTGTGATTCTATGATATTAATCATCTTTCTAAATCTAAATGCACCGTTGGTCATACTGCAGTTTTATCCAAGCATGAAGGTGTTGGCTTAGAACCTGGTTATTCCTACTTTAGCTTGGCATTATTAATTCTTAGTCATTACTGTCCACTATAAATTAATTTAATTCCGAGTGTAGTGGCGCAACTTGGGAGAGGCCTATGTCCAGTAGTGGACTACGACAGGCTGAGTTGATAATAATTTAATTGAACAGATTTCATAAGACATGGTTAATAGATAGAAATAAATTTAACCGTGCCATATTGTCATTTGTTATTAACCAATAAATAAACAAAATTATAGTTAGTACTTTACTAATCTTGAACTCCCTTACAAATGACAAATTTGTTAATAAAATACATATTTATGTATTTCTAGATACTATTAACGTAGTTTATTAATTACTACTCCTTAGTACAGCTCACGTTTTAGACATAAATTACAACAACAATGAGTTGTCATAGTTAATTGTTAAGTTACTTACTTAGTTATTTTATTGCCTCTTGAATTCTGTTTTAACTAACAGTACTTACCTATCTATTATTGTCTTTTTGTTATTAAGTTAATCATCATTATCAGGATTGATGCTGATTAGGTCCTTATCTATAATATAGTTACAGTCAAACGATGGGCCTGAAGAAGGCTCAAAGTTACTCAACGGGCAATGGAGAGGGCTATGCTCGGAGTGTCCCTGCGTGATCGAATCAGAAATGAGTAAAATCGCAGGAGAACGAATGTAACACACATAGCCCGAAGAATTGCCAAACTTAAGGGCTGAGATGCCAAAGTGTAGCTGTTAACGTCATATCACTACTAAAACTATTGTTGTTACTATTTTGGTATAACATCACATCCATTGACATTAATTAGATAGATTTGACAGGAAACAGTGGGTTTTCATGTGTTATTAATGAATCATGACAGAAAAAGATACAAATACAATTTTCTTTTCCTTTCAGACAAAGGAGAAGCGCTTTCACGACATCAAAATACATTTTTAACTCCATTATGATATTTAAAAGTGTACGACAATTTCGTAACGCCGCAAACGTTTGCATTAGATTGACTGGATACAATCTGGGGAGACATTTGTCTTTCCCACAGCGCACAGTGGGCGCACCGCGGTCGCAGTCGGACATAAATCGAGTTTAACAACAATTTGTAAGAGTTACGCGACACCGCTTTGTATCCCCGATTTCTTGTCACGGCACCACGTTTCGGAAAAATGATCGCAATCACCCTAAAGTAATTTGTTACCTACCTAACTTTGTACTATTCGGTTTTCTATTTGTTTGTAGAAATGGGTAATCCGAAACTAATGACTAATAAGAATAACATGTACTAATTCCATTCCATTTTTAATTGTTATTAGTGTATGCCTAAAAGGCGGGACATAGCTGATCAGTTGATCACTCTATTTTATGAACATCTGTCTTCTATACATAGGTACCTACGATTCACAATAAAGAATATGGATAAAAACAAAATGAAAGCATGAATGCTGATACGATATTTTCTTATTCCACTGTTGGTTTAACTATATAGGTAGTAATTATCGTCCTAAGCAATGGAAGTTTTTTGTCACAATCCGACTCTGTTTGCATGCAAAGTATGTTTGATTGTCTTGCATACAAGACTTAATATTTTACCGATTAATATAAATCACTGTATGTCGAAATAAACTACAATGGTACTGTTCGGTGTACTGAAACACTTGAAAAATACCATCATATTTTAATAATCAAAATTCAATTACCTGCTGACACTCGTATGTGCGAATCCATTTCGTACCAAAGAATAAAAGAAAGAGGTTACCAAAAACCGGTAGCGTATTGCATATAAATCACTGCGAGGCAATAATGTGGTGCCCCCCGGGAACTTCGCCCTCCGAGAGAAATGCGTTCGACGAAAACACTTCCTTTTGTCACATAATTGCCTAAATTGTTATTAGACGGAATAAAGACATATTGCTGTGGGACTCAGCCGAACAGGGCGATATTTATAGACTGTAAGAGATGATCTTTTAATAGTGTGATACGGATGAATCGTTTGGTGCTGGTAATAATTTTTGGGGCGTTGCAAGGGAGATCTAGTTTGATAAATGATGTGATTTGGAACTATTAAGTCAGTTGTTTGTCAGTTTTTTTTTGTCTTTGAGTGTACTTTGTGTTCCGTGACGATACTGAAGTGACGAAGAGGATACTGAAATGACGAAAAAAATACTGAAAATGTTGGGATGTTTTATGTTTTTTTTAAACAATATTTATTACATGACATTATCAAGAATAATAAAATGAATCAAACTAGGTATCTCAATAACATTAATCTTCTTGATGAGCCTAATATCAGTCATTTAAAATAATATAATCCAGTACATTTCCTGGCAAGCGCTGCAATGTAATTCATTAGGAACCGAATGTTGACGATAAAATCTCCTCCTAATAGTTTTACGAGTTTCAAATGAAGTGACACTTTAAAAATGTATTACAAACATTTCGGCGGCCAATAACAATAATAAAAGAGAATATTTGTGTGCGGTCCAAACAAATCACTGCCATGTGTTCGACACTAAAACCTACAACAAAACACCCCACTGACAGATATATTAGCGGCATTGCATTCACACAAAAACCACGTAAGATATACACATTTTAAAACTCTCAGTATCACCACTTTGAACCTTACTACCTTGTCTTACAGTAACAAATTCATTTTGCTAGCCGCAAAAATCGTATCTTAATTCACAACAGTAAATCCACCAGGGTAGGCAGAAACTGGATATTTCATCGGTTGATACTCGAAATAACCACCAAGTTTGTTTGACATATTTATGGAAATGCCATTTCTTTTCGAAAAAGTTGAGCCATTTTTGGTTTTTAGACAAAAAAAAACGTTTTTATCTATCTATCTATGTTCAAGTGTCGCATTGACATTGATTGGCGTTTTAGCTAAATGTGTTGCCTGACTGCAATAAGTATGTAGTTGAGAATATTTAAACTAAGTAATACCAAAGAATATTTTGTACTTCCAAATATAAATATTTTTCAAGACTCAAACCAATTTTGATTTTAAATAAATAAATATCTTTGGGACATTTTTACACAGCACCATCTAGTCCCAAACTAAGCAGAGCTTGTCCTATGGGTACTAGTCAACGGATATAATACTTAAATACTTATTTTTGTTGTTGTAAATACTTACTTCTAATACATAAGCAACACCCAGACCAACACAAACACTTATGTTCATCACACAAATATTTGTTTCCTGTGATGGGAATCAAACCCACGACCTCGTTATCAGCAGTCCGACACTTTAACCACTAGACCACAGTTGAGGTCGTCAATATAATAATTTTATATCATTAAATAAAATTTAATTAAAGCGTATTTTTTTAAAACAAAAGTTTTTAAAGTCTACATTTTCATGCAGATACGCAGACAGACAGACAACCTAGTAAGCTAAGTAAAAGCTGTAAAAAAATAAACCTGTCTTTGCTGTCACGCAGTTGGTAAAAAATTGACATTTTTAGTTTACGGTTTTTCAAATAGGCAACATTTTTGTCCTCCCGTAAGCACATTTGTCGCACAGTGCGTCACTAATTGAGACATATTGCGACGTGTGGCAGTGTATCGCCACATTAAATATAGCTGAAGTCACGTTTGTAAAGATAATGGGGATATACATTACTTTTGTTTTTACATATTCATGTCAAGAAACAAATTACCAACTGTAAGCATAACGATTTGATAACGATGGATTGGTTTATTAATCCAAAAACTAGTTTATTATTCAGCGACAAAGGTATTATTATAAATACAACGCTGCAGTTTGGTATGTGGTAAAAGTCCAGGCAGGTCTTAGTCTAGTCTTAATTTTAGCCAATATAGATCGGTAAGGTTAAAAATCGGTAAAAATATAGGAAAATGGTTTTCGTTCACCATCATGGTTGCAGGTTAGTCACCATAAATGCGACTATTGTATCGCTTGACAAATTCTGACTCGGTGGTCAGAATTTGTCAATTACAAGCTATTGCTTGTAATGACAAACAACTTCAACATTGAAAATTGCCTAATATGTTTTTTTTTGTTTTTTTTTAACAGGTTAAAAATCGGTAAAAATATGGGAAAATGGTTTTCGTTCACCATCATGGTTGCAGGCTAGTCACCATAAATGCGATTATTTTATCGCTTGACAAATTCTGACTCGGTGGTCAGGCATTGAAAATTGCCTAATGTTTTTATCTGCTTGCTTCTAAAGTAGTTTGGCCGTAGCAACTGTTAATTTTATTAATATTTGTTTTTAGTTAATATATGCAATTGGTTCACTCAAAATGACGTCTTGTTACAGCAACAATTTGTAACTATCTGGGGCTGTGATCAGGGGGCATTACCTACTCCCGACTGGATCAAGTGCTGTATCAATCTAATTTGAATTCGAGTTAGTGTCAATTCGTACTGCATTTCTCTAGGAATTGACATTAGGTCGATTTGGTTCAGAGCTAGAACCAGTCGTGAGTAAGGCCCCTGTTGCCCCTGTACACAATTCCGATCTTTGACCGATCCTGTGGCTCTGAGTACAGTGGACATAATTTTCATTTTCCTCAGTTACAAGAAAACGGTGTTTACAAATCGTCGCATAAATCGTCTTCACCTGATTCCTAAATTTCAATTTACCCAAATTCCACTACAAATAATCCAGCAAATAACGCGTCTGTGAATAAAACAAATGGCACCTATTTGGTTCCCGCAAAACGGGAAACAGTGGGAACGATCATTGTACAATTTAAACGTCGACGCCGAATTAGATTTATTCCCTTCGGCGATTTATTGCACGTCCCGGGATCCGGGATCCCGGTGGGATGGTACGGCTCTACGGATATAAGTCAGTTTTCCGTAGATCTGTTAGTAATTGTGACTTGAAGGAAGCGCTGTTTGTCATCAGTTTACCCCTGTATTTGTCTACAGCTTGCCCTGTGTTTATCGGTATGTTTAAGATTCACTATTGAGGTATCTAGATTCTAGACAACTGTGTTTGCAAGGACTTTTGCTTTTATAAATGTCTGTTCGTATTTTAAATTATTTATTCTAGCTATTGCCGTGCAAGAGAAAGAAAACGACACTTATTAAAAATAGGCCTGAACATGAACATATCCTAATTTCTTAGGTTTTCGCGATCACTACACATTATAATAAAACAAGTTTAACCGGATTACATCGAGTAAATTAAAACATTACATTACATTGCTTATTATTTGAATTAGTTTTCCTGACGTTTCGAAAGCTTTGCAGCGTTCGTGGTCGCAGAAAGACTAAGATGACAAGCGTCTTTACAGATATAAAAAAAATATATATATGAACATGTCCATTAATATCCAGTCTTTTTAGTTATTTGCTTATTTAGATATGTGTAAATTGCAAGGTTACGTTGTCTACAAAAACAATTAAAATAAATGTTAAAACTCCTACAAAACATTTCCCTACACTTAACTACTCATTATTCTCGTTTTAAAACAAGCATTTAAAACGACAAGACAACTGACACACACGAACCCTTTGCAGAAACTTAGAATCATTTGTCAATCGAGCAATTCCGAGTCCAGTAACTGGGCTTGTTCGAATCGGTTTCCAATCGATTTGTGTCAGCGGCTGTTGACAAATTGATAATCGATTGTGCGTTAGCAACGTAGGATCAATGTAAAATAAGTGAGTGTGTTTTGTTTGTGAAAGAGACACCGGCGTAATGCGAGACTTTATGTCTCGGTGGTAATTAAAAGAAATCGAGTATTTGATTGGTAGATTTTTGAACCAATCAAACAAATAAAATTCACAGACAGATTTTGTTGAATATTTAACATGTGTAGCTTGTATTTTATAATCAGTGCACAGTACACAGAGTACTGTACAGTAAATGCTTATTCAAAATTGAAAAAAAAATAAAAACTAAAGTCTAAAATCAAAACCATAGAAACATAACTCCATCTTTATTTGATCGTCCACGTCCAAACCACATGATTACATGTAAGTCACGTACCGTCAGCGCTTCCCGGGATCCCTTTAGCAAAAAAATAGTGTGAATCCCGGGATTAGGGTGACAATTTGAGCGGATAACACGGGATCGACTTGAGAGCCGCGACCCACGCTGGTAATTTGTTACAATTACTTGCTTCGTGAAGAGAATTCTTGTAAATTCGTTTGTTTTACCCGTGTTTTTTTTAAATAAGCTTTTGTTTTACCCATTTTTTTGTAAGATTAGCTGATGGTTTTGTTTTCTTTTGTTTGATTGGTTATTTATCTGTTGGCTCAATCATGTATCTATGAGTGGAAACTTAAAGAATGTTTTGCACATGTAGGCTTTCAAGAAAAAGCTTTCAGACTTCACGTAGCGTTCGAAAAATTTAATTTTCCATTTAAATGTTGCTAACTCTTTATGAAAAAAAAAAGATGAAAAACTAAATACTGTCAGTGGACTTGACAATAACAGAAAATAGTCAAACCCTCTACAAAGAACCCGACCAGACCAAACAAAGTGTATTCAACAATTTTAATTAAAATATGAAGAGAACTTTTCTGAACTCGTCCCGCCAAATTACCTCCGTAGGTAACGATGAACTCAGTCCTTCATTACTCCAGTCTATTTGCTGTAACTAAAACAAAAGCAATCAACAGTAAACTTCGGCTCGCCTATTTGAACATATCAAGCGCACCGTGGATCGACCGACGGATTTAAGCGGACAAAATTCACTCGGCAAAGTGAAATTTCGTTAGCACACGTTAAGGGCAATAGAGGGGGGTAGAAAGGGGGTGGGTTGTCACTAGAGGGGCGTTTTCCATTTCACGCTCCGTTCACCGCTGATGACACCGCATTCCGGCGAGCAAATGGCTCGACAAATGAAGAGAGGGCGCAGTCGCGGACACGCCCTGCCACGTCATAACTGTCACTTCGGCTAAAGGGCAACTTTGCTCCCGATTTCACTGAAAGCCTTTGTACTGATAAATTGATTCGATTTAGACCCGTTGCCCTTGTCTTATAGACGGCGTCGACTGAGCACCCCTTTAATTAACGCTGATATAGTTAAGTGTGTGTGTTGACTTGTAGAAACTGTACAAATTAACGGAATACGGATGTTTGCCTTTGTTTGTAACTGAACATTCAGTCGATTCAGTGATGAACAATGGAAAGTAAAATTAAAGAGCATTGTCATTGTTATAAAGCGAAATGACGTAGAATTATTTCCCCGAGACAATTATTCTTTCCGCTCTTAATTGTTAGCCATAAGCGGTTTTTATAACGTAAAAAACCGGCCATCTAATCGTGTGTAATTATTTAAAAGAAAGGAAATTAACTTTATTTACAAGTCGTGCCGTTTGAGGTATTAATATGGCAGTTATTTGAGTTTTAAGTGTCGTTTATTATATTAATTTGTTTATTAGACAACCGTTAATAGTTACACGCAAATGTAGGTGAAAGAATTGATTAGATTTTCAATATAAATAATTGGTTTTCTATTAGTTTTATGAACACAACCATAAAAATTCCATCGAAATAAAGTAGCGAATGCGTGGTTATAACAAGAATGTCTAATAAAACATCCATTAGTTGCTGGTATTTGCTACAATTGTTCCATCACTGCGAGTCGTCGGTATTTTCTTGTGTTCCACGATTGTTAAGACGCTCGTGACAACTGCGGACACCTTGCAACCGGTTGTGATAAAAACTTTTCTTTTTGTCCACCTGAGTGCGATGTGGAACAATGTGCGCCTGCTTCTGTTTGAAACTCATACTAATGTAATGAAGGTACATACTTAGTTATTGTTGGCATGCTATAACAAGATGAGTTATGCATTGCTTACCATACTTAGTTAACTTTAAATGTATACAATTTCCGTTTGGCATTTTACCGAAAGAGGTTTCGTAGACAGTGAATTTTAACGTTCGGTGTATCTTTTAAGTATGTATAATTTCTGTATCCATGCAACGTGAACATTCTGTAAGATTCTTAAAAATGCTAATAAAATCAATTTATTTTAGAAGTATAATGAGTAGATTGATTCTCTTGTTCACGACCTTAATTTATTTTAAACTATCGCTCTGTTTTACTAATACTAGAAAGGAATGGCAACAATTTTAGTGCTGTCAAATTAGTTAATGTTATATTTCTTTGTTTTAGTCGGCACGTTCCGAGTTCGCGACTAAACTTGTATGGAAATTTTATATCCGACTAATTTGACGACACTAAAATTGTTGCCATTCCTTTCTTGTATCTACTATTAGTAAAAGATAGTTTTAAATATGTTTAGTTCGTGAACAAGAGAATCGACACCATTGTTAAATTAAACACCTACGCTAATAAAATTGCTTATTTCTACGAGAAAGTTTCAATGAATGTCAAAATTCAAAAAGTTGCCATTTTTTTATAGTGTCATGGCCTACTGAGTGGCCTACCTACTGGTCACCAGGTGGGAAGACCAATATTTGTTGAAATTACAATAAAAACGTATCTTTATACGTATCTTTATACGTATCTTTATACGTATCTTTATACGTATCTTTATACGTATCTTTATACGTATCTTTATACGTATCTTTATACGTATCTTTATACGTATCTTTATACGTATCTTTATACGTATCTTTATACGTATCTTTATACGTATCTTTATACGTTCCGTGTGGTGCCGGACGCAAAGAATTACACCACCCTATATCTTCTCATGGGTGTCGTAAAAGGCGACTAAGGGATTCACCAGAGGATGGGCAGCAGCGTTCTCTGAGTATTTAACCAACCAACTGCGATCGCCAACCCGCCTGCCAAGCGTGGCGATTATGGCATATCCCCCCAAGATATGCTTGGGGGAGGCCTGTGTTCAGCAGTGGACGTCTTACGGCTGAAATGATGAATGATGTATCTTTATACCGACTTGTGTGATACAAACACAAACAAATTCAGTCGTAACGTAAGGGATTCCTTGCAAGTTACAACTTTATTTGCATTAACTATGCAAATAATTGCAAGTTGTACAATAGTGACTTTAGCATAATAATGTTGCATTTGGTTAAAGTTGTAAGGTTGTTGACAGCTTTGTCCTTCAAATTAACAGCTTTTCCGAAGTAATTTATTTCTGTAACTGTAACTTTCATGTTATTAAAGTTTCGTGCTTTAAGTGATCTGAAAGTTGATTCAGTGCAATGTGTCAAAAAACCGATGTTTTCACATTCGAATTACAAATTATCACCGAAACTTTTTGGAACACAAAGCGTACTCAAAATGGCTTCCTACGTATACATAGATGTCGTCTAACATCACTCGTTTTTCCGTTCGTGGAACAGGTGTACAATTGCTACCGTTCCGCTTACTTCACCGTATTATGTAAAACCTCATTCCTAGGTAGGAGTCGTCTTGTATTTTATTATGTGCGTCATTGACGACGTTCGATCGAGTACACTGCGGGGAGTACGCTCCTGTGACGCACAGGTGCGTCAAACTGACGTTGACGATTGGAACGCGAAGATATCAAGTGATTTGTAACGGTCGTGTTTTATAGACTGTGCTCTGGATTCCGAGCTTTATTTATGTACTGAGTAGCATATAAATTAGTTCGTGGAATTGTATGGGTTTACTATTAGGTACCTACTTTGTCTTTTTGTTGTCAAGAGCGCGCTGTGATCATCAAAATATACGTCGTACTTATTCTGAATTAATTGTATTGCAGAGTCTTTAGTATATTTTGAATACGTATAAGTGATTGGAGAGTGTGGGTAGGCCCCCCACAAGGTGGACCGACGACATGGTGAAGGTCGCCGGCATCAGCTGGATGTGGAAAGCGCAGGACTGGTCGTTGTGGCGATGCTTGGGGGAGGACTATGTCCAGCAGTAGACGTCTTTCGGCTGAAATGATAATGATGATGATAGAAGAGTTGGAGGGGGACGACCTCGGCAAATGAATCGCAATCAAGTCGCGGACGTTCTCAAAAATAATGCCAGGTTTAGAACTCTAAACCGACGAGCATGCATGACGAGGTTAATGAACGTAGGTATAGATGAAGCGAAAGATGTGTGTCAGGATCGTAGCAGGTGGAAATCCATGGTCTCTGCTACCCCAATGGGAAACAGGCGTGATATGTATGTACGTATGTATAAGTGATCTGAAATAAGAATTTTGAAATAACTATGCAAAAAAAGAGAAGATTTAGGTTGTACTTTTTTGCTCAAGTGCAGTGTTTTTTATGTGTGTAAGTACATAAAAAAAAAGTTTACAATTTTAATTTAATCTCTCTCAAAGAATTTTGTCAATATGATGAAATTTATCATCATCAATTATTCAGTATAACATAACATCACGCCTGAATTTCCCTTAAGGGGTAGGCAGAGGTGTATAGTACACCCACATTTTTCCAGTTATGTTATAGTCCCATGTAATAGGGGGCGAGCCTATTGCCATTAACCGGGCACAAATCCGTACTCCGGGCTGCTACTGAGAATTTCATAATGAAAAATCCCAATAACACTTTGCCCGACCCGGGAATCGAACCCAGGACCCCACGCCCAGCAGTCGCGCTTACGACCACTAGACCAACGAGGCAGTCCAGTCAATTATTCAGATCATCAATTATTTTAAAAGACGACGTATTACATTCACCGAAACATAATTTCTTGCAAACAGAAACAACAAATAGCTCTCTATTTATAAGTCCAGTAAACAACATAAAACAACGGCACACACCGCCTGTAATTACATTTCAGTTTCAGTCGGGCGGGAGCTGAAAAATGTCCCCGAGTGACATTCATTACAGCTGGAGCAAGCGACAGCTCGTTAAGTGCCGATAATAACGCTACGTTTGTTTGACGTATGAACGTACTGAAGAAAAAACCGGCCAAGTGTGAGTCGGACTCACGCATTAAGGGTTTCGTACCACCCATCGACGTGATACCCCATAGAAACTGATTTAATTTACGAGAGTTTATCAAAAGACATCAACGAACGTACGCGAAATGTAAGATTTTACATCTCTTTCTTACGTAGGTACCACCAGATATGACCACGTTTGCTCTATTTTTAGTATTTGTTGCTAAACTACATAGTATGCACTATAATCAGACCAAGTTTGACGCTGGTATGTATTACCGTTTTGAAGATAGAGCAAGAACAAAAACGTTGAAAAAAAATGCACGTTTTCGAGGTTTCTTATATGGGGACCCCCTTTGGTTTTAATTTTAATTTTTATTTTTTGTATTATTCGTGATACACCCCACAGCAACACATATTCTGTGAAAATTTCAACTGGTTATCTATTACCGTTACAAAGATACAGCCCTGTGACAGACAGAACGACGGACGGATGGACAGCGTAGCGAGAGTAATAGGGTCCCGTTAGCACCCTTTGGGTACGGAACCCTTAAAATGGCGTCTTTTATGTGTTAGTGTTATTCGTGTCACTACTATGCAAAAGGGGATCAGTCAAGGGAAAATATTAGTAGTTCAGGCTCTATCTAGTGTAAGTGTCAATTTAGCTATTTTATAGTTAGATCTAGCCATTTTTGCAACCCCCCTTCAGCTAAAAGCAAAAAAACATTGTAGCTAAAAGTTTTAATTTTATTTTGCTGTACATATAGGCCTCTCCCAAGTTGCGCCACAACATTACACTCATGCATTATAATTATTCAAATTTAACAAAATCATAATCAATGTCAAGTTTAAAAAAATGATAGTTAAAAGCATGTTAAAAGCAAATAAAATCAAATTCAATCTCAAAATTTACTTAGAAGTTTAGCGAATAATCACAATTTGATGTCAAAAAATTGTGCTGTGGGTATGGATATAATACTTAAATACTTTTCTTTTTTTTGTTGTAAATACGTACTTATAATACATAAGAAACACCCAGACCAACACAAACACTTATGTTCATCACACAAACATTTGTGTTCTGTGGGAATCGAACATCGTGATCAGCAGTCCGACCCTCGAACCACTAAACCACAGACCTCGTCAATTGTGCTCGTAGAATGACCCTAAAATTAACTATAGTCAATATTTAAGGTACTTTCATCCAGTGTTGGATCAATCAACTAATTAATGGCAGCCTTTAAATTATATCCTGTATGCTCATCGTCTATCATCTTGAAAAAAAAAACACATTTAATGGCGGGCAATGGAATAAAAACACCGAGTATTTTTGTTGGCTCTACAAATTGTCCCCTTGGCCATGTGGGTGTGACAAATATCATCGTTTCCAATAGATTGACTTTCACAAGTGTGCGTGTATTACACACTTGGGAAGCAAATCAGATGAAAACTGATCTTTATTGGCGGTCATCGACACTTGATGGAGTTTGATGAGAATTTATTGTGTTCTCCTTAGGAATATTAATTGATTATGACATGTGTTTGAATCGAAAGCGTCAGTGGAAGGAGGCTATTCTGCTGGACCTACCTATGTTTTAATTAAAATCTGTTGGTTAAAATTCTAACATCAATCGTCAACATAAATGAGCATTTTTTTCTAAGTTATTTTATGTTATTTGTTTATTTATTTTAGAACCACAGCGAAGATAACTAATAATTATAAGTAATTTTTGTGGCTTTATTAAGGCTAGAGTTCCTAACGATAATCATATAGTTAAACAATCGTTTACCTAAAATTCTAGTATATTTTTCGAATAAACGTTTGATTAATCAAAGAATTTAACGTTCGTCAACACCTGTCTTAATGATAAAACAATTGAATTGATTCAATATTATATCTATTTTCCTAATTTGCATGTCCTATGGTTGTCTTGTATTCAATTTAGACTTTAACTTGAAGAGCGGAACTCCCTAACACACGCAAACATTTACTTAAAAGGTAGTTCCCAATGAAGTAATGTAATAGTTTTACAAGTTGATGAAATAAACATTTTTATATTTATAATATAAGAAACCATTCATCCGTGCACTATTAATAACCCAAACTATTTCAGTAGCGAAAAGAAACTAACATTTTATACCTATGCTTCATAAATTTCCCATTCACGGAGTTTTCGCAATGAATTCCGAAAGGTCCATAAAGCTGTGGGTACAACGGGTGCGGTTCTGCCGACTGAACGCGCGCGCACAATCACGGCAACACAATATGCCCGTGTTATTCCGTCATTTTCCGAACCACTACGTTATAGAGACGCTTTTATACGCACATTGTTGAGACTGAATCGCGTTTTGGGTCCTTTGTTGTGTAATAGTTTTATGTTTGTTTTAGTAGTTTTGTGGGGTGAGTTTTTAGATAAATTGATTTTGAAAGTGTTATTTTTTATTTATGCTTTAGTTATTTAACTAAATTAAATTTAATGATTGCTGAAAATAAGGATGATTGAAATAAAACTAAAGTCACCAGTCATATGAGGAAGGTTACTATTTTGAGTTTTAAACTTAATCATGACAGTTTACTGTTGTTGTCAACACTTCGACATTTATCACAGGTAATGAATCATCATAGAATTCGTATTTCAGTTTTCAGCATTTAGCTATCCGTAGTTCGATATAATTGGGCCAACCTTGGCACTGCGTAGGTACAAAACAAGACATGACATGTATGACAGATAAGAATTGACAGCACAACATTGTGACAGTTGAAAGCACACGCAACAGATGTAATAACTGATATTAGGTACACAATTGAATGAGCATGTTTTAGAATCATTTAGTTTCTATCTGTTTAGAAATAATTTGTAGTTATCCAACATGAAACCATTTTGAAATAGCTTGATATGATGCACTTCGAAATGTTATGACTTCAATTACATGCATGAAATCGTCTATTGGCATGCTGGTAAATGGCAACACGAAATAGCACAAAATGCTTTTACATTATAACGTTTTTTTACACAATGCGTAGGCTAGCCTAGCAGTGAGCTCTCAAAGGTTGGTTAATAGCAATAATAATTTGAAATATTTTCAATATCAAATGCATTTTCATTAAGAAACACCCCTATTTAAACTTCTAACTCAATGGAAACTTATAAACATTAATTACAGTAAAAAATATGTCAACGAAATGAACTGAATACAACAAAAAATTACATTACGACTGGTCCCCATCCCCAAATGTAACAAAATGTGCAATCGTGTCGAAGCGTACCAAATTACCCTTCCCTTACTAACATTAGCGCAGATTAGGAGCAGCTTACCAATGTTGTCTTTTACTAAACGAACTCTTGCTTAACACCCTGCACATTGCGCAGAACCCTTGCACCTTTGCATGTTTGTAGAAGCATTAGCAGCATTGAATCGCTTCACAATCGTAAAGCTCGCTAAGTGTGAATGATATTGCGAAATAATTCGAGCTTTGTTCAGGAGTGCATAAAATTGAATTCTGTTCAATAAAATATTTGACGCAAGTGTTAAAGTTTGTTGCTGTTAATTAAATTCTCACACTGTTTATGTTTCGATTAAGTATTTTTTCTTGTATGTTTATGATTAACGATAGAAACTGCGTTTTAAATTTGTTTTATTGATGTCTTTTATTATTCTTTACAATTAAATACATTTATGATTATTATTAAAGAATCATCGTAAAGTGCAGTGTGTATTGTTAAACTTTTATTTGCTTATAATATAATCTGAAACCTTATTAACAAAATTGTTTGAGTAAATTGAGAATTAGGTACTCAAAAAAACTCGACTCTTCTCAAACATACCTATTAGCATTTTTCTTTACCTATAATTCTTTGCACCGAAAACCAAATAAGAATTAGTTCCATGCACAATAAAAGTTGGAGGCACAATTAGGGTAGTTTTACGTGCCGTTTCGTCGTCGAGACGGTTGCGTGCCGCGGTATCGCGCGTCCGATCGCGTCTAACCGCGCGGTCGCACGACATTGCGGCGACAAATCACTGGAATTACGAACTAGCCCTCATTAGCAGCTATATTTCAGAGTAAAAAAACGAAATGAGGACAAGCTGCTCGGTTGTCGGGCTCGTACGTTCCTTACATCAGAATATGTTGGTGGGTGGGTTATAAATTATGTGACTACGCGTGAGAAAATGAGTTAGCAAATTGAATTTCATGCAAAAAATATGTAGGTATGTACCTACAAGCTTTGAATGTTATTCTTGCTGTTCTCTGAAAAATATTAAATGCAGTAAGCACAAAAAAAAATGTTTGGTTCAGATTTAATTTTTATAAGCTACTGACTGAATATGTCTTACCATTTTCCAATATTATTGAGACACATACCTACATGTAAACCAAAACAGTTTACTGGTGGAATCATCTCGATCTCAATATATTTATATGAGCTTAAAGGGCCTTTAGAAGTTGCCGACCAACCGATGCGTATATTGGCTGATTAACGTGGCTGCGGCATGCGGCATAGCGGCAGTAAACGGAACAACAACACATTGTGCACCTCCCACTGTACACAAAACGACTTTTTCAACGTCCTACTCAAATATTAGGCCGGACACACACCGCCCGAAAGAAAAAACAGATAACGAGTTGCACTGCTACCGGTCAAAGCAGCCGCCCGTGCCGCCGACCAAGTAGGGGCGGGGCGCGTCACGCATAAAACAAACTGAGGCGACGCGCGCGAACGAGACAACGCCTACCACATCCACGCGCCAAACGAGACAACAACAGCCCGGTGCTACACACACCTAATTTAAAACTCGAAAATAAATTGATGGTGAGTTCAAAACAAACAGATATGGCTGACAAAAAAGGACGGGCGCATACGAAATCTTCATTAGCGAGTGAGCTAGAACAAGGGCGCCGGCGAACGTTCCTAATTTAAAATATCGAAAGCAATCGCGACGGTGATTCGACATTAATACGGGTTTTAAAAAAACTAATTTCTTACTCATTCACCGGTGATGATTTTTCATAAAAGGGAAACAAAACAGTATGACGGTGCTGATTCGCGATCGTAATGAATAAGCTGTGGTTATTAGCAAATTGAGGCCGTTAAAATGAAATTATCTCTCAGTAGCTTCGTTTCCAACGTAATTAATGCCGTAATAAATCTGTGGAAATCTAGTGAAGGATTTAAATGAGCTTCTATAGTGATGGTAAACGGCTATATCGACAAACTTGTGTTTTTACGATGGTTATTCGTCTGGATAACGGTAGGAGTAAGATTTGGAAGTAAGGTAATCTTAATGTAACGGTGAATAATAATTTCTTAGATTTTCGCGATCACTACACATTATAATAAAACAAGTTTTACCGGATTATATCGCGTTTAATATTTAAATTGGTTTTTCTGACGTTTCGAAAAACTAATTTTTACAGCGTTCATGGTCGCTGGAAGACTAAGATGACAAGCGTCTTTACATAAGATATACGCGATATTTGTAACAGTGAATGTTGCCTTAAAGGGTCCTCAGTTTCCTAAAATTTATAGTAAGAAATTATTCACTAACGAAGTATCTTTATACCTACTTCAAAAGTTATTATATTTAATTTTGAATACCTACTTTTCAGAAGCTATTTAATGAATCGCTTATAATTAACACACTTCCTGGATTAACACAATAAATATACATAATATTGTTCTGTCTAAAATTCTTCAAGATAAATACATCACAATTACTGTTTTTTTACTCTTCCAAACTCAGTTTTTATAATGAAAATTCGACATACTGATATCGAACAGTAAAAACACGAAAGCATATTCTCGTCTCCATCACAAAAAGCTCACGTGGTAAAACTTCATAACCTTTTTTGCAAAGCACTTCAAACGTACAAAAAATTGCAGATAACTTTTTCCCGCCCTTTTTTGCCGTGGGTTGGCGCCAATATTTTGACAGACGCGCAATGAAGCAACACTAAACAGACGCCGATGTTGCCATCATGTTATGAAATATTACTAAGTGGTAGTTCTGATAAGCGGCCTTCTTGCCGGCCCGCCTGTGTATACTCCCTTGATCTTTATGTAATGGCCATTATTTGATTTATTGAACTATTATTGTGTAATGTAAGTTGATTTATGAGCAGTAAGTGAGAAGTGTATCTAACTAAAGGAATATACAAAAAAAATATGTTACATGGATACTTAAAATGCAATTACGTCTTGAAATAAGAGAGGTTGTTCAAAGCATTCATCCGTTATGTGTAATAAATCTGTAGTAATACATTGTATACCTAATGAGTACCTATCAAATTAAAATTAAACAATGTTATTAACGGTTTTCAATATACTGAAATAACAATGTACCTACGTTACAAGTTACAACACTTATTAGAATCATTTTAAAACATATTTAATTATTAATATCATGACTAAACCATAAAGGTATTATACTGACGTAATAGAGACACTGTCACCTCATTATCACGTCACCGAAAACGAAATAAGTATATGTGCGAAATTGACACGTGTAGGAGTGATTTTTAGTGATGTGACATGGACGTTTCCGCATTATCGATATAGTTCAACCGGCCTTACTTTTAAGGAGTGGTAATTAAGTAACTATTGTTTTAAAATTACAGATATTTGAGACATAATTTTATTTATTTTAAAAGATTGATTTACGCAATTAAGGGCTATATTATAATTACATTATTAATGTCACGAAGGTAAGGAATACATAAATAAGAAATAAAATAATCAATTAATCATCATTTCAGCCGTAAGACGTCCACTGCTGGACACAGGCCTCCCCCAAGCATATCATCATCCTCCGAGCCTTTTCCCAATTATATTGGGGTCGGCTTCCAGTCTAGCCAGATGCGGCTGAACATCAGTATTTTACACGGAGCGACTGCCATCAGACCCCCGCAACCCAGTTACTGGGTAATACCGACATTCGGAGGTTAGACCAGTTGTCAGACTTTCAGGCTTCTGACTACCCGTAACGACTGCCATAGATATTCGTATGACAACCGGGACCGACAGCTTAACGTGCTCTCCAAGGCATATATTGGGGGGATATGTCATAATCGCCACGCTTGGTAGGCGGGTTGGCGATCGCAGTTGGTTGGTTAAATACTCAGAGAACGCTGCTGCCCATTCTCTGGTGAATCCCTTAGTCGCCTTTTACGACACCCATGAGAAGATATATGGTGGTGCGATTCTTTACGTCCGGCACCACACGGAACATTTTACAATTAATCATATTAGTTTTAATTAGGTGTATAGAAAGGTTTTCAATCCCGGAACTAAGTTCCTATACACGATTCCGGAATTGGTCAAATTATTGATTTTTTATGAAAAATTACAATATCTATGAACTTAACAAGTTTTCTTGTCCAGTCAACTTAAGTTACACATCAGACTTATCCTACTAATTTATATTACTACATGTAATTTGTAGTATATTATTATAGTATATTATTTTGCGAG
Organism: Asteroscopus sphinx; assembly: GCA_949699075.1. Lineage (NCBI taxonomy): Eukaryota > Metazoa > Arthropoda > Insecta > Lepidoptera > Noctuidae > Asteroscopus > Asteroscopus sphinx. The sequence goes on along the minus strand of OX453025.1, from coordinate 13,393,617 downwards.
TAAAGTCCGGTTTGCTAATAGCTTTATCATGCGTACCGCCAAAGAGTGGAATTCCTTGCCGGCGTCAGTGTTTCCCGAGAAATATAATTTGGTGGTCTTCAAGACTCGAGTGAATAGGTTTTTGCTGGGCAAGTGTGTACCATCGTCGACCGCACCATCGCTTAACATCAGGTGAGGTAGCGGTCAAACGCAAGCCCGTTAAGAATAAAAAAAAAGAAATAAAAAAGTCCACTTCCACCTCCACCTCTGCTCCGCTCCACTCCACTCCACTTCACTCCACCTCCACTTCCACTCCAGTTTCATTCATCCATCTATCCATCCATCCATACTTACAAACTTTCACATTTATAATATTAGTAGGAAGTAGGATAGGATAGGATTTTTGGAACTAAAAATTTTGACATTCTGTCTCCATAATAATTTGTCATCTTCGGTTGAACTAGTTTTTTTATCTCTAACTCTTCTTGTATTATATTTATTTTTGACTTTTACTTTATACTCGTCACTTCGTAGATTTAGCACTTTGAATATTTACCATTATTAAAGTAAAGATCTTTATATGAAACAAACACCGACCCGAACAAATTCCGTAGGTATGGATCGTTGGTGATTTCATCAAACGATACAGTTATCCTTAAAATATCTACTGCAAACCCTGTAGTTTTTTCGAGGCTTTCAGCTTTTATTTTATTTTATTTTATTGTATAGGATGGCGAAACGAACTAAAGGCCCACCATATGTTAAGCGGTTACCTTTGCCAATAACAACTGCAATACCATCTAGGCTGTTACCTAAATGGTACCGCAAGTCGGTTCGCCAAATTGAGACATGAAGATGGAAAGTCTCATGTGATTGTAATTACACCGGCACCCGTACCATTCTGACCGAAACACAGCAATGCAAGCATCACTATTTGGCGGAGAATAGTAGATACGGTGCTTATTCGTTTTAACATTTGTGCCCATCCATTTTTAGGGTTCCGTACCCGAAGGGTTCCAAACGGGACCCTATTACTCTCGCTACGCTGTCCGTCCGTCCGTCCGTCCGTCTGTCTGTCACAGGGCTGTATCTTTTGAACGGTAATAGGTAACCAGTTGAAATTTACTCAGAACATGTGTTGCTATGAGGTGTATCACGACAAATACTAAAAACAAAAAAAAGTCTAAAACCAAAGGGGGTCCCCATACAAGAAACCTCAAAAAAAATGCATTTTTTTCAACGTTTTTGTTCCTGCTCTATCTTCAAAACGGTATTATATACCAGCGTCAAACTTGGTCAGATTATAGTGCATATTATGTAGTTTTGCAACAAATACTAAAAATAAGACAAACATAGACATATTGAGAGGTACGGAACCCTTACTGCGCGAGTCCGACTCGCACTTGGCCGGTTTTTATTCTTTAATAACAGCATTTACAGGAAATCTGGAAGTTATGAAGTTAGCCGGTGAATATTTTACAGCATTTTTAGCCCGGCCGCACATTGTCATAAAATAGCACCGTATTTACATTTTAATATGTCAAAAGCAGACATACGATTCGGAAAATTCTGTCAGTCTGCGGGGCTGGTACTAAAATTAACTGTATAAATGTAAAATAAGCATTATGAAAGTAGTATTGTCCTGCAGATACTTACCTGTGAAACGTCTCTTTGCTATAGACGTACAACATACTATTATAACATCGTAAAAGTACAACCATGGTATAGGTTCCGGCGCGTCAGATTTTTTCTGTGATCAATGAATGAATCATTGTGATTTCCTTCCAATGTGCGGCCGGACTAAATCAACCTTTCAATACTTTCAACCGACTTCAAAAAAAGGAGGAGGTTCTCAATTCGATTGTATTTTTTTTAAAGCAGTAACGGACACTAACTTGTGACATGTATGGTGCTAGGTAGTACAAAAAATATATAATTGAAACTATCGACATATCGATATATTTTGAGCAATCCATATGCGAAACGGTTTCATTTTCACGTACACAATATTTTTTTATCTAACACATAATGATTTAAAATAACATATTATGTAGAAAATAGGGTATTTACTGCATGTTATTAATGTATTACTAAATAATTTTAAGTATAACTTCTATGAAAATAAGCATTATGAAAATACTATTGTCCTGCAGATACTTACCTGTGAAACGTCTCTTTCTTTAGGTTAATGATGTAAATTACACAGCAGTATAACACAGAACACTACACCATTACGATTATTGATATTAATTGGATAAAATACAGAACGATCATGAAATAAATCATAAAATAATACGAGATTATATTTTGATGGGACGCTATGGGAGATTACAATTTTCAAAATGGGTTCTACTGTCATTTTATTATGTCTCTTTCTAGCATATAGGTTTTTTCGTAAAGATCGGTATCGCAGTCGCACACTTTATTGGTCTATTACGTCAGTATAGAAATGTCTTTGGACTAAACACATTGTATTATATTATCTGTGACATTGTCATAATAATACTAATTAATAAGCCTTTTAAACTGCGATAGTTAGAAGCAAAATTTATCGCTTCTTCAGCAATAAATTCTCTAAAAAACTGCTGTCAAATATGGCACTAGTTTCCTAAAACAACTCACAGATTAATGTGACCTGTTCAAACATGCCACCCACTGCATTTGCACAAAAAGTGCGGAAACAATATCTCAGAATGTCAAGACAATAGTTTTATTGCACAAGTGTGTTTACTTTTTAATAAAAACAAAAGCCCAAGGCTCACGACCACACGTACGCGTTACTTGGAAGTTTTGACCTTTTGACTAACTTGGACCGTTTTTTTAAATGTGATGAAGTATTTTTTTTTTGAAAAGAAATAGAGAAATAAATAAACTGGAGCTACTAATTAGGTATAACAGAACACATACAATTACAGCTACTTTTTGTAATAAATTAAATTATTATTAGACTAATTGTTAGGGTCGCCGTAACCGAAATCGGTAAGGAGGACTTTACCGAGTGGTCTATAAAATGACGCCTAAAGGAAAAGTCTAGACTTCTTACGTACCCCATTCGAAATGACCCCACGTATAAAAATGTGGAAATTCAAGTTTTTCTAAATGAGTACATTCTATTAAGTAGGTACATTTTCTTTGCCGATTTGCAATGAAAAATGTCCCACAAAGTACTTGTTTTTTGTATGATTTAGAGAGTATAGAGTCCGTAGAAGTTTTTAAAATCAGTTTGACACCAAGATAACTATCACAAGTACTATATTTGGTTTATATCTTTAGATTTTCGCTTCGCATGCGTAAATGCGTTAAAAATAATACTATTTTTGGATTCAAAAGTCTCATAAAACTATCTGAGGAGACTTATTGACAAGAAAACTAAACGTAATTTAGCAAAAATTTTGCCGATTGTACGTGGTAAGTTTACTCTTAATTTGAATAAAAAATAATTAACTTATAATGGTTGTCTTGGTGTCAATTTGATTTCAAAAACTTCTACGGACTCTATACTCTCCAAATCATACAAAAAAAGAAGTACTTTACGGGTCATTTTTCCTTTCAAATCAGCAAAGAAAATGTACCTAATCAGTAGAACATTCATGGGAGTACATTTAAGAAAACGTGAATTTCTCGAAAACTACAAAAAATCGTAGGTTCATTTCGGATGGGGCATGACATGAGAAGTTTAGATTTTTCCTTTGGTCGTCATTTTATCGGCCACCCGATGTTTTAAAATATAATATGTATAGTCCTCCTTACTGATTAAATAATTAAATTATTTTCTAGCATGGCCCTTGCCAAGCAATGGGACAGTAATGATCTGATGATGATGACAGCCCTAATATGGCTCGCTAGACTGAACGAACAGCATAATGTTACATAAGTAGCAAAACAAATTACAATCACATGAGACTTTCCATCTTCATGTCTCAGTTTGGCGAACCGACTTGCGGACCGGTACCATTTAGGCAACAGCCTAGGTGGTATTGAAGTTGTCATGGGCAAAGGTAACCGCTTAACATCAGGTGGGCCTTTAGCTCGTTTCGCCATCCTATACAATAAAAAAATAAAAATAAAAAAACAAATTCAAATCCTCCCAAAGAACTCGTATCCTACACAAGTGGAAAAAGCGGCATAAAACAAAGTACACCGATAATAAAGAGGTATTCGCTGCGTTTAATGACGGAACATCTTGTTCTACCGGCAAATTGGTAACCCGACCCCGTGACCCGTGTGTGGCCGGCGAGGGGCTCCGAGATCTTAATGTGCGCGCTGCCTTATCATGCGAAATTGTGAATGGGAGGTTTTATATTTTAATTTGGGTGGTAGACGGGGTTAAGAAAATTAGTATTTTGTGACGTCATAAAAAATAAAGTTCTTAATATACTTAAATATATTGCTTATCTATTTAGGTAAGTAGAGCTTGTAATGATAACATTATTGTAATTTAATGAAGTGATTTATCCGTCACAGTGAGTCCTACACATGACCTACACTCGACTATAAAATTAACAGTTAGATAGGTAGGTACAGTCGACTTCTCGTAGTGGTAACACTTGAATTGGGAACCGCCCTTACTGCTTACGTAATAAAGACGCTGTCAATATCAAACTGTTACCACTGACTTGCGGTAGACCGTACAAATAATTCTACAAAAGTAAAAAGTGGTGAGTTAGCTGTAGAAGACTATACTTTTGAATAAATAATGGCGTACCGATTAGAGAAAAAAAAAATATAAAAAAATGTAGAAGTCATAAGAATCTCTGAATTAAAAATTAAATACATAAAGACAAAATTAATAACATTGAGACCTTCCAATTATTTCTCGATTCTTAATACAACAAAGTATAACAACATTTAGAACCGGTGTTTGTTGCAAAGCACGCGAGGCAAGAAAACTCGTATCAATTAGAGCATGTGTAATGAAGAACAACTTGTAATGAGATATAACTTGATACTCTGTATTCATATCAACCCTTGTGCTTGCCGCAATTGAAAGAAGTTAGCGTTTCTTTATGATGTCTTCCTTGTTTTAATATCATGGAGGTTTAAAAACAATGTTGTGATGTCGATGTTGAGTTTGAAATTATATTAATTAAGTATAAAATATACAACGTGTATCAGAAATGCGTGGTCATATTTGAAGAGCTTATCCAGGGGACGCTTTCGAACAACTTTTCCTATGGGACCAAACCTGAAATCGCGAAAAAAAAAACAGCTGATCCTTACATTTTGTCGAGCGACATCGATAATTTAGTAGGGAACAGCTGATATTTTTTTCGCGATTTCAGGTTTGGTCCCATAGTAAAAGTTGTTCTTGGCTATGCCCTGAATGAGCTTTAAAATATGACCACGCATTTCTGATACACGTTGTATGTTTAATTTGCATCTTTAGGCGGCCCATACACCTACAATATAATTGTGTAATATTTGCAATTGCGCAATGATATTGACCGTTTAGGGGTGAGATTGAAATACAAATGAAGATCGGGACGATACAATAATAATTGTTCAATATTAATATTGCAAAATTATATTGTAGGTGTTAGGGCCGCCTTATGTTATGTGTGATGTGTGCCGTCCATATTGTATATTTGTAATGTATACCTTTACTATCAATATCAAACGGTTAAATGGTTAAACAAATATATTTTTTTATAAATGTTTCTTGTAGGTATGCTAGCTAGCAAGAATAAATATCATGATTACCTACTTCTATTTATTTTTATAAATACAATCCTATCAAGTGTCCATAAGTTCAGCTAGAAAAGCGTGTCAGTTAATATGTGAAAAATACACTACAAAATCTGATTTTTTGCTTTATTCAAAAGCCATTTTTTTCAAAGCTTTATGACTGGACTAGCTGAGCCCTACGGTTTCACCGCCAACGCTATTACTTCGTTTACGCTTAGCGTTCTTTCTGACTTTTTTCTTTTTGCTCAGCTCCTAAGGGTTGTAGCATGATGTTAAATAGCTTATAATATTTCTCGTAAATCTGGCTATCAAATACAAAAATATTTTTTCGAAGTTCCGGAGATTAGCGCGTTTAAACAAACAATTTATCAAATATTATTATAAATTTATTTTATTTATCAATTGTTTTAACAAACGACAAAACTCTTCAGCTTTATTATATTCGTATAGAGAAAATTTAAATATACATTATTTAATAACTTCTTAGGTTTTCGCGATCACTACACATTATAATAAAACAGTTTAACCGGATTAAATCGCGTATATTATTTAAATTGGTTTTCCTGACGTTTCGAAAGCTTTGCAGCATTTCGTGGTCGCAGGTAGACTAAGATGACAAGCGTCTTTACTAATGTTATTGGTGTACAATAAAGAATATTCTATCTATCTATCTACCTAAACTTTGTTTTATTATAATATACATTATTTCATAATTCGATATTTTTTTTAAATCGCTTCACCCTATCAAATAGGCACGCGTATCTCAAGCACATGTAATTTATGCAAAACTAGGTAACCTTTATAAGGGAGCATCGTTAACTCACATCTTTGCTAACGATTATTATACTATTGGGAGTAATTGGCTTTGTTACTGCCTTCCCATGGGGAGAGCAGGGTTACCAGATGATAATAATTTGTAGAAAATGGGGAAAAAAGTCGCATTTCAAAGCGTAATTTTTGAAAGGAGTCATAAGATTGTATCAAATAAGTTGAGATGGGTAACATATTTTGTTAATAATGACAAAGTTAATAGTATTTTATGGATTATGAGGAAGAATACAGTTTTTTGATAAAGTAAATCAAATAAAAAACAAACCTCATAAGGATTAATAAAATTACAACACCCAGCTGTTACCTACATTGCTAACAAGTTGTAATAAAAACTACAATAAGTAATTATTAAACACACAAAAATGAACTTTTAAACGCTGAACATTGTTTTTGTGGAAAAAAGCAAATAAAAAATCTAGTTCACGACAACCCTTATTATCAAACGTGCGTGTAGTCATAGTCAGCCATCTTTACGATCAACTTATGCGACGTGGACACGCAAACCCAGGAAACTTGCTTATGGCCTCTATTGGAGCCTTTACAATATGCATGGCTGTTTTAGTACGAAAGAGGATTGTCAAAGTTGCTTATAAACCATCAATGTATGATAAATACGCAACAATATTGATTGTCTTGCCGTCTAATACCTAGTCTTGCTAATTACATACTTGCCTACCAATTAGATAATAATAAAATTGTTGAAAAATGGTTTAAGCTTTTGGACTTGCTTAGGCTTAGCTTTTCATATTTACGTAAGATGATTTCCATATAGGTCCTCATAATTTTATTATGACTTAAATAAATAAATAAATATTTTTGAGACATTTTACACAGCACCGTCTGGTCCCAAATTAAGCACGGAGCTTGTACTATGGGTACTAGGCAATGGATAATACTGATATACTTTTTTTTTGTAAATACATACTTAGAAACACCCAGACTAACACAAACACTTACGTTCATCACATCAAAAAATAAATAAATATTTTTGAGACATTTTACACAGCACCATCTGGTCCCAAACTAAGCACGGAGCTTGTACTAAAACAGGCAATGGATAATACTGTTTTTTTTTTGTAAGTACATACTTAGAAACACCCAGACTAACACAAACACGTTCATCACATCAATATTTGTGTACCTGTGGGAATCGAACTCACGACTACGTGATCAGCAGACCGACACTCGAACTACTAGACCACAGACGTCGTCTATTAATATGTAAAGATGTGCATCAACACCCAATGCTTTTAATATAAGCAATTATGATTAATGAAAAAATGAAGCAACTATCGATAAAACATTATAGTTCATAGTTCATAGTTATTTATTGATAATAGTAATTATTATAAGTCACATTTATTATATATATATATTTTTCCCCGGAATCAAACGAAATAATTTTATTATATTTATTACATGATCTCGTAATATCATTGATGACTCAGAGATTCTCCATCTTGCCGGCAATTATCAAGACGATATAAATTATATTTATTTACAGAATAAACATAGATGTGCTAATATTAGATTTATATTGATAAAAAATTACGTCATGGCTTTATTGTCAAGCAACTAACAGTTTTTCAAATAAAAATGTAGATGTAAATATTGCATCTGCTCAGACAGCCAGACACAATAATTTTATGTGAAAATATTATGGACAGAAGTTGATTATCACTTGCTTTAACGGTGAAGGAAAAAGAATGTGAGGAATAGACATGCGATAAATGTATCACTGTACTGAAAAGAGAGATCAGAATCACTCATTTGTATCAGTAGGCAGTTCATTTCGTTCAGTAGGTTAGATAGGTTTGGGGTGCATTAAAAGAGCCTCCACGAGTGACGATATTTAATTGATCGTCCGGCGCACCCTGGGCAGTCAGCCCCGCTATCAACCTGCTGACTGGCTAATATTTTCCCCACGACATGAGCTATTATCATTATGTAGCTCATATCGACACGAAGAAGAAGAAGTAGGTTAGAGGTAGTTCTCGCTCTGCTGTTGATTTAGCTCAGTGAACTGTGAAAGTTCACCAATACGATTGATCATGTTCCGTTAGCCTGAAGTTATAGTGACAAAAAGAAAGGTGAACTCATTGTTATTTTGTTGAAAGAGTAAGAAATAGTACAGGTATCACTGGGATGGCAGTTTTTTTGGAGTGAAGCTTATATAGCCTCGATGCGCGCTTGGCTGCCAGGGAGTACCGTCCGTAAATACGTCACCGTTAACTCGCGCGCGCATTCTATCCGCTGACAAATGCATGGCGTGGAGGTATTATTGTATCCATTATTACACCTGTGGTTTTTCCTGAGAAAAGAGACTGCTGCAATAGCCAAGGCCCATTTTCTGAACAATTAAGTCTTTTCCAATTACATTTTATACGGGCGAAGTCTAAAGATAAAAATTTTTAACAAAAACTTGAACCGACGAAAACAGAAACTGAAAAGCGAAAAATAAAATGAAGCTTTAGTCTTTTTCTATCTAAACTAATGTAAATAACTAATTATGATTCGGCGCCAAACAAACAAAGTGCGTGCAAGTTGCAAGTGGTCGAGCGGAGATCGCTCTTTTGGAAAGTTATTGTTTATTGTTGAGAATTTCACGTTGTATTTGATGTTATACATACCTACATACATACATATCTTCACGGCTGTTTCCCATTGGGGTAGGCAGAGACTATGGATTTCCACCTGCTACGATCCTGACACACCTCTTTCACCTCGTCATGCATGCTCGTCGGTTTAGAGAACTCTTAACCTGATATTTTTTGAGAACGTCTCCGATTTGATCGCGATACGTCCACCGAGGTCGTCCCCTTCCAACTCTTCCATCGTCACTCGCTTCGTATACTTGTTTCGTCAATCTCCTCTCATCCATCCTCTCTATATGTCCATACCATCTTAACATACCTTTCTCAATCTTTGTCACTACATCTTCTTTCACTCCACAACGCTCCCTTATCACGTTATTCCTTACTTTATCTCTCAAAGTTACACCACACATGCTTCTCAAAGCTCTCATTTCTACTGCATTTATTCTGCTTTCATGTTTCTTCTGCCATACCCAACTTTCACTACCATACATAAGTGTAGGCACTAACACTCCCCCATGAACAGCCAGCCGTGCCTTTTCCGACACTTTGCGGCTGTTCATGAAGGTGTGTAGTGCCCCATTCACCTGGTTACTAGCACTCACTCTCTTTTCAATGTCCTTCACATGCTTGCCATCTCTCGTAAACATAGAACCCAGGTATATAAACTCTTTCACTTGTTCCACCTTTTCGTCACCTATCAAAATATTGCACTCTGTCATAACTTCTTCCTTTTCAAAAACCATAACTTTAGTCTTACCGACATTAACTTTCATTCCTTTACTCTTCAGAGCACCATCCATAATTGTTACCATCTTCTGTAACTCCCCCTCCGACAATGCAAGGATAACTTGATCATTGGCATAGAGGAGACATTTGACAAGTAACCCATTCATTTCTAAACGAAAAACAAAAAAAAAACAAAAAAAAAACTCTCAAATCTTTCAAAAAACTGTCCATGAATAGATTGAACAGCCACGACGACGGTACACATCCCTGTCTCACACCCTTATCGATTCTGAACCAGTCAGTGTAGGCGCTGTTAATCCTGACACAAGCGCTAGAATCCGCATAGAGAGATTTCAACGCTTGAAGCAGGCTGCTATTCACCCCATAGATAGACAGTGCAGACCATAGTTCATTCCTCATCACTCTGTCGTAGGCCTAAGTAATTTAATGATCTTCGTTGATTGTTTATTTGGCGCCGACTCATAATTAGTTATTTACATTAGTTCAGTTAGGAAAAGACTAAAGCTTCATTTAATTTTTCGCTTTTAAGTTTCTGTTTTCGTCGGTTCAATTTTTTGTTAAAAAGTTTAATTTTAATTTTTTTTGTGGCTGAAATCTAACTCCAGGTCTCCATTATGTTGTAGTGTCTAGAACTACATTTATGTGTGCCAAGTTTCAACAGAATAAATTCTGTTAATCGTATGTATGTAAGAATGTAAGAATTCAGTGGGTGAACAAGCACTCATCCCCTGTTTTCCTACCCTTTGGGGTGGATTTTGATTTTGAAATTTAAACGGGACCAACTTCCTATTCCTTATATAAAGAATATTCAAAATCGGACTACTCTGTAAAAAGCTATGCGTGGTCATACATACATAAAAAAAAAAAAAAAGATACGCGTCGAATTGAGAACCTCCTCCTTTTTTTTCGTCGGTTAAAAATTGTAGAAATAAAAATTCTTTCACCGGATTCGAACCTGCGGCTGTGAATTCTGGTTCAGTTCAATTATTTTTTAGGGTTCCGTACCCAAAGGGTGCCAAACGGGACCCTATTACTCTCGCTACGCTGTCCGTCTGTCCATCTGTCCGTCTGTCTGTCACAGGGCTTATCTTTGTAACGGTAATAGATAACCAGTTAAAATTTTCCCAAAATGTTTGTTACTGTGGTGCATATTACGACAAATACTAAAAATAAAACTAAAACCAAAGGGGGTCCCCATACAAGAAACCTAGAAAAACATGCATTTTTTTCAACTTTTATATTCCTGCTGCTCTATCTTCAAAACGGTTATACATACCAACGTCAAACTTGGTCCGATTATATGTATATAGTGCATACTATGTAGTTTTTTTATAGTGTAGGATGGCATAGAATGGCTGTAATCACAACTTTACTTGCGATTCATACGTGGCAACTTTTCGAACAAACTACGCCTCCCATATTGACGTCATTAATTTAAAAAAAATTACTTTAATCAAATGTACATTACAGCTTTTGTTTCTGCAGTTAGAAACAGCACATTATGGCATTTTTGCGGGTTTTTGTTACAGTATTTACAGAAACAAGTCATAAGGCGTTTGAAATGCACTGGACTATGGTGCAGAGTGTTGCCACGCGCGCCCTGCCCACTTGGCCATTCTATCTATTTCTGTGCTCCTGCCAGTTTTTGAAGGCCATAAAATGAATTCAAATTAACTATAATCATGAAATGGTGTTTTTTAGTCTGCTACATCTATTGTGTGTGTGGTCTGCCAATAAATCAACTTCAATTCCATATTGATGTCATCATTTGCTTATAAAAAAACTTACAAGTCTAAAATACAGTTTTGAATAAATTATTACACTTAATTTTTGCATATTTTTACGACAAACAGTTAATATTTTTATTTACCCAGAAAAAGAGTTAATTATTGTATCAATTCATATTCCGACGGAACTATTTACAGAGGTTGTTAGAGGACCACGATTCGTGGCAAATTTTCGCATCCATTTTTATGCTGGCAAGCAACACTAGCCAATATAATAAAAGATTACGGTAAAATTACATGACAAGTAAATTATCTCACACAATTACACGCTCCACTACAAGTAATTGGATAAAGAGGAGCCATTTTATATTACCACCGGTCGGTAATAAGGTATTTAAATGACCTCAGATGAAAAATAACATATTCTTTACTTTTAATGCAGCGTGTTAATTGATTGGTACTTAATATTTTATTTTCTACTATAACATTTTTGAAATCAACTTCCTCATTGTAGTAGGCAGTTAAGATATTTACGTCTTTTCTAAGAATGTCTATATACGTGCTATCTCGTCCACTCACTATTAACCTAATTTTTAACAGTTACTGTACAATTTCAATTTAAAAGTTGTTATTTCAAATACGCACTATAGGTAATTATATGCTCTTCTGAAATGTCCAGAATTTAGTTACACACAATGACATTTAAAAGTAGGTAATACTGTTCCAAAAACATAGATCATATGTAGAAGAGCCGGCAAGAAACTCCATAGATAGGTACTCTTTAAAAATAAATGTGTGTTATAATCTGGTATTGTTACAATGTTGTGATTAAAATGTAGTGAGAACAATGTAGGTTAATGTGTCAAATGTAATGTACTATTAAAACAATGCATAATATTATAATCTCCACAATTGCAGGGCTCGGTCCTCTTCTCTGAGGTTGGTTACACAGTGCGAGTTACTAGCCTGACAGTAATCAGCTAGGTACTATCATTGCTAACTCGCATACCAGTAGATTGGCTTGCCTCAGCCGGTCACACAATGATAAGTAATAAATGCAAAGAAAATGGCAAATGCAAAGAAAATGGCGAGTAGTTAGAATTAGAATGCTGCCTTGTAACATGGTGGGAGAATACGAGTGGCGAGTGAAAACAAGAAATATTGTATTAGTTACTCAAATGCAAGCTACTGATCGACTTGTACGTTATAGTGCGAGTAACTGCACTGAAGTAACTCGCATGGTCAACTAGCTCGCACTCTGTAACAGGCCTTTAACATAACATAACATAACATCACGCCTGTATTTCCCGAAGGGGTAGGCAGAGGTGTATAGTACACCCACATTTCGCCAGTTATGTTGTAAGTCCCATGTAATAGGGGGCGAGCCTATTGCCACTAACCGGGTACAAACCCAGACTTCGGGCTGCTACTGAGAATTTCCTAATGAAAAAATCCAATAACACTTTGCCTGACCCGGGAATTGAACCCAGGACCTCACGCTCAGCAGTCGCGCTTGCAACCAGGCAACAGGCCTTTAGTTAGGGCATTATAGTCAATCACGCAGACATGGTGTGGGTTGGCGAACTACGTAGTGATTTTTTGGAGGTCTTACAGGTGCGTTTACGTCAAGAAATTCTTATACAAGTACCTATCTGTTTACAAAGAAGCATGACGTTTTTGCTTGTGTATTAATGACCATATTAACCTACTCACTTAGCAATATTGTGTTATGCTAATACATTTGACTGTCTGACGCCCATTGCCTCTGTGACCTCAGCTACATTGTGCATAAACGATTGACATGGCTCATTAGACATAACTACAGAAAATTACAGCAAAATTATGTGCTGTCTGTTAACTACTTACAAATTAAATTATTTCTATTGGGTATTGTTCGTTGCGTACAGATAAAGTTATAATCGTAATAAAAAAGGGAAAACCAGCATTTAGTTGACAAAAACACTAAATTAGAAGTGTTTAAAATTTTTTGCATCTTGCAAAGAATTACATTACGAATTACAATTCTCCATTAAGTAGGTATCCAACGTTATAGAAATATTCATAATCTATGTCACGGGAATATTAAAAATTGTAGATATTAAAAAATGTCTTTGATGATTCGGTTACCGTGATATAAAGAAAATTACAGATTTCATTAAACGTCTACCTAGCTTACAAAATTAATAAGAATAAGTAGGTAGATCTTAAATTAATAATCGTATACGTAATCTAAATGTAATTTGTTCTCTGTCTACGCTAAAAGAGATTGTGCGATTTGTGCGTTAAAAATACTTACAGATGCAGAGAAAATTTACACAGGTAATCCGTGAGAGCGGAAACTTCAACTCTCATGACCAACTAAAATCCTCTTTAAGCAATTTACAATAAGAACTAGAATTATCTTCAACTGCTAATATTCTTGGTAACAACGTTATTTTTCGAGCCAGCTCAAGCCAAAGCCGCCCTTATTGCAAAGTGATAAGGTTGTTAAGATGCGTACATGTTAAGTATGTATGTAGTTAAGTGATCTAGTACACAGGAGATCATGATCGGGCGCCCGAGGCCACCTCATTAAAGTGAACTAACGATGTAATTGGCACACAGTTGTAGTAATAACTAAACTACGAAATTGGACAATTGCAGAAAAGTCCAACCATTTGCACGGAGTACTCACTTTGAAAGTACTTTCCTTTTCTTAACGATTCAACATGTGATAAGTTTAATAAGTTACTATAAACCCCACGTACTAACTATTTTTGCTTTTTATTAACTTAATGTTAGTTTATTATAATCAAAATAGCTCAAAAACTAATAAAAGAAGAATTCAATTATTTTTTGTGGAAAATAAATAAATAAATAATTAATTAGAATCTATAAAACTACCTAACTTTCATATCTCATTACGACAGCTATTAAAATTAATAATACTACAGCTTTCATAAAAGTCAGTGAATAAAACTAGATATTAAATAGTTTGATGTCTAAACCTAGACAATTACTGCCTTTATCTTATTTCATACTTGAACGGCGACAGCAACTGCCTGCATTTGCGCTAAATTGTTTAATTGCGTTCTCACTGAATATAGCGTCGCCAGTGGCGCGCTTGTAATATGATAATTAAATACTCGTAAGCATGTCTACTTTTTTATAAGATTACATAAGAGAAACAATTTCCTGATTTATAATAGAACCAGGCAATCAGCCTTTGCCAGCGGTTTTGCCCGCGTACAATTAGCTTTATCACAGAATGTGGTTATTGCGCATACTTCGGGACCTGTGTATCTTCCTGTGATAAAAATTATAATATCCTATGTTTTTATTCAGAGCATGGTCTATTAGTGTGCCTATTTTTATAGAAATCCGTTTAACCATTTCAGCATGATTCAAGGACAAACAAACAAACAAACATCCATATTTTTGTATTTATAATATTACTAGGATGTTAACTTTTTCATATTCAACTTTTCGTTTTGCAATTTTAAATTTAATAAAATTATTTTGTCGGATATAATTAGGTTACATTTAACAATTTTTGTACTACATTATGTTTTACCTTTACGTACAAATTCATACACATTTTTTTTAAACTAGACATTTCAACAACTTCCTTATTTCAAACTTGTACTACAACAGTAACAACTCGCAGTCACGCTAAACGGGCGAGCTGTGTCGTTGAACAATGTCGTGTTGCCGGTGGCGCACCCTGCCGCTCAACCTGGAAACTCGGCCGTTGTACTAAATTATATACTTGTCACGTCACATATAGCCAACAATGAATGACTGATCTGAGAACGAAATGTTCGAATCATTCATTCAATCGCTTATTTTTGTGAGGTCATTTAGGTCAAGCGTGATCACCACGGGCGTAATCTTCTAAAGAAAAAAAAAACTTCTTTATCCAAATTTTCTCTTAAAACCTAAGAAAGATCATACTTTTTTGCCTTTTCAGATAAAACAATTTTTAATTCATTTACTTTCTTTAAAAAAAAAAACTGTTTAAGAGAGAACATTAATCTTTATAAAATAATGAAAACTTCTGTAGCTTGAAAAATGCTCTGTTTATGAATTGTTTGTTGCATAAACAACTTATTTTGGTCTGTTTATGTCTTTGATTGATGTAGGTCTAAAAACAAAATATTTTTTAACGAGTAGCTACGGACGATTTGCATAGTGATTCAGTATCAGTTCTTTATCGCAACCATATTATTAAAATTCAAACAAACAATGCAAAGAAAAATCGACTTTGAATGGGCGACAGAAAAATTAAAATCGCACGCCATGAAAAGGCATTTTTTTTTTTTTTTCAATTGTAGATATGTTTTAATAATGTTGTTGCGCTAACGAACAGATAATGAACCAATATCACAGAACAAATAGTACTCCAATATGGAACTCCTTAAAAAATTATGCTGTAATAACATCTAAGAAATTAAAAATTCACTGACGATTAGCGACCACACATTACGCAAAAAAAAAACGATTATAACTACCTATACTCACACTTGCTTTTAAAAAAGCAACGTGAAAGCATTAATTACATAAATTTTTTTAATAGGTTCGCAAATCACTGGCCATTAAGTGCCAATTAAGTTAACAGCAAACAAGCGATGAGGTTCCAATCACCATTATTAACATATTAAGCCGCGAGTGAAACGAACACCATGCCATGTCCGCTTTCTAACTATCTGATGTTTAGCATGCAATTATTGATAAAAAACCATGCTTTTAGTGTTTTAGTCCGACGCATGATGTTTCCTGCTATCTATACGAGTTGTGTCTCAAGACGAAAGTCTTTGTGTGTGTTGCCAGTAATTACTTACGGCACTGAAACGTGGTAACTCATAATGGGCCTGATAAGAAGGCTCAAAGTCACTCAAAGGGCAATGGGGTACAGGGCTATGCTCGGAGTGTGACCGAATCAGAAATAAGGAGATTCACAGGAGAACGAGAGTAACCGACATAGCCCGAAGAATTGCCAAACTTAAGTCGCAGCGGGCGGGGCACATTACTCGCAGAACGCATGGCCGATGGGGCAGTGAAGTTCTGTAGTGGCGACCGCAAACTGGAAGGCCCAGCGAGCGTAAGCCCCCCACAAGGTGGACGACCGACGACCTGGTGAAGGGCGCGGGAATTCTCTGGATGCGGAAAACGCAGGACCGGTCGTTGTGACGATGCTTGGGGTAGGATAGGACTATGTCCATATTATATATATTTTTTATTTATTTATTTATCTATTTTGCTATCAATTAATGACACTAAAGAAAGTCATCAAGATTTACCTGAAGAACGAGCTTTCAAAATTGCACTTATTTTTTTTATTCAGAGTTTAAAAATCGGCAATTACTGAACCGTAAAATTTGTTAATCATACCACTTGTACTCAAATCCTAACTAACCTATTAAAAAATAAGAAATCAAGACTAACAAGCTAGCTGGATTAAGAATTTCTAACTTGAAAATTTAACTACCTATTTGGTATTATACCTAGAGTCTGGAAAAAAATACTTAAAAGCAACGGATCCACTACACTATGACTTAATTCTTGAGCTACATAAAAATAACAGCTCATGCCGCGAGAAAAAGAATAGCTAGTCAGCAGGTTGGTACCGGGGCTGACTGCCCAGGGTGCGCCAGACGATCAATTAAATATCGTCACTCGTGGAGGCTCTTGTGGAGGACACTAGACCGCGGGGACGGCCACCTAAACGTTGGGTGGACGACATACGACGACTCACAGGCCTGAATAAGTGGTCAAGGGCTCAAGACCGCCAGGAGTAAAGGAATTTGGAGGAGGCCTACACCCAAAAATGGGTATTATAAGGCCGCAATGATGATGATGACGATGGAAGCTATTTTAATGCATCCCAGTGGCGTGCATTGCATATAGGCAATTAGGCAGTACCCAGTACCTACCTCATTCAAATTCAATAGTGGTGTAAGTTATTATATTTTTTTCAATGTACGATGATTATTTATCTTTTTTTAGACCTATTAATACTAAATTATTCTTTTTACATACAAAAATCAATAACTTACACCACAATTAAATTCAAATGAAGTAGGCCACTGCACGCCACTGATGCATCCCCAAGATCCTTATTTTATATCAAACTATCTCTAGTAGGGCAAATCTTAAATGAATAGGATATTAATTTTGGCCGGAAACCTCGATATTTATATGTACTACGTACTAGATGCGCTGTTTAGAAGAACAACATGGTTACACGAGTTATGGTTCCGGAACCACACTGTCATCGGTCATTAGTTCACTTGACAGCTGTCTCGCGAACACACGTAAATATCAACGGTTGCGTCAACTGAATTTGGAACATGCTGCTTATATGAGATCGCGTGTCTATTTATTGACGTCGTTGGCCGTAAATAAGGAATTGTAATCTGAAATTCAGACTTGACTATTTCACAACACATTTAAAATCAAACTTCCCTGACTTCTGACTTCCTTGCTAGCCCAGAGTTATCAACCACATTATCGTTTTTAAACTAGCCCCAATAACGAGGTAATGTGTTTTAAATAAATTGACGAGCATTACGCGGCCTCTTTGATTCAAACCTAGACATTTAGATATACATACATCTCGAATATGTTTCTCTTAGCTTTGTATCAAGTTTTTTGAGCAATAGCAAAGTAAGCTTACTTCATTAAAAACTGTACGACTTTTCACATAAACTGCACCTGTCTCGGACGAACAAAAAATGGCGGACGGAATCTCGCAAAGAAAAGATTGAAGCTCTTTTTTTTTTCCTAAACCCACTATAATTTCGACAGAATTTTAACACACCAGATATATATTGTTATTTTATTTGTGATAATTACTACGACAATTACTACCGTCACACGAGATTTGTTGCGTAATCGCGGCTTTTTGTCTTACTGTGAGTGTGAATGTGTGCGTGCCAGCCCGTACTTTTAAGCGAGCCGCCTTACTATGGGTGCTTAACTTTTTGTTTAGCCAGTTTCTGTCCGCCTTTTTATTCGTCCAAGGCACCTGTTTTCTGTTTCGAAGAGTAATTTCAAAGAGTAATTAACTCAAAACACTGGAATGTCATAATATTTCCAATAGACTATGTTCTACATTGTTCTAGTTATCAAATTATTTGTTAACTTTTTAACTAAAATCAATCGTTAATTGAATCTCCAAACGTAACAGCTCAATTTATTACAAGCTAAAATTTTCTTAAAAACACCTGTTTTTAAATCCTTTTCACCAAAAAATATCGTACATGCATAATTATCACATTTACATTAATTAATTACCTAATTGGAAGTGGAAACAACACCATCGATCACTGGCTTAATTAAGATAATTATAAAAACCAATAGTATCACATATTGTGATAAAATTAACCCATTACTAGGCCTTATCAAGATAAATCTTTATTAATTAACTGACCGGCTAGAATTCAACGTATTTCACAAGTTCAAGGAGATAATAATTTCTAAAACGGTCCGCGAAATAGTTAAATTCGATTTCGGTATAAAAACTGAATATAAATAAACATAAAATCGTAATTAAGTATGATGCAGAAGCAAAAAGTACATTTTAACTGATTACTGTAAACAGTAAACTATCCAGTCCATATTATTCCCTTTCAGAAGAAAAAGCTGCCAAGAAAATCTTAGTTTTAACAATAATCCGACTCAAGAGAATGTTGCCAGTAATAATTACACACTAAACTGGCCATAAACAAAAACTAGAGGCTTATCTCCAAAAATTAAAATTAAAAAATAAATCTCTTACTTTTTATCATCACATCACTAATAAGTTTTTTCAACAAAAAACCAATTTTGATGTCGGTTCTAGTTAATATAATTTTAGTAAGTAGCCATGATAAGCCATAAAATGACGAGAAATTACGTAATAAATAGTAGTATTAAAGTTATACTTAATAAGACTGGCGGCACTTTGAAGTTGTTGCAAAAGCGTCGAGATTCTTATAAGTATGCTAATTTTATTAAATTAATGTCGAGATCCGATTTGACGCGCGGAGATTATTGACAGCCCGTTTTATATTAAATGTAGATATAATACTACATTAATGTTGTTATCGTAAATTAAAAATCGTTTATAAGACTTCGGATGACGTAAAGTTTAAGGCCCGTATTACAGAAGCTTCCTCAAGTACAGTTTAAACTCCAATCACCTGATCACTACTTAAGGATAGAATCGTTACTTGAGTATCGGTCTTATTCCAGAACGGTAATTATAAACTTTAATTCAACAACAAAACACACGAATTTGACCTGAAATATAATAGAAATCTCTACTCAAGCGTAGTCTGGACAACGCTTGAGTGATTACAGATCAAATATCTGCCCAAATACCGAAACAGGCGACAATATAAAACGAAACTAAACTCAGCTGAACTGTGATCAACAAATCTCTGCTTGAGGGACGTTCTAAAATCAAAGCTCAACTTAAAACTAGTTTTAAACAGAGATCAACGCTTGAGTATCCTTCTGGAATACGGGCTTAAGTGTTGTAAGTTCAACCTTAGAATAAAGTACATAGAGTTCATAAGTTCAACGATTCAACTTTGATCATCATTCCAGCCAAAAAACGTCCACTGCTGGACAAAGGCCTCCCCCAAATGGGGGGTATGCCATTATCATCACGCTTGGCAGGTGGGTTGGCGATCGTAGTTGGTTGTTTAAATACTCAGAGAACGCTTCTGCCCATCCTCCGGTGAATCCCTTCGTCGCCTTTTACGACACCCATGAGAAGACAGAGGGTTTATTTCTTTGATCTCCGATCGGGAAACATCTAAAGACTCCCCCTATTTTCCCTTACCCCTTTTTCCTTATTTGACCGCTATTTTCCACCTGTTGTAGGGACCATCCGAATTCATTTTCCATCCATGGTTATTATGGGATTATTCCCTTAGAGTCTATTCAGACGGACCATACGACACCACAACTACACCACAGCGATAAAAATGTCACCAGGCTGTGGTTGCATGTGAATGGTCTGGAAACTGCCAGAAGTTGCGTTGTCGCAGCAACTAACGTATGGTTGCGATGTAGTTGCGTTGGTCCAACGACAAAATATATTGAGTACGGTACAGTACGTGACATGCCATACCCACGGTAGTTTCAAACTTTCAAACTAATCCCCAGTTTCTGGAAGGCTGATCAATTTTATCTATTGTCAAATCTAATGTCAGCTCCTGTAATTGGTTGGTAAAAATAATAACAACCAATCACATCGCTTGACCTGAGATTTGACAGTCGATTAGTTAATTTTTGTGTTGATCAGCCTTTCAGAAACTGGGGGTCATAGTGTCCATAATTTTAATAATGATATTCTCTTGTTTGTCAAAAAAAAACAAAGACGACGTCCATTGTTTAACTATTGTGTTATTTTACTTGACAGTTCAGCTCTTAACCACTCAATAATCTTAAAGTGCCCAGTGCAACATCTATTTCAAACGTCTTTACATTGGCTCTGACGGGACTAAACTAATATTTTCTCCAACGTGTGGACGCTAGGGTTACGGGCCAACGCTCGTCCCAACGTTGGGGACAACCGTAAACGTTTACAAGTTGATATGATGCTCACATGACGTTCTTTGAATTAACGTAGGTGTCAGAATAGATAGATCATGTCTCATAAATAGTTATACAATCGGTCTTAAACATATAAGTTTAAAGTGATAATTAAATTCAGCTGAGAGTAATTCATTTATTGTTTAAGTAAAATGTCTAAGTTATTACACTTAGGAAGACGTATTGACAATAGAATAGATGTGTTCAATTATTGACAGCTCCGCTCCTCTATTTTAAATCTTATTAAATGTTAGATACCTAGTTACGCAATGGTTGAAGTGTTGAGTGGTATCACAGACCAGTAAACCTCTACTGGTCTGTGAGTGGTATGGACAAGCCTTAGGGTCAAATTGAACTTTTTGAACAATAATGTTTAATGAGGTCGTCCCCATCAAACCCTTCCATACACTTTCTCCTCGTATACTAGTTTTGTCAATCTCCTATCGTCCATCCTCTCTACATGCTCAAACCATCTTAACATACCCATCTCATCCTTTGTCACTACATCTTCTTTCACTCCACAACGGTCCTGTATCACGTTATTCCTCACTTTATCTCTCAAAGTTACCCACACATTGTTCTCAAAGCTCTCATTTCTACTGCATTTATTCTGCATTTATGTTTCTTCTGTCATACCCAACTTTCACTACCATTTTTTTATAGTATTCGATGGCGAAACGTGCTACAGGCCCGCCTGGTGGTCACTTTTGCCCATAAGAACTGCAATACCATTTAGGTTTTTGCCTAAATGGTACCGCAAGTCATTTTGCCAAACTTCTTCTTCTTCGTGTCGACGGTACAAAAATTTACTGATAGTGGCACAGTAATCAGACGCTGCTGGCCCAGAAATTTGCCACGTCTTTATGTCTCAGTTTGCCAAACTGAGACATAAAGATGAAAAGTCTCATGTGATTGTAATTTCACCGGCACCCGGTATCCTTCGCAGTTCGCACTGGAAAACAGCAATGCAAGCATCACTGTTTGGCGGCAGAAGTAAGTACTGTGGTAGTACTTCCCCGGACGAGATCCTTCACGAGGACATACCTAGTATTATATTATCTGTGACAAGGAACTCTACTCTAATATCGTACGTACCTAAGTATCGGCACTAACACTACTCCATGAACATGAATGTACATTATTTATATCAAAAATATGAAATTAGTCATGTTTTTAAAAAGCACTGTTCAAACAGCAGTCTTGTCAATCATCTTTATCTCATTAATTACCTACATGTATTTTGTTTATGACATCATCTTCCTCAGCTTCTGTGCACTAATCTGCGTCATTTCATCAAAATCTCTAGTACATGAGTTATACCTATTGACTAATAACTGCTTACCAGTTACGCTTGGTTATTCGCATACCTTGGTTATTGAGAAAAGAAGAATTTGAAGACCACACAGTATTTTGTGAGCCTTTATGAAAAAGTTTTTAACATTTTATGCTGAAACTGCGTACAGTGTAACTGTTTAATTTTCTGGTATAAAGAGCTCGGAGTTTCTCTGAAGTATCGGATCCAAAACAAGGTGATCCGACAGAGAACCGAAGTTATAGACATAGCTCACAGGATAAACAAGCCGAAGTGGCAGTATAGCCGGCCATATTAGCCGAAGAACTGATGACCGTTAGGGTAGAAGTGTTCTTGAGTTGAGTCCGCGAATTGGAAAATGTAGCGTAGGATGCCCTCAGGCTAGGTGGAGTGATGATCTACCCAAAGTGGCTGGTAGAAGCTAGATGAAAGTAGCCGAGGATCGAAGTCAGTGGCGTGCTATCGGAGAAGCCTATGTCCAGCAGTGGACTGCTATAGGCTGATGATGATGTCATTCTCTAAGTTCCAAGTTATTTTTCTGCCAAAAATAATAAAAGTCGGTGGTTAGTTTAGCCGTTAAAACGTAGCAAATGTTTCGCACTTTGTAAGTCTGTATATAGAAAGATCATTTATCCAGAGAACACTGCTGCCTAATCAACTGAAATATTTAACGTCTACTTGTTATCCTCGCCAGTATCATCACCAACATCAGCTTTCAGGCACCGATTTAATGCCCTCAAAATCAGGCCGTATCTTTATTATCAAACCATTTAGCTCCAGCCAGCCCGACACTTTAATACAAGGCGCATTCATTTCCGTGTCAACGTTGATTACGGCACAATCCGGTGCAGGCAGAGTCGGGTTCGATTTTAGACAGTTGTAAAAACGAAAGTGGGAGCCAGATAGTCTCGGGGGCAAGCCCGACCGTCGGCTTAATCGCTCTTTAATAGCGTCGGCGTTTCACAAAGAACCGGGCGCTTCGCCACTGGGGCCCACTGGCCGTACGGAAGGACTGAGAATGCGTTTTAAAATATTCTAATTGCTTAATACGCCCTTTTGTGTTGTTTTACGTGTTTTAGGTGTTAGTCATATTAGAGGAAGGTGTCCAGTTTATTAATCAAAAAGAAGAGCTCAAATTCATTGACAACAAAACAAGTTTTATCATCTAACGGCAAAAATTAATATCCACGATTTGCCCTACTAGAGATAGAAATTCGACATCATTTGTATGGAGCATATGTCAAATTTCTAATCTCTAATAGGGCAAATCGTGTGTTTGGCCGTAAAACGTTTGTTTTCTTTATCACCGATAGAGTCTGCAATCATTCTTACTATTAATCTATGGTACTATTCAATCTACGATTTTTGCACCTACAATTTTTTACTAACGTTCAAAATTTTTATAAATTCTGTGTCGGCATCAATGGAGAACCACCGCATGTGAGTGGGTGCCATGAATGGCTGACACAATGGTGTTATGGCAGCCGCCGCCGCCGCCGGCTTGAGTCGAATCTCGCGCGCCGGTGAGTCGATGTCTCAACTTGAGCGAGTGTTTATTGAGATGATAAGAGTGTTGTAAAGGTGATGAGTTTTACAGGACAGTTGAAGTACAAACATGTAAAACTAAGTTCTACTTAATTTGAACAGAATGCTGATTTGGTTTGATCTTTTTAGGCATCAAAAGCCTTAATATAATTTATCTTACCATATAGTTTGTTTCTAATAGCGATTGTGCTAAAGACAGCGTCAAACTTCGTTACGACAGCGCCAGCCATATTTATTAATCGCCTTAAATAACATTATATTGCAGCAATAACGTTAATTTGTGTCGATGACAATGGAAAACTGGAAAAAATAAATGAGTCGACACAGTGAATGGTCCCGCATAAAGCATCTTGGCAGGCGATGAGTCCGTACAACTCTGACCTACGTGTCGGCTTTAACGCGTATTAGTAAAATCGAAAGTTAACTACAATATCGACAAATAATGTGTATAGAAACATCTTAGGATAAAACTAGGGAACTATGGGATTTTGAAAACAGGTTCTACAAAGTCATAAATTAGACTTATTTTAATAAATTCGAGACTGCATCTTTATTAGAAAAATTATGTTCAATCTCAGCCAGCGAAGTCCAGTAGCGATGAATTGTGAGACATTTATGGCGTTGCTTATAATTTTTTATTGTTAATAGGTTAATGGGACACGCAACTAATAAATTACTTAACGCAATAAGGATTAATGTACAGTTCAAAACTACCGGCTCCTAACCGACCGACGGTAAGATTAGCGAATTCGTTCTACTTTTTTTATAGAATTGAAATCTCGTAAATCTATTCGATTTCATTTGGATTTTAATCGAGCATTTTTTTTTTAATTTCTCGCCAGGCTGAGGCACCCGCTGTTCGTCATAACGCTCTACGTGACCGCGGCTCTTCTTTGATATAATCCTTTTTTCTCATAACATTTACACTTTTTTTTCTTTTTTACTTTTGTTATTGGTTACAATATTATCTGGCGGCTACTGGTCGCTGCAAAGGGCTGTTATAATTTAGTTTTATTTATGCAAAATAAAAGTGATACTGGTAAGATTTATGTGGACGCGGGTGGGCCCTATAACTGAGGTTTAATATTATGTTCGTTCGTTTGTCATTTGGTTTTAGCATTTAACTTTCTGCTTTATTTTGTAGAACCAATATACTAAACTGACAAGTTAAAAATAGAATTGACATACGTTTTGCTATTTTAAGACTGCGTTTGACAAAAATTGCGTTTGCGTTTGCGTTTTAGATGTAGTGACAAAGATTGAGAAAGGTATGTTAAGATGGTTTGGACATATAGAGAGGATGGACGAGAGGAGATTGACGAAACAAGTATACGAAGCGAGTGTGGATGGAAGAGTTGGAAGGGGACGACCTCGGCGAACGCATCGCGATCAAATCGCGGATGTTCTCAAAAAATGCCAGGTTAAGAGTTCTCTACACCGACGAGCATGCATGACGAGGTTAATGGACGTAGATGAAGCGAAAGAGGTGTGTCAGGATCGTAGCAGGTGGAAATCCATAGTCTCTGCCTACCCCAATGGGAAACAGGCGTGATAATATGTATGTATGTATGTAAGACTGCGTTTTAATAGAATTTTAACCGTCTTCAAAAAAAGGAGGAGGTTTTTTGTTTATTTGAAAGGATATACTTTCAGATTGGTCCCATTTTTATCAAAATTCAATTTCGATGATGGGATCCATGTGAAATTGAGGGAACTGCTCAAATATTATGGGCGTACATATAGCGATTTTGGTATTTTCATCAACAAATCAGGCATTTGCATTTAGAAAGTATCATTTGGTGAAGACCTGATGAAGATCTTCGGAGATAAAGAAGGGAACTCTTCAATGGATGACAGCAAATCATCCGGGATAGCAGCAATCGCTTGTCTTTCTATTGTTAATGCCAATCATAATATATAAAAAAAAAAAAAAAAAAAAGTTAAAACTGACTTCAAAAAGACTAAAATAATTTGTGTGAGACAGTTTAGGAAGACGGTGGCAATTTTTTCTTAAATCAAACTAAATCAAAGAATTTTTTCTGAAGTCGGTTTTTTTTAAAGTTTGTTTTATTGTTTCTAGATTTTTATCATCATCATTGTCATAGTAATTTCTTAGGTTTTCGCAAAATTCGTAATAATCAAGTCCCAAACAGCACGCAACACTGTAAAAGATAATGATATTGTAAGTGATTACTGCGTGCATCGAAACGATTTTAATTAATAATATTGTACGGTAGATTCCAAATGATTTTTTTTAAATATCTGTAAAGACGTTTTTCATCTTTGCGACCACGAAATGCTGCAAAGCTTTCGAAACGTCAGGAAAACCAATTTAAATAATATACGCGATATAATCCGGTTAAACTTTGTTTTATCATTGTCATTTCAGGCAGAAGTCGTCCATTGCTGGATATGGCCTGCCCCAAGCATCGCCACAACGACTGGTCCTGCGCTTCCTGCATCCAACGGACTCCCGCGAACTTCACCAGGGAGAAATTTTATCCATGAAAATATTTCAATCAAATTCAAATGTAATGTTTTTATTTCAAATAAAACTAATTTCAGGCACTTTTGAAACATCATTTTGAAATTGTGGGTCCTCTGTATAAGAACCGGCAAGAAACTTCATGGATACACTCTTTTTAAAATTATATTAATAATTATTATTATTTATTTATTTATTTCCAATATACATTATTCTACACGATTAATGATATTGCTGTACACGAAAACCACTAAGGACCGCTATAGGTTAGTTTATTACATCAAATCGTTGATACAATATTAATTTGAAGTTTGAAAAATAGATTTAGCTATGAATTAAATAAAGCATGTGCCGTTTAAGTAATTCCGTGAGAAAAGATCAGTTTAGAAACATTTTAATTTGCCGACGGCAAGTCAACAGTGCGCTAAATTATTTGGTGCCCAGACAAAAATATATAAAATAAATATATTATAAATTAATCGCAGTCTCTAAGAAATATTTTCAGCATATTTAAATGCTACTCGCATTTCCATAAATAATTTAACTAAACATTAAGCTTTTTATGAACATTAAATTATTGGAAAAGCTACGAATTTTTTTCTTGTTATCTTTGGTCTTTAATTAATAGTGATTTTTTACCCGACTGCGCCAGAAGGAGGAGGAGGGTTGTGTTTTTAAAGAGATTTCACTAGATTTTGCTACATAGTTTTACAAGTTATATCGTGGTGTTTCTAAATTGAATTTAAAATAAGCATTGAAAAACAGCAGTGCATAATTAGTGACAGGTTGTTAGTCTAGACCCATGGTCTAGACTTAGAGCTTTCGCAAATTAGCATACTGGGCAGTTTCTTAGTGAACTGTTTGAAGCAATTGCCGTAGCCAATGCCTTAGCATGGTAACAATTTGAATTTATTACAAGAAACATGCTTTGCTGGAGAAAGAATTCTAATTTTATGTCAACTTACGGCCAAAATTAATATCCAATCTATCCACGATTTAGCCTACTAGAGATAGAAATTTGACATATTTTGTATGGAGCTTATGTCAAATTCCTATCTCTAGTAGGCTAAATCGTGGATAGATTGGATATTAATTGTAGCCGTTAGAAAACTGCAAATAAAAAGTCCAAACCGTTCAAAACTCCGTCGGCACCTTTGTGGTGGTTTAAAATTTTGAATGCAGAATCTGTATGAAACTCGAAGACCAATTCACGTAACTAAAGTGCAGTTGCATTGCAGTTGCAGTTAAGTTTCGATCAAAACATGCTTTTCGTATTCTTATAGATAGATAGATAGATAGAGTATACTTTATTGTTTGCACACCATAAAAATAAAAACAAAGTTGTAACAAACATGAGCACAGTACTAACAATTGGCGGTCTTATCGCTTAAAGCAATTTCTTCCAGACAACCACTGGATGGACTTGAAATGTACAAGAAAATATAACAGGTAGTCTTATCTACGGCGATCGCTGTCAGAAACGAACTGCAGCGTCACTGCAACTTGATCGGCGCGTCATAAAATTACGTGAATTAGGGCCCTCTATCATTGGCTGGCAGTGTTGTTGCTTGCAAAGGAACACTTGAATAGTATGGCCGGAATACACATGCCTGTAAAATGGAGCATTAGCTTGCATGCCTACTTATGCAATTAACTGACACACTGTGGATACATTTGCAAGTAAACTTGCATGTAATTTGCTTATTTGCTTGCCTGTATCTTGCAAGAATTGCACCTATACACACTGAGGTATTATAACACGAGCCAGTACGCCACGCTACCGACGCGACGACGTCTTGATCGCACATTTTCTAGTTTTTGCATCAACGCATTTTGCATTCATTTTTTGTTTTGCATTCGAAGTGAATTCTCTTTCATAATGCGCACAGCCAAGTTGTGGAATTCAATGCCGGCTCTGTATTTCCGGGCACTTACAACCCTAACGCCTTTAAAGCTGGAGTGAATCGGCGCCTAATAGGTTTGCTCGCTCCATCGTCGACACATCTTGACAAAGCGGTCTCAGGTGTGCAGGTTGCCTCACCTAATAATCAAATTCTGATCCACACGTAAATTCGAAAAGTCGACGAATAAGGAGGATTGATAAAGTTAAAATCGTTGTGAAAGAAGATGTAGAGACAAAGATTTAGAAAGGTATGTTAAAATGGTTTGGACATATAGAGAGGATGGACGAGAGGAGATTGACGAAACAAGTATACGAAGTGAGTGTGGATGGAAGATTTGGAAGGGGACGACCTCGGCGAACGTATCGCGATTAAATCGCGAACGTTCTCAAAAAATGCCAGGTTAAGAGTACTCTAAACCGACGAGCATGCATGACGAGGTTAATGAACGTAGATGAAGCGAAAGAGAAGGCAGGATTGTAGCAGGTGGAAATCTATAGTCTCTGCCTATCCCAATGGGAAACGCGTGATAATGTGTATGTATGTCACGAGGTCGTGGGTTCGATTCCCACAGGACACAAATATTTATGTGATGAACATAAGTGTTCGTGTTGATCTGGGTATTTTTTATGTATTATAAGTATGTATTTACAAAAAAAAAAGTATATAAGTATTATATCCATTGTCTAGTACCCATATCACAAGCTCTGCTTAGTTTGGGACTAGATGGTGCTGTGTAAAATTGTCCCAAAAATATTCATTTATTTAGTTAAAATAATAGGTACTAAGATTGTTAATCAAAATAGAACCCATACTTATTGAAAAAAACAAAACAAATGAAACTCGGAATTCAAAGACAATACAAATATTAATTTATCCTACTTAAAAACTGTTATGATGATGCTATGAGATGATCAGTTCACAATACTTAAGTTTTTTGCATTCCTTTAAATATGTCCCTGAGTGTATTTTGAAATCAGTAGGAACATTCAGAAATCTTTCTGGTGAACCACCATCATTCTAGCCCGGTATCACCCACTGCTGAGTATAGGCCTCCTTTCTTTTTTGCCAGCCTCTTCGATCTTGTGCGTCCCTCATCCAGGTGTTTCCTGCGGCTTTGGCGATATCATCAACCCAGCGCGCTTTCGGACGTCGGGTTTCTCCGACCTGATCTTGGCCACCACTCGGTCAACGCTTTACTCCATCGGCCATCTCTACGCCGAGCCAGATGTCCCGCCCAACTCCACTTTAGCTTAATTGCCCTATCACCGACGTCATAGACTTTCGTTCGACGACGGATCTCGGTGTTTCGGACTCGGTCAAGAAGATTTATGCCGAGCATAGCACGCTCCATGGCTCGTTGTGCCACTCGCACTCGGTGGACAGTCTCCTTTGTAAGCGTCCATGTCTCGGCACCATAAGTCATAGTTGGCAGAACACACTGGTTAAATAAACGTGTTTTTAGGCACTGAGGGATTTTCTTTGACCGAAGGACATCTTCCAGCTTTCCAAATGCCGCCCACCCGAGCTGTATTCTCCTGGAAATTTCTTTATTGGGATGCTTCTTTTCGAAAGATAGAATATGTCCAAGATACACATAGTGCTCAACCACCTCTAGCTTCTCGTTCCCAACCATAACTGTTGAGATTGAGTCACCAAAGACATTGGTCATAACCTTTGTCTTGGACATATTCATCTTCAGACCGACTTGAAGGGAGGCATCGAAAAGTTCTTGTACCATGCGTTGAAGATCTTCCAAGGACTCGGCACATAAGACCAGATCATCTGCAAACCGAAGGTGCGACAAAAAGGCACCATTGATATTTATACCATTTCGATGCCATTTGAGTGTTTTCATCAGGTCTTCTAACACAGCAGTGAATAGTTTGGGCGAAATGGTGTCACCCTGACGCACTCCTCTCTTAATTGGTATTGATTCGGTTACTTTGTGCAATCTGACCTGCATTGTTGCCGCATCATACAACCCTTTGAGAACTTCCACGTACCGAGCGTCGATCTGGCTTCGATGGAGAGAGTTAAATACGGCCCAATGTTCGACACTGTCGAATGCTTGAACCACCACTAAGGCTATACTCGCTTGCACTCAATGTTCGATGTCAGCGGTAGGTGTGTGTATATATTTCGTTGGTGTGTGTAATGTAAATCCTACTATTCATTCAAGGGATTTTGTCGACAAAACGTACCAACGCGAAGTAGGTATCCTGACCGTACATTTGTCTTGTCTAGATACTCTAATGGGCATTTTCTTCTAGTTCTTTAAATTCATCGTCTGCCAAGATACCTTTTTTTTGTTTTCGGGTGGAAATCCTCATGGATATCCTCCGACTGTGGACGGCGGAGGGGTATCTATGTCGGACTCTTACCGACTGACCACACGGTGGCCATCCTCTGCACAAAATAGAGGAGCTCCGGGAACTGCATTGGACCGCGCCGGTGCCCCTCCAGTGCTATGCCTTTGGCACATCCCGGGAAAACAATATTGTTTTCCCCACAGTAGCACGCGACTACCACCTACTGTTGTCCTCCCCAGGGTCGCTTAATAGACGCCTCGAGTCCCCCGACTCTTAGTGTTCACGATCCCGAAAGTCCCCTGCTAGATGTGGCGGCAGGGGATGTGGCCCTTAGCCCTAGCTGGGCCTTGCGCCAGGGCGGTTGCTTCCCCGGCACCTCCTTCTCCAAACGGGATCGGTCCTCTCCCGATCTCGCTCTGCAGCTTCCTTCTGAAGCATAACGGTCTCGCAGAAGGAAGCCATGGCCCTCCAAGCCGTCGGATCTGCCAGCATACCTATTGACCTACTGGCCAAAAGCTCACCTTAGTCACTAGGAATTCATAAAGGTACCTACCTACCAACATTGTAAACTAAACAACAAATGACGTTTAAAATATTCTTTAAAACTCATAACGTCTGTTTTGTGCAGGTATTAGAAGGTCCCGAAACTAATCGCCACACACGTATAAGATTCGTCACAGTGGTGTAAAACAAGAAGATTACATCGCGGGAATCGAACCCGGGTCGCGTCGCCGACGGCCCATTCATAAAATAGGGTATTAGTTTTCTATTACATTTTATTGGTTCATAATTGTAGAAATTGTTCGTTTCCGGGGTAAGACTTGAAATGTTACATTTATATCGTAATTTAAGGGAAATATTAAAATAAAAATGGTTAAATCTGGTTTATGGGAGATTAAAAAGATATTAAAAGAGGTTTATTATTAATTATTTCTTTACGAATTTAAAACAGTCCTTCGGAGCCGGAAAGTGACAACTTGGTAATAAAATTAATTAAATTAATTATTTAATTAATTATTTTTGGGTATAAAGTTAATTTTTCACTAATTTATGAAACTTGTTGTTATTATTATATTATTAGGTATACTATTGATATATTAAAATAACAACGGGCTAATGATGTTTATCTAATATTCACTGTCTAGTCCATAATATTTTTAGAAAATATACATACTTAGATGAAGAAACTGAGTATACTTATTTACTTACTTTGATAAAACAGTAAGAAACAACAGAGAAAGAAATTCCAATTGAGCCCATCTATAAAACGAAGCAGGTAAAACGCCAAACATACATACATGCAGTAATCCCCGAGTCACCTCAAAACCTTACACCTTCAGCGAGTCCTATAGCCTTTTAAAACAAGAAGTAAAATGAAATGGCACCGGCTGACGGGAGGGGTGTGCGAGCGAGAG
Organism: Asteroscopus sphinx; assembly: GCA_949699075.1. Classification (NCBI taxonomy): domain Eukaryota; kingdom Metazoa; phylum Arthropoda; class Insecta; order Lepidoptera; family Noctuidae; genus Asteroscopus; species Asteroscopus sphinx. The sequence goes on along the minus strand of OX453025.1, from coordinate 13,361,517 downwards.
AGCACGAGCGGCACGAGCGAGAGGCCCGACAGCGGCCGGCTCAAAGCAGGCGGCGAGCGCCAAAGGCGGCGGCGAGCGCTAATTGGAGAGCGCGCGACTTCAAAGTGAGCCGCCCGCGAAGTTTATATTAGGCAGGTACACAGCCAGCTACGATTGATTAATTTTACCGCGAGATCGCGAGGCAATTAGTACGCCTTTGTTGGGGTCACTCGATACGGTCTTGATATGGTCCGGGTTTGATCTGTAGGAATCTTATTGGAATTGTGTGGGTGGAGACAGGGCATGAAGAACCCTATAGCAATGAAGCTAAAGGTTACGAGAGTGGGGGGTCCAAAGGACAAAGCAAACGAAGGGAAATGAAAATACACTAGGTACTATAGAACAGTTATCAAATGTATCAAACGTGAAATAGGTATCTATATCTACTAATTCTAAAAGAGTTGTTAGGTAGAGCTATAGCAGAAATATATATATTAAAAGCCGCGAAAGATTCTAAAATACGGGTAACTGTAAATTACAATAACATAACTAACAAGATTCTAATAACACAACACGAAAGACCAAAGAACAAACTAAACAACAAACAATTTTACTATGAGACAGTAACGAAACTATGCAAAGAATTACAAATAGTTTACCGTGAACAACGTTCATTCTATAGCTTTTACTAGAAGATGCGTGTAACTCGGCACTGAAGAACAAAGGATCGCTTCCATTGTACCAGCCCCCCATTTACCAGGATCGCCGTTAACTGTTGACACTAAGACCGATTTCCTACCAATTCGATACAGCTTCTCTCATCTACTTTACCAACTTAACATTACATCCCATCAAGACCTTAAAACCATTGAAATAAAGATTCAATTCGCTTGGTTGAAGTGCTCTGGATTCTTGGTTCGGATTTCCTTTCGGATCTTTTTGATAAGGCTTAAAGGGATCAGATTTGTAACAGACAGACGATTGAAGGTATAAATCATGATGATAGGTGTATGTAGGTTAATCAGATGTGGCGATTGTGATCGCATTTAGTTCTGTTCAGCAAAAATGGAAGGTTTGTGTTCTTTTTTTCATGTTTTGCCGGTCGTCGTCTTAAGAGGGCTTTTAGCTCAGGTTGTCTGAGAAATCTTGCATTTGTGGCTCCAAAAACGTCTTGTTATAACATAAAGAGAAAATATTTACCATTTCTTTTTGTTTTTGCTTCAAAGATTCACTCACCTAGTTTCAAATTCTTTTTTTTAATCATTAATGGCTGATGGGCATTTCTCTATTCAGAGATCCAAACTACTCAATTACTAGGTCCCTAGACATTCTGTCTACCCATAGCCATCTTCTGTATTACTTTACTGGAATTCAATTTCATTCCGTACATTTTAGCATCTCTACATATATTTTTTTGGCTTTACAACTAACGGCCAAAATTTATATCCTATCTATTCACGATTTGCTCTACTAGAGATAGAAATTTGACGTATAATGTATGGAGCTTATGTCAAATTTCTATCTCCAGTAGGGCAAATTGTGGATAGATTGGTCATTCATTTTGGCCGTTAAAGAAATCGCAGTCTACAGTTTTACCATCACACATATGTCACTTTTTCTGCAAGAACCCTTAAAAATAAACTTAACGAAAGTCCAGATGGCCATTAACATTATTAATCATAATGAACAGAAAAATCCCACAATTACAAAGGAATGTATCTGTGCGTCAGCCATTCATCGGGGCAGCGCTTCCAATCCATAATAAGAGGTTATGGTATCAAAATAAGTGAACAACAGGACGATCCAGATAACATCGGACCTCGGGCGGCGGTGAAATGGCTCAATCTAACACGGACTGGACCGGTATGGTGTGCCTGTCGATTTACGGCCAATATTTTGTATGGAGCTTATGTCATATTCCTATCTCTAGTAGGGCAAATCGTGGATAGATTGGATATTAATTTTGGTCGTTAGGATGCGTCCCGATTCGATGGATTAAGCGTGGCAGTGATTTACGGCCAAAATTAATATTAATTTTGGCCGTTAGTTAGGAAGCTGGACATCTAAATTAGGTAAGTAACTTAATCAAAAATGAGAACAATTAGGGACTGTTTATAAAAATACACTTTTTGTTGTTTTCGGGTGGAAATCCTCGACTAATACTACAAGGTGGTCATCCTCAGCACAAAACAGAAGCTCCGGGTACTCCAAGACACCTAATTTACTTATCCACGATGCAGATAGCAACGGACCTCGGGCGGCGATGAAATTACTTTATATCTAACCCGGACTGGGCCCATCGGTTTAGGATGCATCTCAATTCGATGGGTTGATTTGGCCGTGATTTAATTGCCGAGTTGGTAACCTAAGACAACATAAACGAAAACGGGTAAATTGTGACCATTAGATCGATGTTGGGACTATTCAGGAGAATACACTGAAGTGACACTCAATAATCTAAGAGCAAAATTACAATCACACGAGTCTTTCCATCTTCATGTCTCAGTTTGGCGAACCAACTTGCGGTACCATTTAGACAACAGCCTAGGTGGTATTGAAGTTGTTATGGGCAAAGTTAACCGCTTAACATCAGGTGGGCCTTTAGCTCGTTTCGGCAACCTATACTATAAAAAAAATGGATTTTAAGAATAGGACGTCGAGGGTTGACTTCTGATCTAAGATGAGCCTATGATTTGTCACTGACTGCTGTAACCATGTTAAACACTATTTTTAAATTTTTTTCTTTCTGTTTTCTTCCTTCTTAATTTTAAATCTATTTTGTGTGTAGGTATGATCTCTTTTTAACCGTGTCTCATTGTTAGTTGTGTCAAATAAATGTTTGTCTTTCTTTCTTTTTTCATTCTAATAATATGTCTAACTCCTAAACAGACCGATATTATAATGACGATTATTAGAATAATATGTTGAACAGGAAAATATGACAGCTATGCCAAGATAAGTTTAGAATGCAAAAGACGAAAAAGTTCAGTCTAGAAGAATTCTTACTGCCATTATTTTATAACACCGTACCTAACACTATTAATTAGCAGAAACAAATAAAATCCTCCACAATGGCCAACACAGTGCGGACTGCGATGTTACCAAAATACAAAATGTTCCGTGCGAAACAAACGAATGTGAACCCACCAAGATTCTCGCCCGTGGCCAAATCGTAATTTAATTATAATCGATTTGGAAACAAAACGCGTTTCTATCGATGTATCGGCTACCGTGTTAGCGGAAATTCGGATTCTTTTGTCTAGATATTTGTGTTTTTATTAGGCCTTACTAATTTGAAGCGAAAGTATCTTTGAAGGAGTCTTAATTTTTTCTTTTTTTTTCTTGTATGTGAACGAGCGCTATCTTGAAGGAAATACGTTACAGTTAACACGTAATTAGCTGCTGGAATGTAGAAATCGTAGCAAATTCCAACTTATATTTCTTTAACGGTCAAAATTAATATCCTATCTATCCAAGATTTGCCCTACTAGAGATAGAAAAAATAAATTACCATTTTTTTTTGTTGGCAAAATAAATATTTGAATCTTTAGAAATTTGACGTATTTTGTAGCTTATGTCAAATTTCTATCTCCAGTAGGGCAAATCGTGGATAGATTGGATATTAATTTTGGCCGTTAATTAAGATTCTTCAACTAAATCAGTTACTATGTCGGAGACTCATTTATATTTAGTTTTAGCAAAAGCTTTTGAATTATATATTTATAAACTTAAACTGCACTTGTAATAAATACCCTACCAATACCCTATTCCCTTACTCAGGCATGGTAATAAAACCATGAATTTATTTTAGAATAACATGAGATGTGTTAAAACAATGTGCCGAGCTCGTGCTTACTTAATTATTCATTATGGTATGACGTCTCTATTTCTGGTTTTAATGGTATACAGTCGACTGCATGACAATGGACACTTCAATTCAAAAACCGCCCTTACTGCTTACGAAATAAAGATGCTGCTAATTTCAAACTGTTACCACCGATGTGCGGTTGACCGTACATGTAATGTAGCAGGATTCGTTCAAAGGATTTTGTCGACAAAATGTACCACCGGGAAGTATCGTAACCGTACCATGGCGCTATAATTTTCATGTACCAATAAAAACTTTTTAACAAAAAATAAAACCGACTTCAAAAACTTTAACTAAAAAGTAAAAAATAATCGTTGTGTGTATTTTAAAATCTTAACATAAACCAAAATTTTGAAGGCGGCGCGTGATTGACCCTTTGCGTCATGTAATGTACAGTCGAGCGCAATATCTATAGTAAAAACAGTTTATGTGAACGTACATGAAAATCACGCGCCGCCTTCAAAATTTTGGTTTATGTTAAGATTTTAAAATACACACAACGATTATTTTTTACTTTTTAGTTAAGGTTTTTAAAGTCAGTTTTATTTTTTGTTAAAAAGTTTTTATTTCATTCTTTTTAGTTGAAAATTGCGAGGGTTGATTCATGTTTATATAACCATTTTGAGATTTTTATTTTTATTAACCTTTGCTATCCCACTGCTGGGCAAAGGTCTCGCTCATGTTCTTCCAAACGTCCAACCACTATCGTGAAAAAAAAAACACGCATATTGGCCAAGAACTCTCAGAAAAACGAACCAATGAGCAGATCATCTAGATAGGCGAAGCTAAAATAAACTGATTTATTGAAGCTGGTTAAAAAACTACTCGACCTAAGTCAATAAAATTTATATGGGACCACCGCGCGGACTTTCTCTACCAATTAAAAAAACAACCACGTAAATCGGCCTACAAATCTCGGAGTAATCAGTGTACATAAATGAAAAAAAAAAAATAATACCCGCGGAATACATAACCTCCTCCTTTTTTTGAAGTCGGTTAAAAAGTACTGAACGCCTCTTCTGTTTATTTCAAAATGTGTGATTTATTATGAGATGAGGCAAAACGAGCTAAAGGCACCTGATGTTAAGCAGTTACCTTAGCCCATAACAGCTGCAATACCACTCAGGTAATTGCCGAAATCGCTTTCGCCAATCTGATCTGATGGAAAGTCTCATGTGATTGTAATTTCACCGGCACCCGGACCTTTTGCACTGGAACAAGGCAATGCAAGCATCACTGTTTCGTGGCACAAAGAGGTCGGTGGTAGTACTTCCCCGGACGAGCTCTTTTTCAAGGAGCTCTACTATTATTGAAACTTTTATTGACATTAAAGTTTTGTGCTTAAGTGAACTTCAACATGTTTCAGTTATAATTAGATAGCCATTACATACACACATTACATAACATTCGCTCTAAGTACTTAAATTTAATACCAATTTCTTTTGCCATAATCAGGTACTTCCTTGCCTCTTAAGAAAGGTAGTATTCACCGATGCGGAGAACCATATGGCATACGCAGAGCTGTAGGTACCTAAATAAAGCTCTATTTATCCCATACATAACCATAAAAGCATTTCATGAAACCTTTCCTTTAGGAACCGGTCGGAATGCGCGTGGCGCCGCCGGTGGTCAATAACAGAACTAATCGTCAGCCATTACGATCATTACATCTGCTCCTCCAAACGATAATAAGTACATATTTAAACTGTAACGTGAAAGAACGTCAATAAAATTAGCTATCATTACTTTGTTTTGCAAACTGAATGATATTTTAATTGAGTTAATACATGGATTGGAGCTTACGAAATGAAAGTACCTGAGGCAGTCATAAAAAGGTGGTTTTTGAGGTGGTTTTTAGTTCGTAATATACCACCCTGTATGTTTTATTACGTATCATCGATGATAAAAGTGTATCGGGGACTTCAAGGAGACAGCTGATTGCAATAACACCATAAGACTAAGTGTATGCTGAGAAACAAGCGATGCAGTACAGCGCAGCGCAGGGCAGAGCAGATTTTGTAACATATAAAAAAGCATAGCGCTGCGTAAGCGCTGCGCTGCTGCGATGCAGGCACGTTAAACGCAGCCATGTGTCAAATGTCACGTGTGTCATGTATCTGCGTCATCTGCCATGCCCTGCGAATTCTGTATTGCGCTGTGCTGCATCGATCGAAAGACATCTACTGCTGGACATAGGCCTCCCACAAAAGGGCCATAATCGCCACGCTTGGTAGGCGGGTTGGCGATCGCAGTTGGTCGAATAAATACTCAGAGAACGTTGCTGTTTTCTTTTCTTTCTTTCTTCTTTCTAGCATACGCTTAGCCTAAATGTTGCGAAACCTTATCACGTTTTTCCTGGGACTGTTTGTCGTAGCGGCCTACAAAGAAAGCCAAATAGGTGCTGCAGTATTTTCAGAAAATAAAAAACTTTTTAACAATAAATTGAACCGACGAAAACAGAAACTGAAAAGTGAAAAATTAAATGAAGCTTTTTAGTCTTAATTACTATTCTCCTAACTAAACTAATGTAAATAACTAATTATGAGTCGGCGCCAAACAAACAAGCAAAGTGCGTGCGAGTTGCAAGTGGTCGAGCGGGGAACGCATTTTAGGAAAGTTATTGTTTATCGTTGAAAATTTAATGTTGTTGGATGAAATATGCACACAGATAAACCATGTTCTGGATTAACAAAAAAAACACTATCGACATGCCGCGGGAGCGAAGCTAGGTAGCTAGTTTTTCATAAATGCTAAAATAAATCTAGTTTGGTTGCAGTCTGCAGATGCTTCTGAAGAGGCGCTACGCTTCATCTGTCTATATCTATAAAACAGTACTTTGGCTGACTGACTAACAAACAAAATACAACCTAAACCGGTGGACATAGAGATTTGATATTTGGAGGAAATATTCTTCTTCGATCTTTAGTACCCTAGAGGTTCTCTTAGGAGGGATTTTTTTCAAATTCCATCTCTAAAGAGGCGAGAAAGGGTGGTAAAGTTTGTACCAAGAAAACACGGGCGTCAGATAGTAATAACATCACGCCTGTATTCCCCGAAGGTGTGGGCAGGGATTTATAGTAGGTACACCCACTTTTCGCCAGTTTTATTATAAGTCCCATGTAATCGGGGCGAGCCTTTTGCCATTAACCGGGCACAAATCCAGACACCAGCTAGTCGTTGCAAAAAATACACTAGTACGTCTTGATTTGAACTAACGATCGATCCGATATAGGTACGAATAGGGCATTAGTTAGCAGTCAGTAGGCAATGAAACCAACATTACTCCGAATGTAAATAAACAGCCAATATTACGTCTAGCTATAGCTGAACTAAAACTGGCTGGAAACAACACCAAAACAATGCCAGCACTAGTTAGTTCCATACTTACTCAATTCAACTATTAATAGTCGACGAAACAAACACACATTGGACCAAACGACCGCTGGCACCATGTTTAATTAAACCGCCCGCTATTATTACCACTGATTACCCGTAAGCCTGTTTTAAGTGCAGGCATTCGATTAGTCAACGCAGGATTAGAACAACAATAGCTTATTTATAGCCAACGGTTGTACCGAGCGGTTATTGTATCGAGCAAATCGACTGCTTATTGTGATTTGTGCCTCTGTACTTATTGCCTATGTGTTTAAGTTTAATATTAGGTGCGTGTGTGTGAGTTTCTATTGTCATTTTATTTAATTTTGTTTGTTTTGTTTTAAATGCTTTAATAAATTTGAAGTTGTAAAAATTTTATTGTATTTTGTACTAAATTCCCTTTCGTTTTTACTGGTTTTACGTACCTAGACGTTTACCTTCACAAAACTATTAGCCATTAAACAAATTAATTTAGCGGAACTTTTATTAATCATAGTTCAAATGACAGTCCAGTTTCCAACCTAGGACAAAATATGATAGAATCAAGCTACTTGAAATACAGTCGACTACAGACGTTTATAGCAAAACGAAATTAAATTGTAGGTACTCTAAACCATGCTCGAAACGAATTTACTAATAAGGTCGTAAGCAAGTTGTTCAACTAATTTACAAACTAATAGCCTGTCAAATATTTAAATTGCTCAGCGGCTTCCTCCTTCAAGATTGAATGCGGTTTCTGTTATAAAACGCAATAGCCCTACAGTACTGTATACCAACTGCCTACATTACTAACAATCACTGTGTTTGAAATTCTGAGCAGCAACCGACACGGTGTTAAATAGTGTTGGGTTTGAAGCAGGTTATAGCTGAGCTTTGATTTCGCAAAACATTTTTGTTGTCATTTGAAAGTGGCACATTCATCAGGCTTTCAAATGGACCATTAAGATGAAATGTTTCAAGCAAAATTGTTGCATGATATGCTGGTGCGATAAAATCTCCTAATTTTATTACCTATAGGCACTTACTTAATGAACACAAAAGCATTTTGAATAATAGACGAGGCAGAAATTGATATAATAGCGTTGGCGATGAAAACTGGCCAAATTTTCAACACCACATTAGATTTTCAAAAAATGGCTGCTGAATAACAAATGCTACAACATTAGATTAAACAATTTTTAATTACTAGAACACAAACGAGAAACGCTTATCAATACTCGTGTTCTCATTAACAACTTTGTTATATTAAAGCGTAACGCTAATAACGTTGCATGTCCGCCATTGTTCTAAATTCGAACGGACCAATGGGCGGCCGGGAAACGCCACGGTGATGACGTCAGACGGCACATGTAAACATAATTCAATTAAGTGAACGCGCTTATCGAAGTTAACGTGTGTGAAAAATTGGCACTAATAGATTGCTTTATCAGTACCATGACGATGGAAAAAGTGTAAACATACACAGCGTTGGACGTAAATTAAATAAATATTTTTCTGCGCATGGAAAAGGAAATTCCAGGCTGGTTAGTTTTGTTCACTTTAGTGTCTAGTAAATCGGTTTCATTTAGATAATATTAGGTATTCCTGGGGATAAGAAATACCTACAGAATAATATAATTCCACGTCAAGATTTAAAAAAAATCAGAACCCATTAAAAATTAGAAGTTGTTGAATGACCTATGCTTTTTGGTCTTTAAGTTGGGTCGTATAGTAATAAACAATCATAGATTCTGAAAAGGTAAAAAAAACCATAACGTTGTATTGTTGGTCAATTATTTAAAAAACTAGGTACCGAAATCACAATACAATGGTCACAATAAAATTATAATGCCTGTACGCAGCCTCACGCAATCCGCAGTCAAATTATTCTATTGCGAAATAATTATTTCCTTTGCATTATGACTTTCACACAATACGTTTTCCGCAAACGAAATACCCGAAATAAACCACACACAAAATAATATTGATTAAGTAATTAAATAATATCGTGACTTCAATATTAAATATAATTGAAAAAAGAAAACTAAAGTGTCGACCAAACATTCAAACCATTCATCTTTTGTTCGATAAGGCCTTTTATTGATCACTTTTAAATGCTGTCAATAACATTTGACACGATATATCTACCAATAAAGGAAGATTATTTTGAACTTTTTCGAATAAAAATGGGTTGCCAGTTATAATCATAATGATGGCGAATCGTGACCGCCGTGTTGCGAAACGTACAAAAGTATTGCAAAGTGAAGATTCCAATTGCAGTGGTCTTTTGATCAACCGGGCCTTCTGAAAGTCCTTGCAATGTTATTAATAAAAGGATCACACTGTATTGTGAAATTGTGGCAAAATTTATTCAATGAAAAGCAATTTTATATAATTTTAAATTAAAAAGAGACGGAGGTCTTTGTGCGTTTCATTATAATTGGTATTATGTTTTTAATAATTATTTCGCAATTCGGGGGCTATACAGTTCAAGTCACAGAGGTCAGGTTCTGTATCGATATGTGATCGTATAAAATTTGTGTAATTATTGTAGGTATAGAAAAAAAAACCCGCCGAATATATAACCTCCTCCTTTTTTTGAAGTCTGTTAAAAATATCGATTTTAATTGGATGTAAATGGGTTCAATAATGGAGATGTCCCTTGCGTCATCTGTGAATTACATGACCAAGGCCATTTGTTCGAATTTGGGCCTTAGTCACTTTTGAGGTCCTTGTAGTTTTTTTGGATCTTTGATATACTCTATATTATTATGTTATATATTTTTAACACACTTGCTCGCAAAGTGGCTCTTATTGCACAGGTTTTAGGTGCATAATGCAGCTTATAAAACGCGCGTGCTTTTCACCTTACATTACCGCACTAGTGCTTTTTACTTTATCGATTATTTTTATATCAGCAAAGAGTTTTTATGTCAAAAAAATTGTAATAAAATTAAAACTTATAAGTACAAAAATATTCAATTTGTTACATTGATAAATTAGGCTGTTTGGCGGCTTCCTTGCCAGCTTACCTAAATCTTCATAATTATGAAATTAGCGCGCCAATATTTACAAATTTAATGTTACCAAGACTCAAATATTTTTAGATTTTTATTCCTCTCAAGTGTGTTGCAAAACGTTGTATGAAACGCGTGAGAATTGGTTATTATACTCTCGGCTTCATCACGCCCTCGCTTTCGGCTCGGGCTGCTGCAATCCAGCCTCGAGTATAATGAACAAATTAGCTCACTTGTATCATAATTTACTATTATAACGTATAGCTACTTTTTATTGGTATTTTTATCGAAGTTTTTATTAAGTTTACGCCTCTTTCTGGTCGTACCAAAATATTACCTAAATAGAGTAGGTATGACCGTAATTTTATGCAAACACGAATATCTACTGAAGTATTGATGATTGGCATAAAATTAAGTAGTAAGTCGGAATAAGGGCTAATTAATTGCCTGGAAGATTAGACTAGATTGATGCTTCTTTTTTGATAATATGCAGTATGTACGATCGTACATAGATAGTATAGCGAAGTTGCTTACAAATTTGAAAACTCAAAGAACCTGGATTTTTAGGGTTCCGTAGTCCTACAAGGAACCCTTATAGTTTCGTCATGTCCGTCCGTCTGTCCGTCTGTCCTAATCCTTTACAGCTTAATAACTTCTACAGTTATAAACATAAGTAAATGAAATTTTGTTAAAAAATAGTCTATATATAGATCTCTATTTTAAAAGAATAAAAAAATAGTTTTTACGTATTTTAGGGGTGGCTTCCATACATGTGAAATGGGGATGAAAATTTTTTTTTCTTTGCACCCCCTCGTTTGGGGTATCATTGAATAGGTCTACTAAAATGAAGGTAATGTTTCATACATCACTTTTTTATCAGGTGTACCATCTGCGAAATATAGCCCGCCAAAGTGGCTTGCAATGTGCCCCCTGCCATTTCTAAACTATAAAATAAATAAATAAAATAACGTTTATTAGCAACCAAATATGTTTCATAACAATGGAGCTCTGTCTCCTGAACTAGGTGACAACCTGTATCTCAGGAAACAGTGCCAAGTAGAAACTTATAATCTTCCACGTTAATAGACCTTTGTAAAAACTCTCTTTTAAAATTATTTCTAGTATAATGTAATTACAATTTTTTGAGTTATAGAGAGAAAACTGAAAAATACTTAAAACGTCCTAGTTCAAAGGTCATTGACCTTAGAGAAAAATTATCATAGCAAATAATGCTCTTTTAGCTACTTTCTATTTGAAAAAATCACAAAAATAACTTTGACATGACACACTTCTTCAATTTGGCTTCTTGAATTTATCGCTTGACGGCGCTACTAACAACACGCTCTGAGTCGCGTATGCCGCCGATTATTGCAAAAACTAAAATAGCCTTGATTAATATTCGATTTGATTCGTTTGTAGTTACACCTACTTAAGGAACCCTTAATACCGAGCATGGCCCGACATGCTCTTGGCCGGTTTTTTTAACGATAAAAATACACACATAACAAGCCCGTTATTGTCTTACTGCTGGACACGGCCGCTTCTCAGAATGAGAAGAATTTCCACCAAAGGAAAATTGTCAATTTTTGTAATTTTTGCCGACAACACTTAATAATTTTCCTTTGGTGGAAATTCAGTTTTACAGAAACTTTTGTCACTAACTCAGGGCGTCGCAAAGGGGGCAGGGGGCAGCTACCACCGTAGACAATTGAACCTAGAATAGTTGTATTTATTTTACCTACAATTTAAGTCCTCTATCTATCATCTTGTCCCTCCCTAGCCGCTTTTTATTATTTATTTCTTTCTTTCTTTATGCACAACTAAGACACACAACAAAGGCGTTCTTAACGCCATAGGCTTTTTCCATGATGGCCTACTGCGGATTGGCGGATTAGGGCCCCAGCAGACTGCAAACTAATCTGTCGCTGATAGACCGACGATCAGATGAAAGTAGCTGGATGCGGAAGGCAGAGGACCGAGTGTTGAGGCGCAACTTGGGAGAGGCCGATGTCCAGCAGTGTACTACGATAGTCGGAGTTGACGATGCAGTCCGCTTGCAGTTCGAACGACTGAAGACTAAGCGGTTGGTCAACAGTTTAAATGCAGTTTTGTCAACTGCACTAAAACCGCATTCAAATTGCTATTTTTAAGCTAGCTTGAAGTTCAAATGCAGACTGTCTGTCTGAATAAACCCTAAAAAAACTCGTTGGCTATTTAGGAAGATTTTTGTTGTTAGTATTGCAGTAAAAAAATATCGGTATTCGTTGGCTATTTGGGAAGATTTTTGTTGTTAGTATTTCAGTAAAAAAAATATCGGTATTAATTACACTTCACAAGATTCTGAAAACTTAACAACTTAATTTCTCTTTTAGCACCAACGGTCTAGGCACTAAATCGAGATAAACTTAAGTAGCCATTCAGACACTCGGACAATAAAAACGCATGCTCTTCACATCCAATTAGACGTGCACATTTTCGTGTAAATAGGCACAATACATTGCTACATACCCACGTATATTGTGCCTAATTTAAACATCTATCTGTTTCCTCGATCTTGGAGTCAACGACTGGGAACGGAAGCTCTCGTAATAAATCATGTGAAATGTGTTCTCTCATATATTTTATGTATATTAATTATAATTAAGTATATAAGGTTTAGACCTTGTTGGGAATAAGTAACGTTGCCATAAAATTACACTTTATATCAGAAAACTTGCTGCATATCTTATGCCAAGTAGGCAATTCATTATTATAAGATTTGTGGCTATTTTTGGCTATAAAATGTCTGAATTATTAAGGGATGTTGGTGTTGATACTCTTGGTCACCAACTAAACTTAATTTAAACTATAATAGTGAAAACAAGAAGAGATAGCAGGAATTTTAGAACTGTCAAATTAGTTTAAGTGGTATATTTCTTCGTATTTTTACCCACGACGGAACGGAGAAGGTATATGCGTTTAGGGTGAGAGGTTGTTTGTTTGTTTGTTTGTGTGTGCAAACGAATGTTCCCATTTATCTCCAAAACGGTTTTTCTGATTTGGATACGGTTTTCTGTAAAGGGTTTGTGATTCATCGGCGATGGTTTTTAGATATGTGTTATCGTGTTAACTCTTCAGGGGGCGCTGCAATCAATATTTTTCGTACGTTAAAATGAGGTTTGACTGATTTGGATACGGTTTTCTGTAAAGGGTTTGTGATTCAACGGGTATGGTTCTTAGATAAGTAATATCGTGTTAATTCGCCAGGGGGCGCCGCAATCAATATTTTTCGAACTTTTTTTTTATCCCAGGAAATACAATAATTACTTTGTATTGACTGATAACAGTAATCATATATTATTATTATATACCTATATATTTTATATTTAACAGTAATCACTCGCAGGTTTTTAATATTTTGTTAGAAACGTAGGAATACTCTAAAAAGTTTAAAATAAAAAGCAAAATTAAAAATTTTGAAAAAAAAACCCACGACGTATGTAAGCTTAGTCGAAAAAGGATTAAATAAAAATTTTGAGAAACCCCCGACTAAAATAAAGTAATTAACGGAAGATATAATTACAAACCTAAGAAAAACCGACGGGGGCTGCCATTCTCTGCCTTAAAATTAACTAAATGCTGCAATTTAAGGCTTTGTGACTAAATAAAATTACGTTGGGTACGTAAATAATTGTATCTTTAATTGATATTGCTGCATCTCTACGAGATACATAATAGCTACTACATTTTAATTGTAATCGCGAACAGATGTGCAATGGCAGCCCCCGACGGTTTTTCTTAGGTTTGTAATTATATCTTCCGTTACTTACTTTATTTTAGTCGGGGATTTCTCAACATTTTTATTTAATCCTTTTTCGACTAAGTTTATACATACGTCGTGGGTTTTTTTTTTTAATTTTAAATTTTGCTTTTTATTAATCGGCACATTCCAAGATCACGACTAAACTTGTATAAAAATCTTAATTAAGAACAATTTGACAGCCCTAAAATTGATGTCATCCCTTTCTTGTATCTAATACCTATTAGTAAAAGAGAGAATAAGTTTAGTTTGTGTACAAGAAAATTAACACCATTATTTATATATTATAACTTAATCAATATTGCTAGCCAGGTCGAGTATCTGGGATGGACTGGACGTGGAAGGCAGAGAACCGAGTGTTGTGTGCAGCTCGGGAAAAGCCTATATGCAGCAATGGACTACGATATACTGTGTACTTTGAATTTTCAGATTTCGTTGCTACGTCAAAACACCATTGTAGTCTAAATTGAATGACGATAAATAAATAAATAAATAAATATCTTTGGGACATTTTTACACAGCACCATCTAGTCCCAAACTAAGCAGAGCTTGTGGTATGGGTACTAGACAATGTATATAATACTTATATACTTTTTTTTTTTGAAATACATACTTATATTACATAAGCAACACACCCAGACCAACACAAACACTTATGTTCATCACAAAAATATTTGTGTCCTGTGAGAATCGAACCCACGACCTCGTTATCAGCAGTCCGACACTCGAACCAGTAGACCACAGAGGTCGTCGAATGAAAACAAACAAGTAGTATTTTGTGCAGTTTAGTATATTATGCTCTTACAAATCTATATAGTCTAGTGACTATGTGACAAAGAGAGCTCTTGTACCTACATCGCGACTTTGGGCCAAAGTTAAAACGGCAACTAGCTCAGTATGATGATAAGTTAATTTATAGGTACACAAGGATAAATTGTGTCCCGCCTAGAACGCAACGGTATCTCAACTGTAGCGCCACATAAAGTCGCCACGTGTATGCTAACTTAACAATCTACCGTCAGACAACGACAATAAAATAAGCATGTTTATTTATGTTCTATTATAATATGATGTAACGCTTAACTTCATTACAGGCAACAATAGGAATTTTAATTACCGTTGACACTTGTTGTGGAAAAGACAATATTCACTTTACTTTGATTTTCTGTCAGTACAGCTAAGCAAATGTATAATGTGTAATGTATTATAATGGTAAAGGCATAAGAATAGACAATAATACTAGTATAGAAGAGAATCTCTTTTATACCGACCCCAAATGCCGCCTTATAAATACCTACTTCCCCCTTCAGCTTCTAACGTCCCTCTGTCGTCCGCCCGTGCTGCCAGGGCTGATAGCTGCTAAATATTTAAAGCGTTATCTGTCGGTTTTGTTAGAAACAAATAACAATATTATAGACTTTTTTTACCATGAAATCATTATTTTATCCTAGTATTACATATAAATTATTTTTTAATTACTTAATACTTACATTATTTTTTATATTTAGGTAGGTAGTTTACATAAGTTTACCTAGTTTACATAAGATGACCTGCACTCGATGAAACAAGTTAAGTACCTATAATGGACCGACAATGACAGAGAGAAATAAATAGACGTCGTTTATGATACTCATTCATGTTTATCGAATGTTTGAGTATGTAAAAAATAAATCACAATTGGAAATATCACTTACTTTTCCTAATTTTTGGGCAAACTAAAGAAACTAAGGTCTGGCGTGGTTTTTGAGTTAATTTTACACCCAAATACATCGCAATATTTTGGCGCCATGTCCGCATCTGACGTGACGGCACGCGCGTGCAAGCGTGAGGCGACGCAAACCCCGACTGTGCATTCCCTTTAAAGGTACGCTAGACGGTAGGCTATTATCGTGGTTTTAAACGCGTCTGGGGCCGGAGTTTCGTTTCTATACTAGTATTATTATCTATTTTATGGTAAAGGTTAGAAAGTGTCTCAAGTCTCAAGGCGAAAGTCTTTGACCAGTGTGTTTTTTTTTATATAGTATAGGCATAAAATAGATAATAGCAGCTGCAGCGGACTATACTCAGGATAGTAGTGTTAATTCAGACTGCGGACTAGAACTTAACGCGCGCTCAATATTTTAAACTCACACCCGGCTTTACCGACCTACCTACCTACCATTTTTATATTTTAGCAACATTGCTCTTTTTAGGGTTCCGTAGTCCTACAAGGAACCCTTATAGTTTCGTCATGTCCGTCCGTATGTCCGTCTGTCCTAATCCTTTACAACTTAATAACTTCTACAGTTATAAACACAAGTAAATGAAATTTTCTAAAAAAATATTATAGATATAGATCTCAATTTTAAAAGAATAAAAAAATCATGATTACGTATTTAAGGGGTGGCGCCCATACATGTGAAATGGGGATGAAAATATTTTTTTCGCTGCACCCCCTCATGTGGGATGTCATTGAATAGGTCTACTAAAATGAAGGTAATGTTTCATACACCACTTTTTTATCAGGTATACCATCTGTGAAATATAGCCTGCCAAAATGGCTTACAATGTGTCCCCCCCCCCTGCCATTTCTAAACTATGTAACGTAGAAACTTATAATCTTCCAAATTGATAGACCTTTGTAAAAACTCTCTTTTAAAATTATTTCTAGTATAATGTGATTATAATTTTTTGAGTTATAGAGAGAAAACTGAAAAATACTTAAAACGTCCTAGTTCAAAGGTCATTGACCTTAGAGAAAAATGATCATAGCAAATAATGCTCCTTTAGCTACTTTCTATTTGAAAAAATCACAAAAAGTAACTTTGTGTTATGTTTACATGACACAATTCTTAAATTTGGCGCCATCTAGCGGCGTCTAACAACACTCTCTGAGATGCCAATGCTGTCGTCAAGTGCCGTCTATTGCATTTGGCACTGTATAGCGCCATCTAGCGGCTATTGACAACACTCTCTGAGTCGCCAATGCTGCCGTCTATTGCAAAAACTAAAATAGCCATGATTAATATTCGATTTGATTTGTTTGTAACACCTACTTAAGGAACCCTATAATACTGAGCATGGCCCGACATGCTCTTGGCCGGTTTTGTAACTTAACATTTATTAAATTAAATTATTGTTATTGTTCAAAAATTTACATTTTCTTTCTCACAACTACCTACCTATAGCCTAACGTCACAGCGTTTGGCGGAGAAGTAGGTACGGTGGTAGTACTTCCCCGGACGAGCTCTTTCACAAAAGAGCTCTACTACAACTACTTGTGTGTCGCCAGCACAGACCAGTAAGCCTGTAGACGCCGATTAGCCGAACACCCCCGGTCACCAAGCACATGCAGTAGCACCACATATCATATTATACAATAAATTATTTTTCTCCGACTTGCTTGGAAATTAGTTCATTATTCAAAAAAAAAAAAACATCAATCGGCTCTTTTTCGTACGCAACGAATTATCAGACCAGTAATATCCAACACGACAATAATAAAAATAGCTGATCAGTTTTTTAGGGTTCCGTACCCGAAGGGTGACAAACGGGACCCTATTACTCTCGCTACGCTGTCCGTCCGTCCGTCCGTCCGTCGGTCCGTCCGTCTGTCACAGGGCTGTATCTTTTGAACGGTAATAGGTGACCGGTTGAAATTTTCTCAGAAATTGTGTTGCTATGAGGTGTATCACAACAAATACTAAAAACAAAAAAAAAGTCTAAAACCAAAGGGGGTCCCCGTACAAGAAACCTCAAAAAACATGCATTTTTTTCAACGTTTTTGTTCCTACTCTATCTCCAAAACGGTAATATATACCAGCTTCAAACTTAGTCAGATTATAGTGCATACTATGTAGTTTAGCAACAAATACTAAAAGTAAGACAAACATAGACATATGTGATGGTACCTGGGTAAGAAAGACATGCAAAAAATCATATTTCGCGCAGTGTACGTTGATGTCTTTTGATAAACTCTCGTAAATTAAATCGTTTTTATGGGGTATCAGATGGTTGAGAGGTACGGAACCCTTACTGCACGAGTCCAACTTGCACTTGGCCGGTTTTTTATTTTTATTATACTACCGAGGTTTTTAAGTACACACTTACATAAATTAGGTGTTTTTTGGTACAAAATATTTATCACTTTATAGGCTAGCTGAAACGCTGAATGCGCATTTTTTTTTTTCAAAACTGAAAATAGAACAAGAACCGCGCGCGGACAGTAATGTAGGTACTGTTTATTTACTTTTTTTTACTTCGAATGTATATACAATTTTATTGTCCTATACATATAACAGGGCCATATAACTCAGTGCCAGAATTAACACTTACCTATTTAAAAAGGGCTCCACCCTTCGGTACCACTACCTATATGTATAGTAGCAAAAAACGGAACACCTTTTATATAAACAGGGCCAATTAAAATATGGCCCACCTGACCCTAAATTCACAGACCCTATTAGAAAACACACATATAATTATTTTAGTCCGTTAAAAGGTACGAAAAAACTAATTCAATTGATTTTGAAATCGATTAAGTTATCTAAATCAATATCTGGAAAAATATGGGCCATGACTATGGTCTCTCTGTAGTCTATGAGCAATGGCGCGAAACATATGTACGATGTCCGAATGTTCCAGTTCAGTAGTAAAGTCAAGCTTGAGGTTTATTAATATGTATTGATTAGAGATTAGATGCTGGTATATTGATAGTGCATAGAGATTCCTACTGCACGTTTCAGTACCTATATATAGGTATCAGTCATTAAATACCTTTTCTAAGTACTCTGAATAAAAAATTATCATTTTCTTTTGTAATTATTAAGCTCGGATTATTATTATTAAGTATGTTATGCGCATTTACGGATGCGAAGCGACATCTAAAGATATAAATTGTGGAAAGAAAAATTCTATACTACAAGCAGAGTTCACGGTAGCTTAGTGGCTGAAGCACTGGTGTACTGAACCAGGAGAACCACGTTCGAATACAAAGAGACAATTTTTGTTTTCTATATATTTCACGAGTATTTTTTTTTTTTTTAAACCGTGTTCCGTGTGGTGCCGGACGTAAAGATTTGCACTACCCTATATCTTCTCATGGGTGTCGTAAAAGGCTACTAAGGGATTCACCAGAGGATGGGCAGCAGCGTTTTCTGAGTATTTAACAAATCAACTGCGATCGCCAACCCGCCTGCCTAGCGTGGCGATTATGGCATATCCCCCCAAACTGCTTGGGGAGGCCTATGTCCAGCAGTGGACGTCTTTCGGCTGAAATGATGATGATGAAATATTTTATAATCAGATTAGACTGACTAGAAGACCAAGTCACTGGAAATAACTAGGTAATGGTAGGTTCGCCACCAAATTAATTTTTTGCTATAAAATTAAAGGTTTGTCCACATTTTTCTTCACAAATGCTAACACTAAACTTCAATAGGCAGGTCGCTAAGACCGTCTTCATTTATAATAACACTGCGTTCAGCCGGCGCGGTTTATTTACAAAAAGAGGCCTATAATTCGGCACTCGGGGTGTCCGGGCATACAAAATGTGGGGTTATTAAATAATGACCCGCTGCCGATCACGGGGTGAACATTGAACAGAATGTTTCGTTGAATAATCGGAAATGTTTATATTATAGAGTTGCGGTTTTGTATGAAATATTTGGGGTGGAGAGTAAATTGTATTTATTTTTATGGACAGGAGAGCTTTCTGGTAAACTTGTCTGTGGTCTAGTGATTCGAGTGTTGGACTGCTGGTCACGAGGTCGTGGGTTCGATTCCCACATGACACAAATATTTATGTGATGAATGAACATATTATCTACCAATATTATTACCTACTAATATAGTTCATTAAGTATTACTAACAAAAATATGGATCTATGTGTCTGATTTAAACGATAAATAAATTATGTTCATTCAACCCAGACCAACACAAACACTTATTAAGTGTTTGTGTTGGTCTGGGTGTTTCTTATGTATTATAAGTATGTATTTACAACAAAAAATTATACAACGTGTCCCAGAAATCAACGTCAAGCCAAAAACGGGCAATAGGCCAAGTCGTGACAGTTATTAGAATAATATAAAAAAAAATCTTGGTCATGTACTTTTCAAATTATAAGGATTCAAAAATAAATCTCAAAATGTGGTGATCCCTGTGGTGATCTTTCAAGTCCTGTGACTACAAATATTAACTTGTGTCAGTTTTTTCTGTGATGTAACCATGATGTAACCCTTCTGTAAATTACAGTAAAAGTTAAAACATGTTATTTTTCCATTTTTAACCGACGAAAAAAAGGAGGAGGTTCTCAATTCGACGCGTATATTTTTTTTTTTTGTTCCTTTTTTTTTTTTTTTTTTTATGTATGACCACGCATAACTTTTTACAGTGTGGTCCGATTTTGATGATTCTTTTTTTAATGGATAGGGTATATCTCGAAGTTGGTCCCATTTAAATTTCAAAATCAAAATTCACCCCTAAGGGTAGTAAAATAGGGGATGAGTGTTTGTTCACCCACTGAATTCTTACATGTTAACCGATTCTGTTGAAACTAGACACACATAAATATAGTTCTAGACACAACGACATAATGGAGACCTGACGTTAGATTTTAACCACAAAAAAATGAAAAATAAAGCTTTTTAACAAAAAATTGAACCGACGAAAACAGAAACTGAAAAGCGAAAAATAACTAATTATGAGTCGGCGCCAAACAAACAACGTAGATCATTAAATTACTTTAAATAAATAATAAAAACAACGTAACATCAAATACAACGTGAAATTTTCAACAATAAACAATAACTTTCCAAAAATTCGTTCTCCGCTCAGCCACTTGCAACTTGCATGCATGTTGCTTGTTAAAAGTTTGTTTGTTTGTCTAATAACTGTCACGACTTGGCCTGTTGCCCGTTTTCGGCTTGACGTTGATTTCTGGGACACGTTGTATAAGTATTACCCATAGTACAAGAGTCTGGGACTAGATGCCGCTGTGTAAAATGACCCAAAACTATTTATTTATTTAAATGTTTGAAAACTTACCTACAAAGACAACTTTTGATTTTCTTGACCACCCATCGTAGTAAATTGACAGATTTAATTGCTTGGTTAGTTTTAGTATGAGAAAATGTTATAAGAAATTAAGGTAATTTAATAATTACTAATAATAGTAGTAGTAGAGCTCCTTTGTGAAAGAGCTCGTCCGGGGAAGTACTACCACCGTGCCTACTTCTCCGCCAAATAGTGATGCTTGCATTGCTGTGTTTCGGTCTGAAGGGTACGGGTGCCGGTGAAATTACAATCACATGAGACTTTCCATCTTCATGTCTCAGTTTGGCGAACCGACTTGCGGTACCATTTAGGCAACAGCCTAGGTGGTATTGAAGTTGTCATGGGCAAAGGTAACCGCTTAACATCAGGTGGGCCTTTAGCTCGTTTCGCCATCCTATACTACAAAAAAAAAAAAAAAAAAAAAACTGCAATGTGGTGAATTCATTTCAGCAATTATTTACTGTCGTTACTGTATTTATTTAGGGCAATATTTTGAACAATACAAAAAACCATCATCTCATACAAAGTTAATAAAAATTAATAGTTACTCTATTCAAATCAGTTGTTTGCAATCCAAATTGTTATTAAAATCTCATACCAACAAAACTAAAATACAACTTTATTTGTCAAACTAATAAATGAACTGAGACAAACACAAAATATCTTACATCCACCGCCAAAGACAAAGATGGAGCTCGTATAGTATAATTAAATTAGCTGACCTCATCACCTGTACCCCTCTGTCCCCAGAGGTGCGACAGGGACGGATACACGCACCTTGCTTCGGCAGAAGAGGGTTAATATTAATACTAAGGTGGCGTTTTAATGTTTTAGCGTGATTATATGAAGATGTGCTAGTGTGTGGGTTTTTATTGAAGAACTTATTTAGTTGTTCAAAAGATTTCATACTAATTTAATTCGGTGTTTGCATGTTTTATAGGTTTTTTTTACGAAATTTGATGTTTGAACCTGCGACATAAGGCCTCCGAAGTGTGCCAAACGGGACCCTATAACTCTCGCTACGCTGTCCGTCTGTCTGTCACAGGGCTGTATCGTTGTAACGGTAATAGATAACCTATTGAAATTTTCACAGAATATGTGTTACTATAGTGCCTATTACGACAAATACTAAAAAAAAAAACAGCCTTCAAAAACCTTAACTAAAAAGTAAAAAATAATCATTGTATGTATTTTAAAATCTTATGTTGAAGGCGGCGCGTGATTGACCCTTTGCTCCATGTAAATATAATGTACAGTCGAGCGCATATCTATAGTAAAAACAGTTTATGTGAACGTACATAAAAATTTATTTTTATATAACCAATTTGAGAATATATTTTTTAGTAACCTTTGCTATCCTACCCTAAATTGGCCCACAAATCTCGGAGTAATCGGTGTACATACATGAAAAAAATTAAAAAACCTGCCTGCCGAATACATAACCTCCTCCTTTTTTTGAAGTCGGTTAAAAACAAAAATAATACTAAAACGAAAGGGGGTCCCCATTCAAGACCCTCTTAAAACATGCAATTTTAACAAAGTTTTGGTTCCTGCTCTACCTTAATAAAAACCGGCCAAGTGCGAGTCGGACTCACGCAGTAAGGGTTCCGTACCACTCAACGACCTGATACCCCATAAAAACTGATTTAATTTACGAGAATTTATCAAAAGACATCAACGCACAGTGCGCGAAATATGAATTTTTTCATGTCTTTCTTATGCAGGTACCACCACATATGTCTATGTTTGTCTTATTTTCAGTATTTGTTGCTAAACTACATAATATGCACTATAATCTGACCAAGTTTGACGCTGGTAATTATTACCGTTTTGACGATAGAGCAGGAACAAAAACGTTGAAAAAAGTGCATGTTTCTTGTATTGGGTTTAGACTTGACCCCTTTGGTTTTAGACTTTTTTTTGTTTTTAGTATTTGTCGCGATACACCTCATAGCAACACAATTTCTGAGAAAATTTCAACCAGTTACCCATTACCGTTCAAAAGATACAGCCCTGTGACAGACAGACGGACGGACGGACGGACGGACGGACAGCGTAGCGAGAGTAATAGGGTCCCATTTGTCACCCTTCGGGTACGGAACCCTAAAAACGGTAATACATACCAGCGTCAAACTTGGTCAGATTATAGTGCATATTATGTAGTTTAGCAACAAATACAAAAAATAAGACAAACATAGGCATATGTGGTGGTACCTGCGTAAGAAAGACATGCAAAAATTCATATTTCGCGCACTGTGCGTTGATGTCTTTTGATAAACTCTCGTAAATTAAATCAGTTTTTATGGGTATCAAGTCGTTGAGAGGTACGGAACCCTTACTGCGCGAGTCCGACTCGCAATTGGCCGGTTTTTAATTTTGTATTTGTAAGTCTATAATTTACAATGTTTTGTGAATTTTAAATTTTACCTCATTACAATTTGAGAGAGATTCATATTCATACTCAACTAACTTATTCTTAATTTAAACACATGTCAGTTTTAAAAGCGGGTGCGTTCGTTTCAGTGTTTCCATTTTCAATACATTTCCTTAAATAGTTTATTTAATGATCAATAAATTTTCCTGCATAGCGAATATTGACACCCCATTGATTTCCAATTTATTGAAGCCTCCCATTCACAGTCAATTAGTCAGCGATTCCGAATAGAAACTGGCATTATTCGTGTAAAAGCTTACTGTGCGCGCCCTTCGACGCCGGGTGCCTTTTGAGCTTATTTTTTACATATTTTTTTCATAATAGGGGTAATATAAACGTGTCGGGACCGACACCTTGGCGGACCCCACAAGCCGTGGCATAATTTGTGGGATAATAAAATATAATAATTCTTTGGGCCCGACTCTTAGTGTCGACGGAGTGAAATGATTCGATGACTTTTTTTGTGTGTTGTCTATCTAATGATAGTAGAACGAGTTGTATTTATGTTTTAATTTGAAGTGTGTTGTGACGGAAATGGGATGCGCGCGGTGAGATTTGAATTAGAAATCTGAAGGGTTGTAAAGACTTTTTTTAATCTCAATAAAATAATTCTGCTCTACATAGGTATTAAGACTGTATTAAATGTTAGTGTAAGTTTTTCCAAATTTAAATATGTTTTATTTCTTCTTTATACAGATTGATGGTAGTGCCTATCAACAATAGTTTTACTTGGACTTGAATAGATGTTATGGTGCCGGCTCTGACACCATATAACGGACTTTTAACCTTATTACACTTGAGATCCATCATGAACTCATCACGGTCTAAAAGGCATATCTATACAGTATCTACGTACATAATTACAAGTACCTACCTCCATACATAACATTAGTAGGTACAATAGTAAATATAGCAATCAGCAGTAGTTTAGATTGCATCGCCGTAATAACTTTTATGTTACAATATATACGGAGTATAGAATATACCGAAACGTGGCTATTTCCACGGAAAATCTGCACATTATCATCAGTTCGACCTTGTAGGTAGGTAGGTAGTTATAAATACAATCGCTATGGTTACTTCTGTGTAATGACAAGAGGTGGGATGACTGCACACCGACTATTCGCCATATTTTCTAGTCGGCGACTAGTTAACAACATGGCCGAATATTCATTTATTTTCAGTAGGTACAGAATATAAAAAAACAAAGAGAATTATTCAACTAGCACTATCAAGATTTATTGTTATTTTCATAGATCTATTCCTAGCCTCAGAAAATAGTCTTTCACTATAGACAGTGCTAGCGGGATAATATATTTCGGCAATATGAAAGTGGTGTGTCAGGATCGTAGCAGGTGGAATCCATAATCTCTGCCTACCCCAATGGGAAACAGGCGTGATAATATGTATGTAATACGAGCCATTACTGAATATCTCGTATTAATCTGTTGTCAATACTCTAAAGGACATTCACGGAAGGCTCTGCAATCGTCCAAGCGAGCCGGAGATGCCCGAATTTGACCGAAGTACCTACTTACGGATGATTGGCATAGCCGACTAGTCTCCCGATTAATTGGCAATTTTCTAACGGATTAGTCGGCTAGTCGGCTGATCGGCAGAACCCATAGTAGGCTCATCACTAGTAATTACTTATTTTCCGTTTGAAAATACCGACCGAGTCACTTTTACTACTAGTCTAGATGCTATTATTCAGCTTTGTCCAGTTAGACTGAAAGCCAGGATGGCTTAGTAAGAGCCGCTAGTTAGGATGATGAAGGAGAGCCTTTGAGGAGATAATATCAAGTAAATTACATATAGATAAGTTTGAGGTAGCTAGATCGCGCTGATACACATTTTTGGAAGGGTTTTGTATGAGTAAATAACTGTGTATTTTCTGTCCTGTATTTTATAAATAAAACTAGCTGTGCCCACGTCTTCGCCCGCGTACTAAAATAAAATATAGCCTGTGTTACTTCCGGATAAAGTAGCTTTCTAATTGTGAAAGAATTATGAAAATTGGTTTAGTATTTTCAGAGTTTATCGATTACAAACATATAAACAAGCAAAACAATCTATCCTCTTTATAATATTATATGTAATATGTTATAGAGTACAGTATATTTATACAAGTATAGATAACTACTTATGTGGAAATTATCGAACAAATATATACATACCTATTAGAAAATTTATTTATAATATTGGGGCTATAATGAGCATATATAATATTGGGGCTATAATGAGCATTATTCTTAGCCCTCGTTGTGTTGCTTTAGTTTGATACACATAAGCGTGAGTGCCTATCAGTAACAGGTACCGTTATTTTTTGTTTTCTCATCAAAGTTGATTCTTTCATAATAAAAACCTCTAATTTTATCCTTAGAAACGAGACGACACTACCATATCCATATAATTATAAATGTATCTCGTATGATACGCATTCATGTTTTATAATTTAAGTTATAACTCTCTAATAATGATATAGGCATTTCC
Organism: Asteroscopus sphinx; assembly: GCA_949699075.1. Taxonomy (NCBI): domain Eukaryota; kingdom Metazoa; phylum Arthropoda; class Insecta; order Lepidoptera; family Noctuidae; genus Asteroscopus; species Asteroscopus sphinx. The sequence continues at coordinate 13,335,537 of OX453025.1, read as the reverse complement.
CAAGTCTTCTAATGTCCCGTAGTGAACAGGGGATGTGTAAAAAAATATTATTTCCGTTCATAGACAAGAAATTACTTCCTCAATCAAGCGCTCAGTGCTTCCAATGACAAATGACCGTTTGTTACATGTTAATCTCGTAACATATGGAGCATAGACAATTCCCGCCTTTTCTACTTCGAATTTCGTTTTTTTTTGTCTGTTAATCGTAGTGATGTCTTCTTTTGTGCCATAACAATAGGTTTTTTGCAAAGTCCGTGTAAATTACTCTATAGTGGAGTTTCTCAAAAAGGTTCGTTCAGCTGAGTGATGTTTGTTACTTTGGGGGTCTTTAAGAGCTCATTGATTTGTTCTGTTGCTCTATTAAGTGGTTAATTCTCATAAATGGCGTTCGTTATTAGTGAATGGGCGTTAATTTAAAATGCATTTGGGGAAAATTAGATTATAAGGGGCTGCGTGGTAAATGTGAACGTCTTGCTTTTTGAAATCTCTGTATTGTTGTATACGGAGTTTGCACCCGAGCCATTCAATAGTTTCATTTCAATGCAATTTTTCATACTTATTGCCTAATTTTTCACACTTATTGCTCGAATCGGTAAACGGAGCGTAGGGCGCCTCCCCGCCAGGTGGAACGATGACCTGAAGAAGGTGGCTGGGGAGGGGACTGGATGCGGAAGGAAAAGGACTGAGTGTTGTGGTACAACTTGGGAGAGGCCTATGACCTGAAGAAGGTGGCTGGGGGGGGACTGGATGCGGAAGGAAAAGGACTGAGTTTTGTGGTACAACTTGGGAGAGGCCTATGTCCAGCAGTGGACTGAGATAGGCTGAGTTGATTGCCTATCGTCAAATGACTAGATATAATGCATCTTGTTAATATTATTTATAGATATTTATCCAAAAAAAATACTTACGCAATAGAGCTTTTCCATGCGGATTGTTTTATTGAAACATGATTGCTACTATACGACAAGTATATTATTACAAAACTATAAAAACGAATTTCATTGTTACGTTATAGAAAGAAACATTTCACAACCCGACATTACATCCTTCGCAGATTCATCAATACCAAAGACAAATTAAAAAACAAAAAACGCACACACACTAATGACAGAGCGCGAGGCGCGTTCGGTTCAGAGATCATTCAATTACAACGCGCCGCTCTGTAATCATAACACAATCATCTATTTCGGCATAACACCCGCTTGTGTTTGTCGATAGCCGACATCTTCATCGATAAAGATCGATAAATTGATATTGCATTGTTGATTTCGTGTGTGTAATGTGTAACTGTGACACTGTTTTAGCATCACCTGCTTTTGTTAGGTGTAGGTTACGTTTAGCTAAATGATTATTTTACTACCATGTTTAGAGTTCTGTACCCAAAGGGTACCAAACGGGACCCTATTACTCTTGCTACGCTGTCCGTCCGTCCGTCCGTCTGTCTGCCACAGGGCTGTAATCTTTTGAACGGTAATAGGAAGCCGGTTGAAAATTTCTCAGAAAATATGTTGCTATGACCCCATCAAGATTATGATCAAGGTTATGTATGTATATTTTTATTAGAAAGACAATTAATTTCAATTATCACGTCAAATACAAAAAAAAAAAAACTTAAACCAAACGGGGTCATACAAGCAACCTCAAAAAACATGATTTTTTTAACGTTTTTGTTCCTGCTGTTCAAAACGGTAATACATACCAGCGTCAAACTTGGTCTGATTATAGTGCATACTATTTAGTTTAGCAATAAATAATAAAATAACCCTCCTTCTGGCGTAGTCGGGTAAATAGGGTAAACATAGACATATGTACCTGCGTAAGAAAGAGATGCAAAAATTCATATTTCACTCATTGTGCGTTGATGTCTTTTGTTGAACTCTCATAAAAAAAAAAAGCTATATTGCGCAAAAAGTCAGCCTCACTGATTCATTCATCGAATTAGATGCAGCGGCAATGGAATCCTAAAGATGATTGCTGAGAGACCAGAATCTGCAGTTGTAGGTAAACTCATCAGGCTGCATGTGACCTGATGAACTCTTTATATATGTCGCTTGTTATAACTATGTATTGTGAATAATTGTGATGTGATGAATGTTTGTTTGTTTTATATATCTGTGACTAACATAGTTTCAAGATAAATATTGTTACTTACAAAATTATGGACACTCAGTCTGAAATAAATGTGTTTTTTTAATTTTTTTTTTAAATTAAATCAGTTTCTGTGGGGTATCAGGTTGATGGGTGGTACGGAACCTTTACTGCGTGAGTCTGAATCGCACTTAGACGGTTTTTTAATGTAACTCTAACTTAACATTTTTTTTTCTTTTTTATGAAATATTAATCCAATTATGTAGGTACCTGAATCAATTTATATATTTCTGTGAGAATTTACCAAAATAAGAATGTTAGTTCTATAAAAGCACATTTGTGCTTAAATGTGTGCTTATAATATGTGTGCTGTGCTCATGGTAAAAAACTATTTTACCTTATTTTTTGCATAAAAAATGAAATAGGTGATAAAATTATTTTAAATGTGCTCATAAAAGTATTGACAAGGATATTTTTTTTAAACTAAAATAGGCATTACCTTGTTAGAATATTAAAATAAAATAAGTGTGTTACATTTGCATATTAAAGATTTAAATCTAAACGTGCTGTTATTATCCTATATTTTTGAGAGAACAATTAAGTAATTATCTCCATGGCTAAATAAATCTATAGCCATTAAAACACTAGTGTCACAACAACAAGAATTATTTTGGTTATTATGAATAATTTATGGTAAATCTTGCTAATTTAAGAGTGGAATGTTGTAATCGATTCCAAACACAATCTTATAATTATGTCCCATCGCTAGGCATGGGCCTCTTCTCAGAATAGGAAGGAAGGGTTAAGGCCTTAGTCCACCACGCTGATGCTGGTCTAATGAGGGCCACCCACACGTAAGACTAAGTATGAACTTATGAATTTAAATAAAGAATAATCGAAAACTTTTCGGCACCCATGGACGAATAAAAAAAGGCGGACGGAAGCTCGCTAAAAAATAAGTGAAGCCCATAGTAAGACGGCTCGCTTGAAAGTACGGGCTGGCACGCACACATTCACACCCATAGTAAGACAAAAAGCCGCGATTACGCAACAAATCTCGTATGACGGTATTAGTCATCATCATAGTATCACAATTAACGTAACAATATATTATTATATCTGGTGTGGTAACTGTTGTCGAAATTATAGTGGGTTGAGGAGAAAATGAAGTGCTTCAAGCTTTTCTTAGCGAGATTCCGCCCTCCTTTTTTATTCGTTCGACTTGGCACCTTTGGCTTTTCGGATTCATGTGCGGATCAGAATTTGCTTATCACTTGCTTTAACGGTGAAGGAAAACATCAGCATGAGGAAACCTGCACACCTGAGAGTGCTACATAAAAGTCTTGATGGTGTGTGTAGTCCGCCAACCCATAGTAGGCCAGCGTGGTGGACTAAGGCTCGAGTCTTTCCCATTCTGAGAACTTAACCTGTCCCTAAAATTGAGACAATAAAGGTCTGGTTAAGGTTATGTTACCTATGTTTGTGTAATAAAAACTTTTTGGAGCCCTTTTTAAGATTTGTTTACTATGTTTCGCACGTTGAAAATCAAACCGACACTAAATGAAAGACCAGTTTTTTGGAGAATCACCTTTAAAATTTTGATAAAAAAGGGCGTTTTTCCGGAAAAGTGAAATAGGGTTACGAAGTTTATGTGTAGAAAACACGTGAGCGAAGCCACCGTACGGGCATCCATCAATTAATTTAGAAAATACTAATACTAGGTACCTATGCACTTAGCTTAGGCTACAAATAACTATCTACTAAGGTTAGGTATAGGTATCATATTTGTGTGATGAACATAAGTGTTTGCGTTGGTCTGTGTGTTTCTTATGTACCTATTATAAGTATGTATTTACAACAACAAAAAAAGTATATAAGTATTATATCCATTGTCTAGTACCAATATTACAAGCTCTGCTTAGTTTGGGACTAGATGGTGCTGTGTAAAAATGTCCCAAAAATATTTATTATTATTATAGGTAGGTAGGTACAACAGAAATATTATACTAGATAGCTAATAATCTTCAACCATCATGAAAAGTCAATACGAAGTACACATTGTCCGTGGTAAATGACATGACATTTGACATGTAATAACAAGTAGGTAGGCACCTATAGAGCTTTATATTCGTTGTTTATGCCGAACGAACATGCAAGTATTTTACAATCATCAAATACGTATTAACTAGAATTAGATTTGCTTTGCTCGTCGCTAATGAAATTTCAATCATACATACATACATACATATTATCACGCCTGTTTCCCATTGGGGTAGGCAGAGACTATGGATTTCCACCTGCTACGATCCTGACACACCTCTTTCGCTTCATCTACGTCCATTAACCTCGTCATGCATGCTCGTCGGTTTAGAGAACTCTTAACCTGGCATTTTTTGAGAACATCCGCGATTTGATCGCGATACGTTCGCCGAGGTCGTCCCCTTCCAACTCTTCCATCCATACTCGCTTCGTATACTTGTGTCGTCAATCTCTTCTCGTCCATCCTCTCTATATGTCCAAACCATCTTAACATACCTTTCTCAATCTTTGTCACTACATCTTCTTTCACTCCACAATGCTCCCTTATCATGTTATTCCTTACTTTATCTCTCAAAGTTACACCACACATACTTGTAGGCTTTCCGTACAATGCGAGATCAGCTTATACTGGAAATGTACAGCTTGATGTGTAGCCGTGTGTACCTGCCAAAGTGGCAAGTTTACCAAAATACGGGTTTATTTTATGATTAACTCTTCATTAAAATTGATTAGGCAGCACTAAAAATGAAGATATCCATGAAAAAGTTTGGTTACCCAGTGGACAAACCAATATTTTCATACATATCTCGGAGACATTGATGCCCCGGAGTCACCCACTTTACAATTATTTAAATTCAATTTTTCTCATGTCAGTCTTTGTTAATCGTAGAAATGATCATTCTATTAATAATTAGGTACTTATATCATCATTTCAGCCGAAAAACGTCCACTGCTGGACAAAGGCCTCCCCCAAAGGGGGGTATATGCCATAATCGCCACGCTTAGCAGGCGGGTTGGCGATCGCAATTGGTTGTTTAAATACTCGGAGAACGCTGCTGCCCATCCTCTGGTGAATCCCTTAGTCGCCTTTTTCGACACCCATGAGAAGAGACAGAGACAGAGACAGATAACATTGCTGAAATATTAGTTTTTTCATAATAATTTCTTAGGTTTTCGCGATCACTACACATTATAATAAAAACAATGTAACCGGATTACATCGCGTATATTATTTAAATTCGTTTTCCTGACGTTTCGAAAGCTTTGCAGCGTTCATTAAATAAGGCAAAATTTTATGGACACAAAAAAATTATTGACCGACTTATTACAAGCATGGCTTGTTTGTAAAAGTATCCCAATGCACTATATGTCTATTAAATGACATAAGTAGTAATAAGTGGCATGACTAGTGACTGCCCAGTCCCGCCCAATTGGTCACCAGTGACTCCTAATTAGTACAATTAATATAAACAATACATTAGCGTTGCAACAGACCGTCTATTCAGGCTCGCGTGTATTAATTAATGTATCGTACCAAAATAGATTGAAGACATGTTCGTTTATTTACAGAAGACTATGTTTATTGTTAAAAAATAGATATGAGTATGCCATATGTTATTAATTAGTGTTTGTTTAATCATCTTAATTATTTACAGGAAAAGATGAAAGATATAAATATCAATCTTCAAATGTTCATCATAAAATTAAGTTTAAGAGTTATTTAGTCCGTTCCTTTGGCAATAGGCTCGCCCCCTATTACTTGGGCCTATAACATAACTGGCGAAATGTGGGTGTTACTATACACCTCTGTCTACCCCTTCGAGGAAATACAGGCGTGATGTTATGTTACATTTGTCCGTTCCTTCTAAAACAATAAAAAAATCCTGACAATTTAATTGAAATGAAATCTGGCCGCCAGAATAACCCTCGTACTAATTTGAGCTTAAATGCGGTCGGGGGGTTTTATTATGAAATAAAAATATTCTGCTAATTACAGATTATTGTTGATTAGGGGCTCGTGGCTAAGTAGCAACCGCGCGGCTTGTATGATCTGCCCACAGAACAAGATCTGCCTTTATGTATTGTACCGATGTTGTGCTGTGCTTTTTATTAAAGAAAAAAGCAATAGGTACCTACGTAAGTACCTCAAACACTTCAAAGAAAGTGTAAAAAATATTGATATACTTATAGGTAGGTATTAGGTACTTTAACATTTAATAAATTGTAAAGTAGAAACAGTTTGTGATTCATAGACATTTTGTTCTATCACCAAAGCACAGACCAAAGTGCGATACTTTGTAACTTGCAAGTTTTTTTTTCTGGTTTGATGTCAAAGAAACATTTTTACGTATAACTATAATTACCTATGTCTGCGGTTAACGAGGTGAACTTTAGTTTATTGCGACTCGAAGTAAAAGTAATTTCTTAACGTAGGTACCTACCTACCTAATTAGTTTTGAAGTGCAAGAACTAACACTCTTATAAAGTTTGCAGAGCTTAATGAGTTCTATAAATCTTTTATGCAGGTTTTATACGATGTATTTTCAAAGCGTGATGGCCAACAGTAATAAAATGGAGATAAGAAGTACTTATTACTTACCTCCAGTGTCAGGATTATTCGCCTCGAAGGTCTTGCTCGTCATGTGGAATAGCGCGTCAAGGGGAGTGTGAGGTGCTGCAGATCCTTGCTGCGACGCCCGCCGCGGCTCCGAGCAGCAGTCCGAAGCAGACGAGGATCTCTCAGAAGCAGAGTCACAGCATTCTGCTGATCCCATGTCCCGCGGCCTCAACAACCCCAGTGCCGCCAACCTCCATCTTTCTCCATCCAACAACGCAGCACCAGCCAAACGCTGCAGCCGCTGCAACCGCTCAAACCCTGACGCATCCCATGGACGCACTATACGCGGTGGAGTGCGCGGACTGTGAGATAAAATGTCCAAAATTGAAAAACTCTTCACACCATCACCTCGCCGCTCTTCTGCCGGCTCCGAGGCCATCTTCAAGCGCTTCAACGGTCTAAAATAGTCCTGAGGTGAAGGAGTTCGCGACGGTGCCGGCGATGGCCGGCCAACACTAATATCGTCCTCAGAACAGCTGTGTCCCGACATCGACTCCTCCTCCATTTTTTCAGTTCACAGATCCATCACACAACAGTCACCAAATATTTCGAAACGTTCAGTTGATTATGTTTATCTCACAAAACATCAAGCTAACACGAGATACGGCTGACGGGTCGACGCGCCTCGGTCAACTGACGTGGCGGGTGACAGCCCTGGCACGGGCGGTGAAGGAAGGCGTGGCCCATTAGGGCGTCGGCCAATGAGAGCAAGGCATTTTATTACGGGTGTGTCGTGATTGGCCGGTGGGGGCTGGTAAGGCGCGCCGGAGTGTCACACTTGGCTCTCCAATAAAACTTTTTAATCCGGACCTGGATTGGGGGGCGAGATTCGTGGTGTGATTAATTTAGGAGAGCGCGGGTGGACGCGGCGCCCGGTGGGGTCGAGGGGGGGGCGCCGGTTAATTACCGGGATGAAGACGCGAGTCTAACTACTCGCTCTATTATTTAGCGTCGATAAGGCCGACGTTTGTCACTGGAGAAATTGCCACTTTCCTTCATTTATAGTTCATTGGTTAATTGTCTAAACTCGGCGTCGCGTCTACAGTGCCGCCAACAGTCATTTGTAACGTAAACTTCTTATTGAAGGGAATTTTACAGGTGTTCCATTATTGCTATTTGATTTTCCTTGTGATGTTCCTACTTCTATCGGCTACCGGACTGTTATTAACTTCGACTTGGCACTAGAATTGACTTGACAATTAAAGCCCTGAGTGGTGATTAAAAGATATTATTTTTCATTATTCATTGGATTTAGTATTTCTACTTGACAATTTGAAATCACCTAGGTAGGTATGTATAATAGGCTTTCTTGCTTTAAAATTTAAACAAATTAGGTACTTACCTCTATGATTATTTCTGGGTCTATATTTTTATGCGTAAATACCTACCTAGTTGTTAGGACGTATTCGTGGTCGTCAGGATATTTCAAAGTAGTCCTACGTTAACAGATTGTACATTTATCCAAAGTCACAATCAACCAGTGTACCTATAGGTATTGAATTTTATTTTATTTTTATTTTATTTATTAAATTTATGCACACACAGAGAAATAATAATAAAGTACATAGAAATCAATAGTACAAAGGCACTGCTTATTTCTATAAGAAATTTCTTCCAGCAGACCTGCGAGAGGAAAATTTGAAGCAAAGAGATGTAGACACAGTGTGTCAAGTAATACTAATAAATATTCCTACTTATATATATATATATACTCATACATAAACTAATATATAACTTAAAATAAATATAGTATAGAAATAATAAACATAGTCTAGGTATACCTACACAATATCAAAATAGAAATCATAATACATAACATTATTACGTACAACCTATGTGGATGAGGAAAGATAATGCTCTTTTACACGTTTTTGAATGTGGAAACAGTTTTACAGTCGCGTATCACGGGCGGAAGCGAGTTTATGACAGTTTTTATTTCAGTTCATCTCTAAAAATCAATTCGATTTGAAAATAAGACTACAAATCCTAACGACTCTGGAAAAATTGCTAAAGTGACAAGATAATTTCTAAAATTGAAACCACCTACTTACAACGAAACGACGAATTAAAAAATTACAATTGATTTATAAAACCATTCATTGATAAAACTAGATACGTAGATACCTACCGATCTTATAGCTATTCTAAAGACAAAGGTTTTCGGAATAATACCAACCTCTCTGTTTTTTGGCAAACATAATCTTTTAAAACATCTTGCTATAACTAAGTAGGTAGGTATAATGTGGGCTATAATTAAAGATTTTTCAGAAAATGTATAGGTCATCATCATTTTAACCGAAAGACGTCCAATGCTGCATATGCCATAATCGCCACGCTTGGCAGGCGGGTTGGCGATCGCAGTTGGTTGGTTAAATACTCGGAGAACGCTGCTGCCCATCCTCTGATGAATCCCTTAGTCGCCTTTTACGACACCCATGAGAAGTTGAGAAGATAATAATATACTGATATAGGGTGGTGCAATTCTTTATGTCCGGCACCACACGGAACATTGCAAGCTGTAGATTTTGCAACATAAAAATATATAGATCTGAAAGTTTTTCTCTAACAGAACTAGATCTAATTAAATATTATAATTACATACATTATACCTACAAAAAAAAACATTTATTATCATACCTAATTCTTACCATAAAATACTCTCACTAAGGTATTAAAATTCACCGTCGCACCGTTATTACGACCGCCATCTTGAATGTTTACTTTCCGCGCAACTTCACGCACTGTGGATTTCGGGGTTTTGGGGTGACTGATGTGGAAAAATTAATCTAATTTGACATTGAGTTTTGTTTTTATGGGGGCACTGACTGGCAGCTATTCAGCCTTGTTTTGATAGGGTAGGGTTTGTGTGGTGTTGCCTTTCGAGTTCGTAATTAAATGTTTTTTTATACTTATTGGTGGGTAGATCCATAATGGACACACGGTGCAAGTAGGTACTATACGTATGCACATTCACAGTAATATTGTAGTAGATATTTAGTACCTAGGTATTTTAATACACAACAATATTAATATATAATAACAATATTTTCAGACACAATTGAAATTCTTAATGAATAAATAAAAATGAAATAGAGTCTGGTGTCTGTCTGAAAGAGTTATTAAATATCTTTTATATACACACTAGGTATATGTTTCTTTGTTATGAGATTTTACTCCTACTTACTTTATTCCTAACTCGAGTAAAATAGATCAATCTATTGTTATGCTTTTCCAAGGAGGTATCATAAATACAAATTCTGGCATTTGGAATTAAAATAAATTAATAGTTTATAATATTAAAAAACACGCTTTTAGAGGTAGGTAGGTACTTTACCAAAAAGCATTTTTTTTTATCTGAACCTGTTCTCTCTGTCTACCCCGTTGGCGCCTTAGCGTTAGCCATGTTTGTATCTAAGTCACAGAAAATATAATTCTAAGTACCTACCTATAGGTAATTTTAGAGTGCAAAAGCGTAGGGCGCTTTTTCTAACTTGAAGGGTTTAGGTACTATACCTAGTAGCCATTGAAGAGTTGTTCTATCCACCTCCTGGCTCCATCATTAGATCAGCTCGATGGTATCAAATTATTGTATTGTCATCTGGACTACCTACAAACCACAAAGCAAATCGATACGACTATTAGAAGTAGGTTAAAATCGACTTTCAAGATTTGTTTACATTAGTTAGTTACAAGTGAAACTAATACCTATGTGTTAAAAACTTTCAATGATGTTAAGTTCTAAAACATATTACCTATTAGGTACCATTCCTCCCTACCACACATGACGCGACACGTCATAAAGTCCACCATTATTTTAATATCTCAATAAAAGCAACAAACTAACAAAAACAATCAATAAAACAAACGTTTCAACAGTTTAATCCATGTTATTAGTATTGTTATTTCCTATAAACGCGCGACCGGAACCGACGCCATATTGTGCGCTTTCCCGCGCTGCCATCAACCAATCACCGTCGATTTCCGCCGCCATAGACATCAATATTATTAACTGAGCAATTATTGATAATATTTTTCTATTATTCCATTTATTTCGTACCGTGACATTATTATTATATCCATTATTTATGGTTAGTTTCGTTTTAGATTGAATTAGATTTTCGAAATAGATATAGGTAGGTTGACTAAATAGAGCCATTACATGGAAAATGCCTTTTATTCTGGGTAACTTAATCAAAATATGGTTTTATAGATTGGTACAATGATTTTCATTGGCAATATTGATGTAATGATTTCTGTTGATTGAACCAATTTTGTAAGACCTAGATGGGTGAGTAGATAAAACTGACCTTCAAAACAAATAAGGCTTCTGGAAAAAAAATTGTAGGTACAGTCGACAGTCAACAGTTTGACCTTGAAAACTTCTTTATTTTGTAAACAGTACGGACAGTTTTCACCACACAAGTCAGTTTTTTTTTATAGGTATAGGTACTGAACACAAAAATCAAAAAATCATGATTTTATTGGGCATACTATATCTGTTGGAAAACTTGTTAAAATTAACTGCCTGCAAGATTGTCATTGCATTTTATTTTTCTTTATTGTATACATTGGCGCCTATTTACATAAATTATGTTAACTTTAACTACTACTACTACTTAGATAAGTTTATAACTTACACTCGGGAACAATGAATCCGGGTCACCAACAAAAACCATAATATCTCGGAAACTAAGAATGATAGCTTATTCATATAAAAATTATTTTATATAGACTATTGATTAACAACAATAGACTATTTACTATTTTATAGACCTATTTTTATGAATTTTTTATTATAATAAGAAAAAAATATTAAGGTTTATGTTGGTGATCCGGATTCATTGCTCTCGAGTGTATATCGGCGAGCTTACACATGATTTTTGTAACAGCAAATCTTAGAGCGATAGAGAGATGTTGATTTTCTTTATGGTAGGTACCTAAATATCACACATATTATACCTACTTGCATTCTTCTTCTTCTTATAAAAAATATCACCATACCTATTAGATATTCTGTGCCAACACTGATTCCATCCAGTCGAACATATAGCCTTTGGGGGAGGCTTATGTGCGGCAGTGGACGTCTTTCGGTTGAAATAATGATGATGATGACCTAAATATCTTTGACCTACACCGGCTACACGCCTCATCCTCCTGTCTTACGCCAATGAATTTTTAATCGGCACAGCTTGTAATTTTCTTTCATACATCTCTATCAGACGTCATATTTAAGTGTTCTCATCCTTCCTAAGCAGTCCTATCCTACAGGACATCTTTCACGCAATTCATCTGTATTTTATTTAACATAACAATATAACATAACATAACATCACGCCTGTATTTCCCCGAAGGGGTAGGCAGAGGTGTAATAGTACACCCACATTTTGCCAGTTATGTTAAAGTCCCATGTAATAGGGGGCGAGCCTATTGCCATTGACCGGGCACAAATCCAGACTCCGGGCTGCTACTGAGAATTTCCTAATGAAAAACCCAATAACACTTTGCCCGACCCGGGAATCGAACCCAGGACCCCACGCTCAGCAGTCGCGCTCGCAACCACTAGACCAACGAGGCAGGTATTTTATTTGGTCTGTAATTTTCTTATTAAACACAATTAAACAACATGTGTAACAGAATAAAAGCAACAGAAACTGGGGCCTTGCTCCCGACTGCTGGATCGAGTTCTGTAGGAATTATCCTAATAGAGGAACTGGAGTACGAATTGACACTAACTCGAATTCAGATTCGATTAATACATAATAATATAATATTTATTTATTTATTTATTTTACTTTAATTACAACGGTCTTGAACCAATTACAGTAATTAAAGATAGAGGAATGACACATAAAATTTATAGTGAATTACACATCTTTCATAAATCTCTCTCGCAATGCTTCAGGCATACTAACAGAATCTTCTTCCAATCATCCGCAAACAGATCATAATTCGGATTACAATCCAAGAGTTCGTTGAGTGCAGTGAGAGTACGAGGTACTGGCGATTTAGCTCGCGCTACAGTGCGACATGAAGGCACAGCAAAAAGCTTGTGCTTCCTGTTGCGGTGGTAATTGATCGGTGCAAAGAATCGTGCCAGCTCATTATGCAGATCTGGTGCATCAATGTACCCGCGAAGAGTTTTACATGCTGTTGTAAGCTGATCACATGCTCTTCTTACCTCAAGTGAGTTGTAACCGAGGCACCCGAGTAGAAATTTGGTTGGGTAGAGAAACGGATAATAACCATGTACGCGCTTATACAACATAAGCTCGATTTGGTTCTGAACTCGAACCAGTCGGGAGGAAGACCCCTGAAATTAAATTGGTCCTAATCACAAGCAGAATCGATTTGTATGGTTTATATACCATGTTACATTTCTCCCTCCTCACCCAGTTCCGTGTGGTGCCGGACATAAAGTACCTGGGTCATTGGGTCTCGGAGAACCTCACGGATGGGGCGGATATTGAGAGGGAGCGTAGGGCATTGGCTGTCAGAAGCAATATGTTGGCTCGTAGATTCGCACGATGTGATAAGGATGTTAAAATTCATCTTTTCAAGGCATTTTGCCAGTCTTTTTACACGTGCAGTCTGTGGGTCAACTATACGCAGAAGACAATCAATGCCCTGCGCGTGCAGTATAATAACGCTTTTAGGATATTGGTGGGGCTGCCAAGGTACTGCAGCGCGTCAGGCATGTTTGCTGAGACTCGTACCGATGGCTTTCATGCCATCCTTAGAAAACGAGTGGCCTCGATGCTAAGCAGGGTACGTGGCAGCGCCAACAGTATTCTCAGCGTTGTGGCAGGTCGAATGGATTGTCCAATTCTGTTGCGGGCTATTCGGCTTCATACAGAGAGATGAGTGTAGTCAGCAATATAGTTTTAGATACATATTGCTGAATACATCGATCTCCACATTATTTAAAATTGTATCTCTATACTAACGTAGTTTTTAAGTTGTATGTACTAACAATTATGGACCATATAGTCTGAAATAAATGATATAATAATAATAATAAAGAATTGCACCACCCTGTCTCTTCTCATGGGTGAAAAAATCATATGGCCCATGGTATAATGAAACATCTTATTATATCATGATATGTCCCAACTATACGATTTTTACAATTGTCTAATTAAGTAGATACCGTAATGAACGGAGTATAGGTAGTCTTTGTCTATGGCCTCACTTGTAATTAGACAGGTTACGTAACGACCATTTACCGTGTTAATGATGTTAACATACAATTAAGAATTGCGATTGAGGCTAACCTAGTTTATCATCATTTGTTGAAAATAAAGTAGGTACAGTCAAGCGCAGATCGATCGTAACGAAACCAGTATAAGCAGAACATGTCTTGTGAAAATTACCTAACATACTGATCGGCTATTACTTACATAATATGCGTTTGACTGTACAGTCTAAACGGCGTTCCTGTCCTCGGTTTACAGCACTGATAAGTTAACCAGCAAAATATTACCTTCTTCACTGGTTGACTTTGAGGTGCCGTACTTGACAGATGCTGCAATGTGAACGCCTGGAAAATGGCTTGCCCAAACACGGATTTGCCTGTCAACCCGTCTTCCCAAAGACAGTGGGATGAGCCGCTCTGCAGGTTGGTACGGAATAATTTAATAAATACGTCTACCAATACTGCTGAGCGTGCTCGTCTGCTGGCTGTGGGCGAATGGGAGGCAGGCCTTTGGCTTCAGGCACTTCCGTCGTCCAAGATAGGTACAATGTTGGACGACATCAGTTTCCGGCTCGCTACGTGCCTACGCTTGGGCGCTCTTTGTGTTGCTCCACATCGGTGCCACTGCGGCGAACCCGTCGTCGGCCTCGGACACCATGGCCTGTCCTGTTGCAGGAGCGCGAGGCGCATAGCAAGGCACGCCAGCATTAATGACATTATTCGTCGTGCTCTTGCCACCGCCGGTGTGCCAGCTGTACCTATTAGAACCTAACGGCTTGGTACGAGACGATGGAAAGAGACCAGACGGCATGTCGTTATTGCCATGGAAGATGGGTAGGCCTCTGGTGTGGGACGCAACGTGCGTCGACACCCTTGCTCCATCACACCTTCCTAGCTCGGCTGGCTGTGCTGGTGCTGCCGCCGCGTCTGCGGAAGCCTTCAAGCGGCGCAAATATAGTAACCTATCAGGTAACTATGACTTTGAGCCGTTTGGGGTCGAAACGCTCGGGACATGAGGTCCGAGTGCGCGCATGCTTTTCAAGGAAATCGCAAAGTGGCTGGTCGACACTTCGCGTGACCAGAGGGCTGGTTTGTTCTTTGGCCAAAGAATAAGCGTTGCCATACAACGTGGCAACGCTGCCAGTCTTCTGGGCACTTTTCCCGATGACAGCGATGTGGAGGAATACATTGACGCCTAAGCACGCCTTTTTATTTTATTTTATTTTGTACTTTTATTTTATATTTGTGTTGTAAATATTGTACATTTGTAGATAGGTTATTTAATTATTGTAATCCCACTATTCTATAATAACCAAATAAAATTACGGTCTAACAAAGCAATTATTATCCAGGGTCGCCAGATATAGATGAAGATTTCTCAGGAAGTTATTAAAGAACGATTTGATTAGGGTTTTGTATAAATAGGTACAGTCTAACTTTGTCCGTTATTAAAATGATATTTCACTCGAAAACATCCATAATCTTCTGTACTAAGCATAGATAGGTACTCACTTATTAGACGAAGTACTTATAACGATTGAGGTAGACATGCTTTTGAATGAAGTTTCACCATCATCATTATTTCAGCCGAAACACGTCCACTGCTGGACATAAGCCTCCCCCAAAGGTATATATGCCATAATCACCACGTGGCGGTTTCGCAATCGCAGTTGGTTGAGTTAATACTTAGAGAACGCTGCTGCCCATCTTCTGGTGAATCCCTTAAAAATCCATTGAATGAAGATTGTGAGTCGGCAAACGCATAAGGATAGGACCATGCCCTCAGGCCTGCAACACCTATTATCAACTCAGCCTATCGCAGTCCACTGATGGACATAGGCCTCTCCCAAGTTGCGTCACAACACTTGGTCCTCTGCCTTCCGCATCCAGTCCCCCCCATCACGTTCTTCAGGTCGGCGGTCCACCTGGCAGGGCGCCCTACGCTGCGTTTGCCGATTCACGGTCTCCACTCAAGGACTCGTCTGCTCCAGCGGCCATCGGTCTTTCGACAGACATGGCCATCCCACTGCCAGTTCAGCTTACTGATCCTACAATTTATGTCGGTCACTCCGGTTGGTTCTTCTACGGATATTCTCGTTACGGATTTTATCCTTCAAAGAAACTCCAAGCATAGCTCGCTCCATAGCTCACCTGTAACACCTATGTTGTGATGATATTACCATGGTGGCTGGTAGCCAGTAGTAGTAGGTCTATATCCAGCAGTGGACAGGCTGATAATGATGATGATTTATTTGCGTTAATGGTGAAGGAAAACAAAACACACACACTTAAGCACATATGAGACTGGTCCAAAAAGTTCTCAATGGTTTGAGAAGTTTGCAATCCCGTACCAAGCTTATGGTGGTGGAGTAAATATCCCTTCTCATTCTGAGAAGAGCAGTACAACAGCCCATGCTGAGTGATATCTATCGTAAACAAATCTGGCATCTAGGCAGGAAAACTGCAACTAAAAAACGGGACATCCTGCCTCTCTAGTGGAATCTTATCACACAAAACAATTTCTCGTAGCTCCCCGCACACTTCCTTGCGTAATGGCCGCCAACACCAACAGTTACTGATATATAGGTATTCATAGGTACTCGTATTATAATGTACTCAAATAATTACGTCCGCTCTTACTGGCAGCCATTTACTTCCATTTCCTGAATGGTCGTTAGAAACTCTTTGGAAATCATTTAAAAGTGTTTAGGACTTTTTTGTTTTTGTTTCACTGTCTTACTGATAAATGGTCAATCAAAGTGCGAGCAAGTAAAGGCTAGATACATCATCATCATCAACTCAGCCTATCACAGTCCACTGCTGTGCTGTACGTAGGTACGGTCACAATCACAGAAATAGATAGAATGGAAATAATGAAGAAATGGAAATGCTCTGCACCATAGTGCAGAGCATTTCAAAGCCTTTCTCAATACGCCTTATGACTTGTTTCTGTAAATACTGTAACAAAAACCCGCAAAAATGCCTTATTGTGCTGTTTCTAACTGCAGAAACAAAAGCTGTAAAGTACAATTGATTAAAGTTAATTTCAAAAAAAATTACGTTAATATGGTAGGCGTAGTTTGTTTCGAAACTAAAGTTGTGATTACAACCATTCTATCTATTTCTGTGGTCAAGATACTTCCCGGTGGTAGGTACATTTTGTCGACAAAATCCCTTGAATGAATAATGCTACATTACACGCACAGTCAGAAATCATTCAGGCGAATATCCACTAAAGCTAAATGCGCTTGCATTAAATGTTCGATTGCAGCTGTAGGTACGTGTAATGTAGCAGGATTCGTTCAAGGAACATTGAGTACAAGCGATTTTAGCCTTAGTGGTGTGGTACACCGGAAATATTTCTAACTGTATATAGGCCTCTTCCAAGCTACGCCACAACACTTGGTACTCCGCCTTCCGCATCCAGTCCATCCCAGCTACCTTCTCCAGGTCGTCAGGCTAGATACCTGCATATAATATCATTTAATCTGTGACAATAAACCCAGAGATCATTTCAACCATACTTCCGAGTTAAAACCTTGAATGTCAAGGTTTAGGTACCTACCCTATATAATTATATGTCACGGGATATTTACCAAATATATCCTTTTAGTAGTGTAGTGTTTTTTGTAGTAGAAACTTTTTTTTTTCCTCGTGGAAATCCTTATGGATACCCTCCGTCGACGGCGGAGGGGTATGTCGGACTCTTACCGACTAAAACCACACGGTGGCCAATCCTCTGCACAAAATAGAGGAGCTCCGGGAACTCCTTTGGCACGTCCCGGGAAAACAATATTGTTTCCCCCACAGTAGCACGCGACCACCACGTACTGCTGTCCTGGTCCCCAGGGTCGCTTAATAGACGCCTTGAGTCTTCCCACTCTTAGCGTCTACGATCCCGAAGGTGCCAGATGTGGCGGTAGGGGATGCGGCCCTTCGACCTATCTGGGCCTTGCGCCAGGGCAGTGTATTTTTGTAGTATAAGTGACCATGTTAGTTTAAAGACTAATATTGTAGGTACCTGCCTAATCTTGTAATGTGGTGAAGGCTTCATTTACATCTTTTGAATTTAGATCAGTTTTTGTACCGGCTTTGCGTAGCACACTATGGGTTCAAGTTGCCTGAATAGAGAAATTAATAATTATTATTATTAGTTACTTAAGTATGTACACTTTAATTTAATTGAAGTAAAACAAAACGAGTGTATCTCCAAACAGTCAACAATAGGTACCTATATCGATTCTTCTTCTTCTTCCTGTGCCATATACTCATCGCATGTCAGCGATCACCGCACGGAATTCGTTTCTATCTTGTGCCAGTCTGCATAGACTGGCAGCGTCATTGATGTTGGTCCAGCTCTTGATGTTGTCAATCCAGGCTAATTTCATTTAATTTCCTACCTATATCGATTAGGTAGTGTTTTTTGTATGATTCTAAATCCATGATATCCATAAAAACTTATTTAAGGCCAATGATCAGAGCTCAGAAGATGATTTTACCTTTATCAGAGTCTCAAATATCTTAATAAGTTTCTGGCAGACATCAAATCAATAAATTAATTGAAATCTAAAAGTAGGTAGGCAAACTCTTTATATTTTCCGGTCACGTCCACTGTAACCGACTGCTGCACAGAAAATCTTATTTATTGCAATTTATATAAAGTACGATTCGTCAAAGTTTATTTATAATTTTTCAGGCTAGGCAGGCTATTTTGATGCTAGAATAATTAATATTGTCCTCTACAATATCAAGGTTAGCTTCAAAGGTGATTAACCTCTTAAAGTTTTTAATAAAACCAACTTAATTGGGCCTACACCGCACAGCGATTTTTAATCGCGCGATTTTTATTCACGCTGTTTTTATTCGCGCACTTCTTCTTCTTCTTCGTGTAAGTGGTTCGACTGATATTTTGTCACACTTGGCAAGACCAAAACTTTGCAGACGGCGGCGTTATCAGTGGCGGTGCAGAGGTCGCTTAAGGTGCAGGTACAGGGCACAAAGGACAGGATAAGAGGTGAAGCATAGTTTGAGGGTCATACCCACGACCACACCCTGTCGCCGTTTTGTTGATGTAACCCCATTTTCCAAGATTATAATTACATCTTCCCACTTGGGTTCAAAGTCGGTTGAGTGACTTCCAAGTGGACCAGGGAAGGTTATACCTACGCCGCAGGAAGATGCTCACTAGGCTGGATGTAGTCAGTGGGCGGTGGGATTCGCGCAGTGAGATACTTTTTCCACCGGTATTTTTAATCGCCAGTGCGGGCACCTGCATATGATTCCATGTGTTACAGATTTTGCGTCAGAACTCACGCGATTATAAATCGCTGTGCGGGCTCGGCCCTTCTTCTTCCTTCTTTCTTTCTTTCTTTCGGCCTTAAAAAACTAAGTAATATATGAAGCGATTATCTTTTATCTATATTACAATTACCTATCATGATGATTACCTACTTCTAATATTAGATGTGTTCTAAGTACCTACGCCAGTGATTAGGTAGTACCATAAGAATAGACAATAATACTAGTATTATTATCTCTTTTACTTTATGGTAGTAAAATTACATTACTGTTAGCATGTATCAAAATAGCTAAGGCTTTTCTCCTCATGATTTTCAGCCATTTTGGTGTAGCTACGCCAGTGTGGACAATTTATCGTTAATACAGTCTTATCTCGTATATAATTACTACATAACAAAAAACTAAAAAAATACAAACACGGAAGCAAAAATAAAAAAACTTAATACGAAAGCGCCAAAAAGGGCATCTGCGGTTGCCATTTTATATTTCAAATATCGAACAGCCAACAATTATACAGACCCCCCAATTTTAATGAATGACATCTCCATCGGGGTGGCTACCCTGTGGTTAGAGGTGGCGAACTATTTGGTTCGAATTGATAACGGAAGCTAACCCCCGGCCGCATTATGCGCTATGTCATTAGGGTCTCTAGTACCCGTAGGCACGGCATCGGGGCTCGCGTTGATGTGGGTTGGTTAGATCAAACATTAGTTATTCGGAAGGAAATCTCTGGGTAGTTTAGGGCTTTACATTGCAGAGAATTACGAAAAAAAAATGACATTTGGCGTAAAAATTACAGAAGTAACATCCTCATTTTATGGTATCCAAAATGGTACAGATGTGGTCAAGTTTCGGAAAGGCTTAGAAAAAAAATGCAGTAATAGCAGAATTGGGAAACTCACTTTGCTTGAAATAATTTTCTAAATTTATGTCTTGTTCGAGACGAGTTTGGTTACACTGTTGTGTAATTATGGTTTTATGAATCTCTGCGGCATGTTTTGGTCGATCAAAGATCATTGCAGTCCATAAAAACTAATAAGTGGGATCGGGAGACAGGAGTTCCTGCTTAGTGACGAAGGCACTATGATTGCAACAGTCTCGTCACCTAATTAGGATTAGGTGGCTGGTAGTCCAGGGTACCACTATCACCTACCACTACAATCACCACCACCACCACGATAGGTGGCGGTTGCATACCACTTTAAAGACTAACGAGGTCTTTTGCGATTAATGAGCTCTAGTATAACCCCTTTCACGGAATAGGTCGAATTACAAATCACCCTGTATAGTGCTTGTTTTGTAAATGTAGGGAAATTGTTATTATTTATCTATTCATCAACTTAATTCATAGACTAAATAAACTTGACTTAAATATTTTTTTAGATATATCTGTAAAGATGCTTGCCACGAAAGACCACGAAATGCTGCAAAGCTTTCGAAACGTCAGGAAAACTAATTTAAATAATATACGCTATATAATCTGGTTAAACTTTCTTTTTGATACACCAGCCAGTTCAACAACTTCCAGCAAAATTGTCTAGTGTTCTGTGGTCATGGGTCAAAACCCACCGTCCGCAATGGGAACTCACCATTATAGTTGGTAATTTCGGGTGCGGTCATTATGACACATCTTAATTTAGTTTCAACACATAAATTGTAATAAGTAGACACGGCTCGAATGCGGGTGGCCTTAAGATGAGCATGGCATTCGTGTACTATGGGTAAAGGTGATTGACTTTGAGTCGTATAACTTCAAATATATTAATTGAGAAAAAGGACTAACGATATTGGTTGCTTTTTAAAGATTTGGAAACTAATGAGCGCCATATTGAAATAAATTGTACAGTGTATTGAAACTTTATCGCTTTATTAGTTCAAAATTCAAAATATGTAGTTTTCGATTTATCGTAATTAATTTTAGTTTTGTATTGTTGACTCATACTGAGTTTCAAATTATTAAAAAGTGGATTCTATTCAATCAGTTTGGTTTTGTAGATAAAATTATAAATCAAATACGAAACTGTGTAGGTAGAGATTAGAAAATTTAAATAATTATATTAGCGATAGGCTCTCTCTCTAGATGAGTACCTACGTAACCTACTGTAGTTTGATAGGTATGAAATGAAAAAAAATGACTACGGCTAAATTTATCTGTATTAAAAATTACATACAAAACCAAAATATACGTAAATGAGTTTGAAAAATATAAGATGGATACAAAAGAGTCTTTTGAAAAGACAATTTTTTTTTTCATAGTGTCACACAGTTTTTTTCTAAACACGCAACGGAAACAAACAGCCCTGGGGGTGCATTACGATGATCGTCCCTATTACCAAATCGTTCTAATTTGGTCATTACACGTCTCTATTTGTACGACTCATAACGCGATGTGTGGCCAGTAATCGATTATCATAAGTGCTGGCTGGGGGAACAGGAAATAAATTAGTTTTCTTGTGAGTTTGAAATTGGAACTCGCACTTTTTTAATTTTGTGAAGTGTGGTGTTTGAAAGGAGGTAAATGAAATTCATTTTTTTTTTTATCATTATTTATTTATTCAGAGAATCTCCATAGGTGTTAGCAATAACTTTATGTTAGTAGGTAGTTTATTCAATGCGTGTTCTTACTGTACATTACTAAACACTATTAAATAGGTACTACTGTACATTATTACTGTACATTATTAAATAGGTACCAACTGAAAAAAAGTTCAGTTCGGTAAATTGCCCGTAACACTCACGTAGGTACCATAACATTACGCTGGGATTTCCCGCAAGGATAAACCAAAGTGTACCTACCTACCTATACAGGACTGACTGACTAGGTAACTAGATACTTAAACTATTACTTAATAATTAGTAGACACCTCTATAACTTAGACAGACGATTAATGCTTGGGATATTTCATTGCAATACATAAATTTCGCCAGTTCAATCCCATGTATAAGGGGTGAGCCTATCGCCACTAACCGGGCACAAATCCGGAGTCCGGGTTGCAACTAAGAATTTCCTAATAAAAATACCAACGAGGCAGTCGAGGAATCGAGGTATGTTTACACAATTATATAAATCTTTAATCCAATTTACCAAAGACAACTTTAGGTAACTAAATACTAAAATTATTATTTACTTAGCACCTTTACAACGTAGACAAGCAATTAATGCCTGTTATATTTCATTGCAATTTAAAAGGGGAATATAATATATTCCCGTATAGTTACTATATTACAGGCTACAAAATCGAAGCAAACACCGTATAAAATACATTGATAATAAAGCAGACAGAACCAGTAGCGACTAAAGGGTGCATTACGAGAAATTGCATTCAATCTAATGTTTGAACTGAGCTGATTGCCTTTACTGTTGCTATTTTGTAGTGGTAGGAACGAAATGCAGCCTTTTCAGCATCGTATTATAATGTCAAACAAGGTTTTATAACATAGAAAACATAGGCATAGTAAAATACAGACACAAAGCGTTTTTAAAAACTATCCTGCATTACAGAATTTGAAAATGGAATCACTTGTTGACGGATGTTAGCAAAATCATGGTATAGATGTTTCAATTCATTCTAGCAAAATCATGGTATAGATGTTTCAATTCATTCTAGCAAAATCATGGTATAGATGTTTCAATTATACCATGAGCAAAATGTTGTTTTATTATTATTTTGAAAATTGAATTTTAATTCAAAGATTAGATGAGGTTGGGTTGAGTTTGTTACCTACCATAACAAATAAATGGTTGGTTTGTATATTCCTCGAGTAGGTAACTTATAAATAATTATGCTTATGACAACACCCTCATAATCATCACAGTTGGGCACAAACCTCTTTTCTTCTAGGCTCTTTATGTGGTTGATTTGCTTGCTACACATTGATATTAGAGCAGACAGTAGTCAGGTAGCCAGTAAAGGGTGAATTACGAGAAATTGCATTCAATTCAATGTTTGTACTGAGCTGATTGCCTTACTGTTGCGATGTGATGGCCATGTAGAAGGGATTATTTGTGGACCTTATGCTACATCAAAGAGGTTTTATCACAATTCCAGCAGCAAACAAAATTAGATACTGGCACGAAATAATTAAAGTTAGAGATTTAATTTTTTGGTTACTTAATTTGAAATGAGATACATGTAGTAAAAATCTCAAGACAATAGGTACACTGAATTGGAACTTGAAATTCCCTCAAAATCAGAATAAGT
Source organism: Asteroscopus sphinx (assembly GCA_949699075.1). Lineage (NCBI taxonomy): Eukaryota > Metazoa > Arthropoda > Insecta > Lepidoptera > Noctuidae > Asteroscopus > Asteroscopus sphinx. The sequence continues at coordinate 13,312,100 of OX453025.1, read as the reverse complement.
AGAATCATAGAGTATGTAGGTAGGTTTTTGTGCAAGAACACCAAAAGGAAAAAAAAAATATATATATATAAACAAGCACATTATTACCACAGTACGCCTATATTCTGATAGAGTGGGTCTTAAAATGAATATGGACAAGACAAAGGTTAAGTCGAATTCCCATATAGCACCCATTCCCGTAAACATCGGAGAATCTACACTCGAAGTTGTTGACGATTATGTATACCTAGGACAAACTGTCCAGCTAGGTAAGTCCAACTTCGAGAAAGAGGTCAATCGTCGAATTCGACTCGGTGGGCAGCGTTCGGGAAGCTACGCAATATCTTCTCGTCCAAAATACCGCAGTGTCTCAAGACGAAAGTCTTTGACCAGTATGTGTTGCCAGTAATTAGTTACGGTACTGAAACGTGGTCGCTCACAATGGGCCTGATAAGAAGGCTCAAAGTCACTCAAAGGGCAATGGAGAGGTGTCGGAGTGTCCCTGCGTGATCGAATCAGAAATGAGGAGATTCGCAGGAGAACGAAAGTAACCGACATAGCCCGAAGAATTGCCAAACTTAAGTGGCAGTCGGCGGGGCACATTGCTCGCAGAACGGATGGCCGATGGGGCAGTAAAGTTCTGGAGTGGCAACCGCGTACTGGAAGGCGCAGCGTGGGTAGGCCCCCCACAAGGTGGACCGACGACATGGCGAAGGTCGCGGGAATCTGCTGGATGCGGAAGGCACAGGACCGGTCGTTGTGGCGATGTTTGGGGGAGGCCTATGTCCAGCAGTGAACGTCTTTCGGCTGAAATGATGATGATGAATGATGACGCCTATATTAGCTTCACCAGAGTGAAGCTGACTAATAAGTACTTTACAAAATGGCCGAAAGCAGAGTAACTCTTTAGGTAAGAGAGAAAAGTAAAGCACCATCATCATCAACATCTTGTATATGGCAACAGCTTACAAACCTCTTTTAATTTACCTAGTTAGCTTAGCAACTCTTTCTAATAAATCAAAGTTGGAAAATGCTGAATTTAATAATTATTAAAACATTCAGCCATCAACTGGTAACTGGCCTTTACTTGACAAACAAAATCATAAACCACATGTATTGAATTGAGCTATGAAGATTAAATTTAGATTATTTTGCTTATTGCGATTTGCATAAAATTAATTACAGCAGTGGGTTAAGTTAAATACTTATTAAAAACCAGCCAAGTGTGAGTCAGACTCACGCTTACTCACTCAAGGGTTCCGTACCACCCATCGACCTGATACCCCATTAAAACTGATTTAATTTAGTGAGTTTATCAAAAGACATCAACGTTCGTACGCGAAATGTGAATTATTGCATCTCTTTCTTACGTAGGTATCACCACATATGTCTATGTTTGCCTTATTTTTAGTATTTGTTGTTAAACTATAAATCACTGCACTATAATCAGACCAAGTTTGACGTTGGTATGTATTACCGTTTTGAAGATAGAGCAGGAACAAAAACGATGAAAATATGCATGTTTTTCGAGGTTTCTTGTATGGGGGTCCCCCTTTGGTTTTTTTATTTTTTTTTATTTTTAGTATTTGTCGTGATACCCCATATACGTGGGACACTCAGAAAGTTTTGCGAAACTAAAAAAAATTGTTCTATACGTACATATATTTTTATCAAATCTTTTCAAAGTACTTTCCACCAGCCTCTATACAAAGATTCATGCGCCTAAACCAGTTTTCAAAACACTTTTTCCAGTCCGCCGCAGACACCTCGTTTACAGCCTGCTCGAACGCAGCCAGCGCATCTTCCGGCGACGAAAATTGTATCCCTTTGAGCTGATTTTTTATTTTTGGGAATAAAAAGAAGTCACACGGTGCTAGATCAGGGCTGTAAGGAGGGTGACCCAGGAGTTTGACTGGCGTGCTGTCCAGGAAGTCCCTCGTTTTGAGTGCGGTGTGCGCAGGTGCATTGTCGTGGTGGAGCAGTAGCCCGCGGAGCCCTGTGTTTGGTCGCTTGTTGCTTATAACAGAGAAAACTTCTGGCAAACATTTGGTAGTATACCATTCGGCATTAATGCTTCTTTGATCCCGTAAGGGAATTGATACCAAGTGGCCAGTCAAATTAAAAAAGCTAGCGATCAAAATCTTACCCCCGCTTCTAGATCGCTTCACTTTGGTAGGCGTTGGCTCATTTTGAAACACCCAAACAGTCGACTGGCGCTTGGTTTCTGGGTCGTATTGATAAATCCAGGACTCATCACCTGTAACGATGTCGTAAACACGCCGAGACGAGCCTGCTTCAAATTTGTTAAGCATATCACGGCACCATTCCACCCGGGCCTGCTTCTGAGCATCGGTGAGGTTGTGCGGCACCCAGCGTGATACTATCCTCCTCACGCGAAGATGGCTGTGTAGAATCTCGTGAACGCTTCCCGATCCAATCTTCAATATGTGTTGAATCTCCTGATATGTAATTCGCCTATTGTCTTGGATTAAATTTTTCACTGCTAGCACGTTTTCTTCGGTAACAGCCGTCAAAGGGCGACCGCTTCTTTCGTCATCCCCCAAAGTTGGTCGACCGCGCTTGAATTCGTTATACCAACGATACACGGTTGCCTTGGAAGGGCCTTCATCCATGAATGCCATTTGAAGTCTATCGTACGATTCATCCGGTTTCAGGCGACACTTGAAATCGTATAAAATCATAGCTCTAAAATGTTCCCGGCGCAGATCCATATTTCAGTGAGACACAATACTTTGAATTAACTCGCAAAAAATGTGGAGGGAAATTTTGAAATTGGAACTTACTTATTTTTACTTATAAATAATCATATTTTCGAAAAACATTATAACTGGCCAGTCTCCAATATATAAAAACTTTTTTTCGCAATACTTTCTGAGGGGCCTGGTAGTAACACATATTCTGTGAAAATTTCAACTGGTTATCTATTACTGTTACAAAGATACAGCCCTGTTACAGACTGACGGACGGAAGGACGAACGGACGTTCGGACGGACGGACGGACAGCGTACACGAGAGTAATAGGGTCCCGTTAGCACCCTTTGGGTACGAAACCCTAAAAATGACCATCATATTTCAAACGAAAACAGTCGCAAGAAGTAATATTTAGATAAAATCTTATTACTTAATTGCGAAAAATCTAAGCTTACTCTCGAACCTTATCAATGTTAATTTTTTTACGTTATGACCGTGATAGCAAGCGAAAAATAAACGTTGCTAAAACTTTTCAGCGCTTTTTTCCTCCATGTGTAAAACGCATAAAGAATTAACACTCAATTTCAATAAAAAAAGTAACAATAAAAACAGTCATTATGGGTAGCCAATGATATTTAAAAGTATAGATATATCATACCCTAAAAAAACAAACGAAAAAAAAGTTCCGTACGCAGCGGCAGCACAATACACATAACCTAGTACAAAGTAAGTAAGTTGGTTACATGAAATTACTTACATACATACATACATATTATCACGCCTGTTTCCCATTGTGGTAGGCAGAGACTATGGATTTCCACCTGCTACGATCCTGACACACCTCTTTCGCTTTATCTACGTCCATTAACCTCGTCATGCATAATCGTCGGTTTAGAGAACTCTTAACCTGGCATTGTTTGAGAACGTCCGCGATTTGATCGCGATACGTTCGCCGAGGTCGTCCCCTTCCAACTCTTCCATCCACACTCGCTTCGTATACTTGTTTCGTCAATCTCCTCTCGTCCATCCTCTCTATATGTCTAAACAAAAAAAATACTTTTGCGTTATAATTGGAACATTTTCTGTACACACACGACGGCATTTTAGTTTTTCTTGTCACCGGTCAAGCTCGGTGCCTTGCTTTAGAAAAACGTTCTAATTGGGACGTTTTCTAGTCCACAGATTGCGAGCGTAAGTAACATATCTGCGGGCAGCCCATTCCATCATCGGATGACTAGACGCACCGTAATGCGCTGTCCTTACTTATATGGTTGATTTTCCACCCTTAGCACGAACAACATAACAACATAACATAAAAACAACATAACATAAAATCACGCCTGTATTTCCCCGAAAGGGTAGGCAGAGGTGTATAGTACACCCACATTTCGCCAGTTATGTTACAGTCCCATGTAATAGGGGGCGAGCCTATTGCCACTGACCGGGCACAAATCCAGACTCCGGGCTGCTACTGAGAATTTCCTAATGAAAAAACCCAATAACACTTTGCCCGACCCGGGATTCGAACCCAGGACCCCACGCTCAGCAGTCGCGCTTGCAACCACTAGACCAACGAGGCAGTCAGGCAGTTATGCACGAAGCGCTTTGCTAATAGTTTAAATATGCGTACCTACCGCCAAGGGGCCAAGGAGTGGAATTCCTTGCCGGCAGATGTGTGTCTCCTGTTACCTAGGTAGGTAGATATAATCTCTTGGTCGTCAAGGCACGAGTGAATAGGTTTTTGCTGGGCAAGCGGCCTGGCAGTATCATCGATGGGCCTTTAGTTCATTTTGCCATCCTATAATATATAAAAAACCTGCTTTTTTGGCTGGTACCACAGATAATATAATACTGTAGTGCTGGTACTAACTTAATTGATGTTCTCGTTTAGAAAGCTTCTATTCATTCTGTGTAATAGATCACACCATCATACCATCATCATCACCTAGATCAATATGTACTGGAATCATATAATCGCCTTGTTTAACCATACATTGCTCAACAAAGCTATTCTTCTTTCATCTTTTTGGTAAATTTACATGAACCCGTCATCAATATTCCGGAACACAATAATCAGATCGATCGTCAATCCTCGTCAAAGTCCGTCAACGCTCGGGCGACGTCGTGTGACATCGGGTGACATTGGCGTTGACGCGGCAAGGCAAGGCTCGCGACAAAGCGATGGAGTCGGCGATGTGGCTAATCACTTGTATTGTTGGCCTGCAGATGCTCGGTGCATGTAGGGTAACACTGTTCCTTGTAGGACAAAGGACAACACATTGCATTAATTGATATAGTTGAATTAGAAGAAAGTTTTGAAAAACACGGTTAGTATTTAATTGAATAATGTGCTTACCCTTCAAGAAATCTACTATTTTGTTAGTTAACTTACGGCCAAAATTAATATCCAATCTTTCCATGATTTGCCCTACTAGAGATGGGAATTTGACATAAGTTCCATACAAAATAAGTCAAATTTCTATCTCTAGTAGGGTAAATCGTGGATAGATTGGATATTAATTTTGGCCGTTAGTTCACATTATTATTCATCTTTTATCTCGTCATTTCCTTAGCTTCCTAAAGTTAGCAGAACACTACACATAGGTAACTTCTCGAGAAATTTTGTAAAAGAACGCAGAAAGAAAACGACTTTTGCAAATAATGAGAAAGGTACCTACCTGTCTATAGTTAAGTCTTCGTCTTCTTCTAAAACGATATAAATTGTGGAAAGAACAATTCGCTCACGAGCAGGATTTGAACCTGCGTCTCCTGGTTCGGTACACCAGTGCTTTATTTGCTAAGCTACCGCGAACTCGGCTTGTGGTACCAAATTTAACTTCCACTTTGTATCCGTCTTTGGGTGACGTCAGCTTCATCTTATTAAGAAACATGGGCCTTATTCCCGACTGGATCGAGTTCTGTATCAATCGAATTTGAATTCGAGTTGTCAATTCGTACTGCATTCATTCATCTGATTTGGTTCAGAGCTCGAACCAGTCAGTCAGAGGTGTGAGGAATAATATTGATATAGGTACCTACACCATTTTTTCGATTTATTTTTATAAGGCCTTTAGCAAAATTTGACAAAATCTCAGAACATATCCACAGACATTTTCCTTTCTTCCAAAATTCGTTGTCACCGTACAATAACAATATGTGTCGGTTTAATTACGCGTGACCGATGTACTTCACTTACTAATGTCGCCATTATACGCCGTGATAGATAGACTCGTTCGATAGACAGAATCGGGGCCTAATTGTAACACAATTACATTTATGATGGAACTATTAAATTATAAATATGTTATAAGGGTTTCTTACAAGTCGGAGAATAGACTAGATGGATAAATTATCATATGAAAAAAGGTAAATGGGGTGACGTAATCAGGATGTGTTATTAGAGCACAAATACACATACACCGGATTATCAAATCCCAACGTAGAAGATGACACTTGACAAATCTACAGAATCAAAATCAATCGACTTCGGATCTTAAAGAAATTATGATGGGGTGGCACCTCAGCCGAGAAACAGAGAGAAAAATAGGGGTTCCGGTTTAGTATGCAGTGCAGTGCCAGAAAGCGACGTGCAGCTTACCCATTTGTAAGCTATTAGGTGTTCTTCAAGTGTAGAGAACCATTAAGAGATGGCTAAATGGAGGCGTCCCTCATCACTTGACCTTTAAATGAGGCTTATATGCCACTCCTCTTCTCATTTAAGCATCTATTTTAGTATCATCATCATTTCAGCCACAACGGCCGGTCTTGCGCTTTCCGCATCCATCTATTATACATACATACATACATATTATCACGCCTGTTTCCCATTGGGGTAGGCAGAGACTATGGATTTCCACCTGCTACGATCCTGACACACCTCTTTCGCTTCATCTACGTCCATTAACCTCGTGATGCTACTCGTCGGTTTAGAGAACTCTTAACCTGGCATTTTTTGAGAACGTCCGCGATTTGATCGCGATACGTTCGCCGAGGTCGTCCCCTTCCAACTCTTCCATCCACACTCGCTTGGTATACTTGTTTATCTATTATAGTATATGTTATAGTAATTTTTCGTTAATACTTCAGGTAGCAAATCATTCGTTATCGGTAGCAAATAGTAGCAAATAGGTACTAAATAATGAGCATAATTTAAATTGTGTATCTCATTTGGTCCAGCGACCCTGACGGTCACTATGTGTAGGGGATTTGTACGAAACCTAACCTAAAGTCTAAACTTAGGATGTCGGTATTATATTTATAGTTTCTGGGTTATGGCGCGGCGGCGGCGGCGGCGCTGTCTGATAGCAGAGGCCCTCCTGTTGTTAAGCGGTTAACTTTACCTATAACAACTGCAATACCACCTAGGCTGTTGCCTAAATGGTACCGCAAGTCGGTTCGTCAAACTGAGACATGAAGATGGAAAGCCCCATGTGATTATAATTTTACCGGCACCCGTACTCTTCACACCGAAACACAGGAATGAAAGCATCACTATTTGGCGGAGAAGTAGGTAGGTCAGGTGATAGGTACCTACTTCGTGCAAAATACTAATATTCAGCCGCATCTGATTGGAGAAAGCCATGTTCCCAGCATAGTTGGGAAAAGGCTATGAGGAAGAAAGCCCCGCGTTTGTATATAATTTTAGTAGTAGCAGAAGCAGCCTTGTAAAAGAGCTCGTCCGGGAAAGTACTACCAGCGTACGTATTTCTGGCGCCAAATAGTGATGCATGCAGTTATGTGATACAGTGATGCTTGCATTGCTGTGTTCCGGTACGAAGAGTACGGGTGCCAGTGAAATTACAATCACATGAGACTTTCTATCTTTAGATCTCAGTTTGCCGAATACGATTTGCGATACCATTTAGGCAAAAACCTAGGTGGTATTAAGTGGCAGTTGTTATGGGCAAAGGTAACAGTTTAACATCAGATGGGCTAAGAAAAAAATATTCCTTTTACCGACTGCTGTCTAATATATCTATCCTTCTGACATTTACAAGACCACACGGCTCCTAAGAACGGGAGTTAGATAAAATGAAAATGTGCCATCATTACTGGCACTAAATCTGAGCATAAAGCATTAACTGCTGTGCATTAAACTGCGTAGATGCATGCTCGACCTCCGAGGCAGCTGATTATGCGTTACTGACGATATCATCAGCAACAAAACAGGCGTAAATGAAGGCCATGAAACTAAAGACAACGGGTTTGAAACTAAAATGTGAAGCTATAATTTGAAGGACGTAGGACTTTGAATCGCTTCTTATTCGAATGTGACGAGCACCTTAATTCTTCGAGTATTGATGTTGCTTTTACCCCTGTGGGTTATTAGGTTTTTTCATTAGGAAATTCTCAATAGCAGAACCGTCCGCCCGCGGGTCTATCCCACGAGTCCCATCGTGTTGTCCCGTGATGGGATAACTGCCACTATTTTGACCCAGTAGTCCCATGGGACAAGTGACATCAATATTTTAGACCCACTTATCCCATTGTGTTGTCCCATTACACTTTTTTGACTCAGTAGCAGCCCGGAGTCTGGATTTGTGCCTGGTTAATGGCAAAAGAGTCGCCCCTCTATTCATCATTATCATTTCAGCTGAAAGACGTCGCGTCCACGGCTGTACAATCAGATTTTTTTCCGGTGAACTAATTATATATATATTAACTACTAAGGCTAATTTCGCTTGCACTCAATGTTCGATGGCAGCGGTAGCTACGTGTAATGTAGCAGGATTCGTTCAAGGGATTTTGTCGACAAAATGTACCGCCGCGATGTATCGTGACCGTACATAGGCCGCCCCCAAGCAACCTTTATCTGATGCTGATATAATTTATAATACAGCTTCCATAACTATCTAAATGTTATTTGCATGACGTGTCCGACAAAACACAGTAAAAAATCCGACGTATTTTTACAACCCACCAGTATTCAAAGGTGCTCGCTAATTTTCACAGAGGAATATGAAAACGAGACAGGAACGGATCGCAAACATCTTTATCTTAAGTCAACAACTCCATTTTTCATTTTGTACACAGCATCAAAGTGGACCACCTTTTAGCGCCTCCGTTTTTGGTCACAGAATCCATTTTGCGGGATGACAAACTTTTTTCGGTAGTGCCAAAGTTGGTACATATTGGGCCATCATCGTGTAGTTTTCTAACCATTGATGTTTTAGTATCCACTTTGGCAGACTTCATGTAAGCAAAACAAGCATTGGATATTGCAGTTCGTTCAATTTGGGTGTTCATATAGCTGCATTTTAGAGTTCATTTTTGAATAATCGAATGAAAAGTAAAGTTGTTGGTGCAGTCATCTGTCATCAACGGATGTCACATTATGGCCCGTTTTCGGACCACAAAAGATTCGGGATCCTTTCTAATCAGTTTGTATTATACAACTCTTTCCACTTTTTCATCAGTTTGAAGTCCATTACTGGTTTTACTTGATGTTTTTTTGAAGTTTTGTGTACAAATAAGGCATTGGACAGTGTAATGTGACAGAGTTGTCATAGTTATTTGTTGGTGCACTTCAAAATAGACGATCAATAATGCTTTTTTCTCGTTTGAAGGTGTAAATTGACATTAAAATGCAGTTTAATCGATGTTCGGGCATGAGAAAGAGTTTTTGTGTCTGTTCGGTTCGTTTTGGTAGCATATTGACAATAGGCTCTTTTTTGTATAGTTATTTATAATATTCTTCCGCTTGATTGAGCGAGGAATATTTAGCTGGATTACCGATGATGATCCCTATTAGGAAAACGGCCTAACCAAGTGATGTGATGCTGCTTGGGAGATTTTTAACAGTGGACTGAGTTGATCCAGGGCTGTAGCCAGGGATACGCCAGGCCAGGCTGAGTCTGCCCCAGCTGCTAGCCTGAGCTTGCTAAGTAGTAATTACTATATACAAATAGTACTTAATTGTTCTTAAAAGTACCTAGCTCAAGTGTAAGTGAATAAAAAAAAACATTTTCAATGTGCTTACTTTTATGTAATACCTCCTAAAAACAAAATTAACGAAAGTATTGCGAAATATGTATATAATTATGTACCTGGATGTAAATATTAGGAAATATTCCGGCTTTCAGCCTGTCCTAATATTTTTGGGCCTGTCCTAATTACAGTCTGATTACGGCCCTGAGTTGATTGACAACTCATCGGTAATACTATGCTTACAGAAACAGAACATCATACCTTGTATACCTAATAGTGCTATAAGGCCTGACTTAGTACAAAAGATAATACTTACTCTTGCTCTGAATGTTGCTCATTTGAACTTAAACACTAAACAGGCGGCTAAAATGGAGCTTATCTACAAGAAAAAACCATATTTGAGACTAGAAGATATCTGAAATAAAATCAATTTCAAAATAACATTAGAATGCACTATAATTATCCAATTTAAGTGCAATAAACTGACTGCAGTCCGATGCTGGACATAGGCCTCTCCCAAGTTGCGTCATAACACTCAGTCCTCTGCCTTCCGCATCCAGTCCCCCCCAGCTACCTTCTTCAGACGGTCCACCTAGCTGAGGGTGCCCTACGCTGCGTTTGCCGATTCGCGGTCTCCACTCAAAGACTCGTCTGCTCCAACGGCAATCGGTCCTTCGACAGACACTGTGGTAGCTACCACCACTTCAGCCTACTGATCCTACAAGTTATATCGGTCACTCCGGTTCTTCTGCCGGTTACTGTCTTTGGCTGAAGGAAGTGTCTTGCCAATAGAGATCATCAATTTGACCTTTATCTTTCACCTTTAGCTGTTCCTATGAAAACTACAAATTTTATTAATACAAAAAAAAATCTGTGTCACTAAAATTGTTGATTGATGAAGAGGAGGAATGAGGAGCATATTACGAGGAAAGTTTTAAGTATGAATGTGGATGGCTATAAGAAAAGAGGCAGACCTAAGAAAACTGATGGATTGTGTGAAAGATGATATGAATAGAAAGAAAGTAAACACGGAGATGACGGCTCATAGAGATGTATGGAAGAAAAATACATGCTGCGCCGACCCCAAAAAAATTGGGATGATGGCAGGAGGATGATGACGATATCACTGAAATGTTCGCATTATCGCGGTCAAACGCAGGTGTATAAAAAATTGCGTTTGACCGCGATGATGCGGTCGACGATGTTTCAAGCTTGCCCAGCAAAAACTTATTCACTCCAGCCTTGAAGACCACCAGATTATATCTGCTTCTCGGAAATCACAGGCGCAAGGAATTCCACTTTTAGCGGTACGTAAATATAAAGCTACAACGACCATACAGCCCATAGACGCCTCATAACAGGCGATGGATGTCTGCAACACATCTATGAAATTTCACTAATGTAGGTCGCCACTATTCGCCACTTGAAATCGTCAAATCAGATTCGACCACTTGCATGAGCTGTCAAAACTGCCGCGTTAGTGATTAGCCAATAGTCGCCTTGGTAGGGCCAATCGGATTGCAGTACCCCCCCGCCTCAGCTAGTGGCAGAATTTATTGTAAGCATTATATTTAACATTTGGCGTCTATGGGGCTATATGGTCGTTGTAAAGCTATTAGCATGTGAAATCGCTTCGTGCATATGTGTGGAATATATACCATATTCCGATGGCGCATCGCCGTGCGTGTGGTTATCCGATTTAAAAATCACTTAGATTATAATACATCTTTCAAATTCTACACAAAATAATTCAAAATCGATGCCCAATGCTGGACTCACACCAGCATTCTAATCAAGGCTCATAAAGTGATCCGCTTCTGATTCCAACGGCCGATGGTGGTGTCTTAGGGCCGCCGATTAGTGGCCGCTGTCGCTTCTCTCATTACTGAGAGCCCTAATTGCGCCGCCGCGGAGCCTCAAACACGCCGACCGCTTTCATCTCACCGACAGCGGATGGCGCAAATTGTGGGAGAAAGCGGAGTGGATGGATAAGCGTAAGCGGGTAAACTTGGTGTGTCTACTAACAACATGGAGCTTGTAAAGGGTTTCAGGACTTATTTTTATAAATTATAGGTTTTAATGATCACTACACATTATAATAAAATAAGTTTAACCGGATTACATCGCGCATATTAGGTATTTAAATTGGTTTTCCTGACGTTTCGAAAGCTTTTCAGCGTTCGTGGTCGCAAGATATAAATATACCTATTCTTTATACATATATATTTTTTGCTTTGGTCTTTATATTTATTCTTTATTGTACACAATAATTGTAAATTTATTGTATTGTGGCTTGTTATGTACCCCGTGCGTACACTACACACGTTAAGTTATATTTTGCTGTGACGGTTACGACTTCAAGAATTAGATTTTTATTTGAATATTCTCAGATGAGAATGTATCTTGTTCTTAAGTAACTTTTATTTTTTCGTGGATTATTTTTTTATTCACACCAAAAGCCAGAAAATATCACATAGAAAAAAAATATCGGGTAGAGACTATCGTAATAACGTATCGAATAACTAATAAAAATAATTGAGTAACACGAAGTCAAGAAATAGCTGCTTATTGGTTTCAAGCTTTTATTGCTTATAAAAATTAAAGACTACTGAAAAGATTAACCCACAAAAATAAACACCTTCAAACCCGGAACTAACCTTATTTACATATTGCTTAAAATTAATCATTGATCAAAATATATCAATAATACACAGATTGATTTGCAAAAACCTGATTTATTATCTAGACCAGGTGTTTTCTAATTAAAAAACTAGGTAATAGATATTTTATTATGCACGTCTAATTGATATTAAATGGCAATTATTAAAACCATCTAGCTGACATTAATGAACATTGCAAGAACTGTAACATCTTTCAAATCATTAATTTGGTACTTACATCAATATTCATAATGGAAAAAGTTTTGCTATAAAACATAATAACACGCTAATCGCTTCCGCTTGTGATGCATCGCCACTATTTTCACACAGCGCACTTCGCCCAAATTTTTTGTATAGTTGGTAAAAGGATAAACTCGACGTTCTTTACAATTTGGCCTTTAATGCTTTGAAATAAGGACTGTATTTATTGCATTGAAGGAATTCTGCATGTTTTGTTATGTTGGTGGTACTGTAATTGTTTTTATTCATTTATTGCCCCATAGACTATCTGTAAGGTGGGCTTTATAGCCTGTCTATTAGCAGCCAAGGAGTTATCATCGCCTTATAGTGGATTTGTACTAATTTTATTATATTCTTAACTTTATTGGCGTCGACAATGTTTTTAATAAAAACGGATGCAACGTGATATTAATTAAATTTTAAAAAGGCCTGCGTTGAGTATGAACTAGCCTATAAAATGTCTACTGAGTTAGCAATCAAGATGGCTGTCATAAAAAATGACAGCAAATTGATAGGTTGATTGATTGGTTAGCGGTAGACCGTTTTGAATAAAATATAGCTTGTAAAAGCGGTAGCTGCTAGTTTCGTCTATGGCAACAAACTGGTATTACGTCGTTTGTACAATATTATTAATTTTATAGGTAAATAATATGGTAACAAATAGGAAAACATCGTTATTTAAATGGGAATCTATCTGGTTTTATCAACTGATTGGTATCTTAAATAAAGTTTATACAACCTGTTATTAAAATAACTGAAAACCTCTTCAGGGGTCATTGTACTCATCATTATGAGCAACTTTTACTATGGGACCAACACTGAAATCATAATTATTATACAAAAATAACACTGAAATCGCGAAAAAAAATCAGCTGATCCATACATTTTGTCGATTTATGTTATAACACAAATGTAGACATCAGCTGATATATCTAAAAGTTGTTCATATATCAAATTCAAATACAAATTAACTTTATTTGCTTAAAATATGGTACAGAGGATGGTAGGTACATTCTAAATAGGTGCAAAGACACATTTTGCCATATAATACACAGCATGCAAATTTTTACAAAATACAAAAGATAGATGAGTACAATGGGGGTTTCATAATGACATTTCATAGGTATTTCCAGAGACATGACATTTACCCAACGGTAAATGTCATGTCTCTGGGTATTTCAGTTATTTCAATATCACATTGTATAATCTAAATAAATATTTAAAAATGGAATTAGTATTTAAATTTTAAATAACGAATTGATGGAAATATAAAGTTACAACAAAAATAAACTCCTACTTTGAATTTAGAAGCTGAAATCCTATTCCACTACAAATACGGAACAGCAAAAAATTCTGCTTCATTTAAAAATAGACTAAAATTAATTGATTTAGACTCCACTTTTAATAGCGTTCGCACAATCCTATTTTTTTCTAACCAATCTATTGAAGCAAAGACCACCTCGGTGCTACGAAATCGTGATAGGCAAATGGCTACATGGACCGTACATTACCCTATGAACGTAGGCGTGCTGAGAGAAAGCGTCCGTCTATCTGTTTGTTTGCATCAATTTGACGAATTATTGAATGTAAATGAGATGTTTAGATAAACAATATGGAGGTTTTATTCACGCTTGCATGGTACTGGCAGGATGGAATGAAGTTTAGAAGTGGGAAAAAAGCATTGACCTATACCTATTACATTTCAATGGAAAAGAGGGCTTCTAAGATGTTCCATTGACCATTACACATGATGTTCGATTACAAAAGGCTATATATATTTTGCAGGTACCACCATATACCTAATATCTATGTTTGCTAAGCTACATAGTATGTACTATACAGACTAAGTTTGACGCTGGTACCTATGTATTACCGTTTTGAAGATAGAGTTGGTACAAAACGCAGGTACTTTGAAAAAATGCACGTTTTTCGAGGTTTCTTGTATTAGACTTTTTTATTTTTAGTGTTTGTCGTGATAGCATATCAACACATATTCTGATTATAATTATTAATTTTAATTTCAACTGACTACCTATTACCGTTCAAAAGATACAGCCTTGTGACAGACAGACGTATGGATGGACGGACAGACAGCGTAGCGAGAGAAACCCTCCGCCTCCCGTTTGGCACCCTTTGTGTACGGAATACTAAAAACCACAGGAGTCATTTAATAGATAACTTATTCTGAAATTAAACATATTCATCACAGAAATAGATAGAAGGGCCATGTGGGCAGGGCGCGCGTGGCAGCACCATGCAGGATATTTCAAAGCCTTTCTCAGCACGCCTTATGACTTTTTTCTGTAAATACTATAACAAAAACGCGCAAAAATGCCTTATTGTGCTGTTTCTAACTGCAAAAGCTGAAAAGTACATTTGATAAAAGTTATTTTTTTTTAATTAATGACATCAATATGGGAAGCGTAGTTTGTTCGAAAGTTGCCACGCATGAATCGCAAGTAAAATTGTGATTACAACCATTCTATCTATTCGATTAGATATTCATAAACTTGTTCTAGCACGAGTAAAACAGGAGCCAGAGCTAGTGTGTAGGTACACAATGAAATCTTTGCAGTGAAACTGTATGTAATTCATTAGAACTCGCTTTGGAGTTTCCGCCTACTGGGTGGTATTATCATATATCTACGTACTCTCATGAGATATAATGTGAAGCTTGGAAAGTATCGTGTAGGTAGCAGTAGCGAAAGATTCACCCTTGAATCTTTTCAGAAGGGAAGCCGTAGGTACTAAGATCGATGCTAAGATCGCACTTTAATAAAATAAAATAAAAATTTAACAACTTTTTTTTAAATTTTACTTTCTTCTTTTGTACTTTAGAATAAATAAATAAATAAATATCTTCGGGACATTTTTACACAGCACCATCTAGTCCCAAACTAAGCAGAGTTTGTGGTATGGGTACTAGACAATGGATATAATACTTATATACTATTTTTTTGTAAATACATACTTATAATACATAAGAAACAACCAGATCAACACAAACACTCATGTTCATCACACAAATATTTGTGTCCTGTGGGAATCGAACCCACGACCTCGTGATCGGCAGTCCGACACTCAAACCACTACACCACAGAGGTCGTCAATAAATTAGCATAGAAATGTTCATTTGTATTTAAGCAATTCCTAAAGGGAAGCCGGTGAAATCGTGTCATATGGACCCTTCGCCACTGGTAGGTAGGTATAGTGTCCGACCGAAACTGGTTTTTAAGACCGAAACCGAAACCGAATTTCGGAAACAGTCTCAGTTTCGGCCGAAACCAAAACTTCCTTACTTCCTTATCCTGCTCGTGAGCGATTTTTTCTTTCCACAATTTATGTCTTTCCTTACAAGGATCATGTTTTGAGCCGAACATGACTCTCGAATGCAGTTTCGGTTTCAGTCGTAGTTTCGGGAGGTAGGTATGCCGCCGAAACCGAAACTAAACCGAAACTCGTTTTTTTGCCGAAACTCGACCGAAACCGAAACAGAAACCAAACTTTCGGTCGGACACTAGGTAGGTATATAGTTAAGTCAAATAGATTATTTCCTTTCTTGAGCTTTTTCCCAATTATGTTGCGGTCGGCTTCAAGTCTAATCCAGCTGAACATCAGTATTTTACACGGAGCTACTGCCATCAGTGTTCCGTATGGTGCCGGACGTAAATAATTGCAGCACCCTATATCTTCTCATGGGTGGCGTAAAAGGCGACTAAGTGATTCAACAGAGGATGGGCAGCAGCGTTGTCTGAATATTTAACCAACCAACTGCGATCGCCAACCCGCCTGCCAAGCGTGGCGATTATGGCATATCCCCCCAAACTGCTTAGGGGAGGCTTATGTCCTACAGTGGACATCTTTCGGCTGAAATGATGATGATCCTTGCAACCCAGCTACTGGGTAATACCGACATCCAAATATTAGACCAGTTCTCAGACTTTCAGGCTTCTGACTACCCGTAACGCTTGCCATAGATATTCGTATGGCAACCGATACCGAATGCTTAACGTGCTCTCCAAGGTATGGTCTCGATGTTAAACGAACCGGTCACCCATCCCACCCCCGGACATATCGCGCCTATATTTTAATATTGAAGTTTTAGGAATTTCAACAATATTATCTACACTGTTTTTTCAGTCTTCTCGGAACCACGGTCTACGTATATTGGCTGAAAAGTTGAGGTTAGTCAAAATTATATTTTGTTTCAGTATATCTCGTGCTTCGCTACGAGGGGCTCGTAGCGAAGCAACGACTGCGCGGATTGTACGATCTGCAAGGTTAAGCTGCACGTGCCGCGGTCAGTCTGTGGATGGGTGACCGATTCGTTACACATCGAGACCCCTCCGTGCCTCGGAGAGCACGTTAAGCTGTCGGTCCCGGTTGCCATACGAATATCTATGGCAGTCGTTACGGGTAGTCAGAAGCCTGAAAGTCTGGCAACTGGTCTAACCTCCGAATGTCAGTATTACCCAGTAACTGGGTTGCGGGGGTCTGATGGCAGTCGCTCCGTGTCAAATACTGATGTTCAGCCGCATCTGGCTAGTCTGGAAGCCGACCCCAATATAATTGGGAAAAGGCTCGGAGGATGAGGATGATATCTGTGCATTAATTGTTTCAGTATGCTGAAAAAATATTTGTGTATTGGCATAGAATAGGTAATAATACGTATTGGGTTAATATTATACTATAATACTTAAGTACTTTACGTTGTACGTAGTACATACATAGGTTAGGCTTTTTTATAACAGCGCAAAAGTCTTAAAATTATAATAACGTGGAAAAAGATACTTATGTTGCATAACACGTCCGAATCATATTGAACGATGCTCAAGCAGCCATCTAGATTAAAGAATTATATTCGGTTCGGCTTCCAGTCTAACCAGATGCGACTGAATATCAGTATTTTACACGGAGCGACTGCCAACAGACCCCCGCAACCCAGTTACTGGGTAATACTGACATTCGGAGGTTAGACCAGTTGTCAGACATTCAGGCTTCTGACTGCCCGTAACGACTGCCATATTCGTATGACAACCGGGACCGACAGCTTAACATGCTCTCCGAGGCACGGAGGGGTCTCGATTTGTAACAAAATGGTCACCCATTCACGGACTGACCGCGCCAAGTGCTGCTTAACTTCGCAGATTTTGCAATCCACGTGGTTAACTGTTAACCACGAGCTCCTCAATCTGTCTAATACTATTACGAAATTTTACAATGCAGTTATATAGACTGAAGTGCTTGACTTTAATTTTCAGTCTTTTCGGGACCACAGTCTACGTAACTTGGCTGAAAAGTCGAGGTTAGTCAAAATTATATTTTGTTTAGGTATATTTGTGCACAAATAGTCCTGAAAATAATAATTGTGTACTGTGTTAATATTATACTAAAATACCGAAATACTTTACGCTGTACATACATAGGATAAGTCCGGGGGAGTTGGCCGTAAGGTAGAGATGGCCAACAAGAAAAAAACATACTTATGCTCAACAGAAAGCACTACTCTCCGGCTAATTTGCTTTATGTAATGCGTAGAAACGACATTCCGCTAGAAATACACACAAAAAAAATAAAAAATATTGGGTAATATCGGCCTATTTTGTTTCACCTATAGCTCGATGTAATCGATGGGTTTATGTTACACAGTGTAAAGATGAAATTTTACGAAAAATTTGGAGTATTTTTTCTTGATTGCATAGTTCACGAGCCACACTCAATAATAACTTCAAAATTGCAAGTCAGTTTATTATATTTTTTACAAAATATATGTTGGCATCTCTCCCGGACGATTAGGAGAGATGGCCATTTTCAGAGTCGGTGTAAGATGCCCCGTATATAGTATGAGACATTTTCATTAAAAAATGGTTAACATAAAAATATCTAAGAAAATAAGTCACTACGCGAAGAAACAAGAGCGAAAATTCATTTTATAATGTTAGAAATGGTAAAATGTGTATCTAAGCGACTTTGGAAAACTATGAAGTACCAAAAAATACCCTAAAACGATACACGGCAAATAATGTCAAAAATAATTTATGGGACCATCTTGCCTGTTCGGCGAAGAAAATCAGGAGTAGCTCCTTCTAGAAAGAACTAAAGCTAAAAAAATATAAGTTAAACAGTAGCTAATGTTGATTTAAAAACTGGCCATCTCTCCCTTGCTACTATGGTCATCTACCCCGGACACTCTGGGAGAGATGGCCAATCGTATAATTTTAATAATTAATAAATTATTATATTAATTATGTAAAAACTCATTATTACTTGTTACATTTTGAATGTTTAATTATTAAAGTTTAATTAGAAGTTGATTTTTGTGAATTAATCTTAATAGTTTTAATTTTACTGGCTTCTGAAGTTACTAGGGCCAACTCCCCCGGACTTACATAGGCTTTTTTAACAGCGCAAAAGTCTTAAAATTACAAGAACGTGGAAAAAATATACATAAATAAGTTGCATAACACGTCCGAAACATATTGAACAATGCACAATCATTCGTCTAGATTCAAGAAATGTCATTCCATACATGTATATAATTTTAGTTGACGTCAATGTACGAAATTATAGATTCTAGTTAATTCATGTATATGTAATGCGGGCCACAGAGCCCACAGACGCTGGAACTCTAAATCCCTCTCAATTTTATTGTAATTAAAACACAACGATTGTTGCTTGACCGTTAATTTAATAAAAACAAAACAGAATCGAGTCTATATCACAATAAATCACAGTGAAAGCTGAGAATTAGAGGTGGCATTACAAACACAGGTTTCCCATAGAGTACGAGCACAATAGCGCCCCTCTAATAGTACCAGAGACCAGACCACACACCGTTCTATGATGGATGCCGTATTAACACGTTCCTTCGATGGGATTCTTATTAATGAGAATGTATTTCTTTATTTATTAACATAACTTTGATTTTGGAATTTATAGAGTTCAGAGAAACAAGTTTATTATGTAACCAGCCTTGTGTTGTGTTCCAGGCCGAGTGCATGGGCATTTCCCTGGCAGCTTCGGCGATTATAGCCAGGAAGGTTAAAGACCACTCAATTCGTATACTCTCGGACAGCATGTCCGTACTACAAGCACTAAGCAGCCATACGGTAAACTCGGGGCTGATACACGAGTGCCAGCAAAACCTCAACCAGGTAGGTAATCTCAATACCAATCAATACCAATTATTATTATTATTACCAATCATGTTGTTCAAAAAAAAGCTAAAAATGTGGCTAATAGAGAAATCCTTTTACTCTGTTGATGACTTATTAAAAAAAAAAATAATTATATTGTATCTGACATGATAAATTCATTTAAATTAACTGACAAAAATATTAAAATCATTACTTCTTCTTGAAAAATCTTATTATGTAATTAAATCACAATTTTAACAAGTATCCTTGTATCTCTTGTTGTTTTAAATTATTGCCATTTATACTAAAGAAGAATGGTTGCATGTCAGTGGAACTGCTTACCCTAAACTAAGATATTTGCATGTCAATAATTTGACTAAAGTTGTAAGAACTAATCCTAATTACATGTAAGACTAACTGTGTTATGTACCAACTTTTATGCGAATAAATGAATTGAATTGAATTGAATGAAAAATAATAATAATAATAATAACATAACCATTCAATGGATCAAAGGATACAGCAGTTCCCGAGGCAATGACGCAGCGGATGAACTGGCCAGAAGGGGATCGAGTATGGTAGTCGTGGGACCTGAACCCATAGTGCCACTCCCCTTTGGATACCTACGCAACTTGGTAAGGAAACGCACCAAGGACAAACACTACAAACTATGGAAAGACCATGGTGAGTGCAGGCAGGCCAAGGAGGCACTTCCCACAATCGACGGCCGGTTTACGAAACAGGCCCTCCGATTGTCAAAACAACAGCTGCGTACAGTCACAGCTGCTATTACTGGCCACGGGTCCTTTAAAAAACATCTTTTTGTCATAGGTGTCACGGACAGCCTACTGTGCAGAGCCTGCATGGTGGAAGACGAGACAGCAGCCCATGTGCTTCTAGACTGCCCTGAGGTCGCCACATACAGGGCCAAGTACTTCGGTAACCCAGGTACCCTCAGAGAGATCACCAGCAACACCAAAGCGTTGCTGGCCTTTTTCGAGGAGTTAGGGTGGATCGAGTAAGTTCCCACCCGTACGCAAAATACACGCTTGATCGTGGAGTTGCGGAAACCAGCCCGTTATACTATACTACTATACTAACCAGCCTTGTGCCCGATGGGTTTTTTTTATAATATAGAAGGAAGGGCATACATACGAGCTTGCGTGTACCCTGATGATAAGCCATCTGCACCGCCCATGGACATCCGCAACACCAGGATTTCCCATCGGTAACATCTCAGGAAGACAGGAACCATCCGACTTTTCTTCTCCTATTTAAACCCCCTTAGGGGATGAATTTTCAGAAATCCTTTCTTAATGCTCACCTACATTATCTATGGAACTCCTGTGCAAAATTTCTTCCACTTAGACCCACCGACTTACGGCCAAAATTGATATCCTATCTATGCACAATTTGCCTTAAGATAGAAATTTGACATAAGTTGTATGGAGCTTATGTAAAATTTCCATCTCTAATAGGGAAAATCATGGATGGATAGGATCATGGTAGGTATATCTAATAAGAAGTTTTACCAGGTATTCTCTTCCCAAGATACCTCGAAGCTACGTCACGATCAGTGTTGCCATTGATTGATATCTTCAATATATTTAAGGAGATTTTTGTTTATAATGAATATAAATAAAATCGAAAAAATCCTAACTCGCCAAGCTATTTATTATCTCGTGTTATTCTTCTAATTAGTTATTAAAGGAAACTGTATAAAATAACCAGCTCAAAAGTGCTTCTTTATAGAAGCAAGTAAATGAAAAAATGCATTTTGCTCGGGTAATTTATTTAAACATAGCACATCAAACTGACAAGTGTCACGCTAACAGCCCGCTATTGGCTCCACTGCCGATGACGTAGTACCGAGGCAATCATGTGACAATCGTGGTTTGAACTGAATAATGTTGTCACGTACATCGTATAATGTCACGTATATCCTTGCCTTCGTGTATTTTAATTTCAGTAAAACCATACAGTAAGTAGTTTTTGAGCAGGATTGGAATTATTTGGCAAGAAACTTGTTTCGGTCCTTGAAAATAATCGATGACAAAAATTGACAAAAAAGAAGATACAGAGTGGTGTGTAGTTATAAACAATATTTCAAGAGCATTTTATCAGCTAGCTCCGTAATTCAGCAGTGGGTAGGAAATTGGAGTATGGTTCTTTACTCACGTACCTACCTACTTATTTATCTGGAAAATTACCAGACTGCACTGCTTGCCAGTGTTTTCATAGATCTGATCTACTAATATCATAATGTAAATGGTAATTGTTTTTTTTCCGATTCTGTCAAATTCAAAAGACTAATCAGTAGTCCTACCGAACCTAACACAACAGATATTTGTTCTGTTATAACAAAAAATAAAATATACGAACTGCATAGAATATAACACCAACCTCGCTACGCCAGCGCCATAGAAAATTAAATAGCGTTAAATAAATAAAAAACAAATACGCATCATGAAACCAAAGAATTGATTTCAAAACGATCTAATAGTTAATAGCGAAATTGCTGGCGTATGTCTAAATAACTTAATGTGGTTTTAGACCAGAATTTGGTCATCCTGCAATGTGTATTAATACTCCCCCTTATTTAATAACACCACGATAACTATTCATTCTGACATGCGAATATAACTCTTATTTTCGAAATTATAAGGAGGATGCCGAATGTGTTTAGTAAAGTTGTAAGTGTTGACATAGAGGGGCATGGTAGGTCTTGGTATGCTGGTGTGTAAAACCAAAGCGTTCCCATTAAGGTTGTCTATTACGGCAATGATATTATCCACAATTTCGTATGATATCAGTAATGATACATTTATGCTTTAGTCTACTATTATATGATGAGCATTTACTGTGTACGTATAAAGAAGTAAGTACATAGATAAGTGTGTGGGTGTACTTTTGGTAGTTTTCAGGGTTCCGTATTTTGATTGAACCACAGTCATAGTAAAAAAATATAGACGAAATGCTGCGCCTATCACCCATATCATAAAACTGTACCTATCATCTTTATATAAAGGAACAACAGATAGAGCCACTTTCATCGGGTTCAATCCACTGCTGCGAACCATCATAGTGAAGCCAAAAAAACCGTGCTCCTTCGTGTACAGTCTAACAAAGCAATTAGTATACAGGCTCGCCAGATATAGATGAAGATTTCTCAGGAAATTATTATAGAACGGTTTGATTAGGGTTTTGTATAAATACAGTTCAACTTTGTCCGTTATTAAAATGGTTCGTTATTGAAAACATCCATAATCTTCTGAGAAAACTTCATTTATATCTCTCTACCCTGTATACTAATTGCTTTGTTAGACTGTACAACCAGCGCTCATGAACACACATGCACCTCAAACCGTGCTCACCCCTCTCAGTACACATGTCGCGGCATCGTCCAGTAAGCATCGCGAAAGCAAATATCCTTCAGGTGCATGGTGTGTGCGTGAGCGCTGGTTGTACACGGAGGAGCAAGGTTTTTTTTGGCTTCACTTTGATTATTCGCAGCACTTGTGTTTAAGCCATTCTACTGTTGATTCTGAAGAAACTAGTTTCAAGTTAGAGTCAGAGTTATTTCAATAAGACTTTGTATAGAGACCTACCAATAAAAAATAACAATAATTTCGTATCAATAACTGTCAATTTTTTTTCCTGAAACATTTGGTGGTAAGAGACTACCTATTTTGTATTTTTAACCGACGAAAAAAAGGAGGAGGTTCTCAATTCGACGCGTATTTTTTTTTATTTTTATGTATGACCACGCATAACTTTTTACAGAGTGGTCCGATTTTGATGATTCTTTTTTTAATGGATAGGGTATATCTCGAAGTTGGTCCCTTTTAAATTTCAAAATCAAAATCCACCCCTAAGGGTAGTAAAACAGGGGATGATTGTTTGTTCACCCACTGAATTCTTACCTGTTAACCGATTCTGTTGAAAATTGACACACATAAATATAGTTCTAGACACTACGACATAGTGGAGACCTGGAGTTAGATTAAAACCCAAAAAAAATTAAAAATAAAACTTTTTAACAAAAAATTGAACCGACGAAAACAGAAACTGAAAAGCGAAAAATAACTAATTATGAGTCGGCGCCAAACAACCAATCAACGAAGATCATTAAATTACTTTAAATAAATAATAAAAACAACGTCACATCAAATACAACGTGAAATTTTCAACGATAAACAATAACTTTCCAAAAATGCGTTCTCCGCTCGGCCACTTGCGACTTACACGCACTTTGCTTGTTAAAAGTTCGTTTGGCGCCGACTCATAATTAGTTATTTTTCGCTTTTCAGTTTCTGTTTTCGTCGGTTCAATTTTTTGTTAAAAAGTTTTATATGACCTAAATATGTTAAGTAGGTAGTAAGGGGCACCGGCGCGGTCCAATGGAGTTCCCGGAGCTCCTTTATTTTGTGCAGAGGATGGCCACAGTGTGGATTTTAGTCGGTAAGAGTCCGACATACCCCTCCGCCGTTCCCAGACGGAGGGTATCCATGAGGATTTCCACCCGAAAAGAAAAAAAAAGGTATAGGTACTTAATTAATCAAAATACAGCCCATAATTTGCAATAGCCAAGATAAAACTTCATTGGTTGCTTAAAGAAAGAATCCCAAAAACCATTTTTCTTACTGTCTCCCGGAACCCTAAACCCACGAGTTACGAATATAATGTTTTATTGCCATGTGCACTTAAGTGGTAAAAGATGCCTAATTTAATTAGATATGTATTAACGTACCACGCTGGGTGGCATGCATCGAACATTAGAACACCAGGAAATAAGAAACAGAAAGAGGTACACCATTTAATGCATTTTCCTTGTTGCGCAATTGAAAAAAATACTCGTAGATTTTGGACTTACCTAATCATAATCATAATAATAATAGTTTGGCGAACCGACTAGCGGTACCATTTAGGCAACAGTCTAGGTAGTATTGCAGTTGTTATGGGGAAAGGTCACAGACCAGTAAGCTTCAAGACTCCGCATAAACAAAGTTTTGTATTCGAACGCAGTCGTAAAACGTGGGTCAGGGGGGCGGACGACGCGTTATAATTGGCCGGCTCAAAAGTTCGGTGGTATGATTCCTTATGATTGGTGCCGCTCGCTGACTGAGTGACGTTCCGATTGGCGGATGGACGTATGATATGCAGTGGTAGAGCATATGCGTTGTGACCGGGGGTGTCCAGCTAACCGGCGTCTAGAGGCTTACTGGTCTATGGGAAAGGTTAACCACTTAACATCAGGTGGGCCTTTAGCTCGTTTCGCCATCATATACTATAAAAAAAAAAAACATAATCAGACGTTTATTTGCCAGAAATACAATAATCGTATAAAGGTAAGATCTTAAAGCCTAGATGTCACTGTATTCTGCCTGCAAGCAAGCGTGAAAATTTTATTTTACATTATTATTATTCATTTGTTCTTATTTTTAACCGACGAAAAAAAGGAGGAGGTTCTCAATTCGACGCGTATATTTTTTTATATTTTTTTTTTTTAAATTTTACTCTTATTAAATTATTATTACAATTATACCTACCTGCAGTAGTAGACGTATTGGTATCATCATCGATCGATGGTGTGATTGTAGCAGATGGCTACAATACAATAGCGCAAGCATAGTTAGGAATTTACTATTTAAGTTTTCTTTTTCTCTTGTATTTAAAAAAAAAACATAGTACTTACCAGTTACTACCTTAATTATTGAATTGTTTTCCGATATATTTCATCAATTAGGTACTGTGGGTTGGTACCACATAAATCTAAATAAAAAGGTAATAGAAATGGTAATATCTACTGTCTGTTACTACGGGAACGCATATCGCCGGTTTTCTGCCACCAACACAAAAATACGCAATCACGCCCACAATGTTTTTAGCATTCAATGCAAAATAAATTAAATCTAAAAAACATTCCGCTACTAGATATGCTGCAAAATACAATTTTAGTGACTCTACGTCCAAAACAGCATTGATTATCAAGAAAATGGTTCACGCACTGGTGTTCTAAAATATACCTGTAATACGCGGCGACAAGATCACGCGCCTTTTCCCCTTCTATTATATAGAGGTTTTCTTTCTCGTGGTCTGGACGGTGAAGTAAGACCCTCGGTCCCAAGAGGCGCGAGGACACTACTCAGCGGTCACTCCTGGGGTTACGAGATTGACGGGGGCAGGAAAGGACAGTCCCCCCGTTGCCTGCCCAGTGGCAGGGTGAGTGCACACCGGGCCCGCCCCTGCTCCTCCACTGTGCTCTCTGTTGGCATCAGAGGGACACGTGGAGCAACTCCCCACTGACCCAAAACGGGCCCCTCCCCCGCCAGAATATTCTCCACAGGCAATAAGATCCCCCGAAGGTTAATCCCTCGAAAGGATTCTATTGCCCGTACCCAGGATGCACCGGCCAAACAACTGCCGTTCCCTCCAGACGAGTCCAGAAGGACAAGCAGCCGTCAGGCACACGTGGAGGTTTTCTGGCCAGCACCCCGACGTGATGCACCTAGCATGGCAGCGTCTATCGGTCACTATTTCTATCTTCTCCGCCTTTTGTACAGTCGACTGCATGAAAGTGGTAACACTTCAGTTCGAAAACCGCCCTTGGAGGTTGGCGGGAAAATTCGTAAAGATCGTGTTGTAGATTTTTTATTATTTTCTAAAATTTGTGTTTCTTCGAGTGTTAATGTGTAATAATGGTGGATTATTAAATGTTCAGTGCTCGTTAACGTGTACACACGGCTACACATCAAGCTGTACATTTCCAGTATAAGCTGACCTCGCATTGTGTAGGCTTTCCTTACAATGCGAGTTAAGCTTATTCTGGAAATGTACAGCTTGATGTGTAGCCGTGTGTACAAGTGTGGATAAATGGTACAAAGTTGAAAAACATGACTTTCGTATTATCTCATCATCCCCTCAGAAACCTAGTAAAGTTTCCATCACTTTACTAGGATATAAGTACAATGTTAATATGTTCAATGATTACGACTGAAGGACATGTATCCATGGTCATCATCATCATCATCATTTCAGCCGAAAGACGTCCACTGCTGGACATAGGCCTCCCCCAAACATCACCACAACGACCGGTCCTGTGCCTTCCGCATCCAGCGGATTCCCGCGACCTTCACCAGGTCGAATAAATTAAAAAAAAAACCGCCCTTACTGCTTACGAAATAAAGATGCTGCTAATGTCAAAGTGTTACCACCGACGTGCGGTCGACCATACCACCCAGCAGACTTCTAGTGATGATGTACGCGTGATTTATTGTGGTTTTTTTACTTACTTACTTTTTTTTTCTTAATTATGTTTACGAACATTCTACCATATTATTCAATATATCCCTTGTTCATCTAGTCATACTGTATAAGTTATGATTTATTAATGCACCCACTTACCAGTGCTACCAACCCTAAGTTTTAACATTAGACTAGACTAACCCCCAGTTTCTGAAAGGCTGATCAACGCAAAAATTAACGAATCAGCTGTCAAATATCAGGTTTAGCGATATGATTGGTTATTAACATTTTGGCTGGCCAATCACAAAAGCTAACATTAGATTTGACAATAGATCAAATAAATCAGCCTACCAGAATCTGGGGGTTAGTCTACTTTTTCGCATGTCATCCCTGTTTAATGTTTGTTTTTTTTTTGTTTATTCAGTGACTTTAGACTCCCAACAATCGAAGTGACTGCAGAGTCACTTCGATTGATGGGATTGTTGGTCCTAAAGGCAAAATAGGCAGAAGAACATAGATTTAGGGGTCGGGTAACAAAAAGTCATCATTTTTCAATAGGCTGGACAAAAGAAACAAAAAGCTGAAGTGGAGGTACAAAAGGTCTTTACCTCAGACCAACTACTCCGTTATCTGTGGTCCTCACCCTTAAACCCGGGTCTTTTATTACTGTTTTCTGCTTTATGGTTATTTATAGGGTTGGTGACACTGCTACTTACTATAAATTACCCTAACGTCTCCCACAGTAACATGCACCCGATTTGAATTTTAAGGTCAAGGCTACAATAAAAAAAAAAAACAACGTTGTTTACGATTAATTTTAATAATCAATGTTCTTATTAAAATTAATCGTAAACAACGTTGTTTTTTTTTTTGAACAGCCAGCCGTGCCTGTCGGAAAAGGCACGGCTGGCTGTTCATGGGGGAGTGTTAGTGCCTACACTTATGTATGGTAGTGAAAGTTGGGTATGGCAGAAGAAACATGAAAGCAGAATAAATGCAGTAGAAATGAGAGCTTTGAGAAGTATGTGTGGTGTAACTTTGAGAGATAAAGTAAGGAATAACATGATAAGGGAGCGTTGTGGAGTGAAAGAAGATGTAGTGACAAAGATTGAGAAAGGTATGTTAAGATGGTTTGGACATATAGAGAGGATGGACGAGAGGAGATTGACGAAACAAGTATACGAAGCGAGTGTGGATGGAAGAGTTGGAAGGGGACGACCTCGGCGAACGTATCGCGATCAAATCGCGGATGTTCTCAAAAAATGCCAGGTTAAGAGTTCTCTAAACCGACGAGCATGCATGACGAGGTTAATGGACGTAGATGAAGCGAAAGAGGTGTGTCAGGATCGTAGCAGGTGGAAATCCATAGTCTCTGCCTACCCCAATGGGAAACAGGCGTGATAATATGTATGTATGTATGTATGTATCAATGTTCTCCATAGCGCGGTAGTCATTAGCTCGGCAAACTAAACGACATGTAAGGAGCCAAGGGGGGTTAAGGGGGGGGGGGTTAGTTAATTGCCGCTCAGTATTAGCACTAACTGGAAACGATGTAGATAACGATGAAGTATTGCCCGACTGTCTGTAGCTGTGTGCCTGAGCCAACTATTGGGTAGGTACTGATGACGTAAAAATTGAATTAACATTGTATCTTTTTGTTGCATTTTGGTTACGTGCAACACCGTCGATCGGCGAGATCAAGCCACGATGAGGTCTAGATTCTCACGTATTCATTACTGTCACCAGAAACCCATAAAGTCTGACAAACTGTAGTAAAGATCCCGCCGTAAAGGTCAGATGACAATCATTATGAGTAAAGAAGATAGTCAGTCTTATCTCCCACCTAGTTTGCTATAACTGTTCTCCTATTTTCAGCCTTAAGACTTTCCTTAAAAACTTTCGGTAGGTATGTAACAAAAACTCTGTTGTTCCTGTGAGCTACATTAACAGAATCGATATTCATACGTAAGGACACAAGTCATTTGGAAAAACTCTTCAATAAAATTATTCAAATTAAATACATAAGAATAAGAATTAAATCGTGATTATATATCACTTTCAATTTACAATTAATAATGATTTAATATTTAATTTGATTATTTTTTAAGAGTTTTTCCAAATGAGTTCCCTAGCTCACGTATGAATATCGATTCTGATAACGTAGCTCACAGGAACAACAGGGTTTTTGTTACATACTGTATAAGGATTTTATTTGCAAGCTGGGTATCGAACAAAATAAACGTAAAGCTAAGTATCCCAGTAGCTCTAATACAACAACACCACAACAACAACCACCACGCATCACATCTATGAATCTGAATCCTCAATAAACAAAAGTCCTCTCGTTATTTTGACTCATACTAGCAATGGGTCATTGACGGTTTTCGTGTCAATGTAATGTAACAATTTTTTTCTAATAAATAATAGGTTGAAAAAGCTGTTTATTTTCAGCGGGTTTGAAGACAGCCGATTTTACAATTTTCTCCAAATTTAACGTCCTTGCGTTTAAAACAGTTTCATTTAAATTCCAAACAATTAGTTTGTCAATGCCTAAGTTTTTTGTAACTGTTCGTTTGTTTTTGAGCAATGGAAAACAGTTTTTCGTTTCTGATAAAAAAGCTGTTTTAAAAAGCCGTTCGTTGATTCAATGCCTACCGCTATCTATTACCCTGCCGACCATACTACGTCCCAGATCCATCACTAACGATCACCCATGCATGACTACGCAGTCTGATTTATATGCACCTTGGAGGATGTCTCCTCGAAGATACGCACACAAGACAAGATAGTCCCTCGACTGCGCGATTATCCTTACGATAATCACACGTACGACTAATCGCAGAGTCGTTTAATTGTTTTGCAGTCGTCTGAGTGGATCTGATTCAGTTATAATTTCTAGATTATGGCGGATGATTGGGTAGCCGTTTGCTACCGACTTTGAGCTTGTTTTAGATACCCACTTTGATCTAAGATGTACGTACTTAAAATATGGCAATGATCCGCTAGCTCTTTACTGCGTGTGTGTGCTAAATGTAGGTACCTAGGGTAAAAGCCGGATAGTTGCCCCACTTTTCGAAAAAGCTTAATTTTTTTTAAATATGAACTTGCTGGAAATTATTCACTATGTATCTCAAAACATAGTTCTTTTATCTTCTATAATAGCCTATTTTTGTATACATAATTAACAATGGTTTTGAATAAATACTGTTTTATTTCACCTCTCAGAAAAGGGATAGTTGCCAACTATGGCGGATAGTAGCCTAGCGTGGAAAATGCTTCGGGGGATACTTGCCTCGTGCGGGGATTTACTATCCCCGCATCCCCTCGGTATAATTTTCATTTTGTATAGATAAAAAATTATATCAATAAAATAAATCTTTATTATTTATTTAACAGTCTTTATAATTTACTGAGATCTTTTAGCTATCTTCTGTCCAGTTGATGTTGCGTGGCACCACGCCTGGTTTTCGCTTATATTAGCGAGGCATTTTGCTTATCTAGAATAAATAAATAAAACGGTTAAGTAGATATTTATTTTATTTACAACAAGTTAGAGTCACAGTAAACTAGAAAAAACAACAATTAAATAAAATCCGTCTTTGCTTGTTAAACATTTTTTCGTCACTCTAGGGGCAACTATCCGCGAAAGTAAGTAGGGCGACTATCATTTTTGATGCGGATACTTGCCCTTTTTATTTGCGAAATAAATAAAAAATATTTAGCAAAAAAACAATATAAACAATGTAATTTAAACACTAATGCATGCAAAGAAACAAAAAGTTGACTGAAACCACGATCAGTAATAAAAATATTCAATAGAAATTACTAACCAATATAATTATAACGCACTTCAAAGTTTCGCCGCGGAAGATTTTTGCTCACACGGACAAAACACGTGCGCCTATTTTAGGCCTGCGGGGGGGTCACTACTTATTGCAGTAAAACGCCAACACAACTTATATTCCTAACATAGTGTATTAAAAACCGGGGCATGTATCCGACCGAGGCAACTATCCGGCTTTTACCCTATAAGTCTATGGCTAAATGCTTAAAAAACTTTTATTGCCACAAAAAACCAGCGTGCAACAATACTATTACACACTCGGAATACAGGTTCTTTCTAAATTCTAAGATTAAACAAAAACAAAAAAAAATACCAATACCTAGAATTAACATAACCTCCTACTTTTTTTAAAGTCGGTTAGCAATATAAGCGAACTTCATGTTCTTTCGAGTATAAAGATTCTTCTTTGAACGTATATAATGTCTAGAT
Organism: Asteroscopus sphinx; assembly: GCA_949699075.1. Lineage (NCBI taxonomy): Eukaryota > Metazoa > Arthropoda > Insecta > Lepidoptera > Noctuidae > Asteroscopus > Asteroscopus sphinx. The sequence continues at coordinate 13,280,928 of OX453025.1, read as the reverse complement.
GAAAAAAAAAAGTACCAACAGAAAAAACAAATTAAAAAACAAAAACGTGATTTATTGTAACAAATATAATTTCGTACGTATGCGCTGTAGCTTGTAGGATCAGTAAGCTGAAGTGGCAGTGGGCTGGCCATGTCTGTCGAAGGACCGATGGCCGTTGGAGCAGACGAGTCCTTGAGTGGAGACCGCGAATCGGCAAACGCAACGTGGGGCGCCCCCCTGCCAGGTGGACCGACGACCTAAAGTACGTGGCTGGGGGGGACTGGATGCGGAAGGCAGAGGACCGAGTGTTGTGGCACAACTTGGGAGAGGCCTATGTCCAGCAGTGGACTGCGATAGGCTGAGTTGATTGATTGATTGATTGACGTATGCGCTGAAGTGTCTACAGCTTGAGACTTTATGCGAATATCAGGAAAATTTGTTTTAAATTGATTTAAGTTTTGTGTAACATCATTATCAATGAGTGGAAAAACCATTTTCCGGTTTGAAACACAAATCTATTCTTGTGTTATACAGCCTAGGAAAGTACGACATGATTTTTCATAGAAGAGAAACAAAAGTTTGATTTAAGTATCAGCTTAAACATCGTTAATGTGGCTCTTTATTCAATCCTTATTCCTTACTGATAAACAATCCAAGATGATACATACCTACCTAGGTAGGTACTTAATTTATTGTTGATCCATCGAATTTTGTGGTGAAAAGTGGTATCGAATTCATGTGCGGATCAGACTTTGAGTATCAATTAGGTACTAAAACATCGTGAGGAAACCTGCACACCTGAGAGTGCTTCATAAAGTCCCTGAGAATGTGTAACCCACCAACCCATAATAAGTTAGCGTGGTGGGCAAAGGCCTAAACCTTCTCATTCTGAGAAGAGTCCCGTACCCAGCAGTGGGAAGATAAATAATATTTTTAGTACATTTAGCCCCATACTAAGCAGAGCTTGTGCTATGGGTACTAGACAATGGATATAATACATTATACTTTTTTTGTAAATACATACTTATATTATGAAACACCCAGACCAACACAAACACAAGTTCATCACACAAATATTTGTGTCCTGTGGGAATCAAACCCACTACCTCGTGATCAACAGTCCGACCCTCGAACCACTAGACCACAGACGTCGTTAACGGTTAACGGTTGGTTAAATAACGGTTTGATTATGTATGTATGATCGAATTTTGAAATATAATATTAATGCCAGAAACTGAACCAGGGATGTGTAAAATAAACTCGGCTGTGGCCCTTTGTTTCACCTTCGGTCTCGGAATAACAGAGGAAATCCTAAAAATACAAACAACTAGACTTTGCCCGCAGCTTCGCCCGCATACTGAAATAAAATATAGCTTATGTTACTTCTGGATAAAGTAGCTTTCTAATGGTGAAATAACTATTATAACCGGTTCAATAGTTTCAGAGTTTATCGATTACAAATAAACAAATATTTCCTCTTTATAAAAGTAGTATAGACAAGAAACTACTCTTATGGGTATGAGGAAGCACAGAGACAACTACTAATAGCCCAATAACCCAACAAAGTAAGTGGCACTTTACATATGAGATGGCTCCAATTGAAGCGCGTGTAGCTGCCCTAATTACTAATTAGAGTAATTAGACGCATCGCCTGCGTGTGCGCGGTGACGATTGACAGACCAATGCGAATATCATTGAGGATGAGATTGAGATGGCAACACATTGAGCTGCATTTAAGTCGCAATAATGACGTTTTTTTATGCATTTAATTTTATAATATTCAATCGCACCTATTCAGAATATTTTCGATAAGCAGTTGTTAACAGATTTCGTTTATCTCGTTTCGTCTACGATTCGCGTAGCGAGAGAAAAAGAGATAACAAACCGAATCGGTCGACAACTGCTCATCAAAAATGTCCTGAATTGGGAAGCTGGTTGGAGCCTTTTTCCAACTACGTTGAGGTCGGCTTTCAGTAGTACCTACCTGTCATCTGACATAGTGCCAGTCTTCTGGGCACTATGCCAGATGACAGCGGTTTGGAGGCATATTTTGACGCCTAGGTGCGCCTTTTTGTATCATTTTATTTTGTACTTTGTAAATATTGTACCATTTTATTTTGTAACATAACTGGCGAAATGTGGGTGTACTATTACACCTCTGCCTACCCCTTCGGGGAAATACAGGCGTGATGTTATGTTATGATGTTTGTTTATTTTGTACTTTGTAAATATTGTATCATTAATAATAATACTCATTTATGAATTTCTAAAAGGAAGATGACATAATATATACATATTGTATTGTTTTTTTTTGTTGCAAGAAAACCCTGTGGTTTTGCCCAGTAGTGATGTACGGATGCTCCTTTTTGGGTGAGACCAAACTGCTATCTATCTAATCTAATGATTTATTTATTTTTAAATAAAACATCATCATCATCACTTCAGCCGAAAGACGTCCACTGCTGGACATAGGCCTCCCCCAAGCATCGCCATAAGGTGAAGGTCGCGGGAATCCGCTGGATCTCTCGAAAGGCACAGGACCGGTTGTTGTGGCGATGCTTTAAATAAAATGCTGTAAGCTAAAATTCCAAAAATAAAGACAATTCACATTGACTAAGAAATAATAATATTAATACACATTCATTTCATACACTGATCTCGCAGTACTCCAGACATACTGAAAAAATCGTCTTCCAGTGGTCGGCGAACACATCACACGGCTTGGCATCCAACCATGATGATGTTACCATTCGTGACAGCGATAGAACATAACATAACATAACATCACGCCTGTATTTCCCCGAAGGGGTAGGCAGAAGTGTAGAGCACACCCATCATTTCGCCAGTTATGTTAAGTCCTATGTAATAGGGGGCGAGCCTATTGCCATCAACCGGGCACGAATCCAGACTCCGGGCTGCTACTGAGAATTTCCAAATGATAAAATCCAATAACACTTTTCCCGACCCGGGAATCGAACCCAGGACCCCACGCTCAGCAGTCGCGCTTGCAATCACTAGACCAACGAGACAATCACTACTAATAATCACAGCGATAGAAGATCTACAGTAAATACCTAGATCTGTAGCAGCTTTTTGCGCTTTATTTTGTTGATACCTGCAGTTATAGTGGATACGCATGACCAGATCATGGAACATGGGATCGGAATTATTAGGGAACGTACCCATACTACGTGACCCATTTTTTTACATTTTCCACCCCCCTCCCCGCCCCGCTCTGGTTTTCACGTAGTAACTCCCCCTGAACGGGTCACGTAGTATGGGCACAGATTACCTATTAGTTACTACGTAAGTATGGGTACGTTCCCTCATCAAGAGTAGCCCAACTGGACGTGCTTCCAAAATCAAAAGAACTGAGACAAGACTAAGAAGAAATGAGAAGAAGAAGACTTTGACAAAGAATCCCCACTTCGTCCTCTCAAATATACTGAAGCTGGGTCTTACGTGGATCTCATTAGCTGAAAATTGCACGATTAATTACTGCCCGTGTTGCGCGGCGACGCGGGCGCACCGTGACCGCGCCCGTAATTGATATGGTGACCAACTGATATTAGTAAGGTGAGATAATAGACGGGACTCAGAATCCTGAAGACATTTATCGTATTATGAGACTGACTGATATATAGGTCAATCAACTATTTTATATAGATATAGGTACCCACACTTTGCTATCACCGACAAAAATTCTTCTTGAAAAATAATTCTTGATAAAAAACCACAAAGTTGGAAGAATAACATCCATATATGATATGCCAAACGTAATTCAGAGCATTACGTACTACAAGGATCATGTAAACATGCCTGAAAATCATCGATGTATTCTGTTTTTGAACGTAACTCGGTAGGTACCCACCTGACCACCACCACCATACAACAAAATGTTCGTATCAGAGTCCATATTATAGTCACTTATGACCATTTAATTTTTCAGAACCCTTTCTATGGATCTATTTGTTCATATTAATTGAACTAAGAGCTTATACTATAAATTTTACAATTTTTAATAGAAAAGATCAAAAAACCAAACACTTTAGAAGAAAACAAAAATCTTGAATTTTATTTCCCCTGAAAATGCAGAATTACGCTCAAATGTTGCCAGAAAACACTGAGATGGCGTCTTTTGTCGTCACTAGCTTCATTATAGACCTGCTGCATGGGTGGACGATCCTCTGTTAGTATTGAAGAGCCAGACTGCGACAAAGTTCAGGGATATTTTTTGTAATCGTTCAAGTGTGGATAAAAAAAGTAGATTGTCCCAAATAAGACTGACTCCGTGCCTAATTGGTATTGTTATAATCCTACTAATTCTACTAATAGGTACATAACATAACATCACGCCTATATTCTACGAAAGGGTAGGCATTGGTCTAGGTATAGTACACCCGCATTTCACCAGTTAAGTTATAGGTAAGTCCCATAATCCCATGTAATAGGCATAAATTCAGACTTTCCGGCTGCTATTGAGAATGTTCTAATGAAAAAACCCAATGGGACATTTCCCGACCCGGGAATCGAACCCAGGACCCCACGCTTAGCAGTCGCGAATTCTACAAAGAAGAGAAGTTAAAGAGTATCCAAAGAGAAAAGACTAAACTTTTCCTTTTCTTTTCGGATAAATTATCTCAAAAAGACAAAAAAATATCTATGTTGTTACTTACTATTTATTACTATTTACTATTATTTATTTATATTATTTATTACTATTTATTTATTTGCCAAGCGTGGTGATTATGGCATATCCCCTCCTTTTGGGGGAGGCCTCTGTCCAGCATTGGACGTCTTTTGGCTGAAATAATGATGATGATGATTGATGACCTACTATTACTGTCGTGTTAAAGTTTTAAAAAGTCAAATTAAATGCGTGTTTAAATCTATGTTCAGAGCTTTCCCAACCGTTGTTTAAACATGGTGCCTCTACTAATCCTGGCCGCTCGTTTGTTGTTTTAATTTAGCTCTAAATACGGCCATGTGTTACTGTCATTCATAAATAGATATAAATTGGGTGGGGAGCGCTTCTTTTCGTTAGTATTTTGCTTAATTAACTATTAAGTCCTGCTGCCGTTTTAAGAGCCGTTGCGACAATTTGTAAGAAATATTGTTGCCGTGGAAAATGTTTTAATGTTTTGTGTTAATAAATAATAAATAGCTGTTACTGCTATTAGCCTAGTACTTCCAAGCAGGAGGGTCTGAGTTTGAACCCCCGGCCCGCACCACTTACTTTTCGGATTGATCAGAATTTGATTATCACATGTTGTGACCAGTTATTGGGTTTTTTCATTAGGAAATTCTCAGTAGCAGCCCGGAGTCTGGATTTGTGCCCGGTCAATGGCAATAGGCTCGCCCCCTATTACATGGGACTATAACATAACTGGCGAAATGTGGGTGTACTATTACACCTCTGCCTACCCCTTCGGGGAAATACAGGCGTGATGTTATGTTATGTTATGTTATGTGACCTTAGGCCACTGTGTTGTAACTACAGAAATAGATAGAAGTTGTAACTTTGTCAAAAAAACTAGTATCTAGGACTGTAACGTATAATTACTGGCCACGGGACCAGACGCTAAATTCCGGAGCATTCCCGGATTTCCCAGCCATCTGCCATGCCCGCCCCCTGATGTTGGTTTGGTAATATTGCCGGTTCTCTTGTTAGCCGCACTAAACTAATTTTATTCACACTGTAGGTATCTCTTTCTTTCAGTGTTTGTGTTGGTCTGGGAGTTTCTTATGCAATATATTCGTGATCTAATGGCGACTAAATTTACGCAGAAAACAAGCAAGTGCACTAAATTTGACAGGACTAAAATAGCTTCTATCCTTTTCTAATATTTTTAATTAGAAAGACAATGAGACTTAATTAAGCTAGTTTGCAAACAACACAATCAGCGCCAATAGCTGCAACCGTTTGTTAGATTTAAAATAATTATAATTAAAGGCCTTTTATGTAGAATAATGTCTCGGGCCTCGGCGCCTTCGAAGCTTCTGCAAAACACCGAGGCATCCCTGATGCCTCTTACGCCGGATGCGCCGCACCCCTTGCACCCCCCCGGGTTACCCCGGGTTGGGACGGTCCTGGCAAAAAGCAAAAGTAAATTGTAATAAAAATTATGAATTGTCACTTTATCGTCTTTCTGTGTCTATCGTAGCTGAATCTGACTATCTCCATCCTCTTTGATCTTCAAATTATCTCTCAATGAAGAACAAGCTTGATCCAACCCATCCAATTTGACAGCAATCAATGTTGACAACGAGCGCCACTGGCTTCAAGCCAAACGTCAATTAGTTCACGTTGCCTCTGCCTACTTCATTAAAAACATGCCAAGCGAAACCAACAATGTTCTTAGAAAACACCCAGTATATCTTGACCTACGGTGAAATAAAAAACTAAATTCAAATGTCCCGAATTTGCCATCTGTATCATGCAGTAGGTACCTATCGCGAATAAAATTACTATGCATGAACTAAAGTCGCAGACAGTAGCGCATCCAGGGAGAGGGCTAAGGGGCCCAATCCCCCCTCAAAAGCATCCGGGTCCAGCCCTGAAAAATCTCAAATTAACCAAGGTTAATCGACACCATTATCAAGATATTGGTGTCGATTCTCTTGTTCACGAACTAAACTTATTTTAAACTATCGCTTTTTAGGGTTCCGTACCCGAAGGGTGCCAAATGGGACCCTATTGCTCTCGCTCCGTCCGTCCGTGCGTCCGTCCGTTCGTCCGTCCGTCTGTCTGTCACAGGGCTGTATCTTTTTAACGGTAATAGATAACCGGTTGAAATTTTCCCAAAATATGTGTTGCTATGAGGTGTATCACGACAAATACATAAAACAAAAAAAAAGTCTGAAACCAAAGGGGGTCCCCATACAAGAAACCTCGAAAAACATGCATTTTTTTCAACGTTTTTGTTCCTGCTCTATCTTCCAAACAGTAATATATAACAGCGTCAAACTTGGTCAGATTATAGTGCATATTATGTAGTTTAGCAAAAAATACTAAAAATAAGACAAACATAGACAAATGTGGTGGTACCTGCGTAAGAAAGACATGCAAAAATTCATATTTCGCGCATTATGCGTTGATGTCTTTTGATAAACTGTCGTAAATTAAATCAGTATTTATGGGGTATCAGGTGGTTGAGAGGTACGGAACCCTTACTGCGCGAGGTTTTTTTACTAATAGTAATACGAGAAAGGGATGACAAAAATTTTAGAACTGTCAAATTAGTTTACGTGTTGCATTTATTTCTTTGTATTTTAGTGGTCACGTTTCGAGATCACTGATCACGAGATCCTGCGGGTGGGAAAAGAGGTTATCGCCTTTTAAACCCTCTTTGCCGTCTCCTTAACGAGCATCACCTCCTCGCAGAAGGAGACGACGCCTTCCCAAGTGCTCTCGCTCCCGACCATAGACAGAACCACGGCCGGAAGCGAGAGATCGCTGCTGCCTACTGCAGTGATGAGGTCGCGGCGCTGCGTGACCCAAGCTGGGCACTCCTCCAGTGTGTGCTGCGTCGTGTCCTCTGGGCAGCTCCCGAGTGCGGCCCATCCTCTAGTAAATCTCTTAGTCGCTTTTTACGACACCCATGAGAAGAGACAAGGGTACTAAGATGATGGGTAAGGGTGAGATGTAATATTACTAGGTAATTTATTGTATGGTATTTTGTAGTATGCCCTAAAATCACACCAAGATTCACGCTTGAATCACACCAAGATTGAAGTAGGTATTATTTTTTTGAAGATAAGCAGAGGAACAAAAAACGTTGTGGAAATACCTAAATTTTTCCGAGGTTACGTGGGGGCACAGAGTATACAGAGAGTAAGCTTCTAAAGAACGTGCAAAATTTATACCTATTTTGGTAGGGTTGGCACACGTGGATGAAATGAAATTAACAAAACGTTTATCAGCTTTTTATTATGAAATATTTCTGACTGTACCTACCTGTTCAACGATAAATTAAATGAGTATGCGAAACCAGATTTTCATAAAAATGGGACCAATCTTTCAAATAAAAATAATTTTTGAAATCGGTTTATAAATGACGGAGTTCTGAGGTAAAAAACAAAAATAAAATAAAAAAACGGTTGAATTGCAACCTTTTGAAGTCGTTTATAGTAGTTTATGAAACTGTTGCATAACAGGGGTTATTAAAACACGAGTGTGAGTTTAAAAACCGAGCCGTAGGCGAGGTTTTTAATAGTATCACACGAGTGTTTTAATACCTAGTTATGTCAGTTTCATACACTAGTTTATCTAAACTCATACAATTTTAAATAAAATACCAAAGTCAAAATCTTTGTAACAAAACCAATCCAAAGCCAAATCCAGTAGGCCATGGCGCGCGGCCGCGCACACGCCGCGCACGTGCTTCAACACAGATAATAAATATAGTCTGGCGAAAACATTATAATCGGAATTAATTTTCTATCCTTGTCAGGATTCCGTCAATCTCTGTTTTATCATACAAAAAATATGCCTGTAAACACTTAAATATAATTAAAAGCAATATGACAATACAAAGTTTTGCCAAAAACGCGATTTTAAACGATAAAATGTTTCAATGTATTTCTAGTGGCGCCACCCTGAATTTTGTGTACTCATTGGTGCCAAACTGTACGACTGCTAAAAAAAAGGTTTGAAAACTCCTTGGTTGGGTCGAAGTGGCATTAAAAACTCCTTAGTTGGGCTGAAGTGTGCGGTTATGGAAAAAAAATTAAATTACCGCATTATTTTGTTCAGCAAACTGTATCGTAATGAAACTTTTTAAATTCATTACAGGTGCATGTGCGTAAAGTATGTCATTATGACATTACTTTCGAGTTCATAATTCGAATTTTACGATACGAGTGTAGATAAAAAATATAACCCTCCTTCTGGCGCAGTCGGGTAAAAATATAGACGAAGTGTTGCGAACAATCTAGTGAAGCTAAAAAAAACTATGCCCTTCGTGTACAATCAGCGCTCACGCACACATACACCTCTAACCGTGCTCTCCCCTCTCAGTACACATGTCGCTGCATCGTCTAGTAAGCATCGCGAAAGTAAATATCCTTCAGGATCAGGAGTATAATATTATCTGTGGTTGTACACGAAGGAGCATAGTTTTTTTGGCTTCACTATGATTGTTCGCAGCACGTTGCTTATATTTTTAACTATGTCTGTGTTATAAAAATAATATATATAGTTATTCAATCACTAATAGGTAGGTACCTAGGTATTACCTAGTAATTCGAATCATAAACACCAATATCATCTGGTATTAATAGAAAAAAAATACTCGTATAGTCGTTAATTTTGGTCTTGATCGCACCATTTACGAGATAGGTGCACATACATAGTATGTGCAACTTACTAAAAAAAAAACACAACCATTTACGTTCAATACCAAAACGTTTTATTCACCACCGTGTTAAGTTTTCTTTCGAAATTGAGGTAGGAATTAGGTTATGTATGTAAGAGGTATCTATCTACCACATTAAAAATAATAAATTATAACCAAGTTGTTACTTACCTATTGGAGTCTTTGGGATGATTAAAAAATGATATGTTTTTATTCGTTCTATTATTGTTCATACACACAGTACAGTAAACCATCTTTACACTTTTTTAAATTAAAACACTATTATTCTTTACTCATTAAATCAAAACGTGAAACGAAAACAAAGACGACGTGCTAGATGTACGCCCTTAGCTTGAGCACTGGCTGAGCCGGTATAAACCGGTTTCACTGCGTACGCGACGAGGCCGCCAGTGCTCACGCACATACGCGTCTTATGCTTGTAGTAGTGTACCTATCGTCCGTGTGGTGCCGGACGCAAAGAATTTCACCACCCTATATCTTCTCATGGGTGTCGTAAAAGGCGACTAAGGGATTCACCAGAGGATGGGCAGCAGCGTCCTCTGAGTATTTAACCAACCAACTGCGATCGCCAACCCGCCTGCCAAGCGTGGCGATTATGGCATATCCCCCCGTTTTGGGGTAGGCCTATGTCCAGCAGTGGACGTCTTTCGGCTGGAATGATGAGTGTACCTATCATAGCGCGGTTGTATGAACCTTACTCTCTGATACTCTGTGGTGGGGGTGCCCTTTTAGTTCAGACTTTTTTGTTTGCTATGCACTCCAGCGCAGCGGAAACCAATCATTAATGTAAGTTGCTATGATAGAAGCCAATTTCTGTCACATATTCTGTGAAACTTTCAGCTGGTTATCTATTACCATGGTATAAAAAGATACAGCCATGTTACAAGCCTTGTGATATGTGATCTATGATAGACAAACGGACGGATGAACACACGGGGCAGGCAGGTAGGCAAGGCACAATAATAAGGGTCCAGGTGGCACATTTTGGTTACTTGGTTACAGAGCCGGTAATAATGAAATTGTAATTATCATAAAATTATTTTAGACTCGACTGTGACGATTCATTCAAAAATGAATCGCCATCTATTGCCCAGTAGCTGAACTTATTGAAAATACGTATGAGTCTGCCATCTAGCGTGTTACAGCCAAACTTCCGAGCTTACAAAGTTAAATTTGACAGACGTCATTCATGAGTCGATTGACAAGTTTAACGTCAAATTCATTGAAAGAAAAACTGGTATTCGGAGCGGGAATGTAGAAATCTCGTTTGTTAATTCCAAGTGATTGTACCTGAGTGATTCGCGGCCTTATAAATAAATTTCGCCGATCAGAATGCCGCCAAGTAGCTTACGGGTAGTGTACGCGTTCGCGAGAGAAATGCATCCGAAAACGAGTGATGTTTTCATACAATACGGGACAGCCGGATTCCGTACAAAGTAAGTAAAATTGCCCATATTTGAATATTTCCTTTTGTGGACGTATTTGGGTCATAGAACAAGAAAAGAAATACTTTAAAATACGTTTTAGATACACCTTTCTCCCATACATTGTTGGGTTCGTCACGTAAGCAGTTTTTCGTGTACATAGTGCTCAATATGAAAGCAATAGTAACTAACAATTCGTGAGTCATCTGCAGTATTCGGTTATAAATTCTTAACGGGAAGTCGCCGACACGAATGGCTGTGATTATGGTCAATGACTCGTTGTAATATGTAGGCAAAACAATAGCATAAGTTAGTCATTCACTGGGTACTCCTTTTGACTGAGTAGGTATTATGCATTAGTAAATTATACAACACTTATGAGGATAATGCAATGAAAAAGTCCTTGCTGTAATTAAAATGTCATTAATAATAAACGGTCATGCTGTTTAAAATGTTTCAGATAGTTTGTGATCAATGTAGTTCTCTGTGGGGGGTCTTAACACATATTGTAGGGTTTTAACATTCCCCTTACCCCCCTACTTTACTGGTGGCAAGATATCTGGTAAGCAAATTTGATCAGTAATTTACTTGTGTTCTCTAACAAGATTTCAGAGGTCTTATCTATGCTCATTAATTTTGTTTGTCGCATAATTATAATTGACCTTTTCTGTTATGCGAGATTTAAATCTATTATTATTCAGTAATAAAATACTAGTTTACATAGGTATTAATATTATTGATATATTTGAACTAATTGACACCTGTGGCTTCGCTCCTGTGGGACCTATGCCAATAAAAAGTATCTTATGTATTAATCCAAGACATGGTCTATCTGTGTGCCAAATTTCATCCAAATCCATTCAGCCATTTCAGTGTGATTGAAGGACAAACAAACAAACATTCTAATACTTTCGCAAAGTAGACGTTGCCCTTGATGTCTTCTTTGAATTTTATACTTTAAGTCAATGCTGATTCAGTTACTTATTCATTGCCTTGGCTTGCCTTCGTTCGGTTGGTACTGATTTGTAATAAAATGTAGTAAAATAGTTTTCCAACTTTTAAAATATAACAGCAATAAAGTACCTGTTTGGTATGTGATATTTGAAAGTTTCAAGGCTGACAGAAATTGTAACTTGCGTTAAATAACTGCAATATCTAATGCTAATTCAGTCATATTGATCTAGTTTCAATAAGTACCAGTATACAACATTTCAACAGCCAACTGCGATCGTCAACCCGCTTGCCAAGCGTGGCGATTATGGCATATCCCCCCCTCTTTGGGGGAGGCCTTTGTCCAGCAGTGGACGTTTTTCGGCTGAAATGATGATGATGATACAACATTTCTACCGTTTATTTTATGAATGAATAGAAAAAGTAATAACCTATTTGTCTGTGTATTTATTTACCTATCTATACTAATATAATAAAACAGTAAGATTTCTTTGTTTGTTTGTTTGGTTGTTTGTTTTTATAATTCTCCATTAGAAAGCTTCTTTATCCAGAAGTAATATGAGGCTATATTTTATTTCAGTAGGTGGGTGAAGCCATGGGCAAAGTCTAATTATGTATTATTTTGATAGTTTTGTTTTGAATATCACCAATTTGGCAATTTTATTCACAAATAAATATTTTATTTCCTATTATGTAAATAAAAAGAAAAAAATAATGAAAAAGAGTATAGGATGTTCTATTATTTTTAAGCAAATTTTTTACACAATTAATGTTTTAAGAATAAGATAATTATGTTACATATTTCACATGTTTAAGCAATGAACTGGTTATGGATATGGAGTGCAATTAATTAATTTATTTTACTTTAATTACAACGGTCTTGAACCAATTACAGTAATTAAAGATAGAGGAATGACACATAAAATATATAGTGATTTACAAAATTTTCATAAATCACTCTCACAATTCATCAGGCATACTAACAGAATCTTCTTCCAATCATCCGCAAACAGATCATAATTCGGATTACAATCCCAGAGTTTGTTGAGTGCAGTGAGAGTAATGTCAGTCTCTATTAATTATAGAGGTCAAAAGTTCAAACCTTACCGGTTAAACTATTGCAGTGGACCCATTCTCAGCACATTTATTAGCTAACAGGAACACATTTAAGTGTTTTGTAAAGTCTATCCACTCAAATAGTGGTGGTACATCCAAACAGCATGTAGGAATTTAATGTAATTAATATATAAAAGGTCACAGAAAAAATGTGGTGGCATTTTTTTTTATTAAAATCATTTATCTATTTAAGTATTAAAATTTCATAAATTAAAATGTCAATAAATTACAATCATTCATTTTTTTAAATAATTAAGAATAATATTTATATGGCTAACTACATAAAATTTAGCGATGGGTCAACCCGTGATTTTTCTTAACCGGGTAAACCGTATCAAAAATTTACGTAAACCGAATGGTTAACCGGTTAAACCAAACCGAATCGACCGTCTACTGAGAGTGAGACGGCAGGTAACTCGTAGTAGATTGCGAGTTGCTAAAATTCGGGTAAGTTCCCCATTCGATTTGGAAATTGAATGTGTGAATTGTGGGATTTTATCGGTTTGAAAGTTTTATTGTTTTTATTTATTAAAGTATTTATACTATATTTATACAGGATAACGAAACTTTTTTTTTGGGTTGTCAAAGATTCAATAAAAATATGTTTACGTAAAATATAACTTTTTTGTTATTTATATCGCTTTTATACATACGTGTTATTGAAATAACTGAAAACCTCTTAAGGGGTCATTGTACTCATCAGTATGAACATCTTTTACTATGGGACCAAAACTGAAATCGCGAAAAAAAAATCTGCTCAACCCTACATTTTGTCGATTGATGTGAACAGGTATTTATTGTACACATTATATTCAACATTAGGCGTCTATTGGGCTGTATGGTCGTGGGTATTTACAAAAAAAAATACATAAATATTATATCCATAGTACCCATAATACAAGCTCTGCTTAGTTTTGGACTAAATAATGCTGTGTAAAATGTCCAAAACATTATTATTATTATAATTACACAAGACATAATTTCAAGAACAACAATAAACACAAAATTTACAACACCCTATGCTCGAGTTTTTTTGGCCAATTATGTACAATTGTGCACTGTGCACCCTGTGCACGAACCGCGGTGACTTCGGAACGTTTCGTTCATCATTCGGGTAAACTCGCATCGCGCGCGAACCGTTCGTGTGAACTCGACTCTCGACTTACGGCGTCGGTGGGCGTCGGGTAGATAAGTTCGCGGTTAAAAAGCCAATCCGAGTTGACAGATCGTAGCCCGGTTTGATACGAGTTAGGCTCGACCCGGGTTGAACCGGTTAGCCAAACCGAGTTGACACATCGCTAGTAAAATTATATACTACTAGACTTTGCCCGCGACTTCGCCCCCATATAATTCGGTTTATCATAGAAAGATTTATCGCGCATCCCGCGGGAACTGTATATTTTCCCGAGATAAAAAGTAGCCTATATTTTAATCCGGGTTATTGTCTATTTATGTGTCAAATTTCATTTAATCCATTCAGCCGTTTCAGAGTGTTTTTTATAACATAGGAGGGCAAATGAGCAAGCGGGTCACCTGATGGTGCAATCATGTACCTGATTGAGTAACAAACATCTAAAAATCTTAACAAACTTTCACATTTTTTTTTTTTTTTTCTCTTTTATTCTTCATCAATAGAATTTCACATCCTCGGAATCACCTGTGTTTATGATAAAAATATACGAAAAAAACATAATTTCTTGCCATTGTACAGTGGTGGTGGCATCGTTTGTTTTCAAGGCAGCTTCCGTTGATTTTCGGTCGAACGTGCCTTGCGGTGGTTTCAAAGGGCGCCACTATTCAAGCAGATGGACTATACCATACATTGCTTGATTTTTATTTAAAACATACCATTTTTATTTTCTTAATCATGCACACTATTTTTGAAGGCAGGAAGTAGTAAATTCACTCTAGAAAGACCTGAACTTAGACCAGAATAATTTGCATACATCTGCAAAATAGAACTGGTATATTTATATCCAGGTTAACATACACCAGATTGTACAAACAATTTCTGCAATGCAAATGCCTAAAATAATATAAAAAAAATACTTTGATCGTCCACCTTTTCCAATATATTACTTTTGGCTGACTTCCAACCACTTTGAGATGGATTGACTTTATTGTTGGTATCTAAACACTCCCACTTTATTATAAACTTATGTTTGATGGAATAACATTGGTTGTATATTGGAATATTTGGAATGTTAATATGTATTTGATTCTTTGAAGTTTTATATGCTTGTTATACAATAATATGTAACAAAAACCCTGTTGTTCCTGTGAGGTACATTATCTGAATCGATATTCATACGTAAGGACACTACTCATTTGGAAAAACCTTTCAATATTAAATACATATGAAATCATTATTAATTGTAAATTGAAAATGATTATAAATATCTCTCAAAACTCACTTACTAAGTGATTATATCAATAAAAATAATCAAATTATATATTAAATCATTAATAATTGCTCAATTTATTTGGGGTCGGCGCAGCATGTCTTTTTTTCCATACATCCTGTGTCCGTACGTATGAATATCGATTCTGATAACGTACCTCACAGGAACAACAGGGTTTTTGTTACATGTTGTATAATTATATTAGAGTAAAATATCAGTTTAAAATTTTCTTGTTAGTAATAATGTTAAACTAGAAGGCTTTACATTATTTATATATTTTTTTAATTGTTTGTTAATAGGAAACACCAAACATCTCAACATAATATATATTTTTACGTTTTAATATTATAAAGAACCTTGAAAATAACAGTTCATATCAAAAAGTGAAAATAAAATACAGTAACTTAGTCTCAAGTTGAACTTAAGTGTAGAAATGCTAATTAGCAATTACTTAACAAGCAGAACATTACGGAATGTTGATTATGTAACTAATGTTAAGTAAAGAAAAAAATACAATTTCTAACCAGAAGCCATGCTGTGTTGTATTCTTACATAATCTTGTTAGCCATTAAATGTTTATTGCTTATCATTCTGTCTCCATAAATAGCTATTTTGTGTGGATAACACTAATGGATACTCAAAAAAATCGCATTTGATAGGCTGACTGATTATTGCAGATGTTATCTCTAAATGTAAAAGAGCATTGATTTTTAATGAGCATTTGAACACGAGCATCCGCGTTGTGAGGTAGAACACTGAGCTGAGTGTTACATTGCTCGAACATGGGAGCTTCTTACTGTGAGGTTGTTGGAATTACTTGAAAAGAGCGTGCATGTGCTGCTTTTCGAACAAACAAAAGTTTACGAGACACGAATGCTCGGTTTTGAATGCGCGCTGACAAAATACGTGTTATTGAAATAACTGAAAACCTCTTAAGGGGTCATTGTACTCATCAGTATGAACAACTTTTACTATGGGACCAACACTGAAATCGCGAAAAAAAGTCAGCTGTAACATCACATTATTTATATCTTTAGATTTCGCTCCGCATGCGTTAAAGCATAAAAAAAAAAAATTAAATATAATGTATGGTCTACACAATTGTTACGGCGTTGGCTGATAGTACAGTCGACCGCACGTCAGTGGTAACACTTGAATTATGAAAGCCTGCTTGCGAAATAAAGACGCTGTCAAGGCCAAACTGGTACCACTGACATACGGCCGACTTTACGTGTAAAGACACTGAACAAATAATTGGTAAAGATTTGTGTCTGAAAATGCACCCACGATGCGGGTAAACCCAAAATGTCAGACAAAGTTGGCTTAACATATATTTTTCGATAAATCAAGAACTTTTCCCACAATTGAGGTCGCGGGTTATAGCTAGAAGTAGTACATTGGGTGGATGCTGCCGTCCATCTTCATGACATCCTATCTTTCAGTCGAGTCGACTTACGACAGTACCGGGAAGCGATGGAGTCTATTCTTAGATACGATCACACGGCACTGGCGTAATCTACATACTGATACTCCGCTATTTGTTACCTGCTTGGTATGATTAACTTACATACATACATACATACATATTATCACGCCTGTTTCCCATTGGGGTAGGCAGAGACTATGGATTTCCACCTGCTACGATTCTGACACACCTCTTTCGCTTCATATACGTCCATTAACCTCGTCATGCATGCTCGTCGGTTTAGAGAACTCTTAACCTGGCATTTTTTGAGAACATCCGCGATTTGATCGCGATACGTTCGCCGAGGTCGTCCCCTTCCAACTCTTCCATCCACACTCGCTTCGTATACTTGTTTCGTCAATCTCCTCTCGTCCATCCTCTCTATATGTCCAAACCATCGTAACATACCTTTCTCAATCTTTGTCACTACATCTTCTTTCACTCCACAACGCTCCCTTATCATGTTATTCCTTACTTTATCTCTCAAAGTTACACCACACATACTTCTCAAAGCTCTCATTTCTACTGCATTTATTCTACTTTCATGTTTCTTCTGCCATACCCAACTTTCACTACCATACATAAGTGTAGGCACTAACACTCCCCCATGAACAGCCAGCCGTGCCTTTTCCGACACTTTGCGGCTGTTCATGAAGGTGTGTAGTGCCCCATTCACCTGATTACCAGCACTCACTCTCCTTTCAATGTCCTTCACATGCTTGCCATCTCTCGTAAACATGGAACCCAGGTATACAAAATCTTTCACTTGTTCCACCTTTTCGTCACCTATCAAAATATTGCACTCTGTCATAACTTCTTCCTTTTCAAAAACCAAAACTTTTGTCTTACTAACATTAACTTTCATTCCTTTACTCTTCAAAGCACCATCCATAATTGTTACCATCCATGATTAACTTGTTCATTGCATACCTACATGACTAAGGTAGATACTTAATCAAAGGAGGATTCGTTAGTCATGTACACTAAGTTTTAGTTAGAAATTATTGACGCAACGATTAAGCTTCTTGCGTATCTTCTGAGTTCTTGATATGGAATTGATGTTAACGTTTCAAGTTCTATGAGTAATAGCTGGCGAATTGGCACTTTTAAATTATGCTTCCTCATAACTTAGAAGCTAAATATGATAAAAAGATACCACTGCACTGGAGATCCAGGAGCGCATCTGTATGTGGATGAAGACGGCGACAGAGGGTAGGGTCAAAATCTTATATCACCATAGCATTCATTTCATAGCATTCAGCATGAAAAGTGCTTACAAAAGCTGAAATTGTACGAAAAAGTCCGGACATTTAAGTTAAAAAACGTTGCCCCAAGATTATTTTTCCGATTTTTGTTTTTAATCGTGTCTTAGGTTTTCGATAAAACAATAAGTTTCACCGGATGTCGCGTACCTATATTTTTGATTATTTTCTCCTAACCAAAAACTTAAAAAGTCCAGACAAAAGAAATGCCTAAAAAGTCCGGATGAAAGTCCAAAAAGCCGGACAAATCCGAACACATCATGCAGATTTTCCTCTCAATAAAATCTGGGTTCAGAACAATAGGCTAACAAGGCAGCTTTCGAACTTATGATAACCTCCCCAGACATATGGCTAATTTCTCAGTAATTATTAAATATACTGCTTAGATTATTTCCGTAGCTAAAGAATACAAGCGTAACCAATAAAGAGATTACAATAATTGTTATGACTTAGATAACACGGTGACACAAAAAAATCAATAGCAGCGAACGCAATGTTTTATCTATATTAGTGATAGTTGATAACATAGTAAGCAAACAGACAGACAATGGTGTCAAACGATTTACGTTAGTTTTTTCATAATATAAGAGACCGAATAGATGGTTAACGTATTGAAGTATGGTATAACAAAGATAGCTCACTGAGGTAATATGTACTACGTACACACGGCTACACATCAAGCTGTACATTTCCAGTAAACGTTGACCTCGCATTGTATAGGTTTTCCGTTCAATGCGAGATCAGCTTTTACTGGAAATGTACAGCTTGATGTGTAGCCGTGCGTACTAGAGAAGACACCTCGAACAAAATATTTGTAGCACGTTTTAGAGCTCCTGCACTCTCACTCGCTTAGCCACGCTCGCGCCGTGCGTGCTTCGCGGCCAGCAAGTTGTGCTAATTTTTTTGTTCCTGATATCTGCTCCAGTACGTAGTACATATTACCTCAATGAGATAGCTTTATGTTGAGAATGAGCGCCGAAGCTGACTGTCTACTTTCTTTTGGATTATTATAATCTCAATTACATGTATGTATCTATTATGTTTATGTATTATTATTATGTATGTATCTATTATGTTTATGTATTATTATTATGTATGTATCTCAATTGTATGTATATATTTTTCCTAACATTTTAAAGGGACTTCCACGTAACGCATGACAGTCTTATTGTATCCTAAACACAAGTTACAAAACACTTTAAGATACCTAAATATCTGGGCCGTGAATTTAAACAGATCTTTTGCATCGTCAAAATTCTTCGGCTTGTGAAATATGCCTTCATCAATCATGTTCAAATTCAGAACCTTGGCTAAATAATTTTCTATATGGACCTGCTGCCTAATTGCGTAACTCACTCGCGATCGCATTCATTCGGATTTCAATGTTCATTGCTCTGTGTGTTTTGACAATCCGTCATATTGACAACTACGTACCTCGCAATGAATATTGCAGTAATTTCAAAATGAACGCTGATGTCAATGTGAATGCATTACACAATTACCCCACTGTTTTACCACCTTGTTCTGAATAAATTTGACACATAATTTCATACAATTTCTGTTCCGTTTTGAAATGTACATATCTGGTACATAGTGCATATTTATAGGTGAAACAGGGCTAGGGCTTAAGACTCATAAGTCTCAAAACGGACACATTCCAGCAGAAAATTGTCTTAAATACTCGGATACTATCTTATAAGTTGGAAGAACTGATTTCTTCGGTAAACTAGGGCTCCCTGTCCCTGATGCTTTGAAGCATCAACATCAACTACATCATCAACTTAGCCTATCGCATTTCACTGCGGGACATAGGCCTCTCCCCAAGTTGCGCCACAACACTCAGTCCTCTGTCTTCCGCATCCCGCCCCACCAGCTACTTAAATCAGATCGTCGGTCCACCTAGCTGGGGGGCGCCCTACGCTAAGTTTGCCGATTCGTGGTCTCCACTTAAGGACTCGTTTGCTTCAACGGCCATCAGTCTTTCGACAGACATGGCCAGCCCACTGCAACTTCAGCTTACTGATCCTACAAGCTATGTCGGTCACTCTGGTTCTTCTCCGGATAATCTCGTTACGGATTTTTATCCTTCAAAGAAAATCCAAGCAGTCCTTAGCTCACTTAGCGACTTTGAATTTGTGGACTAGCCCAACTGTCAGTGTCCACGTCTTGGCACCGTAAGTCATGACGTGTAGGATGCACTGTTTGAAGACGAAGGTCTTCAAACGGTATAGGCGACTCGAAAACTTAAGTTTTCGGTATTTAAATAACGACTCCTCTCTGAAATGTAGCAGGTATATCAAGCAAAGCGAGGGATCAAACAAAATATTTAATAGAAGAATCTTGTATTACATATGCATTTTGATTTGTTGCAGAGCCAGTCTATTAGAACATGTCGTCTACCGCATGGGCCTGCTGGCTGTCATCCGATCCAGGGTGAAGAATGGTAAGATTTTAGTATAAAGTTTCAAATATATTTATAATCATGCTGTGATTATTGTATTCCCGTACCCAAAGACGTTTTACTTGGCGGAAGACTTTAAGGTTTATGCTCTAGTTAACCTGGATTATAAAATAAGCACAATACAATTGATACAATCTCCATTGTTGACTATGGTCGTTTCTCCACTACTCCAATGCGACACCCGATCATTATCAGTCCGATGTAGAATTTGGCTAGTATGAAGCGTCCTCCGACCTTCCGGTTGGCCCCCTGCCTACTCGAGTACGATGAACGACAAACGGAAGTACACTTTCTTTCCGTCCGACTGATACGTTACGTACACAATAACATTGAGATATGCACATAAAAAACCGACTTCAAAAAGAATAAAATAATTTGTGTGAAACAGTTTAGGAAGTAGGTGCCTTTGATTCGGTTTGATTTAAGAATAAATTGGGACCGACTTCCTAAACTGTTTCACACAAATTATTTTATTCTTTTTGAATTCGGTTTTAACTTTTTTTTTTAGTTTATTTTATTTTCATATTTTTAGTGACATTAAAATAGAAAGACAAGCGATTGCTGCAATCCCCGATAATTTACTGTCATCCATTGAATAGTTCCCTTCTTTATCTCCGAAGATCTTCATCAAATTTTCACCAAATGATACTTTCTGAATGCAAATGCTTGATTTGTTGATGAAAAGACCAAAGTTGCTACATGTATGCCTATAATACTTGAGAAGTTTCCTCAATTCCACATGGATCCCATTATCAGAACTAGATTTTGATAAAAATGATTTATTGAATATTGTCAAACGCGACAATACCCCTGTTCCCGAAGGCAACTTCCGCATCTGATGTCGGAACAGAGTTAGTGAAGAAACGGTATATACGCTCCTAGTGTCCCTACACTAATAAACAATGTTTCACATTATGTCGAAAACATGCAGTTGCGCTTAGCATGTGATGATTGTGATGAACGTTGTGCAATGTTTTTTAAAATTCTCTCAACATCGAGCATCCGAAAGTCGCCGTTGGTGGGCCGGAAGTTTAGCAAAAACTCATTCTATGAATTTTAAATAGGAAGCGACACACCAAAAGTTCGGCCACCGAATCTTTTACCGTTTAATTGAATAATCGAAAAACAAATATTCCTAGTAGTCTGGTTAATCGAACTACCGCGTTCGAACTTCTAGGAATAAACGAGTGGAATCAAACATTCTGGAAAAGCGTGAATTATGTTGCGAGTAGTTTCAAGGTTGTTTCATGACAACCGAACGTAAAAGCTGACACGACTTCACATTAGTTCACACCTAAATACAATCATGGATTGGTCATCGTGGTCTGAAGACGTATCGTGTCGCCATCTCCGAACAATGCATTCGGCATCTGTACAATACAATGACAAACTAGGGTTCAATAATAACAGAACAACAATTTGTCTCTTAACTCTAATTAGGAGTCGGTACTCGTAGGTATGCATTATGCATTACCATTTGCATTGCAAGCAGCTGCCAGCAAATGAAATACTGCTCTACATAATGCACCTTGAACGCTGTGTCTAACTGTCGCACCTAATTTTTGCACCTGCATAATGAGACCGGAATTAGTGTACCCTAGATTTTTTGTAAGGTGGAAAGCTCATCTAGCATTAGACTGGGCTAACATAAACGTATTATGGAGCTTTATAGGTGTACGAAATAAAATGAAATATAATATGTACTTTGATTCATAATGAGCCCATTACTATCCTACTGCTGAGCACGGGCCTCTTCTAGAAATAAGAAGTGTCCAGGCACTCCAGGTCTCAGTATACTATGATTAGCGGCGAATCTAATCACAGTAGACTGTAGAATTCGGACGAGGAAACGATGCCGAGAAGATTGAACGCTTTTCGGAATTGACTGGAGAAGGCAATGGATGAAATATGGAAGGTCATCGGGAGATAATCTACTGCTAATGAGCTATGCATGAGCCTTCTCATGGCATTCGATAAAATATTGCTGCGAAAACAGTGCCTATACGTGTCACTCCCGCAGCGTTCACTGCAAAAGTGCAGACACGTAAACGGCACCTCTAAAAGTTGGTCAAACTTTATTTTTCTCATAAATCGTGGGTGTGGTTATCGTACTTACACAAACACTCATTTTGTATTGAGCTACTAGTCTATTATGTATTTGTATATTCCCAACTATGTTTTGTGTATTTACAAGCCTCTCGGCGTGGAAATCTTTGCCGTTATCAATGTATTTTATTTACTATCCTGTTCTATTTCAGTGACGCGCAAATCCGCTCGTTTTCGCCGACCGTTAGCGAATCAGAGCGTATTTTACAACACTCGTGACAAGAAATAGGCTAACTTATAGTACAGAATAGATATTGTAAATTCGATTTGCACGTGGCAGAACACTTGGCTCGGGTCGTTAGATCAATTCCCGCTCATAAGGCATATTTTATAGATAACAGTTCTGGATCTATATATGCGTTCATCTTCTTCTATCTTTGTCCTCGCCTTTACCCGTGACTCGGCTTTTATAATCATGCGGCGCCATTTCTCCCGCTGGTAGGCATCATCCTTCCTAAGGCCTACCTTCTTCATATCCCTATGGATATTTGTCATCCAGGTGGTTTGAGGTCTTCCTCTCCCTCTTTTCTTTGTAGCCATGGAAAGGCACTTTTTCACGACGTGATCATCTGGCCTTCGTGTTACGTGACCGTACCATCTCAGCCCGGATTCTGCGAGTTTTTCATTTATAAGAGCGACTCTAAAACTATCTCTTATGAATTCGTTGCGCACTTTGTCTTTCAGTGTTACTCCTCCCACCCATCGTAGCATACACATTTCTGTTGCATGGAGTTTGCTATATATGCGTTCATGCATGTGATATTTGTGTCTATTAACGCAACCCCGATACATCCAGTATAGGGCAACGTGTTTTCTTATGTCTGTGGTCTAGTGGTTCGAGGGTCGGACTGCTGATCACGAGGTCGTGGGTTCGATTCCCACAGGACACAAATATTTGTGTGATGAACATAAGTGTTTGTGTTGGTCTGGGTGTTTCTTATTTATTATAAGTATGTATTTACAAAAAAGAAAAAGTATTATATCCATTGTCTGATACCCATAGCACAAACTCTGTTTAGTTTGGGACTAGATGGTGCTGTGTAAAAATGTCAGAAAAATATTCTTTTTTTTATTTATTCCGGGGTCACACTGGGTTTAAGAATTTATTCAATCATCCTCCTGCCCCTATCCCATTTTTTATTGAGTCTGTGCAGCATGTATTTTTCATCCATACATCTTTATCAGTCGTCATGTCAGTGTTCACTTCGTTCTTAGCTATGTATATCATCTTCACACAATCCATCCATCTTTTCTTTGGTCTACCTCCTATAGCCACCCAAATTCATACTAAAAACTTTTCTCGTAACATGCTCTTCATTTCTTCTCATCACACTGACAATCATATGCGACTCAATTTCTCTGTCACCGGCGCTACTTACAGATTATTCAATACCCTTTGATAAATGTTTATTCCAGGTCGCACAATCGGCATGATGATAACTGCTTCGCACAATCTGGAGCCAGACAACGGAGTTAAGTTGGTTGATCCTGATGGCGAGATGTTGGAGCAAAGCTGGGAGGAAATTGCAACTAGATTGGCAAATGTCAGGTGAGATTTTATGACAAGGTGTTGGTGGATTATTTTGTTAATAGCAGATTTTTTGATACCACTCTTGAAATTAGTAGGTCAAAACTGTTATGGCGATTAGGACTCTCTTTAGACAACTTATGTCCTTGCCATACCACATGAGTTACTTGCAACCGTTTTTACGCAGTTTTTATCGGGCATAATTTCATTGGATGTGTGTGTCTGGTGTTTAATACCGATAGGCGCAATTGCTTATGACTTCCTGCTACATTAGGGAAACAGACATAGTTTTATACATACCAGGAATCCAGGAACTTGCCAAGAGATAAAGGGTTACCTAGAGTTAAAAACATAAGGAACACATTCAACCTGAAACAAGTACAAATAACACAAACCTGCAGTCATTCAAACCCACACGACACCCACGATATCATGTTTCTGTGATACCTTATACGCTATAATTGAGTAAGTAGTTAATTACCTTGTCTTTCCTTTAATATGATCTGTATCAACGATGTGACGTCATTATTGTTGATATTTCGCAAGAATTTAGTATCGGATGAACCGATGACCTGAAGAAGGTAGCTGGGATGGACTGGATGTGGAAGACGCAATGTGGGGGAGGCCTATGTCCAACAGTGGACGTCTTTCGGCTGAAATGATGATGATTCAATATTCTGTTCCTATATATGGGAATTAATCTACTAATGAGCGCTAAACGGCCAAAATTTATATCAAATCTATCCGCAATTTGCCCTACTGGATATAGAAATTTGTCATTATCATTTTACCTCTAGTAGGTCGAATCGTGGATAGATAGGATATTAATTTTGGCCAAAAGTGAACAGTTAGGCAGTCGGCTGTCGGTAGATTGGTCATTGCAGTATTTTGTTTGGACACTTCTACAAATAGTGTCAGTATTTTATTAGGACACTTGTACAAATACTCTTGCCACATTTCTTAAGTCTCCTTTTATTTAATTTTCATTTATTTTATTATTGTTCATTACAGTGACAATGATTTAGAATCAACAACTGAGCAGATCATCAAGCAAGTCAACGCTGATATGGCGTTAAAAGCAAGCGTATTCATTGGAATGGACACCAGGTATGTAGTCCTCATCATCCACAATCCTAATCAATCATCCGCTAGAGTGTAGACCTTGTTTGCTTGTGCTATATGTACTTTTCTTTCCATAATAAAAAAAAACAAACCCAAAACCCGGCCTGCCCCTTTTGACTTTTCGATTTCACGTGCGAATCAGAATTTGATCATCACTTGCTTTAACGGTGAAATAAACATCGTGAGGAAACCTGTAAACCTGAGAGTGCTCCATACAGTTCTTGATGGTGTGTAGTCCGCCAACGTGCAGTAGGCGAGCGTGGTGAATTAGGGCATCTCATATTGAGGTGAGGCCCGAGCCCCGCGTGTGGGACAGTAAGGGGCTGATTATGTATCGACTGTTTTTAAATAAAATAAATAATTAATAAATATCTTTGGTTTTTGAAGTAAAACTTCTTTAGGCACGCTTGACTTGGGGGTAATCTGGTGAATGCGTTACGAAAAGTGAGGCGAACGGAGGGGGTAGTGCGGGACGCGAGGAACGAGGCGCGCGCGACGGCCGGCCACGACACAGCGCCGGCAGATGTACGCGCTCCGCGCCGCCATTCCTTTGTTCTCATTGAAATAGTATTGAGGGAGATATAAATTAGTGAAGTTTTACTTCAGTCGTGTTGTCTAAAGCACACTCGTTTTATTATTATTATTATTAGAAAGAAAGAAAAAAGAAAGAAAGAAAAAATATTTATTTGCTTCAAAAGTGACGCACAAAATTACCAAAAAATTCAAGAATACAGAAGAAACAGATACAGAGCCAAGAAGTGTGGTAAGATATGCGTCACATCCGCGCAAAACGACTACTTTGTTTACCGTCTTTATAGCTTACATTCAAAGACGAATCTAAGCGTGAACTCATGCTTCCAACTGTCAAATAGCACTGCAGTTTGACAGTTGGAAGCATTTACAAAATCCTCTTCAATTCAATTCAATTCATTTATTTTCCAGAATGTAGGTGTACAAGTATGATCTTAAATTTAAATGGCCCATTTACATTCTACCATTACATATGGTGTGCAAATTGTTCTTTGTCCTCGCCTTTTACCGTCACTCGGGGTCGGCTTTTCTAATCATGCGGCGTCATCTCTCCCGTTGGTAGGCATCATCCTTCCTAAGGCCTAGCTTCTTCATATCCAGACGGATATTTGTCATCCAGGTGGTTTTAAGTCTTTTCTTTGTAGCCATGGAAAGGCACTTTTTCATGACATGGTCATCTGGTCTTCGTGTTACGTGACCGTACCATCTCAGCCTGGATAACTCTGACTCTAAAACTACCTCTTATGAATTCGTTGCGCACTTTGTCTTTCAGTGTAACTCCTCCCATCGTAGCTTACGCATTTCTGTTGTATTGTGCTTCTGTTCGTGAGTCTTTTTTGATGTCCAGACTTCGCTTCCGTACAACAGTGCTGGTCTAACAGCTGTTTTATAGACCTTGCCTTTGGTCCTTTTTTTAGCATTAACAAAATCCGAATCGCTATAAACCTAAGACGATTTGGTTTGGTGCTAAGAAGCAGTGTCAATTACTGAACGCAAGTCTGTGTTTAAAATTCAAACCGAAACGACGACATGGACTGGGGAAAATCATAGCAATCGAGTTTTAAGATCACAGAACATGAATCCAAGTATTAGCATAGAACAAATATTAATGCTAGCAATTTCGATTGTGAATTTAAATCGCCAAATGACGCCCGTTCTACGAATTGAAGGTCTTCCTTATTCACCTGTATTTTATATTCTCCAGATACACAAGTCCCCGACTAGCGGCGGCGGCGGCAAATGGCGCGATAGCTCTAAAGGGAACTCCTAAGGAATTTGGCATTGTAACCACACCAATGTTGCATTACTGTGTAAAATGTCGCAATGACAACACTTATGGAACTCCCACCGAAGAAGGTCAGACATTTTATCCTACTAATATTTTTTCATAAAACTTTCCAAACTTTCGCACTCGATCACTTTTGCAGCGATATAATGAGGTCAATTGAAACAATGGCTGATTGTTAGAAACTGATAATCATTTTTGCTCTTGAATTGAATCGGCATTAAAAATTGTGAATGCATCGATGCAAACATTCAAGTATTTTTTAGACTTGAAAAGGTTTTTTTATAAGATCCAATATTCGGCACTAAAAATGTACAGCCCATCGAGAATTACATTGAATGACTGCCATCAGATCCCCGCAACCCAGTTACTGGACAGTTAGAGCAGTTGTCAGACTTCCCACTACCCATAACAACTGCCATAGATATTCTTATGAAAACCGGGACCTACAATTTAACTAACTAACGGGGCGAGACTGGGTTGAAGGCGAAGCGGGGCGGGGGAAGCGCATTCTTTCGAGGTGTCGAGATATGTCCGACGGGTTGTTGTATATTAAAGGTTTTTTTTCTTCATGGGTTCCTCCAGGTTACTACGAGAAAATAGTAGGCGCATTCAAGGCCATCCGCCAGAAGCTGCCGGTCTGCGGGGACTACAACACAACTCTGTACGTGGATGGGGCTAATGGAGTGGGTGGCAAGAAGCTCAACATTATCAGGAAGAGTTTAGACGGTGAACTAGACTTGAACCTCTTCAACTTGGGGGGGAATGGCGGGAAACTGAATTTGAATGTGAGTACTTTCTTTTGCTTGTAGAATTCAATTATCACTTGCTTTAATGGTGAAGGAAAACATCGTGAGGAAACCTGCACAGCTGAGAGTGCTCCATACAGTTCTCGATGGTATGTGTAGTCCGCCAACCCGCACTAGGCCAGCGTTGTGGACTAAGGCCTTAGCCTTCTCGTACTGAGAAGAGGCCCGTGCCCAGCAGTGGGACAGTGATGGGCTGGTTTTTTATGTGGTTACATAATATTTTGTAGTAATCGAGTACCAATTTTTTTCGTGAACTAATGCATACCTGGCCCAAATCAGTTTTGGCTACCCTAAGAAAGATGTTATTTATCAGTGTAAAGAAATAGACTCCTAAGTCTGCCCAGTCTATCCAGCTTAAACAGCCGCTGAACGTCACATCCTTCAAAAGAGATAACATGTCATATTCTTCCCTGCAATGGTTGAATCTTGAATGATATAAATGTGTAATAACTCGAAATTTTAGAAAATTCTTGTGGCAATGTGAAAAAATTTGCTCCTCTGGCTCAGCGACCCAAAGTTAGTGAAAACCCCCAAGTTATGAAGTGAAAAGTGAAGAAAGTGAGCGAAGTGATGTTAGTAAGAAGTGCCTCTGAAGTGAGAATTCATAATACTTTGCACGATTTTACACGACATTTCACCAGTGAAAAAAAACTTAACAAAATTTGTTAAGCATATCATAATGCGGTAGTGTTGTTTTATTAATGTATATGTTTGTATAACATAAATGACAAAAAAAAACACATCGTGATGTTGCTTTTGTATTCCAGTGTGGTGCAGACTTTGTAAAGGTATCACAAAAGCCGCCGGTTGGCGTTGAACATGTTCCATTCCAACGAGTTGCATCACTAGATGGTGATGCAGACAGAATTGTCTACTACTATTTAGATGACAAGTAAGTACCTGTATACAAGTAATCACATTATTATTTAGTTCAAGTTGCAGTTTAAGGGGAATGTAGTACCCAAGTGGCGCCCCCTTCAGTAAATAAAATATTACTCGCTGAATACATCATTTATGTATCGATAAAATAAAATTTGGATATTAAATAATCGTAGAATTTTTAAGTATTTTAGATGACTAAGCACATTATTTATCATTTGCTCTAGAAATATAGCACGGTTACAGATCAACATCTTGTATGTAGAATTTACCTTTGTCCTTAAGTTTCTATTAAGAATTTACCTTTGTCCATAAGTTCCTCTTAAGAATTTACCTTTGTCCTTAAGTTCCTCTTAAGAATTTACCTTTGTCCTTAAGTTCCTCTTAAGAATTTACCTTTGTCCTTAAGTTCCTCTTAAGAATTTACCTTTGTCCTTAAGTTCCTCTTAAGAATTTACCTTTGTCCTTAAGTTCCTCTTAAGAATTTACCTTTGTCCTTAAGTTCCTCTTAAGAATTTACCTTTGTCCTTAAGTTCCTCTTAAGAATTTACCTTTGTCCTTAAGTTCCTCTTAAGAATTTACCTTTGTCCTTAAGTTCCTCTTAAGAATTTACCTTTGTCCTTAAGTTCCTCTTAAGAATTTACCTTTGTCCTTAAGTTCCTCTTAAGAATATTGTACCAAACCTTTTTACAAGATGTTGTGATAGGTCAGTTCAAAATATTATGTGCATAATAAATGTATCCAGACAATTTCTGTTTCATAATTATGAAGAAAAATGGCTGCCCAAGATTCTGTTAGGTATCAATTCCATTTACTTTCCTCTTACCAAATGTCCTGCCCATAATTTTAAACCATTTGCTCTATTTTCAGAGACAAAATGCACCTTCTAGACGGCGACCGCATAGCCACTCTCCTGGCTTCCTACATAACAGAGCTGCTAACAGCGTGCGACGCACAGGACCTTCAACTGGGTCTGGTGCAGACTGCGTACGCTAATGGAGCCTCCACTAACTATATCACTGATGATCTGGTAACTATAGTACAGTAGTACACATTTTTTTATGGCCCACCGATAGAGATGGGTAATGGGTATTTTTTTTATTTTTTTCCATTTCTGTTATAACCAGGTGATTTGGGTTTAACCCCGATTTGAACCCATTATCCTGATTTGAACCCATATATGTATACACGGTGAATTTTCGTTGGATTTGGAAACGAAAAGGGGTCATTGTACTATGTACTCATCATTATGAACAACTTTTACTATGGGACCAACGTTGAAATCGCGAAAAAAAATCAGCTGATCCCTACATTTGTGTTCACATAAATAAAATAAATAAATATTTGGTACATTTTACACAGCACCATCTAGATGGTCCCAAACTAAGCAGAGCTTGTAATATGGGTACTAAACAATGGATATAATACTTATATACTTTTTTTTTTGTTGTAAATACATACTTATAATACATAAGCAACACCCAGACCAACACAAACACTTATGCTCATCACATACATATTTGTGTCCTGTGGGAATCGAACCCACGACCTCGTGATCAGCAGTCCGACACTCGAACCACTAGACCACAGACGTCGTCAAATCGACAAAATAAACGGATCAGCAGATTTTTTTTTCGCGATTTCTGTTTGGTCCCATTGTAAAAGTTGTTCATAATGATGAGTACAATGACCCCTTTTCGTTTCCAAAACTAACGAAAATTCACCATGAATACTTATTTACTTTTCAAGGGCTGTGTCGACATGTTTTTACGCGCTCCTGAAAAATTTAGTTTTAAGCTCTTAGGCCGTTATTACGTATTACAGAACGTTACTCAAGTACAGTTTAAACTTCAATCATCTGATCACTACTTAAGGTTAGAATCGTTACTTGAGTATCGGTCTTATTCCAATACGGTAATTATAAACAACAACATAACACACGAATTTGACCTGAAATAGAATATAAATCTCAACTCAAGTGTAGTCTGGACCACACCAGAGTGATTACAGATCAAATCTCTGCTCAAATACCGAAACAGGTGACTGTATAAAATAAACTATAAAAAAAAGCTAAACTCAGCTGAACTGTGATCAATAAATCTCTGCTTGAGGAATGTTCTAAAATCAAAGCTCAACTCAAAACTAGTTTTAAATAGTGATCAACGCTTGAGGATCGTTCTGTGATACGGCCTTAGTGGGTTTTGATTTGAGGCAGCCAAATTGGTGTCTTTCAGCTTATTGGTCTGACTGTACCCTTATAACCGCCTCGACGGAAAGGATAGTCTGACTTCTCAAGCCTTTTTCCATCTGGCGGCTTCTAGTATAACCAGATAATCATGTTTCATGTCAAAACATGAAGAAATCGTACTCAATAATCTCTTTCTGTGTTCCAGAAAGTACCAGTAACCTGTGTAAAGACAGGCGTTAAGCATTTGCATCACGCAGCCCTGTCATACGATGTAGGGGTGTACTTCGAAGCTAATGGACATGGCACCGTGGTGTACAGCGATACTGCGAAGAAAACTATCGCTAAAATCGCTCAGGAAGGGTAAGTAATACAATACGCGTAATATAACTGCGCCGCTCTGATACCAGGCTTTGTAATAAGTGTGAGCAGGACATAAAGATGCATCGACCGTTAACGAACGACTGAGACAGCGAGAACATGCGGTTCCCCGCCATCTTGCCAGTCAGTTGTACAACCTATCAGAGTCTTGCCGCCATTAACGCGCATGCGCGCTACTGATTTGGTTGCAAAATTGACTACTGCGCAACCTGTTTCTCACTTAACAGCGGCACAGTTATATTACGCGTACTGTAAAATTCATACTAAGTTTATAATAAATCCTCCAGCCGTTGCCTGTTAAACCACTTTTTAAAACATAACATAATATTATTATTCTTGTATTTCAGTGAACCAGAACAGCGTAAAGCCGCCCAATTACTCCAAAACTTCATAGACATGACAAACGAGACAGTAGGCGACGCGATATCAGACCTGTTCCTAGTGGAAACCGTTCTATGTGCCCGCGGACACAACGTGAAGCAATGGATGACCTCCTACATCGACCTGCCTTGTAGACAGCTCAAAGTTACTGTCAAGGTATGTACAGTGCCATCAATTTATCTGTGAACTAAAGGAGGCGTGAGCGCTGCTTTGGTGTTGCCAATCAATCTATAAGTGAATGAATTCCACATGTATATTCTTTTTAACAGCCTCAAAATCACAGAGAACATTATATAAAGAAATAGAAAACTTATATTGAATAATATTTACGGAACTTGTCGCGCACAATAAAATCAAAACTTAACAAACATTTTGATTAACCTCGACGTTTCGGCCAAGTTCCATTGGCCGTGGTCACGAGCAGACTGAAAATATAGTTAGTTGTTGGTTTAGTTATGTCCCGTAAATATAGTACAATATGAGTGAAATTCGCGAAAGTTTAAAAAAATCTAAATGAAAACTTCTTAGTGGTTTTTAATAAATTGAAAAAAATTAAAAAATAGATAGCGATTTCTTTTCATTGTTAATTGTAACTTATCTGTGTAAATATATGGTTTAAAAAAATTAACTGCTGTTATTTATGAGAAAATTATAATTATAACGGTTTTTTTTACGGTAAACTCAAAATTCTTGTCGGCAACACTGACACTCGGGTGTCGTTTTCAACATGGCGGCTGTAGTTCCTTTTTTTTTCACTTCACAGCTAAGTTGGTGTGGTACTGTAGTAATGGTCGTGATATCAGACCTGTTCCTAGTATAAACGTTCTATTTGCGCGTAGAATATTGATATAATAAAATATGTTTAATTACAGGACCGCAACGCGATATCAACGACAGACGCCGAGCGGCAGTGTACCGCCCCGGAAGGCCTACAGACTCGCATCAATGAGCTAGTAGCTACATACAACAATGGAAGATCCTTCGTACGATCTTCAGGCACAGAGGATGTAGTCAGAGTGTATGCTGAAGCCGACACACAGGAGGTTAGTAACTCTATTACATAAATATTAACTCAGCCTAACGCAGTCCACAAAAAATAAAGTGAAACATAATTAGTCACCGTGGCTGTAGTTCTGTGTGGTGCCGGACATAAAGAATTGCACTTGTAGTCGTGTTCCGGTACGATGCCCGGTGTTGCCACTTGAGAGGATGGGTCGAAATATTTCACTGCCATCCTCTCACCTTTGCTGGGCAAGCGTGAACCATCGTCGACTGCACCATCGCTTAACAACAGGTGAGGTGGCGGTCAAATATTTAAAAAAACTACCCTATAGATGTCATGGGTGTCGTAAAAGTCGACTAAGGGATTCACCAGAGGATGGGCAGCAGCGTTCTCTGAGTATTTAACCAGCCACCTGCGATCGCCAACCCGCCTGCCAAGCGTGGCGATTATGGCATATCCCCCCCAACATGACCAGTGTGGCGATTCTCGGCGGGAGGCCTATGTCCAGCTGTGGTGTAGTACATGCCTCTACCGTGTATTCCATGTATTCATTAGTATATTACAGACCTTATAACCATCAACACGTATATTATTACTCCCGACACTACATGGCGACCGTGCCAGTGCAAGCGACGCCAGCGTACACGCTTGATTAGAAAGCATTATCAATACATGCAGTAAATATAACTAAATATATTACTAAGAAGTGCTTATCGCTGCTAAGAGGATTAAAACATCCAAAATGAAGCGGAAGAAGAAAAAAACCACTGCGTGAGTGACTTTGAAGCAGGAAAGGCCATTTTAGTATATAGAGACGGGTTCTACGAAGCGAAGAAGAAAATCATGTCGTTTTGTCAGCCAAATAATTCGCTGCAGGCTGCGGATGGTGATAATTTTCTGCCAAAAGAGCTACAAATTATCGAGTGACCAGAATGTGAGTTCCAGTACTGAATTCTGAAATAAAACTAAAAAGTGCAGTGTTGCTTATTTGTTGGTGTCGAAGTGTACAATGGTGGCAGAGGCATTAATTTTATAGAACTTTAGGTACCTACTGAATATGTGTAGCGCAAAGTTGATTATTTTGTGTTTCTTTGAAGTAATAACAAGTAACCAAGGTCATTCAAATTATATATTTCTATTTTTTTTGGTATATTTTGATACCATTCCATTTGATTCTTTAGAAAGTTTTATAAATTAGTTTTGTTGTTTGTTACACTTAGGTTGTTGAATGTTCCAGAGCGCTGTTAGCCACTTGACACCAGTGAGTGTCCTATTGCTTACCATATAATGCGAAAGAATGTGTCATAGGTATGCTTCGATCAATAATGATCGAAGTAGGTATGTGTAATATAGGAGATGTGATTACGATGTAGGCATTACTACATGTTACTAAGAAAATGAATTAGGTACTTTTAAATATGACGTTATGTTTAATATAACTGTAAACAAATGGTCCGATCAACCACGAGTTGCAGCATTATATCAAATATTTTCGTGGGAATTAATAATAAATAAAAAAACTACTAAGGAAATATTAATGTAATTTATAATGATGACGATATGAATGTGAGGTAGATATATTAAATATTGTGTAATTAATAACCCTGTATCTCGATCATTATCAACGCGAGCCGTGTTAGTGAGAGAACTGGGATTATAAATAAATGATACAAAGTCGAATAAAAATATAAAAAAGTGATGAAATAAATAAAAGAAATGAAGTAAATAAAAGTAATGAAGTAAATAAATGAAATAAATAAATAAAAATTTATGAAAACGTTATAAAAAATGTGAAGAAGTCTCATATTATGTACAAAAAATGTGTATTTATCTATTATTGTCCACAATGGCCACGTGGACATTAGATCATTGAGACACGATTCTGGACTTTTACTAGCATCCCATTACGGAATGCTGACTCGGACTTGACAGTTAATATTTGTTATTTAAACAAACTAGGTACCTACCTACCTATTATAGCTTTGTCTAATTAAGAATAATTATGTATTGTTTTATGTTACACTATATGATTGGAATATGTTAGAAATAATATGTAGTTATAAAAAAATAATTGTTTAAACCATTTTTTTATTCTTTTTGCGGTGGAGGTGTGGTGTAGTACATGCCTCTACCGTGTATTCCATGTATTCATTAGTATATTACAGACCTTATAACCATCAACACGTATATTATTACTCCCGACACTACACAGCAGTGGACGCCTCGGCTGAAATGATGATGAAGATGATGATCGCAGTCCATTGCTGGACGTAGGCTAATCCCAAGTAGCGCCACAAGTGGCCACAACACTCGGTCCTCAGCCTTTCGCATCCTGTCCCCCCCAGCTACCCTCATCAGGTTGACGGTCCACCTGGTTGGGGGGCGCCCTATGCTGCATTTGCCGATTCGCAGTCTCCACTCAAGGACTCGTCTGCTCCAACAGCCATCAGTCCTCCGACAGCCATGACCAGCCCACTGCTACTTATGCTTGCTGATCCTACAAGCTATGTCGGTTACTCCGGTTCTTCTCCGGATAACCTCGTTATGGATTGTATCCTTCAAAAGAACTCCAAGCATAGCTCGCTGAGTGACTTTGAATGTCAACTAGCCCAACTGTTAGTGTCCATGTCTCTGCACTGTAGGTCATGATTGCACTGGTTGAAGACCTCGCGTCTCCAAACTTTGCGGTATAGGCGACGAGAAAACTGCGAAGTTTGCCAATAAATACTGTCCAGCCTATCTGGATCCTTCTATCAGCAGAATGCTACAGCATTAAATCAGTCCCAGCATGTCCACTGTTAAAATTATTGGCCCTAATAGTTCAAATTTTGACCAACAAAATCGTTATTTGGTAAGACTAAGTATATTGTGTACTGAATAAGATGTGTTACAAAACTAACCATTTCCAATTTTATTAGATTTTATGAAAAACTAAAAGATTACAGCCGTATTTTATTTTTAATTACGAAATTATAATTATGTGCATTTTTCATGGGCTAACTTCCAAACAAAAACTAAGGTAGTTTAAAACCATTAAAATTGAAAAAAAAAAACCATAGATCGAGAATTAAGTTGCACGTTTCCAAAGAGTAAGTCCTATGGAGAAGAGCCGACAAGAAACTCTATGGACGTCCTTTAAACTTTGGCAACCAAGATGCCTCGAAGAATGTTATTCTGCCTATAATTTATTAATACCAACTTTTGCGAAGTACCTTCTTGAAGCTTCTATAAGACCTATTTCTTCCACAGTCTGCCGACAAATTAGCAGCTGAAGTGGCACAAGCAGTGTTCGACCTCGCAGGTGGAGTGGGCGACAGGCCGGAGTTACCTGCCTAGATCTAGAAAGAAAGAAAGATTAAACACGTGATGACACTACATGTAATATTATATCCATCCAGATGAACAAATGATACAAATTACCAACTAATACGGCGAAAATCATGATTTATTTTTAAGTATTTTGTGTACAAAGGTCTATTCTAGAATGTTGTTTATAAAAAGTATTCGCAAAATACCGCAGTGTCTCAAGACGAAAGTCTTTGACCAGTGTGTGTTGCCAGTAATTACTTACGGTACTGAAACGTGGTCGCTCACAATGGGCCTGATAAGAAGGCTCAAAGTCACTCAAAGGGCAATGGAGAGGGCTATGCTCGGAGTGTCCCTGCGTGATCGAATCAGAAATGAGGAGATTCGCAGGAGAACGAAAGTAACCGACATAGCCCGAAGAATTGCCAAACTTAAGTGGCAGTGGGCGGGGCACATTGCTCGCAGAACGGATGGCCGATGGGGCAGTAAAGTTCTGGAGTGGCGACCGCGTACTGGAAGGCGCAGCGTGGGTAGGCCCCCCACAAGGTGGACCGACGACCTGGTGAAGGTCGCGGGAATCCGCTGGATGCGGAAGGCACAGGACCGGTCGTTGTGGCGATGTTTGGGGGAGGCCTATGTCCAGCAGTGGACGTCTTTCGGCTGAAATGATGATGATGGTGATGATGATTCGCAAAATGAAGGTTTTCTATTTGTCTGTTCAGATTCAGAACATTTTCCATAAGCGGTTGTCGACTGATTCGGTTTGTTATCTCTTTTCCTCTCGTGATGTAAATCGTAGACGAAACGAGATGACAAACCGAATCGGTCGACAGCTGCTTACCGAAAAAAAAATGACTGAATAAGAGAGCCGCTCTTTTAAAGGCTAATTTTAAATCTAGTTTCATGCTAAGTTTACTTTAAGTTTTTTTTGAAGCGAAGCTTAATTATGCATGTATGGGGTGGGGATTTAACTCACAAAAAGTGAAATGTCACGAACGCGGCTATGAAACACACCTCATTGGTTGGGCAGCGCTTATATTGCCCATATGAGTGAGCGAGACAGTACACGGGGTCCCACGACACCTAACGTTTTCTTTGTTATCTGTAGAACTGTACATCTTAGCAGTAACTGTAATGTTGTGAATGTATATTTAATTTTTGTTTTGTAATATAATTTTTGTATAAATAAATATTCGAAAATGCACTGGAATAGATCTTTAAACAACAATTGAAAATTGACTTAACGGAATTGTTAATGAAGAACGTACCATAAGAATCGCAGGGCGATTTATATATTCTCTTTAAAAATATTTATTGACAAATACAACATGTTATTGAAAGAGATTTTCAGTTATTTCAATAAAACTTGTATTACATAATAAAATTCATTTTAATGATTACTTAGCTCACAAAAAGTTAGTTGGAATGAGGGTACCTACTAACCCGAAAGGGAATTATTGTACTCATATCATTGTATTTTCATGATTTCTGACTTTAAATTGAAAAAGCTTCCAAGTTTTTTTTCTTCTAAAAACTGAATTTAATTGTACTGTCACCATAACTAAATGATAATATAGAAACTGGCTCAGAATTGACTTGCAAGATTTGTAGCAGAAGGACCGACGGACAATAAAATAAGTTCATGAACATTATAAAAATACAAAGATGAATACAATAGCCCCCTTTCGGATAAGTGCCCTCTTTCTGTATAAACTTGTATATTATACAATTAATTTTATTAATTAATTAGACATAGTTTTAATCTCCAGTCATTTCGGTACAACGCCCTACTAGTCCTATTCGTTATCTTTAAACTTAGGTGCGTATTATTCTGGACCAATTATTTTATTTTGTACTTGAAAGAATCTTTACTTTTGATAAAGTCATGTGTTCACTAAGCTACAAATTTCGGGCAAGAAATAAATCGCTTACAATGTCATCCACTGGTTAAAAAAAGAAATTATTTCAGAATTTTGTATCAGATATTGTCATTTTTGCAATCGTATCGTAAGACGTATCGAAGTGTTTCAAACGTGATCGTTTGAAACACTTCGATACGTCTATATATATATGTACATCTTTCGAAGAGAACCAAAAACATGCATAAATTAAATAAATGCGCAAACTTGCCGTGTCAATTGCTATTATATCTGGAAAGAAAACTTCTTGCCTGTCATATTTTGTTGCCTAGTGAATACGTGCCTTTTAGAACTTTTTAATTATTAGGCTCTCTTGCTCAGAACAGAGTACCTAGGTGCTACTGCGAAATGTTCAAAAAATATATTAAAAAATAAAATTAATTCTGCTCATATTGTTTACTAAAATATTAACTAATGATCGCATTGAAAGGAATTATGTTTTATAAAAAGCAAAGCTTTCAATTTATTATTCGTCTTTTAGAGATTCACGCCAGCTACTCCTTAAACTGCGTTTAATAGTTTGTATGTTTATAATTAAAAAACTACAAAATTGAAGTAACAACCAGACTAACTGCTCAGTAAAACAATAATATCCTACTTGTTAAGACCCAGTCCAATAATAAATATAGTAGAATTAATACCACGCATGCATTTTTATTGTACCCTACACTGCCCGTTTTAGCATAGAATTAAGAAGTTTTACACCGAGGCGAATATTCCACTACCGCCAAAAATATTTCGCGGAGAAATTTTTGATAAGTTATACTTATAGACGACGTGATCAAACTCGCACGTCGCATTATAGCAGCGTTGTTGCGCCAGTTGTTGCGAATATTTTGCTGCGAAATTATCACAGTGGCAGCGAAATATTTGCCGCGGTGTAAGGGATCCCTAACTTACAAAAAATACACCTTTATATTTAATAAAAAGTAATATTTTTATGAAACTTATTAACTAATATATTTACAAATATTTTGCAGTGTTTTTGACTGTAATATTTAGACTGGGTTTAATATTTATCTGTGTGAGAATAGATCTAATTAATAAAAGAGATATTAGGTGTCGATTCTCTTGTTCACGAACTAAACTTATTTTAAACTAGCGCTCTCTTTTACTAATAGTAGATAAAAGAAAGGGATGGCAACAATTTTAGAACTGTCAAATTAGTCGTAATTTAGATTTCCATACAAGTTAAGTCGTGATCTCGGACTAATTTGACAGTTCTAAATTTGTTGCCATCCCTTTCTTGTATCTACTATTAGTAAAAGAGAGCGATAGTTTAAAATAAGTTTAGTTCGTGAACAAGAGAATCACCATTATTTCTACACTAATTCTAACAACTAAGTAGAAAGATCCTAAGAAAACTTGTGTATACCCAATCCAGTATTTTTCAGTCAAATTACACATTTTATATCTTCGTTCTTTTGTATATGCAAATTCACATTTTCAACTATGGACCAATTCATTTAATTGTTTTAAAAGAAAGTTGTAATTGAAGGTCATCGCACTATTAAATTAATTTCACAGTGTGTAAGTTAAATAATTGCTTTAGAGTGGGTTTACAATTTAACTACATAACACAATTTTACAATTGTAATTGTTATAATTATACTATTTTAGACTCGTTCAACAATATTTTATTTCTCTTAGTATGAATGTAAATAAATACTTTTTTAAAGAGTTGTGAATAAAAATTACCATTGGAATTGTTATGAGGACTGATTGCGAAAAAAGATGTATAAAATGCATCTATGTATCATTGACATTTTTGTGAGACTGTATCATGTAGTAAATACAGCATTTATTGTACAGTAGTTGCAAATAAAAACAAATAGACTTCTCAATTCTGCAAACGTTTTACATTCGATTATTTTGGTCTTTATTGTACAACCATATAGTAAAGTGTAGATAGAAAAACATAGATACAGCCATGGTATAATAAGATGTTTCACCAGGTACTCTCTTCCCGTGACAGCTAGGTCACATGATTGCCTCCGTACTACGTCATCGACTGTGGAGCCAATAGCGGGATGTTATCGTGAAACTTGTCAGTTTGATGTGCTGCCACTTTGTGTAAATAAATTACCCGAGCAAAATGCATATTTTCATTTACTTGCTTCTATAAAGAATCACTTTTGAACTAGTAATTTTATACAGTTTATTTTAATAACTAATTAGATTAATAACACGTGATAACAAATAGTTAGACTAGTTAGGAATTTATTTTATATTCATTATGAACAATAATCTCCTTCAATATATTGAAGATATCAATCAATGGCAACACTGATCGTGACGTAGCTTGGAGGCACCGCGCTGTCATCGCGGGAAGAGAATACCTGGTGAGAAAAATCTTATTATACCATGGATACAGCAAGTTAGTCCGATTCGTGTCACCACCAAAATTCAAGTTGTACGCGTATGGCCCGCTTCGTCTGCGATCGACCGTCACCGTCGTATGATATTGTAAAAATGCCGTATTGAGTCTTGCGTCATTAAAACATGTAAAAGTTAGACTAGGAAATATACGAAAGCGATTAGTATTTCATTTCATGAGTGAGTTCTCTTCATATACAATATTTTAGAAAAAAAGTAAAATAAATAAATATTTTTGGGACAATTTTACACAGCACCATCTAGTCCCAAACTAAGCAGAGCTTGTAATATGGGTACTAGACAATGGATATGATAATTATATACTTTTTTTTTTGTAAATATATACTTATAATACATAAGAAACACCCAGACCAACACAAACACTCATGTCACATCACACAAATAATTGTGTCCTGTGGGAATCGAACCCACGACCTCGTGATCAGCAGTCCGACACTCGAACCACCAGACCACAGCGGTCGTCAAAATGTATACATAATTTCAGCCGGGCTGACACTCACCTGTTTGCGTAATGCAAGCGTGTGCCTGGAGCGACAGGAAAGCGATACGGGGTCAATAAGCGCTGAAAAAGGATGTCACTATATCGCTAGCGATCACTTGATAAAGAACAGTCGTGTACTACGCGACACGCATACTACCATTGCCACGGCATCGCAGTATGAAGTGCTGTATCTATGTTTTTCTATAATCTAAGTCCATAAGGCTCAATATTATTATTATTCGATAACACAGAAATAGATAGAATGTCCATGTGGGCAGGGTGCGCGTGGAAGCACTCTGCACCATAGTGCAGGATATTTCAAAGCCTTTCTCAGCACGCCTTATGACTTGTTTCTATAAATACTGTAACAAAAACCCGCAAAAATGCCTTGTTGTGCTGTTTCTAACTGCAGAAACAAAAGCTGTAAAGTACATTTGATTAAAGTTATTTTTTTTTAAATAATTACGTCAAAATGTAAGGCGTAGTTTGTTCGGAAAGTTGCCATGCATGAATCGCTAGTAAAATTGTGATTACAACCATTCTATCTATTTCTGTGTTCGATAACCTTATCACGAGAGTTTTTTATAATTCGCACGAACCGTTTTATCATATTTCGTAACTGTGTTCGCAATCAATCGTGAATCGACATATTATTTTTGTACAGTTCCCTTTATTATGATTTTGTGTTGTGATACTTGTGATAGATATAAATTATTTGGTACCTAACATGCTTTTATGTGATGGACGTATAGCGAAGTACCAACCTATGTTATTTTTTCTCAAACAAACTCTGCTAAAACTATGCTGCATTTTTTCTTTTAAATAGATCGATAATAATTAGGTAATTCCTATTGAGCAATACGC
Source organism: Asteroscopus sphinx (assembly GCA_949699075.1). Classification (NCBI taxonomy): domain Eukaryota; kingdom Metazoa; phylum Arthropoda; class Insecta; order Lepidoptera; family Noctuidae; genus Asteroscopus; species Asteroscopus sphinx. The sequence continues at coordinate 13,239,314 of OX453025.1, read as the reverse complement.
CCGAGCGTGTAGGTACTACATTCTCATACAAGTTCAAATACATTTTTGACCAGTTCAAGCACGTCGCCAGTCAGTTTAAAATTAACCGTGCGTCTGAGCCAAGTGCCAAGGGCGTAATTAATATCTCTAATTGTATTTTGTATGACAGTACCTACGGTCTCCCCCTACTAAATACAAAATAGGGGGAGATTCATAGAATTACTACACATAGAAGGATAGTTTCATACATTACGCGCTAGCAATACTGATGCAAAAAGATTATTATGTGTGCTAGCGCTGATACGTTTACACACGCACACCACTATAAAATGGGGCTGCCAGAAAAAAAGTAGCTGTCCCCAAAATTTTTTTTTTAAATGTTTTCTGACATTCTTCCCGGACTTCTTCTTCTTTCTTTGACGGTTGAGACTTATATTTATAAACTATTTTTCAGCAATTAAAAAAAATTAAAATTAAAATTCATTTATTTCGGGCATAACCCATATCATAAAAAACATGTACAAAATTAAATTCAATTAAAAGAAATGCGTGGTGGACTAAGGCCTTAACCTTCTCATACTGAGAAGAGGCCCGTGCCCAGCAGTGGGACAGTAATGGGCTGATTATGTTATGTAAAAGAAATGCATACATTATTAAAATCATGCCAGAAGTAAAGGGCACTAGATTATATTTAACATGTAAGAAAATTAACAAAATAAATAATAAAATAAAATCAAAACAAAATTTAAATCATGTCAGTTAGTAAAGATTTAAATTGTGAATAGAAAAAATCGCTCACGAGCAGGTTTTTTTCATTTCACAATTAATAAGCAGCATAATTATTAATTAGCAGGTTTTTTTCGCAATAATTGGGTCAGTAGGGCTTCTTGAAACAAGAACACGTAATAAACGTTATGATAAAAAAAAATGATACATACAAAAACACATTTTAGGTATATAAATGTTTTAATTTACTCACGTACAGGCGACCGCACATCAGTGGTAGCAGTTTGACCTTGATGGCACCTTTATTGCGTAAGCAGTAAGGGCGTTTTTCGAAATTCAAGTGTTACTATTGAAATGCGGTCGTCTGTACGTACATATACGTGTGCGTATTACATACGTAAGTATCAGTTACTACTTTATAAATTCATCAATCGGAGCAATTAAGACAGTTAAAATGGGAAAATCTATCTTGCAACACTGAGCTTTTACTAAGTACGAAATTAAACGATTGTTTTTATTTGCTTAAAAGGTCAAAATACTAAAAAATAATCAAAGCTTGATCGTGAAAAGTGATGTTAATACACTTTTTATGTATTTCCGATGTGTTGTGACACCATTTAATCGCTCAAATCGTCACATTTAATTATTTTCCGGGAGATGCGTTCGGACAGCGTTAACCTTGAACACTACAGAGCGGCCGGGAGTAGTGTGCCCACCTGGGCGTCCTTTTTGATCAAATTGTGCGCGCGGATTAGATATCTTTTGTGTTCTTAATCTAAAGGGAGATTATTAAGATTTATCATCCAAAATATATAAAATAAAAATTACCTAAATCTAATTTTCTAAATATTTTTTCTTGCTGCGTCCATCTTAATAATCAAAAGATCTCGAAAGTCACAAAATTATTGTTTAAGTGCAAAAAAAAAAATAACGTGCAAGGGAAAATGTAGGTACACAACACATACTGATAAACGGATGATAAGAGGAACGTTTGTATCATAGATTGACGGTTAGATAATACTAGAATGTACCTGTTATCAGTATCTTTAGCATACGTAACGTTTGATATGAGGCCTAAGGGATTGTTGACGAGATTTGGGTCTTTATTACAACAGTCCATCTGGGTCTCAACTCATACCAAGGTGCAGTGGCGTAGGTATAGCTATGTAACCAAGGGCCCCGGGGCAAAAAGGTCAATGTCGAACTTTTTTTATTTAATAAATAGAATATTATCTTTATGGTTTTTTTTTTTTTTCTTTAGCATGTAACCGAGAGGCCTGTCATACAAGTTGTCCTAGTTCAGGGTCCAGGGCTACACTGCTGTTATGTTTATTTTTAAGTCGCAAATAAACAAACATAATTATCTAACCTTTTCGAACGTCGTTCACGGAGGCTTAGGGGCCCCTTGAACTTGGGAGCCCCGGGGCACTGCCCCGCCTAGCCCTACGGTAGCTACGCCACTGCCATGATGGCAGCGGCTGGCAGCGACCGCGCCACGTTGACCAGAGTGCTGATTTCCAGTTTGAAGCACGTTATCGCTATAGAAATCGCTACCGAATGCGTCAATCGATCGCGTTTACGTAAGTTTCAAACTAGCATTAGACACTCTGGCGTGTAACAGCCCTTCAACTGTTCCAGACCCTCCGTCGATACTACTATATGTATACATATTTTTGCAATGAAGATAAAATTGAAAATGCTGTGTAACTGAACCTTTTTCGCCGCCGCGCTGCTTCGTTGCCATCTCGGTGTGGATTGAGCCTAAGGGTTAGCGCACACCGACGGAGTGACGGCGAAGAGCAGTTCACTGGTCGCTAGGCTCTTATCAGCTAGCTACTAATATAGTAATCTGTGGCTTTTACCGGCTCTTATGGACGCTTGTGGCCGCTCGACCGCTCTTCGCGGCGCTTTGAGCCTCCCAGTGTGATTTTATTTCGCTATTTAAATTCCAGTCGTATGTAGAAGCAAATTAAGTTGAATTTCAATTGTTACTATATTACTCGCTTCGCCGCCGCACAGTGTGATAAGATCCCGGTTTTTGTCTCATCGTGTTTTTATTGAATTAATCGATAGAGTTTACAATTCCGAAGATTAGACTAAAACTCCGGGTTCGCTCAGACTTGAGGGTTTTTTTTTTAAAAAATGTCAAAGTTTCGCAATATCCGACTCTTGAAAAATGAAAAAAAAATCATTATAATTTAATGGAAGTACTTATTACAGAATTTATTTATTCTATCGAAAAATGGAATAATAGCCGACCGTTCTACCAATTCCTGTTGCATTAGTATGAATGGGTCGAGAGATATGATTTTTTTTCTCATTTTTCGTTTTCATTTTTTTATTCATCTAAACCACCGTAGTAGGTGGTCATTCCTACATCAAAAAATTGCTGATACTTTCTATTATGTGTAGTATTAATTCCAAAACCTAATTCGTTGGTTTCCAGGAGTTATTGGAGATTCAAAATTTTCCTTAGGGGTGACACTTTCATGTATCCGAAAAAAAAACAATAAGAATATATTTTATCTGAAAAAAAAAGAAGGTGTTTTAAATACTTTTTAATAATTAATATGGAGTTGGCTATTTGAAAGAAAGAAAATGAAAGAAAGAAAAAATTTTTATTTTTATTTTTAATTTTTTTGTGGCTAAAATCTAACTCCAGGTCTCCATTATAAACCCGACCCTAAACATATTGCCGACGTTTTTAAACATCATTTTAAAGTGGAGTCACCTTTAAAAACGTGTGTCTTACCTAGCACTGTTACCAGTGATGTCTGTTGCGTTACACATCCAATTCGAATTACTAGTGGGGAGGTACGTCAGGCTATTGGCAATATGAAAAGAGGAAAATCGCCGGGGCATGACGGGCTCAGTGTGGAGCATCTTAAGTATGCGGGTGTTCACATACATAGGTTGCTGTCTATGTTGTATACTCTGTGTATAAGGCATTCATATTTGCCACCAGACTTAATGAAAACTATTGTTGTACCACTTGTTAAGAATCGTACGGGAGATATATCGGACAAAAATAATTATAGACCAATCTCACTTGCAACTGTGATTGCAAAAGTACTAGATAGGATAATGGACGAGCGCCTTAGTGGATGCATACAACTTCAGGACGCTCAGTTTGGTTTTCAATCAGGTTTGTCAACGGAAACGGCGATTTTGTCACTTAAGCATACTGTGAACTACTATGTTGAAAGAAAAACACCAATTTATGCATGTTTCCTAGATCTATCTAAGGCGTTCGATCTCGTGTCCTATAAGTTACTTTGGGCTAAGTTGAAACAGGTGGGTGTTTCTCTGGAGGTCATAGAAATGTTCTCATATTGGTACGGTCATCAGAAAAATATTATAAAATGGGCAAATGTTTATTCAGATGAATACTCATTAAATTGTGGTGTGCGACAAGGAGGGTTAACCTCTCCTAGACTTTTTAATTTGTATGTAAATCAGCTGATTGAGGGGCTGAGCAGCATGCATGTCGGCTGCCGAATGGATAATGTTAGTGTTAATAACATTAGCTACGCAGACGATATGGTGCTGCTGAGCCCGTCAATCGGCGGTTTGAGGAAACTTCTCAGCGTATGTGAAGTTTATGCTGAGGAACACGGTTTAAAGTATAATGAGAAAAAGAGTGAGTTTATGGTTCTGGTTGGAAAGAATAAGAGACCTAACAGTGTTCCACCTTTGACTCTGAATGGAGTTCAGCTGAACCGTGTTCCTCAGTTTAAGTATCTCGGGCACATTATTACTGAAACTTTACGCGATGACCCGGATATAGAGAGGGAAAGGAGGGCATTGTCGGTGCGTGGCAATATGTTGGCTCATCGATTCACTCGTTGTACGGTAGAAGTCAAGCTTACATTATTCAAGGCTTACTGTCAAAGTTTTTACACGAGTGGTCTATGGGTTAACTTTACGCAAAAATCCTACAATGCCCTCAGAGTTCAGTATAATAACATCTTCAGGGCTCTGTTGCGCCTCCCTCGGTATTGTAGTGCTTCAGGCATGTTTGCGGATGCACATGTGGATGATTTTCATGCCATCATACGCAAGAAAATTGCGTCTGTTGTGCAGAGGATGCGGGGGAGTAGCAATGGAATCCTGAAGATGTTAGCGGGAAGGATGGACACCGCCGTCCTCAGTCGTTTCATTGATTTACATGTGAGAGGTGCGAATCAATGACTCGACATTTGTTAATATTTATTAATGATTGTTATCTGTGTTTACTAACATAGTTGTTTAAGTTTTTCATTGTTACTAACAAAAATGATTATGGAATGTTGTTTTCTGAAGATAAAATATTTTATTATTATTATTATTATGTTGTAGTGTCTAGAACATTTATGTATGCCAAGTTTCAACGGAATCGGTTAACAGGTAAGAATTCAGTGGGTGAACAAGCACTCATCCCCTGTTTTCCTACCCTTAGGGGTGGATTTTGATTTTCAAATTTAAATGGGAGCAACTTCGAGATATACCCTATCTATTAAAAGAAGAATCATCAAAATCGGACTACTCTGTAAAAAGACGAATTGAGAACCTCCTCGTTTTTTTCGTCGGTTAAAAAGTAAAACAAAATTGATTTAAAAGAATTGTAAAATTAATAACAAAGAACTAAATTGACTAAGAATATTTAATAAATTGTCAAAAATGTTGATATAGGTATATTACTCATGTTTAATGTTGATTTATATACTTATGAGACATCGGAAAGGATTTTCTTTTATTTACTATTAGTTGAGTCTTTTGGGTTAGAATTTATAGACGGTTTACAAAAAACGTGTAACAGTCAACATGATACCAATTTCTCCATTAGTTTTTTAATTTCCTTTATAAAATTACTCAATCTTTGCCATCTAAGCCACAAAATAATGATATCTTGTTATGGTCGTGATAAGGAAGCTAAAACTTAATAAAAATAAACAAATTATGTTTTGGTTGAAGTGGCAGCCCTAAGTACGGATATTTCGGATATTACTAAAATTTCCAATAACTCCTGGAAACCAACGAGTTAGGTTTTGGAATTAATACTACACATAATAGAAAGTATCAGCAATTTTTTGATATAGGAATGATCACCTACTACGGCGGTTTAGATGAATAAAAAAATGAAAACGAAAAATGAGAAAAAAAATCATATCTCTCGACCCATTCATACTAATGCAACAGGAATTGGTAGAACGGTCGGCTATTATTCCATTTTTCGATAGAATAAATAAATTCTGTAATAAGTACTTCCATTAAATTATAATGATTTTTTTTTCATTTTTCAAGAGTCGGATATTGCGAAACTTTGACATTTTTTTAAAAAAAAACCTCAAGTCTTAGCGAACCCGGAGTTTTAGTCTAATCTTCGGAATTGTAAACTCTATCGATTAACTCAATAAAAACACGATGAGACAAAAACCGGGATCTTATCACACTGTGCGCCGTTCCGTCGGTGTGCGGTAAACCCTTAGCCAACATTGTTGTAATCAGTTAATCAACTCGGCCAATCTATCGGCTGCTAGATAGTCCTCTACCAAATTGTGGCAACTAATGGTACTTGTACAATTAATAACACTAAACTGAACCCCTAGCATGAGTTTTTGCGATATCGTGTAGCTATCGTCAAATTTTATATGGGAGTTATACCAGCGCCACCGTGTGCGTTGTTGGAACTATATAATCCCATACAAAGTTTGTCGATCACTAACGATACCGAAAAATTATGCTAGGCTGCAGTCTGCAGAGGATCTAAAATTCTAAATTCTAAAGATAGGTATAAACAGGTGCTGGTAAAAGTATGCCTTATCAAAAATAATCAATAATTTTAGCAATGACCTGCCTATTGCTCTCCTTTATTCAAACTTGTGTGTGCAATTGTTATGAGTGATTATTATTTAGTTTATGCTACTGTTATAATTCAATAAACCAATTAATTACTACTACATACAAGTTTTATTTATTTATCTTAGTTTCCCCTCTTTTTAGGGTTCCGAAGTCCTACAAGGAACCCTTATAGTTTCGTCATGTCCGTCCGTCTGTCCGTCTGTCCTAATCCTTTACAGCTTAATAACTTCTACAGTTATAAACATAAGTAAATGAAATTTTGTTAAAAAATAGTCTGCATATAGATCTCAATTTTAAAAGAATAAAAAAATAGTTTTTACGTTCTTTAGGGGTGGCGCCCATACATGTGAAATGGGGAAAAAATAAATTTTTTCGCTGCACCCCCTCGTGTGGGGTATCATTGAATAGGTCTACTAAAATGAAGGTAATGTTTCATACATCACTTTTTTATCAGATGTACCATCTGCGAAATATAGCCCGCCAAAGTGGCTTGCAATGTGTCCCCCCCCCCTGCCATTTCTAAACTATGCAACGTAGAAACTTATAATCTTCCACATTGATAGACCTTTGTGAAAACTCTCTTTTAAAATTATTTCGAGTATGTGATTATAATTTTTTGAGTTATAGACAGAAAACTGAAAAATACTTAAAACGTCCTAGTTCAAAGGTCATTGACCTTAGAGAAAAATGATCATAGCAAATAATGCTCCTTTAGCTACTTTATATTTGAAAAAATCACAAAAAGTAACTTTGTGTTATGTTGACGACACACTTTTTAAATTTGGCGCCATCTAGCGGCGTCGTACAACACTCTCTGGGTCGCCAATGCTGCCGTCAAGTGCCGTGTATTACATTTGGCACTGTATAGCGCCATCTAGCGGCTACTGACATCACTCTCTGAGTCGCCAATGCTGCCGTCTATTGCAAAAACTAAAATAGCCGTGATTAATATTCGATTTGATTTGTAACACCTACTTAAGGAACCCTATAATACTGAGCATGGCCCGACATGCTCTTGGCCGGTTTTTTGAATAAGTAAGCAAACAGGCACTTGATCAGCTGTGACATCAAGGGGATCGAGATAAAGTTGTAAGTCTTACGTGCCTGTAATTAGCACACTTACACGCATTTTGTCATCTTCGTGACACAGGCCACTGTTGGGCACGGGCCTCTTCTCAGAATGAGGTTTCTGGCCTTAGTTAACCACGCCACAGACAAAGTAAAAAATATAGACTTAAGTGCTGTGACCAACCATAGTGAAGCCAACAAAAACCGTGCTACTTCATGTACAACCAGTGCTCACGCACACACCATGCACCTGAAGGATATTTGTTTTCGCGATGCTTACTGGACGATGCCGCGACATGTGAACTGTGAGGGGTGAGCACGGTTTAAGGTGCATGTGTGTGCGTGAGCGCTGGTTTGTACACGGAGGAGCACAGTTTTATTGGCTTCACTATGATTGTTCGCAGCACATCGTCTATATTTTTTACTATGTCTGTGAACCACGCTGACCTAGTGCGGATCAGTGGACTAGGTACACACCATCGATCGAGAACTGTATGGAGCACAAGAGTGTATAAGTTAGCATATAAGAATATGTGCAGGTTTCCTCACGATGTTTTCCTTCACTGTTAAAGTAACTTATAATTAAATTTCGATTTTATGTAGGTTCTCACAATAACATAACACATAACATCACGCCTGTATTTCCCCGAAGGGGTAGGCAGTGGTGTGTAGTACACCCACATTTCGCCAGTTATGTTATAGGCCCATGTAATAGGGGGCAAGCCTATTGCCATTAACCGGGCACGAATCCATACTCCGGGCTGCTACTGAGAATTTCCTAATGAAAAATCCCAATAACACTGCCCGACCCGGGAATCGAACCCAGGACCCCACACTCAGCAGTCGCGCTTGCGACCACTAGACCAACGAGGCAGTCTCACAATAATTGTGTGAATCTTGTGGAAATCCATATTCTCTACCTACCCCAATGGGAAACAAGTGATTATATGTATGTATATTGTAGGTATATATCAGTTTTCAATAAATAAAAAACATCAATAACAATTAAGTAAAGTATTTATTAACAAACAAACATCAATACTTCTGGGAAACGAAACTTAATCCTATAAAGTTTCTTACGTACATAATTATAGTGCAATAATCTAATCTAAATTAATAATAATATTATAAATTCAATTCTGGCATCACAAAGGAAATAAAGTTTCGCTTTCCTACAAAAATATATCTAAAAGGTGCTAGCTATAAAATAATTAATTTCTAACTAGGTAAACAGTGCAATTACTAATATTTTTTTAGAGATCAGATAATTAAATCAATAATGCTCTAATTTAAAATGATAAATGAAAATTACTTTTAAAATGTGAAGAATGTTGGAATGTTCATATTTTATTTCACTTTTATCTTAAAATGATACAAAATACACCATAATATAATTAAAAAATTCAAATTACATAACAGCGTGGAAAACAAATATGAAATAGGTTCGTAAAATTTACACTTTTTTTGTTAGGTTTTTTTGATAGATTTAGATTTAGAGCCTCAATCTATACAGTTATACTGATAATTTTTTTAAACAAATGGCTAAACTAATTCAATATATTATAGTCTTAAATAGTTTGTCTTGTGATGACAAGAGCACTCCTGGGCCTCATGCAATGTAAAAATGGTGTCATTATAATATTATGGCTATGTCATGCTCAACAATGGCCTATCGCTATTATAACATGAACAATACTAATAACATGTGATAACAAACAATAAGTGTTTCAAAACATTCTAGCCCAAGTTTAAAAATATTGTGTAAGGAAGTTATGGATAGGTAGGTACAGTTGTTTTATCTCACGAAAGCGGGTGAGCCATACTTGTAGTTGTTATGTGTATAGACACGCGCTCTTGTGTACGTATCTACAAAACTCTGCCAAAACTGAGCGCTCCCGAGCTTACGCACGCAAAGATTATGTACATGTAGACACACACACAAGTGTGTTAGTCGTAACTGCGAAAAGTGTGATGAAATACTTAGGCTTTTCTAATAACATACTGGGTGTCAGGGAAACGCTCCCGAAACTGAAAGGCTATTATTTTACTACCTTAACATCGATTACCAGTAACCATAAGCCTTATATCATTGTTTTAGTGATTTGGTATTTTGCAATCACGCAATGTAAAGCGTACAAAACTCTGGATCAATGCCACGCGTACCTAACCTACCTACGCTCGCTACGACACGGACTGCGTATGCGAGCGGATGTCGTTCACCCCTAGCGCCAGCTGATATTTTATTTAAATTACATTGCGAACTTTAAAAAATTAAGTAATTAAATGGGGTTTTTTTTTCAAATCTGTTTTATTTAACTGCCTAAAGCTGGTTATGTATAAAAAATGAAAAAATCTAAAAAAAGAATCTCATTTTTTTTTGTGTCACCTATCTTCGTTTTCGGAAGCGTTTCCCTGACACCCAGTATAATATGGTGAAGGTTAATTTTATGGCTATTTTCAAATACAAGCTTATTTCAGGCACATACCCGAGCTACACCAATATCAAAACAAACAAATTAGCCAAAAAGTGTAAAACTAAAACATTTTTTTTTTAAACCTTAGTATAAGTAGACTGCAGCCTTTTAATCGGCCGATAGTTAAAACGGATTCTTAATCAGTATAGGGACATATGGGAGTATGCACACCCCCGATTTACAAAAATTATACCACCCAACTTTTGCCCAAATGTTTGGTCTGTAGTCTGGGGGTTCTAAGACAATCGTCAATTTAATCTTTTCAGCACCACGCCATGGCGGCATCGTAAAGGTTTTCGTGCTCTCAGCGCCACATCTTCTATAGAAGACAAATATTGTAAGGATGTTACTACAAAGTTATAAAGTAATGGCACTGAGGACACGAAATACTAACAAATTATTGCATGTCAATATTCTCATGTTTTGTTTGACACTTGAAACACTGGGCATGTACTATATTTTCGATAGCTACCCTAAGGTTTCCATGTCACTGAATGTTCAAATTATAAATGAAACATAATATTATCTGCATACTCTAACTACCAAATGCATAGTACACAAACACATTATTTCATTGAATCTATTGGTTTTTGAAAGACCAACCTGTAAGGCTACATTTGAAAACAACACAATCAATTAAGTTGTTGTCAAAATAGTGTACTTTAAAAAAAAATATGGGTATTTATCCTTCATTTTTGTGATATTGGAATCTCATTGATATCGGAATTATTTTCAAGAGTAACCCGCTGTTCTATTATATTAATATGATTGCAAATACTATTCTTGAATATTTATTAATAAATTCTACAATATAATATGGAAACTTGTTGTAAATGCATACAGAAAACAGTTTTATTTACTGTGGGAAATGCTAAACTAACTGGTAACTTATATGGTGTCATGCACAAATCCTATACATTATAATACAATGATCATAAATTTTTAGGATTAACAAACAATGCAGGTTTTTAGTGTGTGTAAATTGTAACAAATAGCAGAGGGGCTCGTAGCGAAGCAACGACTGCGCGGATTGTACGATCTGCAAGGTTAAGCTGCACTTGCCGCGGTCAGTCTGTGGATGGGTGACCGCTTCGTACCCTCCGATCGAGACCCCTCCGTGCCTCGGAGAGCAGGTTTAGCTGTCGGTCCCGGTTGTCATACGAATATCTATGGCAGTTGTTACGGGTAGTCAGAAGCCTGAGTCTGACAACTGGTCTAACCTATGAATGTCAGTATTACCCAGTAACTGGGTTGCGGGGGTCTGATTGCAGTTGCTCCGTGTAAAATACTGATGTTCAGCCGCATCTGGCTAGACTGGAAGCCAAACCCCAATATAATTGGGAAAAGGCTCGGAGTATGATGAAATTGTAACAAATACTGTTATCATATTATAATTATGTATAGAAATATTTGCACTTTTAAGTTATAGATCGGAAGGTACCTAACAAACATGCAAGATGACATCTGTAAGAAATATTTTATGGCCAGGACCCACAGATCAGTAAGCCTCAAGACGCCGCATAAACAAAGTTTTGCATGAGAACACAGTGCGGAACAGGGGAGCGGAGGAGGCACATTATGATTGGTCAACTCAAAAGTTCGGTGGTATGATTGGTGCCGCTCGCTGACAGTGTCATCCAGATTGGTGGCAGCATGTAGGATATGCAGTGATACTACATATGCTTGGTGACCGGGGGTATCCAGCTAATCGGCGTCTAGTCTTACTGGTCTGTGCTAGGACCTTAACATGACTCTTAATATTTTATTTTAAATTCCTTATAATCAAATAGCTACCTCATAATAGTCAATTTATACCTAGCCCAGTATTGGCCCTAAATAAGGTGCTTGATCACAGTAGAAACATGTTGGTACTTCGGTTTCATGTAATTCCACCAAATTGGAACTTATTTCATTAGCAACATAGTAGTAGCGACATCTTCTCGGTCCAATGTTTTCAACTAATGTGTCATAAGGTGGTGCAAGAATATCAAAAAATGCTGCTGGCATTTCTGTGGCCTCTAGTTCATGATAGTTAGATATTGTCGGTGTTAAGATGCAAGTATCAGAATTATCTGTACAAATTCGTTGACTTGTTATCTCGGCGAATAATTTTCGTTTTTTGTGGGGGCCCTGCGCTAGTCGCGCCGCCTCCTGTTTGGCGCGTATTTCAAATTCGCTAGGATCCACTCCTTCCTGTACTGGGTACTCTGAATAACTCCTGATATTCACTGCACCTGATATTACTTTGAGGAGCCCGTGCATATGCGGGTGATCATGGAGTGGCATCCTAAATCCCGGTCTTAAAACAAAAATACTCATATTTATTTTACAATTCTGAAAGACTTCTATATACGTACATGGTGCCTTGCCAGATTTCTTCCAAAATGCTGGATCTCTCAGATTATTGTCGTAGCCCAAGTCTTCAGCTTTTAAACCATCCATCATAGACTTTAATTTGTCCAAGTTTGTCTGAAAATTGGTTTTGGACCTGTCATCGAAGGTGTACAGAGCTTGCCGGTATATAGATACGATTGGAGGGATGTTGACGAGTTCCATAGTTGACTTCGCTTCATTTCTTTTATCCATATGAAATCTGACTGAATTGATACACAAAAATTTCTTTCTAATAAAAAATGTTGAAAATAATCTAGACGATAACAAAGCGCAACTGTCAACAAACGTCATTTTGTTTTTACTTTTTAAATGACGTTTCGTTTTACTTGTCTTTGCTCTCGTCTGTCAGATTATGATTTTTAACTGAAACGAAATTATGGGAAGTTTTAAATAAAATTATATTTAATAATTTTAACATAATTTTGATAACAACTCAATTTCATATTTTTTAATACATTATTCCAAAGCAATACAAATGAAAGCAACTCGTAAGTATTTTAAAGTAGTAGCGCCATCTGTTGCCGAATAGCATTATTACATTCATTGAAAAGAGTCAATGTGTCAAACGGTTCCAAAGAAATTTAATTACAACAGATGGGGTAAGTAGTACAAAAACGTGAATAATTCAATAGAAAATGTTACTATTAAATTTACCGCTAATCCATTCTTCTACCTTCATTTTCATCATCATCATCATCATCATCATTTCAGCCGAAAGACTTCCACTGCTGGACATAGGCCTCCCCCAAGCATCGCCACAACGACCGGTTCTGCGTCTTCCGCATCCAGTGGATTCCCCCGACCTTTACCAGGTCGTCAGTCCATCTTCATTTCATTCATTTATAATATACATATATCATTAGGTATGCTTTATTGTACAATACAATAAAAAAACGTTATTTAACTAAATTATTAGGTAAGTAGGTACCTACCTAACCTATCTATTTCTTACTCAAATACGCAAACTCCCGTAACACAGAACAATCAAGATCTATGCTGTATTACACAACCTATCACCTGCGCAGTGCGCACCTCAACACAGGAGGCCCAAACAGAGAGTTCGCGGAAGGCCACCCAGCGCGCTGCGGGCAGCTGACAAACAAACCGACAAAGCACAGAGCACGGTAGCTGCTGTACTTGTAAGTACTTGCTTTTCATAGGAAAAGTGGTCGAGATAGTTTCAGGAGCGTTGGTTTTCCGTTCCGGTACCTAGGTAGGTACTTTTTTTTTCGGTTGGAAATCCTCATGGATACCCTCCGTCTAGGGATGGCGGAGGGGGATGGCGGAGGGGTATGTCGGACTCGTACCGACTAAAACCACACGGTGGCCATCCTCTGCACAAAATAGAGGAGCTCCGGGAACTCCATTTGACCGCGCCGGTGCCCCTCTAGTGCTATGCCTTTGGCACATCCCGGGAAAAACAACATTTTTCCCCCACAGTAGCACGTGACCACCACGTACCTCCTCAGTGTCGTCCTCGTGTCCTCCCCAGGGTCGCTTAATAGACGCCTCGAGTCCCCCAACTCTAAGCGTCCACGATCCCGGTACCTAGGTACCTACTAGTAGTCGAAAGGCGGAGGCGGTGGATAAAGGCGGTGCAATATGGTTGGGGTCAAGATTTATATTATACCCTTTGCATTGGGTTTACACAAAAACCTTTGAAAAATGTAAACAGATTGGTAATCACAGCACACTGAAAAAAAATATATGAAAAAAGCGACTACAAAACAAACCAACCAAATTTTTTGTTATATTTTTGTTCTTTATAGGTGAACAGTTTTGTTGAATCAAATTAACTTTAATATCGGCCAACCAAATTGTTGGTTGGCCAGGTAGACCGACGACCTGATGAAAGTAGCTGGGGGGGACTGGATGCGGAAGGCAGAGGATCGAGTGTTGTGGCGCATTTTGGGAGAGGCTTATGTCTAGCAGTGGACTGCGATAGGCTGAGTTGATTGAAATTGTTTGTTAAACTCCAATATTTTTTTCAGGTACACTAAGTACCTATATGGGTAGTTATATGGTGTGATAAGAGCACTTTTGACGTCTTATACGACAACAACAAAGCCAAGAAAAGGCAACCTACTCCTTGGTGAGAACCGAGTTTATTTTTGCACTCTCATACCTTCATCAAAGAGAGCTTGAACATATGGAATGGCTGCAGTTCGTATAAGAAAAATCTAGATTAGGTATAAGAAAACTGGCCAAGTGAAATTCAGAATCGCGCACTATGGCACACGTACCAACACATATTTAGTATTTTACCTTCGTTTTATTAATCACTATATAATTACGATAAAAACCAAGTATGACGCTCGTAAGTAAGTATGTGTATTTCTGTTTTTATGTTACCTAGAACAGGAATAAAAAAACTGAAAAAAATGCAGCTAACGAGGTTTCTTGTTTCTTGTATGGACCCCTTTGGATTTTGAGTTTTTTATTGTTTTTAGTACCTATTTGCCTTGATAGAATTCACAGTAACACATATTTTGTGAAAATTTAAATTTGTGTTAAAATGATACGGCCCTGTGACAGACAGACGGATGGACAGACAGACGGCGTAGGCATAGTGAGTAGTCAAGTTGGCAACCTTTGGGTACGGAATTCTAAAAACTTATAATAAATCAAAATGTATTTTTAAGTAGGTAGTCCACGATCTCAAACATTAAATATTGCACTTGCAGAGTTCGTATTAAAATTATGATGATGAAAAAATTTATAGAACAAAAGTTGTTTATAACAGTATCATTCAAACCTGAAAGCTTTCCTAACCCCAAAAAAAGCATCGAAATACCTACACCTATTGTGAAAATGATTAGGAAATCATTCCAAACAGCTCAATAAAACCAAAACATTTATTTCTATTTGACTCGGCGATTCTAAAACTAATATTTTTCCACCAAAACTATTCATGTACTGATGAATTTATCTGTGTTTATAGTCGTACAGTTAATCGATCGAGCCGATGAAACGCAGGCACATTGGAAACTCAATAAAATCGAACGAACATTTACAATGAGCTGGTATTTATTTAAGTGGTATTATTGCTCGCCACCCGCGGCTGAACAGACCACACATAAAACCCAACTCGCTTTTACGAGCTTTATTGTTGTCTGAGTACACCTTATTTTGAATCTGACGTATAAATAGGTGGCTTAACATACTGCTATCACCAGTACGTTTGGCAAGCGTGGTGATTGTAGAGAAACCCGAAATAAACAGTAATTATAAAGGACTTCGCTAAGAATAGCCATGAGTCTGTACAAAGATAAAAAAACCGGCCAAGTCGAGTCGGACTCGCGCAGTAAGGGTTCCGTACCTCTCAACGACCTGATACCCCATAAAAACTGATTTAATTTACGAGAATTTATCAAAAGATATCAACGCACAGTGCGCGAAATATGAATTTTTGCATGTCTTTCTTACGCAGATACCACCACATATGTCTATGTTTGTCTTAGTTTTAGTATTTATTGCTAAACTACATAATATGCACTATAATCTGACCAAGTTTGACGCTGGTATATATTACGGTTTTAAAGATAGAGTAAAAACAAAAACGTTGAAAAAAATGCATGTTTTTTGAGGTTTCTTGTATGGGGACCCCCTTTGGTTTTAGACTTTTTTTTGTTTTTAGTATTTGTCATGATACACCTCATAGCAACACATATTCTGAGAAAATTTCAACCGGTTACCTATTACCGTTCAAAAGATACAGCCCTGTGACAGACAGACGGACGGACGGACGGACGGACGGACAGCGTAGCGAGAGTAATAGGGTCCCGTTTGTCACCCTTCGGGTACGGAACCCTAAAAAGTACGACAATTACATGCGTATTTTTTCTTTACTTACTAACTTACTATTCATTGTATTTAATGCGGACTGTACAGTAATTTTATTTTATTTTAAACCATTGGACTTGATATTTTTGACCTTGCAAGTACTCTATGATTTTATAATGTATTACGTTGGCACCACTTTTAAAGAAAGCCAATGATAGCCAACCTCTTGTTAGCACCTTCACATTGTATAGGAATAGAAAAGTAAAATTGTTTAGTTGCTAGGCAACCACTTGTTTGACGTTAGTTTTGTAAGCAAAAAATCACCTCAAAATTAATATTTTAATGAATTAAACATCTGTGGAATACTGTCAGTCTATTAAACTAGATTGCAAAGCATTGCCCTCATCGAATTGTATATGGTGAGCTGGGTGAGCATCATTTTTTACTTATAACTTCCATATGCTGGGCTTTAATGGAACTTTAGCAGTGTACTTTCAGCTAAGAATAAGTCACTCCTTTCCCAACCCTAGCTGGTAGCATGCTATACTGCTATGCTGGTGGATACTATATTGTAGTACCTATTGCGAAGATAGTTTAATAAAGATATAAATCGAGGAAAGAAAAAATCGCTCACGAGAAGGATTCGAACCTGCAACTCCTGGGTTCGGTACACCAGTCCTTTGTCCGCTAAGCTATCGTGAACTCTGCTTGTGGTATCGAATTTAACCTCCATTTTTAATCCGTCTTTGCATTGGTGGCGTTCATAAATAGATAGTTTAGTAGTTTAATTCTTGTATTCTAAACATTAAGGTGTTGACCTAATACAAAGCGACTACGTAAGCGTTACATCGCAAGCTCGCGCAAATTTTGTTCCAGCATTTTGTTGGTGGCGGTGGGGCTCGTGGCTAAGTAGCAACCGCGCTGATTGTATGATCTGCCAGGATAAGCTACACTCGCCGCGGTCAGTCCGTGCATGGGTGACCATTTCGTTGCACATCGAGACCCCTCCTACGAATATCTATGGCAGTCATTACGGGTAGTCAGAAGCCCAAAAGTCTGACAACTAGTCTGAAGAAACTATTAGCGAAGAAGTAATGGTTTCCTCCGCTCAACCCTGGCTGCTACCGTATCTAATAGCGTTAGCTACCGGCATAAAATTGGAGTGAAAGAAAATCAATGGCACACATGTTCCTTGTCATATTCGGCAGTGACCGTATCAAATATCGGTCCTGCTGATAACAGAAACGAAGTGAAAGAAGCAACACCGAGGAGAAGAATCTTATTCCTTCGTTACGTCCTGGCAGCTACGTATCAAATAGCGGAACCTGCTAAAAAACCTGCTGAACCTGACACAAAACGAAGTGAGGGACAACTCCAGACGCCCGTGAAAAATATAGAATCAAGAAGAATGTATAAAAAAATAAAATTGTTTAACAAAAAATATAATTAAAAAAAAAACTCCTAATGTCGGTATTATACCCAGTAACTGGGTTGCGGGGTCTGATGGCATTCGCTCCGTCTGAAATACTGATGTTCAGCTGCATCTGGTTCGACTGAAAGCCGACCTCAACTTAGTTGGGAAAAGGCGAGGAGGATGATTTTGTTGGTGACATTGCATAATCTTGTTATTATCGTGACAAGTGACAACGCGATTTCACGAACAAAATTTGCGCGAGTTTGCGATGGTCGCTTATTCGCTTTGTATTAGGACAACCTTCCTTAAGTCCTTTGTGTCCCAACACCTGTAGCCTGGGCGACCTTTGCGCTGCCACTGACAACGCCGTTAAAGTGGCAAAGTTTTGGTCTTACCAAGTTTTGGGCTTGCTAAGAGTAATAGTTTGATAAGAGTAGTAGTGAGTAGTAACGAAAGTAACCGACGTAGCCCGAAGAATTGCCAAACTTAAGTGGCAGTGAACGGGGCTACATTGCTGGCAGAACGGATGGCCGATGGGGCAGTAAAGATCTGGAGTGGCGACCGCGTACTACAGGGGATGCGACGTGTGACTCTATCGGCTATGTGCCAGGCTACATGAAAATACCTACCTACCTACGTAATAATAATAATTATGTGTGTGAAAGTAGGTTCCAAAAATGACAATAATTCAAAATCATGAAGTTTTTGGAATCATAGACAGGGTCGTAGCTAGGGGTGGGCGGCGGGTGCAGCTGCCAGGGGCACAAACTTCAAGGGGGCACACTCGCAGAGCGGCAGCCTGTAGGCCGCTAGGGCACGATCACAGAACTTACCCAAAATAAAAAAAACGAGTTTATGCTGTTCTCTTCCTACAAAATAAGTTTTGGGGGGTGCAAAATTCAAATCTTGCCCTGGGCGCTCATGATTAGCTACGACAATAAACATAAAGATCTGCTTTTCCGTAAATAAATAACTTCTCTCAAGAAATGATCTATTCTACAGAATTTCCACCTACATCACATCATAAAAACCAGCGAATGTTTTATGAAAAAAATCATATTTTTATAACTATGTAGTTAATAGTTATTTTTTACGCGCCATGTAACGTTAATGAACCGGAGTCCGGAAGTGCCGCCATTAACGCGGTGATGAGCGTTCACGTTCACTTGTCGTAAAACGTTGATGTCCATTAAATTTCAGAACGAGGTTATAGCGTAAAAATAGGTTGGATGTGTGATAGACTGGTTCAATCACTTGGTTAAGGAAAGGGAGGTGAGCAATCCTAGTTTAAGGCTTTAAGCCAGCTCAATAAGTTAGTCCTCGATCGCAGTCTATATAAGTCTTAAGCCGTCGTAAACAGTGGCTTAAGACATACCCACCACCCACTTACTACATCCAGCCTAGTGAGCATCTTCCTGTAGGGTATACCCTTCCCTGGTCCACTTGGAAGTCGCTCAACCGACTTCGAACCCAAGTGGGAAGATGTAATTATAACATAACATAACATCACGCCTGTATTTCCCCGAAGGGGTAGGCAGAGGTGTAATAATACACCCACATTTCGCCAGTTATGTTATAGTCCCATGTAATAGGGGGCGAGCCTATTGCCATTGACCGGGCACAAATCTAGACTCCAGGCTGCTACTGAGAATTTCCTAATGAAAAAACCCAATAACACTTTGCCCGACCCGGGAATCGAACCCAGGACCTCACGCTCAGCAGTCGCGCTTGCAACTACTAGACCAACGAGGCAGTAATAAAAAATGAAAAAATGTAGATGTAATTATAATCTTGGAAAGGGAGGTCACATCAACAAAACGGCAACAGGGTGTGGGTGTTCCACACACACAACCTAAGCGCGCCTTTTATATCATTTTATTTTGTATATGTATTTTAAAATTCGTGTTGTAAATATTGTATATTTGTATATATGTAAGCTTATAAATTTATTGTTAGTATTAATTTATCTACATAATTATTATCTCTCTTTTCAATAAATCCAAAGCGACATCGAAATAATTATAGGCTATAACTAATTATTAATGATACACAGACTAGTTAAAACCCTGTAGTGTTATATCTGTGGTGCTGACGTACAGCATTAGCAGTAAAAGCTATCATTGCGCCAATCGCACGTATTTACATTTAAAATAATTTATTTTAGTACCAGAACATCTGCAATTAGATGGGGCTCGGGTTTCTAGTAATGGGGATGTGAGAGAAAGAACCAAGATAAATATGGAAGTTGGATGTTTATGGTTTTTTTTGAACAATAAATCAAGAAAAAACCGGCCAAGTGCGAGTCCGACTCGCGCAGTAAGGGTTCCGTACCTCTCAACAACCTGATACCCCATAAAAACTGATTTAATTTACGAGAGTTTATCAAAAGACATCAACGCACAGTGCACAAAATATGAATTTTTGCATGTCTTTCTTACGCAGGTACCATCACATATGTCTAGGTTTGTCTTATTTTTAGTATTTGTTGCTAAACTACATAATATGCACTATAATCTGACCAAGTTTAACGCTGGTATATATTACCGTTTTGAAGATAGAGCAGGAACAAAAACTTTGAAAAAAATGCATGTTTTTGGAGGTTTCTTGTATGGACCCCATTTGGTATTAGACTTTTTTTTGTTTTTAGTATTTGTCGTGATACACCTCATAGCAATACATATTCTGAGAAAATTTCAACCAGTTACCTATTACCGTTCAAAAGATACAGCCCTGTGACAGACAAACGGACGGAGGGATGGACGGACGGACGGACGGACAGCGTAGCGAGAGTAATAGGGTCCCTTTTGGCACCCTTCGGGTACGGAACCCTAAAAAAAGAATACCTAGAAAAACAATATCTAGAATATCAAAGCTAATAAAGACACCTGCAAGCAACTATATTTAAATGTGCAGATATGCTACTGCGCTCACGATCTGAAGACTCGAAAAACGTACTAATTAGGACGTTTTCCGCGTCAGGTAAGGCGAGGCGCCGAGCGTGGCCGGTGACAGCAAAAAAACTAAAATGCCGTCGTGTGTGTACAGAAAGTGTTCCAATTATGACGCGAAAGTAACTTGAAGTAACCAACTTACTTTGTAGTAGTTTATATGTATCGTACTGTCGCTGCGTACGGAACATTTTTTCGTTTGTTTTGTAAAGGTATATCTATACTTTTAAATATTGCCTGCAAGGCATTGTAACTCATTAGAATAAAATTGTAAGTCAGTTTTAATTTTTAAGCAATTTGGAGTTACAATCATAGATAGCAAAGAATAATATTGTAACTCGTCCAAATTTACTCCAAGTTACAATGTTATTCCTTACAGGTGCCTATATTATGCCTAATGCTAGATACAATTATAATTACAAGATTCATGAGTAGGTATTCCTGTTGTATCAAAATAATAATCTGTCTTTGATTTGTCGTCGACAAATTAACGGCCAAAATTAATAGCCTCCAAGCAAAAATACATAAGCTCAATCATAGCTCAATACAACTTATGTCAAGCTTCTATCTCTAGTAGGGCAAATCGTGGATAAATGGGTCATAAATTTTGGTCAGAAGTGTGAACTTACGTCGTCCTTACCTTTTGAAATATTCGAAATTAAATTGAAATGTAAAACTATTTTTTTTACATTTAGTTTCATGCCACTATTTTGAATGACAGCATCCACGTTCATCCTGTGACACAAACATTTAACGGGAGAGGTACAAACGGACACCGTATAGTTGGGCCATTAGTAACGTCTAGGATTGTAGGCGTAGTGTCGTAACCAGTATAGGTAGGTACTGAAGATTCCATCAATAGGTACCTATAGTAAAAGGCCCAGTCACCGACAGTGCCCCATTTTTTGACAAAAAAACAACCAACTTTAGAAAATAAGAGCAAAATTATAATTAGGTATACGGTTAAATATTATCTAATAAACATTGAACCGTTACATAGTGCACCACAAGTAGATAAAAAATCATCACGAAACCAATGTATTTAAAAAAAATCTTGTGATCGTCCCTTAAAGTTTCGATAATTGGGGAAGTTACGTTACATCACAGTCATGAGTGTGTGATATATCGCACGCAGACTAGAATTTCCTGAATTTCCTACTACTTTTAATGTTGATAATATTCTGAATGTGGAAGAAAAATATTTTCTTCCACTTGCTCAGAAATTGATACATTATTAAAAAAAAAACATCAATCGGCTCTTTTCCGTACGCAACGAAATAACAGGACAGGAATAACCAACACGACAATAATATAAATTGCTGGACAGTTTACATTGCGACCGAGGTTTTTAAGTACACATTTACATCAATTAGGTGTTTTTTGGTACAAAATATTTATCATTATAAAGGCTGAATGAGCATTTTTTTTTCTAAACTTTGAAAATAGAACAAGAACCGCGCGCGGACTAATTGGCGCGAATGAAAATTACATACAGCTGAATTAATTAGTTTATTGTTTCCTCGCAAATGAGGGTAAAGTACTATACAAATCTCGGCCGAAATAGCAATTAACGGCCTCGTTTAGTTAAATCGGCTAGCGCCTCGTGCTTTGTAAACTCACTTCGGAATATTACTCGGCCGTCAATTCCTTCAATTCAGGCCCCGACAATAATGTACTATTCCTTGCTGGAATGGCAGCGAATCTCTTTTTTTATACTTAACGGGCTTGTTTTTGTACACCACCTCACCTGATGTTAAGCGATGGTGCGGTCGACGATGGTACACGCTTGCCCAGCAAAGGTGAGAGGATGACAGTGAATCTCTTTCAGCAGAACCATAGAATAATATACTAACGCTTCGATAGTTGCTTTGTTATACAGTAAAATTCAAGTAGGTACCTAAGTAAGACTTTTGGGCTACATCCCATTTCGACAACTTTACGTTGAGTTATTAAAATTAATTTGACGTCTAAAAAATTGGATTTCTTGTAAAGAATAAAGAAGTTGTCGAAATGATAGCCGATTTTTGTAATTTGAAACTTTTAGCCACTCAAAATCAATCTTTCCACAAAAAATACTAACATAAATAACCGATAATAAACATCAAAACTACATCAGACAATATTAACAAATATAAGGAAACAGCAAAAACGTTTCATTTGCGAATTAACAAACAATAGTTTATAATTACGACTACAAAGTCTTTACAATAGACACAAAGAGTTTCTCAACTCCTTTCATCGTGAAACAGACAGCTTTTGATAATAATTGCCACTCCTGCGCAAATATTCATAAAAAGAATAATGCTTGCCAAGTTTTTCGAGAGTCAATTTTGCTGCTCATTGTAAACATTTGAAGGTAGAAATGTTGGTTGTACACACGGCTACACATCAAGCTGTACATATCTAGTATAAGCTGACCTCGCATTGTATAGGTTTTCCTTACAACGCGAGGTCAGCCTTTACTGGTTATGTACAGCTTGATGTGGAGCCGTGTGTACAAAAGCATTCTCTATGTTTATTTACAGGGGTTATACGTCCATGGGGTAAAATGTATGAAATTGGTATAAACAATTGCATATAAGTCACTGATCTTCACGACACCGGGAATCATGGTGATGGGCCAAAATTTCAAAATGTTGCAATTTTTACAACGTACACTGCCTTGTAAAATTGCAAAATTTTGATTAAATAAAATTGTCATTAATTAACCAATAATTAATTAAAAAAACGAGTGATAGCATAGACATATATATTACTAGCGTACGTGATAGCCTTTTTTTAAGCGGAGAAAATGCCTATTGCGTAATTTACGTACCACATCACCGGGGAGGCGGTGTGGTTATGTGGGGCGACGGATCAAGGGTGGTAGATACATGCTTTCTATGCAGGAGGGTCCGAGTTCGAACCCAGCCCACAACTCTGAATTTTCAAATACATGTGCGGATCAAAATTTTATTATCTTGCTTTAACGGTGAAGGAAAACATCGTGAGGAAACCTGCACACCTGCAGTGCTCCATACAGTTCTCGATGGTGTGTGTACTTCGCCAACCCGCACTAGGCCAGCGTGGTGGACTAAAGCCTCACCCTTCTCATTTTGAGAAGAGGCCCGTGTCGAGCAGTATGACAATAAAAGGGGCTAATTCTGTAATGCATAAGTTACTAATTTCGTAATTACATGACTGTTTTTGCTTTAAACGTTCACCTCCAATAATGTTATTTCTGTCATGTTGTAATAACATAATCCGAATTCCGCGTATTTCTTTCCATTTCACAAAACAATAGCAACTAGTCATATTATTTTTTGAATATTTGTACCTAAATATTTACTCCTCAATTCCGGATCCCACTGACAAACTTGAGTCCGGTAGTCGTTTCACTCGGACATTCGAGCAGATAGACAATTGGACCATAAAATAAAAAGAATACAGAAGGATCACATCTTATATCTACTACTTCATCATCATCAACTTATATTAATCCTCTCTAACAGCACACAGCTGACATCGATCCTGGTCCACTCTCATCCAGCTGCTACCGCCTTGCCAATATCATAGCTCCGAGCTTGAGGGCGTTCTACCCTACGTTTGCCGATTCGCGGTCTCCACTCAAGAACACGTCTACCCCGACGGTTATCGGTTCTTCGGCTAGTATGGCCAGTGCACTGCCACATCAGCTTGCTAATCCTGTGAGCCACGTCGACAACTTTGGTTCTGTATCGGATCACTTCGTTCCGAATTCGATCCATTAAAGAGACTCCGAGCATAGCCCTTTCCATAGCCCGCTGAGGTAGTTTATTGCGGTGTTCTAGTGCTTTTCGATCTATGTCTCAGTTTGGCAAACGTGACTGGCGATACCATTTAATTATATTATTATAAATAAAAATATATTTACAAAAATAAATATAAAAATATATTAATAAAAATATATTTATTATATATTTGCATGACATTAATAATTATTATTTTATTGTTATAGATATGGATAATTTATAATTTATTGTAATTTATCTGAAATAAATGAATTGAATTGAATTGAATTGAACTTAAGCAACAGGTGGTATTGCAGTTGTTATGGGCAAAGGTAACCGCTTAATATAAGGCAGGCCTTTAGCTCGTTTCGCAATCTTATACCATAACATAAAAAAGCATGTTATCTTCTTTAAATGCAATGATATTCAAAAGTATAGATATGTTAACAAATAAAAAAAACAAACGAAAAAGTTGTTCCGTACCTACGCAGCGGCAGCACACATACATAAAAACAGTACAAAGTACGTTATTTACTTTAACGTTGCTTTCGCGTCACAATTAAAAAGTATTCGTGCAATGAATTGATGATTAATTGGCTCGGACAATGTCACTGTCAATGTCCAAGCCAACACGCGCGCGAATATTTTTCTGTTGTCGATAGCGACAGTAGATTTTAACATTTGCAAAACTCATAACAGAGGTACTGTACCTACTTTTAAATAGGTTTACATGTAAAAAAAACCAACCATCACTATTTTTGAAGCTTCTGTTTTCTACTCCTTGTGGTCGGACACTCTGGATGGCCACAAAGCGAGTATCCGCCGCCCAGCTTCGCCTGTTTGTGTTACACAACGCATTAACCGCGTCGAGTTTGCGCCTTACACATAATACTAAGAACACTAAATTACGCCTTTGTCTGTGTAGGTTAGCTTTGCACAGAGACTTCAGTTTTCCAAATAATGTTTTAGCTTGCATTTAATTTTGTGATAAAAATAGGCGACACACAGTTTTCATCATACTCCGAGTCTTTTCCGAATTATATTGGGGTCGGCTTCCAGTCTAATCAGATGCGGCTGAACATCGGTATTTTACGCGAAGCGACTGTCGTCAGACCCGCGACATATTTACTGGGTAATACTGACACCAGTTGTCAGACTTTCAGGCTTCTGATTACCCGGTACGACTGTCATAGATATTCGTATGACAACCGGGACCAACAGCTTAAAGTGCTTTCCGAGGGGGTCTCGATGTGTAATGAAACTATCACCCGTCAAAAGACTGACCGCGGCAACACAGTTTTACAGGAGACAAAAAATACAGATTTGTAGTTGCATAACTAAAATGTATCGTTCTATCGTAAGTATCTGACGAAAGGTACGACACATTACGATACATTTAGCCATTAATAATTAATTCATAGGAAAAAAGTTGAGTGGTAGTCTACTGTGCCATTTTAATAACGCGATTCTTGGTGGTGCGAATTCGAAAAACCCGTTTTGTCGGGTGTTAATGTTAATTTGAACATTTACATTGTCCTATTACATGGTACTTATAATAACATAACTGGCAAAATGTACTATACACCTCTGCCTACCCCTTCGGAGAAGACATGCGTGATTTTCACGTATGTATGTATTAACATAAAAGAGAGAGAGAGCAACTAATAAGTATTTTAACACAAAAACAATAGAAAACACAATTCTAATTTTGTACATTCTGTATTCAAACACTACACTGTACCAATAAGAATCAAAGCTCTGGCGTGCTTCCAGGCTGGCATTCAAAGATAACTATATCTGTCTTTTGATCAATTGTCCACTAGTGGGCAACGCCACTGCAGGAGTTAATAACACACTTTGATGTATACACACGTTTGAAACAGTAGTTGTTGATCAAAAATCGTTTTCATTGATCATATCTCTGATTGATGTAGCTACTCGTGTTTCCGGGAATTCGTAGGAAAGGCGTTTTGGCTTCCATTTTGATTTTAGGATGAAGAATTAGGTACAATGTGGATTTGGGAACAATGTGCTACTAATTAAATAGCACACAGAAATTTTGTAAAAAAAAAATCGACGTAGGTATTTACATTAATTAGGTAAATGGGCAGTAGGTAGTGATCACCTGGAAAACAAAAAATTTAAAATATAATTACGGAACATCCCCAATTATCGACACTTTAAGGGAGGATCATAAATGCTTTTTTAAATATTTGGTTTCGTGTCACAGTTAACGACGCGCAACATTTAAACAACAGTGATAAACACAAGCAGGTAATCAACAGGTGGATTTACAAAGAAAGTAAAACAAAAAACACATAGGTGAAAAATAAAGAAAGGACAATCGAGGAGGAGGATTTTTGCTCTTATTTTCTAAACTTGGATGTTTTTTTGTCGAACAATGGGGTATTGTCGGTAACTGGGGCTTTTACCCAATGATTTCGAAAAAATAAGATTGCGAACATAAATCATCTTTGACTTAATTATGGTAACATTATTAGCTTATGCCCATTTAAAGGATGAATGTACTAAAAAAAAAAACAACTTTTACAGTGAGAGCAACCCTGAAATCTAAAAAAAGAACCAGCTTTACCATACAAAAGTCATCGATATCGCTCGACAAAATGTATACAGGGTGTCAGGGAAATGCTTCTGATAACGAAGATAGGTGATAGTGCTGGTGATGACTGATACGAAAGCTTGTAAACAAAAAAAAAAAAATTTTTTTTTAATATTTTTTTTTGCATTTTTCATTATGTGTGAGTTTTATTTAACTGCCCAAAGGTGGTTATGTATGAAAAATGCAAAAAAATATATATGAAAAAATCTAAAAAAAGAATCGCATTTTTTTTCGTGGTTTCGTAGCAGTAATCATCAGCGTCTTCGTTTTTTTCTTGAAGCGTTCCCCTTACACCCAGTATAACAGCTGTTTTTTTCTCGATATCACGGATGCTCTCATAGTAAAAGTTGTTTATTATGGTGACTACTTATATTCTTTAAAAAGTCCTCAGCTAATAATATTACACCATATTTATAATAAAGAAAATTTATATTCAAAAGAATGTTCGTAGCTCGTAGCGTAGCAAATCGCTACGCGTGCATTGTGCACTGTTGTCACCATGAAATTATTTTTTATTTTATTGGTTACCTATGGGTTTTTATTTTACTGGTTACCTATTGGATTTTATTGGAACGATGTTTCTTGTCACGTAAGATCGTTATGAGCGCCTATATTAGCACACCAGGCGCTCTCTCTTTCTAGTGTCTCTGTGCACAGAATATCTAATAGTACTGCTCTGTGTGTGTATGCGTGTGGAACTTTTTTCCCTTGACCACACACGTTTTTTTATTGGTTTCCTATTGGTTTTTATTTTATTGTTTACCTATTTGTTTTATGTCTCAATAAGTAATTTAATAGGAATAATCAAGCGGCAAACAGCAATATTTTTATCTGTGAATACAATTCCAATAGGTACCTATTCAAATAGATTTTCAATATGTATTGGGTTTTGATACAAGTGGTTCCAAATGCTAGTTGTATACTATATAATATTGACTTCTATTTCTCTGCAATTTTATGACCATAGACTATTTGAAAGTTGAAACCAAACAAAACTTTAATACCCCATTTAATCGTAACGTGTCTAAATAAATAAGAATACGTAAAAAAACAGTTGTTATTGTAACTCCACACCCCTAAAGTCGTGGTTCCACGAGTTATGTTAAAACATAACACCTTAAAAAATCTTAAACACCTATTAACTAACCTACCCTTTAAAACGTAGAGCGTAGGTACTACGAAAACGACGGAAACTTCCACCCTACTCCAAATATTATAATCCATTGTATGTTTTCTATAGTACCATCTATGAAACACAGTAACAAAAACAGCAATGGAAATCAGGCTAACTGAAAAATTAGAACTATTTTAAAATTGCGTGTACCTGAAAGCGTAACATAAACAATGTCCCAGTTCGAGCGACAAAAAAGTATTTAATTTTTTTTTAATAAGATTTAATAGGAAGACGTCAAACCACGTGTGCCTGTTCTAGGAAACGACGACGTGATTACTCGTCGTAAACTAATTAAATGTGATATTACGACGAATATATAAACTAAACTGTTTGTCCGACCCGATACCTTACGCTGAAGGGCGTTTAGTGTTTTTTTAAATATATTTTTAGTGTGAAGAGCGGGCGTCCGTAGCTGAAAATGTATGAATTTGACTGATGCACTTTTAAAAAAATGTTGGTAATGATGAATAATTAAATTACTTATTTTTATTATTACTTTTAAGAAGGCTTACAGATTAATAACATTTTGGTTACATACACATATGCATATAAGCAAATTGCTAATACCTAATAAGTTTCCACAAGTATGACAATCAATTTTATATTACAAGACAGTATCTCAAGCTATGTAATATTAACTTAAATTAATAAATTAGATAACTTAACTTTTACACGCACTGACACTTTATAGTTGTCATAGTTTTTAAAGCTCCCCAAGTACGGAAATCATAGCTATTATAGTTTACTCGCCAGTTAAGTTATCAGTACTATTAACATGTAACAGGGGGCGAGCCTATTCATTATTTTAATTAGATGTAAATTATTCTACTAATGACTCCTAATAACTGAATTTGATTCTGATTTAGGTATTTGTTACTCCAATATACTTGACGACCTCTGTGGTCTAGTGGTTCGAGTGTCGGACTGCTGATAACGAGGTCGTGGGTTCGATTCCCACAGGACACAAATATTTGTGTGATGAACATAAGTGTTTGTGTTGGTCTGGGTGTGTTGCTTATGTATTATAAGTATGTATTTACAAAAAAAAAAAGTATATACGTATTATATCCATTGTCTAGTACCCATACCACAAGCTCTGCTTAGTTTGGGACTAGATGGTGCTGTGTAAAAATGTCCCAAAGATATTTATTTATTTTATTTATTTATTTAATATCTCTCATGAAATAAAAGACACGTCAATCAAATAAGTAACAGAATATGTTCTTACTTATTAACTATCCCAATACATATAGCAAATCTAGTTGATCGCAAAGTAAATCAGTGGCCAGTCCATTCACGAGGCGTTTTGTTCCACATTTAAATTTCAGTAGCATAAGCTTTTGATATGTTTCCCCTACCTGTTTACTAAGGTCGGAAGTGAGTGAGGCGCGTTCGAACTGGCGAGTGTTAGAAGCGAGTAACTAGCGATGATGGTTGTGAATTTAGTTTTGGTGGCCAGTGTTCATACTTCATAGTAGCATGAACAGATGTGGATGAGAAAGGGATAGATAAAAAAAAATGATGTTAGCTGGTGGTTATGGTTGACCTTTTTGACCTTTATTGAAGGGGAGGATGAAACTTTTGACGGCAAAACTTAATGTAGAATATCTTCAGTGCCAGGAAAATAGACCGATGGCCTAAAACGACAGCTGACATAAACCAGATTTCGGAAATTCGGAAGACCAATAAATGCTGTTGCTGAACCTACTGATCAGATACGGATGATTTAATCCGATGAGGACTACGATGTTTTTTCTATAGAGGACGCTGGTGGCTTAAGGGCGTAAAACAAGATAATTTTATACAACATTTGGAGGTTTTTTAGGGTTCCGTAGTCCTACAAGGAACCCTTATAGTTTCGTCATGTCCGTCCGTCTGTCCGTCTGTCCGTCTGTCCGTCTATCCGTCTGTCCGTCTATCCTAATCCTTTACCGCTTAATAACTTCTACAGTTGACTTACAAAAAAAAATAAAAAAAAATAGAAATGTTGAATAGCATTCCTGATAAATTATCTTGCAAGTCAACTTGCCTACTAAGAAACCACACACAAACGCTCCACCAAGCCTTTCAAACATCGCATCGAGTTGTCTAAGTCGGTTTTATTTTTATTCGGCACAGCACACGTGTGGATTGTTTTGTGGCCAGCTAATTCTGTGAGCTTTGTGCTCCAGCTAATTGATTCCTGAACGAGCGGCTGAGTATCTGTGCCTTTGCCTTTGAAGGTGATTGAGTCGTTCGTACATTTTTTTCCATTGGGAAAATTGGTATGAATATGTTTCCGGTCCTGTACCTACTTGGTTTTAGTAGGACATACTTTAACGTCTATAGCTTAATCAAAGAAGTTAGTAATTTAAAAAAGGAAGCAACATGAATTTTTTTCAAGTATACCAGGCCCCTCAGAAAGTATTGCGAAAAAAAGTTTTTATATATGGGAGACTGGCCAGTTATAATGTTTTTCGAAAATATGATTATTTATAAGTAAAAATAAGTAAGTTCCAATTTCAAAATTTCCCTCCACATTTTTTGCGAGTTAATTCAAAGTATTGTGTCTCACTGAAATATGGATCTGCGCCGGGAACATTTTAGAGCTATGATTTTATACGATTTCAAGTGTCGCCTGAAACCGGATGAATCGTACGATAGACTTCAAATGGCATTCATGGATGAAGGCCCTTCCAAGGCAACCGTGTATCGTTGGTATAACGAATTCAAGCGCGGTCGACCAACTTTGGGGGATGACGAAAGAAGCGGTCGCCCTTTGACGGTTGTTACCGAAGAAAACGTGCTAGCAGTGAAAAATTTAATCCAAGACAATAGGCGAATTACATATCAGGAGATTCAACACATATTGAAGATTGGATCGGGAAGCGTTCACGAGATTCTACACAGCCATCTTCGCGTGAGGAGGATAGTATCACGCTGGGTGCCGCACAACCTCACCGATGCTCAGAAGCAGGCCCGGGTGGAATGGTGCCGTGATATGCTTAACAAATTTGAAGCAGGCTCGTCTCGGCGTGTTTACGACATCGTTACAGGTGATGAGTCCTGGATTTATCAATACGACCCAGAAACCAAGCGCCAGTCGACTGTTTGGGTGTTTCAAAATGAGCCAACGCCTACCAAAGTGAAGCGATCTAGAAGCGGGGGTAAGATTTTGATCGCTAGCTTTTTTAATTTGACTGGCCACTTGGTATCAATTCCCTTACGGGATCAAAGAAGCATTAATGCCGAATGGTATACTACCAAATGTTTGCCAGAAGTTTTCTCTGTTATAAGCAACAAGCGACCAAACACAGGGCTCCGCGGGCTACTGCTCCACCACGACAATGCACCTGCGCACACCGCACTCAAAACGAGGGACTTCCTGGACAGCACGCCAGTCAAACTCCTGGGTCATCCTCCTTACAGCCCTGATCTAGCACCGTGTGACTTCTTTTTATTCCCAAAAAAAAAAAATCAGCTCAAAGGGATACAATTTTCGTCGCCGGAAGATGCGCTGGCTGCGTTCGAGCAGGCTGTAAACGAGGTGTCTGCGGCGGACTGGAAAAAGTGTTTTGAAAACTGGTTTAGGCGCATGAATCTTTGTATAGAGGCTGGTGGAAAGTACTTTGAAAAGATTTGATAAAAATATATGTACGTATAGAACAATTTTTTTTAGTTTCGCAAAACTTTCTGAGTGTCCCACGTATATAGTAATATTACAAATACTAATGTATTTGTAATATTCTGTAATATTTGTAACATGGTGCGATATTATGACGGCGACGTATTTTCACGGACTGGACTTAATGGTGTTGATTCTCTCGTTCACGAAATTAATTTATTTTAAACTATCGCTCTCTTTTACAAGAAAAGGATGGCAAAACTTACCGTCAGATTAGTCGGAATTAAAACGTGCCGAATAAAATACAAAGAAATGTAACATGTAAAATTAATCTATGCATGTAAACTAATTTGACAGTTCTAAAATTGTTGCATCCCTTTCTTGTATCTACTATTAGTAAAAGAGAGCAATAGTTTGAAATAAGTTAAGTTCGTGAAAGAGAATCGCACCATTGATAACCTTTTCCTAACTTGGTTCGAAGCGGCTGAATATTTTACTGTTTTCCAATTACTATAAATTAAGTATTTTAAACCAACATTTATTGAGAACATGCCAAATAGGACTAGGTATTAAACTGGGTGGTCTTTAATCATCACTTTCCATGAACGGAGTTGATGATTAATATCAATTTAAAACTGCACGTGTGGCACATTGTATCAAGTTCCCGATCCTATTTTAGGAAATAGTGCAAGATGTGCCGAATACTCTCCAATGAAATCAAGTGTTAGCTATATACCTAGTAACGAAAATTTTGCATGCTTTAAAAGTAACTAATATTTATAAAATGAAATATGTATGTTACGGGTAGTGTTAGAAGAACGGGTAATCCTAGTTTTATCCGGTTATACCTAGGATTATCCAAGCGCTTTGGGTAAATCTCGAAATTTGTTTAAAATCAATTCTAATTCGGCTTTATCCTGATAGACCTATGTAGGTCTAACCACCGTACATATATTCACGCACGCAGCATATTACTTTCGGTCGCGCGTTGCTTTAGTCATAAATACTTACATTAATTTTAATAATTAACATACAGTACGCCAATACTCGCCATACAACAGTCGCCAATAGTCGTAGTCCATTGTTAGTAGGTGATATTGTTACTAGGCTCATGTTTGTTATAACTTTAGTTTTATTTTTATGGAGTGCAAACAATAAAGTATATACAAGATGTTGATCTGTAACCGTGCCATATTTCTAGAGCAAATGATAAAAAATTTGCTAATTTCATAAAAAAAATAACGAGGGTTTTTTTGTTTTTGTTTTTATGATGTATAGATCTGCTCTTGACCACAATCTAGACAGCTTTGTCAGGATGTGGTCGACGATGGAGCGAGCAAACCTTTTAGGAAATTTTTAGAGTCGTTTGAGAATAAATCCCGAATGACTTTGAAAATAAGTCACTGGCGGCATTGTCAAAGGGTGGAAAATTCTGGCCCATTTTTTTGGTGCGTGCGAAAGCATCGCTTTTGAGTTGCGCACCACACACAGGGGGAATTTGTTTGTTTGTGTTTTTATATTATTTTTGTTATTTTTTAATTGATTCGTGTTCAGTATCAGTGGTAGTCACCTCCTTAAATATGGCACGGATACTGATTAACAAGTTGTATACTCTATCTACCTATCTATTTACCCGTTACATTTTGTTTAATTATTCTTTGCTACCTATTTCTCTGCTTATAGGTACTGATTTTGTCACGATAAGTAGGTATTCGCTGAACCAACTGAACTATTTTATGATACATTAATAATAAATAAGAGAGGTCACCCAATGGTCGAAATTCAACCGTAATTAATTATTATTTTATGATTGAACTATGCTATGAAAACATTAAACTATTTCCAATTTTTTTTGATAACACCTCAGCTCGTCAAAAGCAGAAAATCGATTGACAAAAAGAGGAGAAAATGGTACTGAACCGTTTCTTCTTTGCCTATTTAGGTATATATAGGTATAGATTAGTCAATAAAACTTATCTTTGCGTATAGTAGGTACCTATTATATTATCTGTGGCTTTCCAGTACATTCGCAATAGCCAGTGACTTTGCGATAGAAAACCGACGTTACAGATAATATAAGCCGACGTGGAATAAAAATAGCGACGGCAGAGTAATGTGCTAATAATTTTATGAAAACCTCGCGAATTACCTCATTGTGTAAACGGAGAGAGTTATTTTGTGAGCCTAGATTTAGAGTCGAGGCATTAAAACTAAGAATGCCACATTATATTTATATAGTTGACTAGACTGTCCGCGGCTTTGCCCGCGTACTGAAATAAAATATAGCCTATGTTACTTTTGAATAAAGTAGCTTGCTAATGGTGAAAGAATTATTAAAATCGGTTCAGTAATTTCAGAGTTCATCGATTAAAAACAAACATATAAACAAAGAAATCTTTCCTCTTTATATTATTATAGTAAAGATTTAAATAAAAAATTCTACAATTAGGTAGGTATACGTAATTCAAGAGGTTTAAAAAAATTATGATCACAACATAAAAAAATTGGTATGTTAGTACTTATACTATCCGGCAAATAACTTGAACATGCGCACTGATCGATTTAAGCAATTCTAATCTTTGTATCCTTACAGTTAGAAGCGCAGTGTGGCACCATCTTTGTTCAAGTTATTTGCCGATTACTAGAGGTATCAAAGATTGTGACCACCGATATCTGATACCTATCTATGATTGTGATCTTGTTGTCTAGATCTTCTGGATAGGTCGATATTAGTGATGGCAAATTTAAGAGCAATGATCTATAAAATAAGCTTTAAAAAAGTAAAAAACCGACTTCAAAAATTATAAAATAATTTGGGTGATTTTATTATGAAATTAGCCTTGGGTTTCGTTTGAATTAAGAAATAAATTTGCAGCGTGGGTAGGCCCCCCACAAGGTGGCCCGACGACCTGGTGAATGTCGCGGGAATTCGCTGGATGCGGAAGGCGCAGGACCGGTCGTTGTGGCGATGCTTGGGGGAGGCCTATGTCCAGCAGTGGACGTCTTTCGGCTGAAATTATGATGATGAAGAAAAAAATTGGTAACGACTTCCTAAACGGTTTCACACAATTTATTCTTTTTGAAGTCGGTTGTTACTTTTTTCAACTTTTTTTTCTTCTATTTTGAGTGACCTATACAATACATAGCCAAGCATTTCTGCAATCGCGTTTGATTTGCTTTTATCCAGTGAAGAGTTCGTCCCTTCATTATTTCCGATCTTTATCAGATATTGACCAAAAAATTGATTTAGTTCGGGAGAAACTTCTTTAAAACAAAAAAGTATGATCCAAATCGGTGCATCTTGAATCGAATTGAGAACCTTCTCCTTTTTTAAGTCGGTAAAAAGTTAAATTTTCGTGCAGTGCAATTACGACGCAATATGTGCGTGGTAGGTACCTATTTCAGTTTATGTAGTAGTTTACGATTCTGAACATTATTTTCTTAAAATTTAATTTAATGGCATGAAATAGAACCAGACTCTCACATTAGGTGCTTTTTATATCTCTTTCCGTTCGAGTTTCTAATTTCACGTCACTTCCTTCATTACGCCAAGAATGTTATAATTATAATTGATATAAACAATATATTAAAGTTACGAGTAACTATAGTTGCTTATGTTATGAAAACTATAAACTGAAACACATCTTTTCGTATCTGCATAGGCTTGGAAAGCGGAACAAATAAATAAAGAACAATAAAATTATCAAAATGATTTATTTATCCTGAAAGATAACTATGAAGTAGATAATCTCTTTTCTAATTCCTCGTTGGTTATTGAATTTCACTGTAAAAAACCGAAACCAAATCTGTGATTAAAAATTGTTTATTTATTCCGCCAGAGATTATTCGGATTCAGAAATGCGATCATAAATTATTATTCCTCATAATATAACCCAATTACAAATAGAGAATGAGGCACATTCCATAAAACACTCAGCAACCGAATCTCATCTCATGTCTCATAAACCGAAATTACGAAGCAACAGACACTGTTATTAACTTTTTTAATTACGCGCAATCGCACCGCAACGCACAGATTAAATAAACTCCCGCTTTATTGTCGTCGTAAAAAACAATAACAAAATACTGGCCGTTTAGTGACATGCATACTTGTTAAAGAAATAAACAATACAACACACATGTTGGAGGTTCGAAATTCGAATGTGTTTTTTAATGTATTTTTTTGTTTGTCCTTTAAGGTTGGAACTAAACAGATTGGCTTCTCCTGTTACGCAGACTGACGCAAATCGTTTTATGGCACGGGTATAAAAGTACAATTGGACTTAGACTCACTTGGTATCATAACATCGTCATAATTAGCCCGTAAACATCTATTGCTGAACAAAGGTCAACTAAAGGATAGTTCAAAAACATAATTTATAAAATAAATAAATAAGTAAATATGGTGTAATAAAAGAATATGACACCATGAAATCTCACTATTTACGTATGTAAAAGTATTTCTCCGTTCTTGTGTCAACGATAAATATATGGTACTAGTTTATGTGATCTTTGCCAATATGCCTACGCTATGACATTCACTTATTGTCCGAGGGTAAAATAATTACCAGGAATTATGGGGGAAGAAGTTGAAAACAAACTGATTATTCTTGAAGATAATATGGCTAAACATCATTGTAATGTAGGTATTTGAATCCTAGAAGATTGAGTTAAGTACATACTATTTTCTATTCT
Source organism: Asteroscopus sphinx (assembly GCA_949699075.1). NCBI lineage: Eukaryota > Metazoa > Arthropoda > Insecta > Lepidoptera > Noctuidae > Asteroscopus > Asteroscopus sphinx. The sequence continues at coordinate 13,202,845 of OX453025.1, read as the reverse complement.
GTGGCACAGTTATTAAAGGGATACACCTACTCACTAATGACAAGATTGAATTCCCTGTGAAATTGGGACTAACCAAGGCCATTTACTGGTGAACAGGTGGACCATGACCTGAAAAACGTGGCTGGGGGGGAGTGGATGCGGAAGGCAGAAGACCGAGTGTTGTGGCGCAACTTGGGAGAGGCCTATGTCCAGCAGTGGACTCCGATAGGCTGAGTTGATGAAGGTCATTTACTATGCAGAAAAAAATAAGGAAAGAAATCATCGAGTTTATCATTTTCAAAAGGAAGACTTGTAAACAAAAATGTTTTTGATAACACAAGCTAAAGAACAACGAATAACTATGCGGTAAATTTATAATCCTGTCATCCTGCACAAGAGTCATTTCGATCCAAGATTTCGGTCCAAGATAAAAGATGAAATGAAAAAAGAAAATTACTAATTTAATTATCATCACTACAATATCCAGAAACGTAAACCAATAAAAAATAAACTAAACAAAAATAATTTTAGGGTATATTCCGCGGATCTTAAAATAGTAAAATTATTACTTTCACATTGTTTTGTTTCCCGCGGCCGAGTACAGTACGGCCAGAATTATGTTTGGTTTGAGTGACTTTTTGTGAGTTTGTGAGCAATTAAAAATCATTCTACTGACGTCTTATAAACTGTTAGACGTTGATGAACATTCAGTAACCATATTTATTGGTTTTATAGTGTGAATCATGAGAAGAGAATCTTACTAACATTGTAAACTCAGATTACAGAATTATAAATATGAAAGTTTGTGTTTTCGGGTGTTTCGCGCTCAATTACGCCTAAAAAGATGAACGAATTTTGATGAAACATGGCACAGAGATAGCCTTAAGTCTGATTCAGGATATGGCATAGTTTCTATCGGCATACTGCGCGAAAAGCCGCGGCCGTCAGATAGAACAGTTGATAATAAAATAAATAGAAATGCCAGAAGTGAGAATATGTAATCGGTGGTTATTATTAGAATAACTAGAAATTAGGAGGTTATTTGTGAGACCTAGTTGAATGCGTGTCTTTTTTATTTAAGAACTCGTTTCTCAAAACTAGGAGCTTATAAAGTGGAATCAAGGAAGCAAAAAGGTAAAAAAACTATGTGTGAACTTTTGAATATAATTCCTTTGTTATGTCATAATGTAATAAATTCTAATATTACACATGGTTACCTACGTGGTGTCAGTTACGCGAAACACAACCATCGTAAAGTAGCTCAGTCAGATTTTCTACATCAGTAAAAAATCATGTATTTTTAATGGAATTTGTCATAATTATCAAAAGACATTATAGTAACGATTTTACATACATATATTACAATTTATCAGTAGGTACCAAGCAGAGTTGCTACGAATATTCGGTTACTATTCGGTATTCGGCGTATTCCGTCAATTTGCGATATTCGGCCAAATACCGAATATTTAGTCACTATTCGGCCTAATACCGAATTCTTAAGAAAATAAGTAACAAATAACAATAACAGGAAATTAATAATGTAACTTTTATTAATGCTGAACATACGTTGCTAGTTCGTAAACGTGCAATTGTTTGCTTTATATATCTAAATGATCAATGGAATGTAACAAATAATTTTTCTAAGAGGTCATAAACAGGTAACTAATCAAATAAAATCTACTTATTTTGTTGTTTAGTCATACTAAATAAATGCTAACAAAATCAACTAAATACTTACTTATTATTTTATTGCAAATAAAACAATTAAAAACTATTTGTTTACATCGCGTAATTGAGTAGGTTGAAATCTGGACAAAAACATAATCAAGAAGTAATTCGGTTGGCGAAGCGTAGTATGACGCCAATCAGAGAACTTTTTGTTATTCGCCAATTTTTGAACGTGCATTAATCCGGCCAAATAGTTTGGCCAGATGTTCGGCTATTTGGCCACGCAACGGACCGAAAGTTTTCGGTCTGAGGCCGAATAGTTGCAACACTAGTACCTAGTTATACACAAATCAACATCATAAAGTTATACCGAGATTGCTTGGGTACTAAAATAGGGTGATAGTTTCATTCAAAGTTCCGCTTAATTTTGAAGCACAAAAACAATCGATGTAGGCACACATAGATTGGATCAATGGTAATCCTGATCATGTCGTGAAACCTACGACAATAGGGACTTAAAACTAGATTCAAAGCTACTATAATTATTGTACGTCGTCCTATGGAACATAGGGTGACAGTGAAGAACACTTGATTATAAGAACAAAGACTGGGACTAATAAGAGACATTGTGAATTCTCTTACACTACCGCATTGGGAGTGTCCTGTACCTAATGGTAGTGGTGATTGGGATAAATAAATAAATAATGTGTTTCTAGTTAGAGAACCTCCTGATATCTGCTATATTTGTCAACAAGATGAATCAAATGTAAGGACTGGTTATAGAATGATATAAAATGTAATAAGCAATTTATTCGAAGTTTGTTTACATATTATGAATTTTCAAGAAACGTTCGGTTTCGTTTTTTTCCTTTGAAATACCTAGGTAATAATTTAGTAATTAATTAAATAAAAATTATTTGAATGAATTTGATGTATTGAACAATTGTCTATTTTAAAAAGAGTACCTAGTTCTTCTCGATACGACCCACAATTTAGAACCGTGCAACTAGAGCCTGATGCCTGACGTTTCAAAAGTGCCTGTAATTAGGTTTATTTGATATAAAAAAAAAATTGAATTTGAATTGAATTTATCATAATTATCCCCAAAAACTATAGAACAGCTACCACAAACCGATTTCTCTCAACATTAAAATTATAAGCCGCATTCTCGTTCCGTACTTGTAAACACCACCATTTTAATGACTCCCAGTAAAACATCCACAAACCCTAAATCAACATTACCGATCCATTCATAAACTTAATCTTAATACATAGAAACAAATAACTCCCAAGTTTTGGTTACGTCAGTTCACGCGTCAAATCAACCCATGGTTACTCGGCGAATGGTCAAAATATTTGTTTTCATATGAAGGGATCATTTCGTTTAGTGCATTAGAGCTGTTATCATTCGTTCGAATGATTGAATGATTGATTGATTGACGTGATTGTTTCTTTAGATAGTTCAATGTTCTTTTATGAAAATATTGGGTATGTGTGGAGGCGGAAGGTTTTCCTTATTTCGTAGATATGGAATTGTTGGAGGTAAAAATGATAGAGGATCAAGAAATACGTAATGGATTGAATGATGTGTTTGGTTTATCAAATTATAGGGTTTAAGGCCGGAGGTGAAAATAGAATGTATGTTTATAACTACAATACATCGAACATACACTTCATAGACGCCTCATAACAGGCGACCGATGTCTGTCAACACATCTATGAAATTCGGGTCGACTTCCAGTCTATTTTACCCGGAGCGACTGCCATCAGACCTCCGCAACTGGGTAATACTGACATCCTAAGGTAAGACCAGTTGTCAGAATTTCGGGCTTCTGACTACCCTTAACGACTCCCATAGTTATTCTTACGGCAACCGGGACCGACAGCTGTCTTCCGAGGTAGGGATGGGTCTCGATGTGTAACAGAACTTTCACCCATCCGAGGGTTGACCACCAGATCTTGCAATCCACACCGTTATTACATACTTAGCCATAAGCCTCTCCCCACCCTCGCCCCTAAATTAACTTAAGATATTGTGAACTTTTCAAGATTCTTCTCTTTTTAAAATAAATTAATAGTTGAAAAACACTAGATAAACACGCTAATAACCTTGAAACCTGATCGTGTTCAAAGTCCATTACGTGGTCTTTCTCACAAGTGCAAACACGACTATAATACGATATTCCATCATGGAATGCCAGTGCCTATCTTCCGGCTTCATCATCAGACCTTGAAACTTAATCATGGTCAAAGTTCATTACAAGACTTTTCTAAGAAATTCAAAACAGCTATGATACGATTTTCCATTATGAAGTTCCAGTTCATATCTTCCGGCTCCATTATCAGATCAGTTCGACAGTACCATATTATTGTATTGTCATCAGAACTACATACAGCTGCCAATTTTCATTACGCGCATTAAATTAGTTACCTTAGATTCCATTACATAGTTAGTTACATACAGGTCGACCTAATAAAAGCGTGTTAATAATACGACTGAAATGTAGCAAAACTCACAAAAAACAAAACAACAACTCAACTGTTTAGTGCGCGACGCCACCGCGCAACCAGCTCATGATTAAGGGCTCCGTTCGAGCTTGAAACTGGTCGGGCACACCCGATGGAATAACATGAGTGAAACCGTTTATATTAATAAAACTCACATAGTCATTAAAAAATAATCAGTCTGTAAGACTTGATTGTAATGGCGGATGTACGAGTACACGAGATCACTAATTGATGCTTCATTGGTTATGTATCACTTGTATTGATACATCATTGGCGATAGGAGTATTACACGAGAACATTTACGGCCAAAATTAATATTCTATCTATCCACGTTTGCCCTACTAGAGATAGAAATTTCACATAAAATGTATGGAGCTTATGTCAAATTCCTATCTCTAGTAGGGCAAATCGTGGATAGATTGGATATTAATTTTGACCGTGAGTGATGCATCACTAACGGCCAAAATTAATATCCAATCTATCCACGATTTGCCCTACTAGAGATAGGAATTTGACATAAGCTCCATACAAAATATGTCAAATTTCTATCTCCAGTAGGGTAAATCGTGGATAGATTGGATATTAATTTTGGCCGTAAATGATCTGTAAAATTGGACTAGTCACTGAATGATGTTGTAATTCAAGTGAACATCATTGACTGATTGTGATCTCGTATGTAATCCACCTTAAATGTCTCATAACCTCTGTTTTTCTTTTTCAGATTCGATTAAAGACGACGAGGAGATTCGACGACGTCTGTGGTCTAGTGGTTCGAGGGTCGGACTGCTGATCACGAGGTCGTGGGTTCGATTCCCACAGGACACAAATATTTTTGTGATGAACATAAGTGTTTGTGTTGGTCTGGGTGTTTCATATGTATTATAAGTATGTATTTACAACAAAAAAAGTGTATAAATAATATATCCATTGTCTAGTACCCATAGCACAAGCTTTGCTTAATTTGGGACTAGATGGTGCTGTGAAAAACGTCTCAAAGATATTTATTTATAGGCTGGTTTTTCAAATATGTCGTTCCTCTATGAGTTACCCTTTATCTGAGGAATGTTTGACATTTTGGCAGGTGTTGTATAGAAAATCTGTCAAAGCGTCACAATTATTCCTCAGTTATCAGACGATTGAACCTCTTTGACTTTTCGAATTCATGTGCAGATCAGAATTTGATTATCACAAGAACTTGCTTTACCGGTGAAGGAAAACATCGTGAGGAAACCAGCACACCTGAGAGTGCTCCATAAAGATCTTGATGGTGTGTGTAGACTAGCGTGGTAAAATAATGCCTACATCCTTCCCTTCCCTTAGAAGAGGTGCGTGCCCAGCAGTGGGACAGTCACCATCATCATTTCAGCCGAAAGACGTCCACTGCTGGACATAGGCCTTCCCCAAGCATCGTCACAACGACCGGTCCTGCGCTTTCCGCATCCAGCGGATTCCCACGACTTTCACCAGGTCGTCGGTCCACCTTGTGGGGGGCCTACCCGCGCTGCGCCTTTTCAAAACTTCAGTTCCAGAACTTTACTGCCCCATCGGCCATCCGTTCTGCGAGCAATGTGTCCCGCCCACTGCCAATTAAGTTTTGCAATTCTTCAGGCTATGTCGGTTACTTTCATTCTCCTGCGAATCTTCTCATTTCTGATTCGATCACGCAGGGACACTTGGATACTTGGATAGTGAGACAGTAATGAGCTGATTATGTAGACTATTGAAAAATCGGCCCTAACTTACCTACGTAAAACTATATTTTGGAAAACGCTACCCAAAATAATAAAAATATAAAGTACCAAATAAGTACAATGTAAGCAGTACACCAAAATACGAAGCCTCCTGATTTTACAATAGTTTCTCAAGGAAGCAAGTGCCCCGTAGATCATCGCCAAATAAAAAGCTGAGCTGTGTCCGCCAATGGCGGTTAGCGCTCAAGTATTGCACAGGATGTTCCATTTCTACTGAATGCCGATTTAGATAAGAATCACAAATCAATAAAAAGAATAAAAAATCAACTTTACCACTTATTTTCTTTTTCTCTCAAGAACTTAGCATTTTAGGAATGTAATGTAAGTACTAGTTTAGTTTGAGTCGATGCAGTTGATTATACGTATACGAGGTGACTGGTTGTATCAGGAACTTATTGAAGGAGGATGTTCAGTACCTACTTGATTCTTGTTGCAAATAATATGTAGAAATAAATGGTGCCTTAATTTTTGAAACATATTTCCAATCTATTTCATTATTCGTCAATGACTGTGGATACTGCGCTTACAAATCAAAGTTGCATGCAGTGTAGTGATGCACCTAGTACGGTAGTATCCATCAGTCGTTATTTCCACATCCTCTCCACCTTTTGTAGTAGTCAGCAGGCAGACCCCTAGACAGACAGAGCGGGCGCGAGAATTTTTGCTTCTGTACGCGTGATAATCAAGGGTTTTTATTATATATTTTTATTTTCATCACATGTGTAGGTCATATTCTACTATATTCTTGAGAATTCTCGTTAAAATCTAAACGCGAACATACAGCTATCCAAAGCTTTAATAATTTCAGACTTCTAGAGAGTTATCTACCCGTAACGACTCCCATAAATATCTATTCAGATACCAGCAAGTACGACTGTTAAAAACCATTTAATTTGCAGAAATAAAAGAAACTAGATTTTCATAGAGCACCTACATCATCAAAAAATCACCCTGTAAATAAAAAGTGCCTCGCCAATAGCCAATGATGAGCGGACCGGTCAGGTGTGACGGCACCGGACCGGGCCGGGGGTGCTGGGGGCAGCTGGGGGCCGGGGGTGCCAGGGGGACGACAATCGCACCCTAATGAGTCGCGCTCTAATAATAATTATCTACCTACACTTTCTGTTCGACTTTGTGACTTGAGATAGGGCTGTGCGGAGGGGAGTTTTTTTGAGAATCTTTTGTCGGATTTGAAGTACGATTTAAAGTATGTAAGTAGTTAATTTATATCATATTTCAGTTGGTTACAGTTCCTGTTCCTGAAATGTTATAATTAAATTCAATTACTTATGGAATAGAATAATAATAACGTTCTACGAGCTGAAAAGAAGCGACAAAAGATAGGACATTTTATCAGCCGATTTGCAATTAAGGAAAGTGAAATCGATTGGGAAATATTTGAGATATTCTAATAAGCTACAGTTTAGTATTTTCTTAGGAACATGCCCAGGCCGTTTTAAACACAAAAATGGTTACCTAATACCTACTTTACACCAGATGGAATTTAAAAGCGGTCGATGGAGGGAAAGTAATACCTACCTATTAATGATAGTTAATTTAACTCAAATAAACATTCCTTTATACGTTTAACTTAAAAACAGAAGTTGACACTGATTGTCCAAAACAATTTTAAAAATCTCAACAAAACCCAAACAACTGCAAAAACTCCAACAAAAAAACTCGTTTCGCCAACCCTGTCCGGCAATAATAGGAAATTTGTTTTCCGGTTCGGTAGCGCGCTCCAATTACGGGATTAACGAATTATTTCCACTTTTTTCCGTCGATCGGCTCCTCCCACCCCTCCCCTCTTCACTCCTCGTAATTCCTTCGGGCGGTTTCCGCCTATTGAATCTCTTTTGATTAGCCTTCTTTCCCGTTTGAACTAAATTGTGCGCGCTCTGGCACGTTCGTGCCAATCGACGATGTATTGAGCGTTTTCTACTTTTGCGAGAGTGTTCGGCAAGTTTATTATAAATTGAGGTCGGATTTTCTTGGGAATTTTCTTTGAATTGAAAGTATTGATGTGTGGGTGGAGAATCAATGTTATTGTCTGAATTATTTTAGTAGCTCTAGTAAATGCAATATGGCGTATGAGAGTGTATACCATTGATTTTGAATTCAAAAATTCTGTTTATTAGAGTTCCGTACCCAAATGGTGCCAGACAGGACCCTATTACTCTCGCTACGCTGTCCGTCCGTCCGTCTGTCTGGGCTTTATCTTATGAACGGTAATAGGCAGCCGGTTGAAATTTTCTCAGAAAATGTTGCTTTAGTGCCTATCACGACAAATACTAAAAATAAAAAAAGTCTTCAACCAAAAGGGGTCGGTCCCATACAGGAAACCTCGAAAAACATGCATTTTTTTCCACGTTTTTGTTCCTGTTCTATCTTCAAAACGGAAATACATACCAGCGTCAAACTTGGTCTGATTATAGTGCATACTATGTAGTTTAGCAGAAAATATAAAAAATAGGGCAATCATATACATATGTGGTGGTACCTGCGTAAGAAAGAGATGCAAAAATTCATATTTCGCGCACGGTACGTTGATGTCTTTTGATGTGCTCTCCTAAATTAGTTTCTATGGGGTATCAGGTCGATTGGTGGTCCCTTACTGCGTGAGTCCGACTCGCACTTGGCTGATTTTTGACTTTATCCCGGACGAGTAAGTTGATGTCCCTGTAAGAATGATTTACTTACAAGGTTTCATTCAGTCCATACCATTGTGCCCAAATGATTGTTGCTTCCTCGCTTCTCCATTGTACCATCTATTTAAATAAACGGTCGCCTCATTTTGTCTTGGAATAATACTATAGGCTGTGCTATAATTAATAAAGTAATTTATCATACTATAATTTTTAACGCATTTACGCATGCGAAGCGAAATCTGAAGGTATAAATTGTGGGAAGATAAACCGGAATTAGAATTTTTATTCCCACAATTTATATCTTTGGTAACGTAATTGTCAGTGGAGTAATTTTTTTATGTGGAGAAATATGGAGCCAATTTCGGACTCTTACTGAATACGGTGTTTTTGTTATTACCTTTGGCCGGGGGCGTGGAATGCGCTCTGTATTTTCCTTCCACCTCCGGCAGGATTGAAACGACCCAGCTCGGCACTAGTAGGCAAGCCCCATACCCCCGTGAGCTGTTAGGTGAGTCTAACACTACTTAATCTATGATGTGAATTAATTTATTTTAGACTAGCCTTAAGCCTATGTCCGCGACTTCGCCCGCGTGAATGTCGTTTATCGCGCATCCCTCGGGAAATGTTCATCTTCTCGGGATAAAAAGTACCCTATATGGTTATTCGGGTTATGTTCTATTTTTATGCCAAATTTCATTAAAATCCATACAGCAGTTTTTGCGTGAAAGAATAAAAAACTTCCACACATCCATAAATCTTCACAACCTTTCACGTTTATAATATTATTAGGATAGTAGGATTATTATTAATTATTAATTAATTATAGTAGGAGTAGGATAGTACGATGGGATTAATATAAATATAAGTGGGATCTTTAAACCACTGGCAAGGACGACTCCTATAATGTTCAGTTTAGAAGTTCCCAATTGGTTCTCATAGCTCTTGAAAACAAATAGCTTCGGATAATTCAACTCACTTTAATAACAATTTGCGTATAGAACAGCAACATACAGCCAATGCCAGCTCCTAGAGTCCAGCACTAGGCACTAGGTATAGGTGTGTGGAGCCATTAACCCGAATGTACGAGTGTGGGCTAAATGTGGACGTAATAGACCACTTGAGTTTCGCTTGCCCAATTCAACGGCACTTCTTTAACGTACAGTTGGGATCAGCGGTGCTTTGGTTTGTTTGCGAAACGTTGCGTTTTATTGAAATCACATACATAGGTAGGCTTATTCATTTTCAAAGTGTATTTTTGACACATAAAAGGACGACTTTCTTGACCTTAGTGATTTTTTATTCATGCATGACACAGCGCTTATAGCCAAACGTCTCTGTAACGATGAGCATACACACATCGACTCATAAGTCATAAGTCATTTATTCATTTGTGTAACGTAGGTACAAAAATAATATAAACTTCTTAAATACAATAAATAGTCCACTATGCGAAGCTGCTTACTCGTGAGCCCAACACATAAAATACCCAATCACGCCCACCATGTTTCTAGCATTCAATGCAAATAAATTAAGCCTAAAAAAACTCCTCGACTGCCTCGTTGGTCTAGCGGTTGCAAGCGCGACTGCTGAGCGTGGGGTACTGGGTTCGATTCCCGGGTCGGGCAAAGTGTTATTGGGTTTTTTCATTAGGAAATTCTCATTAGCAGCCCGGAGTCTAGATTTTTGCCCGGTCAATGGCAATAGGCTCGCCCCCTATTACATGGGACTATAACATAACTGGCGAAATGTGGGTGTACTATTACACCTCTGCCTACCCCTTCGGGGAAATACAGGCGTGATGTTATGTTGTTGTAAAAAACTCTGCTGCTAGATATGCTGCAAAATACAATTTTAGTGACTCTGCGTCCAAAACAGCACTGATGATCAAGCAAACGGTTGGCGCATTGGTGTCCTAAAAAACACCTGTACGTGGCGTCAATTTCTTGCGCCTTTGCCACTTACATATCAGCCTATTACTGTCCCACTAGCACTGCTGGGCTCGGGCCTCTTCTCAGTACGAGAAGGCTAAGGCCTTAGTCTACCATGCTGGCCTAGTGCGGGTTGGCGGACTACACACACCATTGAGAACAGTATGGAGCACTCTCAGGTGTGCAGGTTTCCTCACGATGTTTTCCTTCACCGTTAAAGCAAGTCATAATCGAATATAAATCCGCACATGAATTCGAAAAGTCAGAGCTGCAGGCCGGGATCAAACTCACACCCTCCTGAATGGAAGGCAAGCGTTCAACCACTAGGCTATCACTTGCTTTGCTACTTATATTACCTTTATTTAGATTTCGAAGATATAGTGACAAAGATTGAGAAAGGTATGTTAAGATGGTTTGGAAATATAGAGAGGATGGACGAGAGGAGATTGACGAAACAAGTATACGAAGCGAGTGTTGATGGAAGAGTTGGAAGGGGACGACCTCGGCGAACGTATCGCGATCAAATCGCGGATGTTTTCAAAAAATGCCAGGTTAAGAGTTCTCTAAGCCGACGAGCATGCATGACGAGGTTAATGGACGTAGATGAAGCGAAAGAGGTGTGTCAGGATCGTAGCAGGTGGAAATCCATAGTCTCTGCCTACCCCAATAGAAAACAGGCGTGATAATATGTATGTGTATGTATGTAAATATTTAGATTTGTATGGTGCAGAACGAACAGTGATTTATTCTCAGATTCGTCTCTTCCAATCTCTCTTATTCGTTTCAGTTTACTTCCATTACATGCAAGCACTTCTGTTTTCGCCTGTACGTTGCTGATTCTTTTGGCAACTGGAGTGGTCTGAACGCGTACTTGTGAGTTTTTCGGACGCACTTACATTGTCGTTATCGTAAATCAATGGTGGGCCGTATAAAACAGAACATCATTGATCAATTATGGCCGAAGCCAGCTATTTGGCAGCGTCCAAACTTCGTGCATTGCTTAAGTTATTTACGAATAAATAAAGGTGATTGAAGGGCAATCGCTTTTTAGTTTGATGTGATATGCACATAAATAAGGCGTATAATATAGTAATGAGGTCGTGAGTGAAGGTAGTCATAATAATGTATTTCTGTTTGTTATTTAGCGAAGCGAGCTAAAGGCCCACCTGATGTTAAGCGGTTACCTTTGCCCATCATCATTCTCCCATCCTTTTCCCAGATGTTTGGGTCGACTTCCAGTCTAGCTAGATGCGGCTGAACATCAGTATTTTACACAGAGCGACTGCCATAAGACCCCCGCAACGCAGTTACTGGGTAATACTGACATTCGAAGGTTAGACCAATTGTCAGACTTTCAGGCTTCTGACTACCCGTAACGACTGCCATAGATGTTCGTATGGAAACCGGGACCGACAGCTTAACGTGCTCTTCGAGGCACGGAGGGGTCTCAATGTGTAACGAAACGGTCACCCATCCATAGACTGACCGCGGCAAGTGCATTTTAACTTGCAGATCGTACAATCCGCGCAGTCGTTGCTTCGCTACGAGCCCTTTGGTTACCTTTGCCCACAACAACTTCAATATCACCTAGGCTGTTGCCTAAATGGTATTTGCAAGTCGCGTTTGCAAAACTGAGACATGAAGATGGAGAGTCTCATGTGATTATAATGTCACTGGCATTCGTCTTCTTCACACCAGAACACAGCAATGCAAGCATTACTGTTTGCCAACAGAAATAGGTACAGTAGTACAGTGCTAGTACTTCCTCGGACGAGATCTTTCACAAAGAAGATAATGGTGTCGATTCTCTTGTTCACGAACTAAACTTATTTTAAACTATCGCTCTCTTTTACTAATAGTAGATACAAGAAAGGGATGGCAACCATTTTAGAACTGTCAAATTAGTTTACGTGTTACATTTCTTTGTATTTTAGTGGGCACGTGCATTAGAAGAGCCTCCGCGAGTGACGATATTTAATTGATCGTCCGGCGCACCCTGGGCAGTCAGCCCCGCTACCAACCTGCTGACTGGCTAATCTTTTGCCCACGGCATTAGCTATTATCATTATGTAGCTTGTCGACACGATAGAAGAAGTGGGCACGTTCCGAGATCACGTCTAAACTTTTATGGAAATTTTAATTTTGTCTAATTTGACAGCTCTTAAATGGTTGCCATCCCTTTCTTGTATCTACTATTAGTAAAAGAGAGCGATAGTTTAAAATAAGTTTAGTTCGTGAACAAGAGAATCGACACCACTTACTACTAAACTCAGAATACAGAACTACTAAAAAGTTCTGATTTTAAAGGCATGTTTGATAGGTACTGCCCAGCAAGACTATTTATTATCATTATATCATCCTGTTAATACCATTGCTGAACAATATAGGTGTAGTAATGGACCATTACAGTGAATAGTAGTTTAAATTATTAATGTACACGAGGTCACTTTTAGGATATACCTCGTACGTAAGTGATGGATTATCTATTCTTTGAGGGTAAACATGTAAAAAAGGTGAGCAACTTGTGTTCGAATGAACTTGTGTCTTGTGTGAAGTATAATGACGTAGGTACAAATATGTACTATTAAAAAAAAACGTCTACGACTCTAAATATCGATGGACACAATATACTACCTACCTTTTTTGAAAATTGCATTGAATCGATCAAAGGACTTCTTCCAACAAGAGTACTCTTTTAACTACTTGCTTGAATTAAAAGCTAAAACTGAGGGGACAACAACAAAAAAATCAAGAGCTTTCTTTATCGATGGGCTGTAGTATCTATTTCGACACTGAGGCTGCTGTGTAATGTCACAGAGATAAGCAAACTCAAATATAAGGTGAAGTGCTACTCTAGCAACTCCTTGCTCGAGTATTAGGTACAACTCGTTTTGAAAAGTAGTGTTGTGATTGTAGTTTATCGACATCGATAACATTTTGTGACGGATAAAATACAACGAGACTTTTTGTTTACGCAATTTGAGAAACTAGTTTGTTGTTACATGTTAAATTTTAAACAAAATGATTATATTTGGTTATTATGGTTAAATTTAGTACATCAGCGGATCGTGAATAGATCCAGGAAGTTCATCTCAATTAGTTTCGTACATCAGGTAGTCCCTGCATAACATTCTTCACTTTTTCCGCTGGCAACTGGGGGACTTACAGTGGCTATAAAAGCATGTAATTTTGTGATTTAGAAGAAAAACATCCCAATCAATTCTCCTCGTTATTTTGAATAAACTAGTTTCTCAAATTGTGTAAACAAAAAGTATCGTTGTGTATAAAATTAAAATGGTTTATTTAGCGATTTAAATTGTGGAAAGAAAAAAATCGCTCACGAGCGAATCCTGGCTTCGCATGCGTAAATGCGTTAAAAATAATAAAATAGTTGGTTTATTTAGATTAGATAATAAAAATATTTCCAATAATTGTTGAAATTTAATGGTCAAGAGCTCTTTTAGCTCTACCATAGTTGGTAGTGTTTTTGGTTGAATTAGAAAAATGGTGCTAGTCCGTTCTGGAACGTGGTTTGTCTTATTTAAAATTCCATACTTACAAGGTCATTCTTCATTGTACCTATGTAAATAGATTATAATATTTATATCATTACAATTATTATTATAAAATATTTATTATCATATTGAATTGTAAAAGATTGACATAATTTAAACTTAAACAGACGATGGCATGAGCCTGTTTCATTGTTATTTTTTATCTAAAACACATAAATGGTACGTACACTTAATTTTAATAAACGCCATGGCATTCATTTCCAGTTTCTTGAGACAAGACATGAAAACAGAATATCGATGGTACGACCCAATTTTACTGGTACATGTAACAATAGTACATCACTACTGGCCACTTGGTTAAGCACCGCGACTTCTGAAGTGGCACGTAACCCATTGGCTTGTATCTGTGTGTCTACTTGTTCTGTCTGTTTACGTCTTAAAACATGGATTATACTAACTTTGGTGTTCTTTACGTTACAGTTTTTTTCATGATAAGTTCTTTAGAAAGAACTGTGACAGATTTGTGAAGAGGTTTAAGTTTAAGATATACCAGAAGGCCTAAGTATAATGAATGACTGAAGTGTCACAAATAAACGGCAAGCAGGAACATCTACTGTCAGAAGATTGAGATTTAAAATATTGAGATTAGTTTGCAACTATATTTTGAACAATTTTATTTACGAGACTGCCTCGTTGGTCTAGTGGTTGCAAGCGCGACTGCTGAGCGTGGGGTCCTGGGTTCGATTCCCGGGTCGGGCAAAGTGTTATTGGGTTTTTTCATTAGGAAATTCTCAGTAGCAGCCCGGAGTCTGGATTTGTGCCCGGTTAATGGCAATAGGCTCGCCCCCTATTACATGGGACTATAACATAACTGGCGAAATGTGGGTGTATTATTACACCTCTGCCTACCCCTTCGGGGAAATACAGGCGTGATGTTATGTTATGTTGTTGTTATTTACGAGAATTGGCCTTCATATACAAGATAGGATCTGTAACCGTGCCATATTTCTAGACATAATGATAAATAATTTGCTTAGTCATCTAAAAATACAAAAAAAAAACTACGATTATTTAATACCCAAATTTTCACATAGAAACATAGCGAGGGTTTGATAATAAATCCCGAACGACTCTGAAAATAAGTCATCGGCGGCATTGTCAAAGGGTGAAAATACCTGCAAATTGTTTTGGTGGTTTCGCACGCATCGTTTTTGTTTAGTTTACAAATACGTATTTAAAAAAAAATGGTAATGATTTATTAATTTATTTATTTATTTATCAGTGGTATATTCTTAACTCCTTATGGACCTCCTCCTTAAATATGGCATGAATACGGATCAACAAGTTGTATAATACCATGGACATAACGATACATTTTATTACAAGGAATGGGTTGTTTATAATATTTAAAGTTGTGAATCTACTCATCATGAAGAACAAAATTTACTATGGAAGCAACCCCGAAATCGTGAAAAAAATAAACAGCTGTTCCCACTCAGTGGCCCTTTCCCTACATTTCTGTTCGCACAAATCGACAAAATGTACTGTGCATCGAACATCGACTTTTTTGCGATTTCAGGGTTGGTCCCATATTAAATATCGTTGGTTATACTAAGTAGATTCACAACTTTAAATATTTACCATTATTAAAGTAAGACTTAATATTATTGATAGATATTTAGTATTTACAAACAAGTGCGTGCGAGTTGCAAGTGGTCGAGCGGAGAACGCATTTTTGGAAAGTTATTGTTTATCGTTGACAATTTCACGTTGTATTTGAAGTTATTTTGTTTTTATTATTTCTTTAAAGTAATTTAATTATCTTCGTTGATTGTTTTTTGGCGCTGACTCATAATTATTTATTTACATTAGTTTAGTTAGGAGAATAGTTATTGAGACTAAAAAGCTTCATTTTATTTTTCGCTTTTCAGTTTCTGTTTTCGTCGGTTCAATTGTTTGTTAAAAAGTTTTGTTTTCTTTTTGTGGCTAAAATTTAACTCCAGGCCTCCACTATGTTGTAGTGTCTAGGACTACATTTATGTGAGCCAAGTTTCAACAAAATAGATTAACAGGTAAGAAAACAGTGGGTGAGTTTTCCTACCCTTAGGGGTGAATTTTGATTTTTAAATTTAAGTGGGACCAATTTCGAGATGTACAATATCATCAAAATCGGACTACTCTGTAAAAAGTTATGCGTGATCATAAAGAAAAAAAATATATATACGCGTCGAATTGAGAACCTCCTCCTTTTTATGCGTCGGTTAAAAATATCGAAATAGATCATTATTGGTATGGTAAAAACAACTAGAGTCTTGTGTTTTCCTATGAAACACTTACCTATAAATAAATACGAGGAAAATAACAACAAAACAAAAAAATAAACCCTGTTTCTTTGTATGAAAAACCCTTTATATATTTTGAAGTGGCAATAAAATTGAACGCACGAAAGAGCTCTAAATGCTGTTTATATTCTTGATTGTATGAAAATAACATAGCATGAGTATACCTATTTATCATCTACAAATAAAAGTATAAAATGGAATCATGTTAAGAGGTTGGTAGTAGAGTAGCACTATCTATATTATTTTTTTGTAGGTATAGAATAAAATAGGGGCTCGTGGCCAGTGGTAGATCCAGGATTTTGGTTTGGGAGGGGCTTGACCCAGCCGAGGGTAGGCTTTATCAAGATAAACACTAAACTACAACTGAACTGGATAAGTGAAATGAAAATTGTACTGTACATTGTAGTAATAAGAAAGTAATATAATATCAAGTTTAATTTGAGATTTGTTAGCGGTGGACCAGATGATTTTGGGAGGCCTTAAACCCCTTAGCTCCCCCTGGAACGGCTACTGCTCGTGGCGAAGTAATAATCACGTGTATTGTACGGTCGACCGCACGTCAGTGGAAACAGTCCGTCGTCCGGGGAAGTACAACCACCGTATCTACTTCTTCGGCAAATAGTGATGCTTGCATTGCTGTGTTTCGGTCTGAAGGGTACGGGTGCCGGTGAAATTACAATCACATGAGACATTCCATCTTCATGTCTCAGTTTGGCGAACCAACTTGCGGTACCATTTGGCAACAGTCTAGGTGGTATTGCAGTTGTTATGGGCAAAGGTAACCGCTAAACATCAGGTGGGCCTTTAGCTCGTTTCGCCATCCAATACTATAGAAAAAAACAGTGCCTTTATTTCGTAAGCGTTAAGGGCTATTTTCTAATTCAAGTGTTACCACTTTCATGCAGTCGACTGTACGATCTGCGAGGTTAAGCTGCGCTTGCCGCGGTCGGTCCATGGATGGGTGACCCTTTCGTTAAACATCGAGAGTTGGATTCCCCTCCGTGCCTCGGAGAGTACGGTAGCTGTCGGTCCCGGTTGTCATACGAATATCTATGACAGTCGTTACGTCGTTACGGGTAGTCAAAGCCTGAAATTCTGGCAACTGGTCTAACCTCTGAATGTCAGTATTACCCAGTAACTGGGTTGCGGCGGTCTGATGGCAGTCGCTCCATGTAAAATACTGACGTTCAGCCACATCTGGTTAGACTGGAAGCCGACCCCAACATAATTGGGAAAAGGCGAGGAGGATGGTGATGATGAGCTATTGTCGTAAGTAAGCTTGTGTGGACACAAAAGAAGTTGTAGTACAAGAGAGACAAGAGTTGCGGAAGCCGGACTGATCCATAGATTATACAAAATAGCTTCGTTTTTAACAGACTTCAAAAAAGGAGTTTGATGTGTATTGGGTGTTTTTTTAAAATGTAACTATGTTCCCATTTAATTTACGCAGTATTTATAAAGTTACTAAAACAAAAACCGGATTACATCGCGTATATTATTTAAATTGGTTTTCCCGGCGTTTCGAAAGCTCTGCAGCGGTCGTGGTAGCAGAAAGAAAAAAAACGGAAAAGAAAATTTACGGTAAAGTTTTTTTTTGTTTAATATCTGTAAAGACGCTTCTGCGACCACAAACGCTGCAAAGCTTTCGAAATGTCAGGAAAACCAATACGCGATGTAATCCGATCAAACTTGTTTTATTATAATATATTATGATCCCGAAAACCTAAGAAATTATTAATATAGTTACTGTTAAACTATTCATTATATTAGGTAGGTACCTACTTGAAACTATGGCAGCATAATTATTATGTTGAGATAAGCATTCTTTTTGGCCTTGTAATACAGTTTTGTCGTTTATCTTATTTGTTTTGTATTTTGTTTTAGTTATATTCTGTGCGAGATTAAAATAAATATTTTTCTTTCTTTCTTTCCTATGATCCCCAATTACTTTGTCTAGTTTGATGTATTTTTAACCGAAGAAAAAATTTTTTTTTTTTATGACCACGCATAACTTTTTACAGAGTGGCCCGATTTTTATGATTCTTTTTTTAATGGATAGGGTATATCTTGAAGTTGGTCCCATTTAAATTTCAAAATCAAAATCCACCCCTAAGGGTAGGAAAGCAGGGGATGAGTGCTTGTTCACCCACTGAATTCTTACCTGTTAACCGATTATGTTGAAACTTGGCACACATAAATGTAGTTCTACACTAGACACTTCAACATAATGGAGACCTGGAGTTAGATACTAGCCACAAAAAAAGTTAAAATAAAACTTTTTAACAAAAAATTGAACCGACGAAAACAGAAACTGAAAAGCGAATAATAACTAATTATGAGTCGGCGCCAAACAAACAATCAACGAAGATCATTAAATTACTTTAAATAAATAATAAAAACAACGTAACATCAAATACAACGTGAAATTTGCAACGATAAACAATAACTTTCCAAAAATGCGTTCGCCGCTCGGCCACTTGCAACTTGCACGCACTTTGCTTGTTAAAAGTTTGTTTGGCGCCGACTCATAATTAGTTATTTTTCGCTTTTCAGTTTCTGTTTTCGTCGGTTCAATTTTTTGTTAAAAAGTTTTATTACCTTACATCCAGGTTTACGACGTAATTCCAGCAATAAAACCGCTGATCTCATCAAAAAAGGTAAAAAGAAACCACTTTAAATATCAATTTATAACATTTAGATGGTTCGCAATGCAATACTTAGGGCAAAATAAAAACAGTTTTATATTAATACAAGTCAAGTGTTTTGCCTACCTCTGAGTGAAGTGGCTCGATATTGCGCAACGTACACACGGCTACACATCAAGCTGTACATTTCCAGTATAAGCTGACCTCGCATTGTATAGGTTTTCCTTACAACGCGAGGACAGCCTATACTGGTTTAGTACAGCTTGATGTGTAGCCGTGTGTACTAAATCATGCGAGTACCGTTCTATGGTGGATCGAGAGAGTTTGATCTATATGTCTAGACTGAAACGCTCTAGTGTTTAGTCTAGGTTTTGATATTGGGACTTAGATGTGCGTTTTAGGTGGCTAAATTTAATGTTATTTTAAATTCTTGTTAGTCATATAGCCTCAGAGCCCCATCATCTTCATTTCAGACGAAAGCTTGTAAGTTCAATGACCTTTGAACTATGTTTTGCAGTTTTCTCTCTATTACTCGAAAATTAATAATCACATTATGCTCAAAATAATTTTAAAAGAGATTTTTAACTAAGATCTATCAACGTGGAATAAGTTTCTTTGTTGCATAGTTTAGAAATGGCAGGGGGGGCACACTGCTAGCCACTATGGTGGGATATATTTCGCAGATGGTACACCTGATAAAAAGTGGTGTATGACACATTATCTTCATTTTAGTAGACCTGTTCAATGATACCACATACAAAGGGGTGTAGTAAAAAAAAATCATCCCCACTTCACATTTACGAGTGCTACCCCTAAAACACATAATTACGACTTTTTTATTCTTTTAAAATTGAGATCTATATTTGAACCATTTTTGAGCAAAATTACTAGCACTTATGTTCAGAACTGCAGAAGTTATTAATCTGTAAAGTTTAGGACAGACGGACGGACATGACGAAAATATAAGGGTTCCTTGTAGAACTACGAAACCCTAAAAAACGAGTAGATAAGAGGGAAAAATCGTGTAGTTCTAGTTTCAGGCTCCATGGAAAAAAACGTAATGTTATGTCTAGGTACCTAAATAAGTTTTATATTCATCATCATCATCATCATTTGAGTCGAAAGACGCCCACTGCTAGACATAGGCCTCCCTCAAGCATCGCCACAACGACCGGTCCTGCGCTTTCCGCGTCCAACGGATTCCCGCGACCTTCACCAGGTGACTACCTGGTGAAGGTCGCGTGGTAGGTTGGGTGACGTCAGCGATATCTTATTAAGAAACATGACAAAGACGTGCCAAGTGGATGAGAATTTCGATACCACGAGCAGTGTTCACGGTAGCTTAGTGGCTAAAGCACTGGCGTACTGAGCCAGGAGTCGCAGGTTCGAATCCTGCTCGTGAGCAATTTTTTCTTTCTAAAATTTAATTCGTAATTATGTCTATCCTCGTCCTAACATGGTCCTACGTACTCTCTATGGTCGAGTATTTCCCAGATGTATTCAGTAAGTTTAGTTCACCCGCTGAATGACTGAACAAACTCTGTTTAAAGAGTACTCATATACACAGTAAGATAATTATAATTACGACGATAAGCTGTAGGTCATCAGGAAGGTCCTTTGAGCGCATTAACTGCTGTCAAATTGTTGTGTAGACTTAGGTGCTGGTAGAGAAGGAAGAAATTTAAAAATATTTAGAGGAATAAACTATTTTAATTATTTTATTTTATTTTATTTTTTGAGTGTCGGACTGCTGATAACGAGGTCGTGGGTTCGATTCCCACAGGACACAAATATTTGTGTGATGAACATAAGTGTTTGTGTTTGTCTGGGTGTTGCTTATGTATTATAAGTATGTATTTACAAAAAAAAAAGTATATAAGTATTATATCCATTGTCTAGTACCCATAGCACAAGCTCTGCTTAGTTTGGGACTAGATGGTGCTGTGTAAAAATGTCCCAAAGATATTTATTAATTATTTTGCTAAAGAAAATGTAACGGGAAATGTTGTGAAACTTAGAAGAATTATAAAAAACTAGCATAAGCCCGCGGCCTCACCAACGTATAATTCGGTTCATCACAGGAAGACGTTATGACACATCATCATCATCATCATCATTACAGCCGAAAGACGTCCACTACTGGACAAAGGCCTCCCCCAACTAAGGGGGGGATATGCCATAATCGCCACGCTTGGCAGGCGGGTTGGCGATCGCAGTTGGTTGGTTAAATACTCAGAGAATGCTGCTGCCCATCCTCTGGTGAATCCCTTAGTCGCCTTTTACGACACCCATGAGAAGAGATAAGGGTGATGCTATTCTTTAAGTCCGGCACCACACGGACTACGTTACGTTACGTTACGCTACATTATGACACATCCCTCGGTAACTATTTATATTTCAGAGTTAAAAAGTAGACATGTTAATCCAAGTTATGATCTATCAACTTTCATCCAAATCCGTTTAGCCGTTTTAGTGTGATTAAAGGACAAACAAACAAATGAACATCCATACTTTCGCAATAATATTAGTAGGATTTTTAGCATTAGGATATTAAAGACTGATTGACAGATTGGTAAACAATAATAGAAAAAAGTGTATAACTAATGTGATAACTAAGTAAACCTAACACACTTTGAGACTTAAGAAAAATAACTTTTTTTCTATAAAAGAGGAGAACCTTTTCACTAAAATTAACTTACTACTCGCGCAGATAAAGAATGGAATTGATATGTCTCTCGCTCACACGTACGGTTTTGTGTAAGGGAGATGCACATAGAGCAATAGAAGTACCGCCATTTTCAATCCCGTTCCATCTGCACGAGTTGTACTATAGATGAACAGTTTTAGACACTGATCTTGGTTATGAAACCCTTTAATAAAACTAAACTTTCTAAAACTTTTTGGATGATTTCTATGAGCTTCTAAACTCTACAATATGTCAAACCTCAGCGTGGGAGCCTGACCACCTCAATGCAGTTATGTGTGTCCTGGCCCTTGAAAATTTGTCACAACTACCCACTTAATTATCTACCTTACACCTATAATTCTAAGGACTAATTTCTCTTGTACAGTATCTTAAGGATCGATACACGTTAATTGACAATGTTAGGCTTCTGTGCGTACAAGTGTAGTGATTGTCCATGTACGTTAATACTCATCATGGTCTTAAGATGAGTGTCAATTTGTTTGAGCTACTTGAGATGTTAATTGTAAGGAAGATTATGTTATAAAGGCGTGTCTATAACATGGTTCAAAAATTAATAGAACTTTTATAAGACTTTGAAAGTACTTTGTTTATGACTTTTCTTAAACAATTTATTATATTTGACTTCTTCTATTTTATTTTATGTTATTAATAGCCTAGTAATAGCCTAGTAATGACCTAGTAATAATAGTAATGACCTAGTAGTAATGGCCTTGTAATAGACTAGCAATAGCCTAGTAATAGCCTTGTAATAGCCTAGTAAAAGCCTAGAAAAAGCCTAGTAGTAGCCTAGTAAAATCCTAATAAAAGCCTAGTAATAATCAAATAGTAGCCTAGTAATAGCTTTTATAGAGATTGAACGCTCGACTTCCAAGCAAGAGGATCTAAGTTTGATATAGGCTACCCATAGAAAAAAATAAAAATCTTTGATGCTACCACAGTTCGATATTACCACCTTTTAAAGTCCAAAATAGGTCAAAATAGGTTTTTGCTGGGCAAGCGTGTACCATCGTCGACCGCACCATGCAACGCCTAACACCAAGTGAGGTGGCAATCAACCGCCAAGCCCATTTAGAATAATAAAAAAAACATATTATTACTATTCCAAAATAGTTCAGAAACATAATGAAATGGCTAAGTGATAAACTAAACGACAATTCGATCCACGAAATTCGGTACAATGTAACCGATACCGGCAAATACAGGCAAAATTTGACGGTTCGAATAACACGCCCCTCTTAAAAGCTAAAACGGAGTCAAGTGATTGTTTGCGGGCGATCAGCAGGCAAATCTGTGTGCGCACTGTGATCCATCACCGATGGGTTAGGCCAGGAGTTGTCGTGGTTTTAAATTAAATAATATTTATTTGTAGACTTGTAGGTCCTGCCTTACAGGAGTAGCTGAGAACGAGAGACACTTGTCCTAAAAAAAAATGGATAAGGGTCGAACCACATCTGACCGCCCGGCAACGAATTTTCTTCTATTTCCATCATCATCATCATCATCATTTCAGCCAAAAGACGTCCACTGCTGGACATAGGACTCCCCCAAACAATTTGCAATATGCCATAATCACCACGCTAGGCAGGCGGGTTGTCGATTGCAGTTGGTTGGTTAAATACTCAGAGAACGCTGTTGCCCATTCTCTGGTGAATCCCTTAGTCGCCTTTTACGGCACCCATGAGAAGATTTAGGGTGGTGCAATTCCAGGGTCCAGATATAGGGTGGTGTTATCTCCATCCCTAACTCTTATTCAAACATATCATTCACTGGAGCAACAGTTGATTGGCCCGAATCGGCCTCCCGATACAGCAGAGTGCGGACGCGCACAATCGATTTCTCTCGCTTATATCTACATATTTTTCAATTAGATTAAATTTTAATCTAGGAACTTAATAGTTAATTTCACATCAACGTCTTAATTTGGTTTTCAAATATTTAACGTTCTAGCTTGTAATCCACATTAATTAATTGTATTGTTTTTTTAAATTTTACTAATATTGTAAATTTTCACAATATGACATTATTTTTGCATGCTGAACTAAGTAGGCGGAATGTGGAGAACTATAAAACTATGTATTTTATGATCTTTTAAAACACCATAAGTAAGGCAAATAAAGAATTCTATTATATTCTATAGACTTGTTTTGTATAGAGTGTTTTGTAGGTACATCTTTGACAACGCAATAGGTCATATGCATTGCAAAATAATACTGACCGACTCCGTGCAACAACAAGCTTAACAAAAAATCATCTCAAGGAAATGGCGGTTCTTTGTTAGAAAAAAGGATGAACTACCCCATCTTTCTCCTTGTCTCCTCGCCTAACCGCTGTGGCTAGAGCTCTAAGTACGATGGATAGAGGGGTGGCGCCCTCACCTCCCCACACCGCAATACAACACTTTAATGTGCCGCTATTTGTTTGTGAAACATTTTACAACACTAGCGAGATCATAAGAGATATCTTGTTTGTTAGTCTTTCCTCATTCCGCCCTAAGATTTAACGTCCCGGATAACTGATAAACTGTTTAACATAATATAACATCACGCCTGTATTTCCCCGAAGGGGTAGGCAGAGGTACTATACATAGTACACCCACATTTCGCCAGTTATGTTATAGTCTCACGTAGTAGGGGGCGAGCCTATTGCCATTGACCGGGCACAAATTCAGACTCCGGGCTGCTACTGAAAAATTCCTGATGAAAAAACCCAATAACACTAAACAATAAACTGTTTAAAAAGTAGAAAATCATGTAAGTAATTACCAATTAAATTACCATTAAATTGACGACGTCTGTGTGGTCTAGTGGTTCGTGTGTCGGACTGCTGATCGTCGGTTCGATTCCCACAAGACACAAATATTTGTGTGTTGAACATAAATGTTTGTGTTGGACTGGGTTTTTCTTATGTATTATAAGTATGTACAAAAAAAGTAGTATATAAGTATTATATCCATTGTACAAGCTCTGCTTAGTTTGGGACTAGATGGTGCTGTGTAAAAATGTTCTAAAAATATTTATATTTATTTATTTGAATTATAATAAAACAAAGTTTAACCGGATTAAATCGCGTATATTATTTAAATTGGTTTTCCTGACGTTTCGAAAGCTTTGCAGCATTAATTATAATTAATTCTTCATCAGGCCAATGGTACAATCCCCTACCTCTCAATTTGATTTGTGTTGGCAGACGGTGACTTGGTAACTCAGTGACTGGACCCCATAAAAGCAGACAGTACAGGCAACAGGGGACAACAGCGGTGTGACTGGCTAAGGGTGTAGATGTGGCCCTGTTTTTGCCATCGCGAGTCCAAAAGACCCGTAGTGGGTTTGCCCGCTGTTACGCCATTCGACACTTACACCCTCGAGCACATAGCTCTGGCTGCCCCCCTCTGCCCAGCCGACCAAGGCAAGCCAGATTTAAGCCCTTGGGGCACTCTTGGGGTTCCGCTCTGGCTACCCAATATAGGAAAACTAGAGATGAGGCCCTTATTACTATAATTACCTACCTGCTTTTTTAGGTATCTCAACCCACCTTTCGTACATTTCAAGTATAAATTTTACACAACCAAAAGCTTTAACTACTAACCATCACAGCACTTTTCTTTTGCTCCAGTTAAACCATTTCGTAGACCCGTCATTCAATACGGTTAATATTATAAACCCTTTCTGCCGTGTCGTGCGTCAGGGCTGTTTGTTTTAACTCAATTTTAGTATCGCGTTACCAAGCTTTAGGAAAAAATCCGCGGCATACTGTGACAGAGATGCTCAAAGTTTGGGTGCAATAAAACTATACACTCCTACTTTAAATCACCAGAAAAATTTGAGGGTAGTCTCTGCTCATTATTATGAATAACTTTTACTATGGGACCAACCCTGAAATCGCGAAAAAAATATCAGCTGATCCCTAAATTTTATCGATTTATGTGAACACAAATCAATAAATGTTTTATTCGCGATTTCAGGGTTGGTCCTTTAATAAAAGTTAATCATAATGATGAGCAGATACAAAAATTTTTTTTTTAAATAGTTTTGTATATACTATTACATTTAATTTTTAATTTAACTTTTAGTTTTCAGTAATATTTTACATATAGTCAACCACGTATACACACAAAACCGTTATAAGCAAACCTGCGTGGTATGTAACTTTCATAGAAGACAGGTTCTGCTTATACTGGTTATTGTTTTACCATCGGTATGGTATGGGGTGCATTAAAGGAGCCTCCACGAGTGACGATATTTAATTGATCGTACTGCGCACCCTGGGCAGTCAGCCCTGCTACCCACCTGCAGACTGGCTAATATTTTCCCCACGGCATGAGCTGTTATCATTATGTAGCTCATGGCGACACGATAGAAGACCATCGGTATGAGCTTTATCTGTAGTAGTAGTGAGTGTTGCTCAGACTGTTTTATTTAGTTTTGCTTTAGTAACTATGGCAGACGGACGGCTTCGTGTTGTGCCGGATGTAAAGAATTGCACCACCCTATATCTTTTCATAGGTGTCGTAAAAGGCGACTAAGGGAACCGTTCTCTGAGTATTTAACCAACCAACTGCGATCGCCAACCCACCTACCAAGTGTGGCAATTATGGCATATTCCCTTTTTTTGGGGGAGGCCTATGTCCAGCATTGGACGTCTTTTGGCTGAAATGATGATGATGGACAATGACAAAAGCCTGAACATAAATAATTACCTAATCTCTACTCTAGCTTTGTATCAGCTATCACCGAACACCTCTCACCTTTGTCAGTGTCAGTCAGTACGAAGTCATCGATGTATTATAAAGGCAATGAGAGTCTAGTCTGCCTCAGCCGTCTGTCTTTCCTACACACTTGCTCCTTTGCTAAATGAACTACAAAGCTATGGAAAATGCACAGATTAAAGAAGAATTTGCTAGCGGCTCTAATACTCGATGTTCACAGGGCTGTAGGTAGTTGAGAGAGCAAAAATAGAAGATAATTCACGTCACCTAAGCTAATGTACAACTACAGCACAGTACCTCAAAGGCTACGTCAAAGGCTTAAAAGTCTTAACAACATTTTCAGTTCCGTGGATCCGGCTGATACCAATGCATCAAGAAAAAGATTTGTTTTCTTTGTAAAACCATCGGAAAACCTTTCACCTGGATACGCACTCCAGTGGTCAACTTGGAAATCCTTAAATAGACTTCGAACCCAAGTTGGTAGAAGTAAAGATAATCTCTAAAAATGGAGGTACACGGACGGTGCAGACGTGCAGTGTGATAGCGGCGTCACTCGTAAAACTTTAGCTCACCTTCTATGTTATACCACATGCCCTGTCACCTGCGCGTCTGAGGAACTAATGACTGCCAATCAAGACGCAGTGCGCGTTGCGGAACACTAGGCCATCTAATCTAACAAAATTTGCTATCGACTCGATAAGAAGAAGAATACAATACTCATTGACGGTTGACGGTGATTAAGCAATGAGTAAGAACTTGCTCTGCAGTCACCAATTCAAAAGAGTGTTCAGAGTTCAGATATGACGGGAATTGTGTTGTTGTGTTTCTATATAAATTAACAATCATTCTATGATGATTGCACTGAGGTATAACTACGTACTAGAGTAGACATTACGTACAAAAAATATCGCGTAACTTGCTGGCCGCGGAGCACGCGGCGGCGCGAGCGTGTCTAAATGAGTGAGAGTGCAGGAGCTCTAAAACGTGTTACAAACATTAGATTCGAGGTGTCTTCTCTAGTACGTAGTACATATTACCCATATTACCTCAGTTGATGATGGGTTTTGATTAATTTACTAACCTAAGCACTTAGACGACGCCTTATATTCTAGGTGCTAAAGTATAAAAGTTTGAGATCCGCTGTGAGACATCAGTGAAGAACGAGTCGACTATTAAGTAATAGTTGGGTGCCGGATGCGACTTGTAAATATTGCCGCGCGCACAGCGGGACAAAACATATGTGGAGTAGAAGTCTTCTTAAAATACTTTTATCTATTGTAATTCGTATCTTTTGTTGTAGTATGGGCATCAATTAACTTTTTAATTGTGTTGTGGGGATGAATTTTCTCTAAAGTTAAAACACGTCAAATATTATGTTGTTTTTAGATCTTTTAGGTAGATATTTTCTTAAAAACATAGGCCTAAGACCTGAAAATACAATGAGTTATGTTAAATGTATTAAAGGCCTAAAATGTGCTTACTTTTGTACAACATTTTGTGAAGAACATGTTTTATAACTCTATTCTATTTCATATGAGATGTATAATAAAAACGATAGCGTCTCCACTACTTTTTGCTTCCGCTTTAAAAGCGCCAATAAAATCGCTTGTCTAATATATTATAAATACCATACATCATCCACCACATCACATCTACCAAGTTAAGCAATAATCACCTTTATTGCCCATCAAAATTGTCTTCACATTAGAAAATTCAGCACACAGCTTTACGTCTTACACTAAAATTTCATGTAAACAAAATATAGTTATTTTCGTACTTTTTAAAATATAAATGGGGCTCATTGAGGACGGTGCGTTCAATGAGATTGAAAAAAGTAATTAAAAATAGTGTTAATGGATGCACGGAACCATTTTATGGGGAATTAGACGAAGGAAGTGTCTGCACGACCTTTTTATCTGGACTTTTTACGAGAAAAGAGGTTTTATATCCATAATTATGTGTTTTTTTTATGTGCGTAAAAGAGAACGGATAATTTGAAGCTAGTAAGTAGAAGTGCGCGTGTACAGGGTTGCCAGATGACCGGAATGTTGATGTCACGGTGTTTTTATGTTAACATAATTTTAGATAACTTTTGGCTGGGATAGTTGCCTTTCAGATAATTGTTATGATGAGAGGTCACTCAATGGTCGAAATTTGACCGTAATTCCAATATAGATTATACAAAAACCATAATGTAAAACGGTTTGAGTAAAAATCTTTAATATTACTTACCTACATGAAGAGCTTCTTACTGTTATATCCCTTGACTTAATGAGGACAGGCAGTAGCATCAATCCTTTCTAACTGCGTTCACACAAAACTATTTAAAAAATCTACAAAAAATCTGCCTAACCAGTATCAGAAAACAAGCATGAGGTTAAAAATAGGAAACATACTTAACTTTTTCTGACTCCTGACAACCCTTGAATCACAATGAGGTATTCACACTCGATAAAACATAAAACTGCACGAAAAACTATAATTACTGAACGCTATAGCCGCCTACTTACTTTCAAAGAGCTATACACTCCTGCGCAATGTCTTCACAATGTGCCAGTAACATATGAAGATTTCAAAAAGAATGTTTCAAAAGAAAATGATCGAGGAATGTTATATTAAGTTTTCAAAAAGAGAATGTTACAGTAACTACATAATGTGAAGATTTTTGAAAAGAGAACGATCTGGCACAGCCGCGGGGCACACAATGTTTTATAAATCTACATTTTTATTTTTTGTGTTCCTTTTGTGTCCCTAGTTTGTGACAATAAATTATTTCTTATTTTTCTTTCTATTTAATTGTTTTTTTGTTAGTAGTTTTATGGACTGGTTGCTTAGACCTTTTAGCCAATTCTTTAGTTTACTCACCCTAGTAAAGTGATGGAAACTTTACTAAGTTTCTGAGAGGATGATGAGAAAATACGAAAGTCACGATTTTCAACTTTGTACCCATAGACATATAACTTGTACACGTTAACGAGCACTTAATATTTAATAATCCACCATTATTACACATTAACACTCGAAGAAACAAATTAAGGAAAATAATACAAAATCTACATGAATTTTCCCGCCAACTAATGATTTAGTTCACCAGTTCTAAAGATTAGAGATGAAACAATGCTTTGATAATAACAATATAATTATTTAGGTTAAAATTATTATAATGTTCTACATAAGTTAATGAAAGTAGGTCTGCTTAGAAGTATTATGTTGAATACTGGGTTACCGAAATTTTGACGTAGGTACCTATTCGGGGATAACGGGGTTATGTAAATCACATTCTTAGCACAAAATATAATATTTATTACATAAATTAGTGGGGTAATATAGTGGATCGAATTTCCAATTTCGTTTCCCATTATTGTTATTTATTTTAACCGTAGGCACAGATAATATAATACTATACTAGTAGGTTATTATACCTATTATTTTACAGGTTGTAAAGGTAGGTACCTAACTAACCTACTGTCATTACAGGTTGATAATTTAATATGAGCATGGTCAAATTTGACTAACCCTTGCTGGGTTAAAAATAGTAGATTATATCACAAGGGAGCAAAATAATGTTTTTATGGTGAGGGCGCCGTTTTCGGCGTGGATTCAGATTCATAGTACCTATCGTCGTACTACGTCGTCCGAGGAAAATGTTTGCGGCCGAGTGATAGACTCTGCTTTTCATCTCCCATCATCATCATCATCATCATCAGCCCATTACTGTACCACTGCAGGGCACGGGCCTCTTTTCATAATGAGAAGGCCTTCATCTCCCCCTGTGAGGAAAATAATTAAGAGGTGTTTTAGGTACGACTCATGAATAATGTGTACGTCATTTCTTGCGTCTGTTCTTACATTTTCAGGTGTTAATGTTTCACTATACTCGATGAACTCATTACCACCTTTTTTATTAACTCGCTTTCCTTCCTGTCTGTTCGGTGCGAATTTTGCGATTGATTTTAAACTAACTTCCCGATGAGCTACATACTTGAAACTGTAAACATAGTTCAGAACTGGATGACAATGCAATATATCCCTTTCTTTTTAAAAACGTGGTATAAAAAAACATTTTCATCAAATAATTTTTCTAAATTATTTGCAATGCAGATAACAATCTGTGAAAAGGAAGGGACGTAAGCGTAGTTCCCGCGGTTAACATTTGTTTTTAATTCTGCCAGCGCGGCGCACCGGCCGCGGCCTTCTTACCGGCCAGGAACTTTATTCATACAACAATATTTGCATTGATTTGCATTCGATCTCTTTGATTGCGGAACACTAAGGCTAAGGAACAATATTCATCTTCCAAATTCAAAACTCACAACTGCCCGTTGTAAAAGTTTCTAACAGAAAAGACCTACTTTGCTCGCACTTATTGAGGAATAAATAGTGCATTACTGCCGCGGCCGGCAACAGGAGCATTGATGGACGAACGTGAAAAGTCCATCAATGCTTAGTTGCGGCCAAGGCTTGTATATTACACCACCACACCCTGCCAAACACCCTGCCATTAATTTACTAAATAAGACAAGAGAGAAAAAACAGACCGTACATCATTCGTTTCTTTATGATCTATCTATGATACATACATACAGCGTTGTAGCGCCACAATTTACAGCCATCTCAACTCCCTTTGAGTATTTATTCAAAGTCAATTTCATAAACTTTGCTGTAGGCGGGCTCTTTGGAGGCACTTCAACATACATCTTGAAAATTCCCATAGTTCTTCATTTACCAAAAAACTTCATTCGAAATTGGCAATGGTGGGACCACCAAGTGTAGGTACTCTCGAAATACATTAGAGTCGGCGCGCTTGAAGTGACCGCGCCGGTGGTCGACGCCCGTCGCGCGTCTTGTCGCAAAGTCGCTCGTCTAGACAGGCGACAAGAGTGATGGAACTCGAATTATTGTGGGAAAGTGAGTTCGGAGTGAGACGAGGTGGTTGGGACGAGTTGTCAACTTTCTGACGTGTACCTTGTATACAACGTTACTTTTTGTTTACGCAATTTGAGAAACTGTTTAGAATCACCGGGATTGTTTTTATCTTGGACGAATAAAAAAGGGCGGACGGAATCTCGCTAAACAAAAAGTGAAGCACCCATAGTAAATCGGCTCGCTTAAAAGTACGGGCTCGCACACATTCACACCCAGTAAGACAAAAACTCGCGATTACGCAACAAATGTCATGTGACGGTAGTCATTGTTGTAGTGTCACAATAGTAGTTTATGAAACTGTTGCATAATAGGGGTTATTAAAACACGAGTGTGAGTTTAAAAACCGAGCCGTAGGCGAGGTTTTTAATAGTATCACACGAGTGTTTTAATACCTAATTATGTCAGTTTCATACACTATTTTATCTACACTCATACAATTTTAAATAAAATACCAAAGTCAAAATCTTGGTAACATTGTCGTTGTTTTTCTTTATTTCTCTGGTAAAAGATTGTTCGTCATTTACGTTGCTGCATCCAGAAATTCAGGCGGGGTCATATTCTCCTCAGTTCAGTATCACTGCTGTAGTCAGATATTTTTGCCCAGATTAAAACTTTCGACATACAAAACCATAATAATAACGTAAACAATAACAATAAATTTACAAGTAACGATGACCAAATCCAGTAGGCCGCGGCCGTGGCGCGCGGCCGCGCACGCGCGCTGGTGCGCGCCTACACAGATAATAAAATATAGTCTGGCGAAAATATTATAATCGGAACTAATTTTCTATCCTTGTCAGGATTCCGTCAATCTCTGTTTTATCATACAAAAAATATGCCTGTAAACACTTAAATATAATTAAAAGCAATATGACAATCAAAAGTTCTGCCAAAAACGCGATTTTAAACGATAAAATTTTTCAATGTATGACAAGTGGCGCCACCCTGAATTTTGTGTACTCATTGGTGCCAAACTGTACGACTGCTAAAAAAAAGGTTTGAAAACTCCTTGGTTAGGTCGAAGTGGCATTAAAAACTCCTTAGTTGGGCTGAAGTGTGCGGTTATGGAAAAATAAATAAATTACCGCATTGTTTTGTTCAGCAAACTGTATCGTAATAAAACTTTTTAAATTCATTACAGGTGCGTGTGCGTAAAGTATGTCATTATGACATTACTTTCGAGTTCATAATTCGAATTTTACGATACGAGTGTAGATAAATATAATAACAATATATATCTGGTGTGTTTAAATTAAGTCGAAATTATAGTGGGTTTAGGAAAAAACGAAATGCAATCTTTTCTTAGCGATTCCGTCCGCCTTTTTTATACCATGTTAAATTTTAACCCAAAAATATTTTGACACTTTTTGGTTATTATGGTTAAATTCAGTACGGATCGTGAATAGGTTCTTAAGGTCCAGGAAGTTCACCTCGATTAGTTTCCATGCATCAGGTAGTCTGTGCATCAGGTAGTCCCTGCATAACATTCTTCACTTTTTCCGCTACCAACTGGAGGACTTACAGTGGCTATAAAAGCATGTAATTTAGTGATTTAGAAAAGAAAGAAAGAAAAGAAAAAAACGTCCCAATCGATTCTGCTCGTGATTCTGAACAAATTTGTTTCTCAAATTGTGTAAAAAAAAAAATAACGTTGTATAGTTTACATTTTATTTATAAGTAGGTAAATAAAATTTATTTCTAGACGAAGAGTTCGATACGCAATTATTTATTTTAACAAGACGTAAAACATCTCATCTAATTATTTTATTCTATAAAATCTAAAAAAAAAAAAAACTATTTATGCGAGCATTTTCATTGGAACTGCCTACATAGTGTAGCATGTTCGGAAAGCGGGAACTACCTCAAAATTGACAAAAGTCAGTAAAAGAAGCAGGTTAAATAACAGATTTCATTAATAAAAAGTCAACAAAATACATCAAAAACTAATTTTGACTTATTCAAATCTTTACTTATTATGCAATACGTACTACATAATCTCGAATTCTAATCACTTTTTTCTCACTTCTTTGCACATGTTCATAGTAGGGGTTGTGTAAAGCACACTTGCGTCAATGTGGTGCGATTTTTTTGACGTCGCGACAAGTCGTAGTCTGTTTTGCCTGCTTTTAAGTGGTGTGGCGAATCCTTACTAATTTGCTTTTTGCGTGACCTTTTTTTTGTTTAAAGGGTTGTCGAAGTTAAAGGTTAAACTTGAAACCTTTTAAATAGACATAAAAGCATCATTAGGGGTTATTTCGAATGGAAACTACATAAAAAAACTTTTTCGAACACGAAATTACTTCTTTTGTTATACATAGATACATCGTACATGTAGTACACGTAGGTGAAGATGAGTAAGTTCTAAACTAACGTATTTTTTTAATTTCTGGATTCTCGTGGATTAAAATTCAACTGTTAATAATAGTTCCTGACTGTGTATGTGTATGTTTATACATAAAAAAATAATGCATTAGTATGCGTAGTTATGTTAAGGTTAGAGTCTAACCTAACTCACGTACTAACATTGTCTAATCGTTAGACAATGTTAGTATGTAATTTTGTACTTGTTGTCTATTTTATGAGTGCTGTATGTACTCTGTTATGGGCATATATATAAGAAAAGTTTTTATTGTATTGTGTTGTTTTCTGTATGCTATATATGTATTGCTGTTGGTATACCATAAATAAATAAATAAATAATGCGTTAAAATAGGTAATAGGATCACGACTGCTAGATCAACTAAACATTTATTTGTTGAAAGATCTAATATATTAATGTGAAAGATTGTGAAGATGTTTGCATGGTTTAATTAAGGATCTGCTTATCTTTCCGTGATAAAAGAAGCCTATATGTTATAATTGGTTATATGTTAGCGGTGTGCTAAATTGTATTCAAATCCGTTTAGCCGTTTTCGCGTGATTGAAGGACAAGCAAACAAACAAACGTCCATACTTTTGCATTTATAATATTAGTACTAATTAGTAGGATAATTGATAACATGCATGAGAACTGCATGAAGTATGATTTATACCAAATGCACCGACCGTGTAAACATAGCCCGAAGAATTGGGCGGGACACATTGCTCGCAGAACGGATGGCCGATGGGGCCGTAAAGTTCTGGAGTTACATGCGTCCGCATACTAGAAGGCGCAGCGTGGATAGGCCCCCCACAAGGTGGACCGACAACCTGGTGAAGATCGTGGGTATCCGCTGGATGTGAAAACCGCAGGACCAGTCGTTGTGGCGATGCTTGGGGGAGGCCTACGTCCAGCAGTGGACGTCTTGATGATGAGTAGCATAATTAATGAAGGAGCTATCGCCCTTAAGTCAATCATTAGTTTCTTTTCCTCTCTGACTCATAATCTTAAGTCATGCAGATGAAAGCTATCACAACGATCTCAACATGAGAACCGCATGAAGTACGATCCATACCAAATGTGACGACCGTGTAAACAAAGCGATGGGAATGTTACGACCGCCATCAAACTGATTGCAGTTATGTGTTTCAATTATGATGATAACTCGTTAATTTCGTACTTACTTGAGTTTCATTGTTAACAGGTCATGAGAATTTGCAAGTGCAAAATAACAATAAAAATGTGATGGTTTAATTCATTTTTATTTATTTATTTAATAGAGGGCTTCCAGCAGCTGTTGCTGTTCCAGTGATACATTGAGTAATGTCAGATACAATATTGGTCTTAAAAATACTGCAGAACTAATTATAATTAAACACAACATGAAATTTCTTACACGTCTGCCCACAAAAAGGAGTGTAATGTTTTCAGGGTTCATCTTTGTATGTATGTATTTAGGTGAGTTTCTTTCATAGCAATCTTAATAATAAGGTAATAGAAATGGCAAATGCGCGTGAACTTGAAGAAGAAAGAAAGAAGAAAGAAAAAATATTTATTTGCTTCAAAAGTGACGCACAAAATTACCAAAAAATTCAAGAACACAGAACAAATACAGGTACAGAGCCAAGAAGTGTGGTAAGATATGCGTCACATCCGCGCTAAACGGCCACCGCTCAGCATATTGCTATGCCTCATGCACGGAGCAAAGACACAGCGCTGGTTTTCAGCGACAGCCGGCGTCGACACAAATTCACAATGCAATAACGTAGATCAGTGAGGCGTGATGTTGGTAAATAACGATAAATAATAAATAATATAATAAGTTGTCGCGCGTATAGGTGTCTCGTAGGACACCAGTGCGCGAACCTTTTGTTGATTGATCATCAGTGCTGTTTTGGACGCAGAGTCACTAAAATTGAATTTTGCTGCATCTCTAACAGCGGTTTGTTTTTTGGCCTTATTTATTTTGCATTGAATGCTAGAAACATGCTAGACGTAATTGCGTATTGATGTGTTGGTAGCGGCAAAATGACGACACACGTTCCGGTATTAAAAGACATAGATAACATTTCTATTGTCATATTTTAAGATTTCTATGGTTGATTTATTCCACTATATCTTCTAAACGCCTGAACCGATTTGAACATAAGTGGTATTATTATTATCCTTGCATTATTCCAGGTGTCATAGGTAACATCTTAAAAAAAAGGGGTAGCTATGGTACATGAATGAACACCATTAAGTCTGTCGTTATACTAACCTATGTTAAAAATTTAACGTCAACAAACACACTTTAAAAGAAAACTGAATCAAATTTTAAAAGCTAACTTACGGCAGAATAGCATTATTTCTTAGCTCGTGCCAATAGTGGCAGGATATTCCTTTAATAAATAGCCACTGGTGGCTGGCCAGACACTTCCAAATTGTTATTTATTGTGCAAAAGGAGGATAGACACTGCTGCCCATAACCTTCTTAATATATAATTCTACTGTACGTGTGTATGTCACCTAACTCCTCCTAAACGGCTGGACCGATTTGGATGAAATTTTGTGTGTATATTTCAATGGGTTCCTGGATGGTTTGAAAACACAATTGTATCCGGTAGGTGGCGCTACTGTCAGTATGTCACTGATCTTCTAAACGGCAGGGACGATTTTTGCTTATATTCGAGTTGATGCCTGCGAGGTCTGAATTCACAAGTGGACCCGGTAGGTGTCACTGATCTTCTCCTAAACGGCAATTTAATGTGGCGCTGCTTTCAGGGTAGGACGATGTCTGTCGGGTTCGCTAGTCGTGATATAATTCTTTAGTTGTTGTTAACCCATGTAGAGAGTTGCTGATTCATTATTTTCTTTTTAAAAAAAAATTACTATAGTGAACTCTAGAATTCCGCGACATCGATCGATCGTCGATCGATTTGACATTTCAAAAACGTCAAATTGATCAAAGCCTGTAGACATACATAAATGTTCTCCCGGCCGAATTTCGGTCACGGCTGGCAATCTCAATGGAGACTAGCCATCTGCGCGGGACATATTATAGTGCACAAGTGTGTGTGCAAACACAGGTGCACTCTCTATTCCCTCACTCTCATAATCCGATGGGACGGCAATTCGACACAACCGGAGAGAGATCAGGCGCAGGACCGACGGCTTTACGTGCTCTCCGTGGCACGAAGGGGTCTCGATGTGTAACGAAACGGTCACCCATCCACAGACTGACCGCGGCTAGTGCAGCTTAACCTTGTAGATCGTACAATCCACACGCTTGCTACTTAGCCACGAGCCCCTTACATACAGTAGTGGTGGTGGTGGTAATTAAATGATATTTATATCAATTTTTAAACGTCAAACTAATCCGTGGGACTCCGGAGTCAACTTTAGGTATCATCATCATCATTTCAGCCTAAAGACGTCCACTGCTGCACATAGGCCTCCCCCAAGCAAATGTTGGGGGATATGCCATAATCAGTACGCTTGGCAGGCGGGTTGGCGATCGCATTTGGTTGGTTAAATGCCGATCGACGATCCTGTGGTGAATCCCTTAGTCGCCTTTTACGACACCCATGAGAAGATATAGGGTGGTGCAATTCTTTACGTCCGGCACCACACGGAGCTTTAGGTATACCTCAATTATATTATAAGTAGAGATATGCTACTGAGTTCGCAATCTGAAGACTCGAAAACGTCCTAATTGGGACGTTTTTCTATTAATCCGCGTCAAGTAAGAAGAAAAAAGACCAAAATGCCGTCATTTGTGTACAGAAAGTATTCCAATCATGACACGAAAGCAACTTGAAGTAACCCACTTTTTACTAGCTTATGTGTATTGTGCTGCCGCTGTGTACGGAACATTTTTTTCGTTGGTTTTGTTAGGGTATGACATATCTATATTTTTAAGCATCGTTGGTACCTACTACATTAATTTGCCTTGATACTTACTACGCGAGACTCGTAGCGTAGCAGCGTAGCAACTAGGTATTAAATTTAAATATGAATATAAGATCGTAGCAACTGCCGTAGCTCGTAGCACTATTTTCTTCAATCAAAAATCCCTTACGTTTTTTAAAGAAAACAATCCTTCCACCCTTACCGACCTTCTTATAAACAACCAAAATAACTCCCAATACGTATTATTTAGTTTTATTGTAAGTAATTAGTCGATATTTGTGTTGACGGCGAGTGCTAGTGATGTGTTTGTTTACGACGACACATCCGGCGCACGTGCTTGTAACTCGAGCTAGTGCTGCCGAGTGCGACTGTTAATGCAAAGTGCAAGTGATAGTGTTGGGCCACTGTGTGTCGATAGTTTGTTATGTCCGGCTCTTTATCTTTACTTTATAAGGGAATTGATGAAATCTCTACTTTGTACTTCCTAGCCAGTGTTAATTATTTTCCAATACCGTTGATTTTATTTTCATAAAGATTGAAGGTTGATTTTATTGTGTATGGCTTTATGTCAAGTTGTAGATTGTACGGTCAGTAATTAACAAGTTAACAGCACTCTTATTTTTTTATTCCTATTGGGCTTGCATTTGACCGAAATATATTGATATAAAAAGGAATATTTCTCTCTTTGTTTGTACCTTATGCGTTCCTATACCATTCATCCAATTGCGAAAAAACTAGTTGTTGTGCGCACACCTGCAAAGGATTTAGAAAAAAAAAATAACAAAAAGTTGGCATTGCAACGCATAGCCCAGCACCGCTGCGCTACTATTAATAAAAATGAAAATTTACTTAGATACTCTGCCTTAGTCAATCTACCTTTATTTCTTAGGTTTATCTGATCTGTCTGAGTCAAGTTATTCCTGTAAGTCTATGCTTGAAAATCGATATCGATAAAAGGTACCGCACATCCCTATTTAGTATTGAGAGGATGAGCGGTAATGCACTGTTTACAGTTTAGTGCATCGACAATCAGTTAATTGCATTCACTACAGTTCTCGGGAAATTGTCGACAAAACGAAGTAAGTAGCAGATGCTATAGGGTAGGGAAATACGAATTTATGAAGGTGACTTGATATTGATAAAAACTCATTATACACAATACATGCATAACATCACGCCTATACACACACCCACACACCCCCACGCACTTATGTTCCCACAGGACACAAATATTTGTGTGATGAACATAAGTGTTTGTGTTGGTCTGGGTGTTTCTTATGTATCATAAGTATGTATGTATTTACAAAAAAAAGTATACAAGTATTATATCCATTGTCTAGTACCCATAGCACAAGCTCTGATTAGTTTGGGACTAGATGGTGTTGTGTAAAAATGTCCCAATAACATTTATTTATTTATTTATATTCCCCGAAGGGGTAGGCAGAGCTGTATAGTACACCCACATTTTGCCAGTTATGTTAGTCAGTCCCATGTAATAGGGGGCGAGCCTATTTAATTGCTATTAATCAAGCACAAATCCAGACTCTGGGTTGATACTGAGAATTTCATAATGAAAAAACTCAATAACATTTTGCCCGACCCGGGAATCGAACCCAGGACCCCACGCTTAGCTGCCTGGCTTATGACCACTAGACCGACGAGGCAGTCCATTGTTCATTTAGAAATAAGTTCTGTTAACCAAATCCTGGAGTCAACATAATTAAATTAAAATGAAAAATCTCACGACGTATACATATAAACGTAATAATCGAAAAAGGATTAAATAGTTTTTTTGTAAAACCCTTGACTACAAGAAAGTAAGTAACGAAATATACAACGTGTTATTGAAATAACTGAAAACCTCATACTCATCTTTAAAAAAAACTGCTGATCCATACATTTTGTCGATTCATATGAACACAAATGTAGGGAACAGCTGATATTTTTTTCGCGATTTCAGGTTTGATCCCATAGTAAAAGTTGTTCATACTGATGAGTACACTGACCCCTTATAAAATAAATAATAAAAATAAATAAAAAAGCCATTTATTCTACTACCAACTTACATTTTTCTTATAAATGTTTGGAGCATGCACATTATTAGATTTTGCCTTCTTAAAATGGACATGGCGGTCACCAGATAATCAGTATCATAACTGTGAAATAGACTTCATACACTGACCCCTTAAGAGGTTTTAAGTTATTACAATAAAACATTGTATAATTACAAACCCAAGAAAATCCGTCGGGGGCTGCCATTCCCTGTCCTGAAATGAACTAAAATGTTGCAGTTTTATGACTTTGTGACTAATTTAAATTGAGTTGGGTACGTAAATAGATAAAATCCGTAACGAGATTATCCGGAGAAGAACCGGAGTGACCGACAGCTTGTAGGATCAGAAAGCTGAAGTGGCAGTGGGCTGGCCATGTCTGTCGAAGGACCGATGACCGCTGGAGCAGACGAGTCCTTGAGTGGATACTGCGAATCGGCAAACGCAGCGTAGGGCGCTCCCCCGCCAGGTGGACCGACGACTTGAAGGACGTGGTTGGGGAGACTGGATGCGGAAGGCAGAGGACCGCATGTTGTGGCGCAACTTGGGAGAGGCCATGTCCAGCAGTGGACTGCGATAGGCTGAGTTGATGACGTAATAAATGTAGCCTTAAATTGATATTACTGCATCTCTATGATATGAGACGCATAGTAGCTTTTCTATACTGCTACATTTTAATAGTAATTGGGAACAGAGATGTAAATAGCAGCCCCGGATTGTCTTTGGTGTGTAATTATTTATTTTGTCATTTTAATAATCTGTGATGCAGGTTTTCGCGTTTTTAAAAACGCCAAAATCCATCGCTTAACATCAGGTGAGGTGGCGATCAAACGCAAGCCCGTAATAGAAAATAAAGATTAAATGAAGTCTCTTTTGAGTAAAATTTAATATTTCCAATATTTTAAGTACTTTTCCGCCATGAACATAGCGATGGTAGTGGTACACCCTGTTTATTCAAGATACAGTCCATGTTTCGTTTTTATAATTAACAACTAACTTTACGAATTTACTATTCCTACCTTTTTTTTGTTTTCGGGTGGAAATCCTCACGGATACCCTCTGTCTGGGGGCGGCGGAGGGGTATGTCGGACTCTTACCGACTAAAACCACACGGTGGCCATCCTCTGCACAAAATAAAGGAGCTCCGGGAATTCCATTGGACCGCGCCGCTCCCGGGAAAACAATATTGTTTCC
Source organism: Asteroscopus sphinx (assembly GCA_949699075.1). Classification (NCBI taxonomy): domain Eukaryota; kingdom Metazoa; phylum Arthropoda; class Insecta; order Lepidoptera; family Noctuidae; genus Asteroscopus; species Asteroscopus sphinx. Next base: position 13,162,028 of record OX453025.1, on the reverse strand, counting down.
CCCACAGGAGCGAACTACCTGCTTAATACTTCAAATACTACATCTAATTTACAATTCTCACATTAAATAAGCATCATTTTACCCTTATTCATCCACCTCACCTCGCAAAGCGCAGGGTGGGCGCGGGTGAATTGTCACTCATCGGCCGGAGTCTTAGGAAATTCTTCGTCCGGAAGTCGAAGCTTGGCATTTTCATAATGTCTGCACGGCCCGCCTCTCCCCCCGTACTAGCAACTAGTATTCATATGATAATTTTATTGAAGAACGTTGCAATGTTGTGTTGCGATGGCTTCTGTGTTATATTCTTTAGAATAAGTGAGTAAATTGTTTTATTATTTTTAACGCATTTACGCATGCGAAGCGAAATCTAACGATTTAAATTGTGGAATGAAAAAATCGCTCACGAGCAGGATTCGAACATGCGACTCCTGGCTCAGTACGCCAGTGCTTTAGCCACTAAGCTACCGTGAACACTGCTCGTGGTATCGAAATTAACCTCTACTTTTGTACGTCTTTGAGTGATGTCAGCAATATCTTATTAATTAGTCGAGTCGGTTAAGAAATTTAAATTAAAAAAAAAAGAATCGCGATTTCAGTGTTAGTCCCATAGTAAAAGTTATTCTATGCTATGCCCTGAATCATCATCATCCTCCGAGCCTTTTCCCAATTATATTGGGGTCGGCTTCCAGTCTAGCCAGATGCGGCTAAACATCAGCATTTTACACGGAGCGACTGCCATCAGACCCCCGCAACCCAGTTACTGGGTAATACTGACATTCGGAGGTTAGACCAGTTGTCAGACTTTCAGGCTTCTGACTACCCGTAACGACTGCCATAGATATTCGTATGACAACCGGGACCGACAGCTTAACGTGCTCTCCGAGGCACGGAGGGGTCTCGATGTGTAACGAAACGGTCACCCATCCACAGACTGACCGCGGCAAGTGCAGCTTAACCTTGCAGATCGTACAATCCGTGCAGTAGTTGCATCGCTATGCTCTGAATGAGCTCTTAAAATATGACCACGCATTTCTGATACACGTTGTATATTGAACCTGTCTTGTCATCTCTTTATCACCCTTAGATTGACTGGGAGAGAATGTCTGGCGGCCAAAATTAATATCCTATCTATCCACGATTTACCCTAATAGAGATGGGAATTTGACACAAGCTCCATACAAAATATGTCAAATTTATATCTCTAGTAGGGTAAATTATGGATAGATTGGATATTATTAATTTGGCCTGCCTAGGTCACGACACTTCGCGGTGGTACATTTTGTTGACAAAATCCCTTGAACGAATTCTACTACATTACACGTATGCACGTACCGCTGCCGTCGAACATTAAGTGCAAGCGATTTTGACCTTAAGGGTGCCACTGACGATGCATCCAAAAGTCCGAATGGCGTGGCCGTATTCCAAAATCTGTCCGTGAATGTTGAAAACGTATGTTATTTTTAGAACAAGTCGAGCTTTTTTGGAAGTAGTCATTAAAACAACGTCAGAATGGATACCTCGCCTGTGCCACCTTTAGTGTTGGTTAACCGGAAATATTTCTGATTGACATATGTTGCATGAAGTTTAAATAAATAAATACTATACTACTAATATTTCCCCATCAGAAACACTTAATCCAAAATATTGTAAAGCAATAATTGTTATGTATTACTAGATATGCAATCACAGAAATGGATAGAATGGAAAAGTGGGAAGCGCGCGCGTGCCAACACTCTGTACCATAGTGCAGGGCATTTCAAAGCCTTTCTCAGTACGCCTTATAACTTGTTTCTGTAAATACTGTAACAAAAACCCGCAAAAATGCCTTATTGTGGTGTTTCTAACTGCAGAAACAAAAGCTGTTAAGTACATTTGATTAAAGTTATTTTTAAAAATTAATGACGTCAATATGTAAGGCGTAGTTTGTTCAAAAGTTGCCATGCATGAATTGCTAGTAAAATTATTGTGATTACAACCATTCTACTCTGTGTATGCAATACATTCCCATGATCGTTTACAATCCCTGATTGATTTTCCAGCTTTATTGTTCCTCATTATGTTATAAATTCTAAAGCCGCCTCCACAAAGCTAACCGCCACAAGTAGGTATTCAAGCAATTTGCCGCGCGGTGATTTCCCGGGCATTCTTCACTTTCGCCGGGTAGTTCGAGCACCATCCCGTACAATTACCGGCCGTCAAAGACTCTCCCAGAAAGTTTGAGAGCTGACGAGTTCGTTTAAAATTATGAGATTGGTGTGCATAAGTTGGCAGTAATTTTATTCTTGTTAGCACTGGCTGTGTGTATTAAAAAAAATACGAGTAAGCGGGTCACATGACGGTAAGAAATTTCCGCCGCCAATGGACATCCGCAACACCAGGGGAGTCGCTGATGCGTTGGCGACCTTTCATTTCTTGAAAGATTCCCATTTCGAATTTGTTCTGCAGGAAATCCACTGACGGAAAATCGATTCAATAGTTTTGCTATATCTACAAGGTAAATAGCAGATCAAGGGCTCTTTGAAAGAATTCGCTACGGTACAGGCCCCGCGTTTGAGGGGGTCGTGAGCATTTTTTTTACGAAAGTCGTCACGCTATGGAAAACACTTGCCTAGAGTATATACAGGGCGTTCCACGGATATGCCACATGGAGGGAAAGTACCTTGAATATTGTAGATGGAACATTTTACTGAAAGAAGACATAAGGTAAGTTCGGGTAATAAGGCCTAGCTAAGGGAGATTTGAAATAAAATAAAAACTATATATTGAAATCAACTAATTTTAATGTTATGAATACCGTCAAAGCCCTTACTATAAAATAAAAACAAAAAATTGCAACTTTTGCCGTAAACAAAACCAAAATTAAACATTTCTTAAAGCTCTAACTTTAGGCCTTTTTATACTATGGTCGGGTAATAAGGCCTAAGGCTTTAACATACTATATGAATCAAAATATGCATCTTATATTTGGTAATTGAGATTAATAATCATAGACATGCATTAATCATGCATGGAGTCTTAAAAAAGCAACAAATTCCTTTGATTAACAGCCATCAGGATAGTTAAAAGTATCCGTATCATCTGCTGACAAACCAACGCACTCCTCGTGATACCACTTGCCGCATTTCGCATATCTGCCATCTTATCCTCTTCATAACCATGACAGTACCAGCTCACTTGTTTCTGCTTATTACCACTTCTACCTTTGAGATTGGATGTCTTTATTATTTTCTTTTCTTCCTTGTTGTTGTTAAAAGAAACAATAAACAATTAGTTAACAGTTGTCATTTCTTTTTATAACACTCCTAGCATTTAAAAAAAAAAAATACTAAGTAAAGCTGTGACATGATACAAAAAGGAGGATAATAAGGCCTACGGTAAAATTTTGTAGGCCTTAATAACCACCGACAACATGTGTAAAGAAAAATAAAAATAATATGATTAGAACCATGATATTATAATTTAAACTTCTAAGGTCATAAAAGAATGAAATGATAGAAATCTGTAATGTAAAATTACATAATTACGTGAAAAATTTCAAAAAATACTTACGTTTGTAACGGATGAGTTTTTGTTATTCGTGTTGCGCAACCGCTTCCCACAATGAACGACTCCGCACAGGCGACATCGCGCGAGCCATCGCGTCGTGACACGTTTGAAGTGCCATCTTTGAGTGTTAGCTACCTATGTTTGTGACCTTGAGTGATTTAAACAATTATAAATTGGATATTTATTGCTTAGGCCTTATTACCCGACAGGCCTTATTACCCGAACCTACCTTAGTGTCACAAATAAAAGAAAGACCATGAATTTTAACCTTTGATGTGAAATTTTGTTTATAAAAAAGAAAAGCTGACATTGCCGTAAGGACATACAACTGACATTATCATAAGTACCTATTACTAATAAATGTACCCACTTGAGAAGTACCTACGCATCATTTCCCTATTATAATTTAAGTGCATGATAAAATGATAAAGAGATACGTAGTTAGTAGGTACCTGGTTGTATGCAACAAATAAAGTTTTTTTTCAAATTTTCAAAAGAGTGCGACTTTGTATTCAACAGAAAGGGACTCATTTTGAGCATTTGATAAATTGATTAATTTTTTATTAAAAATGGTAAAATTCATGGTCTTCCTTTTATTTGTGACACTAAGTTATTTAGCAAAAAATTATCCTTATGATGAAGCCTTTCGATCGGTATGATAACAGGGTGATTATTTTTTACATGTAACGGGTTCGAATTCCGGTTCAACCATGTAATTATTTAAATATCTATGAATGTAGTTTAAATTGTTTTTTAAATTCAAATAATGTCTTCTTTCTGTAAAATGTTCCATCTACAATATTTAAGGTACTTTCCCTCCATGTGGCATATCCGTGGGACACCCTGTATATATCCGCTTTTCCATCATTCTGATAATATTTAATTTTGATTTGAGAAAATCATTGCACTTGTTATAGTATTCTTTCTAACTACAGAAAAACTTCTAGCAGTTATGGCAGATCACCACATGATAATATTGATTTGTTGTCAAATATCATGCCATGTGATTATGTGATGTCTTTCTAAAAAGAAGAAGACAATAATTGTTGAACTATTTTTAGAGCTATAATTAAGATCTAAGTTTGGGACTACCTGCATGTAGTTAGGTACTATTGCATTTTATCTAAATCTGGTAATTTCTGTGTAAGTGTCCATTAGACATGGGTAACTCCGGATACATCTATATCTTCGGATATATATCCCAAAGAGGATATGTATAACTCCTTCACTTTCAAAAAAATAAACACCTATATCCGAGTAACTCCGACGCCCGACATTCGAGACAGACGACAACGGAATTGAAAGAAAAACGTAATTTTAGATAATCATTGTAGATAATACTAGATTTTTAAATACGCCTTTAAATTTTAATTCATTTGATAGATAGTTCTAAGCCTGTAAAATAAGAAAGGAAATCAATTATTATGTTGCTGTGTCACTTAAGCGTTACGCGGATTTATCGAATCGGCTGCATTATATCCAGCCTCACTCCGGTGGATTTATTTTGAAGCCGTTGTTATCTATCTCGGACATAGCATGCAACGTGAAGTTACTTCAGTCCCGGATATATTAAGTGGATATGGATATGCTAATTGGACATATATCTTTACTTGGAATGATATATTACATATCCAATCTTTTACGGGAGCTAGTTAGCCCATGTCTAGTGTCTATTGTCAAAAGCAGGGTTTCTTTAAATCGGGAATTTAACCCACGAAGAATGAGACGGCCTACTTTTTTTAACAATAAAAATGTTAAGTTTATTTATATTCATTAAGGTTTCTAGGTTCATTAACAGAAACACAAAATCGATCGCCATAATCTTTATTGCACCTTCAGTATGTAAGCTTCCTTAAACTCTAGTTTTGTACTATATACAAACGTGCCAACGTATATTAACTATGAAACATTTAATCGACAACCTTAAACATATTTACAACGATAAAAACTAAACAGTAACAATTCTACTAACTACGTGCTTTGGCTAACATTACTCCATCTTTGGTTTTTTATTGCCAGATAAAAATATTAAGTACATTTCAATAAATTCTTTCTTAGTAATAATTATACCTTTTTGAATGTGTCCAATCTTGTAACAAATAGAAATACTTTTAATTCTATCTTGAATGGTTTCACAAAAATAATTGTAATAAAATTCTAGTCCGTGTTCTAAAATCAAATCAAAAAGTCTAAAAAGTGTTTGAATTTAGTTCTAAAACCTTTTTAAAAATAGAACGTTCACTTCAAAAGTCTACATTCATTTTCTACAAAATGGGTATTTAACCTCATTGTTCAATATTATTCGTTAAATTCTAATTTTCAATTTCAATATTACTGGCAATACTTTCGTTACTGTTCTCATTTAAATCGATACGAGTTTTCGGTTTATCTTCAACTTTTTCTTTTTCTTTTTCTTCGGAGAAATCTTTGCTGTCTGTCCTCTCTACTGGACTTCTGTCTACGTCACAAGGTACTGGCATGCCGAAAGTCGAATGGCCCGGGTAATACATGTAAGGTAGCGGCAAGTTTTGATAATTTACGCTCAAATGTGGGCCATATAATGATTGTAACACTGCTTGATTGTAAGACTCTTGTAATAAAGCTTTGTATTCGGGGTTTTTCGTGAAATCCACGCCGTACACTCCTGCAAAGTGCTTCAAAATCGGCGAACTATCTAGTAGATTCGGTGGCGTGAAAAGAGGATTTAACGTCTTACCTAACATTGGATTTTGGTAAGACTTCAAGTCAGGTATGCTAGGCTGTCCATTATTGTTGACCAATACTTTGACAGCCACTTTTCTGGCATGATTAGCAGCAGCTGCAGCGGCTGCAAGCATACCATTCTCTTGCATTTGAAGCTGCTTTCTCTTCGTCTTGTATCGTCTATTCTGGAACCAGATTTTGACTTGTGTCTCTGTGAGTTTTAGGCTCGCAGCTAAGTCAGCTCGTTCAGGTCCCGAGAGGTATCGTTGCTGGCTGAATCTTCGTTCTAACTCGTATACTTGTGCGTGGGAGAAGGCGGCTCTTGATCTTTTCTTTCGTCCACCATTTTGTGAATATTCTGTGATGTTATAGTTCGGGGAATGCATCATTCGGGAGTCGGTAGTCGGTGTACTACATTTCCGTTGTTCGTAATGCAAGCTGAATGGTTTGTAGGCGATTTCTGAGCTTGGGGAAGAGTTTGCGCGGCGGACTGGTGAGCCTGTGGTTGAAGAACGCGAATCATAGTCATCTGTAACAACGAGAAAGGAAGTTTTAGTGGAGTCGTCTTTTGTTTCCAATTGGAGTAATGGACACCTACCCAGAAATAAAGAACCCGTTTTTGTGATGTATTTGCCCATTTTCTCATGTTATAGGATGATGAAACGAGCTAAAGGCCCACCTGTTGTTAAGCGGTTACCTTTGCCCAAAACAACTGCAAAACTAAACTAAAAACTAAACTAGGCTGTTGCCTAAGCAAGTCAGTGCGCCAAACTGAGATGTGAAGATGAAAAATTTCATGTGATTGTAATGTTACCGGCACCCGTACCCTTCACACCGGAACACGGAAATGCAAGCATTACTGTTTGTAGAAGTAGATATAGTGGTAGTACTTCCACGGACGAGTTCATTCACAAAGGAGATCTACTACTACTAAACATTAGCCATTAGCAATGTAGTACATTGTCTACATTACATACACCTTTGTAGATAATCTGTGTCTTCTTGGGTGATTTTACTAAAACGTATTTACTTGTGTCGTACCTACATGCTATTGAATTACATAACTACTAGAATATTCAATGCAAAAGCAATAAGAAAAAACACTGTTTTGAGAAACAGAACCACAGATTCCAATTAGAACTATCTCATCTAAAATCATTATGAAAATCATTGGCTGACTAAAAAAGCAACCACCACCAAAACTCCAAACTCATTAGGCTAGCTTCACATGATCACAGGGAATCAATTAAATTGCTTATCGGCACACGCCATCCGCGTATAAAGGCGCGTTCACAATGGTTCCATTACGCAAATTGTCGCTGGTCATTAGACGCGGTAAAAGGATGCGATGGCACGATCGTAACAGTATTTTTGCGTGCGGTGCTATTGTTGTCAGTTTCGGGGTCGTTTTTATTATTGTAGTTGTCGCTTTGACACTAATTGATGTAAGTACTAAGTAGTTATGTATTGGAAGTTGGGCGTTTATCGGAGTGTTTCGGTCTGGTGATGCGTATAATCATCTTGAATATTATATCATATTTTTGGCAAATGTTTATAGCATTCTGCAACATTAACTAGAAAATTGGCAATGCTTAATTAGACCTGCTAATTTACTAAAGTCGTTATTTGTTATTCTTAAAAGATCTTTTTATAATTTTGTGTCTTCTTAATTTGAGTTACATGACATTTTAACAGTCTGATCTTTACACACAAATTAAATAGTTATAGCCATCTAAAATATGTGGAAGAAGCAAAGGCTTATTTTTATGTTACTTAGCCAGCATAATCTGGCTCAGATACAATCACAACTATGTCATAAGGGTAGCAATTTGCTTAGAACCACAGATATACCAAAAATTTTAGATTTCAAAGTGTCTGTGCGTAGAACAAATTATTAAATCTATATCAACCATTGCAGTAGCACTTAGAAAACATGCTCATTTCATTCTCTTCTCTAATGACGTTACATTAACGTAATAATAATAACCTTTTATTCTAGAATCCAATCACAAAAGCTTTAAAATAAAACCAGACAATTGGGCATCGAACTACAAACCTAGTAATTACTAAATTGAAACGCTGAATGGCTTTTAAGCGTCATCACTTATAATAATGAGGGGGTAGCGTAATCGCGCGAAGTGACGATTAAGTGGCGATGTCGCGGAGTCGTACGACACGTGGCCGCGCTACTCCTGGTGTGGTCGTGTGAACACACCATTACACTCATTGTCCGCCGGTAATTATTGAAGCCGAATTTGGAACAATCGATATTATGGATATGTGAATATCGTTTGTTTGAAATTCAAAATAATCAAGTGTTTTGATGCACGCCTTGTATGGCAAAATATGGAAGAACTTTTTGTGTAACCTAAAATCTATTATGTAATGGTTTTGTCTTGGATTTTTCGAATCTATTTTATTCTCCACTCTAACGACAAGTACCTAGGTGAGCAGTTAACCACTGCATAGGTAAGTTGCAGACGTTTTCTTTGTTATTTATGTGTGATATTTATAGAGTTTATTCCATCCCCTTTACGGTCACCAAATTCCTCCAGGCCGTCTCAAGAGTCGCAAAAGCTTTTTGCGCAGCACACGAGCTATTAAAGACCACCCAGCTGCCGCCAGATGCAAATTGTGGACTGAAAAGCACCCTCCACCTCCTGGCTTTATTACTCCACAGGAGAAGTTACCACCAGGACACGATCTACAGTGGCCAGTGTGGAAGTCACTCAATCGCCTTCGCACCCAGGTTGGTCGCTGTAGACTTAATATGTGTGAATGGGGGTTTAGGGACCCTAGCCTTGCACACTGTGACTGCGGTGACCCAGAGCAATCCATGTCGCACTTGCTAACGTGTCCCTTGTGCCCGAACACCTGCACAAGAGATGATCTATTCGCCGCCACTGAAAACGCCATTGAAGTGGCCACTTTTTATTCCAATCATATATGAACCATTGACACGATAAGAAGAAGAGTTTATTTACTGATTGTCATGAATTCTGTCAATAAGGTGGGCAAATTATTTTGAAAAATGTACCATAGTTTTTTTTAAGATATCCGAATGCTTTAATGCGTATTTTTTTTTGGTTTGGTTGAACTTCGTTGAACCAATGCTTTGCACTGGTTGGCACAGACGTGTCCATATTTATACAAAGTGTATCAGAAAAGCGGGGTCATATTTTAAGAACTCATTCAGGGAATGCTATCGAACAACTTTTACTACGGCGTCAACCCTGAAATCGCGAAAAAAACAACTGATCCATACATTTTGTCGAGCGACATTTATTTATTTATTTGGCTCTTCAACAATGAGTACACATTTCAAACTTAATCTAAGTGCCCCATTACTTATATCGATGATTTTATAGGGAACAGCTGTTTTTTTTGCAATTTCAGGGTTGGTCCCATAGTAAAAGTTATCATATGCTATGCCCTGAATGAGCTCTTAAAATATATCACTCATTTCTGATACACGTTGTATATGCGTGTTTTACGGCATGATAGCATTGATGATTATAAGAATTCCAATGTTATGGATTTTATAACGTCTTCTACCACTCTCTTCAGTTTTATTTATTTGTTTATTTCCACAAAAAAAAATACATACATTTGGCAGATACAGTGTAGAACATAAACCAGTTTAGGTTTTTCTGTACACCGCTTGGTCCGTCGACATTCATTACAACAAGATGTGGGTGGGTGAACACGACGCATCGCCCTCGCTCGCCCCATGCAAAAATTCTCAAATACCCTCAACTAATTTATATTACTTCTCAATAGCAAATTGCTTACAATAATACTAAATACCGTTTTTATACCATGTTAATTAACTATAAATAAATAAATAATAATAATAAATAAACATGTTTTTTTTTCTTAATGCTATAAAGTTATAAGTCATTATTAGGTTTTAATTCCTCTAAAAGGTTTTATTTATTAGGTTTTAATTCCTCTAAAAGGTGTTTTTTAAGTTTAGATTTTATTTTGTTTCGTGTTATGTCTTCGTAGCCTCATAAGCCCGTTCTTATTTATTTATTTATTTAAGTACACACAAAACGTTCTTGTTAAGGGTTGTTAGTTAGCAATAATTAAATTATCAATTATCTAAACAATACTGATGTATGTGAGATTGTACCTACATCAGTTTTGTGAATTACAATTAAAAAAAAAAAAATACTATGCTATGATTCTATGATGTCACCATCATCATAATTTCAGCCGAAAGACATCCACTGTTGGACATAGGCCTCCCCCAAGCATCGCCACAACGACCGGTCCTGCGCTTTCCGCATCCAGCAGATTCCCGCGACCTTCACCAGTCCACCTATGATGTATACTAATTTAAAATTAGGTTACGAAGAAAACCATACAATGATTTATCGTTTCGTGGCATCTTTTATATATCAGCTCGTAAATATTCCCTACCTACTTAGCAAAGACCCCCAATAGGAGAGCATCTATTGTTACGTTTCTTCAATCGCCTATTACACGGTAAAAGCGGCACAAATAATAGTTACCTACACTATTAAATAGGTACGCATGTAACAAGTGAAAAATTTGCAGTCACTGATATTGAGAAAATATTTAACATTAATGGCAAAAATTAATATCCTATCTATCCACGATTTGACCTAGTTACTAGAGATAGAAATTTGGCATATACTCTAAACAAATTAGGTATCTCAAATTTCTATCTCTAGTAGCGTAAGTCATGGATAGATAGAATATAAATTTTGGCCGTTAATAAACCTCGTATAAGATAGATATCCTAATTAATCAAATAACTTTTTTAACTAACCTGATAGTTCCGTAACAGGATAATTATTCTTCCTCGACATATCCAGGGCAGCATCTCCACCGAAGTCCCTGTAACCGTTGCAGTCATCGTAGTACTTCAATCCTTTCTCCAAAGCCTCGTTTTTCACGCCATAACCATCCTCTTTGCCAAAACAACTGGCCGACTTCCCCAAAAAGTTCATCTTCCCGCCGAAATTCTCCGAACAAAACATTTCATTTTCAAATTCACACTTGCCTTCGTTCTCTTTGGTCAAAATATCGTTTATAGAAAACGGTGTCGTCAAACTAGGCTTCTCACAATCTTGTAAAGTTAATGAATCTTTGAAATTTTTCAATTTAGCTTCCATTTTTATTGAAAATTTAAACACATGAGTTAACACTTCACCGCGCGGTCCCGAGTCGCCTCACCGCAAAAGCGTTCCCCAAACGAATAAACTTTGGGTGATAGATAGCCCGCCTGTTTGACGTGTTTAAGCCTTAGAGGGAGATGGAACTACATAGCTATTACCAGCGATCATTCAGGGTAGAGCAGGACAGCAATACTTTAAGGCGGTCGTTTTTTAAAAAAGCTCCTGAAGTAGCGTAAGTAGTGGGGATCGTTGAGTTTTTCTTGAAGATGTTTACGTGGATGCGATTTGATCGCTTAGGTCACATGCATATTGTGATGCTGCCGAGAAGTGGCCACTACATTAAAATTTTCACATGGCATTTCGAAGAGAAATAAGCTTGGGCCTCATGGGTGTCGTAAAAGGCGACTAAGGGATTCACCAGAGGATGGTCAGCAGCGTTCTCTGAGTATTTAAACAACCAACTGCGATCACCAACCCGCCTGCCAAGCGTGGCGATTATGGCATATCCCACCCTTTGGGGGAGGCCTTTGTCCAGCAGTGGACGTCTTTCGGCTGAAATTATGATGATGATTATGTGTATCTTAATAATTGTGTTTTTGATACAATCATCTACATAAAAAAAAAAGTTTCATTTATTGACTGTATCTATTGACAGAGTTACGTTCTTATTTAATTTCGTTTATTGAACAATAAGCTATAAACTGACTTTAATTACGTTTTATTGCTTTATCATCGAGATAATTTACTTATGCATTAGCAATCGCACCAATATTCTAAAAAGAAAACTTTTAAGTTTCTTTCTTTTTTACCTTTTTTTGTATTATCAATTAACCCTTTCGCTGCTAACCCCGCTAATACCTACGCAGAGTAAAAGCTTAGTAGGTGTAGTGCGTGTTATACATTCATTTATTCATTTATTTTAAATGTGGTAAATACAGGTGGTAGGGTACTAAGATTAGTTCGACACATTAAGCATTTCACATTATGGCATATTTTTTTTTTTAAATTACAAAACAATGATGTACAGAGCTAAAATCACATTCAGAGACTTCAATATTAAATTATCAATTTATATAATATATCATAAAAGAATAACATTATGAATATGATAATATATCATAAAAGAATAACATTATGAATTACATTTATATTTTAAGGTATTCGTCGACGGAGTAGAATCATTTCACATAAAAATCTAAAAAGTTGTTTTTTGAATTTAGTGAGCTGTAAATATTTATTGTGTGCACATACATGACACTGTTCGGTATTCTTTAGCGTCATCAATTTTAAAGATAAAATAAATGACAATAAATCTTTTTCATCGCAGCCAATCCGTAGCAGCCCCACTTATTTGTTGCATCGCATCGTCCATATAATCTAATTTCCTTAGGCGCCCGCCGTTAACGCGCGCTTTATCTGTAAGTACTTGACAAGTGTCTATCTATCCCTTTCGCACTTATACCCATCTACCTTGCCCTAGTTTTACCGTCCCATTCCCTCATGAGAGCTCCATTTAAACCGACCAATCACGTTCGACCGTCTCTTGTGACGGACCAATAAAAGAAGTGGGTGAGTGGAAGTGTCAACATAAATTTTCTTTTTTTAATTTTCGAATGCGGAAAATTCTTTCCGGTGTTTTTGTTGGCGGCGTGATTTGTAAATTGTAAATTGGAAGTGATCGCGATGTTTCCTTGTTTCCTGGAAATTACTTTTGAAATAGATGAAATAAATTCGTATGAAAAATGCTATTCTGCTTATTACTGTAGGTAAACATTATTTTTATTAAATGAAGCATTTAATTGCCTTTCTAAACATTGTTAGCACTTTCTCTAAACTATTTTTATCATCAAGAACTAATAGAATGCTATGCTTATTCTTTTCTTCTTTGAACGCTTTGGAAGCGAAATTATGTAGACGAGAGGTCGCCTAATGGTCGACATTAATTCATAAAATTTTGATAATTGAACTATGCCAAAAAATTACAATTTCCTCATTTTTTATTAATAACACTAAAGCTCGTTCATCATTATCATCATCATCATCATTTCAGCCGAAAGACGTCCACTGCTGGACTAAGGCCTCCCTCATTAAAGGGGTGGATATTTCATAATCGCCACGCTTGGCAGGCGGGTTAAATAAAGCTAAAGCTCGTTAATAGTTACTAAACAAAAAAATTAAATGGTACTCTACCATTTCTTCTCTAATAATAATATGAAGATACCTAATATCTTAAAGCTAGGTAGAAAAACTTTGTTAAATATTATCTATCTCTCTATTCTGTCTGTACATGTAGGTAAGAGTTCAAGTTTAAATGGTAATTTAAACCAATGGTAATGATAATTGTGTTTTACCTATTAGTAAAACTGATATGTAACAATAATTATTATCAATAATAGTACATTACTGTCGAGGCCTGAAATGAAGCAATTTACGGCCGAGTAATATTGTAAGTAATACTTCCCAAGAGATTTTGAAAGGACGGGGCGCAAGTCCTTTTTAACTAAACGAGGCCGTTAATTGCTATTTCGGCCGAGACTTGTATTGTACTTTTCTCTCATTTGCGAGGAAACACAACACAAATTAATTCAACGGTATCTCATTTTCATTCACACCAATTCACCCGCGCGCGGTTCTTGTTCTATTTTCAAAGTTTTGAAAAAATAAAATGCGCATTCAGCCTGTATAATGATAAATATTTTGTACCTAGAAACATCTAATTTATGTAAGTGTGTACTTAAAAACCTCGGTAGCATAATTTAAAAAATAAAAAGTGTCCAGCAATTTCTATTATTGTCCTGTTGCACATTACCGGCCTGTTATTTCGTTGCGTACGGAAAAGAGCCGATTGTTGTATTCTTTTTTTTGAATAATGAACCAATTTCCGAGCAAGTGGGAGAAAATCAATTTAATGCAATTCAATAAATAAAATTCTTCTAAAGTCCTGGCGAAGGAAAACCGATATGTACTTGAATGCTCCGTGAGGCTATTGAAATTGAAAAAAAAAACCCTAATTTTAATAGAGAAGATGGTTAGCAGCTACCACCTGTTTGGAACCCAGTTCTAAAAATAAGCAAGTCCCAAACAGCACGCAACACTGTAACAGACAATGATATTGTGAGTGATTACTGCGTGCATCGAAACGATTAATTGTACGGTAGATTAAAATTTTTTTTTAGAACTATCTGTAAAGACGCTTAACGGCCAAAATTAATATCCAATCTATCCACGATTTGCCCTACTAGAGATAGGAATTTGACATAAGCTCCATACAAAATATGTCAAATTTCTATCTCCAGTAGGGTAAATCGTGGATAGATTGGAAATTAATTTTGGCCGTTAGATTTCCTGCGACCACGAACGCTGCAAAGCTTTCGAAACGTCAGGAAAACCAATTTATATAATATACGCGATGTAATCCGGATAAACTTTGTTTTATTATAAAATTTATCCAAAAAAACAAAAAAAATTGAGTTATAAAAGACTCATTTGTAATGAGATGGTAATGTGTTGCGCCGCTCTTCTTCCCAGCGACACAGACTAATTATTCCAAGGTTATTAAAATAGGTTAGGTTTAAGGCTATCTTAGGCCCGTATTACAGAAGGTTCCTCAAATACAGTTTAAATTTATATCACCTGATCACTACTTAAGGATAAAATCATAACATGAGTATCGGTCTTATTCCAATACGACAATATTATAAACTTTAATTCAACAACATAACACATGAATTTGACGTGAAATGGAACAGAAATCTCTACTCAAGCGTGATTAAACCACACTCGAGTGATTACAGATCAAATCTCTGCTCAAATACCGAAACAGGTGACAGTATAAAATAAAGCTAAACTCAGCTGAACTGTGATCAATAAAATATAAACCAAAAGATACCGACCCGGATCCTTCTGTAATACGGGCTTTAGAATCGGTAAAAGGCTAGTAGGACGCTTTGACCAATTCAATACCTAGGAAGTCCCCTAAAAAGTCTTAGGGGCTTGCTTTGTATGTTTGAAATAAATGTTTTTGTATTTGTATTTTGAAATTATGGAACAGTGGGATTACAATACTTAAAAAAAAAAAAATCTACAAATGTACAATATTTACAACACAAATATAAAATACAAGTAGGTAAAAAATAAAATTATGTAAAAAGGCGTGCTTAGGCGTCAAAGTATTCCTCCACATCGCTGTCATCTGGAAAAGTGCCCAGAATACTGGCAGCGTTGCGTTTTTGAGTTTTGTATTTGCTTCTAGGTTTTTGAATGATATTAACTACATAATATAAACTTTCAAGGGCTATCTCGCATTTTTTTACGTGATCATGAAAAATTTAACGACGATTTTTTTTGACGACGCCTGTTGTCCAGTGGTTCAAGTGTCGGACTGCTGATCACGAGGTCGTGGGTTCAATTCCCACAGGACACAAATATTTATGTGATGAACATAAGTGTTTGTGTTGGTCTGGGTGTCTCTTATGTATTATAAGTAGTTATGTATTTACAAAAAAATAGTACATTAGTATTATATCCATTGTCTAGTACCCATAGCTTTGGTTAGTTAGGGACTAGATGGTGATGTGAAAAACGTCCGGAAATATTTATTTATTCATTTAGTTTAAAGCAAGGACTTAAATTAAACGGTACCCAGTAAGGACTGGGTTTCGATTTGGGGCAGCCAAATTGCTCAGCCGGTGCACTGCGGTGCTTTTCTTAAATTTTTATTCAGATAAAAATCGATCTGAATTACTTTTAAAGTGCACGTTTAAGCTACACCAATAAAGCGACCTAAATCAAATAAGTACTTAACCTTAATACCAAAGACAAAAAAGCCAGAATTAAACCTCCACTTAATAACGAATCGAGTTTAATCAATGCGATGCTCGACTGTACTCGATTGATTATCGATATAATCGGATATATCGATGAGGCACGGCTGACCGCAAACACACCACTTATAAACACTTAGGTTCGACCACTTATGGTTGCACAGATTTAAGAGGCGGTAGAATGGTCATTAAAAATTAAGTGTGTGTTCTTTTATAGATTGAGCGGTCAATGTGGTTAACCTAGGCTTGCTGGAGCTGATGCTAGGATGGCTGGCTATTTGTGTACAACATCGAGATCTTTAAGTCTCTCGGAGAATACGGGGAGCCGTCAGCCCCCTGGCTGTCATATATCATACGAGTAGGTACCCACGGTCAGAAACTTGTAAAATCTATCGTCCGATGCTTCCTTAAGTTATCGATAAGTATCTCCCAATGATTGAATTTCAGAGATCAGGCAGTAATCGCTCCACATAAAATGTTATTGAAACGGTTATGAATAAATATTGATTAGGTACTTAAAAAACAAGATTTGGGTAAGTGAGACAACTTAGTAAATTATAGCAGGTAAATCACTAGAAATTCTACTTACGACAGTTTCAGCATTAATTTTAAATAATATTTCTCGATGCAAAAATTTACGAAAGTAATGTATACAAAAGAATCGGCACTTTTGTATCTCAACTCATTTTAATCACGTTTGATCTCTTTCTCGCAAAAGTCATTGAAAAAAGACAGGAAATATTTAGAACTGTCAAATTAGTCTATGCCTTTGTAGTTTACGGGTTAACAGTCGTAACCTAGGGTGATGGCGACTAAACTCACGTTTAAAACAATCAAATGGACTAGGTAATTCGACAGGAGTTAAATCTTCTACCCGATTCTAACATTTTTTGTTAGAAATTCAAAGTATTTATTTCAATTCGACCATTAACAGGCATTTTTGTAAGTCAAAAATAGAAAAAGTTGTAGAAAAACTGAATTGCCCATTTCAAAATGTAATTTCCTATGGAGAAGAATGGGCAGTGGGAAAATTTCTTATGGAAAAGAGAGTTAAGTTAAGTTAAGCTGAACTGACTTACAGTTCAGCTTATAAAAAGCAGAATCAGCACAAATTACTACTTTTAGTGTACTAACTTATGATTACTTTTAAGATCAAAAGCCACAGTCGGACGGGAGGTTTTTACAAATCCATCATGACAGTTTCAAGCATGCTTAGCTCTGTGGCACACCACTTGATAGCAACCGATATCCTGAGTGAACATCATCTAAATGAAATATAAAACGCTTACAGCAGTTTCCTTGTCTGCGAGTAGCCTACTATAATAATACCTACCTATCGCTAATATTTTATTTATTTAAGTATAATACCTACCTACCCACGCTGCCCCTTCCAGTACGAGGACCACAAGGTGGACCTACGACCTAGTGAAGGTCGCGGGAATCCGTTGGATGCGGAAAGCGCAGGACCGGTCGTTGTGGCAATGCTCGGGGGAGACCTATGCCCAGCAGTGGACGTCTTTCGGCTGAAATTATGATGTTGATGAATACCTACCTATTTACCTATAGCTGTTTGTTGATCCTTATACGCAAAATAAAATTAGTACTACCTACTTGTAAAAAGGATTGCTGTTTACAGTTCTCAGAAATTTTAATATGTTCAGATAAGTTATAATTTGAGGTATCTTTTAACGGCTTTTATCGGTTATAATAACATGATAGTTTGGCAAACAGGTTGATGACCCATAGTGATCCACTGCCTATAACCACCAGGAGGATTGGAAATGCGTTGCTAACATTTGAGAAGGTTGTTGACGTCTACGTTGTTGTTGTTGTTGATATAAAACGCCTTTGTCACAGTCCCTTGAGAAAACCGTGACAGGGCTTGCCACAAACTTATCGTAGGTAGCGCCAAAAAAGTTCTATGAACTCAGCCTATCGCAATCCACTGCTGGACATAGGCCTCTCCCAAGTTGCTCCACAACACTTGGTCCTCAGCCTTCCGCATCCAGTCCCCCCCAGCCACGTTCTTTAGGTCGTCGGTCCACCTGGCAGGGGGACACCGTTAAAAACGTTCTGCATACACGAAATTTCAAAATAATCAGGGGTCGTCAATATGCAATTAGTTAAGTAGGTAGGTACTCTCACTTTTAATCTTAAGCTCCACCTATCCTTTTACATTGAGAGGATCATCCAGCAACTTGACTAACGGTCAAAATTATATATATATATATATAATACCTATCTTATCTATCCACGATTTGCCCTACTAGAGATAGAATTTTGACATAAGCTCCGTACATTTTATGTCATATTTCTATCTCTAGTAGGGCAAATCGTGGATAGATAGGATATTAATTTTGGCCGTAAATGTACCTACAAAATAGACACAAAATGAAAATTAGTACAAATTTCAATTATCCGTCTTGCTAATAAGGATTTCGAAATTGAGAAGATAATTAATTATTTTCCCAGAATTTTAACACATAGGACCGGAAACAATCCAATCACAGACATTGTAATTTACAAACATATCAGATCTTTTTCTCACTCCTATTTCGAATTCATAACCGAATAATCAATTAAGAACATCAATGATTTTTTTAAAGCCATTCGATTTTCAAACAAAAGAAAAAAGTGGCACTTATCAAACAAAGGAGTTGTTAATTGAATCGAATAGAGTTATAATTGATTCACTCGATCGGCTTACAAAAGATAATCGAGTGATCACAAAAGGAAGATTCCGGATTGTTCGGATGCGCTCAGCGTGATG
Organism: Asteroscopus sphinx; assembly: GCA_949699075.1. Lineage (NCBI taxonomy): Eukaryota > Metazoa > Arthropoda > Insecta > Lepidoptera > Noctuidae > Asteroscopus > Asteroscopus sphinx. The sequence continues at coordinate 13,143,039 of OX453025.1, read as the reverse complement.
TGTATGAAGAGGGGAGCTAGCGGTATTTGCATTTGAGGGAATGGATTTCGTTCGTCATCATACTCATAATTTTTGGTTATCTTATAGCCAAAATAGATATCCTATCTAATTTTCGTGTGTAATGATATCCTAACTTGTACGACAAAAAAAACAGGCTCATTGAATTTGTTTGGTGCAAAATGATTAAATGAGGTATTATATTAATGACGTTTAAAATTTACCATTTAACTTGAAATCGAAATTCGAACCCCACGCTCCGCGGTTGCAGATAAGCAGCTTGACCACCATCTAAGCTACCACCAAATAAATGTAAAATACCTAGGTAATTGGATTTTGTTTAAATAAAACTAAAATAGCTCCTAGAGGAAGTATACACAGGTATTTAATTTGCAATGTAATAAATGCATTATATAAAGTATACACATTATATAAAGTATACACAAATATGAATATTCTATTCAATCTAATTTAGATTTATGTGGGCAATATTTTTGTTTTGTCATACACTGCCATCTATTGACCATAATTTAGAACTTCTACTACAATACAAAAGCTCTTGACAAACAGTTGATGCAGTTTCGCTACTCAACAACAGATGGCGCAAATTCAAAATATTAACTTTTAAACTTTGTAACTTACAGTAATAATCTTGATATAATAAAAATCTCTACTATTTTAATAACATCATGAAACTATTAATTTTTATTCAGTGGTTGTAATAATGTATTACAACTATTTGTCCTTATTTAACTACTCACCAATAGATGACGTTGCTTCATGAAATATTTTTCAACATGAAATTTTCAATTTGGGTGTAAAGTTTAATACTATTTTTTTTGTTATTAATATAATTATTTAATAATTTCTTAGGTTTTCGCGATCACTACACATTATAATAAAACATAGTTTAACCGGATTAAATCGCGTAGTGTGTGAACATGCCCTAGACAAACCCAACCATTTTCTTCGGTTTGATAAACCACAAGTTCTGGCGAAGGAAAACCGATATGTACCTAGAATGCTCCGTGAGGCTATTGAGATTAAAAAACATCCTAATTTTAATAGAGAAGATGGTTGGCAGCTACCACCTGTTTGGAACCCAGTCCTAAAAATAATAAAGTCCCAAACAATGAAACAAAACGCAACTCTGTAAAAGATAATGATATTGTGAGTGATTACTGCGTGCATCGAAACAATTTTAATTAATAATATTGTACGGTAGATTAAAATATTTTTTTGAAATATCTGTAAAGACGCTTGTCATCTTAGTCTACCTGCGACCACGAAATGCTGCAAAGCTTTCGAAACGTCAGGAAAACCAATTTAAATAATATACGCGATTTAATCCGGTTAAACTTTGTTTTATTATAATTATTTACTTCGAAAACACCATAAAATCATCCCAACCTGAGTATTAATCATAAATATACCTACCTACACAACAACCAGGAACCCTCTGTCCCTCTCCCTCTATAGCTTCCCCTGACACAAACCACATGGTGGCGTCATTTTTGACCGGCGTTTTATTCTGAAATTGATACGATAATCGCTCTCTGTTATGCTGTACAGAGATTTACGTTGCTTTTAATTGACTACCCCGTGGCAGTGGAATGGGGAGAGCGAGAACGGCAAGGGTTTTTAAAAATACGGAGAATAGGTACGACTGACGGCAATAACTTCAATACGCTAGTAATTTATTATGTCTATGTTTCAATGATTAAGTTTCTGTCCCAATTCTAGGTTCGATTCAGGTACTCAAGAAAAGGTGCCATCCTTAAACTTATTCAAGAGAAATCTGTGTTCACTGATGGAAAATTTTCAGACAGTTTTGGTCAACCGTGACTGTGGCACAATTAGAATGAATTACCTACGGACGATAGCATATCCCCCTTTGGGAGAGGCCTTTATCTAGCAGTGTACGTTTTTCGGCTGAAATGATGATGACGATGATGACCTACGGACGGACGGGACTGGATGTGGAAGGCAGAGGACCGAATTTTGTGGCAAAACTTGGGAGAAGCCTATGTCCAGCTGTGGACTGTGACAGGCTGAGTTGACCTACTTTTCAGAACTTATGTAGCCTATGTACCTACGTAACATTTGCCAATGTAGGTAAACTTATTAATGGTACCTACATCAACATCAGGACCAGTGTTGTCAATATACTTAATACCAACTCTATCAGAGTAAAAAGCAGCAAATTTGTAGTAAATCATGAAAAAAAAAAACAGGAGAAAACAAAAACTATGAAGGAAGAAAATGGCGTCTCAAATTCAAAAGTTTTTATTTCGAATAAGTCATGCACATGCACTTTCAAAACGTTAATTATGAATCTAGTTGCACGGTTCCAAAAAGTTGTTCCTATGGAGAAGAGCCGGCAAGAAACTCCTGCGTCTGCCTTTCATGATTAAATCATCATTTCATTCATCATTTCAGCCGAAAGACGACCACTGCTGGACATAGGCCTCCACCAAAAGGGATAATATGTCATAACATTAAATATTAAATGCTTGACTCGCCAAATCACTGGCTAGGCCCCCTAAAAAGCCCCTTCAGTCCAACTTCTGGGCACAGGCTTATTCTTAGAATAAGAGGGACTTAGTTAAGGCACTTTAGGCCACGGTCCGCCACGCTGCGCGCTGGTCTGGCGCAGGTTTATGATTTCAATAGATTCTTACTGAAATTAATAAAAACTTAGATTTTAGTAGTAGTAGAGCTCCTTTGTGAAAGAGCTCGTCCTGGGAAGTACTACCACCGTACCTACTTCTCCGCCAAATAGTGATGCTTGCGTTGCTGTGTTTCGGTCTGAAGGGTACGGGTGCCGGTGGAATTACAATCACATGAGAATTTCCATCTTCATGTCTCAGTTTGGTGAACCGACTAGCGATACCATTTAGGCAATAGTCTAGGTGGTGTTGCAGTTGACAGTATGAGCAAAGGTGGCTGCTTAACATCAGGCGGGCCTTTAGCTCGTTTCGCCATCCTATACCATAAAAAAAAAATATATATAGGCTCAGATTATAGAACCACCGGTTGCCACCCGTACTCTGAAATTGAGTATTTTCTTTTTCATGTAGGTGGACTTTACAATCTACGACACCACAGATAATATAATACTATACTAGTAACGACACCAATAAAGTAAGTAAGTATTACAATTCAAATTTAAATGTTTTTTATTTAAAGTAAACCTAATTACAGGCACTTTTGAAACGTCAGGCTCTAGTTGCGAGTATGTTAGTACCTATGTAGAAAATAAATAAGAACTCTTTTTTAATGCTGTACCTATTCTTCTTCTTCTATCGTGTCGACATGAGCTACATAATGATAAAAACTCATGCCGTGGGGAAAAGATTAGCCAGTCAGCAGGTTGGTAGTGGGGCTGGCTGCCCAGGGTGCGCCGAACGATCTATTAGATATCGTCACTCGTGGAGGCTCTTTAATGCTCTTTTAATGTACCTATATTTTTGTTCTACCGAAGTAAAAAAATGCTTTATTCGTCCCAAAAAAAGTTGGCAACCCTACTTAGAATGTATGATGCACAGTGCATGATACGATATCAATAGAAGTCCGTTTTCTCAAAATATTTTATTCGTGTCAATACATCAAGCTTAAATTAAAAAAAAAAAAATCGGCCTAGCGCTTGCATCATGTTCGCGTATTTTTTGTGATTGGCGCCAAGTAGCCTGCCTGCCTTGTGGAAGCAATAACTCACAGACAAACAGACACACCGCACGGCCTGGACGACACGACACGAACCCGGAGTGACCCCTAGGGCGATTGCTTTTTGTTTATAAACGCCCCAAATTGACCTTTTAGTTTTTTTGTGATCAAAATTTGACGTGAAATTTTAAAGTGCTGTTTTTAAGGATTAAATACACACTTATGTTTAATAAAAGTTGGTAAAGCGTTAGATAACATTTTTTTATATCTTGGCCGAATAAAATAATAAATTTCTAAGTACAGTTATTATTCCTGTAGTGGGTACAGTCAGCTGCACAAGCTACACTTCACGAAATTGAAATTAAAGAAAAATTTCTTGATTAAATCTTTATATTTTAAAAACCAGGTATTTGTAAGTATTAGCAGATTCTAAGTGTACAATATAAAATTATTTCAATCCCTACTTTATCTTAAATTAACGTTTTAATTTCGCCAAGTTTATATATATGTACAGTCAACAAATCGGAATCATGACCCACGATAAGCTTAATATCCTACAGACATTTAATACAATTAGGTTGAATTTTGCTTAAACAGATATTTCCCTGGCAACAGACTTGTTATAAATTTTTTTAGCAAGTGACAGTGACAGTATTACAAAAAAATATTTTAAATGTCCTAAGTGCAGCATAGAAGAAAACCATGTTGTTTTGACGATTTCAAACGAATTATCAGCTGAGTGGGTCATGATTCCGATTTGTTGACTGTACCTACGGTTACGATCCTTCGGCGTGATACATTTCGTCGAAAAAATCCTGCTACATTACACGAAGCTACCGCTGCTATCGAAAATTGAGTGCAAGTAATTTTAGCCTTAATGGTTGCCCACCGGAAAGTTGAGGTTGAGTTGGGGTGCATTAAAAGAGCCTCCATGAGTGACGATATGTCCGGCGCACCCTGGGCAGTCAGCCGCGCTACCAACCTGCTGACTGGCTAATCTTTTCCCCACAGCATGAGCTATTATCATTATGTAGCTCATGCCGACACGATAGAAGAAGACCGGAAAGTTTTCTGACTATAGGTACATCTTTGTGCAGCTGACTGTAGGTAGGTACGTAGCTGTTAGCGGATCTTTGGATTCTGCGGTCCACTGTAAGCACAAATCTTGGGAAGGGATTTATGCCTGTAAGGCCGATCATTCTATTATTTTAGAGATCCTTTTGGTCTGAGCTAACACATTAACGCAAGTGGGGCAAGTGGTTTATTTTCCTGATGCATTTTATTCTATGACCATTTGAAAGAGTTCAATAGTGTTGTAAGTATAACACAAATTGTCCCTAGTCTTCACGTTAAGATTATTCAATTTTAGGTTCCTATAGCAACTAGCTCATTATAGGCCTACTACTGGGCATGGGCCTCTTCTCAAAATGAGAAGGTTTCGGCCTTAGTCTACCACGCTGGCCTAGTGCGGGTTGGCGGACTACACATGCCATTGAGAACTGTATGGAGCACTCTCAGGTGTGCAGGTTTCCTCACGATGTTTTCCTTCACCGTTAAAGAAAGTGATAATCAAATTCTGATCCGCACATGAATTCGAAAAGTCAGAGATGCGGGCCGGGTTCGAACTCAGGCCCTCCTGCATAAAAGGTAAGCTTTCAACCGCTAGGCTATCTGTTTTTTTAGCAATTTGCTGAGCGATGGCCGTTTTGTTGTGACGCATATTTTACCACACTCCTCGATTCTTTGTACAGTACAGTACCTGTATTTGCCCTGTCGTTTTTTTATTATTTTGTAATTTTGTGCGTCACTCTGGACGCAAATAACTACCTAGTTTTAGCTTTCTTTTTTTCCTTTTTAACTGTTTTCTTTTAAGTTGTATACTAGGGTAGTAGGGTACCTACTTAATTCCATAAATTTTGCGAAATATTTTGTTTTCTAAACGACAAAAATCGCTTTTTAAACAGGTTTTACACAAATTGTCACTTAATATTTCCATCTCTAAATATTTATTAATAATTTCAAAATCTAACCAACCGTGAGACATAGCTTCTAATTTCCAAAAAAATTACTAAATTTTTGGGCGGTCGGGGGCGTCGTATTGACAAAATGCCAATATAATTTATAGGCGGCGCGGCGCCGGCGGGTTTCTGTCATTTTTTGCGGAACCCTGGCTTCACCGTGTGATATGAATGTGACCTCTCACTTGTCAGGTTGTGATAACGTGCCCTTTTCAACTGCAACCGCTTTTTAAGAGCTTTCTAGTTTTTATGGAATCATAGGTGACTGTGCTGTGGTGGTTTTGTTTTTTTCAGAATTATTTACGTAGACAAATATGGCTGACAAGGATATAAATATATTTTTCTCCCACTTGCTCGGAAATTGGTTAATTATTAAAAAAAATAAACATTAATCGGCTCTTTTCCGTACGCAACCAAATAACAGGCCAGTAATATCCAACACGACAATAATATAAATTGCTGGACATATTTATTTTTTGAATTATGCTACCGCGGTTTTAATGTACACACTTTCATAAATTGGGTGTTTTAAGGTACAAAATCTTTATCATCATAAATGCTGAATGCGCATTTTTTTGTTTCAAAACTTTGAAATTGGAACAAGAACCGCGCTCGGATGAATTGGCGCGAATGAAAATTAGATACTGTTGAATTGATTTGTGTATTTTTTCCTCGCAAATGAGAGAAAAGTAATATACAAGTCTCGGCCGAAAAAGCAATTAACGGCCTCGTTTGGTTAAAAAGGAATCGGCTAGCGCCTCGTCCTTTTAAAATCACTTAGGTAGTATAGGTACTCAGCTTCGCCTCGTACTTCCAATATTACTCGGTCGTAAATTGCATCATTTCAGGCACAGTTTCAGGCCTCAATAGTAATGTACTATTGATTCAATTCTCCATGCACAGTTTCAGCTTACTAAAATTATTGGCCAACCACGTTGTTTATCATAGTCTCATCCTAAATTGACTCCAACCTCGGCTAGCATCAGTAATCTATTTTATTTTTACTTTTCCTTGCCTTGTAGGTTGTTTTGTCTAATGCTATAATAAATGAAGTACTTATAGTTATGTCCAGCCCCCCTAGCCAAGTTGACAATCTACACAATCTACAATCGTCAACGCTAATAGAAAACAATCAAAATGTATGGGAATGACATATCTGAACGAATGATTTTTTCGTTAAGAATAGTCATTCCCATACATTTTGATCGTATTCTATTAGCGTTGACGATTGACGATTGTGTAGATTGTCAACTTGGCTAGGGGAGCAGGTTTCTTATTTATTCAAAATCTAATAAATTTTTGACTTATAACTAACTACATTAGAGTTTATCCAAGATAACTCTGCATAAGAATTTTGGCAACACCGCGAACAATAACTACGAAAATCTCTGCGGTGTTCCTATTATTCCAACGCGAAGTTACCTTTACTTGGTCTGTACTTATTGCTTAGGTAGTCTAAAAAAGCTAACTCTGCATTGGCATAATAAAAACATTGTAAAGATTTTTGTAGTTATTGTTTGCAGAGTTGGCGTAATTCCTACTTATGCAGAGTTAGCTTGGCTACATTCTACATAGTAAGCATCAAAATATATCAGCTTATCAGCCCATTAATGTCCCACTGCTGGGTGTGGGCCTATTCTCAAATTGAGAAGGTTTCAGGCCGTAGTCCACGACGCTGGCCTACTGCTTGTTGGCGGACTACACACACCATCAAGAGCTTTAGGGAGCACTCTCAGGTGTTAAGGTTTCCTCACGAGGTTTTCTCTAGCTAATAAAATTGTTGGTACAGTCGGAAATCTTTCCGGTGAACCACCACTAAGGCTAAAATCGCTTGCACTCAATGTTCGATGGCAGCCGTAGGTACGTGTAATGTAGCAGGATTCGTTCAAGGGATTTTGTCAACAAAATGTATTACCGGGAAGGATTTGACCGTACCTATATCGTCAGAATAAAATTAACAATAATCATCGAAAACTACATAAACTGTTAATTTTATATTCATAGAGGTAGGTAATTTATCTACACATACCTTTTTTTTTCGATGAGGAAACCTTCAAAAGTATTTTTACCGCACTAAAACCGCTCTGGTGGCTATTTTCAGCACAATAGAGGGGGTCTCCGGGGATGGGTTATGCTACCGGTGCTACGCCTATAATAAGGCAGGTAATACTTGTCTCCCTGAACACCTTCCTGATGTGTAAACAAATGGCGGCACGGAACCACCGCGTGCCACCGTCATCCCTGAGGTCACCTAATGAACGCCCAAAGCCCACACTCTGGACGGCCGTGACCTACACATACCTAGGTAATAAAATTATTAATTCTATTATCTCAAAAATCTAAAATCTGAGCCTACTTATATGCTACCAATCTACCAATATTATCAATGTGAAAGTTTATGAAGACGTTTGGATATTTGTTACTCAATCACGTTGAAACGGCAGAAAGGATTTAGTTGAATAAAAAAGAAAAAAAGAAAATGGAAATAAGTTAAAAACATATTTCCTCACCGAATTATAATTCATGCGTGGCGTTAGACCACTGTCGAATCGTCATTTATGTTTTTAAGCTGTATCAAATACCTTAATTATTACATTCATATTGTTTGTTAAAATTGTTAATAAAGGTAACACGTTGATACTTACATAAATAAATGTGCTGATACGAGGATGAATTGTTAGTGCCATACTCAAACCCAGGAGGTTTAAGTGGTACTTTTTTACTAGCTTTGATTATGTATCTTATTGATAATTTAATAAATAAATAATAAATGAAATCTGGCACACAGATAGCCCATAACCCTGATTAAAATATGGGCTACTTTTATCCCGGGAAATAAATAATTCCTGAGGGATGCGCGGTAAATCTTTCTGTGATAAGCTGAACTATAGGCGGGCGAAGCCGCGGGCAAAGTCTACTCAGAAATAACACACACAGCACCATCTAGTCCCAAACTAACAATACACATAAACTAGTAGAAAAGTAAGTAAGTTGGTTACTTTAAGTTACTTTCGCGTCATAATTGGAACACTTTCTGTCAACACACGACGGCATTTTAGTTTTTTTAGTCACCGATCATGCTCGGCGCCTTACTTGACACGGATTAATAGAAAAAAGTCTGAAAAGTTTTCGAGTCTTCAGTTGCGAGTGCTAGTAATATATCTGTACTTTACTTTTAAATATCATTGGTTCAAATTAAATACTTGCTGAAAAAATAACCCATTCAAAAAAAAAAGCCAGTTCGAATTCATCATGTTTCTCATTCAATATTTCTACGTAACACCGTCATAGATCGCAGTAAACCGATTAAATATCGATATCATAAAATTCTTAGAACGCAACAAATCGATCGGAGCCATGATTTTATTTTATTCGTGGCCGCCGCATCATCGCGCGGCAATTAATTGAATGAAACCGAATGGGAACATTAAACTGTGCACATGTACCGACCACTGATAACACTGAGAAAGATCATAGTGTACACTGTAGGCCATGAGAAGATGCTCAGTGAGAAAGAAAAAATATTTATTGCCACAATATACCAGCGTGCAACAATAACAGTTAGACTTACATACAAAATTTCAAAAAATGTTTCATCATCATCATTTCAGCTGAAAGACGTCCACTGCTAGACATAGGCCTCCCCGCTTGGCAGGCGGGTTGACACTCGCAGTTAGTTGAACAAATACTCAGAGAACGCTTCTGCCCACCCTCTGGTGAAATCCATAGTTTTTACGACACCCATGAGAAGAGCTGGGGTGATGCTTATCCTTGTGTTCGGCAAAAAATTAATTAAATACATCATAACGTCTTAAAAGGAAAAAAAGTAAAAAAAAAACAATAAATGTTTTTAATAACTTCTTAGGTTTTCGCGATCACTACACATTATAATAAAACAAAGTTTAACCGGATTAAATCGCGTATATTATTTAAATTGGTTTAGCTTTCGAAACGTCAGGGAAACCAATTTAAATAATATACGCGATTTAATCCGGTTAAACTTTGTTTTATTATAATAAATGTTTTTATTTGGTAGAGATTTGTGAGAAATTATTTAGTACTAGGTCTTATCCGCTGCTTCACTCTCATGGTTCTTTGCCAAGAGCCATGCCTTTTTTCATAATAAAAAGTAGCCTATGTCACTCTGCACCCCATAAACTATATCTATGAAAAAAATCACGTCGATCCGTTGCTCCATTCCTGCGTGAAAAAACGACAAACTAACAAACACACTTTTGCATTTATAATATTTGTGAGATTATCTTTCTGCTTATACATAGGTTGATCTTATATTGGTTTTAGTTAGATGGCATAAGGCATGATGGGGTTGACATATCCACATGGATAAAAAACCCAAATTCAAATAGAAAAAAAAAAAAAAAAAAACTATCTGCTAGCTGTCGCACGTCTATGGTGTCTATGGTTTACTTGACTGTAGGTATTCTACTCTGTGTCCCAATACGAACTTCCAATCATTTTCACAAACTTTCACGTTTATATTATAATACTAGCTTTTACCCGCGGCTCCGCTCGCGTTAAATTCTGGTAACCCACGCTGCCCCACTGCCCCGCTGCCCAGCTGCCCTGCTGACCCACTGCCCCGCTACCCCACTGCCACACTGCCCGCTGCCCCACTACCCCACTGCCCCACACAGCCCCGCTGCCCCGCTACCCCACTGCCCCACTGCCCCGCTACCACGCTGCTCCACTGCCCCGATGCCCAGCTGCCCCGCTACCCCTCACTGCCCCGCTGCCCACTACCCCACTGCCCCACGGCCCCGCTACCCCACTGCCCCGCTGCCCCGCAGCCCCGCTGCCCCACTATACCACAGCCCCGCTGCCCCGCTACCCCACTTTCCCACTGCCCCACAGCCTGCCCAGCTGCCCCACTGCCCTGCTTCCCCACTGCCCCGTTGCCCCGCTACCCCATAGCCACACTGCCCCGCTGCCCCGCTAACCCACTGCCCCGCTGCCCCAGTAGCCCACTGCCCCACTGCCCCCATCCCACTGCCCCACTGCCCCGATAACACACTGCCCCGCTGCCCCAGTATCCCACTGCCCCGCTGCCCCACTGCCCCACTGCCCCGCTATCCCACTGCCCCACTGCCCCGCTGCCCCACTATCCCATTGCCCCACAGCCTGCCCAGCTGCCCCACTGCCACACTGCCCCGCTGCCCCGATGCCCCACTGTCCCGCTGCCCCACTGCCCCGTTGCCCGCTTCCCCATGCCCCGCTGCCCCACTGCCCCGCTGCCCCGGGTAACCCGCTGCCCCGCTACCCTACTATCCCGCTGCCCCGCTGCCCCGGTACCCCACTGCCCCGCTGGCACGCTGCCCCGCTTCCCCACTGCCTCGCTGCCCCGCTGCCCTACTGCCTCGCTGCCCCGCAGCCCCGCCCCGCAGCCCCGCTGCCCCACTGTCCCACTGCCTCGCTGCCCCACTGCCTCACGACCCCAATGCCCCACTGCCCCGCTACCCCGCTACGCCACTGCCCCACTGCCCACTGCCCCACTGGCCCACTGCCCCGCTGCCCCTCTGCCCCACTGCCCCATTGCCCCACTGTCCCACCGTCCCACCGTCACTGTCCTACTGTCCCACTGTCCCACAATCCCACTGTCCCACGGCCCACTGTCCCACTGTCCCACGGGCCCACTATCTCACTATATCACTAAACACATCATGGGACATGGGACGGGACGATAGTCGTCCCGTCCCATGTCCCATCCTATGTCCAGTCCCATGTGCCGTCCCACTGTCCTGTCCCATGTCCCGTCTCATTTCCCGTCCCATTTCCCGTCCCATGTTCCGTCCCCTGTCCCGTCCACTGTCCCGTCCCCAGTCCCGTCCCCTGTCCCGTCCCCAGTCCCATCCTCGGTCCACTCCACTCCACTCCATCGTACATTACTATCCGCTCGTGCAAATGCATAGAAGCTTCGATCTGTCGGGTGAGTACGCAACCCACGAATTAATTTTTTTCTTTTTTCTTTCTTTCTTTCTTTCTCAAAACCCATACCAGTTTTTAAGTCAGATCATCAGCTTTCAAACAAAAAAAAATTCATCAAAATCGGTCCAGTAGTTTTAGCGTGATGCTGGAACAAACAAACAAACAAACAGACGCTAGACGTTTACAATTTTATAATAGTTAAGATAAGATTACTAGGCCCATTGGTTCCTAAACTTATTTTGTCTACTCGAAACTCGAGAGTTCAGTCGGTGTCTAAGAGTCCTCCTAGCTAGATGAAATTACAAATCGCCCCCCAAGCCTTTACACAACGCCCCCATTTTTTTTCTGGGTCTCTTACCACCCAAATTTAGGCCTGCAGCGGCCACAGGGGGGAGTTATCGTCCACTTTGGGAATGGCTGGTACTAGCCTATTATGCCCACTTAGGCTTCGCCCGCGTATTATTCGGTTTATTATAGAAAGTCGTTATCTCGTATCTCTCGGAAACTGTTTATCTTCCCTGGACAAAAGGCCTATATGTTATTCCGTGTTATGGTCTATCTATGTGCCATATTTCATCCAAATCCGTTCAGCTGATTTAGCGTTATTGAAGGACAAACAAACCAAAACAATTCGACAATTCGACTTCAAGAAACAAGCATACGTCTTTTTAAAAGGTCGGCAACGCATTGGCGACTCGCATTTACAATATTAGTAGGATGGCAATTTCTTCAGATTCGCAATCAGCTATGATTTTAATCATGAGCAAATAGCTTCAGAATTGAGTCGTACAAAAACTATTTATATATGCTGAATAAAAAACAGTTTTCTTAAGTCCAATCTGCATTTTTTTTTAAGACAAATGATAAAACTAGTGTCAGATAAAAGTTAAGTTCTGAATTGATTGCAGCACATGTCCAATTCTTTCATTCAAAAAAAAAAACACCTTGAACTGCATTTTTTTTTTCACAATATCATCTATCTTTTTGTTTAATTTTTTTTAAATGTTGCACGCTGTTGTCATGGACAGTAAACAATTTTTCATTCATTCTTTTCTTTCAAAAAGTAACACAGCTCATTCTTGTAGTCGGTTTGTAATCTTAAAGGTAACCAAGGCTTAAAGTTATTAAGAGTGATAGTAAAAGGAGATGTCGGAAGTCTGATGGCTAGATGGGTCGATGAGGTTTACTTTGATAGAAAAACCTGGACTAGATTTAGTTCAAAACAAGAAAATAAAACGTAAAGCTAGTTAGGCTCGGGCCCTGCAGTGGTAAAAGCTGCAAATGTTGCCAATCAACTTATTTCGCTACTTTTAAATCTTGACGCAATACATCCAGTAACAAAATATTAATAATTTCATAGGTTTTCGCGATCACTACTACACATTAGAATAAAAAAATAGTTTAATCGGATGACATCACGTATATTATACGGTAATTGTATGAGTAGATTAAAATATTTTTTAGAAATATGTACGTGGGACACTCAGAAAGTTTTGCGAAACTAAAAAATTTGTTCTATACGTACATATATTTTTATCAAATCTTTTCAAAGTACTTTCCACCAGCCTCTATACAAAGATTCATGCGCCTAAACCAGTTTTGAAAACACTTTTTCCAGTCCGCCGCAGACACCTCGTTTACAGCCTGCTCGAACGCAGCCAGCGCATCTTCCGGCGACGAAAATTGTATCCCTTTGAGCTGATTTTTTATTTTTGGGAATAAAAAGAAGTCACACGGTGCTAGATCAGGGCTGTAAGGAGGGTGACCCAGGAGTTTGACTGGCGTGCTGTCCAGGAAGTCCCTCGTTTTGAGTGCGGTGTGCGCAGGTGCATTGTCGTGGTGGAGCAGTAGCCCGCGGAGCCCTGTGTTTGGTCGCTTGTTGCTTATAACAGAGAAAACTTCTGGCAAACATTTGGTAGTATACCATTCGGCATTAATGCTTCTTTGATCCCGTAAGGGAATTGATACCAAGTGGCCAGTCAAATTAAAAAAGCTAGCGATCAAAATCTTACCCGTGCATGCATCGTGTGCTTCAATAACTGCAGAGCAGTTAAATGCTTTGCATGCAACGGACGCCGTAGATTGGAGATGTCGTACATGTGTAGGTAATGCCAAACCCAAACGTTTGTCCTGTATCCTGCCGGACGACGACGAAGAAATCACAGACTCAGAGAATATCTTAGATAGTAACGTAACTCAACGTATTCTAAGCGATATTCGCCGAGAGGTACGTGAAATAATACGTGAAGAGCTGCAAACTACCCTACAGTACTATTCTGACAAAATAGACGAGTATGAGAAAAAAATAAATATGTACGAGAGCAATATAAAAGTCATTGAAAATCAGAACATCGACCTGAAAAACAAATATAAAAACCTCGAACTTAAAAGTGATGTACTGGAACAGAAACTAAGCACAATAGAACAAAGCCAATTAGCCAATAACATCGAAATTTGTGGCGTTACCGAAAACGAAAACTTAGACAGTGTGATACAAAACCTGTGTACTAAATTACAACAAAAGCCCGATTATGTCGTTACCGCGTATCGCAAAAAAAATACCCGGCCTGAAACTATGACAAGCAAACTTCCCCCTGTAATCGTTGTGACGCTTAGGGAGGGCTGCCGGGATCAATGGCTACAAATAGCTAAGACCCAGAATATTACCGGTAAGGACATAGGATGCGGCGACGACAATCAAATATATATCCGGGAATGTCTGTCACCAACAACGGCCTACCTACTGTGGGTGACTAAGACTGAACTGAAAGGAACAGGTTTATGTCAATTTGTGTGGTGTAAGAACGGACAAATTCTCGTGAAAAGGTACGAAAAAGGAAAAACCTACAATGTCCGATCTACCAAAGACGTACAGAAACTCGTCACCGAGTTTAAAAATAACCAGGTCAAATGAGACCCCTTCTCCCCTTTTCCTAATAAATAGTTTCCTCTAGATCAGTCCTAAAAACATCAAAAATGGATGACACATACGATAACATCATCGAAAATACTTATGTCAACTGGAATGAATTTACAGACGAACTACCATATTTATACAACTCAATAACAATGCTACATGTGAATATCAGATCAATGTTGAAGAATTTTTCCCATCTAGAATACATTATTATGAACTGCCCTCAAACTATTCATTTAGTTGTTATCACCGAGGCAAATATATCTGACAGGACAAAAACTTTGTTTGAACTGGTGGACTACGATATGCATACTCAATTACGTAACACTAAGAAGGGAGGTGGAGTTATTGTATATGCACATAAGAGCTTATGTTTCACCAGATTACCTACATGTACACAGAACTTTGAGTGCATATTGGGCGAGCTGAAAACGGACTATGGTTCAATTATCGGTCTGTGTGCTGTGTATAGGCCACCTGATTCAAATAAGACCCGGTTCATAGAGGAGTTGACGTGCAAAATTGGGCAATATTCTTATAAAAATAACTTTGTTCTATTGGGCGACATGAATATCGATTTGAAACAAAAAACTTCACTAACAAAGCATTACCTAAACTCGCTCTGTGAACTAGGTCTAGAATGTGGAATAAGTCAGTTTACTCGAATAGATAAGAAAGGTGAGTGCATTACAAAAACATGTATAGATCATATATTTATACGTAGTGTCGATTGCCGCGCCGTGCAATCAGCTGTTATAAAAAATGCCTTAGCCGACCACTTCATAACCGGTTGCGCGCTCGTCGACAATACGTACGTAAACAAAGCCAGTCAATATAAAATCATTACCAAACTAGATAGCGATAAATTACAAAGTGAGCTGAGTAAAATCAAATGGAGTGCAGCCTTGACATACGACAACCCTAACGATATATTAAGCTTTATGTTAGATAATTTTTCATCTGTGTATGAGAACTGTAAGTATAATGTTAAAATAAAATTAGGCAAAAGACAAACTTGTAAATGGAAAAGTAACAGGATTGTAAAAATGTGTGAAAAAAGAGATCAACTGCTAGACATCTGGCTTAAAGATCAAAGTAATGTAACAAATAGATTATTATATAATAAATACAGAAATAAGACGAATAAACATATTAATAATG
The DNA here is from genome assembly GCA_949699075.1 of Asteroscopus sphinx. Classification (NCBI taxonomy): domain Eukaryota; kingdom Metazoa; phylum Arthropoda; class Insecta; order Lepidoptera; family Noctuidae; genus Asteroscopus; species Asteroscopus sphinx. Next base: position 13,127,337 of record OX453025.1, on the reverse strand, counting down.
TAAAGAATAATTATATTTTGAAAGAGGTAAGAACAAATTTTCATAATTCTAAAAAGGTTTGGGAAACCATTAATAACTTATGTGGGAAAATAAATAAATCTATAGATGATATAATTACAAAATATTTTAGATTATTACCAGATATTGTAACAAATAAATTTGCCTGTGAATTCAGAGATAATGTAAACAGTACATGTATGCAGTGTAATACACCAATATTAAATGTAAACTCCTATAGCAAAAATTGTTCCTTATCTATGAGATTACAAAAGGCAAGAAACGATGTTGTATTTTCTATAATAAAACACTTAAATGAAAAGAAGTGTCCAGGTTTCGATGGTATTCGAGTCAAAGATTTAAAATACATTAATTATGAAATTACACCCATTATAACACATCTAATTAACACATGCATTGCCACATCCTTGTACCCAGATCAACTTAAGATTGGAATAATAAGACCTATACATAAAAATGGTTCGTACACCGATGTCAATAACTACAGGCCAATCACTATATTATCATGTGTTGACAAGATAATTGAGAGGTATATTGGACAGGAAATCAACAATTATTTGATAAAAAACAATGTTATTAATGACAAACAATTTGGATTTCAAAAAAAGAAAAATACCTCACAGTTGTTATCAAAGTTTAGTAATGAGGTCAACAAGTGCCTGGACAACCGTGAACATGTACTTGTTGTCTTCATTGACTTTAGCAAAGCTTTCGATTGTTTAGAATATAATACGCTATTTACAAAATTACGGCAGAATGGTATACGGGGTCCACTTTTAGAGTGGTTTAAAAATTATCACAAAAATCGTTTTACGTCGGTAAGCATCGCAGGATCGCTAAGTAGTATGGTTCCAACCGATAAAGGCACAGCTCAAGGTTCGATTCTCGGGCCGACCGAATACTTACTGTACGTGAACGATATGTGTAACATATTCACGGAGGGTTCTGTGTACCAGTTTGCTGACGACACATGCTTAATTACTACACATAAAAACTTATGCGAGGCACAGAGGGCAATGCAGAGTAATTTCAACCTCTTATGTAGGTGGGCCCACGATGCTGGTCTTGTAATTAATGCAAAAAAAACAAAATTAATGCATATACACTCACCCTACCTGACATCGCCCTGTTTGCCATCTATAGTCGCGCATGAGCATATGTGTCTACACCAAACAGGTAACGCATGTTGTTGCCATACACTGGGGTTAGTAAATCAGCATATGTATTTAGGTCTGATTATAGACAGCAAATTCCACTGGAGGCCGCACATTGATCACGTATGCAATAAACTTAGATCTATTTTATCAAAACTATATATACTTAAATTTAAACTACCATATAGAACACTTAGGACAATGTATCTGGCATTGGCTGATTCTGTAATTAGTTACGGCCTAAGTAGCTACGGGCGCACGTACAAGACCTATGTTGAAAACATCCACAATCTTCAATTACGTATATTAAAGACAATTGTACCCAAAACAATAAAATCACAATTTCAAGATGATGAAACTGGTCTACTCAAACATTGTCAGATTGTGAATGTCTTCGACAAGGTCCGCATTTGCGTACTGAGCGAGAATCATCATAATTTAGTAACCATAGAAAAAAATGTAAGACCAAAGTCGTTGCGCTGTTTGTCATACTTACCCACATATAAGACACCTAAATATAATAATGTTTACGGAACAAGGACGTGGGAATACATGCTGCCATCAATACTGAATGGTCTACCTATCGAAATCTACAACTCAATAAATGCAAAAAACTGTAAAAAAGTACTAAAAAAACATTTTCTTTGTTATAATTAATTTTATACTTGTGCGTACCTATATATAACTTTGTATGTTATGCACCGATATGATGTGTCTGTATACCACTGTTAAACCCGCGATGGTTTGTGTGGTATATACCTGTTATCAATATGTAACTCTAATTGACTTAATAAATAAAAAAAAAAAAAAAAAAAAAAAAAAAAAAAACCCCCGCTTCTAGATCGCTTCACTTTGGTAGGCGTTGGCTCATTTTGAAACACCCAAACAGTCGACTGGCGCTTGGTTTCTGGGTCGTATTGATAAATCCAGGACTCATCACCTGTAACGATGTCGTAAACACGCCGAGACGAGCCTGCTTCAAATTTGTTAAGCATATCACGGCACCATTCCACCCGGGCCTGCTTCTGAGCATCGGTGAGGTTGTGCGGCACCCAGCGTGATACTATCCTCCTCACGCGAAGATGGCTGTGTAGAATCTCGTGAACGCTTCCCGATCCAATCTTCAATATGTGTTGAATCTCCTGATATGTAATTCGCCTATTGTCTTCGATTAAATTTTTCACTGCTAGCACGTTTTCTTCGGTAACAGCCGTCAAAGGGCGACCGCTTCTTTCGTCATCCCCCAAAGTTGGTCGACCGCGCTTGAATTCGTTATACCAACGATACACGGTTGCCTTGGAAGGGCCTTCATCCATGAATGCCATTTGAAGTCTATCGTACGATTCATCCGGTTTCAGGCGACACTTGAAATCGTATAAAATCATAGCTCTAAAATGTTCCCGGCGCAGATCCATATTTCAGTGAGACACAATACTTTGAATTAACTCGCAAAAAATGTGGAGGGAAATTTTGAAATTGGAACTTACTTATTTTTACTTATAAATAATCATATTTTCGAAAAACATTATAACTGGCCAGTCTCCCATTTATAAAAACTTTTTTTCGCAATACTTTCTGAGGGGCCTGGTATCTGTAAAGACGCTTGTCATATTAATCTTCCTGGGACCACGAACGCTGCAAAGCTTTCGAAACGTCAGGAAAACCAATTTAAATCATTTACGCGTATACGCGATATAAATTATTTTATATTAGCTGTAGTATTCTTTATTTGTCTGCCAGTGTACGGCGCGGCTGGAACAGGAGTCCGGCGTCCAAATAAAAGCTAACGAGCGCGCGCACTGCACGGGGGCTTAGTAATGGCGTACACGCGCACGACATCGTGGATTGCGAGATTTGAAGCCAAGCTTCTGTGGAAGGCGAAATGCAAATGCGCTTCTTTTCTGGCGGGCGTCTCCCGACGGCGACTTCACACATTTTTTGTATGGGTTAATGTTTTTTAAGTTTAATTTTACTTAAATTTTCAATGAAATGAATATTGTACAATTTAATTTTTAAATTCAAATTCAAATATTTATTTGCTTTTAAATATGGTTACAGTTGGTGTTACATACATGATATAATAATATTCAGTAGTTCAGCATATTTCGTTATAACATAATCACATGCATTGTATTTACAATGACAATAAAATTATAATTTAAGCATTAATTGTAGAATTCGTTCTGGCCTACATTAAATATATATCTTCCAAATATTCTTTGACTGAGTAAAAGGCTTTAGTTTAATGCAAACCAGAAAGTAGTTTCTTCAGGATCAATAAATGAATTTATTGCAATAGTTTTTATGCCGTAACAATTTCCCTTTTAAATAAGATACTGCGAGCAGAGATCGTGTTAGCTCAGTTGGCTAGAGCAACTGGTGTATTGAACCGGAAGATCGCAAGTTCGATTGCTGCTCACGGTCAATATTTATTACACTTAAAAGTTGTGAAATTGATAATGTTGGTCAACAAAATAGTAACGAAAGTTCAAGATCAAGAAGTACAGAAATTATTGAATTGTAGGTACTTTCAGTAGACCTAATAACATTTTAATAACGTGAGCTTTTTCTTTAAAGGTTGAACTTGGGATAGAGTTATTTCTGTGACAATATCGTCTATCATCTCATCATCATTAACCATAATGTTTTTTTAAGTAGTTCATATGGAAAGCAAAAATTCATTGGATTCGAACCTGCGATCTTGAAGTTATTATTCTATTTGTAGAATTTAGATTTTTGTGACAGACCGATTCTTGGGGGATAGATAGATAGATAGATAAAACGTTTATTTAGTACAAAAACAAGACACAGGACATACAAGTAAAAATACAATAAGAAAGTGTGATATGTGTCTCAATATTGTACCAAATGGGTGTCCAGCTCAGCATGTGCCAGGTATTATACCTGACGCTGGTATTCTGCTGGATCCCTGCAGTGACATACGGACGTCAAGCAGACCAGATACATGAGAAAATTTAAGAATGATTGCTTTGCGTTAGTGTGTTATTTTTAATGTGAGTATAATATCCACAAAATATATATATATATATAAGTAGGCAGGTACCTATATTAAGAGTGTGAAAGGAATTAAATAAATAAATATATATTTAAATATATTCATAACCTTAACAGGTAAAAAAAAAAAAAAAAAAATATGTGAGTAAAATAATAAGTAGATTTTACTTAAGGCCAATAATTAGAACACGGCATGTGCTATTACCTAAATTATGGACACGTTGGTAATTATGAGACCTAGCATTTTCTGTGAGTCAATGAGAAACTGCCGCAGTCTACGTCTGAAGGTACCAAGAGTGTTTAGATTTCTTATGGGCGGGGGAATATTATTCCAGCATTTTGATGCCGCGTACTTGAAACTACCTCTGAAGGCTGCTGTCCTGTGTGATTCTACCGAAAGTTGCATCGAGCACTGCCTGATTGAACATTGTCTTCTACTTGCGATCCAACTCAACTTACTGTAAAGATATGTCGGCTGCCTGTATTTGATAACCCCAAAAAGAAGACAGGCTAAATGCAACTTACGGCGAGATTTCATTTTGAGAATCGAGTTTTGGTTCAGAAATGGTGTTACGTGACTTCTCGGTGGAATCGAGAAACAAAATCGTGCACAGGCGTTTTGCACTCTAGGCCTATTTCCAGCAGTGTACGTCTTTCAGCTGAAATGATGATGATGATGATGAGATATTTGTGATATTTTCATCTTCATTTAATAAGCATTTAAAATGAAACTATTATACGTAACATAGCAAAAAAGAACGGATAAAAATAAATACTAATCCAAAAATTCCACAATGTCTTACAAGTGTGCTCTCTGGTGGCATGGCATCGGTCTATCGGGCCAGATCACCTTCCACCCGCGATAACCTTAAAAGCAGCACAATATTAATACATCAAACGCCCACGTGCCTGCGCGCATCTTACGTGATGCCGTAATGCTCTGGATCAGACTCATTTGGAAGATTTCGTTACAGATTTGTTTCAGATTTGCGGAGGGAATAAAACAAATATTGTTTTTTATGCAGAACGGAAAAATAGGTGTAATTTATTGATTTAATCGTAAGGCGCTATGGATGCTATGGAGACATCAACTCCCAGTGTTGCACCTTTGGTGAACACTCATAAATTAAATCAGTTTCTATGGGGTATCCAGGTCGATGGGTGGTAGAGAACCCTTAGATGCATTTTCTATAAGTGCTTTTCCGCGTGAAGGGGAAAATATTGAAAAAATACCTACGTTTTTTAACCCTCTCTCGCTATCTGTCGTTTGACGCATCGTGTGTAAAGCTAGGTTCATATTGCTGTGTTGGGGTGTGTCGGGGCGCTATCTGTTGTGGCGCTGAGTATTCACATTGATGTGTCGTGTTGTGTCCGGGTGTGGCGCGTTATAAGATCATTATCAAGTCAGATTTGAGGTAAAACGCACGTATAAAATGTTTTCTTCAAGTAGTGACAGTGATTTTGATGAAGATATTCAATTTCTTTTAATGACGAATCTTGTTAAAAAAGGAAAAGAAGATATTGGGTACATCCTTTAAATACATTAAGGGAGACTAGAGGAGCTTTTCACTGTCTCGTTCAAGAATTAGAAAGTGATGGTGAAAGATTTCACCGATATTTCAGAATGAATAAAATGCATACAACACGACGTTACCCCTCGCTTTAACGCGACGTACTGCTAGATTCACGTCAGTGTGGTGCGATGTGTCGCGACAGATCCCCCACCACCTCTCTGGCGCGACCGGGAGCCGAGCGATGTGTCCCGCGACACACGCCGCCATAACACAATTTATGAACGAAACCGATAGCATTCTGTCGCGTCACGACACACCCCGACAGAGCAATTTGAACCTAGCACAAAATAGGTTTAACATTGGATTGTATGTAAGACCAAAAGCGTAACTAGGTAAAATAGAGGTAAATGATCGGAAAAAAGAAAACCTAATCTTGTTTGTAGAGTAAAAAGTGGAGATTATGCCAAAAGTGTTGCTTTTGAAAACTAATGGGTCTTTATGATCTAATAAACCTGTACGGCCTGGCATCATCATTATATTGTATATCGTATCTATGTTAATTAATGTAATTGGTTTTTGTACCGTGTTAATTAACTATAAATAAATAAATAAATCATCATTTCAGCCGAAAGACGTCCACTGCTGGACATAGGCCTCCCCCAAGCATCGCCACAACTGCGGAAATGAACTAACGGAACTGCGCTTTCTGCATCCAACGGATTCCCGCGACCTTCACCAGGTCGTCTGTCCACCTTGTGGGGGGCCTACCTACGCTGCGTCTTCCAGTACGCGGTCGCCACGACCAGCAGCAATGCGAGCAATGTGCCCCGACCACTGCCACTTAAGTTTGGCAATTCTTCGGGCTATGTCGGTTACTTTCATTCTCCTGCGAATCTCCTCATTTCTGATTCGATCACGCAGGGACACTCCGAGCATAGCCCTCTCCATTACCCTTTGAGTGACTTTGAGCCTTCTTATCAGGCCCATTGTGAGCAACCACTTTTCAATACCGTAAGAATTACTGGCAACACACACTGGTCAAAGACTTTCTTCTTGAGACACTGCAGTATTTTGGACCAGAAGATATTGCGTAGCTTCCCGAACGCTGCCCAACCCAGTCGAATTCAACGATTGACCTCTTTCTCGAAGTTGGACCTACCTAAATGGACAGTTTGTCCTAGTCTTTAATTAGTCAAAGTCCTACTTATACATAATCGTCAACAACTTCGACTGTAGATTTTCCGATATTTACGGAAATGGGTGCTATATGGGAATTCGACATAACCTTTGTCTTGTCCATATTTCTACTTTATCGGAAGCTCTACTTAGGTCCTCTATGATCTCAGATATGACTATATGTTGTCGGCAAACCGAAGGTGAGTGATATACTCGCCGTTTATGTTAATGCCTAGCCCTTTCTAGTCCAGAAACCTTGAAGACTTCCTCCAATGCAGCAGTGAACAGTTTCGGAGAGATCACATCTCCCTGTCTCACACTTCGCTGCAGAAGGATAGGTTTTGAGGCTTTGTCCTGTTATCGTTTTCATACAAACACTTTAACATTTTGATGTACCGATCATTGCCCTGGGATCTGGAGGCGAGAGACCTTGCGCTGAGGTATCATCAGCGCGAGGACTCGCCTGATCGGAGCGAAGTCCGCCAGATCCTTGTGGCTGAATGGGAGGAACGACTTGCACAACCCAGCGCAGGGCACGCCGTAATAGCGGCGGTAAGGCCCGTCATGGAGGAGTGGCTGGAGAGCCATGGTGCCCTCACCTACCGGCTGACGCAGATACTCTCGGGGCACGGTTGCTTCGGGAAGTATCTGTTTCGCATAGGCCGGGAGCCGACGCCTGAGTGTCATCACTGCGGGAGCTGCCCAGAGGACACGGCGCAGCACACACTGGAGGAGTGCCCAGCTTGGGCCGCACAGCGCCGTGACCTCATCACTGCAGTAGGCGGCAGCGATCTCTCGCTTCCGGCCGTGGTTCTGTCTATGGTCGGAAGCGAGAGCGCTTGGGAAGGCGTCGTCTCCTTCTGCGAGGAGGTGATGCTCGCTAAGGAGGCGGTGGAGAGGGTTCGAGAGGCGATAACCTCTCTTCCCATCCGCAGGAGGCGACCTGGGCGTCGTAGGAGGGCGTATGCTGACCTCCAGCCACCCTAGGTGTGGGCCTGCGGGCGGCGGACTCGGGGTGGCCCGCCGCCCGATCAGTCAAGGCCCGTGACGGTGGCGCGTTGTGTTCCGCGCGCGCCAGTCAAGAGGAGGGTGCGGCCGATGCAGTTGCCGCACGGGGGGAAGGGGCTCGCTGACTAGTGGCGAGCCGGGACCTGCCGGGGATGGTCGGGCGATTACAGGAGTTTTCCCACGCCCCCGGCCAAGGGTCATTAGAGGAACACCGTGGTGGTTTTTAGTCGGTAAGAGTCCGACACTGGCTCCGCCTTCCCCGGGCGGAGTGCGTCCATGAGGATTTTCCCCACGGAAAAAAAAAAAAAAAAAAAAAAAGATGACAAGCATCTTTACAGATATTTCAAAAAAATATTTTAAAGTACTGTACAATTTTTATTTAATTAAAATAGTTTCGATGTTGTTTGGGAGTTGATTATTTTTAGAACTGGGTTCCAACCATCTTCTCTATTAAAATTAGGATGTTTTGCGAAAAGCTAAGAAATTATTAAAAAGAATATAAAAATATATTTAACTACTTTCTTAAAATACGATCTGTTAAATTTACAAGAAAGAACCAAATAAGTACTAAAAATCTACGAAAATCTGTTTAAAAAAACCCATAAAATGTTTCGTCAAATCGCGCACGCTTGGCACATAAAAGCTTTTAGAGATCAAGAACAGGTGGCGTTCCGACATTCCCATAGGCTGGGCACCATGGATGCAGGTCCCATATACGTGGACACGTGTAGGAATCAATATCTTATCGGCTTGGCGCCGGCGCTTGCAGGGACGTGTTGGGGATGCGGCAGGGCAGACGAGCGGTTGTCAAGCGGTTGAGACGCTTGACGGGAGATCTGAGTTATCAGAAATTTTTGGTATCGATCTGTGTCTGAGTTACGGTTCAACATCTAACAACCATGATAATTTCTTCTTCTTTTTTCGTGTAAACATAAGCTACACAATAATAATAGCTCAGAGGTTAGCCACTTAGCCAGTTCGCGAGTTGGTAGCCAGGCTGGCGACCTAGTATTTGAATATCGTCACTCGTTTGGGGTCTTGTCCTTTAAAATTTACCGGGCAGCAGTCGTCCTTCTGTTGTACGGTTAAGGTCCTACATTATTAATCCGAAATATTTGAAGTGGTGAATCTACTCATCATAAAAAAAACAACATTTACTATAAGACCATCCCTGAAATCGCGAAAAAAAAATCAGGAGGTTCCTACGTTTTATCGATTTAATTCAATTTGTGTTCACTTAAATCTTTGTGTGTATAAACGTCCGTTTATTTGTATGAACGGTACGGCAACAGTACGACTGCCACCTGCCAATTTCAAAGAGCTCATAGTTCATGGCTCGTGGCTTCTTATGGCTTTACCCCATCTTGATTGTTGCTATAGTTCGTGCAGTATAACTAGGCAATAGCAGGCGTGGCGTGTCGTTGACCCTCTTAACTGATGCATTCTGTCATTGTGACATGTCAACGATAACACACACAATTGTTCCGCGAAACGTGTGAAATTATTATCACTGTTGTATCGTAGTAGTGGCTCCGTTGACAGCATGGATGTTGCATTGCAAGCCGTGTACTATGTTATGCTAGCTAGATGACATTAACGACAGATCAGTGTGGGTAGCGATATCGTTTATAAATTAACTTCGGGATAAAAGTCGGGTCAATGTCTGCTATTGCCATTTTATACCGAACGAAATATATGACCTAATCTTTTAGTTAGTATAATAAGACTTATTATAATGAAAAGGTAATACTTAGTATTATCTTATATTTTTATAATTAAATAATTAAAGGCAGTGTCTAGCCAGCCACCAATACCACCGTTTGATAAAAAGGAATATCATGTCACTAGTGGTTAGCTAAGAAGTAATGCAATTCCGCCACAAGATGTTCGCTTTTTTTGTTTCTTAATACAAACTGTTAAGGTTAAATTTTTAATGTAGTATCGACAAAGCGAACGCCTTTCAGTACGTATGGTAGCATAGTGAGTTTAGTTCTTATAATGGCAGACTAATAGAAAAGGTTATTCTGCCCAAAGTAAATAGTCGTTGAAAAGTGTTACTTATTGCTTTGAGCTTAAAGCATACATTTAATTTCTTTTAGATTTTTAGAAAAATATGTAAAGTGATTGGCAAATCGCACCCCTTGCGGGGGCTTCACGCTTGTGGCCCCTTGTGTGAGCTTCAAGGGTGGCTCCCAGACCTTCCTGGCAGGGGTATCGTCCCTCAAGAACCCTAGCGAGTAGATTCCCTACCGGGGACTATATTTCTACATTTTCACGACTTGTAAAATATATTTTTTAGGGTGTTGTACCAAAAGGGTGCCAATTGGGACCCTATTACTCTCGCTATGTTGTCCGTCCTTCCGTCTGTCTGTCACAGAGCTGTATATTTTGAACAGTAATAGGTAGCTGGTTGAAATTTTCTCAGAATATGTGTTGCTATGACTTCTACCACGACAAATACTAAAAATAAAAAAGTCTAAAACCAAAGGGAAGCTTTCCCCATACAAGAAAACTCGAAAAACATATATTATTTTCAACGTTCTTGTTCCTGCTCTATCTTCAAAACGGTAATACATATCAACGTCAAACTTGGTTTGATTATAGTGCATACTATATAATTTAACAACGAATACTAAAAATAGGGCAAACATAGACATGTAGACATATGTGGTGGTACTTGCGTAAGAAAGATATGCATAAATTCATATTTCGCGCACGGTGCGTTTCTGTCTTTTGATGAAATCTCGTAAATTAAATCAGTTTCTATGGGGTATCAGGTCGATGAGTGGTACGAAGACTACTGCGCGAGTCCGACTCGCACTTGGCCGGTTTTCATTGGTCTACTAATAGCGGCAGAATAGCATTATTTCTTAGTTTACCACTAGCAGCAGGATATTCCATTTGTATCAAAAAGGAAGTCTGGAGGTTTTTTTATTCTTTTGACTGGTTAGACACTTTCATAATTAAATTACTTCATAGAACTTGCAATTAACTATCCAATATCCACAGCTTTATGTTCAGCTCTAATCATAATGTTTATATGTATTTACATGCAACTCAATGTCTACCTGTAGTACCTATCTAGATAATTATAGAGCTTATGATATCCACAAAAAAATTGTCTCATGAGATTCAATATACAATTTGTATTTTTCAAAAGTAGTCTCTCAATCGATAAAGCTCGTTTAAAACGCTGCGTGTCAACCGCTCGTTCGTACCAACCAACCCTCAGTCGCTGCGGTATGGTAGCAATTCAGATAAAAACGATCTCTACAAATTGAACTGAAAAAATTCTGAAACATTGAGAAGATAGACACTTTCTGTTTTATGTTCTTTTTTAAAGCATTTATGTAAAATTTTATGGGGCGGCTTTTATTATGATGGATGTAGTTAATATAGCTTTAAATATTTTTATCTTGTTCTGATAATATTATGAGCTTTAAAAATATTGTTTGGTGTGGGATAGTTACTGATTGATTAAATATACGTAGATGGGTATTCGTACTTACAATGTTTGCAATATGTTTATGATTGCTTCACTTGAATAAAATAAAATGCAAGCGAAATAATAAAAAAATTGTTACGAGTGTGGCAAAGATGGAATATTTTTTAAATATAAAAAATAATTTATCTATTCTGGACTTTACGTACTGAACTTTATATGAAAAAATATCAAAGAAAACGACACAAGTATAAAGTATGCAATTTTATTTACAAAACAGTTCTTATAATCTATTTAATACTTTGGCGTAGCGTCTTAATACGTCACTGCACAGGCATGCACAGATTGTCACTAAAACTAGACAATAACAAAAACGTATACTAAAATATAATACTCTTTGGCAATCAGTCTAAAATGGTGCAGTCCTTTTAACAAAAATGTCAACAAACAAAATTTAATGGAAAATACTTTTTGATTTCAGGCTCTTCATATATTTCTTTAAGATCGTTTCCTATTATATTTTCAGTCGAATACAAAGTTTGCATATCAGATGTGGTCCCTACATGATCTATATTTAATTGTTTATTAAAATATTTGTCATTTTGATTGTCATAGGCTAGGCTGTCATCAAAGTATATAGTAGAGCTTAATTGGTCACTGCTATAAGATTTGTTTTGGTCACATCTGGTTTCTTTATATGCTTCGTAGCTTGATGCTGGTATCTGGGCATCCCTATTTTCTGTCTTGAACATCTTTCTTCCGTTCAATATTTTACTTGGCTTCGCATCTGTGGAGGTGGACACTTCAGGGGACTTGATCCTTTTGCTTTTGTATCTTCTGTTTTGAAACCAAATCTTGACCTGTGTTGGGGACAAGTTTAAGGTAACAGCTAGTTGTTCTCTCTCAGGAGCTGTAAGGTACCGTTGGTTCCTGAAGCGGACTTCTAAGGCATGAACTTGTGTTTGAGAGAAGAGGATCCGAGGTTTCCTTTTGGCGCTCTTGTCTTTTCTGTCTTGTTTCGTTTCGCAGGTAGGCGTTTCTGTGAACAAATAAATTTAAATTAGTAAGACAGTAAGATTCAAGTTCATAATTTATTATTTTAGACGGAAAAGTTTGCCAACATTATATTTTACTGGATCGTTTGACTTTAAAATAAAGTAAAAAAACGGAACAAAATAGATCTAATAGTGTGCAGTAACGGTCAAAATGTATATTCTATCTATCTACGATTTACCCTACTAAGGATAGGCCTGTTTGGAGCATGCCTTTATTCATAACTACATAAACTAAATTAATTGTGTTATTTACATCTTAATGTATATTGGGTAATAAGCACACGAAGAGAGCACTTATAAATGCATAGAAACTTACTTATGCTTTTCCTACACAGCGCTGAACTTTTATCTATTTGCTCCGGAGAAAACTGTGTGCAGGTATTCTTCTCGCTAATAACTCTCTTTTGTCCAATCTGAGAGTTTGTTATGAAACTTTGAGCTTCTCTTTCATCATTCTCAGCTTTCAAGGATGCTTCGGTCGAAACGTGAGGACCAGGAACCACTTCACTGTACTGATCATAGTTTTGATGGTACAAATTATGGTAGTAAGGGTTATAACTGTAGTATTCTTCTATTTTGTGATCGTGGTACACATCTTGGTTCCAGTATGGCTCAATGTTCGGAGGCACGGGAACATTTGGATACATTTGAGCAAGATAATCCGGTGGGCAATAACCCTGGCTTTGATACACCTGTTCATACTCGTAGCCTCTTCTATCCCTTTCATTGTACTTCCAAGCTTCATTCCTGTCATAACTGTAGTTTGGTTGATTGATGTTCAATATATCCTTCACAGAAAACGGTGTCGTCAAATTCTGATTGATTTGTCCATCTTCTAATTTCACTCGAAAGTTTTTCTGATCATAAATGTAATCTTTATTTTCTAATTGTTTCTCTTTTTCCAAGTAAGTGACGTCGACGAATTGATAGAATTCGTTTTTGCAGTCGTTATAGTTTTGTTTTAAATTATTATTATTGTATGATGTGGAGACTTCATTGTGTTGTTCGTAATTCTCCATTTTTCTGCCACTGTCACTTCATTAGTCACTTTTTGGTTTCACTAATTGTTTTACAACCGAGTGGTAATTAAGCTGTGGTTTAAAAGGCAAGCGATGGAAGACTGATGGTGTATAGATTGGCGGTCGAAGCCAATCCACGTTGCCTAGTGTGTTATGGGCGGGGCTATGGGGTTATTTCTATCCCCTTCTAACTTGCGAAGGGTTTGTGTGGCGTTGTCTCTTTCGTTTGCGGTGAGGAGTGTTTACTGAGTGTAAATAAAGCGGATGATTTCATTTCAGTGTTGAGATGCTCTTTGATTTTGCTAATGACTTAATTATGTTGGTTTTGAAAAAAGTGTTAGTTCTGCATTTAAGATGGATGAAATTTGACAATTATGTTCTTAGCTATGACACAAAATACTTTAATAGTAAGTAGTTAAGATGAGATTTTTAGTAATCATATTTAAACTTTTTGGATATCTCTGTTAAGATAATTATTATCTAAATCCAACATAACTGAAAAGTTTTCAAATCACCTTTTCTTGCTATGACAAAATTAAAGACTGATAAAAGTCGAAAACAATAGAGTTTTTTCTTTCTGGCAGGCGAAATCAAAGTTATATCCCAATAATGTATATAATATTTGTACTTGACACGGATACACTATTAGGGCAAAGTTTAGGAGTAACTAGTACAGTAAACCGCATAACGATGGTAAAAAGTAGTAAACATCAGTATAGCAGATCCCGTCTTTTATGAAACTTACATACTGAGCCAGTTCCGCTTATAATGTTTTTGTAACAACTGATATGCGTTTGACCGTACTTACCTATGCACTATTAGATCTTTTAATTTTGAGAGAATACAATTAATAATACAAACATGAAACGGAGCAGTGACAGATTTTAGGAGTTTTGGTTTGGTATTGAGTTTCTATAATCTAAGGTCCTGCATATTTGTGCTCTAACTACATCGAGTTTGACGATTGACGTAGTGGCTGAGCGATTATTACTTCTGCACTATGGGTCGCGGGTTCAATTCCTGCACGGAACAAATATTTGGACCACATAAAGATTTTCCGAGTCTGGGTATACCCTGAGAGCAATTATCAGTTTTATTATCATAGAAAAAGCTTAAAACAAAGCAGTAGAAATAAATTGTCTGCTAAAGTCATGACACTAAGGACCTTAGGATTTGAAGGAGTTTTGTAAGATAAAAATAAAACTTGGTTATATTTTTTTGACGTCATTATGACGTCACTTAATTCTTTACTTGTATGAGTAGGTATTTAACTTCTGAAAAGTTTTACTTATTAATTATAATAAACTTCTCTCTGAACACCTTATAAATTAAAACCCCATTGTTATTAATACCAATCTTTCTTTATCGTTTGTTTGTGTGAGTTAGAGGTGTCAAAACAATTGTTTACGCCCAAGTGTCAGCACTTGAAGGTTATCGATGCCGCTGGCCGCGAGCCGCGGATATTGGTCATGGCCGATGACAGATGCGACATTTTTTGAATGACTCGACCTACTCGAGTGTTTTAGGGTTAAGTTCAGGTTTTGAAGTTTATACTCGTAGTTATAGAGATACGTGGGCGTATTAGAAATATACTTTTTCGTCGGATTTTCTTAAAGAAAAAATGTGTTTCTCAATGTACCTAGGTAATATCAGAATTTAATCACGAATCATGAATCCAAAAGATTATACATAGAAAAAATTAAAAATAACACATATCACTATCATCATTTACATGGTAAATATTCCGTGACATTATAATAATATTAATTTAAAAATCTTATAAAACACGGCTTAATGTTTGGGTAGATAACATGGATACATAGAGTGAGTGAGTGAGTGAGTTTGAGCTTACGCTAAAGTTGAAGCACAAAATCAATCGATGTGTGGCGCAAGCCGCACGTAAAATGTTAACCGACACACACATAGGCGCGCGTTAACTGTACTGAACGTGGCCTTTTAAGGCTAACTTGAATTTGCTTCACTTCGCGTGCAACTACTGCGGTTCTAGATAAAATATATGCTATTTTTGACACTGTTGGTACCAGCCTAATAAACTTTGCTTAAACACTTCTAACTACTAGTTAAGTAGGTAGTTAGGTGCATTCATTTTATTACGAAATAAAAATCAACACCAACTACCGGAATGAGACATAAAAGTTTTACAGCTTCTTAATTTTTTCATGCAAAAGTATCATTCAGTTGGACTCGTGTCGAGACCGTAAAAAGTTTGACATCTTCCGTATTCGGTAATTTAAAACTCGAAGCTTTTGTACAAATCTGTAATATGAACCTCTGAATAAAACAATGTATAGTCTTGTTTTTGTTTTTATATGGTCCTTAATGAGTATTTGTGGGGTTGATTTGGTAGGTATTATTTTGTCTAGCGTAGGTACTATCTAGAGAGCAAGTCAAGTAGATAGTAAAAAACTAATATAACGTCGCTCAGGCTGGAGTGCAAACCTTATAAGCGCAATTCCATGTTTTATCCATGTACATGTGTCTTTCTTGTCTTATTTAGTAAACACTCTTGGCTTGTCTTTTTAATGCACAAATGTATCATATATTTTTGTGTTTTTATCTATGGCTGAAATCATATCTTCAATCATAATTGCTTGCTGATTCATTTGGCTTTCGTTCAACTAGGAATGGCGGGATGAATTAAAAGTAAATTAATTTCTATGCACAGTCGCAGGTTTGATTCTCGTACGGAACAAATATTTGCTTGGAAAACAGACAGGTACACCCGAGCTTGGCCAGAGATATTTTCTGTAAACGCTCGTAAAACACGACAAAGGAGAGATCCCAGGGTAACATTTTTTTTAAACTAAGGTTATGCGGTTCGCCCACGGTGACGCATGTCGGAGCAACAAGCGTCAGAACGATTTGAGTATTGCACTGAATTGTATGGAGTCGCATACGACACCTGCTGAACATGTTCTGCTACGGGAAGTTGTTAGATAATTTTCATTTTCATGTAAAATCGCCAGAGAGAATCCTGAAATGAATCAGTAACTATACAACTTGTAATTGAAATAACTTAAACCTATTAAGGGCTATTCATCATTGTGAGCAACTTTTACTATGGGACTAACTCTGAAATCGCGAAAAAAAACTGCTGCTACATACCTATATTTATGTCCGCATAACTCGACAAAGTGTAGGTAACGGCTGATTATACAACGTGTATCAGAAATGTGTGGTCATATTTGAAGAGCTTATTTAGGGCATGGCTTAGAACAACTTTTACTATGGGACCAACCCTGAAATCGCGAAAAAAATATCAGCTGATCCTCACATTTTGTAGAGCGACATCGACGATTTAGTAGGGAACAGCTGATATTTTTTTCAAGATTGCAGGGTTGGTCCTATAGTAAAAGTTGTTCTATGCTATGTCCTGAATGAGCTCTTCAAATTTATGACCACGCATTTCTGATACACGTTGTATATAGAGATTTCTGTTTTGTTCCCAAAGTAAAAGTTGTTCATATTAATGAGTACAATGACCCCTTAAGAGGTTTTCAGTTATTTCAATAATACGTCGTAGAACAATAGAACTCAGCTGCATGCGAAAAGAACTCCCTTTTATTTTTGATCTGCTGGTAAATGCTTTGCTAAGTTCACAGACATCACGGCATTGCCTACGGCTGTCGCATAGACGCAAGAAGTCTCGCAGCATGGGTGCCGACTTGCGTCACCCTGAAAGAATCGCCTAAATAAATATAAAAATTAAATAAATATCTTCGGGACATTTTTACACAGCACCATCTAGTCGCAAACTAAGCAGAGCTTGTGATATGGGTACTAGACAATGGATATAATACTTATATACTTTTTTTTTTTTTGTAAATACATACTTATAATAATACATAAGAAACACCCAGACCAACACAAACACTTATGTTCATCACACAAATATTTGTGTTCTGTGGGAATCGAACCCACGACCTCGTGATCAGTAGTCCGACCCTCGAACCACTAGACCACAGACGTCGTCAACGTCGTCGTCGACGTCGTCATCGTCGTCGTCGTAAGACTTAGAATTATATTCAGAGACGAATCTAAGCGTGAACTCATGCTTCCAACTGTCAAAATGTGGTGCTATTTTGACAGTTGGAAGCACGAGAGAGTTTTCACCACCTGGGGTCCGTCGAGATGTAGCCTGCTCAATAGAAAAATACAAGTCGAATGTCAGATTCCTATCTGACATTCGACATCCCCTTTACAGTCACCAAATGCCTCCAGGCCGTCTCAAGAGTCGCAAAAGCTTTTTGCGCAGCACACGAGCTATTAAAGACCACCCAGCTGCCGCCAGATGCAAATTGTGGACTGAAAAGCACCCTCCACCTCCTGGCTTTATTACTCCACAGGAGAAGTTACCACCAGGACACGATCTACAGTGGCCAGTGTGGAAGTCACTCAATCGCCTTCGCACCCGGGTTGGTCGCTGTAGACTTAATATGTGTGAATGGGGGTTTAGGGACCCTAGCCTTGCACACTGTGACTGCGGTGACCCAGAGCAATCCATGTCGCACTTGTTAACGTGTCCCTTGTGCCCGAAGACCTGCACAAGAGATGATCTATTCGCCGCCACTGAAAACGCCATTGAAGTGGCCACTTTTTATTCGAATCATATTTGAACCATTGACACGATAAGAAGAAGCCTTATAGTGGTCAGACATACCTACCCCCAGTTTCTGGAAGGCTGATCAATTTGATCTGTTGTCAAATCTCATGTCAGCTCCTGTGATTGGCCGGCAAAAATGTTAACAACCAATCACAACGCTTGACCTGAGATTTGACAGCTGATTAATAAATTTTTGCGTTGACTAGCCTTTTGGAAACTGGGGGTAAGAGTGATAGTTTCATTCAAATTTCCGCTCAAAGCTTTTTTTCCTGATTTAAAAGAACACAGTTCTTAATAATGCATTAAAATTTTGCCTACAAGACTAGACTAATAAGTAGGTAATTTTAATCCAACTTATTTTTCTACGTTGTCCGCTCGATGGATGTGTGCCCGCAAACGGGCATATCAAATTTTCGCCTGACACACATATAGGCGCGCGTAAGCTCCACTGAACGGAGTCATTTCTGGCTCCAATTTAGTTGCTTCAAATTGTGCGCACGGAAATGGTTTCTGCAACGTGTTATTTAAATAACTGAAAACCTCTTAAGGGGTCATTGTACTCATCAATATGAACAACTTTTACTATGGGACCAACCCTAATATAGCGAAAAAAAAAACTGCTGTTACTTACATTTTGTCGATTAAAGTGAACACAAATGTAGGGAACATCAGATTTAAATTTCGCAATTTCATGGTAAGAGGTTTTGAGTTATTTCAATAACACGTTGTATATGTTAAGAATAATATGATTATTATTTGTATGTCTTTATTTAATCACGGCTCATCCTCCGTCATGAAGATGTCCGGACCTTTAGAAGGCTTATTATTAAGAGCCTGTAGGTCTACTCGCGTTTTACGAACGACAAACGAAGTACGAACTTTCGTTCCGACTGATACTTACATAATAAAGATAGGCACATAAAAAAGGCACAATTAAGATAGACTATAGTTCATAGTCGTATACAATTTATCGGAGATGAGAAAAATAAACGTCAAAACATGATCATCGCATGCGATAAGGTTGGTTGGCCGGAGTAGCAAATTGTGCGATGAATCGTACGATTTATCGAATATCGTCGAACGGGAGTAGACCCCCTGTACAGTCCCACTGCAGGGCAAAGTCCTACCTACTCTCCTTCCACCTCTCTCTGTCTGTGTTAAGAATAAGAATAATTTCAGAAATGGATAAGCAGTCACAATTATTTTCCACATATTTTACCATAAGTGGCACCACGCATAAAACTATTATTCTATTGTTGTTATTCTAAGCTCCTAAGAACTACTTAATTTTATTTTCAAACCTCTCCGTAAAAATAATGCTTAGTAACGTAACATCCCTAATTATCGACACTTTAAGGGACGATCACGAGTATTTTTTAAATACATAAAAAAGAAAAAAGAAAGAAAGAAAAATATTTATTTGACACAACTGAGACACATGCAAAAGAAAGGATATACATGAACAAGAAATAGATATAGTGAAGAAGTAACAAAGCGAGGAAAAAGTCATTGACCAATCGATTCAATCTTTTCGTCATATAAGCGCGCGGTACGGCATAGCGAACGCACGTATTGGTGTACTCAAGCGCTGAGTGTTTTTTTTTTTTCGGTCTACCCTACCTTTAATAATAAATTATCATGAACGAAAATAGTGTTGTTGTTGGAAGTATTGAAGATGAAGGAGGTGGTGATATAATTGACAATATGTTGAACGATGAAGAAGTGGATAATAGTAATGTTTGTGACTGGGATACTCAAGGTATTCAAGGATGTCAGAACGAGTTAGAAGAACGAACGCTACGTAGTGCAAAACGTAGATTAAAAAGCCAAACTGAGGTAATAGAGGATACTGATGAGGATGGTTTTATTCGTGTTCAAACTAGAAATGCAAAGAAGCTTGCGCGCAGCCTGTCACAACGAACTGAACAGACGGACAAAGTAATGAACGAGACTGAAGAACTATTTGAAATTTGTTTGACATCAAAAACAGTATTACCTAAACCAATAGGTATGGCCAAACTATTGAGAGCACAGAGTATAACAAATATACAAAGAATTAAATTTAAAAATGCATACAAAGTGTTATTGAGTTTTAATACAAGAATAGAGGCTAATAAATTAATGAACTGCGAAAAAATTAAAGAGTTGGGCTATCAGTGCCAGTTTACTTTTGATACAAACTTGTCTTATGGAATAGTAAAACACATTGAATATGAAATAACGAAGGAAGAAATACAAGAAGCTTTTAAATGTGAGCAGGATATAGTTTCTGTTATGAGATTGAAACGAATGACTAACGAAGGTTGGAAAGATAGTGAATCAGTACGTTTCTGTTTTAATACGCCCACCTTACCCTCGTATGTTTATGCATATGGGTGCAGATTTAAGGTGGAGCCATATATCTTCCCAGTCACTCAGTGTTCGAGTTGCTGGAAATATGGTCACAACCAGCGGTCATGTCCTATGAGTTATGTGATTTGCCCGAAGTGTGGAGAGAAACATGAGAATTGTGAGGCCACTATCTATAAGTGTGTAAATTGTAAAGGCCCTCATATGGCTCTCAATAAAAACTGCCCTTCTTTTTTGAAAGAAAAAGAGATTCGACTAACTATGAGTCTAGAGAGTTGTACATATCGGAAAGCGCTACAGTTATATATACAGAAACAGAGGGATTATGTCAACGAAGATATGGTGATACTTGCAAAAATGGATAGTACAGTTAATAATAAAAACAATAAATCCTATAAAGATGCTGCTCTAACAAATACTGCCTCTCAATGTGTTGAAACTGAAGAGCTAGAGGCAGAAGAAATAACAAGTTCTGAAGAGAGAATAAAAAGGGCATACCTATCTCCTATTATCAGCAGAGGAAATAAAAACCGTACGAAGTCAAAGAAAATGCAGAAAAACCAGGAAGAAACAATTGAAAAGACACAGGATATTCATGTGGAAATAGAAATGGAGACTGAAGAAGAAAAAATTAGTAAACATACACAGATAAAAGAGAGCAGTTTATTTTGGAAGAGGTTATTACAAAAAGCAAAAGAAATAATTTTCTCGGAGTCATCTTCGAAAGAAATAATTAGAAGTCTCTTTAAACTTGCTGTTGAAGAATGTAGATCGTTTTTTAAGAAAACAATGCGTGAAGGAGAGTTAATTGATAGACTTATTTGTTATTTTATAGATGGCTAATACACCAAAAGATTTTTTACTGCATTTTATTCAATGGAATGCTCAGAGTATAATACCGAAAAAAAGTGAATTTGAAGCTATTTTAAGCCAGGAAAAAATTCACGTAGCAATTGTGTCCGAAACCTGGCTAGATCCAGAAACTACGTTTAATTTAAGTGGCTATAACTTGTACAGGAAAGATCGAGATGATGCTTATGGTGGTCTTGCAATTATAGTGCACAAGTCGATTCAATCGTACGCTTGTCCTTTTAGTGTTAATAATACAGGAATTGAGGTAATGAATGTTAAACTCCTAAACTGTAAGTACTTACAAAATATTATTGCAGTATATTGTACCTCTCCTATTCGTACAACAAAATCTGACTGGGATAGTATATTCTCTCATTTTTCTGAACATACAATGATAGCTGGTGATTTTAATGCCCATCATACTAATTGGTCCTACAAAATTGATACTCGGGGTAATCAGTTATTCGAAAGTTCAATCGAGAATGGTTTTGTACCTCTAAACGACGGCAGTACGACAAGAAGCAAATACGTAGATGGTGTGCTTCAAGAAACATCACCAGATGTCACTTTTGTTTCTACGGATATAGTGATGCACTTTAATTGGCGGGTTTTAAATGAGAATTTAAGGAGCGATCATTTAATGATAAAAATTGCTTTTAAATATCTCGATACTATTAACCTTTATCCTAAACGTAATTTTAAGAGGGCTGACTGGCTCATGTATAGAAAGGAAATCTCAAATAATCTTGTAAATTTGTCAGTAGATTCAGAGGATGCTCAATACACATATAATTCTTTTGTTAAAATTATTAATAAGGCGGCTGATAAATGTATTCCTAACATTAAAATCTGTATGAATCCTTCACAAAATTTTACACCTAAACCTTATTGGCAGCCTGATTTGTCTAAAATTGTTGCTCAAAGACGGTTAGCATTAAAATACTTTAGAAAGAATCCTACTCCTCAGAATTTAGACAAATTGGAAAGTAAAGGAATTGAATCTAAATCAAAAATTGGTAAAGCCCGATCAGGGAATTGGCAAAACTTTTGTGACGGAATAAACGAAGCCTCATCTAGCCCTGAAGTCTGGAGAAAGATGAGATGGGTAAAGGGGCGTCAATATAATAGATTCACTACATCTACCGAAGAGAAAGTTAATTTACTTTGTAATTTGGCTCCTGATTCTGTAATGACGCGACAACCTTTATTCATATCAAAAAATCAGTCCTTGGAAAGCGAATTTCTTATACAAGAGCTACTTTGTTGTCTCAAAAGGAAAGATACAGCTCCTGGTGCGGATAAAATTACTTATTCTATGGTGTATAACTTGCCTTTGTCTGCCAAAGAGTATCTTTTAAACATTTATAATTTGATTTATAAACATACTAGTATTCCCGAACAATGGCGTGATATTTTAGTTGTACCGATACCCAAACCTACGACTGGTAATTCTTCACCTAAATTAAGACCTATATCTTTAATATCATGCCTTTGTAAGATTTTTCACTCAATGGTCACTAAACGCCTAGAATGGTTTGTTGAGAAAAACAAAATATTAACTCCAGTTACAGTAGGCTTCCGGCGAAGTCATTCTTCTTTAGATGCTCTCACTCGATTGGTTTCATTTATCCAGATTGGTTATTCAAAAAATAATGAAACATTGGCCTGTTTTTTGGATATAGAAAGCGCCTACAATAATGTTTTGATTGATAAAGTAGTAACTATCCTTGATGGCTTGTCGGTGGGTGCTCGATTGTGTAAATATTTATGGGAGTTTTTAAGTGAAAGGAGACTTAAAATTAAATGCGAAAACGATAATACTTTCATAGAAAGATATACAAACAGAGGTTTAGCACAGGGTGACCCTATGTCCCCGCTCCTTTTCAATGTAATAACACATGACATCTGTAAAATTATAAGAAATGTCACTATTTCACAGTATGCTGACGACTTTGTGCTATATACCAGGAATAAATTATTGAGTGAGAGTGTTGCTCAACTTCAAGATTCGATCAATCTCATAGTAAATCTGTTAGGAAAATTAGGTTTGAACATTTCGGTAAATAAAACTAAAATTTGTTTATTCACTAGAAGCAGAAAGTTTAATGAGCTAGATATTAAGGCAGAGGGTAATTCTTTAGAACTAGTAAAAAGTTACAAATATTTAGGGGTATGGCTGGATACTAAATTGCTTTTTAATAAACATCTTAATGAACTTCATCAGAAAGCACTAAAGTTTATCAATTTATTAAAAATTTTGGCTGGACCAACGTGGGGAATACATCCGAAACATTTAAGAAAATTATATATAGCCTTGATTCGTAGCAGGATAGATTATGCCTGCAGTTTATACGACAGTAGTGCTAACAGTCACATTTCTAAATTAGACTTAGTTCAAAACCAAGCACTGAGAATAATAGGAGGATTTATAAAATCGACTCCTATACATGTGATGGAGTGTGAGATCTGTATACCACCGTTATATTTAAGAAGGCGATATATCGCGTATAAATATTGTCTTAAAGTTCGTTCTTTTTCTAATAATCCAACTATCACACTGTTGGATGAACTCGAAATTTTAAGTGAAAATAGATATTGGCAGAAAAAAAGAAAACCTTTGTTACCTTTTGTATACAAAGAAGTTAAACACGAGAAAGTATTTGCTTCGTACCCTTTAATGATGTTTAATTTAGACATTTGGACTTCTAAAATAAAAATAAATGAAATTATTGTTACTGGTTTAGACAATGTTAAGGCGTCAAAGAATTCGTACAACTCTAATTTACTATTGTGTAATGTACTAGAAGAATTAAATATTAAATACGTAGGGTGGCAAAAAATATTTACAGATGGATCTAAGTCGAAGGAGGGTATCGGTGCAGCTTATTTTGATAATATTTCTAAAGTGAATGCTTGTTATAAAATTACTTCTGAAATAAATATCATGTGCGCGGAGTTATTTGCAATCTCTGAGGCCATATCTTGTTTAAATAATTCAACATCTAAATATATTGTAATTTTTACAGACAGCAAGAGCGCTTTACAGCACATAGCTCGCTCCGCCTCTGGTTGCAGAAGCACAGCGTTAGCTTATGCTGTACTTAAGAAGATAAATGCCATACCAGATGATGTCACTCTGAGATTGCAGTGGATCCCCTCACATGTTGGTTTAAGAGGTAACGAGGAGGCTGACATTTTGGCCAAAAAGTCTTGTACCGAAGGTAGTGAAGTTTTCATCATTCCTGATTATTCTGAATATCTTCCCCGATATAGGAACATTTGGCAACAAAAGTGGCAGGAACATTTTGATGCTAGATCAAGAGAAAAAGGAATATGGTACAAGACTATGCAATGTGAGCCCCCTCGCGTACCCTGGTTTGCTGATGTCAGATTGGGTAGACATTTACTTAAAATAGCTTTCAGATTAAGATCAGGACACATGCCGTTGAACAAATTTGCCTTTTTGATGAAGAAATCTCTTTCGCCTGATTGTAATGTGTGTAATAAACCCGAAGATGTCCAACACATGCTAATGGATTGTGTTCGGAATGCTTTGGAAAGGCACCATTTATGTAAAAGATTAAAATTAAATTCGTTAGATGTAGGTGTCTTCCAAAGTATACTGGCTAACCCTACAGGTGTTGCGGCTAAGTTAGTGTTTAAATTTATGCTAAATAGTCTTAAGAAGTTAAGGTTGTAATAAGTTAATGATACGATGGGACTGGCATAATCATTAAATGATTGGAAGTCCCTAAAAAAAAAAATAAAGAGAAAAAAAAAAAAAAAAAAAAAAAGTCATTGACAGTCATGCGCCATGTGTGTCTCAAAATTGTGACAAATGGGTGTCCAGCTCAGCATATTGCCAAGTTACTAAACCTGACGCTAGTATTCTGCTGGATCCCTGTCATATTTGGTCTCCTGATGATTTTTTACGTAATTGTGGTGTTCAATGTTTATTAGATAATATTTGTACCAAACTATAATTTTGCTCTTATTTTTTGAAGTTGTTTTTTTGTCGAACAATGGGGCACTGTCGGTAACTGGGGCTTTTACTATATATAGATGGACCTAGCTGTACTTAAATAGCTATGCATGTCAAATGTTCCTTCCCTACCACCGAGCCAACTGAACAATCAAAAAGGGCGGACTTACAAGACTGGGGTGGCTAATGTGGCTATGATTTATGAAAATGTAAACGTCATTAGAACGATTGCCGAGCAAACAGATATGTGTGCTCCGACATTACGCACGACCGCCCCTGACCTTACTGGCCGTGTGTAATTAAATTATATGTGTCGTCGCTGGTGTACCTATATGTTACCGTTAATGCGAGTGAATCGGTTAGAGTGCAGATTAACTGAAGGGTACAGGCAAAGAACAGGGTATTTCCACAGGAGTCAATTAAGAGAACAACGCATTCTTTTTTTTTTGGTATGACTGCTGATCACGAGGTCGTTGGGTTCGATTCCCACAGGACACAAATATTTGTGTGATGAACATAAGTGTTTGTGTTGGTCTGGGTGTTTCTTATGTATTTTGAGTAAGTATTTACAAAAAAAATATACATAAGTATTACATCCATTGTCTAGTACCCATAGCACAAGCTCTGCTTAGTTTGGGACTAGATGGTGCTGTGTAAAAATGTACCAAAAATATTAATTAATTTATTTATTATTAAAAAATTGGAATGTTGCTAGTTCATTATTGAGAACAATGGATGTAGAAACTGTTTCATACGACAAACCAGTACATAATAAAAAATCTGGCGAATGAAAACGAAATTTTCATAAACAATGTAACTATACATGGCTCACAGTCACTCAAAGGGCAATGGAGAGGGCTATGCTCGGAGTGTCCCTGCGTGATCGAATCAGAAATGAGGAGATTCGCAGGAGAACGAAAGTAACCGACATAGCCCGAAGAATTGCCAAACTTAAGTGGCAGTGGGCGGGGCACATTGCTCGCAGAACGGATGGCCGATGGGGCAGTAAAGTTCTGGAGTGGCGACCGCGTACTGGAAGACGCAGCGTGGGTAGGCCCCCCACAAGGTGGACCGACGACCTGGTGAAGGCCGCGGGAATCCGCTGGATGCGGAAGGCACAGGACCGATCGTTGTGGCGATGCTTGGGGGAGGCCTATGTCCAGCAGTGGACGTCTTTCGGCTGAAATGATGATGATGATGATGATACATTGCCCAAAGAACAGGGAATGTCTGTAGGATTCATCAAGAGAAAAACGCATTTAAAAATTGGAATGTTGCTAGTTCATTATTGAGAACAATGGATGTAGAAACTGTTTCTTATGACAAACCGGTACTTAATAATAAATCTGGCGATTGCAAACGAAAGTTTGAAACTCCTGTCTCCCGATACCACTTATTGGTTTTTTATGGACTAAAATGATCTCTGATCGACCAAAATATGCCGTAGAGATTCATACAACCTAAATTACACAAGAGTACAACCAAACTCGCCTCGAACAAGACATACATTTAGAAAATGACTTCAAGCAAAGTGCTCCCAATTCCGCTCTTACTGCATTTTATTTACCAGAAAAAACATTGATTTATTTGATACATTAAGCAGTAAAAGGCACAATTTGAGAATACATTTTCCAAGAAACAAAACAGCACTACTTAATAACAGTATATTTTGTATGGCTCCCCGTCTATACAAACAACCATTTGCCAAACTCAGTTCTCGAAATAACAAATTTTAATATTTTCAAATATAATGTGAAAAAAATACTTTTAACGAAATGCTATTATACTACTTATGATTACCTCTCTGACAAATTATAATTATCGAATCTAAATTCTAAAATCTATATCTGTGTTTTTAAAATCTATATTTGTTTTTATACCTCACTGACAAATTATAATGATTGAATCTTTTAAAATCTATATCTGTGTTTTTTGTGTAAACTTAAATGTATTGTACGCCAATATGGCAGGTCATAGCAGCACTTTTTTTGTTATAACAACTGTAACTACCCATGTATCACAAAATACAATAAATTGAAATAGATTTTTTCCAAGCCTCTGCGAAACCGGACCACATCTGCACCATTTTGGATAGCTTATAAAATAAGGATGTTATTTCTATAAGTTGTACGCCAAATGTGTCAATTTTGTTTCGAGTAATTCTCTGCAAAGGGTACTTAGATGATTTTGTTTTATAATTTGTGATTTATGACCATTTATTTCCGAGGTTATGACAATAACGACCATGAATTTTATATCATAGTAATTGCTCATTCATCAACTTTCAGGAAAGTGTCAATCGAGTGGTTAGGGTAGGATAGATTTTTCACAATTAGTATTTTTCCATCCGAAGACAGAAAATATCAAAAAAAACTTTAAACTGCTATAACTCGAAAACAAATGACTGACCCCCGGTTCATGGAATAATTTTTGTTGCAAATGAGCTCTAGTATAACCCCTTTCATGGAATAGGTCGAATTACAAATTACCCTGTATATAGGAGCGTGCGTTTTGTTACTGAACCGTCACGGTCGCCGGATTCTGAAAGTCACGAGCATTTCGTAAAACAAATCCTAAGCGCCTAAAAGATTCCTAAGCAAGAGCGGAAACATGAGTTTTAAATGTCAGACCAGGGTCGAAAGTCACTCCCAAGTCCTTTATGTTGGTGACACGAGTTATTAATTCACCATTCAATGTGTATTTATAATGGATTGGTTCCAACCCTCGACCATAGGTCATGACGTAACACTTGGTAGTGTTGAAGAAAAGCTTATTTACCATGCTCCATTGGTAAAGGGCGTCGATATCTTTTTGTAAGAGTTTGCAATCTTCGTCCGTTCTTACTTCTACTACTAGTTTCAAATCGTCGGCATATAACAGGCATTTGCAAATTTGAGTTTGTTAGTAAGATCGTTAATCATGATCAGGAACAGAAGCGGGCCCAACACGGATCCCTGACTCACGCCAGAACGCGTACTATAAGGCTTGGACTCGTAACAACCATGTCTGACGAACTGTTTACGATCACGCAGATAGTCTGCAAAGAAGTTGA
Organism: Asteroscopus sphinx; assembly: GCA_949699075.1. Classification (NCBI taxonomy): domain Eukaryota; kingdom Metazoa; phylum Arthropoda; class Insecta; order Lepidoptera; family Noctuidae; genus Asteroscopus; species Asteroscopus sphinx. The sequence continues at coordinate 13,099,077 of OX453025.1, read as the reverse complement.
GAAGTCCTTGGCTGAAGCCAATGACTCCCAACTTGGTTAAGAGTACATCGTTGTCGACCCTATCAAATGCTTTGCGGAAATCGAAATAAAGAACGTCAACTTGCGTTCCAGTATCCATGCTTCTAGAAATATAGTCCACGTAGATTAATAGGTTTGAGTTGACGGAGCAGCCGGGCCGAAAACCGTGCTGGGCTTCCGATAGATACACGTTTATGTTATGTTAAGTTATTCTATAACAATAACCACATCTCTTCTTATGCTGAGAAGAGGCCCGTGTCCAGCAGTGGGACTGTAATGGGCTGGTAATGTTATGTTATTCTATAATACTAACAATATCCAGTTCATTAACACTTCTCATTTTGAGAAGAGGGCCATACCCAGCAGTGGGACAGTAATGGGTTGACTACGTTATGTTATTCTATATTTTCTAGTTTCTTAACTCTTCTTATTCCGAGAAGAGGTCCGTGCCTAGCAGTGCGGCAGTAGGTAATGAGCTGATTATGTTATGATAATCTATTACACTAACAATATCCAGTTCCTTAACTCTTCTCATTCCAAGAAGACCAGACCAGCAGCGGGACAGTGATGGGCTATGTTATGTTATTCTATATCTACTACTATTATAAAATTGTTAAATGTCAGTTGTCTGTTTGTTTGTTCCAGCATCACGATAAAACTACTGGACCGATTTTGGTGAAACTGTTTGTGACTAAAAACTTATGATTTGACTTAAAAACTGGTATTTATTTTACCTCGCTACGATGACGGGAACTGGTGATTTTTAATTATATTTTTCTACAAAATTTTGCATACATTAAGGCGCTCATATCCAGCTGTCATTCGCACGCATGCGCTCTAGCGCGCACCTCCATAGACAAAATACGGTTGCTAAAGAAATTGCATTAAAAACTTTTTGGTCGGGCCGAATTGTACTGGGTAGAAAAAAAAATCCTGTCGTATGTGGGTGGTGCCGTCTTGGAAATGCACTCTTTTGAGCCAACCGAAAATCGGAATCTTTCGACTTACAGACAAGGACCGGAAGCTACCTCTAAATTGCGATTTCTCAAGTTTTTTGTACGAAAAGCAATAAAATTATGTTACAATAGAAGTACCTAACCGTTGTTATATTGTATCCATCTTAATATACGAATAAGGATAAAATTATCTTGGTGTAACTAAAAAAACACTAGTATCAGTCTACAATTTTTAATTACCTTCTTCTTCTTATCTTATCTTCTTCTTCTTGATCTTAACTATTATAAAATTGTAAATGTCTGTTTGTTTGTTTGTTCGAGCATCACGCTAAAACTACTGGACCGATTTTGATGAAACTTTTTTTGTTTGAAAGCTGATGATCCGACTTAAAAACTGGTATGAGTTTTGAGAAAGAAAGAAAAAACTATATTCGTAATTCCTTCGCACGAGCGGATAGTAATGGATGAATGATGAAAAAACACAAAGAGTGTGAGTGTGAGTGTGAGGGTGCGGGTGAGGGTGAGGGTGAATGTGAGTGTGAGGGTAAGTGTGAGGGTGAGGGTGAGGGTGAGTATGAGGGTGAGGGTGAAGGTGAGTGTGAGGGTGAGCGTGAGGGTGAGTGTGAGGGTGCGGGTGAGTGTGATGGTGAGTGTGAGGGTGAGGGTGAGGTGAGGGTGAGTGTAATGGTGAGTGTGAGGGTGAGCGTGAGTGTGAGGGTGAGCGTGAGTGGGAGGGTGAGTGTGATGGTGAGGGTGAGTGTAATTTTCTATAACACTAATAGAATCCAGTTGTATTTTTAGGAACCTGCAACCTGCATCCAACCAACAATCATGACCTCTACTTTTTATGCAACTTAATACAATAGAGGGGTCAAGCTGTATCCCAGCGATACAGCTTGACCCCTCTATCTACTCAACGGATTCAGATAAAACATACCCTATATTTTAAGTTAAACTAATACCAATATAAATGCTAAGTTTCATTACGATCCGTTCAGCCGTTTTCACGTGATGAGGTAACAAATAGACAGACATAAATTTTTTAAACGATTGATTCGTGTTCTATTGCTTATTTCTAGTCCCCCTAGCCGGTTTTCGCGAAAAAAAACTCAATGTACAGACTTTTCGACCTTTAACATTTTATTATTGTACCTATATAGAAGATAGATAGATAGATAGAAGAAGATAGATAGATAGAAGATAGATATTAAAGTTTCACGACACAGGAACACATTGGAAAATTTTATTTGTTTCAATGCAAACTTACAACTTAAAAAATCACTAAGTAAAAATAACTATCAGTATTTTATCTAATTTTTATTCAACTTAGCTATATCATAACTTAGTCTATATCGGCTCTACTTTGCATGGCGATAACACAAAATTGATCATAAATAACAGACGTTAACAAAATATTTTAAGTTGTTGAGAATTTGCTAAAAAGTCTTCTCATACCTGTCAGAGTTCTTGTAATAAAGTAGCAAGTTTATGATGGGATACTTCAGACTCGAGTGGTCGACTTAATTCGTTGACATTTTTCTAGTAAGCAGGGTAAACTATGGTGGGTCTATACAACGATTAGAAGGCTTTCAATAGGCATAAAGTTTGAAGTTAGTTATATTACAAGAATATTTAAATTAAAAAAACGCTCGACACGACCCATTCACTTATAAAAACTTCTACTTTCATTCTCTTCCCACCTTCATACCTTTGTTTTCCTGATTAAAAAGAACACAGTTATTAATAATGCATTACAAGACTAATATCTATCTTGTACGTCTGCAATTGAAGTAAAATGTTTGTATGCCGGAAACGGCAGAATATTATGCACATATTATACTTATAACACCATTGATACAATATTCTGACAAATAAATGAATTGAATTGAATAAGTAACTTTAATCTAACTTATTTTTCTACGTAACGTGTATGTTTATTAACTAAGAATAATGTCCATAGCATTTTCTTAAAGTCTGATAATATAATATAAAAACACTTTGTGCATGTGTTATATGTACAGTAGCACTATTTTGTTCACTATTATTCACAACACTAACTCAAAAGGTTTAGTTCTTTTCAGTCTTCGCACTATGTCCGTGTTGTCGAGCAGCTGAATACCAACATTTCAAGTGAAAGTATTTTAGAATCCCTCACCAATTTATCCTCATTTCTCTTTCCTGCTCCATCATCAGACCCTGATCACCATCTATCAATAACGTATTCATTGAAACCATTCCATGAGCCTGCAATAGGTATCCTGCAGATTCCAGGTGGTGCTGCAGCATCAAGTTAAGGTTACCATGTTCTTGCAATATCATTGAAGTAACAGAATACCTACCGTGAAATTTACTCACATCCCTTCATCAACTAGAAAAGAGCTGATGATCTTCAAACGGCTGAATAGATTTTCTTGAATCATGTATCTAATAGCTAAGAACACTCTCGAGGTTAGGTCACTTTTCAAAAACAAATCAAAATCAAAATCGGTTCTCCCGTTTGGGAGCTACTCTGCTACAGACATATGTTTACATAAATACCCAGACACACATAACACCGCTTCGTTTGCGGTCGGGGGCTAGAAATTCTCTAAGCCCCGCTCGGCGTATTCCGCTTTTGCAATGTGAATTTTGTTCTGGGAACTACTAGTGCCATCTGTTATCGAATAGCAGAACCGTGTTTACCGATAGTAGCGACATTTAGGTAAACATTATGTGAATAGTAAGCCATCAACTTCGCTCTGTAAATTCAAACGCTATTCATAGATGGCAGTTTGCAAAATAGTTCTTACTATTTCTAAGAGAGGGCTTTAAATACAATTTGTTTTCATAACAACAAAATAGAGGGCGTCCTAGTATTCAAATCGAGAGGATTTCGTGTTCGTGTAAATGAGCATTGAGCAATTTATTTTGAAAAATGAAGTCGGTTAATAATTCATGTATTTTTTCCTTTTGATCTGTAGATGTAATGCATAGGTATATGATGAAAGAGAGATTTTAATCGTCTTACATAGGTGGTTCATTAATGTACTTAGGTCATCTTTGCGAATTTTTTTTACTGTGAGCACAGAATATCCATATTAGTATGGTATGCTATGAGACCAAAATCTAAAACTGCGAAAAAAAACAGCTGTTTCATACATTTTGTCGAATGACCTCGATGATTTTGTAGAAAACTGCTGTTTTTTTAAGCGAAGCTTCTATAGCGTCATTGTGAGCTTGAAAAAAAACGTCACCGTTAACTCGGGAGCACGTTCCATCCACGCTTGTAAATGCGTATAAGCTTCGGTTCTGTCAGGCGTCCCCAACGCTTCACTCGTATACAAAATGTTTTGAAACATACAAAAAAAAAACAGTTGTCCCTTACATTTTTGTTCACATTAATCGACAAAATGTAGGGATATGCTGTTTTTTTTTTCGCGAATTCAGGGTTGATCCAATAGTAAAAGTTACTTATATGAGTAATCAATATTGATGAGTAAAGATTGACCCCTTAAGAGGTTTTCAGTTATTTTAATATCATGTTGTATAACATGCCCGTGGATCTGACGAATAATGTTCAAAATAATATCTAAACAAATAAATGTATCAGATTAATTAGTAATTAATTGACTAATCATGAGACCCGACCGCACGCGCGTCGAATTTCGCCGAATCATCACGCCTATCACAAAGACGATCGCCGAATCGATTCACTCGAGCTAAATAATCGAATAATAATCGTATAAACCGAATTATTCGATTGTTCTAAGCCCATAACTCTGTGGGTGGTCAATCGATTGCTCGCTAAGATTACTAAATGGGTAATTTGACGTCACGTTTTGTGTTCTAACAAATAATCATGTTCTTGTGTTTGGCGAAGATATTGGTCTTACTAGTTTTCTTTGTTTAAAAATTTAAAATCATGCCTCAAAGTCAAAGTCAAAAGTTTTTATTTCGAATAAGCATTTAGGTACTACATGTACTTCTAGTTGCACGGTTCCAAAAAGTTGGTCCAACGGAGAAGAGCCGGCAAGAAACTCCATGGATATACCTACTCTTTTCAAATAATAATAGTACAATGATTTTTTGCATGATTATCATCATCATCATCATCATTTCAGCCGAAAGACGTCCACTGCTGGACATAGGCCTCCCCCAAGCATCGCCACAACGACCGGTCCTGTGCCTTCCGCGTCCAGCGGATTCCCGCGACCTTCACCAGGTCGTCGGTCCACCTTGTGGGGGGCCTAATGATTAATTGGAAAGAATTGAGTGAGAATAATGTAGGTTAATGACTGAGACAAATTTCTGAAGTAAACTAATTAATGACTGATAATGATTTTAAGTTTTGGCTCGACCATAATAGGAGGGAACTCAACGATACGATACTCTATGCCATACGATAAACCGTCACGTCAGTGGTAACACTTTATTTACGAAAGTCGGGAACCACTATTTATGAAATAAAGGCGCTGTCAAGGTCATACTGTAACCACTGACGTGCGGTCAACCTGGGTGTGTGTAATTTTAAGTTTTCTCTGTAGACTGACAGTCAAGTGCGTATCAAGGTAATAAAACCAGTATCACAGACATAGTAAAAAATATAGACGAAGTGCTGCGAACAATCATAGTGAAGCCAACAAAACCGTGTTTCTCCGTGTACAAACCAGCGCTCACGCACACGTATGCACCTCAAAACGTGCTCACCGCTTTCTACCAATCGTCTACCATACCACCTCTTGTCTTCAGCTATAGCTGTAGACAAGAGGTCTTCACCTTTTGATTTTTTTGTTAGGTATATATTTACAGCTACATTTGGGTGACAGCAACTGCTGAATTCTTCAAACGTTTACTAAGCCGTTAATGAATCCTGCTGAGCTGAGTATCGTCTCTTCAGCCATAATAAACGCGCTTTGAAAATGGATTAGTGAGGGGCTAGAATAGCCAGTTACTAGATATACGGCCATGGACAGTGTGGTAGCTAAGGTCATGAGCGCCCAGGGTGTAGAATATATACTAACCCCAGGGCAAGATTAGAATTTTGCGCCTCCCAAAACTTACGCCCAGGACATAGTTTCTTATCTTTTTTACACACTGTTGTCTACATTTCTTACTTAATTCTCCTCTCGCAGGTCTGCTGGTAGAAATTTCTTTGAAATAAGCGGTAGATACCTTTGTACTAAATAATGTCAATGCAGTCTCCTTTCATATGTTATTGTGTGTACATAAATTATAAATAAATAAATAAATAAAATTTTGCGCCCGCCACAACATAGGTACGCCCAGGACATCCTTTGAATTTTGCGCCCCCCAAAACATAAGCTTAGGACACCAATAGAATTTTGCGCCTCCCAAAACTAACGCCCACGATATAATAAAAAATTGCGCCCCCCAAAACATACGCTCAGGACATCATTTGAATTTTGAGTTACCCAAAACATTCGCCCAGGGCAAGATTTGAATTTGGCGGCCACTAAAACTGGTGCATAAACTCGTTTTAATTTTGGATTAGTTAATTAATTAATTTACCCCAGTGGCCTGCAGGCTGCGAGTCTACAAGTGCGCCTTCTTGAGGTTGTGCCCCTGGCAAACACACCAGTGGCCAGCCCCCAGCTAAGACGCTGGCAACCGAAATCAACACGAGGTCAATCCTACATATTAAATTCAATTCTACGGCAAAAAGTGTCGTAGTTTTCTCTTAACATAGACACGAAATTATATTCTAAGTACTTTAACCACAGAGTAGTAGAGTAGGTACTTTACATAGTGATTATATTATCTTTGGTACTTTACTTCAGCTGACAGACAGACGTCAATTTATAAAATTAAGCAAGTGAAATCAATTTGGAGAAGAAAATTTTATATTATTTTAAAATGACCGGTATTCTGACGAAAGTGCTCCACCTGCCAGAGCAGTTTCCACTGATCCGGGGCATGGTGTCCTATGCCATCATTTGGCCAACTTGCAGCATCACCCAGGAATACTTAGAACATGGAACAACTATAGAAAACACTAACTGGGCTCGAGCGGCACGCTTCGGATTCTTTGGGGCCTTCTTCATGGCACCTGTTTTCTACGGTTGGATGAAATATACAAGTCGTTTCTTCAAACGAAAGAATTTTATGACAGCTGTGACGAGAGCAGCTATTGAACAGATCTCCTACTCTCCTCTAGCTATGGCATACTTCTTCTTTGGCATGAGTCTCTTAGAAAGGAAGCCTCTCAAATCTTGCGTGAATGAAGTCAAGGAAAAGTTTTGGCCGACTTACAAGATCGGTGTAATATTTTGGCCGACAGCACAAACTATAAACTTTTATTTTATCTCTGAGAAAAACAGAATTGTGTTCGTGAGTGCTGCCAGTTTCGTTTGGACCATATATTTGGCACACATGAAGTCTAGAGAGCAGAAAAATGAGCCGAAAGCCGAGAAAACTGGCGACAGTTGAATGAATCGGCTTTGTATTATTAGTATCTGCTCGCTATGTTTTTGGTTGTATAAGTTTGGTTATTATATTTGGATTTGAAATTTATGTGGGAAGCTTTAATGTACCTTACGGCTTACGACTTTATACATGGTTTTATTTATATGTATAGATACGGTTTATAGTTCTGTTCTCGATAGTATGTTATAGTCTGCCAACCGTGTTAAAAGCACTAGGCTGGCCATTTTTTTTGTTTTTGTTTTCGGGTGGAAATCCTTATGGATACCCTCCGTCTGGGGACGGCGGAGGGGTATGTCGGACTCTTAACGACTAAAACCACACGGAGGCCGTCCTCTGCACAAAATAGAGGGGCCCCGGGAACTCCATTGAACAGCACCGGTGCCTCTCTAAGCTGGCCTAACTTCTTCTCATATTGGGAAAAGGCCCGATCCCATGTAGTTGGGTAGTAATATTGGTAATTTTTAAGGCTTTTGGTAAGGTTCACCATCATCATTTATGACGAAAGACGTCCACTGACTGATCATCAAATAAATTGGATTGGGCAAAGAAATTTGACCAGAAATTTGACCCTAAAGAATCTCTACAGATCGATGAGATCAGCCCCCCTAGCCAAGTTGACAATCTACAATCGTCAACGAATGACTTTTTCGTTGTTCTTTTTCGTTTTTTTTCATTCCCATACATTTTGATTGTTTTCTATTAGCGTTGACGATTGTAGATTGTCAACCTGGCTAGGGGGGCAGTTGTTTTTTTTTGCAGATTTGGTGCAAAAATTACTCTACGTCACAGATATCGGTGTGATACCTGTGTTCCACGTAGTCACCTTAAAACCAAAAAAGTTTCTAATCATTTTCGTATATATAGGTAGGTATACCCACCCACAGTATAACAGTTACCTATCTCTAGTCTTATTGTAGGTATGAGACAGTCACATTGTAACTCTGTACTCTCTCTCTCAGCGGCCCACCTTGTTCCGCAGTCAATTATGGGTTTTTCAGATGGGCCATTTTAATTGGTGTCTTGCTGAGAGCAAGCTTAATTTAGTCAGTTGGTGGAAGGTGTTTTTGCAGTCACAGTTCCTCTCGTATCTTACAAGGCTGCTGCCTGTTAGTGGTTCTCTTTAGTATGCGTCTTGCTTTCCAATAAGAATACTTTATTGTCGTAGAAAAATATCGAAACCGGAATGCTATAGGCACGATGCACCTAAATCTTTTCCAAACTATGCCCTTTATGAATATCTTCAAGTGTGGCTAACGATTTCATTCACTATCTAACTTTATGGAATGATTTCGTGCATTCTTCATTTTTTGCCCAAAAATAAAAAGGACAAAGTTGTCTGAATTAATAATCTGAATGAATTTTTATAGGGACGTTTTTATTGGACATTAATCATGTTTTGTCATCGACAGAAGTTAATGTGAGCACGAAGTTTATAGATAGCTTCTTAGTTTTTTTCAATAATTTAATTTCACAGAGGACGAGCCGAATATTCCACTTTTAAGGTTCCGTATTTATGACTTGTGTAGCAGATATATTTTATGTGAGAATAAGTGGTAGCTAAGGCTTAGCTTGGTCACAGATAATATAATATTATACTAGTAAAATCATGTAGAAAGTGGCTATAAGTCCCGTGTTTGGTTAGAATTTGAAATGTAATTCAATCCCAACAAAAGATGAAAGCCAAGGATGACGAATGGGTTGGAATAAAAGCTTAGTAAGTTTTTTTAGACATAGCCCAAAGAATTGACAAACTTAGTGGCAGTGAGCCCCACACATTGCTCACAGAACGGATGGCCGATGGGGCCGTAAACTAGAGTGGCGAGTGGCGACCACGTACTGGAAGGCGCAGCGGCGTGGGTAGGCCCCCCACAAGGTGGACCGACGACGGCCTGGTGAAGGTCGCGGGAATCTGCTGGATGCGGAAAGCGTAGGATCGGTTCTACTGTATACCGCACAAAATTATTTTAATCACTTTATATCGCTTTCTAACAAACGTCACTGGAAAAAGACAGAATATATTTAGAACTGTCAAATTCCTTCAAAAAATACCCTTGAAATGTCCCTTGTAATCTACGGGAAAATAGTCGTGACCTATGGAGATGCGGCTAAATTCATGTTGACTAAAATCTCTTATTTATCCTTATCTAATAGGTTTTGTTAATAAAAGGAGACTTGCTCTGGATAGATTTTCATTTATCAGGGTGCTGAAATAAGCTGGCTTTCAAAAAACAACCCACTATAGCTCTGTTTAGTACCGAGGCAGAGTACATGTCTTTGGCCACAGCAATACAAGAAACTGTCTGGCTTAAACAATTAGAAGAAGATTTTGGTCTGGCCAATCAGGTACTCCAGTTACCATATAACTAAAGCGCAATTAGTATTTCCGGTAAAGACATCTACTATGCCACAAGCAAGCAAATTGATGTCCGATATCACTTTATAAGGGAAATAATCTCAACCAAACAAGTCTTTGTTCATTACAAAAGCACTCAAGAAATGGTGGCCGAAAACATCGACCTAAGGGCCTGCATCGACCAAAACATGTGAAGTTCATCGAAGCAAAGGGTTTGCGTCCAGAGAAGCGTGTTGATAATTATGGGACGCAAATATCCTAGAAGTCAATACTCAAAATATCAAAGAGAATATAAACACTACGTTTTCAAAATATTAATATTATCTATGGTCCCTTCCGCGTTCTTTAATCTTGTACAAAAACGTTGTGGTTTTTGTTCTTGTATTGAATGTAGTAATAAATCCTTAACAAAACTTAATCCAAGTTAGTTAAGTTTAGTTTAGTTTTTTAAGTTTTTTTTTTTAAAGAATAGCACCACCCTTATCTCTTCTCATGGGTGTCGTAAAAGGCGACTAAGGGATTCACCAGCGGATGGGCAGCAGCGTTCTCTGAGTATTTAACCAACCAACTGCGATCGCCAACCCGCCTGCCAAGCGTGGCGATTATGGCATATCCCCCCCTTAATTGGGGGAGGCCTATGTCCAGTAGTGGACGTCTTTCGGCTGAAATGATGATGATGAAGTTTAGTTTTAGTTAGTTTGAATGGAGACCGCGAATCAGCAAACGCAGGATGGGGCGTCCCCCAGCCAGGTGAACTGACAACCTGATGAAAGAAGCTGGTGGGGACTGGATGCGGAAGGCAGAGGACCGAGTGTTGTGGCACAATTCAGGAGAGGCCTATGTCCAGCAGTGGACATAGGACATAGTGATGAGTTGATTGATTGAATAGTTAATCCGTCTTAGAGTAATTTATTCCATCATATAGTGAGGCAAAATTTAATTAGTTCACTTTGTAAACAACAAAATCAGCACCAATATTTATTCAAAACCAACAGTTTACTATCATTAAAAGTCATCACAACTAGTACTTCTTTGCTTATACCGACTAAACACGTTTAAATCATAAGAGAAACACCATATTTTTAACCGGTTTAAAATGTCCTGTTCGCAGCTAAATAAATATATGTACGAATAACACACGTCCACGGTGCCTGGACCCCATGGCTACCAATTTGATATGGGCCCCATAAACCATAGGAGGACAATGTCGCGATATATAACGCCATGTCATCAAAACTGTGAAGTTTATTTTATTCATTTTGTGAGGAACGGCGCGTCTGTTTTGTAGGCAGATTGTGTCGATTGTGGTGATATTATAATATGAAATACTTGGGCAATGACAATAGTACAGCGGCTAAAGTGTTTGGTTACCGATTGAGTAAGGAATAGAACTTGAATTTGCAACCACAAAAGTTTTGGAAATAGGTTTCTCCCCCTTAGGGGTGAAATTTCTAAAAATCCCTTTCTTAGTGGAAGCCTACGTTATAAAAGGCAACTACTGCCAAAATTTAATTTTTCTAGCCCCAGCAGCTTATTAGGCTCTGCGTTGATGAGTGAGGCAGGACTGTTGGACTGGGTGGACCTAATTGGCACTCAATATGAAAACCTACTTAGCTGTTCAACGATGTAGGAGGGTCTAAATTCGAACCTGACCCTCACCTGTGACTCTGACTTCGAGTTTATTTGCAAATCAGAATTTGGTTATCACTATACCTACACATAATATAAGGTGTCACATTCTAAGCAGATATCATTTTATGAAGTGAATGTACTAATCTTAACGAACAACTTTTAATATGGGAGCAACCTGGAAATGGCGAAAAAAGCAGCTGTTGCATAAAAATTCGATGTTGCTCGACAAAACGTATGTATCTAACAGCTGTTTTTTCCCCCGCGATTTCAGGGTTGTTCCTATAATAAAAGTGGTTCGGTATGATGAGCATATTCACCCCTTCAAAGAACCACACCTAATAATAATATTACACCATATAACGAACCAATACCAGATATTGATGAAGGAACATTGTGAGGAAATGATCCGAGAGGGCTCTAAAAAGTTCTTCGAGTGTATGTAGTGAGCCTACCCGCAGTCGGGTACCGTGATAAACTAAGGCTTAAACCCTTCTCATTTAGAGAAAACTATGAGTACCTTCTTCTTCTTGCGTGTCAATGGATCACACTTTTTTCATATAATATTTGGCCACTTCTATGGCGGTGCTCGTGGCTCCGTTTAGGTCGGCTCTTATAGTTGACAGGGAACAAAGGAAAAGTAAGCAAATGGGCCATGGACTGAATGGGGGCCCCACAATCGATTGCAGTTTTTGATGAGTCTCGCATTCCCCATTTGCACAAATTTTCTCTGCAGCGACCGACTTGAATCCGAAGCCGGTTGAGGGATTTCCAGACTGGCCATGTGAGATCGTGACCTGGGGGCAGGTGTTCTTGCGTTGGTCTTATTGTGTTGTATGAGTACCTAATCAGTACTCAACGGATTGAGGAATTTACGGCCAAACTCTTGAGAGTTTGAGTTTTTGTTTGAGTTGCTTTTGAAAGCAACTCAATTTTAAGTCGCCTTTTAGTCTCATGCTGTCACTGTCACTCTAAGGTGTATTATATTATAGCAACAGAATGACTTACGTCTTAAAGTTAAGTGTCGTTTGACTCAAATGCAACTCAATTTTAAGTCGTCTTAAAGTCAGTAGCAACAGCATGAGCTGTCACTGTTAAAGCAAGAAACACAAAGACTTTTAAGAACTTCTTAAAGTGTCAATTGATTATTTGGGGGTCAGACAGCTGCTGATCGGTCTAAAATGTTAATTATCTTTATAACGATAAAACAAAAACTAATGTCCAGATCGGTCAACCTGTAAAACGAAGTGTTTTGGCCACTTTATAATGAATTTTCATTCAATTAATAATTATTTTAGAACAGAACTGCTTACACCGAATGATATGTATCACAGTCATCACAGTTCTTTTTGACGTCAGAAACTGTTATCTAAATGATTAGCAAAATACATTAAAACTAGTTTGGCCAATTATAATTATTATAACATTTATAACATACAAAGTGCTATTTCCTGTCCAATAACGCTAAAGCAGAAACACAAGGTTTATCGCACTCTGCGCACATCTAAATTACTCATACTTATATACGTCGCTTCGCCAATTTGCGTTCTTTCAAATTAGCCGAGATTGTTCGCTCATACTATCTCAATCCATATACTTAAAAATTGTTCCGTTGGTACGATTAATTAGGCAGATAAAGGCAGTGTCGTATCGTCGCTACCGGCTACTAACATAGCCCACAAAAGCGCCGAAACAGGTCCTTTTTCACTTAACGATCTCGGCTCGCTTGCTACCAAAAAACATTGCTAAAAAAATCTGACTTTTACCTGATACTTGGGAATTGTATCGAGCTGTTGTTACCGGGTGTTGACAAATTAGTAATTTGACTAGAAAGATAAGATATTAAAGATTCTATAGGACGAAGGAATTGGATTGATCAAGAAGTAATAATACGCAATGTTCCTCGTGTCTAGTTTAACTTATGAGTCAGTAAAGATTTTGCGTACCTGGACCCTATTTCTGAATATTGATGATCCTGACGATCGAAACATCTTTCTATTGGGGCTACTAACAACTAACTAACGTTTTCTTTTCTTCCAGTTATCTTGATCTCTGGCAATTTATGGAAAACTAGCTCATCCCGCCATCTCTTTTCCAAACTTGCTACCTATATAAAATACTTCAGGCCACCAAGCAGTGTCACAGATAATATAATAGGCAGTGTCAACTCAACAGTGTGAGGGACTTGCTCTTCCTCTTTTTAATGAGAAGTTAGAGATTTCTCAGCTTATGTTCAGCTAAGATTACAGAATAAACAAAAGCTTATTAGTATCGAATATAAAGAATTCCCCAAAGCTTGTACTGTAAAGCTACACTAAGCGTTTGTCCACTTTCTTGTGGTGCAAACAACTCTGTATATGTCCCAAGGTGAACTATTTCACGGTACACCCGAGGTCTATATTTTGTTAAAAGATAAAACTGACCAAAATCACAAGACATAAAGAGATTTTTTGTCCACATCTCAAATGTCCCACACTCCTGTCCTCACCTGCCACGAGGACATTATTTATAGTTTTGTAAAAATCGCATCAAAAACTTCACAGTATAATAATCGATTTTATTTCGAACATCACATAATTAGTGTGAAATATGAACGCTAGAGGTCGTTTTTTGCGTCGCATTTTTTATTGGCTGGAGACAAACTTTTTTTAAATTTGAAAATAGAGTTTAGTCTGATTTGAGATAGGAACTTATTATTACAGATATAGGAAGTTGGCGATTGTTATTTTTGTATAGTTTATGTTTGATACCTTTTGATTCCGACTGGCTTGTTTATGGAAGGAAGAATGTTTTTTCCACGTTTTTTTAGATGTCATCCTTATTGCAAAAAATATCTGCTACGGTAAATTGCACTTTGGTTTCAGCTGTATCATAATTATCTAATAAAGATCTTCAACTAAGAACATTAAATTATTTCTCGTAGGTGTCTAAAAAAGTTATGAAGACATTACATTAGGTAGGTAATTACTGTCTGTTTGATGACCAGCTGAATTCACCTATGAACTTACCTATAAAAATATAGGTAAGTAAAGGTACTAAAGTACTTATTAGGTTTTGCAATTTATTAACACTAAATTCAGCTATAGATTTATTAGCTTTCTATATCATTCATAAATGACAATCAAAATTTATGATTGTGCCATTGCAATTACAGTGGCAATCGAGCTTCACAACTTAATTAAATTACAAACAATTTAAAATTATTATTCTTATACGTTCATGTTGAGTGCGAAGTCTTTTGTATGTCATTCTTTTAAGATTTTAGTACATAAACTTAAAGTAACTGAGTGTGCTATAGAAAGGGCTATGCTCGGAGTTTCTCTGAAGGAGCGAATCCGAAATGAGGTGATCCGACAGCGAACCAAATTTGTCGACATAGCCTACAAGATTAGCAAGCAGAAGTAGCAGTGGGCCGGCCACAGTAGCCGAAGGGCCGATGGCCGTTGGGGTAGACGGGTTCTTGAATGGAGACCGCGAATCGGTAAACGTAGGGTAGGACGCCCTCAGGATCGGATTCGGTGGAGCGATGATATGGTGGCTGGTAGCAACTGGATGCGAGTGGGCGAGGATTGATGTCAGTGGCGTGCCATTGGAGAGGCCCATGTCCAGCAGTGGACTAATATGGGCTGAAGATGATGATGATGAAAACAATTTTTTCTTTATCATAATCATTATTCACAACCATGTTCCACCCACTGCTAAGTATAAGCCTCCTTCCCATTGTGGCATACTTCCCTAGTCTGAGACAGAGCTATACCTAAAGGGCGAATAACGTCATCCCTCTCTTGCATTGTAACTATAGAGTATACCACCTTCTTTTCCATACAAAAAGCGCTAACAGTTTACCACCCGTAAATTTCATCCAATTTTGATGGTTTTTTTTATATGTTATCAACACCGTGAAATACTATGCTTCTATGTGTTATTTTTCAGAAATTTCACAATATCGTCGTAGTTAAGTCGTTGAAATGATGATGAAAAAAAGTAGTTTTTATTAGAATATCAAAGATATTAAAAAAAACATCAGCGTAGATTATAATCTAGCCAAGCGATTAACACGAAATTTAGGGGTGAAAGTAGTTTCCCCTGAAACGCTAATTTCATCAAAAAATGTGTAAAAAAGCGAAGAATGTCGCTAAAACCTAGCGGCAGGACTTTCCTCTTAATAGTTCATAATAAGGCTCCAAGAGAAGAAAAGCCAGGACACAAAGCTAGTACAAAAACGTTAACAATCAAATCAAGACATAAAACCTCCATACTGCGAAATTTTAATTACAACAAGATAGCTTATAAAAATATTAAAAAGGTAAAAGATAAAAAGTTTACGATCAATTTGGTGTAGGTTCGATTTCCAGCAGTATTAAACAAACAGTGGCCGTTTTATAGCCGTTCCTAAGGGGTAGTAATCGGCTATCAAGAGTTAAGATTACCCAGTATACCATGACCCGCGGCGGATAAAGGAACTGAATTTATTTGTATTCAATTTGACGTGTTGATGACATTTGAGGAGCTGACGAACAAAAAGGTACAATTACACGTCTGAGTAAACCATTTTTTTTTAAACGTAATTGTTTATGGAATATGAATCTAATTCTGTACTCATTTTCAATTAAAAAAGCCTCAAAGTGTGCCAAACTTGAGTCAAAAGATTGTGATTCCAAACAAAATGTTAATTAAGAATGTTGACATTCTTAAATTAAATTTTGTGTAATGACACCGTTTTGTTCGCCAGCTCCTCAGTCTAAGCAAGCAGCGCCAATGTGAAGGGTCATGATAAAGTGGATATCTGTAAGACTATTTCGAATGAAAATTGAGTTGTTCATCATTCAGTTTTGAATGATTGAGTTGTTTTATTAGTTATGAGTAGATGATTGACCATATTTGGCTTTTATTTTTATAACCAAATTGCTACTTGGTTCATCGAGTTGATTGTCGAATGTGCGAACTTTTAATGTTTTCAGGTATTGTGGTTAGAATTGACAACATAATTGATGATAAATTATGTTCTTCTACTTATTTATTATCCTTTGATCTAGGGTTCAGTATCATCGTCATTATCAGGTAGGAAATTTTGGTTCAACGCAAGTCTAATAATATTTAAAAAAACGATTTACTTGCTTTGCTTTTCTAAGGTATAAAAGTTTGTAGCTGTATAAAAGTTGACTGAGCTTTTCACTAATACTGACCAAAGGTAGGTATCATGTTTTTTACCACGTTAAGTAGGTACCACATTTTCACCACGTTAAGTAGGTACCACATTTTCACCACGTTAAGTAGGTACCACATTTTTACCACGTTAAGTAGGTACCACATTTTTACACGTTAAGTAGGTACCACATTTTTACCACGTTAAGTAGGTACCACATTTTTACCACGTTAAGTAGGTACCACATTTTTATTAAGGGGAATGTAGCAGCTAAGTGGCGCCCCCATCAGTAAAAAAAATATTACTCGCTGAATACATCATTTATCGAAATTTATTCTTTAACAATTGAAGTACAGGTACATACTGTAGTTTAATCAAAAACTAATTATAGTTCGCAGTAGTTGATAGAAAAAGTGCCTTAAGTGGCCGTTTTTTGCACTTTTTTTTTTATCTACAACTACAGCGAATTATAATTTACAAAGTTAATAGTTTCTGATTAAACTACAGTTCCTGTACTCAAATAGTTAAAAACCAATTTTCGATAAATGATGTAATAATTATTTTACTGATGAGGGCGCCACTTGGCAGCTACATGCACCTTAAGTTTCTTTCATTCCTTTCAGTCTGTTCTTCGTTTATCTTCCTATCATCATGTCTCAGTTTGGCAAACCAACTCGCAATACAATTTAAGCAACAGCCTAGGTGATGAGCATTGGGCTTTTAGTTCGTTTCACTATAATTATTATAACATAAAAAACACTAGTCATTAATTTACAAAATAAAAATTGGAAGCTTAACAACAAGTCAATATTTCTTAATTCGAATTAAAAAAGAAGATTTGTTGTTTCATCCTAAATGAAAAAATATAGGCAGCACCCGACATCTTCCGGCAACCTTATTATATTTTTATGATAATTAAGATATCAGGAAAAAAAGATAAATTTTATTTTGGCTCCCCATAATAGGTGGGCGGGGGGACCTAGTGGGGGTCCAACTATAGATCTCTGACAAATGGAGTTATTGTTTTGAACAAAATTGTCTTTTACTAGTCATTGATAACATTCTCCAAATTCGGAACTCTATTTCATTAGAAATTAGATTCGCATTGCTGTGAATTAATTAAGAGGAGTGAAAAGCGTTAAGTTTGTAATTTTTTTTTTCTTTTACCTTTTAAGTCTGACGTGAGTAGTAATTAAAAGTAAAAATTATTGTGATTGGTTTTGGCAAATTGCAAATTGGCTCTTTATAAATTTTGAAGACAAAAATTAAAAGTCTCCTTTTTATTTTAAGACTGCGTTAATTACTTAGTCTCAGATAAATTAATAACATTCGTTTCGGTTAAAAATGAATTTGTGTGGGAATTAAAAATATATATGCCTTATAAATTAATAATTTTATGGATTAACTTAAGTATGATTTTGTTGCAGAATGTCTTCTTTGTCGTAACGTTTTAGGCGCATTAACTATTTCATAACTCTCGTTCTGGCGCAGTCGGGTAAAAAGCAAATGGCGTCTATCTTTTTTTCTTATTCTTATTCTTTATTGTACACACAGATATACATTTATATAACAGTAGGAAAGTTTATGTACATCGGCGAGCTTAACTCAGAACTGAACTGAACTGAACTTTTTATAATGAAACACCTCTTTTTTATGGTATTAAGCTTTATGTTGAAATAGAACTGATGTCTACTTATCAGGGATCAAGGAATATAGTAAATAATAGTCACATTAAGACTTTTGAACACAAGAGCACTAGAATTTTATAAGTCACTTTAACAATCACGAGATTATTAGAAAGGGATACAAAATAACTATTTTAACTTATTACAAAAATAAGAGGATAACAATGTCAGGTTATAAATATGTCCGACTACGAACACTTGATTTCAAGTCAGTCCCCCGCCGAACGACAACTGTTTTTATCATCTCGGCATGTCACTCGATAGCGACAAACATACCCTCAGATAGTTTAATAAAATACTGAAATAATGTGAATCTAATATGATTAACAACAAGAACCATATTTAACTATTAATAGTACTAATATTAGCAAAACAAAGCATCCGCGATGCCAAGAACAGAACCAATAGATGCAACATATTCATATTAAATTCGGAAATCATGACATTTTGTTATGTGAGTGTTTTTCTACAAGAACTGTGCGACTCTACACTGAAAAAGAACAATTTGGTAAACATTTATTTTACCTAAAAAGAAAAAAAATAACAAAAGTTTTGGTAAGTTCAGTTAAAATAGTTCTGGAGTCCCTTTTTTCAGTTACAAGGTTGTTAAAGTTTGACTACATTTAAACAAACTTTTTTTTTTCAGTGTATCTAGTGTGTAGTGTTGCTGATTCTCTTGTTAGCCGCGATAAACTAATTTTATTCACACTTAACTCTCTCTTACAGATATAATTAATAAAGGACAGAATAAATAAATAAATATAAATAAATAAACATCTTTGGGAAATTTTTACACAGCACCATCTAGTCCCAAACTTAAGCAGAGCTAGTGCTATGGGTACTAGACAATGAATAGTATAATACTTATATACTTTTTTTTTGTTGTAAATACATACTTATAATACATCAGCAACACCCAGACCAACACAAACACTTATGTTCATCACACAAATATTTGTGTCCTGTGGGAATCGAACCCACGACCTCGTTATCAGCAGTCCGACACTAGAACCACTAGACCACAGAGGTCGTCAATATAGTATGAAATGTTAAATTAGTTTATGCCTTTGTAATTACGGTAAAATTGTCGTGACCTATAAAGATGGCGACTAAATTCACGTAGAAAATATGTATTTGGAATAAATTTGGCAGTACTAAAATCTTCTATCCTTTTCTAATGTTTTTAGTTAGAAAGAAACAAAAATGAGACCAAATTAGTAAAAATTTTAAACCAAAAAATCAGCACCATTATCTAAAACTTGAAAAATATGACTTTTTCTGAATCTGACGTTAAGTATATGAGTCTGTCTTTCTTTGGTAGGTGTACTTATAATATTAGAATAAAACATAAGCTGGTACAACATACAATGGTTTTAAAACATATTATTAGGTATATAAATCTCCTTTTACAACAGTACTGTAAAATATAAAATTAGAACCATCATTCGGCGTTTAAATGAACTGAAATACTTTCACAAACTATTCAACTATAATTAAAACAGCACTTAAAAGTCTTGACGCCCATATATTAACAGGATAAGACATTTTACCAAAGAAGTAACATCACATGCCATCAGACTCGTCATCACCTCATCAGGCAGTCGTTAAACAACCAATAAATAAACTTGTGACATAAAAACAAAACACAGTCGTTTTATGAGCTAGCCGCGACAGTGACAGCTTGCTGTGACAAAGTGACGATGATATAGTGACAATATAAATATGACGATGTTATGATTGGTGCGAAATTCACCTGTCATAAATATACGTGACCGTGATAACACAAAACACAGTCGTTTAATGAGTTGATGATGATATAGGTTATAATAAAATAATATGACGATGCTATGATTGGTGCCAAGCGTTGCGATTATGGCGTATCCCCCCCTTTTGGGGGAGGCCTATGTCCAGTATTGGACGTCTTTCGGCTGAAATGATGATGATGATGATTGGTGTGAAATTCGCCTGTCATAAATCTGTGTGTTCATGATAAAACAAAACACAGTCGTTTTATGAGTTGACGATGATATGGTTATAATATAATGATATGATGATGATATGATTGGTGCGAAATTTGCCTGACATAAATCTGTGTGGTCGTGATAAAACAAAACACAGTCGTTTTATTAGTTGATGATGAATGATATAGTGACAACATAATCTGTGTCGTATAGCATGGAAAAACCCATCAGACTACCTGCAGGGATGCTCTCTCAAGCCTCCAGAGACTCGCGTGTCTCATAACAACAGGAGCAATTGCATCGACTCCGACCGCTGCACTTGAGGCTCTGCTTAATCTCGTTCCTTTGCATGTGCAGGTGCAAATGGACGCTAGGGCAGCAATGATAAGGGCCAGAATAGCGGGAAGGACAAGATGGAAGTCGACTGCCATGAGGGCACTGCAAGAGAACCTTATGAAGAAAGACATCATTGCCATGCCCACTGATGCAATGTTAAAAGAATACAGCTTTGATATGCTGTTTAGGGTATTCATACCTCAGAGGACTGAGTGGAAGGACGACACGCCAGGCCAGCCTCAGTCCACTGATGTTGTTTGGTTCACCGACGGATCAAAAAAAGAGGGTCTAGCAGGAGCCGGATTCCACGGTGGGCGGCCAAAGGTAAAAAAATTCGCCAACCTAGGCCAGCACACCACTGTGTTTCAAGCGGAATTATTTGCCATTATTGGATGTGTCCGTTTAAGTCTGCAGAGGACCTATATTAATAGGCGAATCTTCATCTTCTCTGACAGCCAGGCTGCTTTAAAAGCCTTAAATTCAGAGGAAATTGACTCCAAACTTGTAAAGGAGTGTGTCCAGCTATTAAACTCACTAGGAGCGGCAAACTCAGTGGCACTAGGATGGGTACCTGGACACTGTGGCATTAGGGGCAACGAAGCCGCTGATGAACTGGCTAGAGCTGGTGCTGAAAGCCCCAATGTGGGCCCGGAGCCAATCTGTGGCATTCCTAAATGCACCACTACAGCCTACCTTAAAAACTGGGGAACTGACCAAAGTATTAGCCTTTGGGAAAAATCCCCAGGCCAAGAACACTCGAAAGCGCTACTTGTGGGCTTCAAAAAAAGGTTTACGAAAGAAGCGCTTTCGTTGAACAAAAATCAGATAAGAATCCTGACAAGAACCCTTACTGGGCACTGCAAGCTGAACAAACACCTTCACAGGATGGGACTCAGTGATACCACAGTTTGCAGGTTTTGTCGCGGAAAGGATGAGACGCCCATCCATATCCTATGCGAATGTGATGCAGTGCACCACATCAGAAGCCAGCATCTTGGAGGCCACGTCATCTCAATGCAGGAGATCAAATCCTCCTCCCCCAAGGTCATAGTCGACTTTATGATTGACTTGCAGCTTGGGGAAGTGCTGTAATGCTGCAAGAGGCGTCACAATAGATCTTTTAGGTCGCAGTGGCTTAGGGGCGTTCAAGACCCTACCTCTTTCCTCAAATAAATAAATAGACAACATAATAATATGACGTAGTTATGATTGATGCTAAATTCACCTGACACAAAATTATGATAATATTGACGATAAAATTAAACAAACACGTTAATCAGCTGCTTGTGAATAGTGTTCCAGTCATGATTTGAGCTCAAAATAGTGCAGAATTTTTATTATGCTGAGAGTGACACTGTCAGTATAAATGATGTGGCAAGTTAACATGTTCTTGCGAAGATTTGGTACCAGTAGGTTTGTTTGGAGGACCGATCAAAGAATCTTGAGTGGGTAGAAATTGTGCTTAAGACGGAAAACTGAAAGTTCAAGAGTGAAATGGAGTAAGTTTCTACCTATTTTTGCTGATTTGAGCCTATTCGGCGCAGCCGTGGGGCATACAATGATGCTTTAGGAAAGTTTCATTTAATTTTATAATTATTATTGTTATTGTGTATGTGTACCTCTAACTGTGGTTAATTAATATTGTTTCTTTATTCCTTTATTTTCTTAACTATTCGGGAAGTGGGCAAGTCCGAACACTAGACTGCGCCTGAGATATACACCGTAATTTTTTTATTATCTTTCATTCGGTGGCCCAGTTAATGTGCTCATAATTGGGATCCATTTAAAATATGGGTCCATCCCTGAAATCGTGAAAAAAACAGCTGTTTTATACATTTTGTCGAGCGACCTCGATGATTCTAAATTTGCAGAGCACGCTAAATTGAAAAAAATCTATTTAATGAGAAATTTACTCATCTCGGGGTAGATTTATTTATGGTACAATGGCATTAGTAGTGAAAGTCAAATAAATCTATCCATGGTCAAGAATAAATTTAAAAAAAAAAAACAAATAAATCTGCAAACGTCACACAACTTTATAAATTTTTCCGAAAAGTACACATGCATTAGGTACATTTGCTAACACAGAAATAAAATAAAATAAAAATAATCATCATCTGAAGCCGTTTACGATGTCATACGTTTGCGCCGGCGCATCGCACCGCCCGCCACCGTGAGAGGGGCGCCACTCGCGATGTCAACGGAAGAGTATTTTTAACATGTTTTACTAATGCTGTTAGCGCTTCTTAATAGAAAATACTTGTAAGGTTTACATGGAGTTAGTTATTAAATGTATCGATAAAAGATTTTTCGTCGTATTTTTGTAACTTAAAGGATTGCAATTTTTTTATGAAGTATACGTAATTAGCCCTTTCTGTCCCACTGCTGGGAACGGGCCTCTTTTCATTATGAGAATAATTAGGTCTTAATCTACCACACTGGCCTAATGCGGGTTGGCTGACAAAAATTAAGGTTAGGTTAATTAATATTTACTTGATTTCATAAGTCGGTTGAGATTGGTTGAGATAGTCTAGAAATTTTAAATGTGTTCGAAAGTTAATCTTATTAGAAATATTTGGCATTTTTTTTTTAAAGAATAAAAGCAGCATAATGTAATTTACGACACTTTTTTGACAGGACTTACACAGCTTTCCATAGCTTATAACATTAAAATATTAATTTATACTCGGACTCACACCAATTAATTAATTAATTACTGCCTCGTTGGTCTAGTGGTTGCAAGCGCGACTGCTGAGCGTGGGGTCCTGGGTTCGATTCCCGGATCGGGCAAAGTGTTATTGGGTTTTTTCATTAGGAAATTCTCAGTAGCAGCCCGGAGTCTGGATTTCTGCCCGGTCAATGGCAATAGGCTTGCCCCCTATTACATGGGACTATAACATAACTGGTGAAATGTGGGTGTACTATACACCTCTGCCTACCCCTTCGGGGAAATACAGGCGTGATGTTATGTTATGTTTAGAAATTTTTCCATAGAAACCGTTTGTTTAAACGAAGTACAGAATATTAGCTTAGCGATATCTCGCTGAGCGAGCTATGCTTGGAGTTTCTTTGAAGGATAAAATCCGTAACGAGATTATCCGTAGAAGAACCGGAGTGACCGACATAGCTTGTAAGATCAGTATAAGCTGAAGTGGCAGTGAGTGGTGACCGCGAATCGGCAAACGCACAGCGTAGCCCCCCCCCCCGCCCCGCCAGGTGGACCGAAGACCTGAAGAACGTGGCTGGGGGGACTGGATGCGGAAGGCAGAAGACCGAGTGTTGTGGTGCAACTTGGGAGAGGCCTATGTCCAGCAGTGGACTGCGATAGGCTGAGTTAATGACAGAAGATTACAATTTTTTTTAGATATCCTGAATGGGCTTGCGATTTACTGCTATCATTTTCCGAATTAAATATATTAATTTACCTACCTACTATATCAACCCTTAAGCCCTTTAACCCATAAAAAGCTACACAAAGCTACACAACTTAACCTTCCATGTATACTGACCGCAAAACACCCACGTCTGTCTATCCACACCAAAAACGTACTACCAACCTTATAAATTGTAAAAAAAAAGAAGCGGCAAGATAAATAAAGTTGGTGTAAGACTTAAGAGCGATAATTACTGACCGGTGGCGGAAACGGAGCGATTAGTGGCTAAAAGCCGTTCTTCTTAATGGTTTTTGAATAATTTAGCCAGATTGAGCCATCGCGAGTGAGTGGAGGGTTAATACGTAGAGTCAACAGAAAAATTCAATAAATATTTTTCAAAATTAATTATCTCAATAGTTCTTTGTCTACATTTGGTATAAAATAATTATTTCAAGAACATACTTCTTTGTCGGCACAAATAAATGATTGGCAAGTTTTCCTTCACAAAACAATTTTAAAACTTTGAGCATTCATTACTTACTTTTATTGTTGACTGTACTTTTTTAGCTACTGTTCTGCGGAAAGGAAAGGTGTTTCTTAAGTGGTGTAACGGGTTCGATTTTTGGTTTGAGTTTCGGTAGCGTGTGTGTTTAATTTTCATGTGATTAATTATGCAAATGTGCGAATCGATAATTGGTTTTGGATAAGTATATTATTCAAAATGTCTGATAGTGATTTAAGCACTATATGGTCGTAATCTAATTTATTGTAAACCTTGACTAATGTCACTCAGCTAAATAATGAACCAATAAAAAAGAAAATTAATGTTTACGATACAACAAAATTAATACAAATGAAGCAAATATTACGAGAAATTATAATGACAGCTCCTCGATTCAGAACATTTTCGATATTGTAAGCAACAACTTAACAGACGGAGTAATGTATTGAAACTACTCGATACCGTATTAAAGTATATAATTAATAAGAGCAGAGCTAGTACAACGATTTAACAAGTGATTCCGCCAAGGTTCGGATCACGACAGACCATCTACATAATCTACAATATAAAACAAACAGTCACACTCAAATTCAAACAACGCTGTTCTTGTTCTTCATCCCAGGTGAAATTAGATCTCACTATACGTCCGGGGCCCGTGCAAGGCATGATGACGCCAGCACCCGATCTTGTTACCATGCTCGACTGCTGTGTTGCTAACACGGCCCTCCTGCATGGTGGCTGTCCCATCAGGCACCTCACGAGTTCAGATAAAACGCTGTAACATAAAGGCATTAGTCAGTTTACTTCTATATTCACTGAATCTGCGGTACCTACGAACTTTCTCTGAGAGTAGGCTGTAGTTTATTCAACCCTGTGCACTTAAAGGGACTTTGCCGCACTTAAGAGTTCACGTTTTATTAATAATTTCACTTGCGTTAATAATTTCACTTGGACTCCATGCTTATCGCTTCACTTTAGTGTACCAAGTTAGGTCTAAAACCACTTGCACTCAAAGGGCTTTTACCACACTTAAGCGTACCAAGTTCGTTTTCTAACCACTTGCACCAAAAGAGCATTTGCCGTGGAATCCAAGGGCTTATAGCTTCACTTTAGCGTACCAAGTTAGATCTAAAACCACTTGCACTCAAAGGGCTTTTGCCACACTTAAGCGTACCAAGTTCGTTTTTTAACCACTTGCACCAAAAGAGCATTTGCCGCAAATTATACCAAGTGTCTGTGACCTCTACCTACCACTCAGTTTTTAAGTTTCGCTTCAGTTTTTAATTAGCTTTATTGTCATTTTCATTATGATATATTATTGAATCATTTTATCTTGACTCGCAAACAAAACAGTATCCCTGAATTTTATTAAAAACCTTTACTTGATTTTACTTTGCCTTACCAACATTTATAAACCACTACGGGTTTTGTAACCACCCATTGACGATTGCAGGTTGTACTTCTATACACTTTGCCACCTAGTAGGTACCATACATTTATCAAAATGACTATTCTCGTCGGTCTTTCCTGTTTCTATGATTGCACAAATGTGTTGTATTTCAGGATCTTTTAATTTTACTGCTAAACATCCCGTTTTATGTAATAATATTATTATAATCATGGTATCTGATTTTCCCTCGGAAATCACGGGGTTTAGACTCAAGGCAAAAACGTGTTGCATTCGCGTGCCTTCCCTGTAACCATCTCAATCTTTTATTTTGTCAATACCAGCACACTCAGCACATCACAGCATTGCAATCAGCTTTAGGTAGCTTCATTATTCTCGGAGGAACACTTATTAGCTAATGATTCCTGATGAATAAATATATTTTATTATTATTATTATTTATTCCGATATTAAGTAATAGCTCGATGGGCTCCTCCCTATTATGGTTGAGCCTAAACATAATCAGCCTTATTCCAAAACACAGACTAAATTTAGTACTAGTACTAGGACCAAACTAGGTTTAAGCTATGAACTAAAGAAAACATTATTGCCTATATGTATATAGATAAAATGAAGATTATCACTAGTCCTCGTACTATCTATGGTAACACTGAGAGCCCTAGTTTAACTTTGACACTAACTTCGGTAACAACCTTATTTGAGATTATCATTGACATTATTTTGTATCTCGCATGTGTATATCGTTGATATTATGTTTTTATTACCAAATCGTTAAAAATGAATATTAACATGATTGACTTGATGGATTTGGAAGTTTTGGACATATTTACTAACGTTTTCGTCGACTTAATAAGTCTATAATATTAATATGTTGATTGAGCAATAAGATGACGTAATATTTCCTATAATAATAAGAACATTCGCGTTAATCGAAATAAGGATGATAAAAAGTAAATTTCACTAACTTTTTCTTCAGAACTCCAACTTTCATCACTTTCTTTTTTGTTGTTGTTTTTAGCTCACAATTAATTTAACCATACTCAGTACTCACTATTCACTATCCAGCACAAAACAACAGAACAGTGCAATACTAAAAACAATGACTAAAATAACAAGGGCATTTATGAAGGACGTAACATAAACATTTGATCGTCTCAAATAACGCGCGCGTATTTGATTCACTTTATTCCACGCTAGTTGTTAAAAACAATATAACAACTTAACTATGACAAAGTATCAATAGTGTAGTTGTGCTTTTTCAATAGATTGTAACCTTAACAAAGAACAATTTATAGTATATTTTTGTTCTGATAATTAAATAGTAAAATATTTCAAGTGTGTAGATAATATCAATATTTAGAGAAATAGAATGTTGCTTCGAATGAAGTCGGTAATGAACAAATGACAGAATGCCATTTTTTGTTTCTTATATGTGGATATTATTTAAGATATAACATCTTTAGTACTAGCTGGTCCTCAGGTGGTCGTTGTTTTGTAACGGGAACACACTATAATCCTGGTACTAACTTTAATACTGTAACAACCCTAGATCTGTATACACATCATCTGTATGTACTAATACTAGATGGTGCTGTGTAAAAATGTCCCGAAGATATTTTTTTATTATTATTTATTATTAACAAATCTCTGTATACACATCTTTTTTTTATACATCACATCACAGTTTTGCAAACGCACAATATGTCGCTCAGAACAATGATAAAAGTCGCTCGACCATAATGTCTCCTAAGATACAGTGTATCCTAGTTTAGGAGACAGGTTTTCACTAATTGCTCTTACCTTTTTATGACTGTTGTATTCTGGTTTTTACAAATGTTTATTGTTTGTATTGCAGCTATTTCTATGTGTACCATAATAACTCAGTGTTCTACAAAAGGTTTTTGAATGAATAAATAAATTTAAATTTAAATAATCTGTTTAATCCCAGTACTTTAGAGTTTTTTGTAATAAGACTGAATATCATTATTTGTCTCACTCATTAACCTACATCGTTCTCACACAATTCTTACCAAATCATGTAACAAACCATTGTACCATTTATTACTTGAAAAGAGTACCTACATCCAGAGTTTCTTGCCAGCTCTTCTCCATAGGAAAAACTTTTTGGAACCGTGCAACTAGATTATTAACGTTCTGAAAATGCATGTAAATGCTAATCTTAATAGGTATATAAAATAAAGTCGGGTTAGTTACATCATTTATAACTCGAGAACGGCTGCACCGATTTTAATTGATTTTGGCATTCAGATAGAACATAACCCGGATTAACATATAGGCTACTTTCTATCCCGGGAAGATGAACAGCTCCCGGGGGATGCGGGATAAACGACATCCACGCGAGCGAAGTTGCGGGCACAGGCTAGTTCTAAATAAAAACTTTTGAATTTTGAGCTACTTCCTGTATTGATAAGCTGTATTGTATTGTATTCCTTCTTGACGTATGTAATTGATTAATACAATACAAATAAATTCTGTTTTCACAAATTTATTTCTCAAGTAAGGATTCATAGAACCATTTATTTATTCGTTAAAATTCATTAAAATTAAATTTAAAAACAAAACAAAATATCAATTTATTACACAGGTCTGCAACAAAAATGCTTTCTGGATGTTTTTAACTGATTTCCATGTATATGTTTATTTATGGCCCATTCGGTTTCTAGTTTCATAATCAGAATCAGAATTTTATTTGTGATCCATAGGTAAAATGGTGGTAGTACATAGTTAAACATTTAAGTGCTCTATGATCAGCCAATTTTAATTATGCATTATTTTTTTTTTGTCATGCTTTATTTTTGTAAGCCTTTAGGCATACAAAAATAAAGCATGACTTTAACATAATAATATTGTAATAAATTGTATTAATTAAATTACTAAATTATTTCATATATGTCAAAGATTCAAATAACAATAAGATAAATTATAAATTATAATCATTCATTTAAAATGAAATAATAAATTACAAAATTAATTTATGAATTATAGTTTCTCAGGTTTAACTGCATTTTTTTTTTTTATGGTAGAATGCCGATTCTTAATGGCCTCGCTTGCCCCAATGTTTACATTTAATTTTGTTTGTATCACACTTGTTACGCCATCGTAGCATAGGCAAACCGCTGACGAAGCTTGCCCTCAATAATTTTCAATAAACAAGTTAAATGCTTAATTCGCAACACGAGGCACGAGTAGCTGAATAAGCGATATCGATGAAGACCGTCGCATCGTGCCATGAGGGCACTCACTTCTGATACATCATCGATCGGGACAATAGGTTTTAGTTAGCTATTAATATTTTTACTGTAATAAGTTTACTTAAAATTAAATCACTTTAAAATTAAATTGGTTTTTTTTAAGTCTTCCGGCCGCAGCCTTCGTAATTGGCGCAGTCGGTAGGATACTCGAGATTAGCTAAGGCTATCTTATATCGATAATCTATCGCTACCGTGCGTGAGCGATCGCGGCTAATCGAGCTATCCAGCCTCATCGAGTATCCAGAACCTAAGGATTGCTGCCGGGAGAGAACGGGATCAAGATATCGACCCCAGAGACCGATATGAAGGTTATGTAAGTACACTTGAATTATTCCCTGTGTTGCTTCCTGTGTATTTCCATAATATAATCCTTCAAAATTTTCCATCCAAGGAACGTAGGACCTCGCGAGTCTACACCGAGTAGACCGAATCGCAGGCAATTAGGGCTAGATTTAAATAGAGATATTAATTTAGGTTTAGATATTTTATTCGAGGAATCCACTATGGCGCACGAACCAGATACGATTCACAAGGCTCTGCGCCCAGTCCCTGAGTTCGATGGGAACCCCAACGTCCTCACTAGATTTATTAAGTTATGTGACCAGATAGCTGCTGCTTACCTTAGTAACGCACCTGGTAGTGAATTAGGAAATTTGTGCTTAATAAACGGAATATTAAATAAAATTAAAGGCCCCGCGGCAAGTCGAATTAATTCAAATGGCATTCCGGATAGTTGGGCAGGAATAAGAAACACTTTAATTAATAGTTTTGCTGACCAAAGGGACGAGACGGCCCTGTACAATGACCTCTTAGTATCAATGCAAGGTAACAGTACCCCGCAGGAATATTACGACCATTGTCAGTCGTTATTTAGTACTATTATGACCTATATTTCATTGCATGAAACTCTGCCTACTACCGTAGAAGCGAAGCGCACATTATATAAAAAATTAACGATGCAAGCGTTTGTACGTGGCCTTAAAGAACCATTAGGTTCTCGTATACGTTGTATGCGCCCGGATAATATTGAAAGGGCATTAGAATTTGTCCAGGAGGAATTAAATGTGATGTACTTACAAAATCGTAGCGATAATGCGCACGTAAAAAGGCCACCTCCAATCGCTACTATGCCTAAGTTACCTTTGTATTCTGCAGGTTTTTCAGCTAATCAACAGCATACTCCTTACTGGCAACGTCCGTTGCCACCACAAAATAGTTGGAGGCCTAACTTCCAACCACATAGTAGCCAGTCACATGGTTTTCAGAAGCCTATCTTCCAACCCCATGGTGATCAGTCAAATGGTTTTCAACGTGCACCTAATGCACCTAACATGCCTACACGTACTCAGCAGATGTTCCGCGCGCCGCCGCCTAATTATAACACTAATAACGTATTTAGAACTCAACCACGTCATCAAACCTCAGGCCCTCAGCCAATGAGTGGAGTTAGCCACTATGTACCAAAGCCGATGCAGTTCAGGGGTCATGACTGGAGTAAATCTGGCAACCCACCACCAACTAATTATTTTAAAACCCGCGAGATGAACTTTAATAACTTTAATGATTATGATTTTAATTATTATCCGGACAACGAGTACTATTCATATGACTATGACCAAACCGAATATACTGACTATACTGACTGTAACTTACATGACAGTTATGAGTATGAGCCACCTATGCCTTACTGCACAGTTAGTGAGTTACCTGACAGTTACGTTAATTTTCAACCTTCTACTAGTAATGAGGAGCAGGATTTTTATTCGGACCACCCCTCAAAACCCTCAAAATAGAAGTTAACCTACAAACTCAACGTCAACTTCCTTATATAAAATTATCGAATCCTCCATTAAATTTTCTAATTGATACTGGAGCCAACCAGTCATTCATTAGTCCTTCAGCTGTGGAAGAATATTATTCAAACATGCCACTTAATTTTGACCCCTTTGAAGTTACCAACGCCCACGCTACCAGTAGAAGTGACTATTCAATTATCATACCAGCCTTTCAGGAATTCAATGATCCTAATAATATTAAATTATTTATTTTTGACTTTCATAAATTTTTCGACGGACTTATTGGACTAGACCTACTAAGTAAATGGAATACGAAAATTGACCTGAAAAATAATTTATTAATTACAGATAACGCTACAAATCCTATAACAATGTTTAACTCTCGGAACGTCAACTTATACGAGGATATGATACCAGCTAATACTACTAGGCTCATTCGTTTGCCCATAAATGCTCCAGATGGAGATGTGCATATTCCTCAGCAGAAATTTTATAACTGTATTATAAATGAATGTATTACAACAGTTTCTAATAATCGCGGATTAGTTGAAGTAGAAAATACATCGCACAATGATATAATTTTATCATTAGATCGTCCTGTAGAAGCTGTAAATTCCAATATTGAATGTATGAACATTGAGCAGGCACCGGATGCCTCTCGCATCAATCAAGTATTATCACAGTTGCGAATAGATCATCTTAACGAAGAGGAAAAAATTAACTTGAAAAATATTTGCTCGCGTTATGCGGATGTCTTTTACATTGAAGGCGAACCGCTGTCCTTCACTAATAAGGTTAAGCACCATATAAGAACTTTAGATGAGGTACCTATTTACACGAAAAGTTATAGATATCCTTTTGTACACCGACAAGAAGTTAGAGATCAAATATCAAAGATGCTGGATCAGAATATTATAAGACCTTCTGATTCTGCCTGGAGCTCTCCTATTTGGGTTGTCCCGAAGAAGGCTGATGCCTCAGGAAAACAGAAATGGAGGCTAGTCGTAGACTTCCGAAAGTTAAACGAAAAGACTATCGACGACAAATACCCTATTCCGAATATAACAGATGTCCTAGATAAGTTAGGGAAATGTCAGTATTTCACCACCTTAGATTTAGCCAGTGGTTTCTACCAGGTAGAAATGAACCCTGATGATATTCAGAAAACAGCATTCAATGTAGAACATGGGCATTTCGAATTTTTAAGGATGCCTATGGGACTTAAAAATTCCCCTTCAACATTTCAGCGCGTTATGGATAATGTGTTGAGAGGTCTTCAAAACGTTATCTGTTTAGTCTACATGGATGACATAGTAGTATTCAGTACCTCCCTCCAGGAACACCTGGATAACCTGGAAAAAGTATTTCAAAGACTCCGGGAATCTAACTTCAAAATTCAGATGGACAAGTCGGAATTTTTAAAGTTAGAGACTGCTTTTCTAGGCCATATAATAAGCGGTGAAGGCATTAAGCCGAATCCAGACAAAATTAATGCCATAAAAAAATATCCCATACCTAAAACAGCAAAACAGATAAAACAATTTCTTGGACTTATCGGTTATTATCGGAAATTCATACCAGACTTCGCTAGAATTACAAAACCTTTTACTCAATGTTTAAAGAAGGGCAGGACCATTACACTTAATAAAGATTACATTGACTGTTACGAACGATGCAAGAGACTTTTGACAAACGACCCGATCTTACAATATCCAGACTTCACTAGGGAATTTGTTCTGACCACTGACGCTTCCAACGTAGCTTTAGGAGCGATATTATCACAAGGACCAATAGGCTCTGACCGACCAATAGCATATGCATCGCGTACTCTAAATGAAAGCGAATTAAATTACAGTACCATAGAAAAGGAGCTCTTAGCTATTGTGTGGGCTACCAAATATTTCCGACCGTATCTTTTTGGTCGCAAATTTAAGATAGTTACAGACCACAAACCATTACAGTGGATGATGAATCTAAAAGAGCCTAACTCACGGCTCACTAGGTGGAGATTGAAACTCAGCGAATACGACTTTAGTGTAATATACAAAAAGGGTAAAAATAACACCAACGCTGATGCCCTATCGCGAGTTGAAATCCATAATGATGAAGTTAGTTCAATGATAGCAAATCCCTCTGAGAAGCCACCTTCTGTGACTGACTCAAGTACTGAAACAGCTCATACAAGTAATGAAAACCCCATACTTGAAGTCCCTATAACTGACAAGCCTCTGAATATGTTCCATCGACAAATAGTTATGACTGTGGTAGGTGACATTAAGAAAAGACCGACGGTAACCAAGACATTTGATACACACACTCGTACTTCCATTCAGGTTTCACAATCTAACTTAATAGACGATGTTATTAACGCTATAAAAGAGTATGTTAATCCGAAGGTGAAAACTGGTATTCTCATAAATCCTCCTCTAAGCATGTATGATATCATTCCTATAATTCAGGACAGTTTTAAGAGCTCAGCAATGAATATTGAACTATGTAAATTAGAATTAGATAATGTGAAAGAATTCCTTAGACAGCAGGATATAATCCGGCATTACCACGACGGTAAAACAAACCATCGTGGGATAACTGAATGTTACCTAGCCCTCTCGCGAAAGTATTTCTGGCCTAAGATGAAAGACCAAATCACTAAATATATAAATGAATGTACAACATGTGGTCAGGCTAAGTACGACCGTAATCCTATCAAACAGAAGTTTAATATTGTACCACCAGCAATAAAGCCGTTCGAAATTATTCATATGGATCTTTTTACTGTTCAGAATGAGAAATATTTAACCTTTATAGATGTCTTCTCTAAGTACGGACAAGCATATCTTATGAGAGATGGTACAGCGCTTAGCATTTTGCAGGGCTTACTACAATTTTGTACTCATCATGGCTTTCCGCAAACTATAATTACAGATAATGGCACTGAGTACACGAATCAATTGTTCGCTGAATTCACTAGACTCCATAAAATAAATCACCATAAAACTTTAGCACATAGCCCTAATGATAACGGTAATATAGAAAGGTTTCACTCAACATTGCTTGAACATCTCCGTATTTTACGTTTACAGCAGAAAGATGAACCTGCAATTAATCTTATGCCTTATGCTTTACTTGCCTACAATAGTTCGATTCATAGTTTCACTAAGTGTCGTCCCTTTGATGTAATAACCGGTCACTTTGATGCCCGAGATCCTTGGGACATCGATTTAAGTAGTCACATGTTACAGCAGTACATCTTAAATCATAAAGAACAAATGAAAACAGTATACCAAATCATAAATGAAACCTCTCTTAACAATCGTACCGCAATAATTGAGAATAGGAATAAGAACCGCGAACCAGAAGAAGAGTATCAGCTTCAGCAACAGATTTTTGTTAAGAATCCAGTCGCCTCACGACAAAAATTAGCCCCTAGATACACCCATGACGTAGTTTTAGCTGACTTACCTATTCACATCTACACCTCTAAGAAACGTGGCCCCATAGCGAAATCAAGACTGAAACGAGTACCTAAGACTGCGAAATTGTTACAGGATGGTGCTGATAGCGACCCTACATCTGACACGAAGCCAGGAGATAAGACTTGAGACCTTAGACTCTGGAATTGGACTTCTACCGTTTAAACTTGGACCGACTAGATTAATAACTCATTACCATACTTTTCTCCAATATGTGAAGCTGGACGATATCGAAAATAATATTTCAGTACTAAAGACTCAATTACAGGATTTTAAGCTACGCATGACTAACGAAACCTTTTCCTTATACGAATATCAGTTAGATTATCTCGTGAGTAAATTGGCTAAGGTCAATAACCAGTTACATTCTTTAGAACCTAGTCGTTTTAAAAGAGGCCTTGTAGACGGCCTAGGGTCTGTTATTAAGAGCATTACAGGAAACCTTGATTATACGGATGCTATTCGGTTTAATAATGCCATAGAAATTTTACAGAACAACCAGAGAAAAACTATTAATGAGTTTAATGAGCACATTAGTATCAGTAAAGAGTGGATGTTATCTCACAACAATATATTGAATAAAATTGTCGAAAATCAAAGTAAAATTAATACCACTTTAGATTTATTGATAGACAGTTACACTCAAAACAATCAAAATCTCATACATTTTGCACATTTCGCACAAATATTAACTATTATTAGCGAAAATATAGAAGATTTATTATCTGAGTTATATAGGATAGAAAATATTCTAGCATTTACTCGGGCTATGACAACTCATCATAGTATGTTAGGAATAGATATTTTAGGTAGTATGTTAGATAAATTAAAGGGGATTTACGATAGTAATCATATATTAGATTTAGAGTTACGGGACTATTATGATATAATAAAATCAGGTTATTATTATGATGATAGGAAAATAGTTATAGTTTTTAGATTTCCTGTAGTTTCAGTAGATACTTACTTACTTTATAGACTTTCTATTGTTCCTAATAAACACGACCAGGCTCTCATTCCTCCCTATCCTTTAATAGCAACTAATGGGAAGGCATTCATGTACATGGAGGCTGAATGCCCGAAGTTAAATAATAATCGGTATCTCTGTGAACAAAGAACTAACCACTACGTTCAAATCCAAGCAGACTGCATACAAACTTTCATTTCAAGCAAGACTTTGGATGAATCCTGTACATTAACAACTGTAAATTTAGCAAAAGAAGCCGTAGAGGAACTTGACAGCCGACACTATGTTATTTCATTCCCAAATCCAACGAGGGTTCACATGAGCTGCGGAAATGACGACTACGACACTTTGAAAGGCAGTTATCTTGCTACAATTCCACTGCACTGTTCGTTACGTACACCAGAACTAACCTTAATTAATACAAGAGACGAGGTTAAAGGTCAACCTGTAAAAATACTGAAGGTCCCTTATAATGTTGAAACACAAGGAACAAGTCTAATACATGCGAATTTGGCTTCAGTTAACTTAAGTAAACTTCATAGTCTTCAGGACAGAATAACACTTCAGGCGCCAATACAAGCAGACAGAATTACTGAAACGTTATACCATACTACTATACCGTTTTACACTGTAATATTTCTTGCAATTATCATAACGGCTGTGCTCATAATTTGGAGATATGTTTCCAGAACTCTAAAGACCAGGAAAGATGCTGTATCCAGAGGAACTGAAAATCATGAATACGCCGTTCCTGAAACTTCAAAATTACATAATCAGCAAGACAAGCTCCCAGCAACATTTTCACTTAGCGTTTTAAAATAGTTGCTGATCTACGGGTGGAGGTGTTACGCCATCGTAGCATAGGCAAACCGCTGACGAAGCTTGCCCTCAATAATTTTCAATAAACAAGTTAAATGCTTAATTCGCAACACGAGGCACGAGTAGCTGAATAAGCGATATCGATGAAGACCGTCGCATCGTGCCATGAGGGCACTCACTTCTGATACATCATCGATCGGGACAATAGGTTTTAGTTAGCTATTAATATTTTTACTGTAATAAGTTTACTTAAAATTAAATCACTTTAAAATTAAATTGGTTTTTTTTAAGTCTTCCGGCCGCAGCCTTCGTAATTCACTGATTTCCAATGATTACCACCACAGACATAGCACTTACTTTGTTTACTAAACTGCATTTGAGTAAAAGCAGTTTGACCTGTCAC
The DNA here is from genome assembly GCA_949699075.1 of Asteroscopus sphinx. Classification (NCBI taxonomy): domain Eukaryota; kingdom Metazoa; phylum Arthropoda; class Insecta; order Lepidoptera; family Noctuidae; genus Asteroscopus; species Asteroscopus sphinx. The sequence continues at coordinate 13,062,556 of OX453025.1, read as the reverse complement.
AAAATTACTATCTTCCATAGGTGCGCCTATAATACTTTACGTATATTTCTGACAACAATAGAGACAATTGATAGCTTGATTTTGGTGATTTCGTCGGATCATGCAAAAGTTTAAGCGTAGGGCTGCTATTTTTGTTCAAAGTATTATTGTACTCACAGTTGTAATATCACCTTTACGTGATACCTGTTTCCTGTGTCTTGGTCTCCACCAGGGTTGTTGCGAATATCAGCATCAGCATCAGCATCCGCTGATCATCAGCATCATTTTCAACATCAGCATCAGCATCAGCATCCGCATTAAATGATGCTGATATTTATGCTGATGTTCATGTTGTAAAGTGACCGAAGTGGGAGGGGCTTACCGCACATGTTTTTGTTGCGCTTGTGAGTTTTGATCGCTAGTATAGTTATTAATCTGAGGCTAGTATAATAAGTTTATGGTTTTGACCAATCATAGCACAGATGATTGCACTTCGGTGATTTTTAGCAAAACCAAAACAAACTTGTCTATTACGACAAATGTCAACAGCAGACAGTACCTACAATTGAAAGAGGCGTTCTAACAAAAAGGGCAATGTGGAGCTATTATAGTCAGCTAATAAAAAGCCAAGGATGAAAATAATTTATGCTGGATTGCCTTTGCTGGATAAAAATAATCAAGCTCTTCATTGACGAATGCAAGTCATAACAGAAGTATTAAGATAATAAGGGGAACTCTACATTTTTTTAATCAAAGGAATATTGGCATTTGCGTTAGAGCTGCTCTTTTGTGCGCTAAAAGTAGGTCCATCATTCATCATCATCATGTCAGCCGAAAGTCGTCCACTGCTGGACATAGGCTTCTGCAAGCAGTTTGGGGAAATATGCCATAATCGCCACGCTTGGCAGGCGGGTTGGCGATCGCAGTTGGTTTGTTAAATACTCAGAGAACGCTACTGCCCATCCTCTGGTGAATCCCTTAGTCACCTTTTACGACACCCATGAGAAGATATAAGGTGGTGCAATTCTTTACGTCCGACACCTCACGGAATAAAGTAGGTCCAGTTTAAATAATTTCACTTACAAAATGTTTCTTTCTATATATGCAAAAACATTGTATATTTATCTCTAGTTTGTTTAAGCATAGTGAAAGAAAGCTCAAATGCTTTTATATAAAAGAAAAGCCTTAAAACTCCTTTTAAAATGCGCCTAAAATGGAGTAACGTTTTCGGTAATCCTAAAAAAAAATTCCGCTCGCTTCGCTCGCGCTTTTTGCAGGTTCCTTTACGAGTTTGTTTCGTGTAGATTTTCAATGTTCATGTTATGTTTTTAATAATTTACCAGATTTTAGTTAATAATTCGTAAAGAAAAATGTAGGGTCGCGATTTTTTTCCTAGGACTCTATGAAAACATGACAGTTTCGTTTGTTATATTATTTTGCCCTTAATTTTAAAATTTGATTAATCACCGTAAAGGTTTAAAAAAGGCACTATTTTTAGCCTTTAACCAATATCGGATTTTTATAAAAAAATATAACAAATAAATTCAAATACATTTTTATATAAATTCATAAGGATCGGTACACATTTCTAATTCGAAAAAATCAGCATCAGCATCAGCATCCGCTGATGTCAATGTCAAAAATCAGCATCAGCATCAGCATCCGCTGATGTGATACAATTCTGGATCAGCAACAACCCTGGTCTCCACCTCCATGACGGGTCTCGGCACTGCTACAGTCACTCGAACTGGAACTCGTGCCCGTTTGTTTTCTTTATTTTGACCGCTTATTACGCTTATTTCGTGTACCCATGATGTACGTGAGTTACGCGTCGCACTTCTGATGTAAGCAACAACTTAACAGACGGAGTAATGTATTGAAACTACTCGATACCGTATTAAAGTATATAATTAATAAGAGCAGAGCTAGTACAACGATTTAACAAGTGATTCCGCCATGGTTCGGATCACGACAGACCATCTACATAATCTACAATATAAAACAAACAGTCACACTCAAATTCAAACAACGCTGTTCTTGTTCTTCATCCCAGGTGAAATTAGATCTCACTATACGTCCGGGGCCCGCGCAAGGCATGATGACGCCAGCACCCGATCTTGTTACCATGCTCGACTGCTGTGTTGCTAACAATATAAGCAGTAATTATCGAGCGATCCGGTTTGTTATCTCGTTTCGACTACGATTCGCGAGTCACGAGAGAAAAAGGGATAACTAACTGAAACGGTCGACACAACTCCTTATCGAAGATGTTTCGAATCGGGGATTGAAGCGTAATACTCAAAATCAAGTGGTAATAGAATGTTCACTGTCTGCGTCTGCGAAGCATATACAATAATAGAAATAGGCTAATACCAGGTTTAGGATGCAATCGCAGCGCTGTAGTGCGTCCGGAACATAGAATTACTTCCGGAATGTTTGTGGAGGCGTATACTGATGGCCTTTATGCCATAATCCGAAAGAAGGTGGCGTTACTGCTTCTAAGAGTGCGTGGTAATAACAACAGCATTCTAAAAGCGATATATTGAGGCATTGAGTGGCCTTAATTATAGGAATATAGGTGCTATCAAATACAAACTTTCTTTTATAAACATAGCTATAAGGTTACTAGCTAAAATATGGATATCTTAAATTTGAAATAAATGAATAATAATAATAGTTAAGCAATCACCATGGATATTTGGGTCACTGAACAGGTAAAGGAATATGACCTCACCTACGAACATAGCAACACGGTTGCACTACTCACTAGATGATTAGAGCATCGCCGATGAATGACAAGAGACGGTGAGTTGCTTAAACATCTACAAACCCACAAAACACACACCCACTGCCAATCAAACCAAATCTTTCATACAACAAGGCATACCTAATTGCGGCTAACAAGATCTAATTATAGTCCCAACTCCAACAGGTTCGAATAACGAGCGGCGCGGTAGAGGGAGACAGGAGTGCAAGGGGGGCAGTGGGGCGGTATCAGCAGTTAATACCGGGTGATGTCTCAATACCTCCCAGTGTGCTAGCCTATTATTTCTGTCGCACACGAAGCAGTTGTAGTGGGATTGTATGGAAAGGGTTTTAAACATTCGAATCTGAAATATTATTGAAAAAGAAGATGATAGAAATGATCAACATGTTGTCCAAAGAAAGAGAGAGACTGAGTTTTTTCTTTCAGAAGTATTGGAACGAAGTTCCTTATGGGGGCTTGCGGTAGCTGTGATTCGGGAGAAAATGTAGCGTCACGTCACACTAAAATTTGCGCTTGCGTTTGTACATTGAATATACGCACATAGAGTTGTCAGCTGACCTCACTTTTAAGGCTCACTGAGTAACGTCAAAGTTACAGCTAAATAAAACACAAAAAAGACATGTTTTTCCGGGAATAGAACCTGGGCCATGTGGTATCTCAGTACGACGCATGATAATTCCTGCCATCTATGCTTGAGCATTGTAATGAACCGGTCAAAAATATGAATTTTAAGGATCATTTCGTTCCTGACGTGGGTCCCCGGACCGCACACATTTTTTATATTTTTATATGTAGGCGTTAAAGGCCCCCTTTATGATGAGCGGTTACCTCTTGTAGGTTAAATAATATTGCAAGTCGCGTTCGGCAAACTGAAACATGAAAATGGAAAGTCTCATGGTGATTGTAATTTCACAGGCACCCGTAAGTACCTTTTGAACCAGAACACAGCATTGCAAGCACTGAAATAGATAGATAGAATGGTTGTAATCACAATTTTACTTGCGATTCATGCGCGGCAACTTTCGGACAATCCACGTCTCCCATGTTGATGTGATTAATTTTTAAAAAATAACGTTAATCAAATTTACTTAACAGCTTTTATTTCTGCAGTTAGAAACAGCGCAATAAGGCATTTTCGCGGGTTTTTGTTACAGTATTTACAGAAAGAAGTCAATGCGTAGGTACTGAGAAAGGTTTTGAAATGCGCTGCACTATGGTACAGAGTGTTGGCACACACTTTTCCATTCTATCTATCCATTTCTGTGATTGCAAGCATCACTGTTTGGCGACAGAAATAGGTACGTAGTATTTCCCCGGACGAGCCCTTTCACAAGAGCTCTACTATTACTAAAGATGCAATTGTTTTCTAATCATAAATGTTTTGATTGCACTTAGGCTCTTATTTCAGAAAGATGCTCAAGCATGAATGTAGATTTAAGACTGTAATTTCATGTCTTAACATCAAATGAAATGATAAAGATGTATGGGATGACAGTTCTTGAATCTACATTGATTCTTGAGCATCATTAGAGAATTCTTGACTTACAGTGTGGTTTTACATAATCAAAGACGATCATCAATTAAAATAATATGACCACAATCTAAGTTACTTATTACCGTAAAATACTTCAACTTTGCCCACATAGCACTACTTTGCTTATTTTATTATTATTTGCGTACTGAGATTTTATAACTGTGGTTCTAGCAATGAAGATATGAAGTGTCAGTGTGTCAAAAATGCGGCTAACATAATGCCATTAGGCAAAGTAGCGCTATATGGGCAAAGTTCGAGAATTTTACAGTAACAAATAGTATGTAACGTATTACATGTCACGTCTCATTGTCATTCATCATGATGAGTGATGCTTGGTTAACAGTCTCCTTTAAATTCAACGAAAGTACTTTAGGAATGGCAACAATTAACTACTTTGGGTCTTGCCCATGATTGGGATTGGTCGTTTGGAACCACACAAATCTAAATAATAATACAATATTATTTAGATTTCTGTATTTGCAAATGTCGTTTTACTAAAACTAATACAGATTAGTTGAGTACTCAATTAAGGCCTCTTGTCTGAAGCGTAAAAGTGCCGTTTTTTACACCCTGTCCATCATAATTTGTGCCTTCTAGTTAAGCTTTGTCATTGTCTATGTAGTTATTATGTAGCAAATATAAAAGTTACTCGATGGTAACCTTAAGTAGGATTTATGACCAACCAACTATTGTAACCTTTGTTTTTTAAATATCTTACTTTATTAAATACAAGGAGCTCTTTCCACAACAGTGATCACCCCCTATTTAGGTTTTACTAAAGCGTGCTGCATGCTTGTGCACCTACAATGCGTTTATGTGTTGCTCTTCATGCATACCAGCCCTAATTTCAAAAGAATATCAGTCTACATTCATAATTTTAAATAAAACCCTATGTTTCTTTCACAAAGGTTCAATTTCCGAAAACTATTGCAATAATTTCGACTAGTGCATTTGCAACCGTGTCGTGTTTCCTAATATTTGAATATCGAATTTAAAGTATGGTAATAAGAACTGTATTTATTTAAAGTGGGGTTGTAGTTACGTCATTTCGAAAATGAAATGAAGATTTTCAGATTTTGAATTGCGTTCTTTTTGAAAGAGCTTATGAAACAAAATACGATGGAATGAAATTGATTCTTATTGTGTTTACTTTTGAGTGTATTTCTAGTTGTTGTGTTGTAATTCTTAGGCTACTAAGGGTTAGGTAAAGAAGAAGCTAGTGTGAGGTAAGGTGAATCGCGAGAAAGTAGCGCTATTTGCTACCGTATCGCGCGCCATCGCGAATTCAGATGTGTTCAACCTTTGGCGACCTCTAGCACACCTGAAATGAAGCAATAACAATCATTTAACAATTTTATTCACAAATCTGGTCACAAATAATTGCATGATGTATGATTTTAAATTATAACGGATTTGAATCATGAAGATTTGTGTCTAAAAACATTTATTGTGGTCTTTCAAATTTGTATTATAAAGGAGAATCGGCAAATCGTCGTCAATGCTGTAGCATGATCACAAAAGGTCTTAACAATTTTATTATTTTATTCTAGGGCAGCAAATTTCCAAACACTGGGAAAAAAGTTATAGCCTTTTGAATAAAAATAAATAAAACAATAAAAAATAATATAAAATAATAAAAATGAACAAGTAAATTTTAAATGGGGTCCGGTCCATACATTTTGCCCATTGTCATTTTATCTCGTTAACGTCGACCGCTTATTTTGGATCGCCTTACAGACTGCAAATTAAACCAATCAAAAGTTGAATATTGCCGTAATTATCACGTAAAGGATTCCTGTTCGTGGCTTGCGTAATTTTTGTTATTTTTAATTTATTGTAATCTTTTCCGCCTTTTACGACAAACACGGCAACGTCAGATTATGATAATCTTTACTGCTGATCCTGTCTCAAAATAACGAAGGCCTCAATTCTAACTTCAAATTCTTCATTCAAAATACAAATCGCGATTTAAATGTTTACATTACCTGTGCAGAGCATACGATGTCACATCTGCCGCTCTGCATCCGTCCAATCAGCGGCATTATATGTTAATAGCCTATTAGAATATATGCTGCTGGCTTCTTCGCGCCGCCGCTCGCGCCATCCTATCTCGAATGCACTATAGTTCCCACACCAACGCAAACGGACCCCACAGAACCATTGTGTAAACTTAAATGAGGGATCAAGTAATTTTGGACGTCTGCTAACACGCTCCAAACTTGCTTTGCTCTTGATATATCGCATTTTAACGACCAAATTGCAGCAATAAGGTCGTCTACAGCCGAAAATATAAGTTTGCAGCCGTTTTGCACGGTGGCTTGTTAGGAGAAGTGTTCATTGTTTTTGTTGTGATATCTTATTGTATTTTATGTGAGGCTTTGTTACCCATTGAGCTCGTGTTTTGGTGGGTGGCTACTGGTTAAATGAAGTCAAAACGTTTTAATAAACCCACTAGCTTTAACTCTTGTACAACTAACAGATACACAGAAATTCTAAGAAGTTCCGGCATTAAAAATTTAATGAAAAAAGAAAAATACTGAACGACCCATTCCTAAAACGTATCGGGTCCCGTTCCGTCCGCGGTGTCTTTGCTCGAGCGGCGATAAGATCTCCTTTATAATGTTTCAATTAACCAGTAGCCAGTATTTATTGGGGACACGATGAGGCGGCCGGCGATTCATTACCTGCCGGCTACGAATTAACAAAAAAATTAAAGGATACGCCGCATTTCAAAGTTAAGCTCTATAACACTACAATTTTAATGAGGATTTTACCTTAGTATTAATTCAAATTAAAGTGGTTTACAAATTAAAATAACAAAGAACTACTTATTTATTATCTTCGCAAAACTTTAATTAAAAAATAAGCATCTATAAAACAATTGCCTAACAATCTGATAACCAAGGAATTTTATTCTACGGTTTATTTGAAATGTAAATATACAGAACCATTAGCGTAATTTATCGCTAAAAGTGAGGCTAAAAGAGACGCCTTTTAGCGGGGCGCGTAAAAACAAAAAAATTGTGCGATTTGTTTATTTTCGAGAGAAAAAAAAGATGGCCGCATATAATTCGAATTAATTCACCTGTAATTGGATTTATGGTGTCTCGGCCGCATATTTCCAAATCCACCCTGTGTGGTTGCTAATTATGCCGCTCCGTGGTATTTTAACAGTATTTATTGTGCGTCGGCCATCTCAATCCTGCGTTAAGTGGTATTATCGTGCGATGATATTGGATTATCGATATTAACTACTATGTTGGATGATAAGTTATTTGTTTAATAGCTACTTTGTATAAAAGCATTGTAAAGGTATTTCGGCTTTAGTATGAAGGAATAAAGGTTGTAATACACCTGTTTGTTTATCCAATTATAGGGTAGTGGAATATATTGGGAAACTTACCATGGAATCATCTGCTCATTATTGTAATCGTTGTTTATCTACAGGTTAACAGTTCTTTATCGTTTCGCATGTTTTAAGAATATTTTCATTAGCACTAAAGGTTATTGCTCATATTTTAGCCATAAGGGCACCCATTGTTTTATTTATTTCGTGAATGAAAATTCTATTAGTTTTACTTTAGTAAACTTTTCTCCTTTAGGAGACATAAATAAATAAATAAAATAAAGAAAATATTTTTGGTACATTTTTACACAGCACCATCTAGTCCCAAACTAAGCAGCCCCCCTAGCCAAGTTGTCTACAATCGTCAACGCTATAGAAAACAATCAAAATGTATGGGAATGACATATCTCAACGAATGACTTTTTCGTTTACATAATATGTAATTTCCATACATTTTGATTGTTTTCTATTAGCGTTGACGATTGTAGATTGTCAACTTGGCTAGGGGGGCAGAGCTTGTTCTATGGGTACTAGACAATGGATATGATATAAGATATGAGATAATTGATGTGTGTCGTGAATGTTTAAGTTTTTGTGAGATGATGGATGCCTAATAAATTAGTGTTATTATTTTTATTTCTAAGGTTTTTATGTTACTTTATTCTCTATTTTTATACATAATTGTTTATATGTTAGTTATATGTACAGCGCATTAGTTTTAATTAAACTGTAATGTTGTGCATTATCATCATCATCATCATCGTCATTTCAGCCGAAAGACGTCCACTGCTGGACATAGGCCTCCCCCAAGCATCGCCACAACGACCGGTCCTGTGCCTTCCGCATCCAGCGGATTCCCGCGACCTTCACCAGGCCGTCTGTGCATTATACTTGAAATAAATAAATAAATAATAAATGATACTAGTATACTTTTTTTGTTGTTGTAAAAACATTCTTATAATACATAAGAAACACCCAGACCAACACAAACACTCATGTTCATCACACAAACATTTGTGTCCTGTGGGAATCGAACCCACGACCTCGTGATCAGCAGTCCGACACTCGAACCACTAGCCCACAGAGGTCATCACACTTTTCATAGAGTTTTTTCACTAATACACATGCCATAGATTTTTGCTTCTGAAACAGGCATATACCTACCTCGTCCAAAGTCTAATATATTTCAACACCTATGTCTATCAATCTATTCCAACTTATCTTCCGCTCATTCTCATGCTATTTCTAACTATCTCGACTCGCGAGAACAATCTCTCATTGGAGACACATCTCGGCTCGTCATCCAGCGTTATTATTGTACCTATACAAACGCCATTTCTCTTTAAAATACGATTAAAAATTTATACATGGCAAACTTAAGGATACGCTAAGGGTTTCGTGACGGGGTTACAAGTATAAAAAAGATAAAAAAATAAAAAAGATAAATCGTAGCGCCATTTCTCGTTATTATTTCGGAAAACAATAGCGCCTTGGCTGTCAGTTGAAGCGCGGGCCATGCAAATAATCATAAATAAATAAATAAAAATAAATATGATACGAGAGGACGATGTCTTATTTTAGGGCCGTGCGCTAGCCTTGATGTTTGGGTGCTGGATGTGTCATTTATTTTAGGAATGAATGAATGATATATTTATTTGCAAGAACATAGGTAACATTGAGTTGGAAGTAGTTGTTGGTTGGTTGGTTGTTTGGAATAAATGTTAGAAAAGAAAAGAAAAAGAAATAAAAAATATTTATTTGTGTAAGAGTGACGCATAAAATTACTAAAAAGAATTAAGAAAAAAACAGAACAAATACAGGTATAAGGTCAAGAAGTGTGGTAAGATATGCGTCACATACGCGCAAAACGGCCACCGCTCAGCATATTGCTGTGCCACATGCACGGAGCAGCGCCACAGCGCTGGTTCAAAGTTATGTTCAAGTTTTATATCAGGTTGCATCTGGTAAAGAATAGTTATAATGCCATTTTGCACTATCAAAGGGTCCAAGTCATGTCCAAGGTTATTATGACAAGTCACTGTCTAATAATTCATCTTAAGAAATTGGACAGAAAGTTATCTAGGCTTCCCTTTTTCGTAGTGGTCTATTAAATTCTTATTTCTACCTGATTTTAACGAATTTTTTGGCTTATATTTTAGAACAAAATACTTAGTAAATTACGCACAATTTAACTAGGCATGTGAAGTTGTCACAAAACTGTTGCAGTGTTGCAGTAATCATTTTATGTGTGTCAGTGGGAGGCGGGAGGTGGGGAAACCTGCGCAGTGCCTAACTTCACTCCGGCCTAGTTAAATTGCGCGTACTGTATAAGCTGAAGATTCTTTATTAATGGAACCTATAGGTAAATGTGTAAAAAAGGAGCAAGAGCCAATCAACTAAAGTTTCATTAGAAAATTCTCTCAAAAGTCGGGTTCATGTATCACAGGAAAACGTTTAGGAATTTCGTTCGATTTATTAGTTTGTGCTCGCCTCACGGATAAGTAATGAATTAATTAAGACTCGGGTTGCCTTGAAGTGGTAAAGAATTTGAGATTGTATTATCTTCTACACGCGGGTGGAATATCTACCGATATAGGTACCATGGGTAATAGGTACCTGTAGCATTTGTTTTGTGAATGGGTCAATAAGCATAACAGGGTTACCAGAATCCGGATAGAAACTTGATGTAAGTACTTAACTTTTGATTTAATTTTACTTTACGGTTGGTCCAGCGTGCAGGTATCAGGGCACGCAGGATATACTTATCGTTTACGGAATAACACCGCAAAGATAATTAAAATCCCTACTACATTTTTTTTATATTTTTTATTTGTGTTTGCAAGCGCAACTGCAGAGCGTGAAGTCCTGGGTTCGATTCCCGGGTCGGGCAAAGTGTTATTGGGTTTTTTCATTAGGAAATTCTCATTAGCAGCCCGGAGTCTGGATTTGTGTCCGGTCAATGGCAATAGGCTCGCTCCCTATTACATGGGACTGTAACATAACTGGCGAAATGTGGGTGTACTATTACACCTCTGCCTACCCCTTCGGGGAAATACAGGCGTGATGTTATGTTATGTTATGTTGTAACAAATTTAAGTAGGTACCTAGCCAATTTTTCAAAGAAAAAAAAAACTATTCATCTAGTAACTCAACATCTCTGTTAGTAACGAGTTCGACGTGGTCCAAACAAGGGACACTGTCGCGCCATCTTGCGGGCGAAACAAATGTCACCATAATGAAAATAAACTCATGCTGTATAAACGCAAGTATTAACATGGTATTTATGCTATTTACCGATGGCAATATTGGTAATTCAATTTTGTGTACTTTGAAAGTCATTTTATTCATACACATTTTCAGGGATTTTATTAGATTTTTCATGTCATGTTATGTTATGTTAGTTTGGGACTAGGTGGTGCTGTGTAAGAATGTGTTAAGATATTTATTTATTTTTTATTATTATTAGTATGTTATGTCTTTTTTCTTAGGTTTTCGCGGTCACTACACATTATAAATATATAAGTAAATAATTATAATAAAACAAAGTTTAACCGGATTAAATCGCGTATATTATTTAAATTGGTATTCCTTACGTTTTGAAAGCTTTGCAGCATTTCGTGGTCGCAGTTAGACTAAGATGACAAGTGTCTTTACAGATATTTAAAAAAAAAAAATTAATCTACCGTTAAAATCGTTTCGATGCACGCAGTAATCACTCACAATATAATTATCTTTTACAGTGTTAATATATGCGATTTAATCCGGTTAAACTTTGTTTTATTATCATGTTATGTCATTAATTATGACGCTTTTTGAGGTGACTAAGACAAAGAAAGCTGTGAAAAGATTGTGATGATTGCATACCTCTATTAGGAAACTCCATTGGAAATTATAATTATATTATTTTCTCGTCTAACAGCAACAATGTTAGAAAAATATGCTTCTAAGTCAAGTCAAGAAATAGTGACGACTCTTGAAAATCTTTAGATAAATATCATGAAACTCCCACTATGTAGGTACTCTAGTTGCATTATAGCTTAACTTACAAAGGTATTGCCACCCAATATCCACCGAGCTTTCTATCTAAAATATGCAAACAACACAGGTACCACTGGGCAGCCAAATAAAACTTCACAAAGGCTAGAAAGAGACGACAATAAAAGTTGCGCTCATACATTTTCACGTCTATATTCGACAAAGATTACTTTAACCAATATTTTTTAACTTCATACCTTATTCACTATGGAATAAAGTTTAAATTAATAGAGGAGGGGGTAAAATAAAATGGTAAGGTATGTAAAAATGGCAGTGGCGCGAGTTTTCCGGGCGAAATTGGAAAAATATTCGTATTTTCACAATGGCGTCGAGGCGCGGCGTGCGCCAATTTGAATATAGATTAGAAAATGTGACTACGTGCACTCTAATATGTTTTTTTAGTGATGTGCTTAGGATTTTGTCGATGGAATTATATTTTTCTATTCAAAACAGCCTTAGTTTACAGTAACTTTTAAAGAGTATAAAGGACATCATCCATTTTGGTCCAAAAGTGAAAGTGCCGGCCAAACGAATTTTTTGCTATATTCTGATTAAACTTATCCGTCTAAGCATTTGTTATTATGGCACCAAAGCTGTAGGGCCTTTATCCATGGTTTTATTTGAGTTCGAAAAATCAGTCTTTTCATACATTTTCTATGTAATCCTTTATGTGATTTTTCGGTTAATTCTTATAAAATATAAACATACCGAGCGATACGGAAGATACATTAATGTATGTCCCAATACATTTCGATCATCGTAAGCTAGTACGCTTACAGCATTCAATGAAGGGGAGATAATTATACTTTACGTTATCTGCTGGTACACAACCGTGTTTCAAGCGGAACTATTTGCCATTACCTATATAAATATCTTCTCTGTCAGCCAGGCAGCATTAAAAGCCTTAAACTCACAGGATATTGACTCGATTATTATTATTGGTTGTAACCTGTAATGATAGTTGTAAGGATGTGGTTTTTTTTATGTTATACAATAAAGCATATATAAATAAATAATAATAATAATTAAGATGGCATGTTTGAACCGACCCACATCCCCACCCACAACTTTCAAATGAAACTGTCATTCTCTTGAAATCAGTATAGTGTGATTTGGTACATTTTATGGGTCGATTATCGACATTAATTGTAGCATCCCCTTGTCCCCATTCCTACCTACGAATGGTATTACGGTTGGTAATGGATTTCCTGCGCCCTCCCACTTGGAGCTCGTTCTGCTATTTTTGCTCACATAATAATACCCATGGATTGGGCCAATTTATAGCCTATGTGTGTACTGTGTATGTAGATTTGTTTTTTTTTCACCTTGTAGGGGAGGTTTTCGGTTGTGTGCTGAGGAAACTTGATTGATTTTCCTTAATTCGTTTGGGATGTAGTGTTATTTTTTCAGGATTTTTAGGTATGTATGAAGTTTGGTACGTCTTTTCCATATAAAAGTATATTTACACATGCATTTTGTTAAGTGTCACATTCAGCTCTCCCAATTTTTTATTTTTTGCCATTTTTTATTATGGCAAAACATTGACCTACTTAGAAACCTCAAAAACGTGTCAATCGTCTAATGAACTGCTAAAAGGTTAGTTTTTTGTCTTCCTGCGTTAAAACACTCACTACTTGGGCATAGTAGGTATCCGGTGTGTTAAGTACGTAGATAATGTTGGCAAATCCCTTACTTAAGATAAGAGTGGTGCGAACGTGCACTTTTGGCTATGTTTGAAAAGGATGGTAACCTGGTAGGGGGCTGTTTTTGTGCCAATGGTTAATCGGTGGTTTTGTGTTTAGACAAAAATGAAATAAGAAGGCGTATTGCGCCAACCCCAAGTAATTTGGGACCAGTAGGCTAATTTACGTTACTAAATAAGTGCAGTTGCAGTTAAGTTTCAATCAAAACAATGCTTTTCGTATTCTATTATCTACGGTGATCGCTGTCAGAAACGAACTGCAGCGTCACTACAACTTGATCGGTGCGTCATGAAATTACGTGAATTAGGCCCCATGGCAGGAAGATGATGTTGTGATGTGGGACTGAAAGTTTATTTAACGATCACAAACGCTCATTGGTTTATCACAAACAATGAGATTCACCAACATCTACAAATTAGCACAGTTAAGGAAGAAATCCCACAAGGTGGACCGACGACCTGGTGAAGGTCGCGGGAATCCGCTGGATGCGGAAGGCACAGGACCGGTCGTTGTGGCGATGTTTGGGGGAGGCCTATGTCCAGCAGTGGACGTCTTTCGGCTGAAATGATGATGATGATGATGATGATGAAGGAAGAAATCCGACTGACTGCTGAGAAATATAAACGGCGATTAACACACGACCCAAATGAACTAGCAGTCCAACTAATGTCTCAGAGCAATACCAATCGTCTTAAGAGACATGACATAATGAAGCTACAGGCTAGACTGTAGCTGCTGCATAGAGGAGTAGCTCCCTCGCTGGAGGAAGCACTCCACATAACAGTGTCCAGACTACTCATCTGATTATAGTTAAAGAAGACTAAATTGCAGATAAAGAACACAAAAAAATAAATTAAATGTAGCCAAACTTTAACAACGTGTAACTCAAAAAAGTTACTATAATACTATATGTAACACGTAATCAAAATTTTTTTTCTTTATAAGTAAACAGTTTTATTAAATCAAATTAACTTTAACAACGCCTTACTAGATTATTTGTTAAACTCCAATATTTTTTCAGTGTGTGTGGCGATTATTTAACTAGAAAAAAACACATAAAAAGTGTCATATCGTCGGTAATAGTCCAATACCGGGACCGCGGAATTTCATTTTGCGAGAAGGTCGAAATTGAATTGAATAACATTGAAAATTAAACCATAAAGCAAAATTAATTAACGTGGTATTGGACTGTCACCGACGGCGACGGGTAGTACTATTAGATATTCTGTGGCGACGGTCTATCTCTCTGTTAACTTTCATCTAAATCTATTCAATGGTTTCAGCGTGATTAAAGGACAAACAAACGAACATCCATACTTTTGCATATATAATATTAATAGGAAACCAAAACATTAAAAAAAGGAAAGAAAATGGAAAAAAAATAGTTTCTTTACGAAAACTTACGTATACCTACCTACATATGGCAGCCGTCGGCATTCAACTAAACAGCCACATAAGGCTTCTTACAACCAAATAAGACGTGAGGATACATACATTATAACTTATTACCTTTCACCAACTAATTTGCACTTTTAAGCACTTGCACAGCTACTTCTTTATTTACAAGTCATAAATACCTCCCGGCTATCAAAACACTGGAGCGTAACATTTTTGAGAAAACTATCAAATTATCAAGTTTGTGCAAGTGTCCAAGAGATTTATTTTTGCTAAGAGCTTAGTGGCATGGCGACCTCATCAGTAAACATAATACTACTCGCTGAGTACATCGTTTATCGAAAATTCGTTTTTACCAATTGAAGTAAAAGTACTGTAGTTTAATCAGAAACTGCCTGCTCTCTGGACGACTTGAAGCAGGCTGCAATATACAATGTGCCACTTTCTGGTCAAAGTCCATCTGAGCCAAAGACATTGACACGATAAGAAGAAGAAGATCAGAAACTATTAACTCTGTAAATCTTAGTTCGCTATAGCTGTTGTAGATAGAAAAAGTGCCAGAAGTAGCCGTTTTTCGCATCTTTTCTATCTACTACTATAGCGAACTATAATTTATAGTGTTAATAGTTTCTGATAAAACTATCTAGGTACCTTTACTTCAATTAGTAATAAAACTTTTTAACAAAAAATTGAACCGACGAAAATAGAAACTGAAAAGAGAAAAATAAAATGAAGCTTTTAGTCTTTTCCTAACTAAAATAATTTAAATAACAATTATGAGTCGGCGCCAAACAAACAAGCAAAGTGCGTGCAAGTTGCAAGTGTTCGAGCAGATAACGCATTTTTGGAAAGTTATTGTGTATCGTTGAAAATTTCACGTTGTATTTGATGTTATGTTGTTTTTACAATTTATTTAAAGTAATTTAATGATCTTCGTTGATTGTTTGTTTGGCATCAACTCATAAAATTGTTATTTAAATTAGTTTAGTTAGGAGAAGACTAAAAGCTTCATTTTATTTTTCGCTTTTCCGTTTCTATTTTCGTCGGTTCAATTTTTTTTTGTAATAGTTTTTTTTTTTTGTGGCTAATATCTAACTCCAGGTCTCCATTATGTTGTAGTGTCTAGAACTACATTTATGTGTACCAAGTTTCAACAGAATCGGTTAACAGGTAAGAATTCATTAGGTGAACAAGCACTCATCCCCTGTTTTCCTACCTTTAGGGGTGGATTTTGATTTAAAATTTAAGTGGGACCAACTTCGAGATATACCCTATCCATTAAAGAAAGAATCATAAAAATCGGACTACTCTGTAAAAAGTTATGCGTTGAATTGAGAACCTCCTCCTTTTTTTTCGTCGGTTAAAACGAATTTTCGATAAATGATGTAGGTACTCAACTAGTTTTTTTGTTTACTGATAGGGTACATTTGGCTCTTAGAAGCGCCTTGATAGTTAATGAATTATCTAGGTATTAACTAGGTAGGTGTAATTTTATGTAACAATATGTACATAGGTGGACTTAATGCTTAAGGCATTCTCTCCGAGTCAATCTCAGGATGATACAGAGGTGACAAAAAATAACACTACCACACATTGATTCCAGTTTCATAGCATTATCTGCGGTCATTCATGTGTTTATACCAGGTCGCTCGATGTCAATAGCGGGTAGAAGGTCCTGCTGGTTTTACGGGCTTTGAAGAGACGACCGAAGGTTCGTAGAAGATAGACAGGGCAGTGTCAATCACTTGTATAGGCAGATAAGTAGATTATTTCTTAATGCTGTCATGTATTTTCTTATAATTTTTTTATTATCTTTCTTGTAATTTCGTATTTTCTTTCGAATTTATTCATACAATCGACGACATGCAAAAATCTGTAATTTTCTATTTGTTTCTACACTGCCATTATACTTAAATACATACTTTTTTGGGACATTTTACACTACACCATCTAGTCCCAAACTAAGCAGAGCTTGTACTATGGGTACTAGACAATGGATACAATACTTATATACTTTTTTTTTTGTAAATACATACTTATAATACATAAGAAACACCCAGACCAACACAAACACTTATGTTCATTACACAAATATTTGTGTCCTGTGGGAATCGAACCCACGACCTCGTGATCAGCAGTCCGACACTCGAACCACTAGATCACAGAGGTCGTCAATCAATTATAAGTGTTTGTTAAGCTGTATTGTGTGATTTTCCATCTATATACATATATAAGAATGAATGTTTCTTTGTATGTTTGTCTTCTATGCGTTACTAAATCATTCATCCGATTGTGATGAAACTATAGTAAATTGTTATGCATACGGCGAAGGTATCTGTCCCCAAAAAAAAAGGCATTGCGATGCATGCCATGACAAAGTGTAGTGATTTATGTTTTTTTTAAATAAAGAATTTTCATCAAGGTAGACCAAAAGTAAATAGCTTGCTTTTGTGTTTCAGGGCTCTAATGACGTATGGACGATCTAGTTGAACTATTTTTTTTATATGCATTAAAAACCTTTTTTACCGTCTATTGTCTAATCTATAGTCCACGTAAGCCCTTAACGTGTGAACTTAATCCTCACCATTGTTCTCATGGTGGCCACACTGCCAGAACGCCATAATCCCGGTAAACACATAGACTCTTCACTTCTTCACTTTGTAGTTTGTGTCAATATACACGAAGATTATTTTTTACTGCAACTGTGTTTCCTGGCAGTATAGCGAGACTACTTTGGAAAGGGCGCGTGGTATGTAAGAAATATTAGTTTAAAAGAAAACAGTTCGGGTCGAAGCATATTGTTTTTATGGCCCAACTAATTTTAAGGGGTTAACTTTGCCCATAACAACTTTAATACCACCTAGACTATGGCCTAAATGGTATTGTAAGCTACGTTCGCAAAACTGAGACATGAAGACGGAAAGTATCATGTGGTTATAATTTCGCCGGCACCCGTACCCTTTGCACCGGAACAGCGATGCAAGCAAATAGGTACGGTGGTAGCAGAGATTACATATTAGTTACTACTTAAGTGGTAGTACTTCCCAAGACTTCCCCAGACGAGCTCTTAAGGAGCTTCTAATTAAAACTTAACTAAACTTCTAGATAAAAGTTATAAAAATCAGCCGTTTAAGGTTTATTGTTAAGCAGGAGTCTCTAAAAAAGCCGCTACAATCTTAGTGATCGTTATGGAATTTAGAAAGAAAGAAGAAATAAAGAAATAAAAATATTTATTTGCTTCAAAAGTGGCGCACAAAAATACCAAAAAAAAACAAAAACACAGAACAAATACAGGTACAGAGCCAAGAAGTGTGGTAAGATATGCGTCACATCTGCGCAAAACGGCCACCGCTCAGCATATTGCCATAATTATCATGCTTGGTAAATAAACCAATGATTGAGCTGTGTATCTTCAATACCAAATAACATGTAGTAAACATACCTATTGAAAATACCTAACACCAAAAATACCTGTGTACACAAATAAACATTTTGATTTGATTTGAAAATCTGGAAATTTCGCATAAAATCAAACAGAATTTAGTTCGGTCGCTGAACCCTAAAAAACGTTGATTAAAGCATTCATTTTTATAGTTATTTTTAAATTGACAATAAGCTTGTATAATTATACCCAACCAAGACATAATAAACAACCGTTTTCACCGCTTCCTTTTTAATACTGAAATAAAACTCCAAATAAAGTATCCATAATAATAATTAAACGTTTATTAAGCCATAATCATTTATTGTCTCCATATAAGAGTTGATGGAGTAATTAAAAGAGTGTGTCAACAACATCAAGTGTTGTGTTGTTCGTGACGTGGTCACGTTATATGCGCGTGAGTGGCGGCGTTAGCGCCACCCTGCCTTTGATAATGCCGCAACACGATATTATGGATGAGATGGGATGTGTCACTTAGCTTTTATAGATGTAAGCGTAATGTGAATTATTGCAAAGTTAATTAATCAGAAACCATCACTTAATACTCATTCTCATTCCCATTGTCAAATTATTTTAGTTTAATGTATTTGGAAAACAAACAGCCCCCCTAGCCAAGTTGACAATCAACAATCGTCAACGCTAAAGAAAACAATCAAAATGTATGGGAATGACATATCTCAACGAATGACTTTTTCGTTGACGACGTCTGTGGTCTAGTGGTTCGAGCGTCGGACTGCTAATCATGAGGTCGTGGGTTCGATTCCCACAGGACACAAATATTTGTGTGATGAACATGAGTGTTTGTGTTGGTCTGGGTGTGTTGCTTATGTATTATAAGTATGTATTTACAAAAAAAAGTAGGTATTTATGTATTATATCCATCCAAATCGAAAGGTGGTGATCTCGTGATCAGCAGTCTGACACTCGATCCACTAGACCACAGACGTCGTCTGTTATGTATGTATATGTATATGTTACTAGCCCGCGCA
Organism: Asteroscopus sphinx; assembly: GCA_949699075.1. Taxonomy (NCBI): domain Eukaryota; kingdom Metazoa; phylum Arthropoda; class Insecta; order Lepidoptera; family Noctuidae; genus Asteroscopus; species Asteroscopus sphinx. The sequence goes on along the minus strand of OX453025.1, from coordinate 13,043,366 downwards.
ATCTGAAGATTTGAAAACGTTTAACGTTTCCTAATTTGGACGTTTTGGTATTAGTCCGCGTCAAGCAAAGCGCTGAGCGTGACCAGTGAAAAAAAAACATAAAATGCCGTCGTGTATGTACAGAAAGTGTACCAATTATGACGCGAAAGTCACTTAAGTAACTAATTTACTTTGTACTAATTTATGTTACATGTGGGCTGCCAGTGCGTACCTCTGGACCATATTTTTTTCGTTTGTTTTGTTTGGGTATAATATATCTACAATTTTATATATCATTGCCTACAACACGATAATGTAGTGAAGACTGTGAATCTTATTTCTTGTGCTTTTGATTCAAAACGTGTACCGATATTTTCGCGATACGTGAGACTTTTTATACTTTTTTTTAGGGATTTCTGGAGGAACGCGGTATGATTTTGATTTATTTATGTTGGAGAAACATAATACCTAGCTCCTCCACAGTGGTGACCCCCTGATCGTCACAGACAGATTCCGCACTGGGATCTCGAGCAGCTAGCAGCGAGTCACGTTCCTCCACAGTGGTGACCTGCTGTTGGGCTGCGGCCAACTAGGCAACGAGTCTTGGAGGGACGTAGGTCCTCGTTCCCCACAGAGCCATGTGCAATATCGGAGTCTCTGAAATAACGAAATCTTACTTCACAACATTGGTCTTCGATTGATTTTATCAAAGATACACAATACTTACACGGTACGTCAATGATGGTTTTCGTGGCAATGTAATGTAACAATTTTTTTCCGACAAAACTTTAACAGAAACAAAAAAGCTGTTATTTTTTAACAGGTTTGAAAACGGCTGATTTTATATTTTTTCCAACTTTAACGTTTTTGCGTTTAAGAAAGTTTCATGTTAAAAATTTATATTAATGAACGTTATGCATATTGAAATAAAATTGAGATGGTTTTTTTAAAAAATCGATTGTCAATTCATAAGTTTTTTGTTACCTGTTCGTTTGTCAAATGCATAATTTTTTTTATGCATGGAAAACAGTTAATTCGTTTCTGATGAAAATGCTGTTTTAAAAAGCGGTTCGTTGTTCGTTGATTCAATGCCCACTGCTATTATAAATGTGAAAGTTTGTGAAGATATTTGGATGTGTGTTACTCAATCACGCTGAAACAGCTGAACGGGTTTGGATGAAATTCGGCAAACAGACCTTAATCCGGATTAAAATATAGGCTACTTTATATACCGGGAAAACAAACATTTTCCGAGGGATGTGCGATAAATCTTACAATGATAAACGCGGGAAAAGTCTAGTAGGTATTAATATTATTATAATTATTCAATAGTCGCTCCCAGTTTACTGTCAGATTTAAGCTACTCTCAAAAAAAGTACTTTGCCATAGCCATAGTCACTACACTAAACGGGGTTCTGTGATCCCAACATTCCCAACCATGAATCTCCCACTCTTCCGTCATCATCCTCCTGCCCTTATCCCAATTTATTTGGGGTCGGCGCAGCATGTTTTTTTCTTCCATACATCTCTATCTCCCACTCTTCCGTAGTACGAAAAATTACACACACAACCAAAAACGTCCTTCACGTTATAAAAAAGTCGGCATGTTTTTACCAAACCGTCACTCCACACTTAACTTAAGCGCCACTTGAGTTACTGTAATTCAAAACTGACAAGCGGCTCTGCTCAATCATCCCGCCTTTCATCATGCCGAAAGATGAACTAATATTTGAACACCTTGGACCGCCTGTGTCGATACAGATTTGCAATGTTTGTTCGGTATTTCTGTTTGTCTTTGAGTTAGAAATTGGCGAATTTATCTAAGTAATATGATAAGGTTTTAGTAGGTAAAGATTGGTAAATAATATTTACCAATATTTAGTAATTATATAACATTGAATAGTATTTATAAGAATTACAAGAAAAACTACTAAGAAATCCGGTCATTCCCAGTTGTCCCCACTACGAACGCCCCCACTGGTGGCAAATGGGAATTCCAAAAAATAATTTTCCTATTTGCCATCAGTGGTGGCGATTGGAAATGATCGCTCTTTCTGTTCCCAGTGGCCTCCAGAGGTGACAAATGGGTAAAATAAATTCAATCGCGGTGGCGATTGAAGTGGTTGAAGTGGTGACTTGTGATGTGCGATGTGGCGTAGCGTAGCTAAAGGTTAATAGTAATCACTCGTGGGTGGGGGACGCCCGCCAGAAGCAAAGCCTCTACGCATTTGCAAGCATGGATAGAATGTGAGCTCGAGTTAACGGTCACGTTTTTTATCGGTTAATTCCCCGGCGTCCGAGCGCGCAACGATGCTAGTTTCGCTTCAAAAAGGCGAATAAATATTATTTGATTCGAAAAAACGCAGTCCTATTCTGGACATAATAAGCCTCTCAGAAGCGGAACTTCGGTTCTATCAACACTTGGTACTCATCCTTCAAGTTTCATCCGGTATTTTAAAACAAATTTCTCAACTGTTTCTTTAATTATACATCCTGCAAATCTACGAGAAACCTTTAAATTCGATTAATGTAGGTACCTGTTTGCTCAAAAGTGGATGCTTCTATTAATTTTTTTACGTCTTCTCCTTTCCAATGTATTTTATTTTTTACTGCCCTGTTTGCATCCAGAGAAGACCCTACGAAGGCTTAAAAACTTAAATAACTCTATCCAAAAAATGTACGAGGTCTACGTGAAAGTTTTTATTTCCACAAAGGTTGTATTTCCCACACTAAGTTACTGTTATGTTTGCAATGTATTAATGTGTTTAATTGTTTTAAAACTACGACAAAGTAGTCCCGATTATGGGCTCAGCTGTCCTGAAAATACAGACTACGATACAGACAGAGAACTCATTTTATTTGTTGCTAGTTATGTACTTTAAGATAATTGCTTTTTAGCCCGTCGGCTCTTGGAACGGTAGATCGGCAACAATAAAAATGCAATGAAAAAATGCAAAATAATGCAAAAAAATATGCTAAATACAGAATAGATGCAGAATTCCATTGTATTATGATAGTTATTGTGTGCCTCTGACTGTAGTCAATAAACCATTTTTTTTCTTTTCTTTTCAATAAGTAGATTTTCTTTTATGTCTAATAATTAAAAACTAGAAATCAATCATAAAAAATAATTTAATATTTACTCTTACGTTTGCATTTTAATTTTCTTATTCACTATTCTATTTTTGTCAGAATTTCCCATAATTTTTACAAGTCCTATCTGGTCATGTTCGGTTTTTTAGATATTTTGACGTTATTCCGATACACAAAACTAATTTATTAAACATCAAAGTTTTTTATTCAATTTTTCTCTGTAGAACACTACTCTGTACCCATAATATCACATTCCCATCAATCAATGGGTCCTAGTGGCTTAATCGCCCCACAAATATTAGCTTTTGGCTATAAACTGCTCGCTTAGCGCCCAATGGGAACCCAAGGCTCACACCCTAAGCAAGGAGCCATATTGTATTTATGATATTTAAAATGTAAAACAATTGTTTGACTTTGAGATTTGGTACCTATTTTTTGTTTGATTTGGACTTTGTTTTGAAAAGAATTATCGGAGGGAACCTATTTATTGTTTTTGCAATACATGTGCAGTTGAAGTTAAATGTAACCTTATGTGCTTACTTACAGGTACCTACGTTTATTATTTAGTTTTTAATATTTTACAGTATTTTCGCCTATCATTTTGCATTAATTTAACACAACGATTGCAACTAGATTCATAATTAACGTTTTGAAAGTGCATGTAAATGGTTATTCGAAATAAAAACTTTTGACTTTGACTTTGATAACATCTTCATTCTGGTTGGTCAGAACAGGGCTCGAAAGACAAAGGAATGTAGTCGTAAGCCAATCAGCGCTCATTACGTGAGCGGTTATTTGCGACTAACCTAAAATAAGCCGGATTTTGGCAATGATCCAAAAAATTGCTCGGATGATAACGAAAAAATTCATAGATTCCAATAATCCGTTCCTTTGCAATCGTCCTAGGATTTTCGCAAATATTCCATTTTTTTTATTATCATTCGACATATATTCAACAACACTATATCAAACCGTGATAAGTAGTTTTTTTCATTTCCTAATCAAATGGAATATTACCGTCAAACAGCATCACCACCCAACTACCTACTTAAATAAGCCAGGCAATAGGTATTTTTATTTTGTCTATTAAATTCTTTCTAACACATTTTCTAATATTCCCACATGCCCGAACGTTAGTAGAAGTGGCTTGGTTATACGGCCACTGGACTGTAAAGATAGTCTGCAGGCCATAGGATCCATTCATAGACCTCGGCTAAGCTTGTAAGATTAACCTTTTGTTCTTGTCAGCGAAGCCTGCAGCTGGTAGGTTGACGCCTGGGTGAGCTTATGATGCTGTCGGGAAGAATATTTGATATCTAGTGCCCTGACTGTACTCTGTGTGTGTGACTGCCTCGTTGGTCTAGTGGTTGCAAGCGCGACTGCTGAGCGTGGGGTCCTGGGTTCGATTCCCGGGTCGGGTAAAGTGTTATTGGGTTTTTTCATTAGGAAATTCTCAGTAGCAGCCCGGAGTCTGGATTTGTGCCCGGTTAATGGCAATAGGTCCACCCCCTATTACATGGGACTATAACATAACTGGCGAAATGTGGGTGTACTATTACACCTCTGCCTACCCCTTCGGGGAAATACAGGCGTGATGTTATGTTAGTGCCCTATTATTTAAACGTAAATTTTTTAGGATTATTGTTCATCAAAATTAATTACCTTTCCGTGTTATTACGTAATTTTTCCGTGTGGTGCCGGACATAAAGAATTGCATCACCCTTATCTCTTGTCAGGTGTCGTAAAAGGCGACTAAGAGACTCACCAGAGGATGGGCAGCAGCTTTCTCTGAGTATTTCAACCAACTGCGATCGCCAACCCGCCTGCCAAGCGTGGTGATTATGGCATATCCCCCCCTTAATTGGGGGAGGCCTAATTCCAGCAGTGGACGTCTTTCGGCTAAAATGATGATGATGAAAATGAATTATTTCAACTTAGTTAGTTGAGATTTTAGGTAAATGGTTGGTTAAAGTCAGCTTTAATCCTACATTTAACGAAAAGTTAGTTTTCTTTATCAAACTTGCAGAGAAGAACCTGAACATAAAAAAAAAAACGTTTTAAGATGTGTAAGATTCCATTGTAAACATTAGATCAAGTTGAACAACTATTTTGTTGAGTATTTAGGCAAACGGTTAGTTATTTGTTTAACCAGATAATGAATGTTCAGCTTTAATCCTACAATTAACAATGAGTTTCGAGTTTCGAATCGAGAACCTGAAGATTTGAGACAATGTCTGTCTACCCTGTTTACGGATACTTACAGTCGTGAACCTGTTTGTTTTATTAATTCCCTCATTCCACGTTTTTCAAAAACGTTTCAAGTCATTTAACATACTATTGAAATAAACGAACGAACAAGTGAACGAGATTTTTTTTGTAGCAATAACGTGTCAAGCTTTATAAAACTTTTACAAGCGTTAGTAAATAGTAGAATGTTTGTTAAGCAATAACCTGTTAATCAAAAATATTACATTTTGCTGAAATTAGGTAGTTAAGATAAGTAATATTACCACGGTTAGTATGTAAAACGTATTTGAATGTAATTTTAAACAGTATTCTGTCATAAAAAAGCGTTGTTTTAATCATTTTACCGGTAAAATGACCTCTAAACATGTATAGCTAAAATCCTTATATTTATGTAATATTTTGACTTACCTTTGATGATCTTATATTCCCCAAGTCTTCTACTGCGTTTTCCATGTAGTATTCGTGGCTAGTAGTCTTGTGAGGCCCACTTTATACGTATAATTTTAATTAAATATGGGCCAATGTTGTTTACACAGCTGAAAACGGATAATACTAATTACGCAATAACCGATCATGTCCCATAACTTCTTTTGACTTTAAACAGACGGCGCCTAGGGTCATCAAACAATGTTTCAAGTGCCTAAACATCTTATTGCAAAATGTCTTACCCTTCGAACTGATTTCGTGTCAACCTTTTTATACTCATTTTTGGTATAAAAACCATTAAATCAGGTTAAAACCCTATTGAAAAACGTTCTTTGTCAGCCAAAGAAGCGTACTGCATCATTAACTCAATTTTCGAATTTTTGTGGGTTGACACATTATTGCTTATCAGCATCCATTAGTAGGTTTATGTTCTATCCTGTAAATCATAGACTATAATGTAGAACAAAAAAACCGATGATGTACCGTTATAACCACAGATCATGTATTGTTTTTTTTTTTTTTTAATTAATTCATGACCATGGGTACATGTCCTTCAGTCGTAATCATTGAACATATTATACTTGTATCCTAGTAAAGTGATGGAAACTTTACTAGGTTTCTGAGGGGATGATGAGATAATACGAAAGTCATGTTTTTCAACTTTGTACCATTTATCCACACTTGTACACGTTAACGAGCACTTAACATTTAATAATCCACCATTATTACACATTAACACTCGAAGAAACACAAATTTTGGAAAATTATAAAAAATCCACAACATGATCTTTACGAATTTTCCCGCCAACCCTCTCATGTATTGTTTATGTCCAGTGTTGTCAGTTGTCAATTAACTTTAAAACTATACTAATTTGTCATGGAATTGTAAAGTATTTATGTACCTATAAGTATTGTAGTTTGTGCGTCAAATGGAGCGCAAGAATAAAATCATTTTCTTTATTTCTTTCTTTTCTTATCCGTATCCCAAATTTCATCCAAATCCGTTCCGCCTTTACAGCGTGATTGAGTAACAAACATCTTCATAAACTTTCACGTTTATAATATTAGTAGGATATCTTAACAGTTGCTACCTACAAACATACGTATTGACACAACACTATGGAAGGGAAACGCCAACAGTGACACAATACAGCAACACCCCTCACTATTTATGTTCACGATAATGTTGTAAACTGCATGTTTACGTGTGTGAATGTGTTTACAAAACTCTGTAAGGGGGGGCGTAGACCGGAAGTGCGGTGCCGGAAGTTAAGGCCATGTATCATACAGGGGCGTAAGGTGCAACACTTGGTGTCACGGGAGGTTCCACTGATAAGTTATGGGTTCTTAGTGTTATAATGTATGGTTACATACTTTTGTATGGAATTTGTTGTATTTGTAATATGTACCATGTACAGTCAACAAATCGGAATCATGACCCACTCAGCCGATAATTCATATAAAATTGTCAAAACATAAAAAATTTCTTCTTATTAGCATCGTGCTGCACTTATGACATTATGAATATTAAGGAAACTGCGTTAATACGGGTCAGAGGTCTATGCAATTTTTAGCTTTGTTATTAAATGCAATAGATAAAAAGTTGCGTTTTTGATAAAGTTAGAATTATGTTTTGAATTTCGAATAAACTGTCGTTCCGCATAGTTTACCTATAAAAAAGAAGTAAACATTTTTTTTTAAATTTATACGTACTCTTTCAATTCCAGAGGAATATCAATCAATTTAAAATAAACTAACTGTCACTGTACAATAAAATTGATAACAAGTTTATTGCCAGGGAAATATCTTTGAGCGAAACTCGACCCAATTGTATTAGAATGTTTGTATAAAATTAAGCTTATGGTGGGTCATGATTCCGTTTGGTTGAGTGTACCTATGTACTGTACTTAAGTACCTACCTATTACTTACCTACATAACATGACTGGGCTTATTTTTGAAAGTACAGTCAACAAATCGGAATCATGACCCACGATAAGCTTAATATCCTACAGACATTCTAATACAATTAGGTTGAATTTCGCTTAAACAGATATTTCCCTGGCAACTGACTTGTTATCAATTGTGTTAGCTATTGACAGTTACAGCTAGTTTACCAATAATTTTTTTTTTCTAATTTTATTATTAATGTTTAACTCCAAATATTGTTATTTATTTATTTATCATTTATTGCGTGAAATATGGTACAGAGGATATTATAAATTAAATGAATTTACCACACTCGGACGAATAAAAAAGGCGGACGGAATCTAGCTAAACAAAGACTGAAGCACTTAATTTTTTCCTGAACCCACTATAATTTCGAAAGCATTTTAACACACCAGATTTATACTGTTATTTTATTTATGACGCTACAACAATGACTACCGTCACACTAGATTTTTTGCGTAATCGCGGCTTTTTGGCATACTATACTTTTAAGCGATCCGGCTTGCTATGGATGCTTCACTTATTGAATAGCGAGATTCCGTCTGCCTTTTTTTTTCGTCCGAGTTTCCACATATTAAGAGTATTGTTTGACACCTTTTCATACTTGACATTATATTTGTAATTTTTATTTTTATTTTATTAATGGTCTATAATCGAAAAAGTTTGTATAAGTTTCTTAAAAAATATAGTTGTTTGTAGGAAAAACACGTGATACGACAGCTAATTCGAAATTCAAAACATAATTCCTGGTTAATAAAAAACATAATTTCCAATCCAATTATAAATCTATTGCATTGATAACAAAGCTCAAAACGGCACAGACCTCTGACCCGTTTTAATGCAGTTTCTGTAATATTCAAAATGTCCTAAGTGCAGCATAGAAGAAAACCTTACTGTTTTGACGATTTCAAACGAATTATCAGCTGAGTGGGTCATGATTCCGATTTGTTGACTGTACAGTACAGCTAACCTCTATATGACCAAGCTTATTTAATGGATGTTAGATAGCCACCGCTCCGTAATATTTTCTGTAATTGCCTGGTTTTAAATGTAGATATAATGTATAAAATAAACTTTAAAAAGAATGAAATAATTTGTGTAAAACAGTTAAGGAAGTGTATGCCTTTGATTCGGTTTGATTAAATAAAAAATTGGCACCAGCTTCCTAAACTGGGGCCTTACTCCCATGTTTTAGAGCTAATGTCAATAATATTCCTAGAGGAATGCAGTACGAATTGACACTAACTCGAATTGACACTAACTCGCTAACTCGAATTAAAATTCGATTGATACAGAACTCGATCCAGTCGGGAGTAAGGCCCCTGTTTTACACTATTTTTTTATTCAGTTTTAACTTTTTTTTAAGTTTATTTTATTTTTCTATTTTGAGTGGCATAAACAATACACAGACAAGCGATAGCTGCAATCGCGGGTGATGTGCTGCCATCCATTGAAGAGTTCCCTGTTTTATCTCCTAAGACCTTCATCAGTTTTTCATCATCATCATCATCATTTCAGCCGAAAGACGTCCACTGCTGGACATAGGCCTCCCCCAAGTATCGCCACAACGACCGGTCCTGCGCCTTCCGCATCCAGCGGATTCCCGCGACCTTCACCAGGTCGTCGGTCCACCTTGTGGGGGGCCTACCTACGCTGCGCCTTCCAGTACGCGGTTGCCACTCCAGAACTTTACTGCCCCATCGGCCATCATTTCTGCGAGCAATTTTAATATCGGTCCACAATTGACGGAGAAATCGGTGAAAATACATTTAAAAAAATACATACAGTCGAACATAGAATCAGAAAAAATTGCTACCGGATAGCCCATGAAATTCCATATACGTGGGACACTCGGAAAGTTTTGCGAAACTAAAAAAAATTGTTCTATACGTACATATATTTATATCAAATCTTTTCAAAGTACTTTCCACCAGCCTCTATACAAAGATTCATGCGCCTAAACCAGTTTTCAAAACACTTTTTCCAGTCCGCCGCAGACACCTCGTTTACAGCCTGCTCGAACGCAGCCAGCGCATCTTCCGGCGACGAAAATTGTATCCCTTTGAGCTGATTTTTTATTTTTGGGAATAAAAAGAAGTCACACGGTGCTAGATCAGGGCTGTAAGGAGGGTGACCCAGGAGTTTGACTGGCGTGCTGTCCAGGAAGTCCCTCGTTTTGAGTGCGGTGTGCGCAGGTGCATTGTCGTGGTGGAGCAGTAGCCCGCGGAGCCCTGTGTTTGGTCGCTTGTTGCTTATAACAGAGAAAACTTCTGGCAAACATTTGGTAGTATACCATTCGGCATTAATGCTTCTTTGATCCCGTAAGGGAATTGATACCAAGTGACCAGTCAAATTAAAAAAGCTAGCGATCAAAATCTTACCCCCGCTTCTAGATCGCTTCACTTTGGTAGGCGTTGGCTCATTTTGAAACACCCAAACAGTCGACTGGCGCTTGGTTTCTGGGTCGTATTGATAAATCCAGGACTCATCACCTGTAACGATGTCGTAAACACGCCGAGACGAGCCTGCTTCAAATTTGTTAAGCATATCACGGCACCATTCCACCCGGGCCTGCTTCTGAGCATCGGTGAGGTTGTGCGGCACCCAGCGTGATACTATCCTCCTCACGCGAAGATGGCTGTGTAGAATCTCGTGAACGCTTCCCGATCCAATCTTCAATATGTGTTGAATCTCCTGATATGTAATTCGCCTATTGTCTTGGATTAAATTTTTCACTGCTAGCACGTTTTCTTCGGTAACAGCCGTCAAAGGGCGACCGCTTCTTTCGTCATCCCCCAAAGTTGGTCGACCGCGCTTGAATTCGTTATACCAACGATACACGGTTGCCTTGGAAGGGCCTTTATCCATGAATGCCATTTGAAGTCTATCGTACGATTCATCCGGTTTCAGGCGACACTTGAAATCGTATAAAATCATAGCTCTAAAATGTTCCCGGCGCAGATCCATATTTCAGTGAGACACAATACTTTGAATTAACTCGCAAAAAATGTGGAGGGAAATTTTGAAATTGGAACTTACTTATTTTTACTTATAAATAATCATATTTTCGAAAAACATTATAACTGGCCAGTCTCCCATATATAAAAACTTTTTTTCGCAATACTTTCTGAGGGGCCTGGTATTTGCGTTTTTTGCAAATTGTAGCTCTAATTCAGGTTGTATATCGATCAAAATATGATTCGCTTTAGTCATCATCCTCCGAGCCTTTTTCCCAATTATATTGGCGTCGGCTTCCAGTCTAGCCAGATGCTGCTGAACATCAGTATTTTACACGGAGCGACTGCCATCAGACCCCCGCAACCCAGTTACTGGGTAATACTGACATTCGTAGGTTAGACCAGTTGTCAGACTTTTAGGCTTCTGACTACCCGTAACGACTGCCATAGATATTCGTATGACAAACCGGGACCGACAGTTTAACGTGCTCTCCGAGGCACGGAGGGGTCTCGATGTGTAACGAAACGGTCACACATCCATCGCTTTAGTAATAACAATATATAGAAAATATTAACCTAGCTCTATAAGCTCTACAAGCTTCCTAATCGATAATTTGATAATCAACTCAGCCTATCGCAGTCCACTGCTGGACATAGGCCTCTCCCAAGTTGCGCCACAACACTCGGTCCTCTGCCTTCCGCATCCAGTCCCCCCCAGCCACGTTCTTTAGGTCGTCGGTCCACCTGGCAGGGGGGCGCCCTACGCTGCGTTTGCCGATTCGCGGTCTCCACTCAAGGACTCGTCTGCTCCAACGGCCATCGGTCCTTCGACAGACATGGCCAGCCCACTGCCACTTCAGCTTACTGATTGTACAAGCTATGTCGGTTCTTCTCCGGATAATGTCGTTACGGATTTTATCCTTCAAAGAAACTCCAAGCATAGCTCGCTCCATAGCTCGCTGAGCGACTTTGAATTTGTGGACTAGCCCAACTGTCAGTGTCCACGTCTCGGCACCGTGAGTCATGACTGGCAGGACGCACTGGTTGAAGACCTTTGTCTTCAAACTTTGCGGTATAGGCGACGAGAAGACTCGGCGAAGTTTGCCAAATGCTGCCCAGCCCAGACGGATTCTTCTGTTGGCTTGTTTCTCGAAGTTTTGTCTACCAAGCTGAATTGCCTGCCCTAGCTAGACGTATTCCGTTACAACTAATAATAATAAGTTAATATTAGTTAGTTCTAATTTAATAATAAGTTAATATTATTCTTGATGAGTATTATTCAGTAGATATGTATATTGTTATTACTACCGCGAATCATATTTCGATCGTTATAAAACGTGAAACAGAGCTACAATTTGCAACAAAAAAAACGCTAATTATTTTGTATTTCGTGGCCTACCCGGTAGTATCCACCTTAAAAGTATTTGTAATTTTAAGGACAGTTCTTATCAGCCATGTAAAATCATTGTAGTTAGCTGGCAAATATCATGTAGGCTGCTAGACTACCTACTATATTACAAGAAACTATAACAGGATCCCACACAACCTTGGAAAACAACATCAACAGATTTACCAAAAGTCTTTGTTATTCTCAATAATAAAATCAAATGTTATTCACCATATAGACGGGTTCTCAAAGCCACTATCACAATAAGCTATAGATTTCTCATTTTATCCTACAAAATACACAGTAAAGTACTAAATGTGCTCAAGCGCATATATACGGCGAAATTATTCTGATCAGAACCATTCTGGATGAGGTTGAATGTTTTTTCACTGACTCCTAAATGCTAAGTGTGTATTCTGAGTGTTTATGAAAATGGCTGAAGATATTGTCTCTTGCTGTGATTCTATGTAATTTATTTAGGTAAACATTATTTAAATATATTAAACAACACACACACTTATGATTTAAACAATATTTAAGTACTACTTAATATAATTTAGTTATCAATTAGTCGAGCTGGTTGTCGTCAAAAGATCTCGGAGGTTGCCGTCGGGATGTCACTGCGTGAAAAGGTGCACGAAAAGAGCTAAGTACACTTGGGAGCAATTAATCCGGGTCACCAACCTAAGCCTTAATATCTCGGGAACTATGAATGATAGCTTACCAGATTCATTGCTCGCGTATGTTACCTACCTATTTATTGAGCTCGTCGTTCACATTGGTACTTCATACTTCAGTGAATATCGAAATTATATTTCGCTGTAGCAAACAATGACGAAACCACCGTGTGTAATTTATAGAATCACTCATAGACTACGACGACCTGACTGCCTCTGTGGTCTAGTGGTTCGAGTGTCGGACTGCTGATCACGAGGTCGTGGGTTCAATTCCCACAGGACACAAATATTTGTGTGATGAATATGAGTGGTTATTTATTATTTATTTATTTATATATGCTTTATTGTACACCATAAAAAAACATTACATTGAATATGCTTTTAAACTATTGTACAAATGGCGGCTTTATCGCGATCAGAGATTTCTTCCAGGCAACCTTACGATGGACAAGAATGTGGTTGTGTTGGTCTGGTTGTTTCTTATGTATTATAAGTATGTATTTACAAAAAAATTGTATATAAGTATTATATCCCAATGGATATGGGTACTAGACAATTCTAGTACCCATAGCACAAGCTCTGCTTAGTTTAGAAAGTTAGTTTATTTTGTTAACCTTTTTATAATTAGATATTTATATGGTTGAGTTTAGCGATGCCTGATGCACGCGTCATGCTCGTGAACGGGTGCCTTCTGTCGGGACAGGTCAGCTCCTACATACTATGGCAACTATTCATGACATAAATATTTGTGTGATGAACATAAGTGGTTGTGTTGGTCTGGTTGTTTCATATGTATTATAAGTATGTATTTACAACAAAAAAAGAATATAAGTATTATATCCATTGTCTAGTACCCATAGCACAAACTCTGCTTAGTTTGGGGCTAGATAGTGATGTGTAAAATGTCCCAAAAATATTTATTATTTATTTATAGATAACTATAATTAGACAATGATTACGATGACAATATAAGTGTTTGGGTTTGAAAAATAAAATCCTATAAACTTATATTGGTATTTCAGAACTTATACAGTTTCACACCATAATATATAGTAAAAACTAGTTCTTACGATAAAACTCAGAAATTCTGATTAATAACTGTGTTTGTCACTCAATTCTGACTCAGAATTGAGTGACAAACACAGTTATTAACCACATTAACATAATGTTTGGCAGTCGGCTCAGTGTAATGTATCCCAGCTTTAGTGATATCACTTGATGGCGGTGACGGCTATCACATTATGCTAGGGTTTTTCGTAATAGTTTTTATTTGTACTCTATTTCAGAGGTAATTTTTCGGCGGGTTTTCTTTTGAAGTATAATACGATAGCTACTGTTTTTAAAATACATTTGCAAATTCGACGGCAAAATTGCCGTTTAATCTCTATTTTTTCGTAATTGTCTTATTTAGTAAGCAATCTTGGCATGTCTTTTTATGCAATTCGTCAATATTAATTATTAAATGACATTATGTTAACAATTTCACACACTAAATAAATATTTTTAACCTCATTACATGTGCAGAACTGGTAATTATATTTTATCAGTAGTTATTTTAATAAAGAGACGTGCCAAGATTGTTTACGAAATAAGACAAGAGAGAAAAAAACAGAATATAGCTATAATAATAATATAGCTTTTGCCTACGGCTTCGCACCCGTGGATACCCAAAAAAATACAGTTTTCCCATACAAATTCCCATCCCCTATTTTAACCCCTTTAGGGTTGATTTTCCAAAAACACTGAAACACGTATTTCAACTAAAAACCAAATGCAAAATTTCGTAGATCTTACTTCGAAATGACGTCATCATCATCATCCTCCGAGCCTTTTCCCAATTATATTGGGGTCGGCTTCCAGTCTAGCCAGATGCGGCTGAACATCAGTATTTTACACGGAGCGACTGCCATCAGACCCCCGCAACCCAGTTACTGGGTAATACTGACATTCGGAGGTTAGACCAGTTGTCAGACTATCAGGCTTCTGACTACCCGTAACGACTGCCATAGATATTCGTATGACAACCGGGACCGACAGCTTAACGTGCTCTCCGAGGCACGGAAGGGTCTCGATATGTAACGAAACGGTCACCCATCCACAGACTGACCGCGGCAAGTGCAGCTTAACCTTGCAGATCGTACAATCCGCGCAGTCATTGCTTCGCTACGAGCCCCTACTTCGAAATGACGTATTTTCATACAAACTTTCGACCCTAACTTAAGAAGAATATAGCAACCAAGTGGGGCCCCCATCAATGAAAAAAATATTACTCGCTGAATGCATCATTTATCAAAAATTTCGTAAAATCGAATTTTCGATAAATGATGTATTCAGCGAGTAATATTTTTTTCATTGATGGGGGCGCCACTTGGTTGCTACATTGCCTTTATGGTAGTTTTCCCACTATATTGATAATATTTTTAATTATATTCTGTATTCTTAAATAGTATATAAAAGGCGTATATATGCTCATGGAACATAATAAGAGAAAATGTAGAGGCAAATCTTTCAGCCGGTATACAAAGTAAGGAAACAATTATTATTATTATCAGCCTGTTGTGTCCCACTGCAGGGCAAAGGCCTCCCTTCCCTTTTTCCACTTGTCCCTGTCATTTGCCTTCTGGGGCCAATCCTTCAGATAGGAGTCAAGTTCGTCCCGCCATCTCCTTCTGGGCCTGCCGCGTTGTCGTTTGCTGCTGTCTGGAATCCACTGTGTGGTTGTTTTCGCCAATAGCTCCTCCGGCATGCGGCAGATGTGACCAGCCCAGTTCCACTTAAGCTTGGCAGCTGTTTGGCCTACATCAGCAATTTGTGTTTTGGAACGCAGTATAGAGTTTCTTACGCGATCAGTAAGTCTAACTCCTGCGAAGAAAAAATTACATTCTAATTTCTAATATCGAATAGGTAGACAAATTCGAAATAAAAACTACTCAAGCGAGGGACCAATTCCATCATCTTATCCTCCCTAACAACTTCTATTACGTCAATATAAAAATAAAAATGTCGAATCTACAAAGAAATCTCTCTACAATGCAAATGTTACTAACGGTTTATTAGAAAAGCGTTCTTTTGTTGCCACTCAATTCAATTCCTGAGAATAGGTCCCTTCGCAATAAAATCTTATACGCCTCCGTCTGATATGCAAAATTCTTTGAACGAGAGGGAAGCGGACTATTCTGGTTAACGTGTTAATTAAAGTCATGTAGTAAACTTCAGGTTTTCCAGAAACTTGGAATTGGCAGCTGTGCTACAAATAAACATAACATATTATGTTCTTGAGAAAATGACAATTACAAATGGGCTTTTAGGGGAACAAAGAGAAAGGCATAATAGTTATACAAGATAGCTGGAATATTAGAGTCATCAACTCAGCCTATCGCAGTCCACTGCTGGACATAGGCCTCTCCTAAGTTGCGCCACAACACTTCCTTTTTTTTTTCTTTTTTTTTTTTTTCTTTTTTTTTTTTTCTTTTCTTTCTTCTGCCTTTCGCATCCAGTCCCCCCAGCTACTTTAATCAGGTCGTCATCGGTCCACCTGGTGGGGGGGCGCCCTACGCTGCGTTTGCCGATACGCGGTCTCCACTAAGG
Organism: Asteroscopus sphinx; assembly: GCA_949699075.1. NCBI lineage: Eukaryota > Metazoa > Arthropoda > Insecta > Lepidoptera > Noctuidae > Asteroscopus > Asteroscopus sphinx. Next base: position 13,027,064 of record OX453025.1, on the reverse strand, counting down.
ACTCGACTGCTCCAACGGCCATCGGTCTTTCAACAGAAATGGCCAGCCTACTGCCACTTCAGCTTACTGATCCTACAAGCTGTGTCGGTCACTCTGATTTTTCTCCGATATTAGAGTCATCATCTTTTCAAACCTGAAAAATATATATACCTGCGAACAACTTTTGGTGTCTGTTGGATTTTTGATTTTCATTTAATTAGATAAGTTTATTAAACAAAATAATTATATTATTGACTAACACATAGGTAATTACAATGAATTTTTAGCCATCCTGTGCATACTTTTAGTTCCATTTATGTCTAGTGATATTTAAACCAGTCTCATGCTAAATCAATCCGTTACTCTATTCTCAACGAAAACTCTAAGCTAAGTATTTCCACGCGAATTTCCCTCGCAACAGAATAAGCACACCCAATAACATAGCGAATAAAAAGAGTTGATTTTCGATTTGGACACAGAGCGGGCGCCTGGTGGCAATTCCCTAGATTTCACTGATACACGCTCGCATGGGAAATCACGACTGCTCGCGAATGCAAATTTAACGCACGCCCGAAATCGGTGTTGAGAATAAGTACCTATTCTTTTATATTCGACAGAGTAATACATAAGTAAGAAGTGACTGATTTGAAAACCGGGTAAGTGCGATTGGACTCGCGCAATAAGTGTTCCGTACCACCACAGCACATGTTAAGCGATTACTTTTGCACATAATAACTGTAACATCTCCTAGGCTGTTCCGTGTGGTGCCGGACCTAAAGAATTGCACCACCCTATATCTTCTCATGGGTGTCGTAAAAGGGCAACTAAGGGATTCACCAGAGGATGGGCAGCAGCGTTCTCTGAGTATTTAACCAACCAACTGCGATCACCAACCGCCTGCCACGCGTGGCGATTATGTCCCCCGAAACTGCTTGGGGCCTGCCTGTGTCCAGCAGTGGCGACGTCTTTCGGCTGAAATGATGATCTAAGGCTGTTGCCTAAATATCCAATATTGCAAGTCGCGTTCAACCAATTGAGACATGAAGATGCAAAGTCTCATGTGTTGTTAATTTCACCGGCACCCGTACCCTTCGCACCGGATCACAGCTTTTAAAAAGTTCGCATAGATCGATTCATGATATCTTATTTTGATATCCAAAATGAAAACCAGTTTATGAGGGTACCCTACATGGTTAATTAAATTAAGGCCTTTTAGTTTTTATATTAATTAACTCTCATTTAGTGCATTTCCCATACAATTAACTTTGGTGTGAATTAATTAATTTACATTTAAAAATACCTGCTGTAGTAACTCAAACAAAAAATATGTAACCATTCGTATTAGTCACAATTATAAACAAAAATATGCTAAACGCCCAATTTCATTCGAAAGAACAATAAAAAGGTAGAAAAGAATAATAATTAAATCATGATAATATTAAACACAATTAATTAACAGAACAATAAAAGTCAAATTTTAACGTAACCAACACACAAAGTTTTAACTGAAAAGTTAAAGGTTTTTACGAAAAATGACTTAATTTAACGTGCGGCGGGCTTAATTAAGAAATTAAGATAAGCATGGGTACACAAATAAAGCATTTTGTAATCTACTCAGGAAGTTGCTCGGAAGCTATCCGAAACGGACAGCGAGCTAAATTTGTGTGCATAATAAAGGCCCTAAATCGAAAATTTGGACCCCTACCTTTTGTTTTCATCGAATCTAATTGGTCGTCGATAGAACATCGATGTAAGCCGCCTGCATTAATATTGCTAGTTAATTACATTTTTTCTATTATTGGAAGGGCACAAGTTACATTTCTAGTAATTGGCAGTAGGCCTGCTATTTCAAAACTATAATAATTTCTATCAAAAGTGAAAGAAAGTGAAGTTAATTACTTTTATCGAGATGCTCTTTTTAAATTTAATAGCGAAATACTACTTACTTCAAAGTTCTCGCGAAATATCTCGTCTGATTATTTCAACCTTTATTTATCAATATAAAATTTCCATTATGATTAAGTACATTTAATAATTTAAAAGATTCAATTAAAGAAGAAATATCTATCTTGATTGTGTTATCGAATCTCGATCTCGACTCGATAAAAAAAAGGATCGAGTCGGCACGACTAGTAGGGGCTCGTGTTTCGATACAAAACAGTTCGGCTCGTATACATAAATTTCAATTAAGGGAGGTGTGACAACTCGGTCACGAATTTTATCGCGTATCGGACGCGTTAGAATACATTATCATATAACTTTATTGTTTACCTTGTTATGACAGCCGACGTTTGCCGAGCCGCCTTTGTTGAGCCGAAAATGTATCGATATATCAATTCGATTAAAATAGTAGGGGTGTGAGAATAAGGTGTTTAAATTTTAATAGGTTTCCGTTTTTTTTAAGACTAAACACCTGTTTAATTTGAATAATTAGATTTGTGAAACCTCTCAGCTCCGAAGCATTTTATAACTAACTAGCTGTGCCCGCGACTCCGTCCGCGTGGATGTCGGAAAATAACATCGTGTCATAATTATGAACACAATATCTTCAAATATATACATATAGGCGCCTACACAGACGATTACACTATTACCGACCATACTATATTTTGTTTTTACAACCAACCGGCTGAGGTGATAGAATTTCATGGAATTAGCCCTAAACTCCCTCATTCTGAGAAGACACTCGTGCCCAGCAGTGGGAAGTAATTGGGCTAATTATGTTATTCTATAACACTAACCACATCTCTTCTTATGCTGAGAAGAGGCCCGTGTCCAGCAGTGGGACTGGAATTGGCTGGTAATGTTATGTTATTCTAGAATACTAATAATAATAATATCCAGTTCATTACTCTTCTCATTTTGAGAAGAGGGCCATACCCAGTAGTGGGACAGTAATGGGTTGACTACGTTATGTTATTCTATATTTTCTAGTTTCTTAACTCTTCTCGTTCCGAGAAGAGGTCCGTGCCCAGCAGTGGGGCAGCAGGTAATGAGCTGATTATGTTATGATAATCTATTACACTAACAATATCCAGTTCCTTAACTCTTCTCATTCCAAGAAGAGGGCCATGCCCAGCAGCGGGACAGTGATGGGCTATGTTATGTTATTCTATATTTTCTATAATACTAATAGAAACCAGTTGTATTTTTAGGAACCTGCAACCTGCATCCAACCAACAATCATGACCTCTACTTTGTATGCAACTTAATGACAGCAACAACAACAGCAACTTCATGTTTTACTTATATATATTTTAGTACTTTATTTAATGTTATTTGTTGTGCTGTCACTGTCCTGTGCTAAATAAAATCTTTCTTTCTTTTCTTTCTTTCTTTAATACAATGACCCCTCTGGTCAAGCTGTATCGCTGGATCTACTCAACCGATTCAGATAAAACATACCCTATATTTTAAGTTAGACTAATACCAATACAAATGCTAAGTTTCATTACGATCCGTTCAGCCGTTTTCACGTGATGAGGTAACAAACAGACAGACAAACAGACAGACAGACAGACAGATAGACATAATTTTTATAAACGATTGATTCGTGTTCTATAGCTTATTTCTAGTCCCCTAGCCGGTTTTCGCGAAAAAAAACTCAATGTACAGACTTTTCGACCTTTACAGTTTTATTATAGTATTTTATTTTATTATAGTATAGATAGATGAATGAAAATAAGCCACATACATCTACTTCTCCGCCAAATAGTGATGCTTGAATTGCTGTGTTTCGATCTGAAGGGTACGGGTGCCGGTGAAATTACAATCACATGAGACTTTCCATCTTCATGTCTCAGTTTGGTGAACCGACTTGCGGTACCATTTAGGTAACAGCCTAGTATTGAGGTTGTTATGGGCAAAGGTAACCGCTTAAAATCAGGTGGGCCTTTAGCTCGTTTCGCCATCCTATACTATGAAAAAAAAAGTGAAACCTATTACTTTAAATAATACGTTTATAATCTCAAGACCGGTATTGCCGATGTAGGCAACAAGTCTGCCAGATTAAAGTGGGAATGGGCGGGCCATATCAGCAGAATGCATCCAGAAAGGTGGGCAAGCATCGCTACACATTGGGTGCCTCAGGAAGGAATTCGTCGCCGGGGTAGACCGAGGAAACGCTGGCGGGATGATCTGGACATGTTTCTGAAGAATTGGACTGAAGAAGCTACTGATAGGGAAGTTTGGAAGAATATGGGGGAGACCTTTGCCCAGCAGTGGGACAGTACAGGTTGACACAAAAAAATCTCATATTTAATAGTTTCCATTACGTTTAGTAATTACCTTCAGTGTATGTACACGTGAAAAAATAATCGGGTTTTTTTTTTTTAATGCAGTAAAATATTCGCTTGGCTTTATTTTCAATTTAAATTAAATTGGTTTCCCTAATAAGCTCGTATCGTAGGAATAATAAGTAATAACTTAGTGTGAATGATATTTCTTTGTTATTTAGCAATTAAATGTGAAATGGCTTGATCTTTTATTCCTATTAGGTAAATTAGTTTTGCTTATAACTCCGTAGTTAACACAGACGTTTGTGATTGCGAAAAGAATTCATTTTTTCTATTATAAAATTTATAACGCCATTTTGTACCCATATTATTAAATAAATAAAATTTAATTTAATTGAGTTTAGTTTAAGTACATAACATAACATCACGCCTGTATTTCCCCGAAGGGGTAGGCAGAGATATATAGTACACCCACATTTCGCCAGTTATGTTGTAAGTCCCATGTAATAGCGGGCGAGCCTATTGCCATTAACCGGACACAAATCCAGACTCCGGGCTGCTACTGAGAATTTCCTAATGAAAAAACCCAATAACACTTTGCCCGACCCGGGAATCGAACCCAGGACCTCACGCTCAGCAGTCGCGCTTGCAACCACTAGACCAACGAGGCAGTCAAACAAACTAAGTAACAACAAACTAACTAAGTAAGTACAAACTTTATAAATATGACATAATTGATTTATCTTACCGTTTTTCTGAAATAAGCATCTTGCTCATAAAATATTGTGCAGCTAGAAGAAACATGTAATGTCTGTCAACCTAATGTTATTTGGCAAATTGGACCCATTCTCGACAGAAAATAATATGTGTGTGTAGAACAATTTTGCTGAACAAAGGCGCATATTATTTTAACTATTCTATCAATAATAAGGAAGCTATTATTGGCAGTTAAAATCGGTTGATATGAGAACGAATATTATTGTTTTTGACTTTTATTTTTACTTCATCAACCATAGGGTAACTTTGGCCTTGTTATGGTAACTTTGACTCACCTTTAAAAGTGTTTTTTTTTTTATCTTTACATTGCTTATCTTTGGATTCTAAGACTGCTTCTTAGGTATATTTGACAACACGTCAGTGGTAACAGTTTGAACGTGATAGTCTTTATTTTGTAAAAGAATTGTGTCATTTCTCACTGTTTTTATTTTAGGGGGACAATGGGACAATGTTGTCGATTCCCTTGTTCATGAACTAAACTTATTTTAAACTATCGCTCTCTTTTACTAATAGTAGATACAAGAAAGGGATGGCAACAATTTTAGAACTGTCAAATTATTTTACGTGTTATATTTCTTTGTATTTTAGTGGGCACGTTCCGAGATCACGACTAAACTTGTATGGAAATCTAAATTCCGACTAATTTGACAGTTCCAAAATTGTTGCTATCCTTTTCTTGTATCTACTAAGTATGAGTAAAAGAGAGCGATAGTTTAAAATAAGTTTAGTTCGTGAAAAAGAGAGTCGACACCAATGTCACCCTGAGAGGTTAAAAGTTACCCCGAATGCAATGAAGGTAACGATGACGTCATCCCAAGACCACTCGCTAAAATTTTATAGTAGGTAATACCGCATTCACACGAGTCGATTTTAGTCGTTCAACTGCTTATTTAAAAGTGATTTGAACCGTCTTGTTCAGACTTGCCATTAACCCGCTATGTAACTACTGCTTATGATAAAATGAGACATCGTTTTGTTTATCTGCAACAAGCTTGTCATTTAATATCACTGCAAACTGAAATACTTACAACCTAACATACTAGTGAACATTAATAACTTCATTAGGAGCAAGCTATTGGTCGGTACAGTCAGTCACTCAAGTGTCATAACGACCGCGTTTGATTTTATTTCGTCCAATTAATGTCTTACCGTGAAATGCTGTAAAACGAGCCAAGTCGTCTGCCACGCCCCGTACACTGAAACATGCAAGTGTTAGAGTTTTATCATTGAGTTTAAGATGAGATTATAAGATGCATTTAGAATATTCATTTAACAACACTAGTTTTTTTTTGGCGTCGAGTTATATAGTTGTGATAAATGAATATCTTTACAGACTGTACTTTAATTGACTTATGTTTTATAACACAATAACACATAACATCACGCCTGTATTTCCCCGAAGGGGTAGGCAGAGGTGTAATAGTACACCCACATTTCGCCAGTTATGTTATAGTCCCATGTAATAGGGGGCGAGCCTATTGCCACTGACCGGGCACAAATCCAGACTCCGGGCTCCTACTGAGAATTTCCTAATGAAAAAATCCAATAACACTTTGCCCGACCCGGGAATCGAACCCAGGACCCCATGCTCAGCAGTCGCGCTTGCAACCACTAGACCAACGAGGCAGTTATGTTTTATGACACGAAATAATTGATTTATAAAGAAATCAGTCTTAAAAAAACATAATCAAGCTGGACATACAATCAGAAGCCTGATCGATTTAATATACCGACCTGTCAATAGTATTTCTATAAGTATCAAAAAGATCAAATTATATTGTTTTTTAAAATTATTAAATTACACTTATTCATACGACCAGTGGCAGTGTGAGTCTTACAGCTTACTGGATAACAATGCAATATTAACTGGCTTTCGTTTCAACGTGGTATACCTGTTTTTTTCATTATTAATTATTTTAAAACACTTTTGTCCCCACTTGTAGTTTCCAAGACTCTCTTTGTAGTCGCTGAAAGCTCCTCAGCAGATAGTAAAGCTCAGTGTTCTTAGACGTCGACTGAAGTCTCACTTTACGAGCTACTGCTGTACGATTCTTTGTATTGATATAACTATTTAACTAATGTAACTTTGTATCGATCTTAGTATTGAAACAGGAGGCGGCTTGCGAGTCTTCTCACTTGTGGCTTTATTGCTGAATGGTAAAATTAATAAAACAGTACGGGACAACCTGCCACACTTTTTTACGTAGGAAATTCCTCGTGGACTTACTCCTCCTGGGTGAAGAAGCCAGTGTCGTACTCTTACCGACTAAAACCACCAAGGTGTACGGTGTTCCTCTGCTAACCTTTGGCCGGGGGCGTGGGATACGCTTTGCAGTCTCCATCTTCCCTGACAGATCCTGGCTCGCCACTAGTAGGTGAAACCCTTCTCGCCGTACCGCCTGACGTCGGCTGCAACCTCCTCCTGAATAGCGCGCGTGGAAACGATGCGACACCGTCACGGACCTTGACTTTTTGGGTGGCGGGCTACCCCGAGTCCGTCACCCACAAGCCCACTCCTAGGGTGGCTGGAGATCAACATACGCCCCCCTGCATCGCCTGGTCCGTCTCCGTCAAGATGGGAGAGAGGTGTTCGTCTTTCGCTTCCTTTTCACCACCTTATTTGCGAGCATCACCTCCTGGCAGAAGGAGACAATGGCTTCTCAAGCGCTCTTGCTTTCGACCATGGACAGAACCACTAGCTGCCGTTTACCGCATTGAGGTATTCTCGGTGCAGCGTGGCCCAAGCTGGGCATTCCGCCAGTGTGTGGTGCGCCGTGTCCACAAGAACCTGCCACACTTTCCCAACCACTGCATCTCATGTTAGCCAGGATTTAAAATGATGAGCCATCTGAAAAACAGTGATACAATGAAACTTGATGTGTTCCGAGGAAATGATTGAACTGTTTTGAAATCCGCAACAACAAACATAAAGGAATTTACTTATAACTTCTTCAGCTTGTTACCAAATAAAATAAATCGAACTTTTTCAGTCAGATACTGGATATGTCCTAATACCCAAATTGAAAGATAAATCAGTTCAATTTCTTAGTAATTAATACTATAAGACGACGTGAATAAAAGTTAATGGTCGTTTTAGTACTTGCTCTTTGCTTCTGCTTGCTTTGCTCTCTATGATTACATTGCCTTTTCCGAAAAGTCCATGCACTTTTAGTCCATGGTGCGTTTAGCAATCATTGTAACTTTGTCTGAACGTATGACTTTGTTAGTGGGCGGCTTTATGTCTGGGGGCGGGGGTACTGAGAACAGAGCATACATTTGTATTTGGAATTGGCGCCAATTTCGCTTTGTTGTTCTCTTTTGTTTTTTTTTTACATTTCTGGTTGGCAAAGGATGAGATTGCTGTTGGTATCCTCAACATTGTTATTTTATTTTTGGTCTTGCAGCACTGTGTCCACCATTGTAGCAAATTGTTACTCAAGAAAAACACGTTTTAGGTTACTCTTTTGCATTTTAAAACAACCCTACAAACCTGCTAAGTACTAAGTAGGTTTGTTGAAGATGACGTCATATAGTCTTGTATTTACTGGTCACATGTGATTATTATTTACTCGTTACTGCACCCCAAAAAGATTTACATCAGAACTATCTGAGAATGTATTTTTAGAGTTTATTTATTTATTATTTATTTATTGGAAGACCAACAGCAATTACCTTAGATTAACAATAATATTACATAGTATAAGATACATTCTGCCAATAATAGGTATTCACGAATAGCGACTGAGTACAGTTAAATGCGTGGATATAATACTAAAGATAGATGAAACTAAAATTTCTTAAATCTAGATCAATTGCTCGTTTTGCCGACTGCATATTTGTCACAAATATATAAAATTTCAACTGTTTACATTTTGTTGACGGTATTGCCCGCTCACCACAAGAACACATTAACGGCCAAAATTAATATCCAATCTATCCTTAATTTGCCCTACTAGAGATAGGAATTTGACATACATTACATTACATAACATTTTATGTCCACGCATCTTACTGTACTCAGTTACTATTCGTGAAGACCTATTATTGGCAGACTGTATCTTATTTAACATTGTTATACAGAGTAATTGCTGTTGGTCTTCCAAATAATAAATAAATAAATAATAAATAAATAAGCTCCATACAAAATATGTCAAAATTCTATCTCTAGTAGCGTAAATCTATCTCTAGTAGCGTAAATAGATTGGATATTAATTTTGACCGTTATACTATAATATTTCAGACAATAGTTGGAGGATACCAGAGGCAACTGGATGGGAGCATAATGTCTCACGGTCTTCGTTGGTAGGTACGGTGGTGGTGAAGGCAATTTTTGAAAGGAGATCGGGACAATCAACAGAACCCGATATGAAGTCTGGGTCTGTTACCCAGTTACTGTAAGTTCCCAAGTGGAAGGCGGGAAACGTAAAGAATTTGGTACAGGTTCTACCTGATAAATGAAAACTCAACGAACTAAACTTCCTGGGCTAAACTTTCAGGATATATTCACAACCCGCTGATGTACTAAATTTAACCATAATAACGCAAGTTGAGTTTTAAATATTTTTTTGGTTTACACAAACATGGTATAATAAAAACCGGCCAAGTGCATGTCGCACTCACGCAGTAAGGGTTCCGTACCACCCATCGGCCTGATACCCCATAGAAACTGATCTAAATTACGAGAGTTGATCAAAAGACATCAATGCACCGTGAGCAAAATATGAATTTTTGCATCTCTTACGCAGGTATCACCACATTATGTCTATGTTTACCCCATTTTTATTATTTGTTGCTAAACTACATATAGTATGCACTATAATCGAACCAAAGTTTGACGCCGGTATGTATTACCGCTTTGATGATAGAGCAGGAACAAAAACGTTGAAAAAATGCATGTTTTTTGAGGTTTCTTGTATGGGGACCTCCTTTGGTTTAAGACTTTTTTTATTTTTATTATTTGTCGTGATAGGAGTCATAGCATCACATATTCTGAGAAAAATTCAATCGGCTACCTATTACTGTTCAAAAGATACAGCCCTGTGACAGACAGACGTACGGACAGGGTAGCGAGAGTAATAGGTTCCCGTTTGACACCCTTTGGTTACGGAACCCTAAAAATCCCAATCGATTCTCCTAGTGATTCTGAACAAACTTACTAATTTTAGGTTTACACTACACTTAGAATAAAGTTACATACAATGTTCAGAATAGTAGCATAGAATAAATAGTAGCCTCCTTATGACATTCTAAATTGTATCTTTTGACATACACCCATCAATTTTAATTAAACAACAAGACAACTACACCCAAAACATGTCTCAACTATTAACAGTCCCAAAAATTCCTGATATAATCACAAATATGTGGTTACCGTTATCAGAACAACGTCAACAATTGTGAGGAATGTCACCCCATGTGTTGTACACGTCAGTGAGGAGGTGGTCACCCTAGCGTACGGGAATTATCTCCTTAGACAGCGGGAAGCGGAAACATCGTAGTGAAGGAATGTTAGGGTGAGCGCGTAGTTGTGCTTGGTGCGGTAAATTATGTGTAACTAGCTAACGCCTGCGGCTCCGCTCCCGGGCAGTCTTGCAATCTTGCATTTTGAAAATTTCGGATGCCATGATTCTTCCAAATATTTCCAGATTGGTCATTGCACTTTTAGCCAAAACTGTACGACGACGGCGGATTTCCTCAGAGCAGCTGCCCTCACTAGGTGAACATAAAAAATAACTGCATTAGGTACATTTTAGGAATTAAAGTGGTACATAGTACAAGACAAGTGGATTCAGGGCTCGCATATCGTATACAATCCACATGGTTGTTACTCTGCCACGAGCCCCTCAAATAGCCATCAATGTCTGTGATTTAAAAAAGATCCAAGGGGGCGACAGAACATGCTCCGCGGTTACGTTCTTTAATGACTACGGGTAGTCTTTTCCAAAGTCTTGGTCTCTTGTGGTCTTGCATTGGTCTTGCAAAAATACAAGACCAACAATCGCTAAGAAGCTGGTCGACACTTCGCGTGACCAGAGGGCTGGTTTGTTCTTTGGCCAAAGAATAAGCGTTGCTATTCAACGTGGCAACGCTGCCAGTCTTCTGGGCACTTTTTCAGATTGCAGCTGTGTGGAGGAATACTTTGACGCCTAAGCGCGCCATTTTATGTAGTTTTTTTTTTATTTGTATTTTATACTTGTGATGTAAATATTGTATCTTTGTATATAGATTGTTCATATACGAATATTATAAATGTTTTAACGTTAATTGAAAAACATAGACCAACACCCATATTATAAGTTGTTGGTTCATCCTTCACTCAACTCGGATTTTATTGAAGGTTCCTCTCGGAATTGGAATTCTTAGGCCCGTATTACAGAAGCGATCACTACTTAAGGATAGAATCGTTACTTGAGTATCGGTCTTATTCCAGAACGGTAATTATAAACTTTAATTCAACAACATAACACACGTATTTGACCTGAAATAGAATAGAAATCTCTACTCAAGCGTAATCTGGACCACACTAGAGTGATTACAAATCAAATCTCAGCTGAAATTCCGAAACAAGTGACAGTATAAAATAAAACTAAACTTAGCTGAACTGTGATCAATAAATCTCTGCTTGAGGAACGTTCTAAAATCAAAGCTCAACTCAAAACTAGTTTTAAACAGAGAACAACGCTTGAGTCAATCAATCAACTCAGCCTATCGCAGTCCACTGCTGGACATAGGCCTCTCCCAAGTTGCGCCACAACGCTCGATCCTCTGCCTTCCGCATCCAGTCCCCCCCGGCCACGCTCTTTAGGTCGTCCGTCCACCTGGCATACGCTTGAGTATCGTTCTGTAATATGGACCTTAGTTACAAACTCAAAAGTTGAGTGGTGGCAAAGGCTTAGAACACACGCAGCAATATTGTTCGCTCTTTTTTACACGAGTGCCCAAAAGAGGATCCGAATACATGAAGTATGGAATAAAAACTTTGTTTTACAAAATACGCAACTCCGAACCCTCAATACAAACATCTCAAACCGCTGCAAGTGACAATAATTCTCAGCGAGGTGGGACTGTCGCCCTCAGCATATAAATACATGCAGGGGCGGAGCAGCTATCTCCTTACTGCCCATAAAGTTTAACGTGACAGTTATTTTAACTTAGATAAATATGGTTAGGTCTAAGGGTTTGAAGGGAGTTAACGAATTGAGTGTGTAATGGTTTTTTTTGGATATTTGTTTCATTCTACTTAGTTTTTTTTAGTCCAAAGCAAGGCACGATTTTTTTTCAAAACGTGGTCTTAAGTCAAAGTCAAAAGTTTAACGAAGAAGCATTTATATTCAGCACATATATTTCAAAACGTTAATTAAGAATCTAGTTGCACGGTTCCAAAAAGTTGGTCCTATGGAGAAGGGCTGGCATGAAACTCCATGGATATACTCTTTTCAAATAATAAATGGTGTGTACAATGGTTTTTTTACATGATTTGGAGATAATTATGTGATAACACAACATTTATCTTCGATTATCACTTGCTTTAACGGTGAAGGAAAACATCGTGAGGAAACCTGCACACCAGAGAGTGCTCCATACAGTTCTCAATGGTGTGTGTAGTCTGTCAACCTGCACTAGGCCAGCGTGGTGGAGAAAGGAATTAGCCTTCTCGTGCTAAGAAGAGGCTCGAGCCCAGCAGTTGGACAGTAATGTGCTGAATATGTTTATGTATGTGAGAACAATGTAGGTTGTCTGCACTGAATGCTGACCCTTTTGCATGACGCATCCATCATCGGTGGTTGAATACTTGCTTTCCATGCAGAAAAATGTGAGTTCAAACCCGGACCGCACCTTTGACTTTCCGAATTAATGTGAGGAGCAGAGTTGGAGCAGAATTCGATTATCGCTTGCTGTAACGGTGAAGGATAACATTGTGAGGAAACTTGCACTCAATTGTATTTGAAGTCTATCAACCTGCACTAGGCCAGCGTGGTGGACTAAAGCCCTAGCCTTCTCGTACTGAGAAGAGGCTCATGCCCAGCAGTGGGAGAGTAATGGGCTGGTTAGGTTATCCATCATCGGCATAGAATTATGCTGAGTGTCAACTCTTTGCTGCAGTTACGACATGCATGATTTCCGTCAATCAACATGTACGGTCGACCGCAGGTCAGTGGTAACAGTATGACATTGACAGCGTCTTTATTTCGTAAGCAATAAGGGCGGTTTTCTAATTCTAGTGTTTGTCATGCAGTCGACTGTACCCAATACTGTACCAAATATTATAAGTTTTTTTTTTTTTTTTATGTTTCAAATTTTTTATGTTGGTGCACAGCGAAATGAATTGTTTTTCTATCTTTCTTTCTAATGTTTTGACTGGCCAACCGATTGGATTCCGTCACCCGTCGGTCATAGTTGAAACCGTATCTAATGGGAAAGAGCACGACTGTTCAACATTCCAAAGTGTTCTGTGCATAAGATAGATACCTAAGTTGTTAAACCTTTTTATTTGTTTTCGGTCGGAAATCCTTATGGATACCCTCCTTCTGGTTATGGCGGAGGGGTATGTAGGACTCTTATCGACTAAAACCACGCGGTGGCCAACCTCTGCACAAAATAGAAGAGCTCCGGGAACTCCATTGGACCGCGCCGGTGTCCCTCTAGTGCTATGCCTTTGGCACGTCCCGGGAAAACAATGTAGTTTCCCCCACAGTAGCATGCGACCACCACGTACTGCTGTCTTCCCCAGGGTTGCTTAAACTTGATGGCTGATAAGAAGATTTGTACAAGTTCTATGACGCTACAAACTTTTCAAACCCACCGTCGCCGTCGTCGCATCGCCGTCCGACTTTAGTGTCATAGCTTGTAAAGGTTGACTGGTTGAACGAGGAACTTATTGAACGAGGATGATGTATTTGATTCTCGTTCCAAATATGTAAAAAAATTACTTTAATATTTGAAATGTTTTTCCAATCATCAACTCAGCCTATCGCAGTCCACTGCTGGACATAGGCCTCTCCCAAGTTGCGCCACAACACTCGGTCCTCTGCCTTCCGCATCCAGTCCCCCCCAGCCACGTTCTTTAGGTCGTCGGTCCACCTGGCAGGGGGGCGCCCTACGCTGCGTTTGCCGATTCGCGGTCTCCACTCAAGGACTTGTCTGATCCAACGGCCATCGGTCCTTCGACAGACATGGCCAGCCCACTGCCACTTCAGCTTACTGATCCTACAAGCTATGTCGGTCACTCCGGTTTTTCTCCGGATAATCTCGTTACGGATTTTATCCTTCAAAGAAACTCCAAGCATAGCTCGCTCCATAGCTCGCTGAGCGACTTTGAACTTGTGGACTAGCCCAACTGTCAGTGTCCACGTCTCGTTTTTCCAATAGATTTCATCAATTACTGCGGACACTATTCTGCGCTTTCACATTGAAGTTGTATGCGGTGAAGTGATACAATACAATACAATACAATACAATTCTTTATTTACTGAACATAGGTTAACATTGGTGTTATAAGTCACATTGATACAGTCCTCTATATTCTACCTTTAGGCATGCAAATATTTGGGTAACGGCTATAATTTCATATTACTATCAAATGCAAGATACATTGAATTAATTACTGTCCATCGGTTGCTATTTCCACCCCGTCTTCCTTTTGTACAGTCGACTGCATGACAGTGGTAACACTTCAATTCGAAAACCTTATTACATAACATAATCAGCCCATTACTGTCCCACTGCTGGGCACGGGCCTCTTCTCAGTATGATTGCTTACGAGATAAAGATGCTCCTAATGTCAAAGTGTTACCACCGACGTGCGGTCGACGGTACCAGCCAGCAAACACCTAGACAGTCCGAGCGTGCGCGAGAAATTATACTCCTGTAAAAATTGAGAAATTATACGCATGATTTATGGTGAAATATTTTTTCTATTATGTATACGGACATTCTTCCATATTCTTGAATATTTCCCTCGTACGCTAATTATAATAATCCATAATAATCACTTTTTAATAACTAGGCACCTATCCATCAAAAAATGTTATTTAGCTCCAAGTACCACTTTATCCAATTAGCAAGCTAAACTGTTATTCATAGCTATCAACCTAAGATATTATACTAAACAAAAAAAGCGTATTAGATAATTAATCGTTTAATAACATTGATATAAAAACTATGCAAATAGCTACCTAAGTTCAACTACTCAAAGTAGCGGTTAACGGTTAAAACTAGTTGCTTTTTATCGAAAACAAATACATTAAATAATAACGATTACATTTACAACGTCGAGTACCGTATCTGTGACGGGTGAGATAAGCGGAACTTTTAGCTTTTTTCAACGAAATAATAAAACTGTTGACACGAAATAGTGGACGTAAACATCTGCTGTTACAATTGCAATAAAGCATAATAGTATTGTTAAGCTGGTACTACATCCGTGCGTAAGCGCAGGTGAAAGAAAAAATGTGTGAAAGAACTTGAAAGTTTACCAATTAAGACTTTGTTTGCATAATTGTTTAAACTTTATTTCTGATGTAGACAAAATTTTAATCTATGTATAACTTTCCTTGTCATTAAATTGACCGCCACTTCATCTCATGTTAAGCAATGGTGCGGTCGACGACAGTGCGTGCTTGCCCAACAAAAAGCTCCTCAAGCCTTTTACATCGTTATTATTGCCGAGAAATTTTGATTTTAGAGTACTCACGCCAACACAACCCACCTAATTCTATGCCTTTAACAATCTGTTATCAACATAGAATGGTACACCCCCTAACTAGAAGAATCTTTATAATTAACAAAAAAATAGAACACCCTCTAACTAGATGGAACTTTATAATATTTAACATGAAATAGAACACCTCCTAACTAGATGGAACTTTACAATCAGAACAGAGTAGAACACCCTCTTACTAGATGGAAGAAACGCCTGTTTGTAAAAATTTTTTTTGTACTTGTATTTTATATTTGTGTTGTAAATATTGTACATTTGTAGATAGGTTATTTAATTATTGTAATCCCACTGTTCTATAATATATTAATATAATCTACATAAAATGGAATTTTCTCGTAGATGGAACTTTATAATTAACATAAAATGGAACAGCCACTAACGTTCTGGAAGTAACCAGCTGGGTTTTTGGATTATGATGTTGTGTAAACCCAGTCTACCTCAGTGCGCATTAGTTTTAGGCCATAACATTTCAACTATAATAGTAGTTTATGAAACTGTTGCATAACAGGGGTTATTAAAACACGAGTGTGAGTTTAAAAACCGAGCCGCAGGCGAGGTTTTTAATAGTATCAAACGAGTGTTTTAATACCTAATTATGTCAGTTTCATACACTATTTTATCTAAACTCATACAATTTTAAATAAAATACCAAAGTCAAAATCTTGGTAACATTGTCGTAGTTTTTCTTATTTTTTCTGGTAAAAGATTGTTCGTCATTTACGTTGCTGCATCCAGAAATTCAGGCCGGGTCATATCCTCCTCAGTTCAGTATCACTGCTATAGTCAGATATTTTTGCCCAGAATTTATTCTAAAGTTTTAACTTTAGACATACAAAACCATAATAATAACGTAAACAATTACAATAAATTTACAAGTAACGATGACCAAATCCAGTAGGCCATGGCGCGCGGCCGCGAACGCGCCAACACAGATAATAAAATATAGTCCGGCGAAAACATTATAATCGGAACAAATTTTCTATCCTTGTCAGGATTCCGTCAGTCTCTGTTTTATCATACAAAATATATGCCTGTAAACACATAAATATAATTAAAAGCAATATGACAATCCAAAGTTCTGCCAAAAACGCGATTTTAAACGATAAAATTTTTCAATGTATGACTAGTGGCGCCACCCAGAATTTTGTGTACTCATTGGTGCCAAACTGTACGACTGCTAAAAATAAGGTTTGAAAACTCCTTGGTTGGGTCGAAGTGGCATTAAAAACTCCTTTGTTGGGCTGAAGTGTGCGGTTATGGAAAAAAATAAAATTACCGCATTGTTTTGTTCAGCAAACTGTATCGTAATGAAACTTTTTAAATACATTACAGGTGCATGTGCGTAAAGTATGTCATTATGACATTACTTTCGAGTTCATAATTCGAATTTTACGATACGAGTGTAGATAATAAAATACATAAACTGCTATGGGATAGTTCGAGAATTTATTCGCTAATTGAATACCTAAAAGTTATGATTTCCTGAAAATAAGATAACAACCAGACCCGTGTGAATAAGGCTACAAAATAAACTAGTACAGCTAGTGTAGCTATAAATGTTTAAATACTAATATAGTAATTAATTTAAATTCGATGTAGAGCGAACATTAGGGAATCGTGTTCATCTTCCTCCTCAATCAACTCAGCCTATCGCAGTCCACTGCTGGACATAGGCCTCTCGCAAGTTGCGCCACAACACTCGGTCCTCTGCCTTCCGCATCCAGTCCCCGCCAGCCACGTTCTTCAGGTCGTCGGTCCACCTGACGGTAGGGCGCCCGACGGCGTTTTCCGATTCGCGGTCTCCACTCAAGGACTCGTCTGCTCCAGCGGCCATTGGTCCTTCATCATCCTCCTCGCCATTTCCCAACTATGTTGGGGTCGGCTTCCAGTCTAACCAGATACGGCTGAACATTAGTATCTTACACTGAGCGAATACTATCAGAAGCCCGAAACCCAGTTACTGGGTGATACCGATATTCGGAGGTTAGACCAGTTGTCAGACTTTCGGGCTTCTGACTACCCGTAACGACTGCCATAGATATAAGCGAATCGTGATTGCGCACCACAGACCAGTAAGCCTCAAGACGCAGCGCAAGTTTTGCATGAGAACACAGTCATAAAATGTTGGCGGGGACCGGGGGGTGGACGGCGTGTTATGATTGGTCGGATCAAAAGTTCAGTGGTATGATTGGTGCCGTTCGCTGACGGAGTGACGTCCCGATTGGCGGAGGGCGTATGCTATACAGTGGTACTGCATATGTTTGGTGACCGGGGTTGTTCGGCTAATCGGCGTCTAGAGGCTTACTGGTATGTGTCACGCACCTATATTATTACAATCACCAAATGTACAAACCTCAGCGTATTGCCTTCCCCCTACCGTCATCATCATCCTCCTCGCCTTTCACTTCCATCAACCCAGCTACTGGGTGATACCGATATTCGGAGGTTAGACCAGCTGTCTGACTTTCGGGCTTCTGACTACCCGTAACGACTGCACTAGATATGAATGAATCTTGATTATACACCTATATTATTACAATCATCAAACGTACAATCCTTAGCGTATTGCCCTCCGCCTACCGTCACCATCTTCATTAATTTAAGAGCTCGGCTATTGTCGGTGCAGTATTTTTCATCACTAGTCTTCACTTTTGACTTCCTGATAGGACAAAACATTAATTTTTCCTCTACCTACTTGTGGCATAAAGTTATTTTCGGCCTTCCTCTCGACCTCTTCCCTGTCCTATCTTGGGATTCTCCAGGGTGACTGATTGAACAAGGTACTTATTGAAAGAGGATGTTCAGTACTTTATTCATGTATTCCAAATATGTCATCATTCATATTCAAATAATTTATTCTGCAAATTAGATGTATTTTTTTTCTTCGTGTCGACACGAGCTACATAATGATAATAGCTCATGTCGTGGGGAAAAGATTAGCCAGTCAGCAAGTTGGTAGCGGGGCTGACTGCCCAGGGTGCGCCGGACGATCAATTAAATATCGTCACTCGTGGAGGCTCTTTTAATGCAAAAAAAAAAAAAAAAAAAACACTTTTATAAGTCGGTTATTTTAAAAACTAGATGGCATCGGCATCATCATCACATCATGATTTCAGTGGAAAGACGTCCACTGCTGGACATAGGCCTACCCCAAGCATCGCCACAATTACCGGTCCAGCGCTTTCCGCATCCAGTGAATTCCCGCGACCTTCACCAGGTCGTCGGTCCACCTTGGGAGGGGCTACCCAGGTTGTGCCTTCCAGTACGCGGTCGCCACTCCAGAACTTTACGGCCTCATCGGCCATCCGTTCTGCGAGCAATGTGCTCCGCCCACTGCCATTTAAGTTTGGCAATCCAAATATGTTAAAATGGTATACATCAATTTTTCAAATCGATTTTAGCAATTACTACGGACACATCAGTCACTGTTCCCACCCTGTCCACCTTTTGTACTAACCAGAAGACCCCTAGACAGTTATAGCGTGCGCGAGCATTTTTTACTTCTGTGTGCGTGAATTTAACGTGTAATTTTTTCACATTCTATCATACTCTTAAATATGTCCCTTGTTCACCCAGTCATGCTATATAATAGTTTTTTATTAAATGATCGTATCTTATCGTAGGTGTCGTAAAAGGTGAAGCTGATAGAGGTGAGATAAGGTCAAGAGGATCATGCTACTAACAGCAATGGTACAGCTATCACAAAATCATTAGCCAAGCTGTCATTATCATCATCATTATGCACTGGGTAAAAATGTTTTTGTTAGTGTTAGACGCAATAAATGAAAATTGTACAAAATTTTATGACTACAACATGAATAAAGCTATCATATTCCACTAACAAATTTTTAAATAAACACATCTATTGCTGAGATCCACGACGCCACAAAGTAGTTTAAAACGCAGATTTCTGTAATAATAATAATAATAATGTCCTCCCAGCCGAATTTCGGTCACGGCGGCCAATCTCAATGGAGACTAGCCATCTGCGCGGGATATATTATAGTGCACAAGTGTGGGTGCAAACACAGGTGCACTCTCGGTTCCCTCACTCTCGTAATCCGATGAGACGGCAATTCGACACGACCGGAGAGAGATCAGACGCAGGACCGACGGCTTCACGTGCTCTCCGAGGCACGAAAGGGTCTCGATGTGTAACGAAACGGTCACCCATCCACAGACTGACCGCGGCTAGTGCAGCATAACCTTGCAGATCTTACAATCCACACGCTTGCTACTTAGCCACGAGCCCCTTTCTATAATACGGCTCTTACGTTATTCTTCCCTGTTTTGTACCACTCTTTTCTATGTTTTTCCGACAAAATAGACAAAGTCCTGGGTAGTGGTGCAATTTCTTAGCAACAACTTATCGTTGCGATATTGTCCAGTAACCAGGTAGCGCTACAATTAAATGGAGATGTAAAGCAACACAACAGTCAGAATATTATCATTTGCTAATTTGAGGTATGGAAAAAATCCGTCTGACGACCAATAACAATATTTCACTGTTACAGTCCAGTAAGGGATGACGATCGCCAACCCGCCTGCCAAGCGTGGCGATTATAGTATAACCCCCTAAACTGCTTGGGGAGGCCAATGTCCAGCAGTGGACGTCTTTCAGCTGAAATGATGATGATGATGAAGGGATGGCTATTTCAGCTGTGAAACTTTAGAGCCTAAATCGACCAAAGCCAAGAGGAGAGGAGATATCTCAAACCTTCTCAAACCAATAGGATTGCGTTATTTTCACATCTAGCCACGTAACTTCCACGCATTTTATAACAAAAGCAAACCAACATTATTCGCATGCCTAAATAAAGGTGGATTTGTCGGACATCTAATGCGTAAAAATATGTATTTTAAACATCTTCTGTACCATATCCTTGCGAATAAATATATTTATCTTTAAACTATTGCTTGTTAATGACACATCTCTCCTCTACTACGCTTTGATCGATACCGGGAATAGAAATCTAAATAATATACTAATAGAAGTGTCTGTAATGTGAATGTCTCGTAGGACACCAGTGCGCGAACCGTGTGCTTGATCATCAGTGCTGTTTTGGACGCAGAGTCACAATTTTTTTACTTTGCTGCCTATCTAACAGCGGAATTTATTCAGGCTTCGTTTTTAATTAAAATTTTTATATTATAAGATGGCGAAACGAGCTAAAAGCCCACCTGATGTTAAACGGTTACCTATAATAATCATAACAACTTCAATACCACCTAGGCTGTTTCTTAAATGGTACCGAAAGTCGTTTCGCTAAACTGAGACATGAAGATGGAAAGTCTCATTTGATTATAATTTAACCGGCACCCTTACCCTTCAGTCCGAAATAGAGCAATGCAAGCATCTCTATTTGGTGGAGAAGTAGGTACGGTGGTAGTACTTCCCCGGACGAGCTGTTTTACAAAGGAGCTCTATACTACGAGAATATTTTGCATTCTATGCTACAAAAATGCTGGGCGTAATTGCGTATTTATGTGTTGGTAGCAGCAATCCGGCGACACGCGTTCCGATATCAAAATACAGTAGATAACATTTCTATTACCTTATTATTTGGATTTCTATGATAAGTATGATACCAGGCCTTATAGACTGGTGATGGTGATAGATCAAAATGAATATTTAAAGTCACAGTTAAAGTCGGAAGATTAAATTAATGCTCCAACATATTGATAACAACCAGCTCAATGCAACAACACCCTAACTGATACAAAACATATAAATGATAACCTAACAAGAATGACCTAAAAGAATATTATAAGTTGCTAACAATTCTACTTCGCACTTCCGAGAATCGTTTAATGTCTGTAATACATTGATATGATGGAGCTTAATTAAGTCTAATTAAAAAATAACCCATGTTCAACACTGTTAAATGACGGCAGGTAAGCTCAGGAAGCTTAATTGATACTGCAAGTTGTTATTATAGTAAAATATACATATGCGTAGGTAAGTGTTTTGTTGTGTATGTTTCGAGAAAATTGGGGCAGCACTCAAAATGACTCATGATGAACTTTACAGAAGAGAAGTTATTTTTTTTAACCTTTTTATATTAGATATTTGTATGGTTGAGTTTAGCGATGGCTGACGTTCGCGTCATGCTCGTGAACGGCTGCCGTCTGTCGGGACAGGTCAGCTCCTACATACTATGGCAACTCTTTTTACGTTTATTTCTGAAGGCAATATTCTCACTTTTAAACTCTTGTATATTTCTGACATTAACCTACATTATACTCACTTTATTTAAAAGAGTATATCCGTGGAGTTTCCTGTCGGTTCTTCTCCATAGGACCAACAATTTGGAACCGTGCAACTATGTAGAGCCTGACGTTTCAAAAGTGCCTGTGATTACGTTTATTTGAAATAAAAATATTTTAATTTGAATTCCTGAACATTAATAATATTGAATTTAAGTGAAATCAGATTTGAGAAAGTTGTTTAAAATTGTTTTTGTAGGAAACTAGTCTAAAAATCTACATCTATGCCTGTACTTCTTTACAGAAGTAAATCGGTTATTAATATTATAGCAGTTATGCATACGAGACTAATGTAGATTAGTCTTCTGTGCAATTATTACCACCTTATTACAAAATCAGGTTTAATAATAGGTTTTACTTAAGCTAGGCTTTAACACCTTTTTATGTAGGTATGGGGTATGACGTTTAACCCTGTTTAAACACGGTCTAAACCTGTGGGGTAATTGTGTAATGCATTGACTTTGACATTAGCTTTCATTTTGAAATTACAGCAATATTCATTGCGTGGTACATAGTTGCCGATAAGACGAATTGTCAAAACACACGTAGCAATGAACATTGAAATCCTATTGATTGCGATGGCGAGCGAGTTACGCAATTCGGCAGCTGATCTAAGCTTTTGTAATAAGGGGGTAAATGTTTAATTACTTGTTTAATTATTTCTTGAGCGAAAATCAGTATCAATGTTTTGTTGAGTAATGCATTCAAACACAACATATAAACCAAACTTCAATGATCAAAACCGCCGCCACGCTTCCGTCGTCATCGGCGCCCGCGCAGCGCCGCATGTGACAATTTACGAGCCGCCCCCTTCCGCAGATAGATGGCGCCACGAAGACAATGTTGAACGCTTTGTTTATGAAGCTTTCACGGTTTCTCAGTATTTATTTTAATTTCTTTTTGCTGGTTTTTATGTTGGAACGTTTT
Organism: Asteroscopus sphinx; assembly: GCA_949699075.1. Classification (NCBI taxonomy): domain Eukaryota; kingdom Metazoa; phylum Arthropoda; class Insecta; order Lepidoptera; family Noctuidae; genus Asteroscopus; species Asteroscopus sphinx. The sequence goes on along the minus strand of OX453025.1, from coordinate 13,004,159 downwards.
CACAATTTTTGGTATGATTTAAGAAAACCACATTTGATAGTTTTATTTTTGTTCTATATTTTTATAACATGCATATTATACCTACATATGTATTTATATTGTTAAATATTTAGATGTTAGTAAAATATAAATAAACTAACTGATTAAAATGAGTAGGTACTAACGCTTAATTACACTATAAAACGAACATCAGAACTGATTGGAACACGTTATACATATGTATATCTGTAATGTCACGTTATTTGTAATGTATTTGATCATTTAATTGACATTTATGACTTGTTCCTTCAAATAAGCTATTAACCTAGTTTTTTGGTCTTCTCTGTAATCGTAGTAGGTAGGTAAAAAATAAAGTAGCCGACTGTATTTCTCTGTTTGTATGTTCAAGTTAATTTTGTATACTTAAAAATATCTACGTTTGCGACACAGACATAGTAATAAAACCGGCCAAGTGCGAGTCGGACTCGCGCAGTAAGGGTTCCGTACCTCTCAACGACCTGATACCCCATAAAAAAGTTTATCAAAAGACATCAACGTACAGTGCGCGAAATATGAATTTTTGCATGTCTTTCTTATTCAGGTACCGCCACATATGTCTATGTTTGTCTTATTTTTAGTATTTGTTGCTAAACTACATAATATGCACTATAATCTGACCAAGTTTGACGCTGGTATATATTACAGTTTTGAAGATAAAGCAAAAACAAAAACGTTGAAAAAAATGCATGTTTTTTGAGGTTTCTTGTATGGGGACCCCCTTTGTTTTTAGACTTTTTTTGTTTTTAGTATTTGTCGTGATACACCTCATAGCAACACATATTCTGAGAAAATTTCAACCGGTTACCTATTACCGTTCAAAAGATACAGCCCTGTGACAGACAGACGGACGGACGGACGGACGGACAGCGTAGCGAGAGTAATAGGGTCCCGTCTGTCAACCTCCGGGTACGGAACCCTAAAAAATATAGACGAAGTGCTGCGAACAATCATAGTGAAGCCAAAAAAACCGTGCTCCTTCGTGTACAACCAGCGCTCACGCACAGACATGCACCCCAAACCGTGCTCACCTCTCTCAGTTCAGTTTCAGCGCTGGTTGTACACGAAGGAGCACGGTTTTTTTGGCTTCACTATGATTGTTCGCAGCACTTCGTCTATATTTTTTTACTGTTTGTGGTTTGCGGTGGCTCGGCCACGTCGATGGCATGGGGGAGGATCGAGGAGCTAAGAGAGAAGCAGGCGTAGCATGAGCACTGCCAGGTCAGGTGTTAGGTGTGTCAGGTGGGTCTTTAGCTCGTTTCGCCATCCTATAATAAGTATTAAAAATAATACTGAAGAATAAATAAAACTACATAGTATAAAACTTTATCTGTCATTTTGTCTTTTCTTTCATTGACAAAACGCTTGTCTACAGTGGTCATGCTACGCCTGCAGGACGTAGACAGATGTCGTTGGGGACATACTTTGGAGGCAATTTGCGTGAGCTGCAAGCTACCAACTGGCGAGATATCGCACATAGTCGTGCCAAGTGGAGCATTCTCGTTTCGAAAGCTATGACTCACTTTGGGTCTCTGAGCCAGAGGGGTAAAATAAATAAAAATATCTCGTATTTAAAATAAAATAAGATAAGACTAAAGTTTCAAAAGTGATTTACAAATGAAAACTTAGAAACCAATTTAAATAATATAAGCGACATGATCCGGTTAAACTTGTTTTATTAGGTATATTGAAAACTCAGAACTTATGTAGGTTTATTTTAATTGTAATAACACCTTACCAATTTTTTTGTTATGCTCCAGTTTGGTTCAATATTTTTTCAGTGTAATGTTGCTGGCCGTATTTACATCATGGTTTGTGGGACTATCATCATGTCTTTTTCCAACTAAGTATATTAGAGACGGTCTACTGCTATCCTCCGCTTGTTCAGTGTGGTGCCGGACATAAAGAATTGTACCACCTTATCTCTTCTCATGGGTGTCGTAAAAGGCGACTAAGGGATTCACCAGAGGATGGGCAGCGGCGTTCTCTGAGTATTTATTCAACCAATTGCGATCGCAAACCCGCCTTCCAAGCGTGGCGATTTGGCATATATATATATGGATTGTGGCGTGGCCCTTTGGGGGAGACCTATGTCAGTGCCAGTGGACATCTTTCGGCTGAAATGATGATGATGATGATGACTGCTATCCTAGAGCAGTAGAACAACACTTTCTATTAATCACAATCTATTTCTTGTTAATGTACCTATATCCTATCTTTTGTATATGTCTCAGTTGTGTCAAATAAAAAAAAATCTTTCTTTCTTTCTTGATTTTTGACTGCCTATGAGATTACTGTCATGTATATTAGTAGGACAGCCGGGATCGACGGCTTATCGAACACTTCGAGACACTCAACGGTGCCTACAAAACGCTAGCCAAACCTTGATGACTTAAGAACATAATTATTATTATCACTCATACTTTACCTTTACTTTACTTATACTTTACCTCGGAGATCGATGAACATTGTTGAATCTAATGTAGTTAATCAAAGAACGGCTAAAGAGTGAATACATTTTCTATTGTTTCACGGCCGCCGTTGGCTTTGCGCCCGTTGATGAGTTAAAGAAAAGAAGGATAGAAAATATTTGTGTAAACAGATTATAACAAAAACAACAGGAAGACAATGCAAAGGAAAGAAAGAAACACCCCTCTATAAGGCCGACGAAGGCATATCTTAGCATAATATGCAGTCACAGGACACAGTAACGTTAACTAATGCTTCACGAAGAAATAACTAAAATATTTCCTTTTTAAACGTTGCCTATGATTTCGCCTATATTGTGGGTCTGTTTTTAGAGGTAAACTTCAAATGTACAAATATTTATTCCACCCGAGATTGCCCCCGCGACCAGTCGCCGCGCGTCGTGCAGCAACTCAAAATTGTCGTCTTGTTGTGGCAATTTTTCTTTCTTTCAAATAATTGCGCAGGCACTTCACCTAACGTGTCGTCAAAATTGCACAAAGAAGAAACATTTAATGAACTTAATTTAATTTGCAGAATAAAACGATACTACTAAAAACTACATACAACATACTAGCTACTTCCATATTTTTCTATTAATTGAAAACTTAAATTGCAATGTCGTTTTCACGTGAGTGTTATCGTTAAAAATGACTTCAAAAATTGTCAATCGCTTGGAAGCGCGGACGGGCCCATTGCAATTCTATGTGGAGGCACGATAAAAAATCCAATTTCCTGCAGTTTTGTCCCCCAGCGCTTGGCGGGTTATATCGCTAATATTATGGGTGTGTGTAGTGGGTTATGGGTTAAATTGTGATGGTGCTTGATGGCTAATGATGGACTTATTCTGACGTCCATCGTTTCGTCTGGATTTAGAGATTTATACTATACAATACAAATACTCTTTATTGTACACAAAAGAAAATAGTAACATATATGACTTATATGAATGTAATAGACATGTACAATGGGCGAGCGGTCTTATCGCTCAAAGCGATTTATCTTTTTTCGAATTATATAGTAAAAATTGTTACAATGTGTAATGAGTAATTAATACGACTAATTATTGATTAATTAATTAATATTGACGACTAATGCTTAATTAATTAATATTAGACGACTAATTCCGAACTGACAGATTAAACTTTTAAAAATCCCAAGCCCTTAAAAATCAAACAAATATTTTTACAAAACCATTTTAAATTCGGAACCGTCAAAAAAATCCGCCATTCCTAGAGACAGGGTGTCCATGCAGAGCGGATTTCCAGGGATTTTTCCAATTTCCACGTGTACGCATATCATGTGTCCGCCCGAGTGACTTGTGCACTTTTTTTTAAACGTAGAACCCACTGTTATTGAAAAAGTTCGGCTGACAGCTTTATTAAACAGTGTATAGATTTTTGGACGTTTGAGGGATTACATTTTGGATGGATGATTGAGTTTGTATGTAGATAAAGTATTAATTTATTAAAAATCATTAATTTTAGTTTTAATGGTAGCCTAGCGAATTTGTACAAGAAAAATAGTTCATTCATTCATTCATTTCAGCCGAAAGACGTCCACTGCTGGACATAGGCCTCCCCCAAGCATCGCCACAACGACCGGTCCTGCGCCTTCCGCATCCAGCGGATTCCCGAGACCTTAACTAGGTCGTCGGTCCACCTTGTGACAAAAGAAAAAATTGTGTAAGAAAAAATTGTTGATATGTAATTATTGGCATAGTATACTGAGTAGGTTGGTACTCAAAATGTTGAATTAACCTGAAAGTCCATTCTTTCTTTTGAAATAAAGCATTAAGAAAAGTAGCATTTTTAGATTAGGTAGTCTTCTATCTAAACATTTCACATTAGAAATTTTTTTTCATTAATAAACAACATTAATTACACTTTAGCTTTTACATTTTCTGCAAAGAATATTAATCCAAGCAATAAAAATCTCAAAAATAATCTTAATAACAACCGCTCATCCCCAACGCAACATTTTTAATTAAAAACGACAGAGCAACAATAAAGCTAACACGTCGAACAATTTAGCTAAATCCATAAAACCATTACACTGCCCCTGTGCAAACATCTCAGATTCACCGCGATAAACAGTTGTAATTCACGAGTATCGCATTACGGCCCGACGCTCCCCGACGTCGCCCGACGTCATCCGATGTCGCACGACGCCGGCCGATAATACGCGACACGCGCCGATTATGAAATCCGATGTAGGTAATCGTGTGAGGAGTTGAGGTACTGTGTTGTAGTGGGGACGGATTTTGTTTTTTGCCTACATGAGCTTAAAGGAGTAAACTTGTTGTACACTACCAAATCGCTATGTACTGCACTTAGCAGCTCTGTACCGCACACTACACTGCACTGTGCTGCACTGTACTGGTAAGTATTGCTACCTTCGGGATCTTTTTACATAAAAGATGTAATTTTTTTTATGTTTTGCGCTATAAAAGTAAAAATAGTCACTATTATATTTTTTCAGAAGAATGCAGTGGCCTTTTTATGAATAAAAACAACACGTAAGTTGTATTTAAATTTGTTTTTAGGGTTCCGTACCCGAAGGGTGCCAAACGGGACCCTATTACTCTCGCTACGCTGTCCGTCCGTCCGTCACAGGGCTGTATCTTTTGAACGGTAATAGGTAACCGGTTGATATTTTCTCAGAAACTGTGTTGCTATGAGGTGTATCACGACAAATACTAAAAACAAAAAAAAAGTCTAAAACCAAAAGGGGTCCCCATACAAGAAACCTCAAAAAACATGCATTTTTTTCAACGTTTTTGTTCCTGCCCCCCTAGCCAAGTTGACAATCTACACAATCTACAATCGTCAAAGCCAATAGAAAACAATCAAAATGTATGGGAATGACATATCTGAACGAATTACTTTTTCGTTGAGATATGTCATTCCCATACATTTTGATCGTTTTCTATTAGCGTTGACGATTGTAGATTGTGTAGATTGTCAACTTGGCTAGGGGGGCTGCTCTATCTTCAAAACGGTAAAATATACCAACGTCAAACTTGGTCAGATTATAGTGCATATTATGAAGATTAGCAACATATACTAAAAATAAGACAAACATGGACATATGTGGTTGTACTTGCGTAAGAAAGACATGCGTAAAAATTCATATTTCGCGCATCGTACGTTGATGTCTTTTGATAAACTTTGGTAAATTAAATCAGTTTTTATGGGGTATCAGGTCGTTGAGAGGTACGGAACCCTTACTGCGCGAGTCCGACTTGCACTTGGCTGGTTTTATTTATTTTGTTTTTTTTTCTGCAGGTACGTTTCTTAAGAATACGTTAATATTATAATAAAACAAGTTTAACTGGAATACATAGCGTATATTATTTAAAACCCAAATTAATTAAATTTTTATTGTTTGGAGCCCAGTTCCAAAAATAGTCAAGTCCCAAACAGCACGCTACATTGTAAAACATAATGATAGGTACTGTTAGTGACTACTGCGTGGAACGAAACGATTATAATTCATTTAATTGTACATCAACTCAGCCTATCGCAGTCCACTGCTGGACATAGGCCCCTCCCAAGTTGCGCCACAACACTCGGTCCTCTGCCTTCCGCATCCAGTCCCCCCCAGCCACGTTCTTTAGGTCGTCGGTCCACCTGGCAGGGGGGCGCCCTACGCTGCGTTTGCCGATTCGCGGTCTTCACTCAAGGACTCGTCTGCTCCAGCGGCCATCGGTCCTTCGACAGACATGGCCAGCTCACTGCCACTTCAGCTTACTGATCCTACAAGCTATGTCGGTCACTCCGGTTCTTCTCCGGATAATCTCGTTACGGCTTTTATCCTTCAAAGAAACTCCAAGCATAGGTCGCTCCATAGCTCGCTGAGCGACTTTGAACTTGTGGACTAGCCCAACTGTCAGTGTCCACGTTTCGGCACCGTAAGTCATGACAGGTAGGAAGCACTGGTTGAAGACCTTTGTCTTCAAACTTTGCGGTATAGGCGAGGCAGTATTAAAATTGTACGGTAGACTAAAATAATTTTTGAAACATCTGTAAAAACGCTTGTCATTTTAGTCTTTCTGTGACTACGAACGCTGCAAAGTTTTTGAAACGTCAGGAAAACCAATTTAAATAATGTACCCGTGTAATCTGGTTTAACTTTTTTATTATAATGTGTAGGTAGTGATCGCGAAAACCTAAGAAATTATTAATTCAGTTAAATAATCATTAAGGCATAGTGTATAATGCAAGTTTTCTTGCATCTAGGTAGGTATTCAGTTAGGTTAGTTAGGTAGTTTTTAGTTATTCTTATGTTCTGTAATTTCACAAACATGATTTTACAATTAATAATGTCATAAAGACATAAATTGTGAAGCTGACGTCACCCAAAAACAGATACAAAGTGCAAGTTAAATTCGATAGCAAGAGCAGAGTTCACGGTAGCGTTGCGGATAAAGCACCTGTAAAGAACCAGAAGTCGCAGGTTCGAATCCTGCTCGTGAGCGAATTTTTATCTTTAGATTTCGCTTTGCATACGTTAATGCGTTAAAATGATAAATAATTAATAATGACACCTTAAGCAGACCTCTAAGTGCAACATGCATTTAGGCAGAAACCTAAATTCCCCCATTTCCTTTCCCCACATCTACTCTATGAGACATCCCTCGTTAAGGGTGAGCTACCCTTGTAAAAGTCAGCGTGAATAGAGCTAATCCTTATCACAGGCGAGGGGTTAGAGTGAATCAATTAAAGATAAGCAAATATGCTTCATTGTGGACCGGAGGGATTGAATTTGTTGGTGTGAGAAAGGAAATTAACTTTTGGCGGATAAAGCGATCCGTCATCGTCTGACGCGCCCTTAAATCGTGATCAAAAACTAAATTGTTTGTATTGTTTCATTGTATTAGATGTGTATGTGAAATGAAGGAAATGTGGGAATGATTTCAGTTAGCTTTACCTTTCTTTCCAGGTGTGTTTTCATTCCATTAAAAAGCGACTTCTCTTCACACTTCCATCTTCTTTTCTTAGTCAATCATCATCTGCTATCTCGTCTTGTACCAAAACAAAAAAAAAACTCAATTAATTATTACACATACTTTTGCTTTGCCTGTAAATCTGTGTTTACAGGCAAAGCAAAAGTACCTAATATAGTAAAAAATATAGACGAAGTGCTGCGAACAATTATAGTGAAGGCAAAAAAACGTGCTCCTTCGTGTACAACCAGCGCTCACGCACACACATGCACCTCAAACCGTGCTCACCTCTCTCAGTACACATGTCGCGGCATCGTCCAGTAAGCCAGTAAGTATTGCGAAAGCAAATATCCTTCAGGTGCATGGTGTGTGCGTGAGCGTTCGTTGTACACGAAGGAGCACGGTTTTTTTTGGTTTCACTTTGATTATTCGCAGTACTTAGTCTAGCCTGTAAATAAGTACCAACTTAAGGCAAACAATTTGATAAAAAATATATTTTAGTCCCTAGCTCATCGGGAAGGTAGTTTAAAATCGATAGAAAATTTTGTACCAAACAGAAAGAAAGGAAGGAAAGCGAGTTAGTAAAAATGTGGTAAAAACCATTGCATAATTATGTGCTCATGCTTTAAACATAGCAGCTCGTGACACATTGGAAATGTGAAAAGAGTGTGTGCCTCTCTTAGGCAGAGTTTTCAAAAGGTGGCAGGACGTCATTGTCAAAATAACTGGCAACCTTCGGACAACATTTGAACTCTATAATATGCTTTTATCGCATCAGGTGGTCCTTACATAGAGGAAACTGCAACCACTGAGGTAATATGTACTACGTACTAGAGTAGCCAATACGAACAAAAAATATCGCGCAACTTGCTGGCCGTGGAGCACGCGCGGCGCGAGCCTTGCTAAGTGAGTGAGAAAATGTATTCCAGAATGATACTCAAGCGTTGATCACTGTTTAAAACTAGTTTTGAGTTGAGCTTTGATTTTAGAACGTCCCTCAAGCAGAGATTTGTTGATCACAGTTCAGCTGAGTTTTGTTTCATTTTATATTGTCACCTGTTTCGGTATTTGGGCAGAGATTTGATCTGTAATCACTCAAGTGTGGTCCAGACTACGCTTGAGTAGAGATTTATATTATATTTCAGGTCAAATTCGTGTGTTATGTTGTTGAATTAAAGTTTATAATTACCGTTCTGGAATAAGACCGATACTCAAGTAACGATTCTATCCTTAAGTAGTGATCAGGTGATTGGAATTTAAACTGTTCTTGAGGAAGCTTCTGTAATACGGGCCTAAAACGTGTTACAAACATTCAATTCGAGGTGTCTTCTCTAGTACGTAGTACATATTACCTCAGTGACTGCAACGAAAATACTAACACACAGAACTAATAAAATATAAAGTTAAGATTTTTTTTTTACTGCCTCGTTGGTCTAATGGTTGCAAGCGCGACTGCTGAGCGTGAGGTCCTGAGTTCGATTCCCGGGTCGGGCAAAGTGTTATTGGGTTTTTTCATTAGGAAATTCTCAGTAGCAGCCCGGAGTCTGGATTTGTTCCCGGTCAATGGCAATAGGCTCGCCTCCTATTACATGGGACTATAACATAACTGGCGAAATGTGAGTGTACTATTACACCTCTGCCTACCCCTTCGGGGAAATACAGGCATGATGATGTTATGTACGATTTTTAGTTCATTACTGATTTTCTGAACGTTAAACTTTTTAGTTGTAACTGTAGGAATTAAAAGCTTTTTTATTTTTATTCCTGAAGACTATCTTACTGTCATTAAAATAAGGTACTGCACTTCTTGCGCTAAAGCATTTAGTGTTCGACAATTAAATAAAAACTTTTAAGCCGGCACTCATAGAATTAAAATACCGGCACGTATTATAAGCAATAGTTTTAATCCCTAGTTGAATAATATAACTATTAATTAAATAGCCACATAATTATACCTCCTAAAGATTTCACAGTCAATCTCTTATAACATTAATATAATTTATTTTATTGGAAATTCTGCTAATCCACTAATGAAAATTTTACGCTCAATATATTATTGAATGAACATAAAATATAACTAAAACTAGTTCCAATAAAAGAATCGATTTGGAAAAATCATAAAAATGCCTAAAATCTAATAAATTAATCACGCTACCTATTACAAGGGATCGAATTGCTCTCCCCACACTGAATTATTCATAAATAAATTAATAATATTAACAATAAAACCCATTACCGTCCACCGTTTATTATTAACATTATCCGGATGGCTTTAACCAGCCATTATTAATAAAAAATTCAAATGTGTAGGATTACATGCGTAAGCCATGGAACCGAATTGTTTAAAGTTCTCACAATAAAAAATGGTTATAAATTGTAATCGTGCGCATAGGTCTGTGAGTGTGTGTGTATAACTTAGTGTAGGCGAGTGTGTGTGTGATTATAGCTTAATAGTGATGTAATGTGGTATGCGGTAATCCCTTGTGTGAAATGTCAATATGGTAGTTTGGGATAGGGATTTGGTTATGATAGCTAATCCCAGAGGAATCGCAGGGGTGTAGGAGTGTGTCTTCTAATGAAATTCATACGATTTAAGTATGATAAAGTAGTGGCGAAAATTAATAACGTTTTGTGGGATAGTTTTATTTGTTCGCGTATTTATTATATTTTCCTTTGTATGTGAATTATGTTTGAAACATCTTGAGCAGTAATCGTAACCAAAATAAAGTGACTTATACTAAAATCATGTCATAATATTTCTACGTACCCAAATATCGAGAAAAAGTGTTGCCATTATTACCGCCGTCAACCAAAGATTTTCCCAAATTTTATTTATTCAGAAATCCATTAAGATTAGGCGTGACGCCTATATCCGTCATCAACGCCCATTAGCGTCAAGCGGCGTCGCAGCGTGTGCTGATAACCGCTAATACGGTGACGTGTATGTTCGGCATGTGACGACATTACGCATTAATAACATTGACGCGGAAAAATCGACAAGTGTAGGTAAGGAGGTTTATTTCCGTTGGAAGATACGGTAAAAACTACAAAAGAGGACAGAAAAAGGCTTAGAAGTCCTTTCTCGAATAAAAACTTAACGCTAAAGGTGGGCACTGACGATGTATTTTCAATTTCAATTTCAATTTCAATGTTTTTTTATTTCAAATAAACCTAATTACAGGCACTTTTGAAAGGTCAGGCTCTAGTTGCACGGTTCCAAATTGTCATGTATTCATTCGGACGTCGGTCGTTTTAATGACTACTTCCAAAAAAGCTTGTTTTAAAAATAACATACGTTTTCAACATTTACGGACAGGTTTTGGAATGCGGCCACGCCATTCCAACTTTTGGATGCATCGTCAGTGGCACCCTTTAACGAAGCTGCTTTATAACATAAGATATACATTCTACAGTAACAATAATAAATAAATAATAATAATAAGTAATAATAATGATGTTAATAGTATTGTAATTCTTGTTTTTCTTTTAAATTAATTGTTAATCTGATGAAAGAGACTAGACTCCACGACAAAGGGAATTCTAGTGTGGAGGCTAGTGTACACACGGCTACACATCAAGCTGTACATTTCCAGTATAAGCTGACCTCGCATTGTATAGGTTTTCCTTACAACGCGAGGTCAGCCTTTACTGGTTTTGTACAGCTTGATGTGTAGCCGTGTGTACTAAGTATTATTTGTAACTCTACTTTGATCAATATAGATTATATTTCATTTTTCATCACATATTTCTTTTGGACCACATGATTTGAAAATTAAATTCACTGACAGTGTTTTACAAAGGGCTTAGGCTGGGTAAGAAATATTGGCATATTACTGGAACCTTTTGAAGATTTCTGCCTCGAAAAAAAAAAAACAATAACAAAAAAGGTGATCACCATGTGCAATGAGTAATTCGGGATTCACCGACATAATATCTTCTTGACTTTAGTTGTGTAATAGTAGGGTTTCCTTGTGAAAGAGTTCGTCCGGGAAAATACTAACACCGTAAAGCTATTATTGGCACCAAAAAGGATGATTGGATTGCGGTTTCCTGGTACTCGTGGTACGGGTGCCGGTGAAATTACAATCACATCACATGAGACTTTCCAGCTTCATGTCTCAGTTTGATAAACTTGCTTTGCAATAAATACTATTTAGGTACCGTGTACCGTGTGGTGCCGGACATAAAGAATTGCACCACCCTTATCTCTTGTCATGGGTGTCGTAAAAGGCGACTAAGGGATTCACCAGAGGATGGGCAGCAGCGTTCTCTGAGTATTTAACCAACCAACTGCGATCGCCAACCCGCCTGCCAAGCGTGGCGATTATGGCATATCCCCCAACATATGCTTGGGGGAGGCCTATGTCCAGCAGTGGACGTCTATCCACTGAAATGATGATGATGATGATGACTACTTAGGTAAAATCCTAGGTGTTATTGCAGTTGTTATGGGCAAAGGTAACCACTAATCAGGTGGGCTTAGCTCGTTTTGCTATCCTAAAACATAAAAAACTGATCCATGATTCATTTTCTTAAATGGCATAGTTAATCGCTGATGACTGAAGGGTATGTAGAATGTAGATAGGTACTTTAATTATACTGCCAGGAACTTCTCGTCCAGCATTGGAAACACGCCCAAACCACCAATATTTCACTTACACGCCCGTCACAACTCTCGCGCACATTATAAATGATTATCACCTGAACCAAGCCATCGAGTGAGCCTAATGAAACGTTACTGATCGAACAATAACATAATGATCGGGAAAGTTCGATAGCACTGTTATTTCATTAGAGGCTTTTGGGTTTGGGAGAACATGCATTATCATCACGCATTTATTTAATGCTATTTATATTAGAGAAAGAGTTGGTAAAGAAAATATTGTTTAGTAGCAAAACAAATCAAAGCTTGTTTCTCTCCTACTGTTACTCTGGCTGAACACAACACCGCACTTGCGTAACGCACTCTCAATCGCGGTACCTAATTTTAATTTTTACGTCAAAACATTAGACATTCAAAGAAATTGCAAACATGTGTTGTGTGTACTACAGAATCAGGGTGTAGTTAAATTTTTGTTTCTGAGTATAATTTTATCGGCATCACGATAAGCTAGCTAAAATCGTTGCGAAAAAGGCACCAGACAAGCCAAGTATTATCAAAAAAGTTAACATTTTAAGGAGAATCTCTCTAGAAATTAATGGAGTTTAAAGCCTTTGGCAAGTAGTGTAGCAGCCTACCTATATTTATTTTATTTTTATGTATTAAGCATAGGTACCAACAGCATAGCATGGGCCGGATAGAAGGAAAGCGCGCTCAAGGCAGAGCACCGGCAAGATGGCCAGACGCCATTAAGAGGGCTTTCGGAGGCAGCATGTACCGATCGGTTCACACAGCGGAAGACCGCATAGCTTGGAAATGCGTCGTATGTGGTCGCGATCCTCAGCAGTGTGGGAACGACGAAGAAGAAGAAGACCAACAGCATAATTAGTACATACATCTGGTAAATAATTAGTAGTATTTAGTTCAGTAAATTCTACAATTAACAAATCGATAGTCTTTGGCTGCTTCTAACTTCATCTTCGGCAAGAGATGTGGTAGTACTACTATTATTTATATTATGGTAGTAGTAAGTATAGACACAATTAGGAAATTCAAATTCCTTCTCTATTTCCTTTTTTTTATAGCATAGCAAACAACCCCTTACTCTAACAATGGTAAGAAGCAACAGAGTAAACAACCACATCCCACTAGAGGGATGATGCTCTTTAACAAGTTATCTATTTAGCGTACAGAGTGCGTTAGTAAGCACCCTATCATTTGGGGGTCTAATGGGTTACTCAAAGTTTGTACAGCGACCACCCACGCTATGCTCACGTGGATATATACAGCATCTGTGAGCCTATAGAATAATGTACTACCGATAAGTGGTCAAAATCTTGGTAGCCATTTATATTGGTGGCATTTTCCAACATGTGTTTGTATAATACGTCAGGAAGGAACAGCAGTTTGTTGGGCTGCCTAGACACGGAAAATAACTTTTCTTTGGGGGACCTTATTGTCTGTGCCACAGGAGGGGCCCGATTTGGGCCAATGAAGCGTTGCTCCACGTGTCACTCTGATTTCAGCAGAAGGCACAGTGGAGGAGCAAGAACGGGCCCGGTGTGTACTCACCCTGCCGCTGGGCAGGCAGCGGGAAGTCTGTGTCCTTCCTTTCCCCGTCGATCTAAAAATGTCCCAATAATATTTATTTATTTATCTCGTAACCCCAGAAGGAGTTCTGTGGTTGTGTTCTCGCATTTCGTTTTGCAGGACCGAGGATCTTGGCTTCTCCACCCGTAGCGCGAGGAATAATGCCTCTATAAAAATTAGCGGAGGATAGGGCCTGCGGGCGGTGTACTCGGAGTAGCCCGCAGTCCGACCAGATAAGGCCCGTGATGATTGTGAGTATTGTTCCACGTGCACCAGTCAGGAGGAGGGTGGGGCTGATTTAAGGTCACTCCGGAGAAGGGGCTCGCCTGCCAGTGAGCCGAGACCTGTCGTGAGTGGTTGTTAATAATTCTGCAACTGTGCTCTATAAAGTCTTCGATGCTGCGTGTAATCCGCCAACCCACAGTAGACTTGCGTGGTGGAACAAGGCCTCAATCCTTCTTATTCTAAGAAGAGAGCCTTTCCCAGCAGTGGAACAATAAAGGGCTGGTTAATAATAATAATGTCCTCCTAGCCGAACTCCGGTGAAGGTATCCAATCTCAACAGACATAACATAACATAACATCACGCCTGTATTTCCCCGAAGGGGTAGGCAGAGGTGTATTAGTATACCCACATTTCGCCAGTTATGTTATGTCTCAACAGAGACTAGCTATTTGCGCGGGACATATTATAGTGCACAAATGTGTGCTCAAACACAGGTGCACTTTCTATTCCCTCACTCTCCTAACCCGAAGAGATGGCAATCCGACACGACCGAAGAGGGATCAGCCCCCCTAGCCAAGTTGACAATCTACAATCGTCAATGCTAATAGAAAACAATCAAAATGTATGGGAAAGGCATGGCTAGAGGGGCAAGTGAAGGATCGACGGATTTACGTGTTTTCCGTGGCACAGGGGTGTAGCATCGCCAACTTTCTGACTCCGGGTTACTACTGACAAATTTTCTTTTTTTCCGACCTGAGAATCGAACCCAGGACCTCACGATCTGCGATTGAACAAGTTACCGCTAGACATCCGAGGTAGTCAAAAGGGCTGGTTATGTTTATGATGAATGATCCACAAACAAACACCCATACTTGCGCATCCTCTTTTATCCTCAAATAACGATGAAAGACAGTACAATATCCCAATAATTTCACACGTTATATGTTCGTTTAGCGTCTTAACTGGTGGCACTATCACAGTATCATAACTACTAATGCGTACTGCAAACTGTACGGCTGACCACCCGCGACGCTCACCTGTAGTTTTGGATGTAAATTGCTGTGGAAGGGGTTCTACTGTGTTTTGTGAGGAATGAAATGGTAAAATGAAATTTTCGTTGAAAAATATGTTTTTTAAGACAAGTTTTTATAAGACACGGATATCGTACTCTAAGCTGATCAAAATCAACACAAACACCATCAGTGCCAATGTTCTGTGGGGGTTGGCGCTGCATGCCGAGACACAGGTTACCACCTACTTTGACTGCAGATACCTACTACCTTTTTAATAACAAAAAAATTAATTTAAATAATGTGCGGATCAGAATTTGATTATCACTTGCTTTAACTGCGAAGGAAAACATCGTGAGAAAACCTGCACACCTGAGAGTGCTCGATACAGTTCTCAATGGTGTGTGTAGCCCACCAACCCGCACTAGGCCCTTTTTTATGTCACGATATACATACATAACATAACATCACGCCTGTATTTCCCCGAAGGGGTAGGCAGAGGTGTAATAGTACACCCACATTTCGCCAGTTATGTTGTAGTCCCATGTAATAGGGGGCGAGCCTATTGCCATTCACCGGGCACAAATCCAGACTCTGGGCTGCTACTGAGAATTTCCTAATGAAAAAACCCGATAACACTTTGCCCGACCCGGGAATCGAACCCAGGACCCCACGCTCAGCAGTCGCGCTTGCAACCACTAGACCAACGAGGCAGTCGATATAAATATTAGCAATATAGTTTCAAGTCTACTAACAATTAAACTAATCAGTATTTGTAGGTAATTTGAACGTAATTTAAATGCTTTTGTTTCAAAAGCGTGATTCAAACACAAACTACAAAACGTTTTAGTCATGTCTCATGCCAAGAAAAAACCGCGTGCCGATTTTTTACCTTTTATCAAATTCGTACCTCTTTGGTTTATAAACGTTATGTAATGTTTTGCGTCAATAAAGATTTTTATTATAATTATTTATAATCAATCTACTCTAACCCATTTAGGAGTTCCATTGTCTACGACCAGTCTCCATCATTAGATCAGGTCGTTGTCACTAATATTATATTGTCATCGGGTTCACATATTTGTACCAAACAGCCAATCCTGATAATAGGAACTGGTTCAAATGTTACTAACAAGCTTCGACCACTAACAAGATTTGTCCCAAACATACTAACACACTGAGTGAGTTAAATTAAAGCTTGTAATTAGGTACTTCTTCGCAGTGCAATATCAGTAAGTTTTATATCACTATAATCTGTTCTTAATGCTGTTTCATACAGAGTTTCAGCTACGAATGTAGGTAATTTCAATTTTTTTAAATATATTTATGCCTTAAACAGGTACAGTCAACCGCATATCAATGGCAACTATTTCATTATAAGCGAATCCGACTTAGTATCTAAGTGTCATACAAAACAAGCTCTGTTTATATTGGTTTTGTTTGGTTTGCACATCGATCAAGGTTTATCAAAGGGTTATACTGCACCACAGATAATATTATACTTAAGTTGTCTGAGTCAATAATTTTATAGACTGGAGAAATAATTTTTATTCTTAATGGGATTGCGTTACTACGGAAGTATTTAGCTCCTTACATGTATACATGTACCTATTTAATTATATTTTGTGCTAGAGACTATACAACGTGTATCAGAAATGCGTGGTCATATTTTAAGAGCTCATTCAGGGCATAGCAAAGGACAACTCTTACTATGGGACCAACAACAAAATCGCGAAAAAAATATCAGCTGATCCCTACTAAATCATCGAAGTCGCTCGAAAAAATGTTAGGATTAGCTGTTTATTTTTTTCGCTATTTCAGGGTTGGTCCTATAGTAAAAGTTGTTCGATAGCATCCCCTGAATAAGCTCTTTAAATATGACCACGCATTTCTGATACACGTTGTATACGTCATCGTCTTCTTACCCCTGGTCTCAATTTCTTGGGGTCGACGCAAATCTTCCATTATACTATAACAGCCGTCATCTCATCATTAACTCCCTTTTCATCCATATCATTCATTTTCATGCCGGATAGAGATTAAGTAATATCAAAATTAAAAAATGCATGAACAGGTCGCTTTAAATTGATTGCCCAATTAATAGGCATCGTTGGTAAGGTAACATGGTGTTAATGACAACACAAGCACCATACAAATCAAAAAACCGTATTTTGTCAGAGTGCTATGAACTAACAACACAATATTTCCTATAAAATTCGTGTTAACTTGATAACGATGAGAAAAATAAAAATTCTACTAATCCTATATTTTCTATTAATACTTACCTACTAAAAATTTAAAAGTGTATGAAGATGTTTGGATATTTACGTTTGTTTTTTTTTTATTACGTTGAAAAGGCTACATAGATTTAGATGAAAATCTCTAATCTAAATACCAGGCCCCTCAGAAAGTATTGCGAAAAAAAGTTTTTATATATGGGAGACTGGCCAGTTATAATGTTTTTCGAAAATATGATTATTTATAAGTAAAAATAAGTAAGTTCCAATTTCAAAATTTCCCTCCACATTTTTTGCGAGTTAATTCAAAGTATTGTGTCTCACTGAAATATGGATCTGCGCCGGGAACATTTTAGAGCTATGATTTTATACGATTTCAAGTGTCGCCTGAAACCGTATGAATCGTACGATAGACTTCAAATGGCATTCATGGATGAAGGCCCTTCCAAGGCAACCGTGTATCGTTGGTATAACGAATTCAAGCGCGGTCGACCAACTTTGGGGGATGACGAAAGAAGCGGTCGCCCTTTGACGGCTGTTACCGAAGAAAACGTGCTAGCAGTGAAAAATTTAATCCAAGACAATAGGCGAATTACATATCAGGAGATTCAACACATATTGAAGATTGGATCGGGAAGCGTTCACGAGATTCTACACAGCCATCTTCGCGTGAGGAGGATAGTATCACGCTGGGTGCCGCACAACCTCACCGATGCTCAGAAGCAGGCCCGGGTGGAATGGTGCCGTGATATGCTTAACAAATTTGAAGCAGGCTCGTCTCGGCGTGTTTACGACATCGTTACAGGTGATGAGTCCTGGATTTATCAATACGACCCAGAAACCAAGCGCCAGTCGACTGTTTGGGTGTTTCAAAATGAGCCAACGCCTACCAAAGTGAAGCGATCTAGAAGCGGGGGTAAGATTTTGATCGCTAGCTTTTTTAATTTGACTGGCCACTTGGTATCAATTCCCTTACGGGATCAAAGAAGCATTAATGCCGAATGGTATACTACCAAATGTTTGCCAGAAGTTTTCTCTGTTATAAGCAACAAGCGACCAAACACAGGGCTCCGCGGGCTACTGCTCCACCACGACAATGCACCTGCGCACACCGCACTCAAAACGAGGGACTTCCTGGACAGCACGCCAGTCAAACTCCTGGGTCACCCTCCTTACAGCCCTGATCTAGCACCGTGTGACTTCTTTTTATTCCCAAAAATAAAAAATCAGCTCAAAGGGATACAATTTTCGTCGCCGGAAGATGCGCTGGCTGCGTTCGAGCAGGCTGTAAACGAGGTGTCTGCGGCGGACTGGAAAAAGTGTTTTGAAAACTGGTTTAGGCGCATGAATCTTTGTATAGAGGCTGGTGGAAAGTACTTTGAAAAGATTTGATAAAAATATATGTACGTATAGAACAATTTTTTTTAGTTTCGCAAAACTTTCTGAGTGTCCCACGTATAATCTAATCTTAACTATTATAAAATTGTAAACGTCTGTTTGTTTGTTTGTTTGTTCCAGCATCACGCTAAAACTACTGGACCGATTTTGATGTTTTTTTTTTTGTTTGAAAGCTGATGATCTGACTTAAAAACTGGTATGGGTTTTGAGAAAGAAAGAAAAAAAAGAAAAAAAAATATTCGTGGGTTGCGTACTCACTCGACAGATCGAAGCTTCTATGCATTTGCACGAGCCGATAGTAATGTACGATGGAGTGGAGTGGAGTGGAGTGGACAGGGGATGGGACTGGGGATGGGACTGGGGACGGGACAGGGGACGGGACTGGGGACGGGACAGTGGACGGGATAGGGGACGGAACTTGGGACGGGAAATGGGACGGGACATGAGACGGGACATGTGACAGGACAGTTGGACCGCACATGGGACTGGACATAGGATAGGACATGGGACAGGACATGGGACATGGGACGGGACGATAGTGATATAGTGGGACAGTGGGATAGTGGGACAGTGGGACAGTAGGACGGTGGCAGTGGGACGGTGGGACAGCGGGGCAGTGGGTCAGTGGGGTAGTGGGGCAGCGGGGCAGTGGGCCAGTGGGGCAGTGGGAAAGTGGGGCTGTGGGGTAGCGGGGTAGCGGGGCAGTGGGGCAGTGGGGTTGTGGGGCAGCGGGGCAGTGAGGTAGTGGGACAGTGGGGCAGCGGGGTAGCGGGGCGGGGAAGCGGGGCAGCGAGGCATTGGGTCAGCGGGGCAGCGTGCCAGCAAGGGAGCGGGGCAGTGGGGTTCCAGGGCAGCGGGGCAGTGGGATAGCGGGGCAGCGGGGCAGTGGGGTAGCGGTGCAGCGGGGCAGTGGGGTAGCGGGGCAGCGGGGCAGTGTGGTAGCGGGGCAGCGGGGCAGTAGGGAAGTGGGGCAGCGTGGCAGGCAGTGGGGCAGTGTGATAGTGGGGCAGCGGGGCAGTGGGGCAGTGGGGTAGAGGGGCAGTGGGGCAGCTGGGCAGTGAGTTACCGGGGCAGCGGGGCAGGGGGGCAGTGGGATAGACGGGCAGCGGGGCAGCGGGGCAATGGGGCAGCTGGCCAGTTGGGCAGCAGGACAGTGGGGCAGCGGGGCAGCGGGGCAGTGGGGAAGCAGGGCAGGCTGTGGGGCAGTGCGGCAGAGGGGTAGCGGGGCAGCGGTGCAGTGTGATAGAGGGGCAGCGGGGCAGTGGGGCAGTGGTGTATCGGGGCAGCGGTGCAGTGGGGCAGCGGGGCAGCAGGGCAGTGGGGTAGCGGGGCAGCGGGGCAGCGGGGCAGTGTGGCAGCGATGCAGTGGGATACCGGGGCAGCGGGGCAGTGGGGCAGTGGGATACTGGGGCAGCTGGTCATCGGGCCAGTGGGGCAGCGGGGAAGTGGGGCAGCGGGGCATTGGGGTAGCGGGGCAGCTGGGCAGTGTGGCAGCTGGATAGTGGGGCAGCAGGGCTGTGGGGAAGCGGGCAGTGGGGCAGCGGGGCAGGCTGTGGGGCAGTGGGATAATGGGGCATTGGGGTAGCGGGGCAGCAGTGCAGTGGGGCAGTGGGGCAGTGAGATAGCGGGGCAGCGGGGCAATGGGGGGCAGTGGGGCCGTGGGGTAGTGGGGCAGAGGGGCAGTGGGGTAGCGGGGCAGTGGGGCAGCGGGGCAGCTGGGCGGCGGTGCAGCAGGGCAACTGGGCAGAGGGGCAGTGGGGTAGCGGGGCAGCCGATAAGTGGGGCAGCGGGGCAGCGGGGCAGTGGGGCAGCGGGGCAGCGGGGCAGATGGGAAGCGGGTCAGTGGGGTAGCGGGGCAGCGGGGCAGTGTGGCAGCGGGGCAGCGTCGCAGTGGGTTACCGGGGCAGCGGGGCAGTGGGGCAGTGGGATAGTAGGGCAGCGGGGCAGCGGGGCAGTGGGGCAGCGTGGCAGTGTGGCAGCGGGGCATTGGGGAAGCGGGGCAGCGGGGCAGCGGGGCAGCGGGGCAGCGGGACAGTGGGGCAGCGGGACTGTGGGGCAGCGGGGCTGTGGGGAAGCGGGGCATTGGGGAAGTGGGGCAGTGGGGCAGCGGGGCAGGCTGTGGGGCAGTGGGATGGTGGGGCAATGGGGTAGCGGGGCAGCAGGGCAGCGGGGCAGCGGGGCAGTGGTATAGCGGGGCAGCGGCGCAGTGGGGGGCAGTGGGGCCGTGGGGTAGTGGGGCAGTGGGGTAGCGTGGCAGTGGGGCAGTGGGGCAGCTGGGCGGCGGGGCAGCTGGGCAGCGGGGCAACTGGGCAGCGGGGCAGTGGGGAAGCGGGGCAGCCGGGAAGTGGGGCAGCGGGGTAGTGGGGCAGTGGGGTAGCGGGACAGTGGGGCAGTGGGGCAGCGGGGCATTGGGGCTGCGGGGCAGCGGGGCAGCGGAGCAGTGGGGCACCGGGGCAGTGGGGCAATGGGATAGTGGGGCAGCGGGGCAGCGGGGCAGTGGGGTAGCTCGGCAGTGGGGCAGCGGGGCAGCGGGGCAGTGGGGCAGTGGGGTAGAGGGGCAGCGGGACAGCGGGACAGTGGGTCAGTGGACTGGACTGGAATGGACTGGACTGGACTCGACTGACGTGGGTTAGCAGAATTTAACGTGAGCGGAGCCGCGGGTAAAAGCTAGTATAATATAATAATCTATATATAATCTATCTGTTTCAAATAGTGTTTCAAGTAGCCTTTAATTTATTTTAAAGTCAAGTAAAAAAATAAAATATCAAATCTTTTACATTAGAGCTGAGAAACAGCAGACGTTTTTTTTCTGATAGTCTTTTGTTATTCAAAACAGTTTTTGGACAAAGATGAAGCTCAGCCGTGTTTCGGAATTTGAACCACACTCATTAGCTAAAAATAACCTCTATAATACTAAAACGCTGGACAGGCTATGTCATTCAAAATGACAGAAGTTCTTTGTGCCCAATCAAAGCGCCCCAACGTTGGTCCCTGGAACTAAATTTCAAATGGCCATCGTGTTGTTTTGACCGCTGCTAAAATTAAATTTTTGTCATTTTCCTATATCTAACATTAGTTTCGTGGACTAACACCACTGCAGCCACTCTAAACAGTCCCAAAATGCCGAAAATCAAATGTCTTCATAATGACGTCGTCAATATCCAGTCCAGCGTACTAGTATGATAGAGGTCAGTGCTTAGGATTCAAAAGTCATGACTAACCATGACCAGTGATTGGATATAATTAGGTGTATTGTATCATGATTTAAGCAATGACATTGTAGAGGGAAGAAACAGAGATATTTCTGTTTTAAACTTTCTGAACATATCTTCAGCAAAGAAATACAATTTTTCAAGTAGGTGAGTAACTTCATTAAAATAGCTTGATCAAACAATCGCACTAATAAGCATACGTTATTAATTAAAAATAATTGGCAGAGTTATAATAAAAATAGTGGTTTGTAGTTTTGTTAAAAAAATTATAGAAACTAATCAACCGTACTTCATATTTGTTGTCTATTAAAATCTATCCAAAAATTTCAGTAAGGCCTGTCACAGACGACGTTCTTTTTGCGCGATTGAGAACGAAGCTTTTAAGTACTTGACATTCTTTTTGCACGCAACTGACGCCACGTTGCCCGTGTTCTTTTGGCAGACTCAACGCACACCATTTTCATTTAGTGTGGAGTTTAGTACGCGGCCATCTCTTCGAATGTCAATCACAGACTAAAAACTAAAGAACTCTCTCGTCTGCGTTAGCGGGTGTGTTTTGGTACGTTCTATTTTATCGCGTACTTTTTGAACAACATGCGTGCGAGAAATCGACGTTCATTTCGCACGTCGTTCTTTTTACGTGCCTTCATATAATTTTGTATTTTCACGTACAAAAAGATTCACAAAATGCGTGTTGTCTGTTAGAGGCCTAACAGAACATTCGTACAAGAAACCTGGGAAAATAGGATGGAAATATTTCTCGAACGCCTTTACATAAAACAGAGATCATGCAAATCTTAAGATTTCTACTCCGCTTTACCTAATATGGCGATCTAATATCCATCCATGTTCGAACTATTCATATTCGATATTCAAACCTATCTATTACCACTGGCCACTTGCTATTATAAAATAAACTAAACCATAAACAATAATATGCAAGGCGTTACGATAAATACTAAATCTCGTACTAAGTCACATTATGATACTTAAGGCGTCTGCATACATGTTTGAAAGCAATGCAGCATAACATTGAATAGCATAGGCATCGATGTCATAAATATCTATACATCGAACCGTAAATATAAGGAACAAAGCGGTACAAACGTATAAAACGACCCTACATCTCTTAATGATATGTAGATTCCCTACATTAGTTACATGACTGTGTTCTCAGTGAAAACATCTCGCAAACTCTGAGCACGAACGTCTTTTGTACAACACTCGTACACTTCAGGCCAAATTAACTCGTAACACGTAGATAGTTAAGTTCAATTTTGTGTTGTAGAAAAGGTGAGTTTGGACGATTTGGTTGGAGGACCATATCGACTCATTAAACAAGACATAATTTAAACGCATCCGGTACCAACATTCAATTTAGTGTTTCAGACCAACGATACACGTTCCAGTTTTGTCTGTTAACAATTGTCCAAGTTACTGCGTTTGAGAATTGAGACTTTAAGCTCGTGTATTTCAAACTACGATCGGAATGAAGCTTAATTGAATGTAACATAAGGTTGAAATTGAATTGATTTGTCTCGGAAATTGAGACATTAGAAATCTTCGAGCGACTATTACCGTGTTCTTTTAACAAATGCACGACGGCGTACGGAGTAAGATGTAAGTTTGTGCCGGCGTGCATAAATAAGGCCCGAAGAAGTATCGGTTATTTTAATACTGGGACCCCAGGTGGGCGTGGACCCATCATATATCATCGGCAACAATTATTAAATTATCTTTTTCGTTGACATTAAGTAATTGTTTCGGTTGGTCCATGCTCATAACTGGCGCGTCGAGCGATGAGATATCGTTTTTAAATTGTCGTTTTAACTTGTGCTTAAATTCCTTTGTTTAGATGTATTTTTATTTGTATTAAATGATGACATTATTAAAAAAATACCTTTCTTAATTATTACCTACATTATTTAGAGCTATGCTTGTAAACCTATAAATGTGAAAGTAATTTAAAAATCACATCAACCAAACTTTATAGGATTATGTTCCGACACTTTTAACTAACAACCACTAATTCCGCATTAAGCTGTCTCATTCTGAGAGCATTGAATTATGACTATTAAATGAACATAATTTCACATAAACGATAAGGATCAACAATTCAGCAACAGATACGATAATAATTGCGTTCGAATACACTGTATAAGCAATTACGCCGATTTAATAGTACGAAATCTTGTATATTTAGTTGTGGCATTAATCATGCATGGCAGTGTAATCGGGTCAGGCGGGCGTTGGTGTAATGAATCAAGGGGGTAATTAACTAACTAATACACTTATCACGACATGAAGTGTACACGTTCAATTGGAGCAGAATCGAGGCTCAGTGTACAGTGTTAGCTAGATGCTTGGCTCAGTCTAGAGATTGCCGTGCGGATATATAAATTGCAAATTAACTAATCATTCGGAATTGCTTGAATTGCTGAAGACTATTTGAAAATTTCTTTTGATTTCTAGAAAAGGATGTCAGTAATATCTTTTTATACAGCTCTAACTAATGAGTGAAATGAAATCGTAATGAATGCAAAATAATTCATTTTAAAAATATATAAATCTGTCGAGTTCAGATACTTATCTCCAGTCTCTAAACAGCTGATCAACGCAAAAATTAACTAATCAGCTTTCAAATTCCATGTCAAGTGTTGTGAGTGGTTGTTAGTATTTTTGCCAACCAATCACAGGAGCTTACATAAGATTTGACAACAGATCAAATTGTACATAACATAACATAACATCACGCCTGTATTCCCGAAGGAGAAAGGCAGAGGTGTATAGTACACCCACATTTCGCCAGTTATGCTATAGTCCCATGTAATAGGGGGCGAGCCTATTGCCATTAACCGGGCACAAATCCAGACTCCGGGCTGCTACTGAGAATTTCCTAAAGAAAAAACCCAATATCACTTTGCCCGACCCGGGATTCGAACCCAGGAGCCCACGATCAGCAGTCGCGCTTGCGACCACTAGACCGATGAGGCAGTCAATCAAATTGTACAGCCTTTCATAAATCGGGGCTGAATCTGCAATTTAACATTCTTTGTTAAACTGAGCCTATCTTAGTCCTTTAAACTGTACGCTCAAAATGAATGCATGTCTAGACACGGTAAATTTTCGTTAGTTTTGGAAACGAAAAGAAGTAATTATACTCATCACTATGAACAACTTTTACAATGGGACCAACACTAAAATCGCAAAAAAACAAACTGGTGGTCCCTACATTTTATCGATATAAATGAACACAGACCTTCCTTTGTTCAAGTCCATAGAATACTAGAAAATATGATCGAAAAAAACAAATGATCTTACAAATAACAGAGAAAATTAAAGTTGATACCTAACTCTTATACTGACCATATTATAATTGATAGTCTTACAACCAAAGTTATAATATCCTATAAAATGTATTCACTAATATAGAAAATTGACATAGGTTGTATGGAGATTCATCAACTTAGCCTATCGCAGTCCACTGCTGGACATAGGCCTCTCCCAAGTGGCGCCACAACACTCGGTCCTCTGCCTTGTATGGAGATTATCGATACCTTGACGAATAAAAAAAGGCGGACGGAATCTCGCTAAACAAAAAGTGAGGCATCCATAGTAAGACGGCTCGCTTAAAAGTACGGGCATGCAAACCCATACTAAGACAAAAAGCCGCCATTACGCTACAAATCTCGTGTGACGGTAGACATTGTCGTAGTGTCATAAATAAAATAACAATATATATCTGGTGTGTTAAAATTATGCCAAAATTTAGTGGGTTTAGGAAAAAACTAAGTGCTTCAATCTTTTCTTAGCGAGATAGCGTTTTCAATTTTTATTCGTCCGAGATCGATATCTTAATTCGCAAACGAGCTAACTCCACTTTGTACTTTCAAATTACGTTTTTATTTAGACCTCTGCTAAAAACTATTACGCGTGTTACATTAACGGCCAAAATTAATATCCAATCTATCCACGATTTGCCCTACTAGAGTTAGGATTTTGACATAAGCTCCATACAAAATATGACAAATTACTATCGCCAGTAAGGTAAATCGTGGATAGATTGGATATTAATTTTGGCCGTAAAAGAATAACTCCAATATTCACTTTACTGTTAGCATACCTACACCGCTGTGTGATGATTTTTGTATGATTAATAAAAAATATTGCAGTTTTTAGTATCTCATGTCAAATTTACTAATATGGAGTTAGCTGGTTTGTGAATTAAGGTATCGTTATGTAAAATTTCTATCTCTATTGAGGAAAATCGTAGATAGATAGGATATACATTTTGGCAGTTAACAGATCTGTTTTGGGGATCTTGGGCGTTAAGAGTGGGGGACTCAAGGCGCCAATTACAAGACACTGTGGAGGACAGTAGTACGTGATGGTCGCGTACTGCTGTGGTGTGGAAAGTACTGCTTTCCCGGGACGTGCCAAAGGGCATAGCACCAAAGGGGCACCAGCGCGGTCCACAGGAGTTCCCGGAGCTCCTCTATTTTGTTGCTGAGGTCGGCCACCGTGTGGTTTTACGGCCAAAATTAATATTCAATCTATCCACGATTTACCCTACTAGACATAGAAATTTGACATATTTTGTTTTCTTCTCTAGTAGGGCAAATCGTGGATAGATTGGATATTAATTTTCGCCGTTAGTCGGTAGGAGTCCGACATACCCCTTCGCCTTCCCCAGACGAAGGGTATCATCTATGAGAATTTCCATTCGTAAACAAAAACAAAAAAATAGGTGATAGATCGATTGAATTAAACCAAAGGTTGGTCGAAACCTGCGCATGACTGAAATCTCCACAAAACTGAGCAACATCTACTTATGATTGACTGAAATTATAATACCTATAGTGCCAATTTATTAGTCACACTAAAACTACATACCATGCTATTGAAAATTAATAATGAATCCCAATTAAAACAAAATCCATAGAAGTAGTTACTAGAGATCCACCCACATCCACCTGTAAAAGTATCTTAGTGATTCTGTCAAAATCAACTCAAGGTCAACCGAAACCAAATCAGGAACCTTTGAGGGACTGGTTTGAGTTCTGAACCAAATCGAGCTAATGTCAATTCCTAGACGAATGCAGTACGAATTGACACTAATTCGAATTCAAATTCGATTGATACAGAACTCGATCCAGTCAGGAGTGAGGCCCCAAGGCTGATCGAAATCCACTCAAAACCGAGCAACACTTACCTATCTATGAACACAGACATAGTAAAAAATATAAACTAAGTGCTGCGAACAACCATAGTGAAGCCAACAAAAACCATGCTCCTTCATGTACAACCAGTGCTCACGTACACACCATGCACCTGAAGGATATTTGTTTTCGCGATGCTTACTCGAAGATGCCGCGACATGGGAACTGAGAGGGGTGAGCACGGTTTAAGGTGCATGTGTGTGCGTGAGCACTGGTTGTACATGAACGAGCACGGTTTTTGTTGGCTTCACTATGGTTGTTCGCAGCACTTAGTCTATATTTTTAACTATGTCTGTGCCTATGAACGACCGAAATTAAATTAGTGCCTAGTACCTACAGCAGCAGCAGCTAAATTTAAGGTGAAACAACACCTAAATAGAAGTTTTTAAACTTTCGCGAATTTCACTCATATTGAACTAAGTTTACGGGACTTGTCGCGCACAATTAAATCAAAATATAACAAACATTTTGACTAACCTCGACGTTTCGGTCAAGTTGCATTGGCCGTGGTCACGAGCAGACTGAAGTATGTGGGTGTCATCGTCTTGAGCGGCGGGTGTTTTCTCGAACTACCCGCGGTTGGTTTTTCGTAAAGTCGCTGTCCAATGCAACTTGACCGAAACGTCGAGGTTAGTCAAAATGTTTGTTATATTTTGATTTAATTGTGCGCGACAAGTCCCGTAAACTTATTTCAACACCTAAATAGGTATATATATTCGACGACGACAACTTCCCTTAAATTAAACCCATGGTACAATAGTTACCACAGCCACATTAAGTGCCATTCCACCGATTTCCACCTGCAGTGATTGCGTTTTGCGATCGTATCTTGGCCCGACCACATTATTGTCTTAATTGATACGTTTTGTTCGTGGTCTGGGCTAGATTAAAATAGTTTAAATCGCTAATTCTCTGATTTAACTCGCAGTGTTGCGATCCTGAGTAATGAGATCTGAAGATTGGTCTTATTTATTGCTGGGTTTCTGTTTGTTAACGGTGTAGGTTTATTAACTTATTTTGAGCTTGTTATTGGTATTTAATGATTATTGTTTCGTTGATTTAACACAACAATTACAAAGATAACTAACTTAATAATTGAAGGAACGTTATTTTCATAAGATATATCGATACCTTAATTCGCAAACCATCTAAGTAACTCAATGTTAGTAAATTTTACATGAGACATTAAAAGCAGTATATTTTTTTAATGATCGTACAGAGTTGTATAGACACGCGTATACAGGGTGTCAGGGAAACGCTTCCGAAAACGAAGATAGGTGATAGTGCTGGTGACTACTGATACGAAACCACGAAAAAAAATGCGATTCATTTTTTTATTTGCATTTTTCATTATGTATGAGTTTTATTTAACTGCCCAAAGCTGGTTATGTATGAAAAATGCAAAAAAAAAATATATGAAAAAATCTAAAAAAATAATCGCATTTTTTTTCGTGGTTTCGTATCAGTAATCACCAGCACCTATCTTCGTTTTCGGAAGCGTTCCCCTTACACCCAGTATATTAGTTTTAAGAAGAGGTCCGAACAAAAACGTAATTTGAAAGTACAAAGTGGAATTAGCTGATAAAAATCAAACACAAACAATTTTACAAAAGTTTTTGATTCCTTTTTACATCAAAGTTATTTAAGTTTCATAGTCTAAAATATGTAGTTTTTTTATTAACAATTCTATTAATTGACCAGAAAAATTCTAATAATTGACCACGATGAAAGGGGAAAAGGCTGATAATGATGTTATCATACAAAGAGCTGGGAGGCAACTTTTCTAAAGAAAGCGAATCGAAAATTCTGCTTGCTATAAACTTTGTTCCCAAGATTGTCATAACAACCCCAAAGTTAGTGCCGATATTTCAAAACTCTCAATTGCATGCTCACGGTCCACATAAAACAATCACACGAAACTATTAATCCTGCTAAAGGGAACACGTCGAGATGGCAAAAATGGCGTCTGCTCCCTTCGTATATCATAAATTTGAATATTCCTGAGCGGCCAGTGGGATAATATAGTGGCTTATTGTCATGACCGGCGCGACGTCGCTGCAGAAATAAAAGACGGAGAAAAATCGCGGATTTTGTGTCGGAACTAACAGACACAGAGTAGGGGGAAGGTTTAGAGAATTATTAAAGTTTTAAAGGACCGAGGACATTTAGAAAATTTTTGACATCGAAACTCTCAAGATTTAGATCTTAATTCATAAACTTCTCTGCATAATAAAATTATCTGTCATTTAATAGTCTGGTTCTAAGTATTATATATCATATATACAACATAAACATGTATAAAATACAGATTCAATAATATTAAAATATCATAAAAGTAGACTTAGGTGTCGAAGAATTCCTCCACATCACTGTCATCCGGAAGCGTGCCCAGACGACTGGCAGCGTTACCACGTTGAATGGCAACGGTTATTTTTTGCCCAAAGAACAAGCCAGCCCTCGGGTCACGCGAAGGGTCGACCAGTCTCTTAGATATTTCCTTGATATTTCTGGTTCTTTTGTGTTAAAGAACCTTCTAATTGGACACACAGGATGACACTTGCCAACGACATAGATAACTGTGGCCAGCACCCGCCCTTCTTTTGTTGTTTGTAAGGAGGAATCCTTCAAAAGGCTGCCGGCCTCCTAGGGGACTGAGGTCGGGGTGTATAGGATTACTAATCCCCCCCCCCTAACCCGCCTCCTCCCCCCCCTCCTGCCCCTCCCACCGTGGTCGTCTTCAACACAATAAGGGGGGGATTCCGGGAATGTATTATGCCTCCAAAGCGGAGCCCTTCCTGTGCCACGCCTGATAGGTTAGGTGAGGTTAGGGACCTTTACCTCTCTGTACACCTTCCTGATGTAGTGCATACGGCTGCATGTGACCACTTCGTACCGCCATACCCACCCTAACAGTAATTGGTAGGTATGATACTTTCTTAAATCTAAATTTGATTCACTTTTTTATGGCTTAGATTGGCGAAACGAGCTAAAGGCCTGATGTTAAGCGGTTACCTTTGCCCACAACAACTGCAATAGGACCAAATTGGTTATTGCCTAAATGGTATTACAAGTCACGTTCGCCAAACTGAGACCTAAAATGAAAAGTGTGATGTGATTGTTATTTTACCGACATTGGCACCCGTACGTTCCTCTGCGCCCGTACCCTTCGCACCGGAACACAGCAATGCAAGCTGTTTGTTGGCAGAAATAGGTACGGTGGTAGTTCTTCCCTGGACGAGCTCTTTTACAAAGAGCTCTGCTACTACAAAAAATGTCATTGATCCTCTTTGTGATAGTGATGGGCGATTCGAATCATTTAACTCGAATAACTCGAGTTATCCTTTGAACTCGTTGATTCGAATTGTGTTTCTTTAAAACCGAGTCGAGTCGCTCGAGTTGGTGACTCGCTCTCCAGGGCAAGTGGCGGTAAGCGAGCGAGTGAGGCAGCGATTAGCTGCAAACTACCAGTTCAAGTGAGAAAAAAATATAAGGCGGTACGAAATCGCAAATTCGTGTATACGAATCAATTCGACCGATTGGACGCCGCTCGCTGACTCGGTTCACTCGCTGTTTGTAGCGAGCTACAGCAGCCCCCGGCAATAGTGCATGATGGCCACGATCGCTCTGTCAAGAGCGAAACGACGAAGAAGAGAGAAGAGAAGAGTGACCAACTCGGTGGCTCGAGTCGGCTCGATACATTAGAACATACGCGTCGGATTCGCACCACGAGTTTGATACTGCCGACCGAGTCGAATCAACTCGAATCGTGATTCGAATCAACGATCACTTCAATTCTAATAATTCGAGTTGAAAATAATACAATTCGTCCCATCGCTACTTTGTGATATTAAATTAAACTAAAAATTCTTTATTTCTTTTTTTAATTAAAAATTATTTATTAAAAAATTATTAATTCTTATTATTATATAACTCTCTCGACTCATGCCGTTTGACAAGATCTCATAGCCTTTACAAAATCAAGCTTTCAAGACTGCTGCAACTATTTGACATGTAACTATTTCACGATACTCACTTAAACAACCTTAATAGCTTGTTACGAAGAAAATTCTTAACTATTCTCAGTACCAAAGCATATTATTACAGTACATCATTGCTCTGTATCAAGATTGAGACATCTCGACTGGCGGCGCGGGCGCAGCCGCTCGTGGAATGTTAATATGCAAACCGAGCCAGTCGCGCTTCTCACAAACACTGACTGTCGACTACTCATGCTGTTCATAGCGATGTGATTCGAGAAAATTTCTGTATAATTTTCTGTTCATAATTGTCGTTAATATATAGTTTGGAATAAGAGCTAAAATTGCTAAAAATTAGTTTCAATCATTAATACTACCTACTAGTCTTGTAATTCTAGTACTTACTCGTATATTCTGTCAGTTTTATTTTTCTACAGACGGATAATATTATGAATTGGGTAACCCTCTCCAACCATGAATTTCAACCTCTCGTAAACCTAACAATGGCATCTATAGCATACACCCTGTAAAAAACATTACGAGTTCGAATGTTTCCGGTTTAAATTATTTTCTCGACTAACGGCTAAAATTAATATCCAATATATCCACGATTTACCCTACTAGAGATAGGAATTTGACATAAGCTCCATACAAAATATGTCAAATTTCTATCTCTAGTAGGGTAAATCGTGGATAAATTGGATATTAATTTTGGCCGTATGTATCTAGCAGCGAGATTTCATGGATATCTAAACAGTTTTTACTAGCCTTCGAAATCCAAAATTACTTGCGATTCTAAAATAAATATTATAAAGCTTATAGAGCTAATTTAATATTTATTATGAGTATTATTCAGTAGTTATACTAGATGATTTTAAGTCATTAGCAATTCATTAACTCAATTTGAACAACTTTTACTATGGGACAAACTGATATCGCGAAAAAAAACAGCTGTTGCCTAAATTTTGTTCACATAAATCGACAAAATGTAGGGAACATCTGCTTTTTGTCGCGATTTCATGGTTTGTTCCATAGTAAAATTTGTTGTAATTGATGAGTACAATCATCCTTTAAATAATTGGTTATATGACTTCATAGTATTCTAGTATTGCTATTATTACCGAAAATCAAAATCCGATTAATATACTACGTAAACAAAACAGAAAGACATTGAATTTAGCGTGCTACTAAGTAGCTATCACGTTAACTTTGTTATATAACCTATTTTTCACGTCTTCTTTGTCCATCTAAAGGTTGTCTGGAATAAATATAAATATTTTTTTTAATATTTTAGGGACATTTTTACACAGCACCATCTAGTCCCAAACTAAGCACAGCTTGTGCTATGGGTACTAGACATTGACATAAGACAATGATATGACATAAGAAACACCCAGACCAACACAAACACCTATGTTCATCACACAAATATTTGTGTCCTGTGGGAATCGAACCGAACTTAATTTACATGTTAGTCCTAAGTTTAAATGATATTATTGGTGTACAATAAAGAATATTATATCTTCTACCTATCTATTTAATCTAGTGTTAGTGCTCTTTAAATGCAAATGAAATGCATCGGCACACACTCATGCAAGAAGTAGGTACTCAATCAATTCAGATTTCATTGATTCGAGAGTTGAAGAGCGTATTATGAATTTCCGGAAGATGTTAAGGGCAAATCAAAGCACCCATTATGAGTATTATTACAACAATAAATAAATAAATTATCAACAAATCGACGTTAATAAAAGCTAAATCCAATTAATTTAATCTCAAATAGGATCACGAATTTGTTTTATTCATAAATAAACAAGAGAATATCTTTAGTTGGAATCTGTCCTCGGCCTTTTTTGATTGAAAACTATGTTTTGCTGCGACAATCTTTTCTATACCGCTCTCGAACTGCAATCCATGCGAAAATGAACTTTATAGCAGTATCTACAAGGTGGAATATGTCTAGTTTTTTTTGTATATTTAAAGTTTGTGTGTTCGCATAGGATCCTATTGTTATTTCCATACGTCACATCAAGGGTATGCGATGAAGGGACGCAGTTTACTATAATTAGTTTGTGTTTTATCTCGATGGTATTCGCAATACTGAAGGTTATTGAGCTGTTTTTTGTGTGACAGTTATTGTTTTGGTGTGATTGACGATTTACAGTCAATATAAATAACCTATCAATCCACGATTTGCCTGTCGATTTGAAAAATTCGTCATAAAATGTATGGAGCTTATGTTAAATTTCTACCTCTGGTGAGGCAAATCGAGGATAGATCGATTATTAATTTTGTCTATTAGTTGATTTTTCTTGAATTTAAGATTGAGCTTTGTCTCAAAACATTTTGTTTCTACAATCGTCCTTACTGTTCACTGTATGAATTAAATGAGTTATAAAAAGATTTCAAACCCTTCTAAATCTTCTAATTTAATAAGTCACCAGCCCATTTTACAATTATCTTGGTTTTTAGATTCTCTATTTTGCGAATACAATTATGTCATCCAAAATCCACATCTGCAAAACTTTATTAATCTTCGGAAATTGAACCTTGATAGGACCTAACCGGTATAGTGCGGCGTCATGACAAAAACATCTCCCATATGGTTACATAAATCTTTGCTTCAACCAAAATAATAAAATTGCTCTAAAAAGTAATAAACCATGTAACATTTATATGAAGTAATAACCTTTATAGCGGTAATACCAGCTTTAAGTAATCCTATGTCCTCACACTTATCAAGTCTACGATCACGTCGCTTGATGTGCTTGATGAATGAACGTTTTGTGATGCTAATACACAGATTATGTATTAAAACTACTGTTCTTACCCTTTACAACAAAACAACTTTACTACCATCACCACCCATTCAAAATTCAATCCTAAAATAAAACGATAGGGTAGATTTTCAATTATTTTTTCATGTAAGATAAAAGGACCAAAATATGATGTAAGGTAATGAGGTATAGCCTAATAGTACACGTGTTTCTGTTATCTCAGATTAGTCAATTCCAAGCTTTGTCTATGGTTGTCGAAGGGCTGTTTTAAATTGACTGTGAATGATTTATTGGTGACGTCGGACTAAAGGATTGATGGAGATTTTTGATCAGTTTGGTAAATAAAGTTATTAAAAGACCAGTGTGATAGTGTGACCCTTTACAGCGTAAAAAGATGCCTGATTCCGAAAAGGAAGGATCAAGAATCTATGAGTTATAATGCAGCTTACATAGTTTCAGAGAGTTTTATTAATTCAAAAACTCATGAAAATTATTATCTAGCTAGAATATAATTTATAGCTTTTAGATAAATTTATATAATATAACTTTTAAACTAATCTTGTATCTCTAAAGTTTTATTAGGAAGTAGATATTGCAAAAAAGGTTTCAGTACAACTGCTTTTTACGAAGCGGAAGTGTGGAAATAGTACATTACTGTCGAGGCCTGAAATGAAGCAATTGACGGCCGAGTAATATTGGAAGTGATTTTAAAACCCTTTCCTTTTTAACTAAACGAGGCCGATAATTGCTATTTCGGCCGAGACTTGTATAGTACTTTTCTCTCATTTGCGAGGAAACAAGACAAAAATTATTTCAACAGTATCTAATTTTCATTCGTGCCAATTCGCCAGCGCGCGGTTCTTGTTCTATTTTCAAAGTTTAGAAAAAAAAATGCGCATTCAACCTTTATAATGATAAATATTTTGTACCACAAAACACCTAATTTATGTGAGTGTGCACTTACTTAAAAACCTCGGTAGCATAATTTAAAAAATTAAAAATGTCCAGCTATTTCTGTTATTGACCTGTTGGATATTACTGGCCTGTTATTTCGTTGCGTACAGGAAAGAGCCGATTGTTGTATTCTTTTTTTTGAATAATGAACCAATTTCCGAGCAAGTGGGAGAAAAATACATATAAATCTTAAATAAATAACACTATCACCATAACCATCAAAATTGTTCAACTCTGACCCGACTAAATTAGTACTACCTTTTCTCATTAAGTAGTCCACCGATTGACTACCTACTAGTAGAAGCAATACATCTGAAAATCAAACAAAACGTTACAATTATTTCCTTAATTTACTACATTCGTTGCCAGAATTACAAACCCCAGACCATCTTTAAGTCCTACCCGACCAAATTAAGACTACTTCCCATTTAAAAGTGTTGGGGTACTGAGAGACCCCGATCGCTTGACGCCGCCATACATCACACTATCTGATCTGGCCACCGATTGATTTTCGGAAATCGCCTCCGAATAACCCTGACGATCAAGTGATTTACGGGTATGACACACAGGTCGAGCGTTTGGAGAACAGAAAGACCAATAAAAGGTTAGTTTGCCATTACTGTTCTAGCTCACAACCAACTCATATTTACTGTATTGTACTTGTAGTGGATAAGTAAAATACAGTCACACTGGGATGAAAAAAAACACCAAATGTTTGGGATACTGGTGTAAAGGGCTCACGACTAGCCCAAATTAAACAGAATACACGCACGTGACAATATCTCTTTGACAAATTGTGTTTCAAAAAATGAGTCCATTGCATTAGGTTGCTGGTCAATCAATTTTTAATTTAATACATTAGAAGCCTATATAACTGAAAATTTATTATTAATAAAATCATGTTTTGACAAGGCATAAAATACCCTTAGATAATAATTTGTTTATTTTAATAATAATGTATAATAAAGATGTATATGTATAATTAACTACGAATATTTGTATGCCATCTGTGTGCAAAATATAAGCACATATAAGGTTGTAAATTAACACTCAATACGAATCATTTTCATACACATCCCAGGCGTTATTCTGCATTATCCTCACACAAATTCTTAATATAGGATAAATGTCTTTAATTAAAAGGGACCTCTGAGTTTTTACAGCAATTCTTTTTGATAGGGAGGTAAATAGGAAATACCATTGAATATACAGCCCAATAGACGCCTATTGTTGAATATAATGCGTACAATTAATTCTGTCAACTAGCTGAGGTACGAGGAAGCGAAGTACTGCAATCCGATTGGCCATACCAAGGCGGCTATTGGCTGATCACAAACGCAAAAGTATTGACAGGTCACATAAATGGACGAAACTGACTTGAAGTTTTCAAGTGGCGAATAGTTGCGACCTTTATCGGAAAAAGTGATTGTAATATCCAATTTGCAGAACAAGTAATTTCATTTAATGTTAAGTAAGTATGTAAGTACAATAAATTCTCAAAAGTTTGCTGCATTTGTAGGAACAACCTGTATCAATACAAATACTACCCTCCACCACTTTGTTTTAAAAGACGGCTCGCGCAGTCACCGGTGTTCGCTCCTTCATAATGTAGCTAAATATTATCTGGTATCTACCCACATTGTATTTAATATCCTACCTTGTTAACTACATTTTTGTTTACCTGTTTGCATAGTCGATGATACTGATGTACGGTAAAACTCTAATGAGTTTATGTTTACATCTTTAGAATGTTTTTGTTATGTATACCACTGAACAAATAAATAAATAAAATGAATAATAAATAAATTTCATTTCACTCTTTCGTCACGTAGAAGTTCCGTAGTTGTCCATTCTTATTGACAGTGCGTCCAGTAATTTTATCGATATCGAATCAGCGCCGCCGATTGGCTCGGTAATGGCCTGATTATCGTATTAGGGTGAGCTGATTATTTTCCACTTTTCCCTTTCTCTTTTTGCATTACACAAATTGTTTGTTTGTGAACTGATAAGAGGAGAAAGCTTTGGTTAAACTGGATTTTATTGAAGAAGAATGTTATAATTTTGGTAGTCTATCTGTCAAGTATCTATATTATGTAGTTTGTATAAATAGCTTAGATGGACGTTCTTTTGATCATGATCACCGTAAATTTCATCAGTATTTAAGTAGCACCGTTAACAGAATATGTCTTTTATTGTGATCACCACTGTACTCCCCAAGAACGATGATATTAACCATAATCTCAACGCGCACGTTATTTTTCTAGAAGTTCATAAAATATTTTTCAATATCCAGCGTCCAAAAACACCGACCCATTTGGATATAATTGGGTTCTAGTTAAACGAAATAAAAAAAAACTGACAGACTTTTTGTGCTTCCGAGTATGGCGTCAAGTAGGTACCTACTTACTACAGTATTGCTGGTGACAATGTAGTGATTACAACTACAAAACTAAGTTCTGAGCTAACAAAATTAAGATGTGTGTGACAAGTCTTCGGTCCAGACTTATTATGACTTTGGCAGAAAGTCGAATTTAAGGTACCGCCTATCTTGCTTTTATGCCAGTTCACCATATTTTACACTTCACCTAAATTATTTCAACTACAATACTTTCAGCAGCTATAGGACAAGCCAGCTGTAAAATGAGAAAAAGGCAGTGAAAATAAAACAGGTTATTAGTTGAAAATTACCGCGCGTCCCGGACTGTAATGTCGCCTGCAATAAAGCCAGCCACCCGGCGAAGAGCGGTTACGAACATAGAGTGGAAAATGGAAGAGGAAATAATGCTTTTTTATCTATTGTCATAAGCACAGTCATAAGTAAGTAAGGTAACGAGTACAGTATGTACGACACAAAAGATAAGGCGCGTCGTCAATCTTCGTTCGCGCAGACACGAAAAGACGATCGACGAAAATACCTGAAACATTAAAAAAAAAAAAACTTATGCAATGCCCTTAAGGTTGCCCTTATGCAAATTGATTGCCGTGCCGTTTTTGTCTATATCGCTCACACGCTTCCGTACACTGTTTGTCATTGTTTTGTACGCAGCGATGGTGCTCTCTGATTGGTTACCAATTCCCCGCGTATTAAATTGTGTCATCTTTGCAGGTACATCGGTGAGCCGTATAAAATGTGTACTACTGTAAAGTAGTGTCTCTATAGTCTAAGTCCTAGGGCTATTAATGGCAAATCGTACCTAAACACCAAACGCTGTTGTCCTCGCCGACCAAAGAGGCCTTGGCTCTGATGTGAAACACTGCTGGCAGAATAACCATCAAACTTGCTAGTGTATACATTGCCCCTTACCAGTGACGTGAGGAGTCCCAAACCAACTGCCATAACCTAATATATCCGATAGGTAACTTTACGACTAACTATGTAATTAGATGAGTTTCGGACTAGTTACCAAATATTGCAAATACATGCAATTGCGTTCATTACGTCTTCATCATCATCATCATTTCAGCCGAAAGACGTCCACTGATGGACATAGGCCTCCCCTAAGCATCGCCACAACGACCGGTCCTGTGCCTTCCACATCCAGAGAATTCCCGCGACCTTCACCAGGTTCAGGTCAGGTACGAGTATAATGATTATCAGTCATTACGTCTTACTGATAATCATTATACTCGTATATTCAATTAATTAATACTCAATCTTGAATCACTATTGTATGAAATAAAGAAAACCAGTTTACACCACCAATAAGAGAAAAACAACATCTTGAGTATTGATTCTTCTCTTCTTCGTTTGCCTCATTACTGAGGGTCGTGTCCGTTCTGAAGGGCCGACACTATGCCCCTCCATACATCTTGCTTCTCGGTTTGCCTCATTGCTTCATTGACCAGCAGACCAGTCTTTTCAACTGGTTTGACCAGCGGCTACATTGATTTGATGAGTATTATTATTATTATTTTTTAAATAACGATGGATCCAATGTGTTAGTAACATATAACTTAACCTTATTATCAGAAGATTATCACAAGGTGTAAGAAATAGGATTCTGTGAGACAGCTCCTATTTGCACGGATGCTGGTGTTTACGCAAGTAACTACCTGTTATTTTGTGCCTGGTGTCTGAAAGGGATCGGACTGTGACTCTTCTTCCTCATATCACTGGTAAGGCTAATTTTATCAGATTTAACAAGCCCAAAACATTGCCACTTCTACGGCGTTATCAGTGGCGGTTCAGAGGTCGCTCGAGGTGCAGGTATTGGGGCACAAAGAACAGGTTAAGAGGTGAGGCATAGTTTGAAGGTCATAGCCATAACTGCACCCTGCTGCCATTTTGTTGATGTAACCTCACTTACCAAGATTATAGTTACATCTTTCTACTTGAGTTGAAAGTCGGTTGAGTGACTTCCAAGTGGACCACGGAAGGTTATGCCCCGCAGTAAGATTCTAAAAAAAACAGAAGCAAGCATACCAAGGTAATTTAAACATGCTTCTCATGCTACGATTATGGTAATTTAAGCATTATTTAATGAGGATATCCTTGAGAGCGAATTGAACTCTGTGAAATACTCGTAACGTATTTTACTAAGAAGCCAACTGCGCTACTGTACTTTCCACTTCAAAAATACTCTGTGTCACCCGTTGAAAACAGGGTGGTTAGGGGTCTAAGCCCAACCCCCAGAGGGGCCGGAAAGGGAGGAGGGTTGCAGCGGGTAGAGGGGGGTGTGGCCTTAATTACCGCCGCTTTTATAGTTTTAATGAGTTCATTTTGGACCGGGGCTAACAAGCGGCGTAATACCTATTTAAACCAATTTTGAAATTAATATCGTTGAGTGGTGGAAAATGACAATGTCGATGTTTTTAGCTTTATTAAGAATAAAAGATATTTTAATAATTTTATTATATTTAAGGTTACTGTCGAGTGGGACAGCATTGGAAATTGGTACTTTATTGTTTTACTAGGTAACATTATATTCTTAATTCACTTATCTATGTTTTTGTGATTACCAAGCCAGCGTTAAGTTCTTTATAACACAACCAATATTTTATTTTTAAGAATTCTTGTATGGACTGTTATTATCAGCACGTGAAGATGCAGTACAGTGCCAGGAATAAAAATACTATAGAAAGAAAGTAAAATTTGAAAAGATTAGATATTAGCACTGTACCTTAAATCGAGCTTACCAAAATGTCTTATCGACAATAACAAAGAAAGCACACTAACATCCCTAAAAACTTTTATCAGGAGCGCGCAACTCGCGGTCGACTCGACTATTTTGTCGATATTAATTAAAAAGGGGTCTGTACAAGTTAATATTAAAGAAAATTAAGCAATCCCCTTCTGAAGTTAGTAATGAATTTTCACAATAAACAGTTTCATGTTCGCCCGTAAAGCGCTTGACGGCGACTTTGTTTTAAAGCGCTTCAATTTTGTCTCTAAATTGAATTTACTTACAGTTTGTGTATTTATTTATAGACAATAATTATGAGGTACTTTATCGAGATTTCTAAATTGACCTTTTGTGTTATTTTAATTTATTCAAAATCATGTACTATGTGTATTCAAAGCAGCGATTACCTATTTTCAAGTAGCTTTACTTCTTGCTCTTAATCGAGGTTTGCTCCTTGGGATACTTTTAATTAGCTGATGTTTAGTATGTAAGTATTATTTTAAGCTTAAAAGCCTTCAGGTATCCCTAAAAAAACTACAGGAGAATTTGCCGTCGTGTTCTCTCACGTATTTTCCTGTACATGACTGTAAATTTGTATTGGTTTTCATTCACTGGTGTATCACTGAATTCTTAGGTAGCCTAGAACTACGAAGGTCAGCTACTGAACCTTAGCGTTGCCAGTGTGAGTAGACTACTTCTGTTTCTGGAGCTCGACTATGTAAGGGTGGTATGCCACTGGTCAAATTTCTTTGTCCAATGTGACTTCGATCAAAGAAATTGGATGATTTTCATCAAATGTTGTATGTATTTTAACACTGATCATCACATAAATTAGTTTGGACAAAGATATTTGACGAGTGGCATACCACTCTATTACATGTCTTTGCTTGCGTCTGCGTTCTACAAAACATAAATACGTAGTAATAGGTACACTAAAAATCTATTAAGGGATTTTTTTCGTACTTGTAAATTAAAGAGTATGGAGAATGAATGGTAATCGTGCGCTGTCTTGTACAAAAGAGCAGGACAGCGTCCTTTCAAAATGTTCATCCCAAAAAAAAATCTACACCATCTTCTACGACTCAATTTAAAAGGCGTAGAACTTAACATGAGAACCAACACCTACATACACTTTACCCTCCCAACTCTAGTGTTGATATCGGGTGGGGTGGCCGCGTAATAGCCTCGCAATTATCGCCCTATTAAGTAGTTTGGGACCGCCATTCAGGACGGGGCCCGCTGGGACCCCGTTGTGTTATAATGGCCAAACTTCGTATATGCTGATGTATGTTTTAATATGTGAAGTAATATTTCGGAGTAGCAATTAGTATTGCGTGAAATATTAATATTAACGAGTTCGCGTGACTTAATTAGTGAATATATCTCGGTTTTTTGTGTGAGTTATTAGTGGTAGTTATTACCTTAATTAGACAGTTAACACTTATATGAGAGACATTTTAATAACTGACTCAACTGCTTAACATGCCAACATAAGTAAAGATGAAGATAAGTAGATTAGTTTAGTAGTAGTAGAGCTCTTTTGTGAAAGAGCTCGTCCGAGGAAGTACTACCACCGTATCTACTTCTCCGCCAAATAGTGATGCTTGCATTGCTGTGTTTCGGTCTGAAGGGTACGGGTGCCGGTGAAATTACAATCACATGAGACTTTCCATATTCATGTCTCAGTTTGGCGAACCGACTTGCGGTGCCATTTAGGCAACAGTCTAGGTGGTATTGCTGTTGTTATGGGCAATAGTAACCGCTTAACATCAGGTGGGCCTAAAGGCCAGCTAAAGCTCGTTTTGCCATCCTATACTATAAAAA
Organism: Asteroscopus sphinx; assembly: GCA_949699075.1. Lineage (NCBI taxonomy): Eukaryota > Metazoa > Arthropoda > Insecta > Lepidoptera > Noctuidae > Asteroscopus > Asteroscopus sphinx. The sequence continues at coordinate 12,962,562 of OX453025.1, read as the reverse complement.
AAAAGATCATTCTTAGACTCTGTTAACTTTGAACAATTCACGTAACAAAATAAGTGCTGTTGTAGTGCAGTTGCAGTTAAGTTTTAATCAAAACAATGCTTTTCGTATTCTCTTATCTACGGCCATCTCTTTCAGAAACGAACTGCAGCGTCACTGCAACTTGATCGGCGCGTCATGAAATTACGTGAATTAGGGCCCTGTCCATTTTAGGGTGGTAAGCCACTCGTCAAATTTCTTTGTCCAATGTGACTTTGATCAAAGAAATAGGAAGCACTGTTCATCAAATAAATTGGATTGGACAAAGAAATTGATCAAAGAAATTTGACCAGTGGCATACCACCCTTAGACATAAATTGAAATGCGTATAGTGTTTTAAGTTCGCTTAGCCTGTTTTCCCTTCACGTAATCATCAGTGCCTATCGTATATGAACTATATCTGATCTGTGTTGAGCAGACTATAAGCAGACTATAAGCAAACTATAAGCAGACTATAAGCAGTAATAAGCAAACTATAAACAGTAATAAGCAAACTATAAGCATAGTATAAGCAGTAATAAGCAAACTATAAGCAGTAATAAGCAAGCTATAAGCAGACTATAAGCAGTAATAAGTCAACTATAAGCAGACTATAAGCAGTAATAAGCAGACTATACAACGTGTATCAGAAATACGTGGTCATATTTGGAGAGCTCATTCAGAAGACAGCCAAGAAAACAACTTGTATTATAGGACCACCTCTGAAATCACAAAAAAACAGCTGTTCCCTACAAAATCATCGATGTCGCTCGACAAAATATATGGAACAGGTGATAAATCGATGTCAGTGGCGTGCCATTGGAGAGGCCTATGTCTATCAGTGGACTAATATAGGCTGATGATGATCATGAGGATGATACCCTGAATGAGCTCTTCAAATGACCATGCATTTCTGATACACTTTGTATATACAGTATGTAAAAAAAAACCCTGTTGTGCCTGTGAGCTACGTTATCAGAATCGATATTCATACGTAAGGCCATAACTCATTTCAAAAACTCTTCAATAAAATAATCAAATTAAATATTAATTCATTACTAATTGTAAATTGAAAGTGATTATACGAGTTTCACTCAAAACTCACTCACTCAGTAATTATATCAATAAAAATTATCACATTCAATCATTATTAATTATTTTATTATTTTAACGTATTTTACGCATGCGAAGCGAATTCTAAAGATTTAAATTGTGGAAAGAAAAATCGCTCACGAGCAGGATTCGAACCTGCGACTCCTGGCTCAGTACGCCAGTGCTTTATCCACTAGGCTACCGTGAACACTGCCCGTGGTATCGAAATTATCCTTCACTATACGTCTTTGGGTGACGTCAGCGATATCTTATTAAGAAACATTGTTCCTTAACCGACTCGACTAACTTTGCAGTTAAATCAAAGTCGTATAGATATGCCTCCTACCCTTACTAATTATTTTATTATTTTAACGCATTTTACGCATGCGAAGCGAATTCTAAAGATTTAAATTGTGGAAAGAAACATCGCTCAGGAGCAAGTTTTTTAAAAAAATAATAATAAAATAAAATAATAAAAATAAATATATACTTAATTATATATATATATATAATATAATTTTTTTTTTTTCGCTCTTTATTAATTGTAAATTGAAAGTGATATAATCACTTTTATTAATAGTTGAATTTAGGTAATATACATATAACAACAGTATTTTCAAATGAGTTGTGTCAACTTGTGTCCTTAGTCCTTACGTATGAATATCGGTTCTGATAACGTAGCTCAAAGGAACAGGGTTTTTGTTTTTGTTTTTACATACTGTATACTAAGCTGAAGCTCTCAGCTGATAGCTGGGTGATATAATTCCTGTAGGGAAATTGAATTTGCCGTATGCACTGATTAGGAGTCTAAATAAACTATCATCCAATAAAGAAAATGGCTGTTCTTGATTTATTATTTTACCACCATATAATGTACGCATATTATTTGCTGAATAAAAATATCTTTATCGTTAAAAAATCTGCAGTCTGTGGAGGAGCTTAGTTGACTGCAGAGGTCTCTCAATCTGAAAACAAACACAAAACAAACACTGTACTTCGAGCGAATAGAAATATAATAATATTGATTGATTGAAAAAATATGCTGACGTATACTCTATCCAAACATAGTCATACTTATACGACGTTAACTGAAGGGGTAGATAAAGTCGTACAGTATATTTTAGCCCCATAGGAAAAGAGGGGCGATCTTATCATTATTTTCTGGCTATATAAATTCTAATGCTAATGAGTATTTCTAATAGAAAACATTATACTTTACCCGAAATAAGAATTAAATTCAGAAATTCTGGTTCGGTTGCAACGCCTGCAACCATTGCAATAGTCAAGATAATCCTATGAGCTGAAGCTTTTACCTGTAATAACATAACAACATAACATAACATCACGCCTGTATTTCCCCGAAGGGGTAGGCAGAGGTGTATAGTACACCCACATTTCGCCAGTTATGTAATAGTCCCATGTAATAGGGGGCGAGCCTATTGCCATTGACCGGGCACAAATCCAGACTCCGGGCTGCTACTGAGAATTTCCTAATGAAAAAACCCAATAACACTTTGCCCGACCCGGGAATCGAACCCAGGACCCCACGCTCAGCAGTCGCGCTTGCAACCACTAGACCAACGAGGCAGTCACAGTCACGTCGCAGTCAGTTTACCTGTAATAAACATAGTAGATACTAAGTTAAAGTAAATAAGAAGGAGTAAGTAATTAGAAAGTAAGTTAGTAGTAGTAAGTAAGTAGTAATAAGTAAGTAAGTAAGTAAGTAGCAGTAAGTAAGTAAGTGGTAGTAAGTAAGTAAGTAAGTGGTAGTAAGTAAGTAAGTAGTCGTAAGTAAGTAAGTAGTCGTAAGTAAGTAAGTAGTAGTAAGCAAGTAAGTAAGTGGTAGTAAGTAAGTACCTAGTCGTAAGTAAGTAGTAATAATGGGTGTCATCAAATAGTACCTACATTTGTAATCGAGACTATAACAAACTATTTTAAATCTTGGAATAAATAATCGCCATAAATCTAAATTCCATCCTCACCATCTTGATGATTGGCGATCAACTACTGTACGTTTCACACGTCATTTTTTGCCTCGTACAGCAAAACTGTGGAACCAACTCCCGTCAGCGGTTTTCCCGAAACAATTCGACATGGGAGCTTTCAAGAAACGAGCATACGTCTTTTTAAAAGGTCGGCAACGCATCGGTGACTCCCCTGGTGTTGCGGATGTCCATGGGCGGCGGAGATTGCTTACCATCAGGTGACCCGCTTGCTCGTTTGCCCCGCTATGTCATAAAAAAAAAAAAAAAAAAAGAATAATAATAATAATATATTAATAATCTTATCTACATATAAGTTAATTCACGTTCCCGACGCAAAATTCATAAATTTGGTGCAATGAGAATAGAATAGGTTCATACAAGATAAGCTTATATAGGTACCCCGAAGGGTAGGCAGAAGTGTATGGATGTACCGTTGTACAGTACACCTACATATTACCGATGATATTATTCAGCCTCATGTAAAGGTAGAGACTATAGCAATTTTATAGTGTTTGATGATGTAACTAAATAATTTAGAAAATACTTTCGTTCCAGACGAGCACTATCCAAAATAGATTTTGAATACGTGAACCGGTTTCTTAAAACTATTCCAACTATTTACCATATTCTTGTAAGAGTAAAAGGGAAGAAAATATGCAAATTGACTGCAAAAAGGTTGCGTTCCTACGCCACACTTGCTTTAATTTCAAAAACTACCATATTTCTTTCGTCTTAAGGTTGACTTTCCTTTGTATTTTAATGAGTTATGTTACCTTCTATGAGATGGAAAGCTTCGTCCATTGTTACAACTTCATTTGCTCCTGCGATCACTTTATTCTTTTTCGAATATTGATTCAAAGTGCCTCGTAAGTAAAAATGCAGGGAATTTTTACGATTTGCCACTAGAATATGAGCAAAAAGCATTATACTGTCAATTGTTTTGTTTAGAAGTATTATTTGTAGGGCTATAGGTGAAATATATGGGTTTGTTTTATATACGTGAATGACTTCGATTTTTTGAAGATTCCTTTTGCTCTATCGATGCCAGTATTTGGCAAGGAATAAGCTCAATTCAAGGAATAAGATTTCGACCCATTGCGCATTGTAAAAGATGCTAAAATTGATAAGTTAAATGATCCAAAAAAGGCATGAATTAAAAATAACCCTGTATAACAAGTAAATACGTTATATGTTATTGAAATAACTGAAAACCTCATAAGGGGTCATTATACTCATCAGTATGCACAACTGTTACTAAAGGACCAAACCAAAAATCGCAAAAAAATTAACTGCTGTTCCCTACATTTGTGTTCACATAAATCGACAAAATGTAGGGACCAGCTGATTTTTTTCCGCGATTTCAGAATTTCCGCGACTTTTTCCAATAGATTATAGATAGATAGATTTTTTTTTTCAGTTGTTCATACTGATGAGTACAATGACCCCTTAAGAGGTTTTCAGTTATTTCAATAACACTTTGCATACGTAATTAATTTATACCTACATAATCGTTTAAAAACCGACCACCAAAAACGAAACCCAACACATTCTGATATCTGCAAATTGCGTGGGTCAATATCGCCGTAATAAAGTTATCGTGGCAGTGATTCCTGCAGGGGTCCAATTGAGGGCCCATCAGATCTCGGCGGGGGCCCGCGCTAATGTAGCCCCGCCATTATGTTATTAGCTATAAACGCGTTACGACTATGTGCTGAAGTGGATTGTTTTTATATTGATATTTTGTGTTGAGTAATTTTTGTGGTAGGTATATTGGATGTAGGAGTAAGTGATCGAGGTTTAATAAAAGGTTTGTTACTTTGATAGCAGTAATTTATCATTATCAGTGTATAAAAGCAGTGATAGCCTAAAGATATAAATTGTGGAAAGAAAAAATCGCTCACGAGCAGAATACTGAGTCAGGAGTCGCAGGTTCAAATCCTACTCGTGAGCGATTTTTTCTTTCCACTATTTATATCCTTAAATTTCACTTCGCATACGTAAATGCGATAAAAATAAGTAAATGATTAGTAACGGTAGCCATATCTACACGACTTTGAATTAACTGCAAATTTAGTCGAGTCGGTTAAGGAACATTTTTTCTTAATAAGGTGTCTTCTTCTATCGTGTCGACATGAGCTACATAATGACAATAGCTCATGCCGTGAGGAAAAGATTAGCCAGTCAGCAGGTTGGTAATAAGGTGTCGCTGACGTCACCCAAAGACGTAGTAACTGGAAGTTAAATTCGATACCACGAGCAGGGTTCACGGTAGCTTACTGGCTAAAGTACTGGCGTACTGAACCAGGAGTAGCAGGTTCGAATCCTGCTCGTGAGCGATTTTTTCTTTCCACAATTTATATCTTTAGATTTCGCTACGCATGCGTAAATGCTTTAAAAATTATTAAATAATCAGTGATAGCCTAGCCGCTAAACGCTTGCCTTCCATACAGGTTGTGAGTTCAAACCCGGCCCGCACACTGAAAAAAATCGGGCCAATCAAGCATGACATTTTGCTTGATAGAAAAAAAAATGAATGAAACAATCAAAAACTTATAAAAAATTATTAATCACGGTTTGTTGTCACAATAAAGTTAAAATGATCAACTCTTCTCTATCATTCACTTCATACAAGGAATAAAGATAGTATGATTAAGATAGTGTAAACATGGCACATCACAGATTTAATCAAGTCAGATGATCAATGTAAACACGCCCTTTGTTGTCGGTCGGAGTCGTCAGTGTTTCAGGTCTAGACTTGTTCATTCCGTTCGTTCGTGAGCCTAAGCATGGCACGCTTTTGTTACGCGGAGTAAATTATTTAGTTAATTGGTTAATTTCAAGTTATTGCACGGTTACACCCAATAGCAAAACCCACTGATCATTATTAACACCCCAAGTATCCTATGAACTCAGTGAATCGTGCTGTGAGTGAATCTCAGTAGCCGTCGCGCGTCGTAGTAGTCGTAGTGGTTTTATACTCCTGTTTGTGATGGAAGAAGTGTGTGAAATTCTCCAGGCTTGGAGGCTGCCCAAATTACGTGCCAATTTTATCAGTAAGTACCTAAACTACCCGTTTAGCAAAGATGATAATATGTTGTTTCACATAAACCACCCTCACACACCTTAAACCGTGCTCACCCCTCTCAGTTCACATGTCGCGGCATCTTCCAGTAAGCATCGCGAAAACAAATATCCTTCAGGTGCATGGTGTGTACGTGAGCACTGGTTGTACATGAAGGAGCACGGTTTTTGTTGGCTTCACTATGGTTGTTCGTAGCACTTAGTCTATATTTTTTACTATGTCTGTGTTTCACATCAATTAATCGACGATTGTTTCGCAGAATATGAAATTAATCTGCAGGCGCTTTCTGCGCTTACCGATGACGATATCAAAGGGATGATTCCTCTGTTAGGGCCTAGAACCCTATTTCTACACAATAAATATTTCATTCTAGTATCGAACCGAATCAAATGAATCAAGTTACTGATCCCAGTAATCAGGTCCTTTGATTGCAGAATACAATCACCTTATAAAATTAAGCGTAGATATTACTGAAACTACTAAAATACTTGATAACCATTACCAAGTTCGTTATAACATCAATCAACAGAAGTCATTGGCATGATAACCAAACTTGATTGCATTGACAATTACTTTGTTTGATTTTATTAAGACAACTTGTCTGTTGCACAATCAACATAACTTTATTGTCATAATCATATTACTTTATGTGCTCGTATATAAACAAGTTCCTTGATAGCTGCAAACATTTTTTTTATTAATGTTATCAAGTTTTTTTTTCAGTGCACCTCTGAATTTTCGAATTCATGTGTGGGACAGAATTTGATTATCCCTTGCTTTAACGGTGAAGGAAAACATCGTGAGGAAACCTGCACAACTGAGAGTGCTCCATACAGTTCTCGATAGTGTGTGTAATCCACCCGCAGTAGGCCAGCGTGGTTAACCTTCTCATTCTGAGAAGAGGCCCGTGCCCAGCTGTGGGCTGATGATGATGGTGATGATGATGATGATGGTGATGATGATGATGATGGTGATGATGATGATGATGGTGATGATGATGATGATGATGGTGATGATGATGGTGATGATGATGATGATGGTGATGATGATGATGATGAATTTATCAGTAACTTGTTTTGCCCCATACCACCGTGCGTCACATCTCTTGCCCGCGCTATTACTTCGTTGTCGCTTAGCGTTCTTTCTAACTTTTTTGCTTTTTGCTTGGCTCCTGATGGTTGTAACGTGATGTTAAATAGCGTATAACCTTCCTCAAGAATTGGGCTACCAAATTCAAAAATATTTTTTCAAATCCGACAGGTAGTTCCAGATTAGCGCGTTCAAACAAAAAAACAAACAAAATCTTCAACTTTATTATATTCATAATATACAAGTAGTTCCTGAGATTAGCGCGTTCAACCAAACAAACAAACTCTTCAGCTTTATAATATTAGTATAGATATATAAAATATAAGTATAGATAAGGGATGGTTCACGAGAAAATTATAGTCAGCTGCCAACTATACGCTATAGCGTATCTACCTACGTAAGGTTGAAAATGTATGAAAAATCAGCAAAACATTTATCGCTCGTTACATTCAGCGGCTGACTGTGAGCGTGTTAATATTTGGTGTCAACCGTGCGTCCGCGCGTCCCTGATACCGTGACGCTTGTCTATTTGCATCAATATTGTCGATGGGATTTTAGACATTAGATTCGATGATGATGCCATGATGCCATGGTGTCAAGGGAATGGATATTATCACTTTAATATGTATATATATGTATGTGTATGTATGTTTGAGTATCAAAAAATCGCTAAGTAGTTTGTAGAAATATATTTGAAAAAAAAAGTTGTTTATGGTTTTTTAGGAGTATTCGTTTTTAATTAATATTAAGTCGTCTTGATTAGCCAATGTTGTGTTCACCCGTAATTGGCGTACGTATAAGGACAATACTGTACTGTATTATTTGGTAATAGTTTTAATACGTATACTGTGGGCGAACCTTATGCAATAAATAAATAAATAAATATGTGCTATATCATCGTTTGTTTGGTATTTTAATGAAGTCACCATTATTTTTAATTAAGTATACAACTAGCCTTTGCCCGCGGCTTTATCACAGAAAGACGATAACACGCATCCCTCGGGATTCAGTAACTGAGTATTTTCCCAGGATAAAAGTAGCCTATATGTTAATCCGGGATATGGCCTATCAGAAATTTTCATCCAAATCCATTTAGTCGTTTCATTGTGATTGAAGGACAAACAAACAAACACCCACAATTTTGCATTTATAATATTAATAGGATGTATGAAAGAATTAGCATAATCCGCCGCAAATTGAACCCAGCCCACGCACAGCACACGGCGTGGATGGTTTTGTAAAACGTGTTAAAAGTAATACCGCACTGCATATTAGTCTTACGTCACCCAGTACAACTTGCGTGATTTACAAACAAAAGACATAAACGCTCTGTATAGCCTAGTGCTAGGCTGGACGGGCAGGACGGGGTTGAATAGAGAAGACATAAACGCACAGTGTAGCCGAGTGCTGGGCTGAGAACCGATGACAGTATAAAATAAAGCTAAACTCAGCTGAACGGTGATCAACAAATCTTTGCATGAGGAATGTTTTAAAATCAAATCCCAACTCAAAACTAGTTTTAAACAGTGATCAACGCTTGAGGATTCTTAGGTCTATATATATTTATTTTGTTGTTTGTTACCTCAGAACTCCGTCATTTATAAACCGATTTCAAAATCTAGTTTTGATGATGGGATCCATGTGAAATTGAGGGAACTCCTCAATTATTATAGGCATACATGTAGCGATTTTGGTATTTCCATAAACAAGTCAAGCATTTGCATTCAAAAAGTAGCATTTGGTGAAGATCTGATGATCTTCGAAGATAAAGAAGGGAACTCTTTAATGGTTCAAATCACCCGGGATTGCAGTAATCGCTTGTCTTTCTATTGTTAATGCCACTGGCCACTCATAATAGAAAAATAAAATATACTAAACAAAATTATTAAAAACCGACTTCAAAAAGAATAAAATTTGTGTGTAACAGATTAGGAAGTCGGTGCCAATTTTTTCTTAAATCAAACCGAATCAAAGACACCTACTTCCTAACTGTTTCACACATATTTAATTATTTTAATCTTTTTGAAGTTGGTTTTAACTTATTTTTATAGACGTAGGTCTGTAGTCACCTTATAGTTTTGTTTTTATTAAGAGTCAGAGCTAATTGTATCTATCTCCTAAATTAAAATTAGGTACCTGTTACCCGATTTATTGGTCAATTATACTTTTATTGTGTAGTAGCATTGACATTAACGTCCCCAATTTCCTCACTGACAGACAAACAGCCAAACAGTTGCCAAACGCCACAATAGTTAACACTAAAATTGCAAACCGTACCACTAGACGGGTCTGTACGACCGAACAATATTTTATTAACCCCTCAATGGACGGATAATAACACTTTAATAGACACCGATTTATCTCTGAAGAAAACCAATATATGTTGCATTTTTCTAACGATTTTTAACGCGATTTTCAACCTTATATCAAAGACAATAAGGTTTGAGTAGTGATGGGGGAGTGTCAATTAAAATGGCTTGTCGGTATAAGAGTCATATCATCGTCATATTTGAATCGCGTGCCATGATTCGGCAGAATCGATCAAAGCAACGCCGGACCACCAGAGACTTCGCGTTCTAATAGAGATTATTAAAGGTTATCGATAGATTTGTCGAATAGTCAAAAGGTTATTCAAGTAAGTAAAAAAGATATGATAATGAATATCGTAGAGAGATATTAGTTTTCGTTAATGGTTTTGTTTTTGTGTGTCAATTGGTGTGATTGCGTTGTATATAAAATGTTGTCGTCAATAGTATGATTAGAAAAATATTGTTCGTCAAATAATTGGTCTAAATTGATTATTTAATTTATTTAGAAGAATCAAACGCTAATTTATTGTATGAGACTAGTTGTTGGAATCCATAAATTATTTTATCCTAACTAAACTCTACATCGATATCGACAGTAGCACAAGCACAACCCTATAATACTAAAAAGCGTTCCCAAGAGGCACAATCAACACACATTGAATATTTCTTTGTACCGCCGAGTGATTTATTGATTGCGTCTCTGTCAACACCGGCTGGCATTTTACACCAAGCTGAATACTTCATTTGATCCGGATTTTTATCGATAATAAAACCCGATCATGATTCACATCACTCGTTAAGTGTATTTAGTAACAAATGATTCGAACGTGGTCGTTGAATACTTTCCAATTTAATTCACTATACTTTCTTTATAATATTAGTACCTAGTGATTTGAATTTGCGGTTATTGTCAATTTATCATCGGTGATGGAATTTCAATGGTGCTTATTAATAATCATGTACTCATAGCACGTGATCAATAGGTTAAAATCAAGTTGTTACTAACAAAAAATATGATTTCAGTGTTGAATCAGTCAACTTGTAAAATCATGTCATACCTACTACTTGTTCAGAGTCCTGTATGTGAATTGGCCTCTATGGTACTACATAATGCGGTCCCATGGTACTACCAGTAGGACAAATTGGTAGTACCACGGGTCTGTCACGCTATTAACAAGTGCGCGATGAAGTTCACACATAACATAATCATCCCATTACTGTTCTACTGCTGGGCACATGCCTCTTCTCCAAATTTTAATAAGAATATGTATTTATCTGGTTTACAATAAAGAATAAGTGTAAATCTTCTATAAATGTTAGCCAACACTCGAGAAAGAACGCATGGCAGAACGGATGGCCGATGGGGCAGTAAAGTTCTGGAGTGGCGACCGCGTACTGGAAGGCGCAGCGTGGGTAGGCCCCCCACAAGGTGGACCGACGACCTGGTGAAGGTCGCGGGAATCCGCTGGATGCGGAAGGCATAGGACCGGTCGTTGTGGCGATGCTTGGGGGAGGCCTATGTCCAGCAGTGGACGTCTTTCGGCTGAAATGATGATGATGATGACTCGAGAAAGAGGTTGACCACCGCAGTGATGGGTCGACGAAATCAGATAACATGGAGGTCATGATTGGATGGGTTGAGTCTGGCACAAGACCATTGCACCAGGAATGGAAAAGAAGGGAAGAGGCCTACATCCAAGACTGAATAAATAACAAGCTCCAGTAATGATAATGATGATTAAATGATGAGTTTCGGAAGAGCTAGCCGTGTAATCTTAGCAATATTTTGTTTATTAAGTTTAACATCCTTATAACATTGACTCTTAGAACATCTTCAAAACAATAATATTATATTATTTTTAACGCATTTACGCATGCGAAGCGAAATCTAAAGATATTAATAGGGAAGGTGACTATTTTTTTGAATTAGTTTTCATTAAAAATCTCGAAGCTTAAAAAAAAAAAGTTATAAGCAATTTAAATTTTTTCACTAGACAGAGACAGCACTATTAAAGAATGACGTCATTGTTCAAAACCTTCATAGTAACTTGACATCTCTCTGAGCAATGTCCGTTGCGCACGACAAGGATAGAAAATACCCCTTCCAAAAACTTAAAAAGCGTATATCTCTCCCATTTTTTTATGGATTTTGTTTATCATTACTACAATGTTGTCCTTTCTTTACCTTCTTTTAAATATAATAAAAAAAAAAAAAAAAATTGTCAGTAGACAACTACCGGATTGTGGATAAAAAAATCGCTAACGAGCAGGATCTGAATCTGCGACTCCTGGCTCAGTACACCAGTGCTTTAGCCACTAATAATATTTATGTACACTACACAGTCACTAATAATATTATAAGCAACAGACTACAATGCAAGACATTTCTAGCTAAATATATCCCTGTTATAAATTTCAAGTGATACACCGAATGAAGGAAAAACGCACGTAGTTAAAGACAGAAGAAAACTACAATTAACACAATGGGTGGTCCCATATTACAGGAAAGAATTGCATTCCTATTTAACAGTGCATTAATTGTACTTACTAGTGCTGTTATGATACGCGGAAAATGTGAGACGGCCTTTTTTTAAACAGGAATATTATCGTCACGCTTTTGATCTTTGACTTAGAATAACTAGACTTAGAACCACAATAGTCGCAAGCAGAGTTCATTAAACAATTTCAACGTGGCCTTAAAAGGCTACTTATACCGTGGTGTGGGTGTCGGCGAACATTTTACGTGCCGCTTAGGACACACAGAAGTTTATTCACTTCAATTTTGAGCGGAACTTTGAATTAAATTATCATTCTGAGTTTAATTACTCTATGGGGTTATAAATAAGTAGCGTAGCGTCACAATTGTCTCCACTTATAGGGCAAAATGCTAATCACAAATCTATAACTTTTTCTGAAATATTTATACACATCTATTTTTTTATTATACATACCAGGCCCCTCAGAAAGTATTGCGAAAAAAAGTTTTTATATATGGGAGACTGGCCAGTTATAATGTTTTTCGAAAATATGATTATTTATAAGTAAAAATAAGTAAGTTCCAATTTCAAAATTTCCCTCCACATTTTTTGCGAGTTAATTCAAAGTATTGTGTCTCACTGAAATATGGATCTGCGCCGGGAACATTTTAGAGCTATGATTTTATACGATTTCAAGTGTCGCCTGAAACCGGATGAATCGTACGATAGACTTCAAATGGCATTCATGGATGAAGGCCCTTCCAAGGCAACCGTGTATCGTTGGTATAACGAATTCAAGCGCGGTGGACCAACTTTGGGGGATGACGAAAGAAGCGGTCGCCCTTTGACGGCTGTTACCGAAGAAAACGTGCTAGCAGTGAAAAATTTAATCCAAGACAATAGGCGAATTACATATCAGGAGATTCAACACATATTGAAGATTGGATCGGGAAGCGTTCACGAGATTCTACACAGCCATCTTCGCGTGAGGAGGATAGTATCACGCTGGGTGCCGCACAACCTCACCGATGCTCAGAAGCAGGCCCGGGTGGAATGGTGCCGTGATATGCTTAACAAATTTGAAGCAGGCTCGTCTCGGCGTGTTTACGACATCGTTACAGGTGATGAGTCCTGGATTTATCAATACGACCCAGAAACCAAGCGCCAGTCGACTGTTTGGGTGTTTCAAAATGAGCCAACGCCTACCAAAGTGAAGCGATCTAGAAGCGGGGGTAAGATTTTGATCGCTAGCTTTTTTAATTTGACTGGCCACTTGGTATCAATTCCCTTACGGGATCAAAGAAGCATTAATGCCGAATGGTATACTACCAAATGTTTGCCAGAAGTTTTCTCTGTTATAAGCAACAAGCGACCAAACACAGGGCTCCGCGGGCTACTGCTCCACCACGACAATGCACCTGCGCACACCGCACTCAAAACGAGGGACTTCCTGGACAGCACGCCAGTCAAACTCCCGAGTCACCCTCCTTACAGCCCTGATCTAGCACCGTGTGACTTCTTTTTATTCCCAAAAATAAAAAATCAGCTCAAAGGGATACAATTTTCGTCGCCGGAAGATGCGCTGGCTGCGTTCGAGCAGGCTGTAAACGAGGTGTCTGCGGCGGACTGGAAAAAGTGTTTTGAAAACTGGTTTAGGCGCATGAATCTTTGTATAGAGGCTGGTGGAAAGTACTTTGAAAAGATTTGATAAAAATATATGTACGTATAGAACAATTTTTTTTAGTTTCGCAAAACTTTCTGAGTGTCCCACGTATAACGCAATTATTGATACAGGATTTTGTACCAAAGTCGAAGTTGCGACGGTCTGTTTTAGGATAACACCTCGTCGTTGTTTTTTTATTTTATCAGTTCTTAAGAAGTCCCTCAAAATAGTAGTTTAAATGTCAGTGACAGTTAGAATTAAAACATTGTAATATAAATATGGAACAACTTATAACGAAAGTAAAGCCGAAATATGTGAGCGTAATTTGAGAAACGAAACGCCGTAATAGCGGTAGACTAGCGTACTACGACGTAAGTGAGTGTGTGAGGCACGTATACAAACAAGACGGGTCAGCTTACTTAGGGTGCTTCACTTTCGTTATATGTGTCGCGGAGTCCTTCTTTTTTTCTCGTCCGTGGTCAAACTTGATTTGACCGCTTAGTGAGGTTAGTGGGTTAGTGTGGTGAGTGAGGGTTAGTGGGATTAACCTCAAGATAGCTCAGAAGAGTCATGAACACTCAAAGTTCGTACTACTTGCAGTCTCTTGAATTAATAATATTTGATACTTAAAGGCAGAAAAAAGGTTAACATCATGTGAGGTGGCGGTCAAACGCAAGTCTATTAGGAATAAAAAAAAATGGTGTTGATCAGAACAGTTTTGATCAGAACAGTTTTGATCAGAACAGTTTTACTCAGTGTTAAAAAAACTGTAGCGTTTTTTGGAACGAAATTCCGCATTTCCTTGCAGTAGGTGTGATTCGGGAGAAAATTTAGCGTCACGTCATGCTAAGATTTGCGTTATACCTATTATCTTATTATTAGTTTACCATTGAATATACGGACATAGAGTTGTCTGCTGACCTCACCTTTAAGCGCCATCTGGTGGGTAACGTCAAAGTTACAGCTAACTGTTAAATAAAACATACAAAAAGACATATTTTTACTGAGGATCGAACCTGAGCCCTGTGGTATCTCAGTCCAATGCATGATGTTTCCTGCCACCTATCCATGTGTTACAGTTGCGTAGCATTACAATGCATGATGTTTCCTGCCACCTATCCTTGTGTTACAGTTGCGTAGCATTACAATGCATGATATTTCCTGCCACCTATCCTTGTGTTACAGTTGCGTAGCATTACAATGCATGATGTTTCCTGCCACCTATCCTTGTGTTACAGTTGCGTAGCATTACAATGCATGATGTTTCCTGCCACCTATCCTTGTGTTACAGTTGCGTAGCATTACAATGCATGATGTTTCCTGCCACCTATCCTTGTGTTACAGTTGCGTAGCATTACAATGCATGATGTTTCCTGCCACCTATCCTTGTGTTACAGTTGCGTAGCATTACAATGCATGATGTTTCCTGCCACCTATCCTTGTGTTACAGTTGCGTAGCATTACAATGCATGATGTTTCCTGCCACCTATCCTTGTGTTACAGTTGCGTAGAATTACAATGCATGATGTTTCCTGCCACCTATCCTTGTGTTACAGTTGCGTAGCATTACAATGCATGATGTTTCCTGCCACCTATCCTTGTGTTACAGTTGCGTAGCATTACAATGCATGATGTTTCCTGCCACCTATCCTTGTGTTACAGTTGCGTAGCATTACAATGCATGATGTTTCCTGCCACCTATCCTTGTGTTACAGTTGCGTAGCATTACAATGCATGATGTTTCCTGCCACCTATCCTTGTGTTACAGTTGCGTAGCATTACAATGCATGATGTTTCCTGCCACCTATCCTTGTGTTACAGTTGCGTAGCATTACAATGCATGATGTTTCCTGCCACCTATCCTTGTGTTACAGTTGCGTAGCATTACAATGCATGATGTTTCCTGCCACCTATCCTTGTGTTACAGTTGCGTAGAATTACAATGCATGATGTTTCCTGCCACCTATCCTTGTGTTACAGTTGCGTAGCATTACAATGCATGATGTTTCCTGCCACCTATCCTTGTGTTACAGTTGCGTAGCATTACAATGCATGATGTTTCCTGCCACCTATCCTTGTGTTACAGTTGCGTAGCATTACAATGCATGATGTTTCCTGCCACCTATCCTTGTGTTACAGTTGCGTAGCATTACAATGCATGATGTTTCCTGCCACCTATCCTTGTGTTACAGTTGCGTAGCATTACAATGCATGATGTTTCCTGCCACCTATCCTTGTGTTACAGTTGCGTAGCATTACAATGCATGATGTTTCCTGCCACCTATCCTTGTGTTACAGTTGCGTAGCATTACAATGCATGATGTTTCCTGCCACCTATCCTTGTGTTACAGTTGCGTAGCATTACAATGCATGATGTTTCCTGCCACCTATCCTTGTGTTACAGTTGCGTAGCATTACAATGCATGATGTTTCCTGCCACCTATCCTTGTGTTACAGTTGCGTAGAATTACAATGCATGATGTTTCCTGCCACCTATCCTTGTGTTACAGTTGCGTAGCATTACAATGCATGATGTTTCCTGCCACCTATCCTTGTGTTACAGTTGCGTAGCATTACAATGCATGATGTTTCCTGCCACCTATCCTTGTGTTACAGTTGCGTAGCATTACAATGCATGATGTTTCCTGCCACCTATCCTTGTGTTACAGTTGCGTAGCATTACAATGCATGATGTTTCCTGCCACCTATCCTTGTGTTACAGTTGCGTAGCATTACAATGCATGATGTTTCCTGCCACCTATCCTTGTGTTACAGTTGCGTAGCATTACAATGCATGATGTTTCCTGCCACCTATCCTTGTGTTACAGTTGCGTAGCATTACAATGCATGATGTTTCCTGCCACCTATCCTTGTGTTACAGTTGCGTAGCATTACAATGCATGATGTTTCCTGCCACCTATCCTTGTGTTACAGTTGCGTAGCATTACAATGCATGATGTTTCCTGCCACCTATCCTTGTGTTACAGTTGCGTAGCATTACAATGCATGATGTTTCCTGCCACCTATCCTTGTGTTACAGTTGCGTAGAATTACAATGCATGATGTTTCCTGCCACCTATCCTTGTGTTACAGTTGCGTAGCATTACAATGCATGATGTTTCCTGCCACCTATCCTTGTGTTACAGTTGCGTAGCATTACAATGCATGATGTTTCCTGCCACCTATCCTTGTGTTACAGTTGCGTAGCATTACAATGCATGATGTTTCCTGCCACCTATCCATGTGTTACAGTTGCGTAGCATTACAATGCATGATGTTTCCTGCCACCTATCCTTGTGTTACAGTTGCGTAGCATTACAATGCATGATGTTTCCTGCCACCTATCCTTGTGTTACAGTTGCGTAGCATTACAATGCATGATGTTTCCTGCCACCTATCCTTGTGTTACAGTTGCGTAGCATTACAATGCATGATGTTTCCTGCCACCTATCCTTGTGTTACAGTTGCGTAGAATTACAATGCATGATGTTTCCTGCCACCTATCCTTGTGTTACAGTTGCGTAGCATTACAATGCATGATGTTTCCTGCCACCTATCCTTGTGTTACAGTTGCGTAGCATTACAATGCATGATGTTTCCTGCCACCTATCCTTGTGTTACAGTTGCGTAGCATTACAATGCATGATGTTTCCTGCCACCTATCCTTGTGTTACAGTTGCGTAGCATTACAATGCATGATGTTTCCTGCCACCTATCCTTGTGTTACAGTTGCGTAGCATTACAATGCATGATGTTTCCTGCCACCTATCCTTGTGTTACAGTTGCGTAGCATTACAATGCATGATGTTTCCTGCCACCTATCCTTGTGTTACAGTTGCGTAGCATTACAATGCATGATGTTTCCTGCCACATGTCCATGTGTAACAGTTGCGTAGCATTACAATGCATGATGTTTCCTGCCACCTATCCTTGTGTTACAGTTGTGTAGCATTACAATGAATCGGTCAATAAATATGTATTATTAGGATAACTTCGTTCCTGAAAGCGGCCATGACCACGTTTTTTTCTCTCTATAAACAAGTTTAACTAAGCGCATTTGAATGGTAAGAAAACCAGTAAAAGTAGACCATGTCTTATGTAAAACTTACATATTGTTTAGCTTTTAAAGGTGTTTTAACATTGACATGCAATTGACCATGTAAAAATACCTGCATACTAATAAAATAAAACTAGTAGCAACATTAACCATATCTAAGCACGCGTCAAATTTAAATATCCGTTTCGACCTATAAATTATAGAAAAAAAAAACCGCCAAGTGTGATTCTGACTCACGCAGTAAGGGTTTCGTACCTCTCAACGACCTGATACCCATAAAAACTAATTTAATTTACGAGAGTTTATCAAAAGACATCAACGTACCGACTGGCTAATCTTTTTCCAACGGCGTGAGCTATTATCATTATGTAGCTCATGTCGACACGATAGAAGAAGAAGAACGTACAGTGCGCGAAATATAAATTTTTGCATGTCTTTCTTACGCAGGTACCACCACATATGTCTATGTTTGTCTTATTTTTAGTATTTTTGTAATATAAACTAAACTACATAATATGCACTATAATCTGACAAAGTTTGACGCTGTTATATATTACCGTTTTGAAGATAGAGCAGGAACAAAAACGTTGAAAAAATTCATGTTTTTTGAGGTTTCTTGTATGGGGACCCCCTTTAGTTTTAGACTTTTTTTGTTTTTAGTATTTGTCGTAATACAACTCATAGCAACACATATTCTGAGAAAATTTCAACCGGTTACCTATTACCTTTCAAAAGATACAGTCCTGTGACAGACAGACGGACGGACGGACAGCGTAGCGAGAGTAATAGGGTCCCGTTTGGCACCCTTCGGGTACGGAACCCTAAAAATGGTGTTTCGTGAGTAATTATCATGCGGCGTTCCTTTATAGATAATATTAATTGCAGAGTCAGTAGAAACGTGGTCTTGAATTCGTAATAAATGTAAATAATATCATGGTTCCTTGAAAAAATTCAATTAATTCTGATATCAATTTTATTACGTGCTTTATCTGAGGAAGAGATAATCATTCGTAAATGAAACCACAGCTGGAATAGTACATTTAGATGCAAGTGAGCTAAGTTGCCTATTAAGCTCGAGCGAGGCTGGATTGCAGCCCGAGCCAAAGGCGGCGCCCCGTAATGTAGCCGAGAGTAAAATGGCCAACACTCACGCGTTTCATACGACGTTTTTCAACACACTTGCGAGGAAAATTAAATAGGTAAACATATTTTAAAGTTTTTGCAAAGTTTGAAGACAAAGGTCTTCAACCAGTGCGTCCTGCTAGTCATGACTTACGGTGCCGAGACGTGGACACTGACAGTTGGGCTAGTCCACAAATTTAAAGTCGCTCAGCGAGCTATGGAGCGAGCTATGCTTGGAGTTTCTTTGAAGGATAAAATCCGCAACGAGATTATCCGGAGAAGAACCGGAGTGACCGACATAGCTTGTAGGATCAGTAAGCTGAAGTGGCAGTGGGCTGGCCATGTCTGTCGAAGGACCGATGGCCGTTGGAGCAGACGAGTCCTTGAGTGGAGACCGCGTATCGGCAAACGCAGCGTAGGGCGCCCCCCTGCCAGGTGGACCGACGACCTAAAGAACGTGGCTGGGGGGGACTGGATGTGGAAGGCAGAGGACCGAGCGTTGTGGCGCAACTTGGGAGAGGCCTATGTCCAGCAGTGGACTGCGATAGGCTGAGTTGATTGAAACATATTTTAGACAAATATTGAATTTGTGAAAAATGGCGCTCGGATTTCTGTAATCGAATGCCGCGCCGCCATGCCTGTGGTTGAGTGACGTATAACTTGCGCGCGCGAGTGGTGGAAGAAAGCCGCCAAACAGCCTAATATTAAAAATATAAGAAATAATTTTTTTAGACCTAAAAGCGGAAAAGCACCTTTACGTGCAAGCGTGTTGAAAAATTATTTTAAAAAAGAAATCTTGCAAAATCTCTTTGCAATGGTCTCAAAAAGGCTGCTAACAAATTTTTTTATTTTTTATAATTCATTGTTTTTATTTCAAACTAGTTGTTGCCCGCGACGCCGTTCACGCGCATCCTCTTTATTCCCTACCAATAAGTAACAACAAAAATATTGATTCAGCTACAGTCTACAAGAACCTATTCATCACTCACCTCATCATTGTCTTCCTACCAAGACATAACGGTCACTCCCACGATCATAATAACTAGTACACGTGGTTAGTGCTGCAATATCATTGCGTCGCACTTCTTACTGGAATACATTACACTTGTCACAACTTTGTAATGGCTAGCGATGGGTAACAGAATACAATGTAATGTAATTACATTACCTGATAATTATTATGAGTTCAACCAACGATTTAAATTGCGGAAAGAAACAATCGCTCACGAGCAGGATTCGAACCTGCGACTCCTGGCTCAGTACGCCAGTGCTTTAGCCACTAAGCTACCGTGAACACTGCTCGTGGTCGAAATAAATAAATCCGTGGAGGATTATTATTTATTTATTTATTCACATACCTATATCTAATACAATTTAAATAATATAGGTACATAAAATAAACCAATTGTGAGTCGGACTCACGCAATAAGGGTTCCGTACCACCCATCGACCTGATACCCCATAGAAACTGATTTAATTTACGAGAGTTTATCAAAAGACATCAACATATGTACGCGAAATGTGAATTTTTACATCTCTTTCTTACGTAGTTATCACCAGTCTACGTTTGCCCTGTTTTTAGTATTTGTTGCTAAACTACATAGTATGCACTATAATCAGACCAAGTTTGACGCTGGTATGGTATTACCGTTTTGAAGATAGAGCAGGAACAAAAACGTTGAAAAAATGCATGTTTTTCGTATGGTTTAAGTTTAAGGTTTCTTATATGGAGACCCCCTTTGGTTTTAAACCATTTATACTACACTTTTTTTTATTTCTCGTGATAGACATCATAGTAACACATATTCTGTGAAAATTTCAACTGGTTATCTATTACCATTACAAAGATACAGCCCTGTGACAGACGGACGGACTGACAGACAGCGTAGCGAGAGTAATAGGGTCCCGTTAGCACCCTTTGGGTACGGAACCCTAATTACCTAATATTTCCTAAACGAAACCTGTTGGTACAGAACAAATTATGTTACAATCCTTAATATTTTTTTAATGCCTATTCAACGATATCCTACTTGATGGGATACGCTAACTAATTTAAAATCATATTCAAATTTCAGCCGTTTCATACTTTCAAAGTGCGGGGTATGCCTAATAGCTACATTGTGTTCACATTTACAGCGATTTTAACTGTATTTTATTTATACACCATACTTCCTCTTCTTTCAGCTCTCGTTCGCTCTCAACTACTGCCGCTCAGTTTCATTGGGTGTGTGCTCACTTCTGCCGCATTCTGCAACAAAAGCCAAAAAAATGCGTAAATCTTCAGTGACGTAAAGGTCTCGGATGATGACGTCGGGGAGCAAAGAAAGTCAAAAGTTCGGCAACGCATCGGCGACCCGGTTAAGCAGCAATAGTAGGTACCTAACTGCCTGTGAAATGTCCATTCGAATAAAAGAATAAAACTTTTTAACAAAAAATTGAACCGACGAAAACAGAAACTGAAAAGCGAAAAATAACTAATTATGAGTCGGCGCCAAACGAACTTTTAACAAGCAAAGTGCATGCAAGTTGCAAGTGGCCGAGCGGAGAACGCATTTTTGGAAAGTTATTGTTTATCGTTGAAAATTTCACGTTGTATTTGATGTGACGTTGTTTTTATTATTTATTTAAAGTTATTTAATGATCTTCGTTGATTGGTTGTTTGGCGCCGACTCATAATTAGTTATTTTTCGCTTTTCAGTTTCTGTTTTCGTCGGTTCAATTTTTTGTTAAAAAGTTTTATTTTTCATTTTTTTGTGGTTTTAATCTAACTCCAGGTCTCTATTATGTCTAGAACTATATTTATGTGTGTCAATTTTCAACAGAATCGGTTAACAGGTAAGAATTCAGTGGGTGAACAAACAATCATCCCCGGTTTTACTACCCTTAGGGGTGGATTTTGATTTTGAAATTTAAATGGGACCAACTTCGAGATATACCCTATCCAATAAAAAAAGAATCATCAAAATCGGACCACTCTGTAAAAAGTTATGCGTGGTCATACAAAAAAAAAAAAATATATATATACTCGTCGAATTGAGAACCTCCTCCTTTTTTTCGTCGGTTAAAAAGAAATAAAACGCGTCGGCGACACCCCTAGTGTTGCAGATGTCCATGGGCGGCGATTATTGCTTACCATCAGTAGACCCGCTTGCTCATTTGCCCCCTAAAGACCAGCCAAGTGTGTGTCTGACCACGCTCAAGGTAGAGTTCCGTAGACAGACAGTTTCATACTTTCGAAGCAAGCCTTCACAGAAAAATAGATTTTTTAATTGCCTAATCAAGGACTCGCATCCATAAATCATGTTAATCTTAATTTTTAATTAAACGCTCGTTTCATATAGGTTCGAGACAGACAAGACGTTGTTTATGAATGCTCCTTCATTAGCGAGTACTACTTTTGCTAGTTCCGTTAGTAGTTTATTATTGTTTAGTTATTGTTATGTGCTTTTTAAATCCGTATTTTATACTGATTGATGGCCAATTTGTTTTTATTTTTATTTAGCTAATTGACAGGTGTTTCTGTAATAATAAAAGTTGTATGATTTATATTGTTATAACACAGACATAGTAAAAAATGTAGACGAAGTACTGCGATCAATAAAAAACCAAACAAACTAACAATACCTTGCTCCTCCGTGTACAAACCAGCGCTCACGCACACACCATGCACCTGAAGGATATTTGTTTTCGCGATGCTTACTGGACGATGCCGCGACATGTGTACTGAGAGCGGTGAGCACGGTTTGAGGTGCATGTGCGTGCGTAAGCGCTGGTTTGTGCACACGGCTACACATCAAGCTGCACAAAACGAGTAAAGGCTGACCTCGCATTGTAAGGAAAACCTATACAATGCGAGGTCAGCTTATACTGGAAATGTACAGCTTGATGTGTAGCCGTGTGTACACCGAGAAGCACGGTTTTGTTGACTTTACTATGAAGAGCGGTGAGCACGGTTTGAGGTTTATGTGTGTGCGTCAGCGCTGGTTTGTACACCGAGAAGCACGGTTGTTGGCTTCACTATGAAGAGCGGTGAGCATGGTTTGACGTTTATCTGTGTGCGTGAGCGCTGGTTTGTACACCGAGAAGCACGGTTGTTGGCTTCACTATGAAGAGCGGTGAGCACGGTTTGACGTTTATGTGTGTGCGTGAGCGCTGGTTTGTACACGGAGGAGCACGGTTTTGTTGACTTCACTATGAAAAGCGGTGAGCACGGTTTGAGGTTTATGTGTGTTATCTTTTATTAAAATAGCAATGATATTATTGAAATTAGTACCTCAAATGACTCATGTTTGATGTCATATTTTAAAAGCCGGATGTTATAATTTTATTTGAGTAGAATTAAAAAGTAGTAAAATTACTATGTCTTACATAGCTGAAGTGGCGGCCATTTTAAGCGGATCGGCTCTCATTCGTTCTCTGTACGTTGAATGTTCAACATTGCTGTGAGCTTGGAAGTAATAATTAAGTACTGTGATTTATATTATCATGTATCTTGTGGTTTATTTTGCCTTCCTATCTTCTGAAATTTTTTATGTGTGTGCGTGAGCGCTGGTTTTTACACGGAGGAGCACGGTTTTGTTGGCTTCACTATGATTGTTCGCAGCACTTCGTCTATATATTTTACTATGTCTGTGTTTAATGATTAAAATTATCAACTTGTCTGCTTGAACCTGCGTCTGGAAGAATGCCGAAATTGAGGAGCTGGTTTGGTAGGTCATATTGGTAGGCTGGGCCATCCTAATCTTATTGGCCTAATCAAAGTACAACGTCTGGAATGGCTCGCCCACGTCGCGTCGATCGCATGCGGGAAGATGGAGGATGAAGCGTATCTGGGCCGACTATCCAGAAGTAGACCGGTGGGTCATCCCAGTTATCGCTAAAGGGATGCTGTGAAGGCTGCGTGAGCTGCAAGCTACCAACAGGCGAGGTGTAGCGCAAAATCGTGCAAACTGGAAAGTTCTCGTTTCGGAGGCCATGACTCACTTTGGGTCGCTGAGCAAAAGGAGTAAGTAAGCCTATAATAAGCATCTCAACAGTGTATTATTATTATCTACACGTTTTTTTGCAAATAAATGTATCTTAATATGTCTAATTCTGTCTTTTTTTCTCTCTTGTTGAATTTAGTCATAGACATAGTTATATTTTTTACTATGTCTGTGTATTTAGTAAACAATCTTGGCACGTCTCTTTATTCAAATAACTACTTTTAAAATTTTATTACTAGTTCTGCACATGTAATTATATAATGTCTTTCAATAATAATTATTGACGAACTGCATTAAAAAGACATGCCAAGATTGTTTACTAAATAAGACAAGTAAGAAATAAAACCGGCCAAGACCATGTCGGGCCATGCTCAGTATTATAGGGTTCCTTAAGATGCTGACAACAGCCAAATACCCCGAATAGGCTTCTTTTAAAAACATTTTTAGCTGTATCTATTCAGTTTGTGACAGTGAAAAAAAAATGTTAATCTTGATCGTATTTTCTGAAACTATATTGTGCCCAAAACACGTTTTCTTGAAGTTTTCTCGATTGAAAAGAATTGTAAACAAACCTCTTAAAACATGCTTTAAAGCAAATAATCTTTATTATTTACTAAATATTACAAATAAAATTATGAAAACATTTGAGAAAGACAATAAAAAATGTTTAGACATTTGTTGTTTCTGTTTTTTAAATAAGCTTTTAGTTTTTTATAAAAAAAACTTTTTGTTAATTTTCATTCAAGTTGAGCGGCGTATCCGACGTCCCTCGGCTCATTGCCTCTCTTTCAGTTCTGTACGAAACGACAGTGACCGCAGAGGTCTGATTTTTTAGATGTTGTCAGCCTCTTAACTAGGTCTAATTACAAACGAATCAAATCGAATATTAATCATTGCAATTTTAGTTTTTGCAAACAGTGCCACCTAGCGCAAAATTTAAGAAGCTAAATTGAAGAAGTGTGTCATATCAATATAACACAAATTTACTTTTTGTGATTTTTTTAAACAGAAATTAAATAAAGGAGTATTATTTTCGAAAAACATTTTTATCTAAGGTCAATGACCTTTGAACTAGGACGTCTTAAGTATTTTGTAGTTTTCTCACTATAACTCAAAAATTTATAATCACATTATACTCGAAATAATTTTAAAAGAGAGTTTAAAAAAAAGTCTATCACTGTGGAAGATTATAAGTTTCTACGTTGCATAGTTTAGAAATGGCAGGGGGTGCACACATTGCAAGCCACTTTGGCGAGCTGTATTTCGCAGATGGTATACCTGATAAAAAAGTTGTGTATGAAACATTACCTTCATTTTAGTAGACCTATTCAATGATACCACACAAGAGGGGGTGTAGAAAAAGTAAAAATTCATCCCCATTTCACATGTATGGGCGCTACCCCTAAAATACGTAATCAAGATTTTTTATTCTTTTAAAATTGAGATCTATATCTAGACCATTTTTTAACAAAATTTTATTTGTTATGTTTGTAACTATAGAAGTTATTAGGCTGTAAAGGATTAGGACAGACGGACATGCGTTATACAGTATGCCCTGGTTCCGGAACCAGGGGTTCAATGATGTTTAAATAAGTAGTTATTCATTATCATCATTTCAGTCGAAAGACGTCCACTGCTGGACATAAGCAAGCATCGCCACAACGACCGGTCCTGCGCTTTCCGCATCCAGCGGATACCCGCGACCTTCACTAGGTCGTCGTTCCACCTTATGGGGGGCCTATCCATGCTGCGCCTTCCAGTACGCGGTCACCTCTCCAGAACTTTACCGCCCCATCGGCCATCCGTTCTGCGAAGTATTTATTATTATTAATCAAATATTTGATTTTTCAATTACTTACCCAATTAAAGTTGTCGCTAATTTGCAGGACATTTGGCGCAGCATGACACTTGGCATTGATTGGCGCATTGTCCTGCGTCTGCGCCACACTGCTTTGCCACCCGAGCGCCTGTCACTCAAACAAACATGGGTTTAACTTGTAAACAAAGCGCATCTCTGCAACTGTCAAGTCTGCTGTGAAATGTAGGAGGATAAGTAGAAAATTGTAATTTTCAAGAATGGAGTATTTATTTTATTTGAGGAATTTTTGGTTATTTCTTTAGCTGATTTTACTTTTCCGCTTTCACTTTACTAGTCTGCTAAAGATTAATAAAAGGTCCTAACAAACACAATTATTTTCTTTATATCTCAATATATTATAGTTTTACGGAGCGACCACTATATGACCAATATCTACATACATAATAAACTGTTTTAAGATTAGCCTGCTTATTTTCTTTCAACTTATTTTATGACATATTTTGGTTTTTCAACATAATTATTATGACATTTAAGTATGAGTCAAGAAATTACCCGAGCGAGATACACGAATATACAAATTTCCAAAAAATCGTAAATTGCTCTTATCCCATTTTCTAACTCTGTCCCTACCGCCTACATACACTAAAATTATCCAATAAAATTGGATTTTATACGGTTCGATACACTTGAGGCGCACAATGACAAGTCAATCATTTTTGCATTATTTCCAAACTACAATACGCAGGCATAGTTGCAGTGACGGACAAATTTTAATCCCAAAATGATGGATTTATTACAAAAAAGTTTTTTTCCAGTTTTTTTATTTATTTTTAAATCGTAAAGCAGGTGTTATTTGGCCAGGATTACCAGTACACTTGTCAAAGTTTTTTTGATTGATTGTGAGATTTTGTGAAGTATGAATTGGATTTTGTAATTGCAAATATAAACAGAGCGGAACGCGATATTGAAAGAAAAAAAATATAAATTTAAAGGATCTTGTTTTTTGTGCTAAGGTTCATTGTGGTATTTCATAAGCTTTTAATTTTTTGTTTGTATCAAGACATAGTAAGCAGAAATTGCATACTAGCATTATACTTGAATTTGCGCCTGTAATTTACATATATAGTGGGTTTCAATAGTCTCAATTTATTATCTCAGCCCAAAGACGAATGAAAAAGGCGGACGGTATCTCGCTAAACAATAAGTGAACAAAAAAAAATTCAATATCTTAATTTGTTTCAAATTATTACCAGTAACATAAAATTGAGGCAGTCCCAATAAGAAATAAACAATACTTGTGTTGGAAAACTGATGCACCCAATAGTAAGACGGCTCGCTTGAAAATACGGACTGGCACGCACACATTCACAACCATAGTAAGTCTAACAGCGGCGATTACGCAACATCTCGTTTGCCGGAAGTTTTTATCGTAGTGTCACAAATAAAATAACAATGTGCCGATGTCATCTAGTGTGTTAAAATACTATCGAAATTATAGTGGCCTTAAGAACAAATCAAGTGCTTCAATCTTTCCTTAGCGAGATTCCGTCCGCCTTTTTTATTCGTCCGTGTCTAAACCAAAATCAATTTTCATAAACTTTTGTACAAATTTTAACAATGTTTCATCATCATCATCATTTCAGCCGAAAAACGTCCACGGCTGGACAAAGGCCTCCCCCAAAGAGGGGGATATGCCATAATCGCCACGCTAGGCAGGTGGGTTGGCGATCGCAGTTGGTTGTTTAAATACTCAGAGAACGCTGCTGCCATCCTCTGGTGAATCCCTTAGTCGCCTTTTACGACACCCATGAGAAGAGAGAGGGTGGTGCAATTCTTTACGTCCGGCACCACACGGAACAACAGCAATGTTTAATTATAACTAATTAATAATGTGTCATATAATGAATTAAGTAAAAGAGTAATCTCTCCCTTCCTTGCTTAACATATAAGTAATTTTATTTATCTGGATTTGAACGTTTAGGGAATTTTTTCGGCGGATGGAGTCCGTAACGGGATTCTCCGCCATCCGTCCGGTTAAACAGTTAGGGTATCCATTTTGGGTACCAATTCTGCGAGAGTCGATTCGAAAAAAAAAACTGGATTTGAACTCAGAACAAATAAATTAATAATATTTTGTATCCACCAATGTTCAATTTCCTCTCTTCCAAGAACAACAAACACTACTCAAGCCCACATACATCGCACTCGAACCCAATACAACAGCATTATTTAACAAAAACAAATTATTTCGTCCCATTCACACACAAAACGTCAATTATTATGAATGCACTCACTCCCGCTGATTTTCCTTTAACTCATCTAACAAAAGACTCGAAAGTGACTTATGCCTATTTGCCAAAGGTGTGGTAATCCCTTTACGATCATTGGCTTAAGGGTTTTTTTCTAAAGGTGTGTTTATCTTAAGGATAACATGAGAATTACGTCCGGTTAATAGAGCTAAGACCTGTGGCTATGGGTGTTTTACTGTTTATACACCTTTAGAAAAGTACAAGTAAAAATTTAGGTAAATGAAAGCCACAAAGTATTGACATTACCTTATATTTTTCAGGAAGCACTGTTTGCTGTTTGTTAATATTTTAATTAACATAAGCGAACAGATTCTAAGATCTAGATATTGATAGAAAAATATTGGAAAATTTATTGTGGGCCGGCCACATTAGCCAAATAACCGATGGCCGTTGGGGTAGACGTGTTCTTGGGCGGAGATCGCGAATTGATAAATATAGGGTAGGACGCCCTCAGGCTCGATCGAGCGATGATATTGGCAATGTGGCTAGTAGCAACTGGATGTGAGTGGCGTGCCATTGGAGAGGCCTATGTCCAGCAGTGGACTAATATAGGCTGATGATGATGATGATGATGATGTATGATATTTTTATTTAAGTGTCTCATTGTCATTTTGCCGTACTCAACAGGGCCCAAATATGATTCTTATACCATAATGTAATACTAAAAAACTAGTGGAGTACCTATAATAAATGTATTTAGTATTGAGTCACACCTCGGACACTCAATACAATATAAACGCTAGCACCATCTAATTACTCAAGATTACGTCTTATACGAACGCACACACACGTGTAAGTTAGGGATGGTCGCCGCTCGTAATACCGACTGGGTTCGTAGCGCTTTTCAGAGATGCGGCGTGCTTATATAGCGACTGGCGATTAACATTCATAGCAATCTTGCAGTCCAATTGCCGGCAGATTGAGGGCGGGTGCGGGGTCCGGGCGAGGAATCTTGAATTGGCGGGGGGCGGTGAGTGGCCGTTCTGTACGTTAGTACTATTAGATATTCTGTGATTGAGTCGAGTCAAATAACTGTTTTTTTTTCTGAGTTACCTCTCAATTACCATACACTATGCACTGCCTATTTACTATTTACCTATTCCACCTTAATTAATACACACACATGCATCATCTGTAATCGGTTCCTAGAATACCGTTTCTCCGCGCAAACCTATCATGTAACTACATTGCGTGCAATAAATAACAATGTGTGTGTGGAAATATGAGTGTGTGTTTATGTAAATATTCATGTTTATGTGTGCGAGTGGCCGCATGTGTGTGTGCAGCTGATTGAATTTAGTAACGCAATCACTTTTATTGCAAGCAATTACTATTGAATGTATAATGTTTGCGCTAAGTTGCCATTTCAAGACGGTTAAGCGTGAGTCTGATAATCTTGTTAGCGAAAGGATTGAGTTGTAAATTAAATATGAACACTGCAAGACTAGTAATAAGTATAGAGATAAATTCAAAAAGATTATAAGTACCTAATACAAAAGTAACTTCTTGTACACTTTGTTTATTTATTTATTGTGTACCTATTACAGTTTTGCATTTTCTTTACAATTTCAGTTCATACATTGTCTTCTCTTCCGTTGTCTTCATATTTATGATAATTGAAGAAACTGTCTTGGATAACGTATTGTTTAAATTCAGTGTATAAAGTTATAAATTATTATCTGTTTATTTTATTATTTTAACGCATTTTACGCATGCGAAACGAATTCACCACTATACGTCACCATTATCCTCCACTATACGTCTTTGGGTGACGTCAGCGATATCTTATTAAGAAACATTGTTCCTTAACCGACTCGACTAACTTTACAGTTAAATCAAAGTCGTATAGATATGCCTACCCTTACTAATTATTTTATTATTTTAACGTATTTTACGCATGCGAAACGAATTCTAAAGATATAAATTGTGGAAAGAAAATTTTGTTTTTTTTTTTTTTTTTTTTTTTCTCTTTAATATTATATATATATGTCAATCAATATTTAATATAAGACCTCAAGGTACCTACCTACCATATACTAAGAAATAAATATTATTCTATTCTATTGACTAGGCTATACTTCCTTCATAATAGTTAAGAGACCATCCTGCAGATTAATACTTCGAGAAAGCTATGCATTGGTTGTCCCTACAATATACCACTACCATACACACACCCCTACACTCCTACACCCAACCACACACCCCGTCTTCACTACGTCACACGTTATATACACTACGTCTTGAAACATTATCTTCCAACAATTCCCAGAAATCAGTGTCCAGCGTTTACTCATTCCTCCACGTACCCCTAAAAGTAGTAATTACATCTAATTACA
Organism: Asteroscopus sphinx; assembly: GCA_949699075.1. Classification (NCBI taxonomy): domain Eukaryota; kingdom Metazoa; phylum Arthropoda; class Insecta; order Lepidoptera; family Noctuidae; genus Asteroscopus; species Asteroscopus sphinx. Next base: position 12,932,222 of record OX453025.1, on the reverse strand, counting down.
ATTCGTGTATTAGTCGATAATAGCTCATTGAGTGATTTTTTCCTCGCGCACAATTATGCTGCGCTCGCAATTACTAATCCGTTCGCGCCATTTATCATTATGTACTTACGTACTTAACAGTTAATTAATATGGGTATTTAAATTGCAATCTTTCTTGATCGTTTTTCCTTAATTAAGATGCAGTTTTCATTGCTAGCCTACTAATAAAGTGCATTTTGCTTGAAGGAATTACCTGGCTATTTTAGAAATAAACTCTGTATTCGATTATGGCATACCCAGGGCAGCATGAATGAAACAAAAGGAGTTGTAGGGGTCGCGACCTAAGTGGTAATTGACTGCTGCTAGATAAAAAGATTGGATTTGATGCTAAAATAGTTTATTCCGGTACTATGAAAACCTACGCTAAAATGATGATTTTGATGTTGGAAAGCGAATGCACCCGGTTGCTGTCCGAATATGCACTGATGTCGGCGCGCACTCGACGCGGCCTAATTGATTAGCTAGATCAGCAATCGGGTGTTCGAATTATATCGAACAGGGGTTATGGATGAGGCCATGGTATAGGTACTCATTAGTAGGTGGGATAAATGTCAATAATGCTGACATAGGGGTGGACGTGGAGACAGATTAATTTTCTATATTCAGGTACCACGTGGGTAATACTGCCCAAACCGTAATTTAAAACGCCAGAAGAATATTTGATTGAAAACCTATTAGCTCGGTAAGTTGTGGTACCTCTCATAATTTTTATCTTATACACATAATTTCATTTTTGCAAAAACATACTCTCACACGTACACAGAATTACTCCTTCACTCACTCCCACTCAAAAACCTACACACTCATATTTTATTTGTTTTAGTGTTATTTTATGGGTTATTTAATTTAATTATATATAATGGCATTATGTATAATGAATAAAATGGAAGAACCTGAGCTTTTTACCTAATTGTGTATTCAGAGGCTTCAATAAGTTTTTGTAACAGCTTTTATGTCAATAAAGTTTATTACACATAACATAACATCACGCCTGTATTTCCCCGAAGCAGAGGTGTATAGTACACCCACATTTCGCCAGTTATGTTATAAGTCCCATGTAATAGGGGGCGAGCCCCTAAAAAATTAAAAATTACAATTAATAATAATTATAATTGTTATTATTAAATAAGTTAGTTTAAATTTAAAGTTTATTATTGTTAGTTTATTATTAATTTTCATTACTACTACTAAAACAACTAACTACAATGACCGTACAGGGGCCCCTTTTTTCTGTTGGTCTAAGCAGGGGCCTTACTCCCGACTGGTTCGATCGAGCTAAAGTCAATTCCTAGAATGATGCAGTACGATTTGACACTAACTCGAACTCAAATTATATTGATACAGCACTCGATCCAGTCCGAAAACCCCTGACCGTATCTTCATTAGTTCACTTTTTATATTATTAGTACCTTTAGCTAGTTTCGGTTAATTTCTTCAGATACGTTGTAACTTTTAAAACTTAACAGTTCCATGTCAGGCAGTCAATGTCATCCTCCCATGTAGGTATGAACAGTTGAATGCCAATACAAAAACCCTAACATTATATCCTACTGCCAATTAGCAAAGAAAACCTATTATCAAGCCATCTATGTACATATAAAACAATGAAAGTTAATAGAGCAATACATCAGGTAACAATTTAACCCTACACGTACTATCGTGACCGCTAATGACATCGGACGCGCAATAACGTCCTAGCCAGCGTAAAAGTTGAAATTCAAAAAGAAAAAAGTCTACCGTACGTCGAGTCGCGAGACCCGTTGACACAAACCACAGAAATGGGGCCGAGACTCTCTTAACTAATTTCTTCCATCGCTACCGTATACAGAGAGTGTTAATTGCCCTGTGCGACAGAGATGGGTACAGCAATTTGTGTATGTGTGAAAGGGACAGTCGTTAACACGGCAGGAAAATAAAAAGTTGTTCATACCAGTTGGAGCACACATACAGTAGCGAAGGCTCGTTAAGTCACTGCTTTTAACCCTTTAATGAGTGTTTATGTTTGATTATAAAACATGATTTTAGTGTAACTGTTTATTTTACTGTCTGTATCGGCTCCAGTGAGTGCCGAGTGGGGAATTTTAATAATTTGCTTAATTGTTAATAAATGTGAGATAATTATTGCAAGTTTATGCGAAATATTTTGTATCGGTGGATTTTATTTGAATTAGAGTCACACTTTTTTTGCATATTGTACGAATAGATGAAGACAAACTGGTTTGAGAACGATGCTAGATACTAAATTACCAACTCGTTTCAGAAATTTATCCTTTATTTTGTATAACAAGCTACACATTCATATCAAAACTTGGTTAACTTACGACTTCGGATAATTAATTAATTATTATTTATAGACATAGGATCATTGGGCATTCTTCACTTATCTATTAGGCCAATGCATATTGATAACATTTCTACCACTTTTAATTACAAAATGAATAGATACATAATTATATTACAATGTCTGTTAAAATGCATGTTTTTACATATCCAATTATTTATAAAACGCTATATTGCTCGATAATCGATAATTTTGCGCTCTAATTACCTATCGTTTATTATCTGTATTATTTATATATACTACCTAAATGACTAGCAGTGCCCGCGACTCCATCGGCGTGGATGAGGTTGATAACAGACATACAACAAACAGACAGACAAAAAAACCTGGCTGATCCGTCAGAGTTATCGTGATATGATTCTATTCATTTAACCATTTTTTTTTCTTTCTAAAACAATTTTTTTTATTCATCATACAGATTTTTTTATGGTCAATGTTCAGAAATTCGAGCCTATATTATAATCGAAATAATAAAAAAGAAAATTGGCGGAATTAGGGTACTAAAACGTGTATTTTAAATAGCAATAACCTTTTTATAATCATTAATAACTATGATTTCTTAATCTTTTTGGTATTGCAGTATTAAATGCATATGTTGCCCCTATAGAATCGGACAGGGCTTTTAACGTATTTTAGAGCTAGGTTAATGTAAAAAATGCAATAAATTTTCAATTTAGCGGGCTCTTGCGTTGCAATAACCTTAAGTAAAAGATTACGTCTGTGGTCTAGTGGTTCGAGTGTCGGACTGCTGATTACGAGGTCGTGGGTTTGATTCCCACAGGATACAAATATTTGTGTGATGAAAATAAGTGTTTGTGTTGGTCTGGGTGTTTCTTATGTATATTATAAGTATGTTTTTACAAAAAAAAAACGCGTATTATATCTATTGTCTAGTACCCATAGTACAAGCTCTGCTTAGTTTGGGACTAGATGGTGCTGTGTAAAAATGTGCTAAAATATTTATTAATTTATTAAGAACTAATTGTGACTATCCATCTGTCTGTTTTTTTTACAATTTTTTTTTATCTACTTGCCAGTGATTTTATAAACATTTAACTTTATTTTCAAACCAAAAGAAAAAAAAAACTAAAAACACGCACCGGTCCAAAATACCAACCCCTGCTTCACACGGTTACATCAACTCGCCGACAAGTTGACTGCGATTGGCACCGAGCACGGCACATTGGTATCCGCGATATGGTTAATTAGTAATAAAGCTATACCTTGTTCGGTCGCTGCGACCATCGCGCTTGAGGGTTATCTCACATACTTTGTTAGCAATAAATACGTGTAATAACACTGTAATTGTGAATTGATTAGAAAATGTTCGCCATTTTATATTTAATTATTATCTGTGGGCTTGTTTGAGATCTTAATTCTTTAGCGTCTTGAGTTTTCAAGGCATGATATAGGATTTACTTTGGTCACGTATTTAATGAGAGCTGAGAGCGGAGAGCCTCAAGTGGTACAAATACCTGATTGCTATGACTTTGAGCCGTTTGGGGTCGAAACGCTCGGGTCAGAGTGCATGGCTCGTATTCTAGGAAACTATGAAACTGCTCAACACTTCGCATGACCAGCTGGCTGGTTCCTTGGGCAAAGAATAAACTTTGCTATTAAACGCTACCAGTCAGTGATGTTTCCAGATGACAGTGATGTGGAGGGATTTTCCGATGCCTAAGTGCATTTTTTGTCGTTTCCATGTATTTAATCTATGTATTATGTATTTTGTACAAATCGTGTAGATATACGCATAGAAATCTAAATAATAAGGTTATAGAAGTGGTAAAGGCGCGTGAACTTGTCGCCGCGTGCATTGTCTTGTAGGACACCAGTCAGTACGCAAACCGTTTTCTGGATCATCAGTGCTGTTTTGGGCGCAAAGTCACTAAAATTTTATTTTGTAGCATATCTAAAAGCGGATTTTTTAGGCTTGATTTTGCATTGAATGCTAGAAACATGGTGGGCGTGAATGCGTATTTATGTGATGATAGCGGCAAACCGGCGACACGCGTTCCAGTATTAAAAGACAGTATATAACATTTCTATTATCTCATTATGTAGATTTCAACACGAAAGTTTAAATACTTCTATTGGAAAAATGGATTTACGTCGTTGTTCTATTGGATGAGTTATGTTGTATTAGTCAAAAAAGACATGTGCCTCACTCAGACTGCTGGCACTTTTACCAAAAGGTTTTGCTTAAGCCAGGCTTAAATACCTTTTTATGTATGGCGTTTGACGTTTAACCCTGCTTAAACAAGGGTCTAAACCTGGTCTAAGCTTTTGTAATAAGGGGGTTACAGTTTTAGGTTCGATTAGAAGACTGGACAAAATTAATTTTTTATTTATTTATTAATAAATCACTGTCATTAATTTGTTTAGAAAATTAGAAAAATAATCAATACTTACTTACTTACTCCGCTGGCACAGCGTCCCAAAATGTGTCTTGGCCTCCGAAACGAGAGAACGCCACTTGCCGCGATCTTTGGCAGTATTTCGCCAATCACTGGCTCTGATCTCCAGAAGATCGCCTTCCACCGCATCGCTCCAGCGATATCTAGGGCGACCGTCCGGGCGTCGCCCTTTTGGTCCACTCAGATAGGCTCTCTTCGCATCTCGATCTTCTCACATTCTCTCCACGTGACCAAGCCAACGGAGTTTGTGAGCTTTTGCCTCTCCTATCACATTTGGTTCAGCCACGAGCTCTTCTATCTCAGCGTTCTTCCTGATCCGCCAGGTACCATCCGGTCTCTGCACAGGGCCCAAGATCTTACGTAAGACCCTTCTCTCTGTTACCAAGAGCTTACTCTCCTCTTTTTGTGTCAGTGTCCAAGCTTCACATCCGTACATCAGAATAGAAAAAAAAAATTGTTGATAATTTTTTTTGTGTTTTATAAATTCTAATTTTGGTGTTTCTACTAAGAAGCTTGGACACCAGCACCTTATGTAGGGCGGCACTACATCTCAGGGTGTTATGGATGCGGATTTCAACCTCTTCTTCCCGGGTATTCGTGTCCGTGATGGTACAGCCTAAGTATTTTTTCTTAGCAGTGCATGGTCATACATTGTACTCTTGATTACCATAGCTTAAGATGAGGCAAAGCTTATGAGTCTAACTCCGTTATTATTGGATCGTTCGTGCTTACTATATCTCCCGACTGTAGGTTTAAAAATTTCTTCTCGGCCTACTTTCGCATTAAACTCCCCTAAAATTATCTTGATATTGAAGCTTGGCAGCTGGTCGCATATTGATTCCAGTTGGTCGTAGAATTCATCTTTCACTAAGCTTTTGTAATAAGGATTAGAGGACTGGACAAAGTTTAATTTTTATTTATTTATTAATAAATCACAGTCATAAGTTTGTTTAGAAAATTAGAAAAATAATCAATACGTCATATAAAAAGAAAAGTCCTGACTCACTCACTCACTGACTGACTCATCATCGCCCAGCCTTGCAACCCTTGGACCTAGAATGCTCAAAATTTTGCAGAGGTTCCCCTTTATGGTACCTATAGACAAAAAACTTTTTAACAAAAAATTGAACCGACGAAAACAGAAACTGAAAAGCGAAAAATAACTAATTATGAGTCGGCGCCAAACGAACTGTTAACAAGCAAAGTGCGTGTAAGTTGCAAGTGGCCGAGCGGAGAACGCATTTTTTGAAAGTTATTGTTTATCGTTGAAAATTTCACGTTGTATTTGATGTGACGTTGTTTTTATTATTTATTTAAAGTAATTTAATGTTCTTCGTTGATTGGTTGTTTGGCGCCGACTCATAATTAGTTATTTTTCGCTTTTCAGTTTCTGTTTTCGTCGGTAAATTTTTTTGTTAAAAAATTTTATTTTTCATTTTTTTGTGGTTAAAATCTAACTTCAGGTCTCCATTATGTCGTAGTGTCTAGAACTATATTTATGTGTGTCAAGTTTCAACAGAATCGGTTAACAGGTAAGAATTCAGTGGGTGAACAAATACTCATCCCCTGTTTTACTACCCTTAGGGGTGGATTTTGATTTTGAAATTTGAATGGGACCAACTTCGAGATATACCCTATTCAATAAAAAGAAGAAGAATAATCATCAACATCGGACCACTCTGTAAAAAGATATGCGTGGTCATACATATCAAAAAAAAAAAAAATATATATATATATATACGCGTCGAATTGAGAACCTCCTCCTTTTTTTCGTCGGTTAAAAAATAAGGATTTTTCGAAGTAAATAGGTACCTTGTTAAGTAAATATTAAGAATTAGAATTAACACATAACCGAGTTCGATAAGCGGATTTTTTTGCTTTTGTAGGGTGATTTAACTGTTGTCGTCGGTCTCTTTATCAACCATTTTTTTTTTTTTTTTTTGTAATATTGATGTATTACATATTATTATTTACAATTACAATTTAAATTTAATTTAATTTTTTTTTATTTAAATTTAAATTTAATTAATTATTCTGAATCTGAACAAGACTAAAGTCATGTTCAATAGGCATGTCATGCCGAGGCTGATATTCGTCGAAGGGTCGGCACTCGAAGTTGTAACGGAGTACGTCTACCTAGGGCAGATAATTCAGCTTGGTAGGCACAACTTCGAGAAAGAAGCCGACAGAAGGATCCGTTTGGGATGGGCAGAACTTACGGCGCCGAGACGTGGACACTGACAGTTGGGCTAGTCCACAAATTTAAAGTCGCTCAGCGAGCTATGGAGCGAGCTATGCTTGAGTTTCTTTGAAGGATAAAATCCGAAACGAGATTATTCGGAGAAGAACCGGAGTGACCGACATAGCTTGTAGGATCAGTAAGCTGAAGTGGCAGTGGGCTGGCCATGTCTGTCGAAGGACCGATGGCCGCTGGAGCAGACGAGTCCTTGAATGGAGACCGCGAATCGGCAAATGCAGCGTAGGGCGCCCCCCCGCCAGGTGGACCGACGACCTGAAAAACGTGGCTGGGGGGGACTGGATGCGGAAGGCAGAGGACCGAGCGTTGTGGCGCAACTTGGGAGAGGCCTATGTCCAGCAGTGGACTGCGATAGGCTGAGTTGACATATTATTATTGTATGTATTATAGTGGATGTCGTTTATCGCGCATCCCTCAGGAACTGTTCATCTTCCCGATATTATAAGTAGCCTATATGTTAATCCGGGTTATATTCTATCTGTACCTATGCCAAATTTCATTAAAATCCATACAGTAGTTTTTACGTGAAAGAGTAACAAACATCAACACATCCATACATCCTCACAAACTGTCACGTTTATAATATTAGTAGGAAATAGGATAGGAAGCAGGATAGTAGGATAGGATAAGTGCATTAACGGCCAAAATTAATATCCAATCTATCCACGATTTGCCCTACTAGAGATAGGAATTTGACATAAGCTCCATACAAAATATGTCAAATTTCCATCTCCAGTAGGGTAAATCGTGGATAGATTAGATATTAATTTTGGCTGTTAAAGAGCCTCCACGAGAGACGATATATAATTGATTGTCCGGCGCATCCTGGGCAGTCAGCCCTGCTACCAACCTGCTGACTGGCTAATCTTTTTCCCACGGCATGAGCTATTGTCATTATGTAGCTCATGTCGACACGATAGAAGAAGTAGGATGAATTAAGTTGATTATATTTACTTGCCTATTTATTATTATCAAGACTTGTTTTCAGTATTTCTGATTTGTTCATAATGTCACTTAAGCGATTATTCTGAGATTTGTAATGTTTATGATGACAATTATAATAATTACTATTAATAACAGTATAATTACCTTAGTCATGTTTTATCCTAATTAATTCTCTGTTAGATAGAGATCTCAATTTACCATGCAAAATGGAGATTAATATTATCTTTTTCTACTTGCAAGAAAAAATAGTTCTTAAGAAATCTAAACAATGCCGCTGAATAGTTCTGATTACTTTGTTTACAAACTAAATTATTAGTCTCTTTCGAACAAAAACAAAACATTTAAAAAGGTACAAGCTCTATCAAATTAGTCCGTTTATCAACGGTCACTGTTTATTCACCACCGCCGTAGGTCTCGTCTATTTTTTGTAAATTACAATGGCACAGAATAAAAATTTTGACTGTTCCATATATGTCCCTGTACTTTATCGAGATTGTGTGTTAAAAATAGATTCAGCGTTATTAAAATAAGTTAAGTGTGATATGTACAATAACGTAGCAAATAAAATAAAGTGACACGCACATAAGGCACCCTATTTAATTAGTAGTAAGCTGAGTAGTAGCTTACACTATTTAAATTCGATTTGAGTTCATAAATTAATCTTTAAACAAAGTTTTAATCTGTAAGACAAATATTGGGATAAAAAAGTCATCATAGGCCGCTAACAGGCGCTCCCACCTACTTACCCATTTAATCTGTGCCCATAAAAATGAAACAGAGTATAAAACGGGAGCACCGGAGAAAAACAAACTGTACGCGTTATCAGTTAAATGTGTCATAAAACGTTAATTATCTGCAGTAATTGCAATAAAAATTAAAAGTTATTGCAGTGTGTTATCGACGGGTCACTGATATCTATGTTGTATATTTACAAGTACATTATTGATATTATTTTTGCGATTTGTATGGACCGTGCAATAATTTGATGCTTTTTTTGTAATTTAATTGCTATCACATACTAGGACTACTCCTGGACATGTAGGTACCATAGGCCCTATAGGATAGTTGTTCAGGATCTGGGTGTATGTGAAACTGAGATTTGCGTCTGTAATCATACATGTCCAGGAGTATTTCTATAGTAAAGACCAAACAAATATTCAATTCATGCAAGAATATAACCTGTTTCGTTTTGCAGCAACCAATTACTAGGTGACGCGACAGTTGTCTCCTCAGTTAGGACTGGATTTATATTACATATTGTTTTTATCGGCAGGCTTTTGTTTGAGTGTGCTAACCCCGCTTGCCTCATTTCACACGCTCGACGCCTCGCTTCGCTTATTAGTCCGCTAACCGCTAGCTATGAGGACATGTCTTAAGAGTTCAAATATCCCAGCAACAATATCTATAATTTTGACTAGCCCCAAAGCATCTTCTACTTGTAACAATAACCATATTCGTTGGTCCCTTTTCTATTCTTTTGTTGATCCCCGAAAGTACAAATAATAACATCACATAACATCACGCCTGTATTTCCCCGAAGGGGTATGCAGAGGTGAATAGTACACCCACATTTCGCCAGTTATGTTATAAGTCCCATGTAATAGGGGGCGAGCCTATTGCCACTAACCGGGTACAAATCCAGACTCCAGGCTGCTACTGAGAATTTACTAATGAATGAACTCAATAACACTTTGCCCGACCCAGGAATCGAACCCAGGACCCCATGCTCAGCAGTCGCGCTTGCGACCACTAGACCAACGAGGTAGTCAAAAATAAACGAGGAAGTACAAAAAATAAATTATATTTTAATGTTTTAACCAAATTACTACCACCAAACATTTTATTGTTACTAAAATTTAATAACAAAGTAATAAATTTAACGACTTACTGATACATTTTCTAACATAATCAAAAATAATAAGCACACTGCCATGGGTCGGGACCTATACCCGGCTTATCAATAAGTAAAAAACTATGGCTCCATGAATTTCTTTACAACAGTCATTGTTCTGACGAATGCATGTGATAACCTCTGATTTCTGCATTCCTAGTACTTCGTAGACAGGAAATAACAAAATTAATTAACTTATTTATTAAAATAATAATAATAATTAAATTATTGTGATGTGGCTATTGGGGCTTCTGGCAATCGAAAACTAACCTTATTTCTTCTTGGGTTTTGAAAAGCACCATATATTTAGTTTTTTAGTCGAGTTTTTTTTAGGTGAGCTGACTACCTGAAGAAGGTGGCTGGGAGGGACTGGATGCGGAAGGCAAAGGACCCAGTATTGTGGTGCAACTTGGGAGTGGCCTATGTCCAGCAGTGGACTGCGGTAGGCTGAGTTATTAACTTTAGTTTTAAAGAGATAAAAATCAATGTCTTCCTTGCGTTCGATGTACAATAATAATCAAAACAAGTTAAAATAAAACCGGCCAAGTGCGAGTCGGACTCGCGCAGTAAGGGTTCCGTACCTCTCAATATGTCTATGTTTGTCTTATTTTTAGTATTTGTTGCGAAACTACATAATATGCACTATAATCTGACCAAGTTTGACGCTGGTATGTATTACCGTTTTGAAGATAGAGCAGGAACAAAAACGTTGAAAAAAGTGCATGTTTTTTGAGGTTTCTTGTATGGGGACCCCCTTTGGTTTTAGACTTTTTTTAGTTATTAGTATTTGTCGTGATACACCTCATAGCAACACATATTCTGAGAAAATTTCAACCGGTTACCTATTACCGTTCAAAAGATACAGCCCTGTGACAGACAGACGGACGGACGGACGGACAGCGTAGCGAGAGTAATAGGGTCCCGTTTGGAACCCTTCGGGTACGGAACCCTAAAAAGCATACAAGGCTCGCGCCCGATATGCTTTGTTTTGAACGTTCTATGAAATTGTATTAATTAAAGAATACAGATTTGACATCGGCAGTAAATGTCAAATCTGTGGCAAAGAATTATATCTAGCGCTGTCGTCCAACAGGCAGTTTTCAAAGCTTTCCGAAACGCAGCGCGCCGTGCGCCTGTCATAAATTACTAGTTTCTAATGCGATCACCGATTAGATTTAAATTCGCCAAGCGCGGTTAATATTTCAATATTTCTTCAAGAGCAATCAATACAGCGGCTTATAAAGGAAGCTCACAATATCAGTGGACATTAAAGAGCTGATATGATGATGAATTTCATCCTCAAAATAAAATAATTGGGTAGCTAATTAATTTTAAGAAATCCTTAAAACTCACGAAACCACTCCATTTTCTTGTCATATCTACCAACTACTTCAGTCTGCGCAAGCCCAGCTGTTTCGCAGAAATCCGATACGCTACCGTCGCAAGCGCAGCCCGGATCACAGCGTTGATACTTCAGTAATTTATTACACTCACACAATCACTTTTACTGCTTTCTCAATTACTTCGCTTCCTGCACAAATCACAATTTATATTATTATTGCTAATTTTATTGAAAATTCTGAGAAATGCAATGTCTTATCAAGGTCAAATGGGGACTCATTAAAGTGTGCACTTTATATTCTGCGGGTGGAACTCAGTGCACTTAATGTTGTAGGTACTATTTATGAGTGCTTTGGGTTTTTAATTTTTAGTAATGTAATGGCAGTAAAATTTTGTAGAAAAAAATATATCGATTTAAATATCTCCTAATTCTTAGAGCCAATACCCGCTTCCAAAAAGTATTGCTTTGTTTCAGTTGGTGCCGGTGAAATTAGGTACAGTCATTTGCGACGTCTCTATGTTGGCAATCATTTGGTGATGCATCAGCAATCCTCTTGATTTGGTTTATTTATACACCACTATTTTTTTATTAATAATTATTTATACAGCATGACTGGGTTAACGATGGACACATTCAAGAATATGGTAGAAAGTGCGTACACAATGAAAAAATATTTGAAAAAATATTCCGCGATAAATCACGTGTACAGGAGAAAAAATGCTCGCGTAAGCTTTGACTGTCTAGTGGGTCTGCTGGCTAGTACAAAAAGCGGAGAGGGTGGAAATAGTGACCGATGCACATCGCCGTGCTAGGTGCATCACCTCACTGCATGAAACTTTGATTTGTAAGCGCGGAATAGTGTCCACAGTATTGATGAAATCGATTGAAATAGTACATTAAGATACAAGCAAGCTCAGTTGACTATTATACTCGAGGCTGGATTGCAGCCCGAGTCGAAGGCGAGGGCGTAATGGAGCCGAGAGTATAATAGTCAATGTTCACGCGTGTCATACGACGTTTTTCAACACACTTGCGAGGAAAAAAACATACGTTTTAGACAAATATTGAATTTATGAAAAATGGCGCGCGGATTACTGTAAAGTAATCACACGGTGACATACAGATATGCGCGCGCAGGTGGTCGAAGGAAACCGCCAAACAGCCTAATGTTAAAAATATTATAAATTGATTTTTTTATTTAAAACACAAATTAATATTAATTTGTTGACAAAAATAAATAATTTTTATGAAATGAAATGTTTATTTAGCATATTTTAATTATTACAGTTGATTTATTCCCAAAAATGTTTAATTTTGTTTAGGCATAAAAACTCTTTGCTGAGATTTAAAAATAAACTGTAAAGTAAAAAACACTAGTGCGATAATATAATGAAAAAAGCACGCGTGCGTAATAAGCTACATTATGAACCTAAAATCGGTGCAATAAGAGCCACTTTACGAGCAAGTGTGTTGAAAAAATTATGGTGCCGTTTTTTATACATATTTGTAACGAGAATCACGTACTGAACATCCTTCAATAAGTCCCTTGTTCAACCAGTCAACCTATATAGGCGGCGGCGGTAACCACTTTAGATCAAGTGGACCTGGTTGCGTCGCGTTGCGATGACCAGGGGCCTCACGACTGGATCAAGTGCAGTATCAATCGAATTTGAAATCGAGTTTTCAAATTGTACTGCATTTTTCTAGGAATTGACATTGGCTCGATTTGTTGAGAGCACGAACCAGTCGGGAGTAAGGCCCCCGTCTGCTAACGTATGACATGAAAAATCCAGACTAATTTGACAGTGATCTTCATCAGATATACCTAATCCTCTATCGTTAGAAGCTTTCCGCGGCGCTTTCATAAACGGGAATGGCCTATGTTTTGCCAGATCATCATCATCATTTCAGCCTTAAGACGTCCACTGCTGGACATAGGCCTCCCCCAAGCAAATGTTGGGGGGATATGCCATAATCGCCACGCTTGGCAGGCGGGTTGGCGATCGCAGTTGGTTGGTTAAATACTCAGAGAACGCTGCTGCCCATCCTCTGGTGAATCCCTTATTCGCCTTTGCCAGATAACATAGAATAAACATTAATTCTCAATACTGTAAGAGGCTCAAAGTTACTCAAAGGGGAATGGAGAGCGCTATGCTCGAAGTGTCCCTGCGTAATCTAATCAGCCCCCCTAGCCAAGTTGATAATCTACAATCGTCAACGCTAATGTATGGGAATGACATATCTCAACGAAAAATTCATTCGTTGAGATATGTCATTCCCATACATTTTGATTGTTTTCTACAGCGTTGACGATTGTAGATTGTCAACTTGGCTAAGGGGGCAGAAATGAGGAGATTCGCAGAAGAACGAAGTTACCGATATAGCCCGGAGAATTGTCGAAGTTAAGTGGCAATGGGCGGAGCACATTGCTCGCAGAACGGATGGCCGATGGGGCCGTAAAGTTCTGGAGTGGTGACCACGAAGTGGAAGCCGCAGCGTGGGTAGGCCCTCCACAAGGTGGACCGACAACCTGGTGAAGGTCGCAGGAATCCGCTGGATGCAGAAAGCGCAGGACGAGGCAGGTCTTTCGGCTGAAATGATGATGATAATGATGTTGACTGTATGAGTACAAAACTAATGATGAATCTGAAAAATTATCATATACGCGTTCATCCGGGAATGATGTTGGTTTGAAGCAAATTAAATACGTAAATAATTAGTATGCGTTTAGACATAACTAATTGGCAAAATCGTTAGTTAGATATCGTGTTAAGATGCGGTCTCTTGTAATACAAAGATCAAGCCCCAGTTTCTGAATGACTGATTAATTTAATCTGTTATTAAATTATAATAAAACAAAGTTTAACCGGATTAAATTGCGTATAATTTTTTTTTTTTTTTTTGTTATTAAATCTCAAATGATTGGTCGGCCAAAATTCTAACAAACTAATCACATCTCTTGACATGAGATTTGACAGAACAGCTGATTCATTATTTTTTGAGATGATTAGCCGTTTTTCATTGTTAGGGTTCCGTACCCAAAGGGTGCTAACGGGACCCTATTACTCTCGCTACGCTGTCCGTCCGTCCGTCAGTCTGTCTGTCTGTCACAGGGCTATATCTTTGTAACGGTAATAGATAACCGGTTGAAATTTTACTCAGAATATGTGTTGCTATGAAGTATCACGACAAATACTAAAAACAAAAAAAAGCCTAAAACCAAAGGGGGCCATACAAGAAACCTCAAAAAACATGCATTTTTTTATCGTTTTTGTTCCTGCTCTATCTTCAAAATGGTAATACATACCAACTTCAAACTTGGTCTGATTATAGTGCATACCATGTAGTTTAGCAACAAATACTAAAAGTAGGGCAAACATATATATATGTGGTGGTACCTACGTAAGAAAGAGATGCAAAAATTCACATTTCGCCTACGTCGTTGATGTATTTTGATAAACTCACTAAATTAAATCAGTTTCCATGGGGTTTCAGGTCGATGGGTGGTACGGAAGTACGGAACCCTTACTGCGTGAGTCCGATTCACACTTGGCCGGTTTTTATTGAACTATATTTACGGGACTTTTCGCGCACAATAAAATCAAAACAAAACAAACATTTTGACTAACCTCGACGTTTCGGCCAAGTTGCATTGGTCGTGTTCACGAGCAGACTGATGTATGTTTTTAATTGTATTGCGAAATCTAGTATTGTATATCACATAAAATACATCCCATACTAAATCATTATGACTTTATGCGTATCTGGCCTCTACAGCCCATAAAATTTTTGTTTATTCATAACACTAATAGCTGACGCCCGCGGTTTTGCACAAAATCCCCCAAAAACATTATTGATGATAAAAAGGCTGACTGTTCACAGTCTTAATTGAATATTTTTTTCTGGCGCTTAACTCCGTGCAATGTAATAAAAACTCTGCCGCACATGCATAACTGTTAAATGATTTTACCTGTTTTCCAGTGTACATGTACATGCTCACATTCGCCTTAACCAGGCAATTACACAGAAATCAGGGTAGCACGATACGTCTGGAGGAAGTATTTTAACAAGCGGTTTTACTTACAAATAACCCACTTAACGAGTGATCACTTATCGCATAAACTACGCTCTTATATCTGTGGCATTACACGAAATTATTCTGACAACCCTAAATTTTTAGATATCAATTTTTACGGCACAATCCATTGCGGTGTTTGTTCCAAGTCACTACGAAAGTTATAATACAAAATTGGTAATGAATATCGATTCAAAATTAGGGTGTTCTCATTTTGGAATTTCGTGGTACTTACTATCAGATGTTACGCGCCGCTGCTGTTATTTTAAAATGACTGCTTCTGGTCGTCAATAATGATCGTAAGCGGCAAAGGTTTATAAAGGTAATGAAAGTGAATGGCCCTAATTATTACGATAAAAGATCAAGACGTTTAGTGCTCCGAATTAAGGACCAATTTCGTATCATTTCTTTTAGTATTTTACTCAGAGTAAAAGAAAATAAAGGAATTCTAATAGATACTTATTCTTCAATTTGTTACTTTGATTTATGTGTCACAGCTTTTGAATCCAGCTACTAGGCTTCTTCCGGGTACCACTAAATCACCTGTTTTTTACTTCTGTATCCAGTCACTCTTAGTCAGTCATATTTTTTTGTTTTTTTTTTGTTAATGCTGCCTCTGTTCTGGCCGTTACCTGATTATGTTGGGGTCGGCTTCCAGTCTAACCAGATGCGATTGAACCTCAACATTTTAACGGAGCGACTGCCATCAGATCCCCGCAACCCAGTTACTGGGTAATACCGACATCCAAGTTCAGACCGACTTTCGGACTGTAGAATACCCGTCACCCATCCAAGGACTGACTGCGGCTAGCACAGCTTAACCTCGCAGATTTTGCAATCAATGCGGTATTTACTTAGCCACGAGCCCCTCTAACCAACCAACCATGCAAATATAGATAGATAGATAGATAAAACGTTTATTTAGTACAAAACAAGACACAGGACATACAAGTAAAAAGACAATAAAATAAAAAGACATAAAAAAGGAACTTGAATAACTCGGAAGAAAACACAGTGACTTTTTTTTTCAAATAAGGTTAAAGCTGCCTCTAAGATCTTAAAATACTGATCAATATTTTTACGTCAGTTAAATTTCACTCTACAGATAAACAAAACTGTAAATGTTATAAATATTTTCACATCCCTTAATTACAATTTCACTTAATCCCATCAAAGCATTAATTCATACGAATCTTTTTCTTTTTTTTTGATATCTTAATTAAGCAACCAACTTGCATCCAACTTTAAAATCCCATCTCAATTCAGTTATCAAGTAAAATTAGGCCCGTCACAATCACAACTGACTCCCAACACTATAATCACTCAGACATAAAACTCAGTTGATTCACTCTATAAATATAAATAAATTAAAACAACTCGGATTTCGCTTACAAATTGTGTCCAAATCGAGTTTATAGGTCATAAAACTAATGTGAGATAAACTAGTGAATTTATAATTAACATTAATGGGTTTAAACTATTAACGGCTACCGGAAAAACGCCGAATAGAGACATAAAAATAAATATATAATATGTAGATTCGGAGATAAAGTTTTTATACTGAATAAAGCGTCACGATGCGCTGGTGTTGGGTTAAGATGAAACACTCTCTTGAAGGTCAAACGTAATTTTCCCCTAGTTAGATTTTTTGAACTACGTAAATATGTAAAACAAACCCCACTAGTTGATCAAGTAAAACTACCATATAAATTCGTCAAAGAATATAAATGTCAACGAAATGTTCAAGATATTACAAGTTTTCGAACGGTCATGTGATTAATTAATGGTATTTCCATATTTTTATTTCAATGTTATATAAATCTACATTTTTTGTTCCTTTTGTGTCCCTTGTTTGTGGCAAATAAATTATTTCTTTCTTTCTTTCATATAATTTCATAAACTTTTGCCGAGAGAGATTGTTTAATATCATTACTTTTAAACTTTTGCGTTGCATTATTACTTATTAATTTGAAACGGGAATTAACGTTTCGACCAGATTAAGTAATAATTACAATGTATTGATGTTACAGTGAAAAGTTTTTCGAAAGGAATTACGATCTCACTAAAAAATGGTGATAGATTCTTTACCTAAAATCTAAACTTGCGGCACCAGTAAAGTGTGGTTATTAAACATTATGGTCAACCTTTTCTGAGCAATTGTATAAACAGAAGAAAGCATGGTTATAAAAGTAACATAAATATTTATTTGGTTTTGAATATGGTTACAGTTGGTGTTACATATAATAAAAACATCTACACAGGATGGGCCTCACAGATATCACAGTTTGCAGATTTTGTCGCGAAAAGAACGAAACGCCCATTCATATCCTATGCGAATGTGATGCAGTGCACCACATTAGAAGTCAGCATCTTGGAGGCCACACAATCTCAGCTGATGAGATCAGATCCTCAAACCCCAAGGCAATAGTCGACTATATGGTTGGTCTGCGGCTTGGAGAGGTGCTGTAGTCTACTATTAGAGGCATTACAATAGATCTTTTAGGTCGCAGTGACATAAGGGACTTGCAAAGACCTTACCTCTTTTTCCAAAATAATAATAATACATATAATTAAACACAATAAATGATTTTAGAGAAATGTTATCTTAGATTATTAATACTATTATTCCCAAACATTGGTGTGGTCTAACCCTTAACCGCGGCCTGAGATAAGGCGTTTTCGGGTATATTTCTAAGTTAATTGGTATAACGAGTCGGCTGGTTCACTGGAACACCATTTTGTTTGGGTGGGCACCTCACAAGCAACTTACTTAGAACAATTCGGCCGCATTCTTATTAATACAGTGTTGTAATGTTTATATTAAGATACACAGAAGTTACTTGTAAGTGTAACAGGTTCCTAAAAAACATGGTGGTCGAAGATTCTATGAATATTAAAACTGTTGCCATCACTTAAGCTTTTAAAAACACACATAATATTCGTTGTGTGGTCCTAGTTACAAAGCTTATCGAAATATTTTTCTGACAGATCTCATCAGAGTGACCTAAATCCTAATACTGTCAATGACGAACTATCACTTTAAGGTTTCACCAATCCACAGAATATTCCCTGTGTGGTCCTAGGTATTTTAGCTAATTGAACTCTTTTTCTGACAGATCTCATCAATACTGTCAATAACGAACTATCACATTCACCAATCCACAGAATATTCGCTGTTAGGTCCTAGGTAAAGCTTATTGAAGTCTTTCTGTAGGATCTTATCAGACCTGACCTAAATACTAATACTGTCAATGGCGAACTATCACTTTAAGCTTTCACCAATCCACAGAATATTCACAGTGTGGTCCTAGGTAAAGCTTATCGAACTCTTTTTCTGATAGATCTTATCAGAGCCGACCTAAATAATAATAATACTGTCAATTAATAGCAAACTATCAGTTTAAGCTTTCACTAATCCATAGAATATTCTCAGTTTCATCACGCTAAAAAAGCTGAAGATGATGATCATGAATGAAGAAGCTGATGTTTTCTACAAAACACAAGAACTAGTCCTTAAGAGAAGTCAGAAAAATATACCATATTAATGCTAACAAAGTAAATAAAGGTATTTCTTAACAGTTAAGAAAGAAAAGAAATAATGAAAAATATAGATTTTGATCTTGCACGGATTATAACAAAACAATAAAATGAAAATACAAAGAAAGGAAAGAAAAACAAAAAACAAACAATTAAAACAAACAAACAATGATATCAATTATGGAAAGAAAAGGAATTGTGGATCCTGCTCGTGAGCGAATTTTTCTTTCCGCGATTTATATCTTTAGTTTTTGCTCCGCATGCATTAAAGCGTAAAAAATATAACCCTTTAATTCGAAATTTTAGACACGTCATGGATTGAACCTACTTCTACCTAATACTCCTAATAACAGCGACCATACACCCCATAGACGCCGCATAACAGGCGACCAATGTCTGCAACACATCTATGAAATTTCACTAATGTAGGTCACCACTATTCGCCAATTGAAATCTTCAAAGCAGTTTCAACCACTTGCATGAGCCGTCAAAACTGCCGCGTTAGTGATTAGCCAATAGCCGCATTGGTAGGGTCAATCAGAATGCAGTACCCCGCCTCAGCTAGTGGCAGAATTTATTATTGTACGCATTATATTCAACATTAGGTGTCTATTGGGCTGTATGGTAGTTGTCTAATAACAAGCCAGCCACTGCTTTAATATTAATGAGAAAAAGTCAATTAAAACGCAATAAAAACATAATGATCGTAATTGGTTTTATGGATGGTCGTTAGGAGTCTTAATTATAGAAATATTGTGGCCCCCCGACGAGACACAGTTGCCTAATTTGGTTATTCACAACACCTGCACATGGTATAAGTCTTGAAAAGTAGTTTAACGTCAAAATACTATTCAATGTTTACTGTCAAATGTTAATTAGGATATGTTTTTTGTGTCCTCCACTCGGACAAATAAAAAAAGGCGGATGGAATCTCGCTAAACAATAAGTGAAGCACCCATAGTGAGACGGCTCACTTAAAAATATGAGCTGGCACGCACACATTCACACCCACGGTAAGACAAAAAACCGCGATTACACAAAAAAACTCGTATGACGATAGTCATTGTTATGTCACAAATAAAATAACAATATATATCTGTTGTGTTAAAATGCTGTCGAAATTGTAGTAAATTTAGGAAAAATTAAGTGCTCAATCATCAATCTTTTCTAAACGAGATTCCGTCCGCCTTGTTTTATTCGTCCGAGGTCCTCCATACAAAGTTTAAATTTATATTATTATGTATTTAATTAAGATGTATGTACGCACAGATAACAAACGCAGACACGATGTTATAAAAAATAATAATAAAACAGTTTTTTTTGTAATAAAAATATAATAGCTGTTGGTTTTAAAATACACTTGAAAAATATCATCATCAGCCCATTACTGCTATAACAAAATAAATAAATAAATTAAATACCTTTTATTCTTCTTCTATCGTGTCGACATGAGCTACATAATGATAATAGCTCATGCCGTGGGCAAAAGATTAGCCAGTCAGCAGGTTAGTAGCGGGGCTGACTGCCCAGGGTGCGTCGGACGATCAATACCTTTTATTAAAAACACATTATATTTTTGTATGGAGAGGAGATGAAACGCATCAGATTAAACACAATTATGATTATTTAGTTATTATTTTATAATAAAACAAGTTTAACCGGATTACATCGCGTTTATAATTTATTTGTTTTCCTGATGTTCAAAAGCTTTGCTGCGTTCGTGGTCGCAGGAAGAATATGACAAGCGTCTTTAGAAGTGTTTCATCATTTCAGCCGAAAGACGTCCACTACTGGACATAGGCCTCCCCCAATTAAGGGGGGGATATGCCATAATCGCCACGCTTGGCAGGCGGGTTGGCGATCGCAGTTGGTTGGTTAAATACTCAGAGAACGCTGCTGCCCATCCGCTGGTGAATCCCTTAGTCGCCTTTTACGACACCCATGAGAAGAGATAAGGGTGGTGCTATTCTTTAAGTCCGGCACCACACGGACTGTGAACTTAGAAGTGTTTACCAATCATTAATAGCCAATGCGAAGACAGAGTATGGTCAACTATTTACCGGGTATCTACCATTACCGCCATATTATTATTACCTTAAACTACACTGTGAAATAAATGTCTCTACTCTGAAATTCTACTAAGTGATAAAACTACTTATCGAACACAAAATTGTCCTAGAGTGACACTACATAGTATTTTTATGTTTTACTTTAAACTATTAAATATAATGTAACTCTACGGTCTAAAACTACCGCAATGTTCAGTACAACTGTAAAATTATGACAAAATGGTGCCGATTCTCTTGTACACCCACCTAAACCTAACTATAACTAAAATTTACAAATTTTAGTTTAGAAAATCATAAAACTTATTCTGTGTTTATCTTTTTCTTATTTTAGAAAACTTGTTGACAGCTCTAATAATTGAGTTTGACGCATCTAAGTTGAATTGGCGGTGTTACCAGTACATCTTAAAAAAATTATTAAAGAGTGAATGGAATGACCGAAAGCTCACAAAAACAAGGAAATTAAATAATAATTATATTTGGAATTATTAGTTTATCATTAAACTTAAGAAGAAAAAATCATGTAACGAAATAAAGTACATTTTTGTTTTATATTTTCAATAAAATATATAAATTGGAATAATGTGATCAGATTAAAGAGCTAGGTTATTATTTTGTACGGCCCGTATTACAGAACGATACTCAAGCGTTGATCACTGTTTAAAACTAGTTTTGAGTTGAGCTTTGATTTTAGAACTTTCCTCAAGCAGAGATTTATTGATCACAGTTCAGATCACAATAATAAACTATTTCTTTAATTTAAAAAGCTGGAATTTCCCTTTTTAAAGACGTGGTTAAAAAGTTCTAGCACCCAGGACACGAAATTTCTCAAAAAAGTTGAATAAATTAGAATATACGCCAAAAAGTTCCACGCAGGATTACAAACTTGGAGACTTTCTCCCCAAAAGAGGGAAAATTTGTGAATTCAGGCTTTTTAGGGATACATATTAGCATAAAATGATAGAATTGAATGTCAAACACAGATTTTTTTTTCCCATTGTATGGATTTATGTACTTCTTATCCTTTATTATATAGGTACCTCTTCTTATCGAAATTATAAATTTCATTGTATGTTTCTATGAACAATTTACCTTTCTGCTGAATCTACAACAGCTGCAACCACATAGTAGGTATCCATTATTTATTTTAAACTACCTAAAAACTATAAAAATGAATAAAATAAGCTTTGCAA
This sequence comes from Asteroscopus sphinx, assembly GCA_949699075.1. Lineage (NCBI taxonomy): Eukaryota > Metazoa > Arthropoda > Insecta > Lepidoptera > Noctuidae > Asteroscopus > Asteroscopus sphinx. Next base: position 12,910,119 of record OX453025.1, on the reverse strand, counting down.
TTTTAGTTGTTGATAACTAATTATAGTCGACATTTATTTTGATGCCTTCTAAAAATAGTTAGATTTAGGTTGACATTTCTAATATTAGGTGAAAAACGTCAATTACAGAATAGCAAAATGTCAATTTTTACTAAGTTGAATAACTAAACTAATTTTGGTCCTGTCAAACCAAAAATTAGTTTTAAAGTGAATATCAGAATAGAAAACGTCGTTTGACAGGACTAAACTAAATTTAGGTGATTTTTAGTCTAGTTTAGAGAATTTTGTGACAAGAGAATCGGCACCAATATCTCACACACCATATTCCTAAACTAAATTTTACTATGAATCCGAATTTACGACCACATAATTCTCCATCTTGCACACTCAAAAGTAGCTTCTATTCATAAAATAAAAAATATAACACATTAAAGAAAAAAATAAACAACTTAAGAAGTTGACCCCCCTTCTGCCGGGGCCCATAGGTCACAAGGACCACTAAATCGTGGATCGTAAAAGTTTACTATCCATTTTTATGTTTGTTTGTGGCCCAATATCGGTTTAACCCTCCAGAGTGGATTTGATTGCCTGCTTATTGACGTGTGGTGTGGGGTCCCAGTGACTGAAGGCAGTTAGTTAATTTGGTCAGGTCAGAGTCAATGAAATTAAGGCTACGCTCCCAACATGAGGTTACTTTTTGAAAACATATGCTGAGTCGAACACATGCATGATGAATGTCAAATTTAGATACATGTTTTTTTGAACTTTTATCCATCGTTTGGCTACATAATTAGTTGATTTTTGTTCGATACTTTTATTTTTTGAAAATCATGCGTTTTTAGAGATTTTTCGAATATTTCTCCTTTATTATTTAACTTAGCTATATAAAATATATGCAAATAGGAAGATAATAAAGTTTATTAAATACTAGCTAGAGGAAATTTGTATAGATTGTTTAGTATTCTTGTAATAAAAAGAAAACTGTTTTGAGATTTACGACATTTACTTCCATGGTAAAACACGCCAGAATGATTTTCTCGAAAATGAGTTCTATTGCAACTCTCATAAAATTGACGAGAGCGGCCCGCAGTTGCGGTCTGTAAAGTGAGTGCGAGGGTGGGAATTACGTTTTGGGAGCGTCCTCTTAATCACAAAAATCAACATAACACGATCTGATCGAAAAAAAAAAAACAAAAGAAAGCCATTTCTAGACTTTAACCATTACCGAAACTATCAAACTGTAACTGCACTTTATACAGCTGCAAAACGAAAGTCATAGCTGTGTATCTTGTGTGCTTTGTTCCTCTAAAAAATTTTTTAGCTCTTCCTTAGTTTATTTCTTTACCTTGTACCTAGATATCTTTTCTGCAACCCTAGCCGTTGGGCCTCCTAAGCGATGGATGCGGGGCCCACATAGGGTTGCCAGACGACAGGAAATTTCCTGACATGTCAAGATTTTGTGCCTTTTGTCAGGGAAACGGAAAATTTTATATTGTCAGGAATTTTAAAAATTGAAGACGTCATAAAAAATATAGCTATATTTACTGAAAATTTTAGTAAAATGTCAAGTTTGCTGAAAATTCTGGGATTTTGTCAGGAAATATCATTTTTGCATCTGGTAGCCATAGGGCTAGGCCTAGGCCTGTAGGCCTATTTTGTCTTTATGTTAATCCGGCTCTGATCATCGTTGAGGATGCTTTAGGCATTTGAATGGCATTTTTTGGTTGCCTGGTAGAAATCGCTGATCGTGATAAGGCCGCCATTTGTACAATAGTTTAAATGCATATTCAATGTAATGTTTTTATGGTGAACAATAAAGCATATATAAATAAATAATGGCTTGGATACTTAACTACAGACAGCCTACTTCTCATCTACTCGAACTTGGACTCCACCCGACTTGGTCCAAACGGCCGTCATTCACGGTTGCACAAAGAAGCCGCCGAACTGACGCGTCGTACGTGTCGCGACTTCAAACGCCTCACAAAGACTTTAATAATCCAAAACTTTTATTTAATAGAACTTCAAAATGCTGTAAATATAAACATCTATTACTTCTACTGTTTATAATGAGTAGAAGGGTTATTTAGAAGATAGTGATGGCTATGATGTGTTTGGAAGTGTTTATTGATCCATAATGTTTGGCTTCTGTATGGTGTAGGAGAGAATAATGCTTCATAAAAAACTGTGATCTGGGAGTTTTTATGGCAGGAGAAAATTACTTCGTATAACAATTTGATGTGATAGTACAATTACTAGCTAGAGGAGTAAGTGCAGTACGTTTTCTATTAATAGTAAAGCTCTTTATGAAAGAGCTCGTCTGGAGAAGTACTACTACCGTACCTATTTCTAACGCCAAACAGTGATGCCTGCATTGTTGTTTCAGTGTGCTTAAAAATATATTTTTTTACTATTCTTAAAATTTGATAGAGGTAAATGCTCTAATACTACCCACCAAATAAAATTTAAATTATAAAAATAAATGACTAAAATCTTCTTCTTCTATCTTCTTCTATACTTATAAAGACAGATGTCGTGACTGACTGATTCATCAACGTAGTGCCGAAACTACTCAAGTTTGGACAATATATTCCTTTTATAACTTAAGCACCTACTAAGAAAGGATTTTTGGAAATTCTATCCCTAAGGGGGTGAAGTAAGGTGTTAGAGTTTGTATTAAAAATCTTTTCTCTTGGATCGATTCACCTAAAACTTCGGAAAAATATAATCTCTACAGTAAATAAATAAACACTTAGCTTTTATTTTTCTAAAATTACTCCTATAAGAGGGTGCAATAGGGTTATACATTTTGTATGGGAGAATATTATTGCGTGGCTGGATTGAGTCGAAACTCAGTTTAATTAATAATCTTCGAAGCAATTAATGAATTACGTGTTTTTGAATATTGGTAAAAAAAGGGATGCTAAAGTATCTATGAAAAATCATCCTGTCTATTCTTCCACTTGACACAAATACTTTTTAAATTAAATGATAATGAAAAATACGTATTTTTCTTTGTCCAAAACTACGAGAAAAAATTTATACGGGGCACGCAAGAGCACTGCCAATAAATGATAAATGCGAACATTATTCTATAGAACTGTTTACTTGGTATTATACTAGCTTTATAAAAACGATTAAACAATTATTTCATCCCAATCAAAGGTATCTACTGCATATAATATTTGCAAACAATTGAACCAATCAATCATAAAAACTATCAACAGCAAATACTCTCCAGATAGCCATCTCCCAATTAAGATTCGCTAAGATAGACCAATCATTCATTACAGTCCGTTCATTCATTCATTGCTGAACTTAAAATAGCACGTTTATCTGTCCGTCTGTCCGTCTATCGTTCGGAGGAAGTCATAAAGCACTCAACTCCTTTGCTTGTATCACTCGTTGGCTCTTGTCAACTTGGCATTTCTTTATTGTAGAAAGATCGTGTATATGGAAGGAAGATAGATAAATATACAATGTAGGTATTTTATGTGAACATCGAAAGCTGGTGGCACGGAAAAATGTAGTGCAGTTTATCACACTAACACACACACTCACACATAACATCACGCCTGTATTTCCCCGAAGGGGTAGGCAGAGGTGTATAGTACACCCACATTTCGCCAGTTATGTTTTTTTTTTGTCAACCAGAACTGTCCCACTGCTGGGCAAAGGTCTCCCCCATATTCTTCCAAACCTCCCTATCAGAAGCTTCTTCAGTCCAATTATTGAGAAACATATCCAGATCGTCCCGCCAGCGTTTCCTCGGCCTACCCCGGCGACGAATTCCTTCCTGAGGCACACAATGTGTAGCGATCCTTGCCCACCTTTCTGGATGCATTCTGCTGATATGGCCCGCCCATTCCCATTTTAATCTGGCAGACTTATTGCCTACATCGGCAATACCGGTCTTGGAGCGTATCGTGGTGTTATGAATCCGATCACTAAGTCTTATTTTTAATATACTACGCTCCATAGCCCTTTGGCAAATCTTAAGTTTGGACTTCTGAGCTTCAGTCAAGGACCAAGTCTGAGCGCCATAAGTTAGGATAGGCAGGATACACATGTCGATAAGTTTGCGCTTTAGTGATAAAGGAAGGTCACCCTTCATGAGCGTCTTCATAGACCAGTAGCTCTGTTATGTTTATCACACTAATATTATAAATACTAAATTTGATGAGTGTGTATGTACGTGGGACACTCAGAAAGTTTTGCGAAACTAAAAAAAATTGTTCTATACGTACATATATTTTTATCAAATCTTTTCAAAGTACTTTCCACCAGCCTCTATACAAAGATTCATGCGCCTAAACCAGTTTTCAAAACACTTTTTCCAGTCCGCCGCAGACACCTCGTTTACAGCCTGCTCGAACGCAGCCAGCGCATCTTCCGGCGACGAAAATTGTATCCCTTTGAGCTGATTTTTTATTTTTGGGAATAAAAAGAAGTCACACGGTGCTAGATCAGGGCTGTAAGGAGGGTGACCCAGGAGTTTGACTGGCGTGCTGTCCAGGAAGTCCCTCGTTTTGAGTGCGGTGTGCGCAGGTGCATTGTCGTGGTGGAGCAGTAGCCCGCGGAGCCCTGTGTTTGGTCGCTTGTTGCTTATAACAGAGAAAACTTCTGGCAAACATTTGGTAGTATACCATTCGGCATTAATGCTTCTTTGATCCCGTAAGGGAATTGATACCAAGTGGCCAGTCAAATTAAAAAAGCTAGCGATCAAAATCTTACCCCCGCTTCTAGATCGCTTCACTTTGGTAGGCGTTGGCTCATTTTGAAACACCCAAACAGTCGACTGGCGCTTGGTTTCTGGGTCGTATTGATAAATCCAGGACTCATCACCTGTAACAATGTCGTAAACACGCCGAGACGAGCCTGCTTCAAATTTGTTAAGCATATCACGGCACCATTCCACCCGGGCCTGCTTCTGAGCATCGGTGAGGTTGTGCGGCACCCAGCGTGATACTATCCTCCTCACGCGAAGATGGCTGTGTAGAATCTCGTGAACGCTTCCCGATCCAATCTTCAATATGTGTTGAATCTCCTGATATGTAATTCGCCTATTGTCTTGGATTAAAATTTTCACTGCTAGCACGTTTTCTTCGGTAACAGCCGTCAAAGGGCGACCGCTTCTTTCGTCATCCCCCAAAGTTGGTCGACCGCGCTTGAATTCGTTATACCAACGATACACGGTTGCCTTGGAAGGGCCTTCATCCATGAATGCCATTTGAAGTCTATCGTACGATTCATCCGGTTTCAGGCGACACTTGAAATCGTATAAAATCATAGCTCTAAAATGTTCCCGGCGCAGATCCATATTTCAGTGAGACACAATACTTGAATTAACTCGCAAAAAATGTGGAGGGAAATTTTGAAATTGGAACTTACTTATTTTTACTTATAAATAATCATATTTTCGAAAAACATTATAACTGGCCAGTCTCCCATATATAAAAACTTTTTTTCGCAATACTTTCTGAGGGGCCTGGTATATGTCGTACTACAGCCATTCGCAAAGTGTGCTCCGCGGAACCCTAGGGCTTCGCAAGGCCTCTGTGAGGGCTCCGTTGTAATAATATTATCAACTTAAGTCCTAAAGAATGAAGCTGATCATGTCTGTTCACACAATAGCCGAAGATAGAATGATGGAAACAATACAACAATTTACTACAATTTTCATGGTGTACAATAAAGTATGTTCTATCTATCTATCCATTTACATACATATATTTAGTGAGTTTCATCTTCTTGCTTACTCACAGTGTTACGTAAAGTAGGTACCTATTTTTGTATGAGAATAAAACTAGGTTAATTGCTTATGCTTATTGCTTTTGGGCTCCATACAATATTATATCGTGTCAAAAGGGTTCCGTCGCCGAAAAAGTTTGAGAACCACTGTCGAAGGATAATCGGAAAAATCGGATCTTTGTGAAAGTCCTAGGACGATTGCAAAGGACCGGATGATTAGAATCTAAAAACATTTTCCGTTAACATCCGAGCAATTTTCAGGATCATTTTAAAAATCCAGATTATCTTAGGTAAGTCGCGAAAAACAATAAGATCCCCTGGAGGATAATAATGTCCCCCGAAAGGATATTTATTGCCCGTATCTAGGATGCACCAGCCTAACAACTGCCGTTCCCTCCAGACTTATCCAGAAGGACTCAGCCGTCAGGCACACATGGAGGTTTTCTGGCAAGCATCCCATTTAAATTAATACCACTATTGCTTTTTATTATTACAAGGATAGTGGGACAGTAATGGTTAATTAACCTGTAAAAGTTCGCTGCTAAACATGATCCTCCGAAAAAAATCTTTTGAGAAAAAATGATGACCTATATTCTAAATCACATTTAGAAACTGGGGTGCTGATCGAATAAAACTGATCGTTGTTGATGATGATAGTTTGCATGTTATTAATCAATCGTGTTTTTGTGATAGGTAGGTATAAATTAAATAGGAAATCCAGAGCGACATACACAAGTATCCTGGCTTTTCCAAGCGTATTCAGTAGATTTATATGCACTGAAAACGTGCCACATGAAACAGTCTACTAAATTATTTAATAAACAATCTAATATGCGTAATGAAAAAATGTAAATTTTATAAACCATCCCTTACAATAGACAAAGAATTTCCTGCTTTGTCGACTAATACTCGTACCTAGAACGCCTATAAAAGCGAAAATTACTTAATAGTTACCCTTTAATGTATGGCGCTTAGTCTACCCATCAAAAGTTAATGTCACACGCCAAACCTAGTGTATTCGAAGGAGAATAAAATTCCATTTAACTAATTTATTTTTAGATTAAAAAGCAATTAGTAATTCAATTAGCAATTCGTACTATTAATAATTTAATATTTTGAGGTTAAGTTTAGGAAATTAATTCTCAGTATGACAATGATAGATTTTCGCGTACCTAGCCCTTATATGACTTTTCTCGATTGTTACATAAATTATACAGGAGCATTTTTCAAAAAAAGAGCTGTTTAAAAATAACCTGCAATTCTTTAAACTACATTTGGTTGTAGGTAGCACAAACTGTACTACCCCGTGGCATTCTCCTTTATTATTTTGAACTACATTTGGTTGTAGCACAGATAATATAATACTATAGTTGTAGGTAGCACAAACTGTACTACCCCTTGGCATTCTCCTTTATTATTTTAGGTAACTATCTGATTAAATAATTTACTATACAAGAAGTTTTCCTTAAATTATAACTTGACAGATATTATTGACATACTCATATGCGATCCACAAGTTTAATAGTTGGCCGTCTGCGATACGATATCTTAATGTGTTCTTAACGGAACAATAATTGTTACAATATAATTATTACGATAGCCACAATAAATTATTGTGTCTCCCATTAATTATTTGTGATTGAGAAATGTGTCTCTTGATAAAAGTGTATCCATTTTATTTTTATGGTCGTATGTTGAATGGAGAACTTTTGTGTACACTCTGTTTTTTCTTACTTGTCTTATTTAGTAAACAATATTGGCATTTATTTATTTATTTTTAATGCAATTCGTCAATCTTCTTCTATCGTGTCGACATGAGCATACATATTACACAATGATAACAGCTCATGGCGTGGAGAAAAAAATTGCCAGTCAGTAGGTTGGTAGCGAGGCTGACTGCCGGCAGAGTGCACCGGATATCGTCACTCGTGGAGGCTCTTTTAATGCATCCCAATAATAATTATAAAAACACACTCAATTTTTTTTTTAACCTGTTGTTAGGTATGTGCAGAACTAGGAATTATATTTTATCAGTATATATTTGAATAAAAAGGGGCTCATAGCGATGCAACGACTGCGCGGATTGTACGATCTGCAAGGTTAAGGTGCACTTGCCGCGGTCAGTCTGTGGATGGGTGACCGTTTCGTTACACATCGAGACCCCTCCGTGCCTCGGAGAGCACGTTAAGCTGTCGGTCCCGGTTGTCATACGAATATCTATGGCAGTCGTTACGGGTAGTCAGAAGCCTGAAAGTCTGACAACTGGTCTAACCGCCGAATGTCAGTATTACCCAGTAACTGGGTTGCGGGGGTCTGATGGCAGTCACTCCGTGTAAAATACTGGTGTTCAGCCGCAACTGGCTAGACTGGAAGCTGACCCCAATATAATTGGGAAAAGGCTCGGAGGATGATGATTTGAATAAAAATGTCTCTCTTGCCAAGATTGATTACTAAATAAGACAAGAGAGAAAAAACAGACTTTAGTTATAAATGTGGTTATTAAGGTTTATGACAGCTGTTTTGGGTAATAATCGTGTAATTTGGTTATGATTAGACGCATTTAAAAACATGTTTGATTAATATTTTTAATGACAACAATTATTATTTTCAAGACTATAGTGTAGCCATAAAAAAGCCCCGTGCCCAGCTAATGATAACATATATTTTCGAAACTATAGTGCTGCCATAGAAAAGTGGCCCATGCCCAACGGCGGGATAGTATTATGCTGAATATACAGTGCAGCCAAAGACTTCTTAGATTGAAATTCTCTAAAGGATTTTCGCAAGAAGTATGTTGATGATCAGGAGTATGCGGATTAGGAGGTCTAACCTCAGGATGTCGGAAGTACCCAGTAACTGGGTCCTATTTGTGAGCACTTGATTCCAATAAATGTCAAACTCAAATTCAAAAGTTTTTATTTCGAACTAGCTGTGTCGTCTTTTTTTGGGTCAGGAACCTTCGTACCCAGAACAACTCACCAAAGTTTCATCACGATCGCATGAATGGCTTAGATAGAGGACAAACATACATATAAATACGTACGTACATACATACGTATTATGTACACGTATTCAAAGAAAATTTCAACTTGCTACTTATTACCGATCAAAAGATACAGCCCTGTGACAGACAGACGGACGGACGGACAGACAGCGTAGCGAGAGTAATAGGGTCCCGTTTGGCCCCCTTTGAGTACGGAACCGTAAAAAGGCTTTTGTCCTGCATGGAGATAAATGCTACAAGGTAAATACGGAAATAAAAGGTTGCGAATATCATTCACACAAACTAACTGAGTGGCTTTCTTTTTATAAATCGACAATAGAATATATTCATCATTGCAAAGCCGGCGCCATGTCAATAAGACATGGTATATGTGACTCTTGGATGGTGCGGCTGCGTAACAGATCACATATCTAGAAGGTATTTATTAAGCGTGCCAGGATTTGCAAGACATAAAATAGATAAAAAGCAGAAGATAAAGGGAGTGTTCCGCAAAATTTAGCTTTTCTTTGGTTTTAGGATGGTTTAATAGAGTCTTGTACGTTTCCGAGAGACGTAAGACCTCATAAAATAATAATAAAAAGTGATTTTTGAAAATAATTTGTTAAAAAAACCTTTCTTTCATTCTTCTAATTGAGTTGATTAAAAGTACAAAAACAATTCCCGTTACTAAGACCATTCTGCCTGCCCAAATGAACTTGAGCCTCACGCAGGTTTGTCCGAATTAGGACGTAGGACGTTTGTTCTATCATATTTTAGTGCCCAGTGGGGCAATTGTATAATGCATTGACATTGACATTAGCTTTCATTTAGAAATTAAAGCAATATTCATTGCGTGGTACGTAGTTGCCGATAACACGGATTGTTAAAACACACGGAGCAATGAACATTTAAATCCAGATGATTGCGATTGCGAGTGATTTACGCAATTCGGCAGCAGGTTGGGCTGTGAGTTTTAATACCAGTTGCTGCGTATTGTTAAACGTAAATTGTAAAGGTAATTTTGTATATTTAAATGAAACATGATTTTGATGGTCAAGTTTTTGGGGTTGAAGACGTTCCGAATGGGCGCTAGAACTTCTATAATGCAAACTCTGGGGTCAATTTGGAGTCAAGTGCTGCTTTAAGCACTGCAAAGGTGAGTAAACCATTAAACCATTTAAACCATTTATTTTGCCACACATACACAAAATATACATAGGAGGTACCGGGTAAGGTGAGTCACAGAAGCCTTGTCCAGCCTTTCCAGCAGAGGTTTGCTAAACGTTCAAGTCTGGTCAGAACCAAGCGTAGGTCGGATATTTTGTAAAAAAAAAATGGTTATTTTATTGCATGTACAGTCGACTGCAAGAAAATAGTGACACGTCAATTCGATAACCGATGATACGATAACGATGTCAAAGTGTTACCACCGACGTGCGGTTGACCGTACCTACCTAATGTTACGGTCAACCGATCCGAACCGATGACCGTAGACGTGTTCTAGAGAGGAGATCGTGAGTCGGAAAACGTAGTATAGTCTAACAAAGCAATTATTATCCAGGGTGGTCAGATATACAGGTTTTTTTTTAACTAGTGCGCAATTTTTTTTTGGTTGTTCGGTATGAGTAAAAAAGTATTGAACAATTACTGGAAATGTGTTCTATTACTCATACTGAACCACCAAAAAAAATTTGCGCACTAGTTAAAAAAAAATCCTGTGGATGAAGATTTCTCAGGAAATTATTAAAGAACGATTTGATTAGGGTTTTGTATAAATACAGTTTAACTTTGTCCGTTATTAAAACTATATTTAACCCGAAAACATCCATAATCTTCTGAGAAAACTTCATTTATATCTGGTGACCCTGGATATTAATTGCTTTGTTAGACTGTACACTGGTTTTCTCACCAGCAAAATGCGCTTGACTGTACAGTTAAATACATACCTAATTACCTATAGATGTTGCTAAATGGAACGCATATTAGCAAGTTATTTAAGAGGCGTGCCAGCATTTGTTTGATATAGAAGAGTATACCGCAGAAGTCAAATAAAACTATTCAGTCTTTCTCTCTACATATAGTACAGGATGATTAACCAATCAACCGAAGAGGGACTTTTTAAGGAGGTTACTCGATTTTCAATCCAAATATTATTACGTAGAAAAAATGGTACTTACCTTATGTTTTGAAATCTTTTTCTAATCTATTTCATCAATTACTACGGACATATCAAATTTGCATGCGGTGCGTCCACTTAGCACGGCAGTGTCCATTGGTCCCTATTTCCATGCTCTCCGCCTTTGGTATTAGCCAGCAGACCCCTAGACAATAGACAATCAGAGTGTGGTACGCGAGATTTATTATTGTGGAATACTTTTTGCAAACATTTTTTCATTATGTGTACCCACATTCTACCTTCTTGAATATATCTCTCGTTCATCCAGTCATCCTGTATACCTGTAAAAAGCAATTTCATGTCAGTTAGTTTGAGGTGCAGTGCAGCCACTACTCAAAAAGCTCTTTGATAATCCAATTTCAAATTAATTGAGCCATCCTTAATGTAGCACGCTTCAACAACTTCAAATAGCCGTGTCCAAACTCACTCACTCTCAACAAACAGTTGCTGTCCAAAACTAAACATATATCAGTTGAAATTAAAAAAATGACTGCGAGAAAATTAGATGATCAGTTACACAAGATATCTGGATGCGGCAGAGTTGGTATTAATGAGCGTATCAAGATAGAAACAAACTGGGGCGTAGGACAAGTGAAGGACAGTAATCAAGTTAGGTAGATGTGTGATCGTATTCAAGCATTGCAGAATATCGTGTCTCAGTATATTTTATTAAAAAATATGACAACGAAATTTTGGAATGCATGAAAAACTGTTCATAATTTACGGTCCAAGTTTTTTTTTACCCTATCAATCAACTCAGCCTATCGCAGTCCACTGCTGGACATAGGCCTCTCCCAAGTTGCGCCACAACGCTCGGTCCTCTGCCTTCCGCATCCAGTCCCCTTTTACCCTATAGATACTTGATAATTTTCCTAAGTCTTCAATGAGATGAAACAAAAAAGTGCTAAACAGGTATTGAATCATTGGATGCAAAAAGAGCAACTGGAACAGCTAAGGAGAAGTTTTGACTAGACTTTTAAAGGAGGAGATAAGAGATGAGATGATTGAGAGATGTTTCTAATAGAATCAAGGAAATAATTATATCGAGGAAATAATTTCCATACAAGAATATTTTCTTATTAGACAAACAATTGACCAACATCTATTGGAGTCGCGACCGCGTACGTGAAGGCGCAGCGTGGGTAGGCCCCCCAGGAGGTGGACCGACGACCAGGTAAAGGTCGCGGGTATCCACTGGATGCGGAAAGCGTAGGACCGGTCGTTGTGGCGATGCTTGGGGGAGGCCTATGTCCAGCAGTGGACGTCTTTCGGCTGAAATTATGATGATGATGATGAGACAAATAATTCATCTTATAAGCATTAATTACAAATTATTTGTAAATTACAATAAATTGTAATTCGAAAAAGAAACGGCAATTAAAATAATAAAAAATATACCGGCTTATGGCACATGCTTAACAAACTGAGACTACTGTCTTCCAAATTTACTACATCACATTCTCGAGCCAAATCCAAGTCGCCATGATGCGCCTGAAACAAAGCCCGGTCTGTGGCCTGAAAATTAACAGGCACGCAACATTAAAGTGATTAATTTAGTCAATTAACTGCCAAGGGACCGCCTCTCGATGCTAAATGAATAAGTTATTTTTAATTACAGAATAATTGCGAGCAGCTACAGATTAATTAGAGTGTAATGATACAGCGATGAGTTTCATTTGTGGGTAATGATGTGGGACGCGTAGAAGTTAGTAGTGTTTTAGATTGTAGGAGCATTTGTGATCACGATTAACAAAAAAAGAAACGATGGTTGAACGCTTGCCTTAACATACATGCAGGAGGACTTATGGTGTCATCATCATTTCAGCCAAAAGACGTCCACTGCTGGAAATAGGCCTCCCCAAAGGGATAATTGCCACGCTTCGCTTTGTTCCGTGTGGTGCCGGACATAAAGAATTGCACCACCGATCACGATCGCAGTTGGTTGGTTAAATACTCAAAGAACGCTGCTGCCCATCCTCTGGTGAATCCCTTAGTCGCCTTGTACGACACCCATGAGATAAAATAAGGGTGGTGCTATTCTTTATGTCCGGCACCACACGGGAGTATAGAGAGATAACTCGACCAAATGTAGGCAACAGCAGATTTTTCTGCCGCGATTTCTGGATTGGCGCCATCATAAAAAAAATTATAATGATGAGTAAAATGAGCCCTTAAGAGGTTTTCAGTTATTTCAATTAGGTATACCTTGTATGCAGAGGGGTCTGAGATTATCGCAGTCTGCACCTCTGACTTTTAAAATTAATTTCCTCATCAGAATTTCATTATCACTTACGTTAACGATGGAAAACATCATAAAGAAACCAGCACACCTTAAGAGAAGAGAGAAGACTCAAAAAGTTCTTCTCGATATTGTGTGTAAATACTGCCAAGACCTAAATTGCTAACGCGCCGGACAAACTTCAAAACTCCAGACATTTGTGCGGAATCAGGTATTCCCTCCGGACACCCTTAAAAATATAATGAAATGTTATTTTTCTTATATTTTCTTGAGAACCCCGCCTGGACGGGTCGAACGCCGTCCCAAACTAAGAAAAATCCAGGAAAACCCAAACGAATGGCAGCCCTATGAATACCCCGCACTAGATCATCTTTGTGGTATAAAATGTGGCCAAGTAAGAGACCTTACCATACATTATCTATGCTTTATTTATGAGGGGTAAAATATAATGAAATTCATGCATAAGTTCAAGATATTCGTTACAATAATTTCTCTGCCTTTTCTTGATGTTGATTTCAATTAGTTGAAATCAACGAATCTCGCATAAAAGCAGAGACACACCAACGATGAAGCTTCATAATTAAATTGGTACTCAGAATAAACTTTTGACCTATTAAATGTCCTAAGAAAGGCAATCGGCAGTGTAGCGTGTCAAATCGAGCATGAATTATTAACGATATTACGTTGTCATGATTACCTGCCTAGTTTTGATTACACAATACAAAAGTTATTAGACTGTTTGATCATCTTAGGGTAAGCACACAACTGTGTAGTGCGGTGCCCGTGTCTCAAAAAAGTAGTGTTGCCGTAAGTCTTACCCCCAGATTCTGAAAAATTGGTAAGCAATTTTTTTTACTAAACAGCTTTCAAATCCCATGTCAAGGGTTGTGATTGGTTGGTAGTATTTTGCTGAGCAATCACAGGAGCTGTAGCTGGAGCTGTGTGCTGGAGCTGCTGTTGCAGGAGGTGTGTGTGTGTTGTGCTGCAGGACCAAGAATTTGGCAACACTATCCGTAGTCATTACAGAAAAGTGTTTGGCGACCGCAGAGCAGGTCCTATCGCCCCTCGACTCTTTTTCGAATCACCAAACATTGATGGCTATGAGTGTTGTTGCCTAGTCTTAATCTTGCGGTCTTGCATTGGTCTTGCGAAAATCCAACACCGCAAGACTGCAAGACCAATACTTTAGACAACACTACTCAGAAGTAAGCGATGCTGCACTGCTGTGCTACAATATGAGTTGGACGACGCAACGCACGTATTTGCTTATACTGCCTTATTCAACGGCCATTTTTTTTGCATTTTAGGTTATATCAGAATGCGATAGAAACAGATATAAGGAGATGCGCAAACATCAATTATCTGCAGGTCTTCAAAATATATGTTCTGTGCGAGAATCGATCTTGCAACTCGTAGTGTATGACATGTGGATACTCATCATCTTCCTGAGTTACTTGGGGTCGGCGCAATATGCTTTCTTTATTGCGGGAGCTGCCTTGAGGACACGGAGCAGCACACACTGGCAGAGTGCCCAGCTTGGGTCACGCGGCGTCGTGACCTTATCACTGCAGTAAACGGCAGCGATCTCTCGCTTCCGGCCGTGGTTCTGTCTATAGTCGGGAGCGAGAGCACTTGGGAGGTCCTCGTCTCCTTCTACGAGGAGGTGATGCTAGTAAAGGAGATGGCAAAGAGGGTTCGAGAGGCGACGACCTTTCTTCCCACCCGTAAGAGACGGACCGGGTGCCGACTCGGGGTAAACCACCGCCCATCCAGTCAAGGCCCGTGACGGTGGCGCGTTGTGTGTCACGCGCGCCATTCAGGAGGAGGATGCTGCTGATGTTGAGGCTGCAAGGGTAGAAGGGACTCGCCTACTAGTGGCGAGCTGGGACCTGTCGGGGATGGATACAGAGCTACCCACGCCCCCGTCCAAGAAATATTAGAGGAACACCGTGGTGGTTTTAGTCGGTAAGAGTCCGACACTGTCTCCAGCTTCCTCGGGCTGAGTGCGTCCATAAGGATTTCCCACGGAAAAAAAGGCTTTCTTCTATTAAATTCTCCTCTGTTAGCCGTCATCCCATTATTTACTTTCTTTTCATGATTTCCACGCCGCAATCCATCCAGCTTTTCTTCCGTCTCCCTCTCCCTCTCCATCCATACACATTAATTTTCAACACTCTCACTCGTGCGCATAGTTTATCACTTAACCACTGCGTTTATTGAGCAGTCATACTAGTCGACCAAGACAACTGTCAAATGTGTAGGGTATGTACAAATACTACTAATATGTACTAAGTGAAATGTATGCCACTGAGACGAAGGTGTGGGTAACGGGTGGGGCGTAAGTACCACATACCAGCCAGAGAGCCTAGTGCGAGTTTGTCACTTACCTCATACTTCCATCGAATACGTCGACTTTCATTCATAAATCAGTAGTGATCCTGGCAGATACGAGGTGGAGGAACTGTGTTGGGGATGAGATATAGCTGCTGGTAAAGTTTTAAGAGTAGTTCGAAGGACCTGATAAGTTTTTATAGTTTTCCAAGTGTGGAGTATCCTACTCTGGTTTCTGGTCTTTGCTCAGGCTGCACAGGGTAAAATAAATGAATACCACCAACCATACACTCCCACGTAGTCGCTCTTGGCGCAGATAAGCTCAGCACGGCCGAATGTTCCAGTCCAATGAAGGTGATTGGGTAAATAGCCACACCACACTCGGTCACAGTAGGCTTTGAGAACGTCTCAGTACCAAATAATTTTCATGTATGTGAGTGTAAGTATGGGGTGCATTAAAAGAGCCTCCACGAGTGACGATATTCAATTGATCGTCCGGCGCACCTTGGGCAGTCAGCCCCGATACCATCCTGCTGACTCGCTAATCTTTTCCCCACGGCATGAGTTGTTATCATTATGAAGCTCATGTCGACACGATAGAAGAAGAAGAAGTATTTGAGTAAAATCGCGTGAAAACTGAAGACCTTTGCGAGGAGCGCGACACGGTCACGTACGCATCAATCGGCGGCAACGATCCAACTGGTTCAGCGCGCTGGTGCAAGGGGCGCGGCGAGCACTAGCGTCGCCGATCTGCAGCTTCCAAACGAGGGTAGTCGTCGAAAAGTTAATGGTAAAAAATTCCCTCTACCCCTCACTTTTATTAGAGCAAAGATCGAAAAAACTGATAACTCTTACGGGTGCCAGTGAAATTACAATCACATGAGACTTTCCATCTTCATGTCTCAGTTTGGCGAACCGTCTTGCAGTACCATTTAGGTAACAGCCTAGGTGGTATTGAAGTTGTTATGGGCAAAGGTAACTGCTTAACATCAGGTGGACCTTTAGCTCGTTTCGCCATACTATACTATAAAAAAAAAATTAGGGATGAAACTCGATGCATTTAATGGAAGTATGCGGTAGTCAAACTCGCACAGGTTCACCCTCCCTACATTTGCGGATAACGTCACATTTGACAGTAGTATTGGTCGACTAGTAACTATATATTTAGGATTAATTATAAATTTTTGTTTGTTCAAAGGCGGCCATGAGGTCCAATAGTGAACATTTTAAGCCCAATATGATGATAGTTACATCATCGCAAGAAGATATACCTACACAATATGTGGTAATGATACGAAATGTTTATTATTTTGATAATTACTGCGTACGCAAGCTTGAATGTGGGGCATCTTCGATGTAGGTAAATCATCATCATAAATTATATTGATAAAAAATTGTTTTTGGACACAAAAAGTTCAAATGATTCGCCAAATCCAGTTTGTACGGGGTGTTTTTTCGTGTCTATATTTATATTTGCATGATGCAAATACACTATGACTTACTATGACACTGACAGCATTATGATTGACTCGTGAATGCTGATTTGTGTACAAACTGACAAAAAATATGAAGCTATCGAAACATCTGTTAAGTTTGCTAAATTTTGAAGAGGATTGCGCTCAAAACCGTGTCAAAACTCATTCTTCTTTGTTGTTAATTTTATAAATCAATTTTTCTGATGAAGCATCCATATAAAAACTGATATCATACGATGACCGATAATCTGCCGGCAACCCTGACATTGGTTGCAACCATAGAAATCTAAATAAACGTAATAAAAGTGGCAAAGGCACGTGAACTTGACCGCCTTCTTAATAACCGCATTCGATTCGTTTTTAATCTTCGTAAATATGACCATGTATCTGAGTATCGTTTGCTTCTAAAATGGTTGCCATTCCTCCAACGTAGGCATATGAGGACATTAACTACTCTGTTCTCTTTACTTTTCTCTCTCAATTCTCCTTCTTAATTAACTTCTCATTTTCATTATCTATGTACAAGTCACACTAAATATCTCCGCTCCACTAATAATCGTCTTCTCCAATGTCCTTCTCACCGCTCTGACTTCGTTCACTTTACATTCTTCGTGCAATCTATCCTATTATGGAATGCGCTTCCTCATGAAATCAGGATGGCTAACAGTCGGCTCGCCTTTAAAATTAAGTTAAGGAAATATTTCCGTGAAAACAATTTAGCAGATTCAGCTCGACTTTGATTTATCTTGATGTAATATATTTATAGTTATATATGAAGGTATGTATAATATGTATATTTTATTATATGTATAATGTACATAGATATTTATCTATTTTTTACTACTTTACTGGTGCATAGCTACCTTATACTTTGTCTCTGCATTACCCTACGGTTGTCTGGTAGAGAACGCCTATGGCGTTAAGACCGCCTTTGTACCCAGTTGTGCATAAAGAATTAAATAAATAAACTTGGTGTCTTTTAGGACATCAGTGGGTGAACCATTTGCTTGATCATCAGTGATGTTTTGGACGCAGTCACTAAAATTGTATTTTGCAGCATATCTAGCAGCGGATTTTTTTAGGCTTAACTTATTTTGCATTGAATGCTGGAAACATGGTGGGCGTGATTGCGTATTTATGTGTTGGTAGCGGAAAACCGGTGACATGCATTCCCGTAGTAAAAGACAATAGATAACATTTCTATTACCTTATTATTTAGATTTCTATGGTTGCAACATAAAGAACTTAAGTTTTTTTCGTTCTAGCAGTCTTTCAATTAGTCCACTTTCAGTACCTAATGGATGTGTACTTGCTTTTATTATTGTCTTTCATATCAACACAAGTAATAAGAATAGCCAATGCCGTGGTAAAAGATTAGTCAGTCACTGATGGTGACTGACTACCCAGGGTGCACTTTCATAACTACAACGTGTTATTGAAAAACTAAAAACCTCTTAAGGGGTCATTGTACTCATCTGTATGAACATCTTTTACTATTGAACCAATCGAAAAGTAATCAGCTTTTGCCACAGCTGTCGAGTTATGCGAACATAAATTTATGGAGCAGCAGTTTTTTTTTTCGCGATTTCGGGTTTTGTCCCATAGTAAAAGTTGTTCATAATGATGAGTACAATGAGCCCTTAATAGGTTTCAGTTATTTCTATTATACACGTTGCATACAGCATGTAACAAAAACCCTGTTGTTCCTGTGACGTACGTAATCAGAATCGATATTCATACGTAAGGACACAACTCATTTGGAAAAACTCTTCAATAAAAATAATCAAATTTAGAGGTGTGTAACTCAGCTCAGAACCAGTTCAAATATGCAGATCAATAAGCTTGAGCTGTTGAGCTGCAGCTCAATGACAAAATACGCAGCCCACGGCTCAAAGAATAGTATCTATCTGTGCGACAACGTTCGTTGCACGAAAGATGATAAAAACCTGTTTGAACCGGTGAGTGGGAGCGGCGACAGATGCGCGCTGCGCAGCTCAAACAGATCGACCGCTCTGTAAGCTCAGCGACTCGCATCACAAATCATAACTCGAAGTAGGCAGATACACTAATTGAGCTGATCTGTGAGCCGGTTCACAGCTCCGGTTCACTGACGTGAACCGTGAGCTGAGCTGCAGCTCACGAATTTTTGTAGAGTTACTCATGTCTAATCAAATTAAATATTAAATCGATAAATGATGTATTCAGCGAGTAATATTTTTTTTACTGATGGGGGCGCCACTTATCTCTTATTTGGGCCTTAAGATAATGCATTACATTTTTACACAACCCCCTGTATCTACAAGAGCGGTTCGCTATCGATACGTATCGGCTGACCCGACCCCGCTCGCTATCAGACAATTAACTTTAATGGATATATTTAAATTAGTGCTCCACACTCAATTGACAACATAATATTATTATCATAGCTTATTGTTAGGTACTTACGATAGCCTTAGATCATTCGTAAAAAAAAACCACAAATGAAAAAAAGACCCATTTTGTATACTGCTAAAGTTGAAAATTGAATGAGTGCGTCGTTATTAGGTTCTAGAAGTTAATCAATGAAATTGTTATGGTTATAGGCACTTTATATTTGTATTTTAATCACGTCTGCCACTAGTATCAAGAGGTCATTCTGCAAAATTATCCATATCTCAAAGTACGTAATTACGAACGTAAATATTATAATTATAATAATGTACGTAATTAAATGTAAAAGGTAATAAAATTATATTTTGTCAATATCAAAGAAATATATATTTAACTACAGAATAAATGTAACAATGTACAAAATAAAATCCTATTTACAATAAAATTACAATTCATAGTGAATTCGAAAATCTGGTGAACGAATTTTGTACTGAAATAGATCAAATAAAATTTTGATAAAAAGGTAAAGTTTACCTCTCGGACGAATAAAAAAGGTGGACGGAATTTGGCTAAACAATGACTGAAGCACTTCATTTTTTCCTACAGCCACTATAATTTCGAAAGCATTTTAACACACCAGATTTATACTGTTATTTTATTTGTGACACTACAACAATGACTACCGTCACACTAGATTATTGCGTAATCGCGGCTTTTTGACATACTATAGATGTGAATGTGTGCGTACTTTTAAGCGAGCATACTATGGATGCTTCACATATTGTTTAGCGAGATTCCGTCCGCCTTTTTTATTCGTCCGAGGTTTACCTATGACAAAGTTATCAATTAAATTAAATCAGAACGTAATTCTAATACAGAGTATTGTCTAAACTGCCTTACTATATTTACAAAATAATTTTCAATTTTTGTCTCATGTTAAATTCTCCGCACACACAACCACTCGGTAGAGACAGCAGAAAAAATAAATCATATATATCGATATCATTTATCGGAACTTTTCATTAGAATCTTTAAATTCACTGTTTGATTTTGTTCCGTTTTTCAATTTGAATTCTAAATCACGTATTATAACGTCTTTTGTTAATATTTCACTGTTGGCTGCTTGTTTGAGTGCTGGGCGACGGTGATCCACCTGACACAGGTGGTTGGACCATTAGATGCGGTGGCAGGCCCATGTGGGACAATGGCCTCCCCCCCGCCATGAGGTGGTGCGGGTGGAAGTACTGCTGCAGCGCGGGGTGGGGGTACAGGTGGTGGGGGTGGCGAGAGAACTGCGCCATTTTGAGCTTCTCGATCTCCGCCTCCTGTACACGCTTCGCTTTCGCTCTTCGGTTTTGGAACCAGATTTTTACCTGCAGACAAATCAAAATATCATTATTATTTGAACAGTGAACTGTTATAAGGACTACTATCCTGCAAATATGATAAACGTGAAAGTTTGTCAGGATGTATGGATGTTTGTTACTCAATTACGCTGTAAGAGCTGAAAGTATTTGGATGAAATTTGGCGTTTAGATAGAATATAACCCGGATTAACATACAAGCTACTTTTTATCCCGGGAAGAATAACTGTTCCCGAGGGATGAGTGATAAATGACATCCACTCGGGCGAAGCCGCGGGCATGGGCTAGTATCATTTATTTCTACGCTTTTAATCTCGCTGTAATGATTACAGTGTAATCATAAAATTCAGATCCTCACCTGTGTTTCAGATAATCCCAACGAAGATGAGAACTCAGCCCTTTCAGCGATGCTCAAGTACTGTTTGTCGACGAACTTGCTTTCCAGCGCACGAAGCTGCTGCGCGGTGAATGGTGTGCGCGGCTTGCGGTTAGGCTTGTGCTTGCGCAGGTTGCACTTTAACTTCGCAGGCTCACCATTGGCATCTGTAGCAAAGAGAGATATGTTCAGTTGAATTCATAATTTTTCAATTAGATGTGATAGTATTATTTCTAAACAGGATCCTCATATAATGAATGCGAAAATTTTGCAATGTAATAAAAGTGTGGGCAGTAAAAATTAATCAGGCTAATTTGTAAACAAAACGATCTCTAATGATGTTTCGCAGCCTTTGTGTGATATGTCAAAAGAGATTGGTTTTAGAGATTTAGTAGATGCATTCGAGAGATAACGCTCGAAATAAACATTAATATTCTAAAGTGGATTATCCAAATGCAAACGTTTCTGGATTTCCTCCACAAGTATTTTACGACTAATAAATAAACTATAAAAACTCCAGTTTTCTCATTAGATCACATTTTTCTTGTCCGAAACAGTTTTGAAATGTTCTCAGATGAAAGTGGTATGAATATTAATAATGATAATCGAGAACATTTATCTGTAGACATGCCGATTGCAAGTATGAATAGCATGAACTTTACTGTTACATCTCAATAACACAAAAGCAGCCGAATGATGATCGGAATGCCGGTCCGTTCCTTCGCTGGATTAATAAATCGCATAATAAAACTCATATAAAATAAAGGCTAAAGGAAATGAACCGCGATCCGATACCGATAAAATCTCTACGAGGTAATTTTTAAACTTATTTAGCGACGAAAACAGGCGTATTAGTACGCAAATCGTTGATTTTATTGCCACAGCTGGTTAGAAAAGAATTGATTAACGCCCACACGTCTAAGATATGTAGGGAGATACCAAAGTTGGTTACACAGTAGGCAAGTATTGATTTGAGATCTTTGAAGTTATGTTTGGACTTTACTCATTACGAGTTTCGTTTTTATTAACCAAGTGTTTTGTTGTTTCTGATGCCACATTTTTTGTGATGCTTTGTCCTTAGCACGCGTCATACGTTGTGCAACTTTACGACCATTTAATTCATCAATCAAATTAATTCGTGATTGAATAATAAATTTATGTCGCTCTGAATCATTATCTTGTCCATCTATTAGTGGATTCGTCAACGAATTTCTGGTTTTATTAGTAATTTGGGTGTGATTCAATAAAAAAACTTGCTTTCAAATTTATGAGTAGCTCCAATCGACCGTTTTAATAGACTCTAACCTACATAATTATCTATCAACTAATTGGTATTTAAGTACTAATTAATGCTTGTGATCGTTGATTGATCGATGAACACGTGTTGAGACTTTCGTTTTATTGTGATTATGACACACATTTCAGTCACACATCATTATAATTAAAAACATGACATGAGCAAAGCGATATATCACGAACATTATTTTGCATGTTAATCATAAAAATTAAATGATGTGTTAAATTTTTTTAGAAGATTCTTGAAAATTTCTAACAGCACTGCAGATATTCAAACTGTGAATATATACTTCAATTAACTATTATATAGATTAGTTTAAGATATGTTTGTCAAACTTGTCAAAATTAAATCTTAAAAACATATTAAACACATATTAACCGAGAGTTAGGTTTAAAGAATCTTTATTCTCAAAAAGAACATTCAGTTCACTTATATGAGAAGCTTACATTATTCTTAAAATTACACATAGGTCGTCGTTTAAATACGAAGCATGCAAATCTAGCTATCTAATCTACAAATTCATACAATAGTTAAATATTCTTACCAAATAAACAATAGCTTGTAACAACAATAAACAACAACAACAGTTTACAGATAATTTATAGTTTTCATGCAAAATATTAAAACATTAGTAGTATGGCGCTTTGAACGCCGACGTATTAATCCAATGTCAAACAGTTCAGTCGCTTAATAGCTAATGGCCCACAAAAAAGTAAAGAAAAAAACGTAAATTATGTGACAGTCGAAAAAAAGCTAAAGTGTATTAATGTCGTGTTTAGCAGACGTCAAAGCAAGTACCGACGACAAGACGGAAATAAAGCTAAGAACCGATGCACACTAACGATTTAAGTGCCGCGTTTTTTTTTCAACTTAACTGTGCAACCAAAATAGATCAATTTAATTACCACATTTTCTTTTGAACTGATTTTTATATTGATTTATTTTTTACAAGGGTAGTTAATTTAATAAACATCACTGTATATATTTTAAAAAAAATTGCACTATTAATGAGTAAACGTTAAACGTCGACAGAAAAAATGTAAAGTTCAAATGTGTCGGATGCGTCGCGAGTGAGTCTTAAAATTGCCCAGGAGCTGTTAAATTACCTCCTTTAAAAATACTTATACGGGACTGTCTGTTCTCATCCTCTTGTTAATTGTGTAAAGAGATATTGGCTACAGATGTTTCACCGCTGAATTATGTCCGTGTTGTTGTGACTCTGAGAGCGACGAGAGAAATATGAGATGTTTTAAATGCATTTAAATACATTTTCCATTGTTGTACATCGTCATCTTTATTTCTTTTTGTGTTGTAAAAGGAATGTCTAGCAAATGAATTATGAAAAGTGCCGAGAGTTTTTTGTAACAATTTAAAATGGAAATCAATTCGGGTCCTGCACGTCTGTGCTGACGGTGCCTACCTAATGTTTCAGTGCGCTGCTAAAAAGACAGTTGATATATTAATGAGCATGTTTGCTTTTTGTGTGCGCACCACCATTAATCGTGCGAGGCGTGGTATGTCATTCATTCCAATATTTTAAACGGGCACCGTATACTTGACGTTTTTGTTGTCTGTACAAGAGAGGCGGGCATTCTTTGCGTCTTGCGGGATACTTAACATTACAAGTTTCTTTTAATATCCATGAATGTAAAGTTATATTAGAACAAATACGTTAAAACTAAAGTAATAAAATACTGGAATTTATTTATAGTTCAAAGATCACAGCTCATTATATTTGATATTTCAGTTATCGTTTGTGGTATTTTATCTAAAAAAATATTCTCTAACATTTCAAGGAGAATAATGAAAACAATTTTATTTGTTACGTTTTCGTGGTTTGTTTAGCAATAAACAATCATCATAACATAAAGTAAAAAATCAACTAAAAACCCATTTGCCGAATTTCACCACAACCAAGAAGAATTGTTAGAAAATTGGAAATAATGTTGAGCGTTAAAAATAATAGGTATACTTACATAATGTTGGAAATATAGTGATGCAGTGTTGTTAATAATTTATTTCTTCAACAAAGTACTATTAAGGCTATTAGCTGTGTATTCCCGGATTCCTTAGAATACGCCCACAATATTTATTTGGTGATCAAACGGAATCCTTAACGTAGGCCATTCATCAGCACTCAATCTTTACCTCATAAAGGGGCCATAGAAAACGCGGAAGTGGATAGCCTGTGCCGTTAGCCGTTTAATTTATGCTTGGAAAACTATTTAGTGATCGCTTTTATGTTCTTAGTGGATGGGACTATTATTTATCATTGGAAGAGATCGAAGCTATAGTTAGCCAGGTTGGTCTTAAATCAGATAACCAATACTTATACCTACACAGAATGTGGTGAATAGTTCTCTATGACAAACACTTGTATTTTGAATACCATCCAGAATCAAGAAAAGGATATTCATTAGGTTTTTATCATAAAAAACTCCTTTAGAATATGATTTCATATTATTTTATGACACAAAGAGAAACACATGATTTAGGAGGTAGTTTCAGAGTATAATAGTGTTATTATTCATGAAATACTCCAGTTTTTTCATCTTCTCACTTTGATGTTGGAGGCATTCTATATAAAATAACAGGTACTACATATCTTATGATCAATATCACCATCTTAACAATTTATTCCACATTAAATAATTTCTGCAAAAATGTACGCTCTTAAAACTTTTTTTTTACAATATTATACGTATAATCGCCCATCTTATTGCCTGTGCCATTTACTTATTTTGTTACCGAATAGTAAACAGGACATACTCTGTACTTTTTAATAAAAAACAAAATATTTATGTCAGGATCATAGATGAATAAAATTTAATTCTATTAATTTTTTTATGAATTTTTCTCTTATCCAATTTATCGCCAGTTCTATGGCCTCGCCTTAAATGATATATTAAGAGCATCGAAGCGTTGGAGCTGTGTTTATACTTGTCTCGCTCCGCTCAGTTTACAAATAGCACTATTCAATGGGACATTAGTATTTTGGCTTGCTGCCAATGACTGACAGCGGCGTTTGACTGCTTGTTAAATACAAAACGTCATTTTGCTTTCTGTTTTGTATTAAAATATTGGTTATTAGAAATTTTTCTCATGTAAAATTGATTTTTTTTATTGTTTCGAGAAATCAGAAGTCGTAAAAAGTTTAATAAGCGAGACAAACATACCTAGTTTAGATTTTCTTGCAAAACTTTTATGATTGCCTAGTGACACACATACCACAAAATTAAAAAGAACCATATTATAATGTTATTGTTACTAGTAAATTTAAGTTTACGTGTCAATCAACTCAGCCTATCGCAGTCCACTACTGGACATAGGCCTCTCCCAAATTGCGCCACAACACTCGGTCCTCTGCCTTACGTGTTCTTAGTTTACATACATATTATCACGCCTGTTTCCCATTGGGGTAGGCAGAGACTATGGATTTCCACCTGCTACGTTCCTGACAAGTTCGATGATTCTAAGTTTAAGTGTAAATAATTATAATTCCGTATTAATTACATAGTTTTTTTTGCTGACGGTACCACAAATGAAGCGGTCGCGACAGTCTTGTTGCACATACTCGGTAATTGATTGGGAATGCTTCTATAATTAGGAGCATGACTCTCGTTGCCGACCGTACCTAAAAGTAATTGCACAAGGATTGTGCAAATGTATATGCAAAATTATGCGAAGTAAAATGGATATCATGTGTAACTTGTCAGTAAAAATGATATAATGAGTTATGCTTATTGGGTATAAGTAGATATAAATAACCTTAACAGTGCGTGTACATAAGACATTTAGCAATTATAAAAAAAACGACTCATAGAGAATGCATTACCCTTAAAAGTCAGATAAAAAAACATAATGATGACCTTCCAAATCGTATAAACTTTAATATCAATTCTTAATTCAAAGCTTTGAAAATAAAGGAGTATCAAAAACAAAACAACATGATACTTAAATAATAATAGCAATCAAATGAACAGAATACAAGGCAATAAGAAGGAACAATAAAATTATTACTGTAATTACCGATTTATAAGACACATTATAGTATTTTGCAAACAAACAATGCATTTGGCTCATTCTTTTGCGTCATTAAAAGCCTTAAATTTTACATACGTACAGATACCTATATTTTTATTATTTTAATACATAAAGCTGATGTTTAAAAAAACTGTTTATTTTTATGTTATCTGATTGAAAGTAAACATAAACTATCGGGTAACTTCAAGTGTCCAACTTATCATGGTACCTACCTACTCAGAGTACCTAAATAACATAATCGTCCATTTAAACCATGTAAACCATTTATCCCATTACTGTCCCACTCACAGAAATAGATAGAATGGCCAAGTAGGTAGGGCATACGTGCCAACACTCTGCACCATAGTGCAGTGCATTTCAAAGCCATTCTCAGTACGCCTTATGACTTGTTTCTGTAAATACTGTAACAAAAACCCGCAAAAATGCCTTATTGTGCTGTTTCTAACTGCAGAAACGAAAGCTGTAAAGTACATTTATAAAATAACATAACATAACATCACGCCTGTATTTCCCCGAAGGGGTAGGCAGAGGTGTAATAGTACACCCACATTTCGCCAGTTATGTTATAGTCCCATGTAAGTACATTTATACAATAAATTATTCTTATTCTTACATTTGGTTAAAGTAATTTTTTTAAAATTAATGACCTCAATATAGGAGGCGTAGTTTGTTCGAAAGTTGCTAAGCATGAATCGCAAGTAAAATTGTGATTACAACCATTCTATCTTCTTCTGTGGTCCCACTGCTGGGCACACACCGACGAGAACTGTATGGAGCATTCTCAGGTGTACAGGTTTCCTCACGATGTTTTTCTTCACCGTTAAAGTAAGTGATAATCAAATGATCCGCAAAAATATAATCACGAAAATACATAAAATAGCTTTTTATTATAGTCTTGCTACGGAACACATATACATAATAGTGTCGTAGCCTAAGTATTTTTTTTTTTAGTTGATTACCAATATCCGTAATAAAAATAAGTAACGGTGTGAAATAATTGCATAAATCATTTATGTTAAATAATACCACGTTACTTTAAATTAACATTTACGAGGCCTAACTTAAGTTTTACAATCTTAAACTTAGCTTAGTCTTGCTAAACAACGGGTATCAGAAATGCATGGTCATAATATTTAAAAAGCTCATTCAGTGTATAGCAAAGCACGTTTACTATGGAAAATCCAGAAAACCGTTGTTCCCTAGAAAATCATCGATGTCGCTCGACAAAATTTATGGAATACTGATTTCATTTTCGCGATTTTAGTGTTAAGATGCTGACATGACAACACCTAAAAACTAAGACACCTGCGGTCACTGTCATTTTGTACAGAACTGAAAGAGAGGGAACGAGAGGACGTCGGGTGCGCCGCTCAACTTGAATGAAAATTTGCAATATATTTTTTAAATTAAACACTAAAACCTTATTTGAAAAACAGAAAAAACTATGTTTTGGTTTATTGTCTTTCTTATATATACCAGGCCCCTCAGAAAGTATTGCGAAAAAAAGTTTTTATATATGGGAGACTGGCCAGTTATAATGTTTTTCGAAAATATGATTATTTATAAGTAAAAATAAGTAAGTTCCAATTTCAAAATTTCCCTCCACATTTTTTGCGAGTTAATTCAAAGTATTGTGTCTCACTGAAATATGGATCTGCGCCGGGAACATTTTAGAGCTATGATTTTATACGATTTCAAGTGTCGCCTGAAACCGGATGAATCGTACGATAGACTTCAAATGGCATTCATGGATGAAGGCCCTTCCAAGGCAACCGTGTATCGTTGGTATAACGAATTCAAGCGCGGTCGACCAACTTTGGGGGATGACGAAAGAAGCGGTCGCCCTTTGACGGCTGTTACCGAAGAAAACGTGCTAGCAGTGAAAAATTTAATCCAAGACAATAGGCGAATTACATATCAGGAGATTCAACACATATTGAAGATTGGATCGGGAAGCGTTCACGAGATTCTACACAGCCATCTTCGCGTGAGGAGGATAGTATCACGCTGGGTGCCGCACAACCTCACCGATGCTCAGAAGCAGGCCCGGGTGGAATGGTGCCGTGATATGCTTAACAAATTTGAAGCAGGCTCGTCTCGGCGTGTTTACGACATCGTTACAGGTGATGAGTCCTGGATTTATCAATACGACCCAGAAACCAAGCGCCAGTCGACTGTTTGGGTGTTTCAAAATGAGCCAACGCCTACCAAAGTGAAGCGATCTAGAAGCGGGGGTAAGATTTTGATCGCTAGCTTTTTTAATTTGACTGGCCACTTGGTATCAATTCCCTTACGGGATCAAAGAAGCATTAATGCCGAATGGTATACTACCAAATGTTTGCCAGAAGTTTTCTCTGTTATAAGCAACAAGCGACCAAACACAGGGCTCCGCGGGCTACTGCTCCACCACGACAATGCACCTGCGCACACCGCACTCAAAACGAGGGACTTCCTGGACAGCACGCCAGTCAAACTCCTGGGTCACCCTCCTTACAGCCCTGATCTAGCACCGTGTGACTTCTTTTTATTCCCAAAAATAAAAAATCAGCTCAAAGGGATACAATTTTCGTCGCCGGAAGATGCGCTGGCTGCGTTCGAGCAGGCTGTAAACGAGGTGTCTGCGGCGGACTGGAAAAAGTGTTTTGAAAACTGGTTTAGGCGCATGAATCTTTGTATAGAGGCTGGTGGAAAGTACTTTGAAAAGATTTGATAAAAATATATGTACGTATAGAACAATTTTTTTTAGTTTCGCAAAACTTTCTGAGTGTCCCACGTATGTCTTCTTAATTTCATTTATAATATTTTGTGACTAATAGAGATTGTTTGCTCTAAAGTACTCTAAAGCATGTTTTAAGGAGAATGTAGCAGCCAAATGGCGCTCCCATCAGTAAAAAACAAATATTACTCGCTGAACACATCATTTATCGAAAATTCTAAAAATGCCAAAAAGGCCATTTTCGCTTTTTTCTATCTACTACTACAGCGAAGTATAATTTACAGAGTTAATAGTTTGATCAAGATTTAACATTTTTTTTTTTCACTTCCACAAACTGAATAGACACAGATATTTTTTTTAAAGAAGCCTATTTGTGGTATTTGGCTGTTGTCAGCGTCTTAAGCGTAAAAGTTGTTGAATAGCATTCCCTGAACGAGCTCTCCAAATACAACAACGCATTTCTGATTCACGTTATTAATCCCAAGCTATCAATGTAATTGTCAAATAATAATGTATAGTAGACCTCTCGATACTATGCAATAGAGATTGCATTTAATATAATCTAATTCTATAGGTATACAAGAAGTTGATCTATAACCGTGCCATATTTCTAGAGCAAATGATAAAAAATGTGCTTAACCATCTAAAAATACTTAACTAAATCTACGGTTATTTAATAGTGAAATTTTCACTGAGAAACATAGCAAGATTTGAGAAAAAAATCGAACGCCTTTGAAAATAAGTCACCGGCAGCATTATCATAGGGTGGAAAATTCTGCCCATTTTTTTGGTGGTTTCGCAGGAATCTTTTTTGAAGCGCGCGTCACACGAGGCGAATTTGTTTGTTTACAAATAGATGTTTAATAAAAAAATTGTATTGATTTTATATTGATTCGTGTTGAGTATCAGTGGTATAGTCACCTCCTTAAATTTAATATGGCACGGATAAAGATCAACACGTTATTTAAATAGGCAAAGACAAAACAGTTCAGTAAATTTTTTCCTCTGTTTGTCAACCGTTTTTTTTGTTGCTCTTGACGAGCTTTAGGGATTTCAATAAAAAAAAAAAGAAAATTGCTTTTTTTATTTTCGGTATAGTTCAATCATTAAAATTTAATTAATTACGGTCGAATTTCAACCATTGGGCGACCTCTCGTTCATTAAAATGGGTAATAAATTAATTTCACTAAAAGTTAAGAAAAAAAATAAGGTGGATATTCTTAAAAAAATGTGTACAAACACTATTTAATTCAACTCTTTTAAAGCGCACTGCACACATACTTAAAATTAAAAGTAGCGGCATGTAGGCTATCAGAATTTGCAGTAAACATTATAATTATCTCCTTTATTTATAATCTGAGGTGTACAAGAAATAAGGCGCAGTTCACAATATCGTGTGCTTAATTGACATGTGGTATATTAATTAGTTGCATGTTGCGATCCACTTGACTCGCTCACCACCGACGCCGACTTGTACACGGCCTTATAATTCTGTGCAATGAACATCGGCCTACGATCGTCACGGGGTGTCTTTTATGTGTACATAGCCTTATGATGGCTAGATCAGCCTATTCCTCAATTTGAAAAAAGTTGCATTCAGAAATTGTTTTTTAAAGAACAGTAGAGACGAAACGTGAAATATAACACTATTTTGCTACATATATTTGTTTAAAAAATAATTAATCTAGTAATTAAATTATTTTTAGAAGTCGTTTGTAAAAAAACATATACAACAACAACAACATAACATGACGCCTGTATTTCCCCGAAGGGGTAGGCAGAGGTGTATAGTACACCCACATTTCGCCAGTTATGTTATAATCCCATGTAATAGGGGGCGAGCCTATTGCCATTAACCGGGCACAAATCCATACTCCGGGCTGTTACTGAGAATTTCCTAATGAAAAAACCCAATAACACTTTGCCCGACCCGGGAATCGAACCCAACAACAAAACATATAGGTAGTTAAAAAAACATATCCTCAGACTAAAACGTGACATCTGTCAAATAAAACGTCAAATTTTTACTCTGCAGTTCTATCGAAGACATGGCACTTATTTTCAGTCAATAAATGTCGTGGGAACACAGTAGCTAAAACACACGTTAAATACAAAAGCTACTGGTATAAGTGAAAGTTGTCTTCATTAATTATTGTGAGAACATTTTTAGGTCAAACCTGTCAATATTGACATTTTGAATTTTTTTTAACCCACTTGCTGCGAGCCTTTCCCAATAAAGTAGTTTTTTATGTTAAACTTGATAGTTAAATTGTTTAATTGCGTTTTTACTTAACTTTTTTATTGTATGGCGCTTAAAATGTCATGTCCTAAGTAACCAACCTAGGGTTAAGTGTGATTAAAAAGGTTGCTTCCATTTTGGCATAACTAAGTAAGTATTAAAATACATAACGAATTTATGTAAGTATTACAAAATCGTGATAAGTATCAATTATTAATAGTTGGTAAATATAAACAGCTTTTACTAGAGAAAAAATCATCTTTTGAATAAACACGCAACCTTCTATTACTATTTTATTCAATGAAATTTACTTTAGTAAGTTTCTTTGCGTTTACGTACCTATAAACAGACATACCCTTAAACGTAGAACAAACGCATGCCTATGCGTATATAGATTATACATTCCCTATCTCATCTTTTAAAGATTGAGATGTCAAAGTCTACAGACTCATAACTCTATGGCCTAGTATATTAATAAATGAACATGTTAATGTTGGTGCGTCGCTTGCGCAGCGGGTCGTCCGCCGGACTCCCACGCGTCTGCCCACCTACCTCGGGCATAGCGCAATGATAGGACTATGCAACCATTAAGGATGCTTTCAATGGAAACTATGTGAGGACTCTGGAAGGTATGCCAGAATGTTGTGTGACGGATTAATGATGCGTTTTCGTATAAATTAAGGGTATTTTGTGTATTTTATTGTCAAGTAAAACGAATAAACTACACAAAATGATGTGTTTTTTTAACTTTACATGTAAAATAATTAATTATTCTACTACGATCTGCACGTTATGGACAAGGCATACCTTATTTATCACACTGAAGGGAAACGGATCACGGTATCAGTGGATACAACGCTCCGGGATCCGTGGCTAATTCAGTCTGATCCCGGGATCCGTGGATACAAACCCAATAAAATAAGTTTGTTAAATGTAGCTGAACTTTTGCTACCTGTAGCTTAAAAATAGTAGCTACATAACTGTCAGGTTGTTCAAATGTTGTTTTTATAGATAAACAGTTTTTTTTTTAATCATTTTAGCTTCAGTAAAGTCTTACCAACATTTTGCTTGTCACCCGAGTTTGGTTAAACATTTTTTTCAGTATAATTTAATGTCAAATACTGCAACCCGCATATCATATTTTATATACCTATCATCAGAGCACTATTAAGCACTAGGGTGCATTTAAAGAGCCTCCACGAGTGACGATATTTAATTGATCGTCCGGTGCGCCCTGGGCAGTCAGCCCCGCTACCAACCTGCTGACTGGCTAATCTTTTCCCCACGGCATGAGCTATTATCATTATGTAGCTCATGTCGACATGACAGAAAATGAAGAGCACTATTTATTTATTTTATTTATACTTCTGAATCCGTAGTGAAAAGTAGTAAAAACAATACAATAAATGATTTCACTGCGGATTTAAAAGTGAGTTTCGTAGTGAGATTTTACAGAATAGCCACGCAGAGTTGCTTCCACAATGTCAAAGTAGATGACCTGACACACGGAAACTCATTAACACTTTTTTCTAATTTCATTAATCGTACAAACGATTAAGAGCAATTAAAAAACAGAACTAACTGCTACATCATCTATAACATCGGACAAGAATAACCAATTTAACTAATTAGTGACTAATAATTCACACCTACAAGAATAAAACATAATCAAATGACATTAGCTTGAACCGTACGAAATTCAACCACAAACCAGTTTAAAAAGACAAAAATATCAAAGAAACCCAATAAATATTCCACGAATAAAATGATAACTAAAACTAGCCACAATTATGAAAACGAAGGGGAATAAATTATTGGCAAAACTTGTAAGCACCCGCCAATTTATTGAGGCCGACGCGACGCAAGAATGTATTGTTAGGGTGGACACCCATCTGGCAAACAAGACTTACCAACAACTCAGATATTTGCAGGACGAATCAAGAATTGGTAAAGGTAGAATTTGATAGCCACTCAAAATAATAGAGGTACATGATTATTGAATATAGATGACCAACTGTGATTTATCTTTTTGTGCCTCATATGAGTCACTAACTTGAATGTACATTGATGTAAGGATTTGCGAAACATCTAATGACATCACTAAACAAATTGAAGTGTACGAGTATATCACAATAAGATTTCTTTTTCTACTCACCAAACTACCGTTCGAATATTTTGCAAGTCTTGCAAAACGTTTCACTCAATAAATCAATAGCATTATATTAACTATGCATAATTCTTGCTTTCTTGTCTTGTAACCAATGGATGGTCGACCTTATTTCCAAGAAGGCCTCAGATATTATAATTTATGTGTGTAGCAACAATGAGAAGCTACGCAGGCGCACGATGACAAATTATCTAATTCGTTTCGCTTGATCATTTTAATTAACTCGGAACCTAATAATAATGGAAGTTATTAATTCCATATTTAAGTATTATTAGTAATTTATTGTCCGGAATTTATTATAACATAAGTCAAATTTTAGATTTTTATTCGGAACTCATAATAATAAAATTAAATGAACGTCGATCATTGTGATCGTTCACGTGTAGATGAGATTACCAAATCTAATATTCTTTGTAAATTAATATCAATAATAATTATACATGTTTATTAGACCGGATTAGTTCTATTTGCGTACTTCCTGAGATAATGACCTAATAAAAATTATTATAATCAGGCAAATATGGTAATCAAAATGCTATAATTAAATAGTTTGCTTCTTTATCAAGCTTCGGAAATCATCCCACCGAAATGGAATTAGAAACTGACAAACGACCAACACAACTCCGGTTGTTAAGGAATCCATAATCCGGTTGTCCATATGGGCAAAACCACTTTTTTCCGATTAATTAATTGTATGTTGAAATTCTATAAACAAATTACTGTGTAAATCTATGCTCTAGTCTCTATTACACAAAGTTAGCTTAGATTGCATTAAATTGCTTGTAGGCCCATCGGATCTTTTCTATAATACTTTACTATGCAGCGGTGGTTTGATATAATCTTTATGTTAAAACAGTAGTCGACTTTCATTTGACTATCTTTCCGAGAATCGGATGTATGCCACTATAAACCTACTTTTTTATCTTAATTTTTATCAAATGTGTCTTTGAATTAACTCAAATCAGACGGCGGAGGTATTGATACAAACTGTTATTTTCTGTTTGATTAGTATCTTATTTATCTTCAAAGCATCTTAATTCTATGCTATTTCTCAGTAATGTCATAAGTTTTACGTAATTTAGGACTAGGAGAGATCATTTACATATTTGTTTCATCGTTAAAATTCTTAAAAAATTTGCTATAAAGGGTACGTTTTATGCAAAAAACCATTATTTACTTTTGAGACTTTTGACAATGCACAATGTTTAATGGCGTTACAAATTTCAAATAAATGTACATTTAATGACGTACCAATTTTTAGAACGCGAAAGTCAATTGAAGCGTTCCATTTTCAAAAGGGCTACCGGTGGCGGTTTTGTTCGGTGCAAATTGACGGATTAAATTGCATCGCTTGTTTTCGTGAAAGAATGCAAGCGGCGAAATAATACGAACTTTGCCGAATGTTTTAATGGGTGTTTCTAATTGGTCAACGCACGGGTCGAGGCCAATTGTTACAAATTCGGCCAAAAGAAACTACCTACACCTATTTTTAAAGAGCCCTTAGAATGCGTGTGGTTTACTGGGCAGTGAAATACAACGTTTAGGTTCAGGTCATAATTCTAGTCTGGCTGTAACTGTACGTTAACTAGGCACTAAAACATTTAAACTATGTTGTTCTGTTCATTGTCTTCTGTCGTTCAAGCACCGGCGTTAACTTTTAGCGTACGCTTCTGCGAACTACTAAAAATATATTCAGTGTTCTACACGACCATTTGTTACTTGCTTTTGCAAGACTAATTCTCAAATGAATTTGAACTTTATCGCCCAAGGAATAAGTATGGGTTATTCAAAATCGCAGGCAAGATTGTTTGTAGGTGTTTTACTAATTTGCCCGTGCAGGAAGCACGGATGGCGTGATGAGGACTCAGTACCGTATAATCTTCGCCTCTGATGTTATCTAAAGATTTATTATTTACTGTCATCGTCCGAGAGATGGCAGCACGCGTCACTGACTATGCCACTGGACTTATCTCTTTGCAAATTATACGTTCATATTATTTTCAACCTTAAGTTTTACCACTAAGAGCCATGTGTTTCATCTTCCAAGACCTCCCATAGCGTGATAGGTATTGAAACTAGGCCATTTTTCATGCCTACACATAATTACAATTAATTTCCTGGTAAGTTGCCTTATTTAGTTCTACAAACAAGTTTAATAACGGACATTATTCATACGGTACATTATTAATAGCAGAGTTAGAATTGATTTAGGTACAAATCACATGGTGAATGACGCTAAAAAGGCAACAAATTGAAAAAATCTATTGTTAGAATTGCAAAACATTGCCGCTCATGGCAACCACATACACATTAAAGAAAACAATAAAACAAAACTAAAGGAATATTTGTTCAAAAATCGTTTAATCGAGCAATTGACTTAGCCGGGCCACTCGAGCACTCGATCGAGCGACTCGCATGCAAACGAATCGATTAATCGCTTCGTTACACTTCCGACCGCCAGGCGGAGCCACGCGTCAATAAAATACTTGTAAAACTATCGCAAAATGAATTAAAACAGATGGCGAGCCAATTAGGAGAGGCAATCGTGCGCGTACCGGGTGAAAAAAGACCTTAAACGTGGCGTCAAATTGATTTCTTCCTTACGACTTTCAACTTAAGGTGTCTATTTGGTATTTTCGAGTGGCAGTAATGGGGTTTCAGTTTACAAGCGCTAACGAGAGCATTCGAAACGATAAGCCTTTCCAGTTATACTGATAGACAAATATGGATATATTTATCATTAAGTTTGCACTAAAGTGTACGCTTAGGCCCGCGTTATGTCATTATACAGTGCTAATTAGCTTAGGGAAGGAGACAAATTCGTGCTCCTAGATATCGGATAGAAATAAATAATTAATTTTGTTTATTTGTTGGTAATTTTGTAATTCCGACGTTTTGATTCGATTTCACTGTTGAAAATGTATTGCAATACTGCGCTTGTTTAAATCGTGACTTTACTGTTAGATATTGAAGTAATTGTAAATATAGATCACCAAGAGAAATATGAAATAGTAATTTAGAAGAAAAAAAAATTGTTGTTTACTGAATAATCCTTGTGTCCTTTAGATTGTTTTAAAAGGCAGTCTTAGAAATATTGGTGTAAATAATGCCTTGACAAATTCATTGGTTATTGCAGTAGGTATATTGTTATTACCGCAAAATACAGCTACTAAATTTAAACCAACATTTTGTAAACAAAACTCAGTAATTGGCTGCGCAGTATATGTCACACCCTTTATTAAAATCAGACCACGATTTCAAATCCCGCAAGAAAACCTTTAGAATTTCTATCTATACATATAATTTTAATACATTGCGATATATGTAGTAACTTACCCACCATGATAATTCTACCTTTGAAGATTAATAAATGGCATAGGATTATCTATTTTCACCATGATAAATATCTTTGTTTGAATGTAAATCTTCCTAACTTTAAATAAATAAATATTTTCAATAACAACTCCGCCTGAAAGTGAGCGAGCGCTATGAAAGAACTTATGCGACGAGAAAACAAGATGGACAAACAAACTAAGGCTGGTGTTCAACAAAATAAATTCTCTGATTAAACAACCATTTACCGAAAAAATTATAGTCAAGTAAAGGTTGTTCCAGGAAATATGCCTAATTAAATATAAATTCTGGAGAACAGGAGCCTGACGGCCTAAATTTATAACCTATCTGACCACGATTTGTCCTGCTTGTCATAGGACATAAGCCCCATACAAAATGTGTATCTCTAGCAGGGAAAGCCGTGAATAGATAGGATACTAATTTCCGCCATAAGTCGATTGACCGAAACTCAGCTCGCAATTTCTCAGTGGTCAAATTCAATTTCATTTTTTTTTTTTCAAATAAACCTAATTACAGGCACTTATGAAAGATCAGGCTCTAGTTGCACGGTTCCAAATTGTGGGTCCTATGGAGAACAACAGGCAAAAAACTCCATGGATATACTCTTTTTAAAATAGGTTATTGTTTATTAAATCAAATTGATTCAAATAATGTGAGTATAATGTAGGTTAATGTCAGAAGCAAGCAAGGGTTTAAAAGTGAGAATATTGCCTTTAGAAATAAACATAAA
This sequence comes from Asteroscopus sphinx, assembly GCA_949699075.1. Lineage (NCBI taxonomy): Eukaryota > Metazoa > Arthropoda > Insecta > Lepidoptera > Noctuidae > Asteroscopus > Asteroscopus sphinx. Next base: position 12,872,528 of record OX453025.1, on the reverse strand, counting down.
AAGAGTTGCCTTAGTATGTAGGAGCTGACCTGTCCCGACAGACGGCACCCGTTCACGAGCATGACGCGAGCATCAGCCATCGCTTAACTCAACCATATTGAAGGGAACTTAACGACCCGACACTAACGCCACCATCAGCATGACATTTAAGTGAGCGTAGTACACTGAAAAAAAAACTTGATAATATTGATAAAAAAAATGTTTGCAGCTATCAAGGAACTTGTTTATATACGAGCACATAAAGTAATACGATTATGACAATAAACTTATGTTGATTAAGCAACAGACAAGTTGTCTTGATAAAATCAAACAAAGTAATTGTCAATACAATCAATTTTATCATGCCAATGACTTCTGTTGATTGATGTTATAACGAACTTGGTAATGGTTAACACGTATTTTAGAAGTTTCTGTAATATCTACGTTTAATTTTATAAAGTAATTGTATTCTGCAATCAAAGGACCTGGATGACTGTTGATCATTTTATCTTTATTGGGACAACAAACAGTGATTAATCTATTTTTATAAGTTTTTAATTGATTCATTCGTTTTTTTTTCTATTAAGCAAAATGTCATGCTTGATTGGCTCGATTTTTTTCAGTGTAGTAGTAGTCTCAGTAGGTACTACCGAGTCTAGTTACATTTCTATGTCCACAAAACCAATTAGAAGTTCCATTACACCAACAATAACATCGATTGCCCCTTATCATTCCTATAAGGGTTAATCAGGTTGTTGATAACACGCTACTATAACTCAATAGGTGTGAAATGAAATGGTTAGACTTATAAATGTTATAAATTCAGACGGGATCGAAGCGAGGCGAGTTGTGACGCCTTTAAACCGACTGTTCGTTTATCGATCGGTTAGGGTCGGGTTATAGTGTGGTTAGAATTGCGGGTAATCGATTTTGTTTTGAGAATCGTTTGGTGTTAGAATCAAAGTCTAGCAGTGAACGCTTTGCGGCTGATATTATACCTAAACTAGACCACATAGACTACAAAATCATGTGTACTAGTTAGTTTAACGTTCAAAATTTTAAAAACAATACTTAAACGTCATGTTTTTTGATTTTATACAGGCTGGGTCGATTGGACGTTTTTGAAATGTCAAAGTACTAGACAACTAGTAGTACCTATTGTTTAGCAGTGATTGACGATATAGAAACAAACATACTGTATACATCTTTATATGAGCTGATAACAATACTAAAATGCGTCTAGATATTTGATTTTTACATTTTTACAAACTTTTAAGAATATTGTTATTAGCTTTTTGTATGTTTTTTTGCTTTTGTTCCTGTTTACTAATATTTTCATGGTGTACAATAAAGCATATTCTATCTATCTATCTATCTATGTAACAAAAAGTACTCTATGGTGCGTTAAGTCTCGAAGTAGATACATATGCAGATTGACAAAGGACCATCTTAAGAAAATGGTTTAATAAATGTGTAGTTCCTACAAAATCTATGTAGATTAAAGGTTTATTTAAATACTAATTAATGACGTTTTGTGTATTCTACATGAACATGTTTTTGGTATTTTTGTTGAAGAATAATGACCACATTTCATTCCCTGTTACACAGTACACGCAATACCAGCCGTGTGATAAGACCGGCCCGCGCTAATTACACTAGCCACGTTACCACTTTTTACAAAAGATAAAACAAAAAACCTTCGGTACGTGAACAGTTAACTTTATACTTAGTTTAAATTGTGATTAAAATCATATTACGTTTCCAATAACAAAGTCACTAGCCTAATCCATAGAAATCTAAGGTAATAGAAGTGGTAAAGGTGCGTAAACATGTCGCCGCGTGCAGGTGTCTCGTAGGACACCAGTGCGCGAACCGTTTGCTTGATCATCAGTGATTTTTTGGACGCGGAGTCACTAAAATTGTATTTTGCAGCATATCTAACAGCGGATTTTTAGGCTTAATTTATTTACATTGAATGTCAAGAAACATGGTAGGCGTATTTATGTGTTGGTAGCCGGCGACATGCGTTCCAGTAAGATAACATTTAAATAAATAAAATAAATATTTCTAGGACATTTTTACACAGCACCATCTAGTCCCAAACCAAGCAGAGCTTGTACTATGGATATAATACTTATACCTATACTTTTTTTTTTTGTAAATACATACTTCTAATACGTAAGAAAGAAACACCCAGACAAACACAAACACTTATGTTCATCACACAAATATTTGTGTCCTGTGGGAATCGAACCCACGACCTCGTGATTAGCAGTCCTACACTCGAACCACTAGACCACAGACGTCGACAAATTTCTATTACCTTACTATTTAGATTTCTATGGCCTAATCCATCAACACTTACAATTTAATCACAATGATAAGTGAACAATTGCTATTAAAACTAACGTTTTGCGAGCGTAAAACGTAAACAATTATTTTGTTAATCAGTAGAATACGCACATTTTCGCGTTAGCAATTTAACATTCTTAATAGACCATTATTCTCGCTCGTAAACAAATAGGAAAAGGGTATTAATGGTATTTTAGTTCGTAAAAGCTCCAATATTGCTTGGAGTGGCCGCAGCCATTGTGCATTTACGATAAGGAAACTGGTTCTCCCATGTTTTATTTTTCAGTGGTTTAATGCGTACCTTTTGTATTGCGATTCGTTGATACGTCCAGCGGTTGTGCGAAACAACCGGTCAAATATGATCGTGTTGTGAAAACTATAAGCATGTATAAAATATCCTACCTGTACGCGTTTTATGTGAACAGAATTTGTTCTCTAATTTAAACATTGCATAGCATTGTAAATAATATTGTTGATACAAAATACATTAGGCTACATTTTATGATTGAAAATCGAATCTCCAAGGAATGGAGTAAGAAAACAAAACTATAAACAACAATGGTTTGATTATCTTGTCAGCCGAGTCTAACTGAAAATTCCGTTAAATAAATATTTGTGTCGGTTAAATTTTAATCTATTTTGCGGTTGAATCACCGTGTAACAATAGTTATGCTCCCGCTATTGTTATTGCGTGCAAAACTAATTACTTTTTGCGCTAATTATATTTCGCTATCTAACTTTATATTTCATTTGCTTCATAGTCTTAAAATTAGTTTTTTTTACTCCCATGACAGTTGTTATCGACTGTACCTACGTGAGTTAAATAAAAATTTGATACAAATGTACTGGTGAGTGGAAAAGTATAATTATTTATGTATTGTTATGTAACTTCGTGTTTTTTCCGTTGAAGTTTTGCTTGTTAGTAGGTTTGTTTGTGACTGTACTAACCTAGTATACTTTACGTGGATAATAAAGTTATGTGCGAACGTATAACCGAGTGGAAAAGTGCAATTTATATAAAACTGATGGATCACGTTACACGTTCGTAGATTACTTTCAATTCACACTTTTTGCTATCAACTTCGTTAGCAACTGTACTGGGAATAAATGCATCAAGGTAATATAAATGTAATTTCGAGTAGAAAAGTGGAATACGTTCTATCAAGTGAACTAAAATACTTATAAAATTAGTAATGTACATTACAGCACAGGCTAGTGGGAAAGTATAATGAATGTACAAAATATAGATTCGTGTTCATTTGTCGTAAACATTGCATGATAGTGAACACTTCATTATTCACTTGCAAATTATTTAATGGTAGCTTTATATTTTTTTATGAGGCCATTTTGGGATGGAAGCCAATTGGCACACACCTTTTAAAAACCTACTTGTTATTATGTTCCTCCGTTTATTATAAAGAGGCGTAAAATAATGTAACAGATTTGTTGTGTGTCAAAATAACGTATAAAACATTTTGTTACTACTTAATAGGCATAGACAAAGGTAACTCATAGGAGTTAAGCCAAAATAAAAATTCGAGTTTCCAGTTCTTTACTAATTTATTTACCAGTGCATTATTGTGGCAAAGAAATTATTTAAGGGTTGAATGAACTCTTTTAAATAATAGAATAAGTATAGTACATTAAAAGAGGTGCATTAAAAGAGCCTCCACGAGTGACGATATTTACTTGATCGTTCGGCGCACCCTGGGCAGTCAGCCCCGCTACCAGCCTGCCGACTGGCTAATCTTTTCCCCACAGCATGAGCTATATTATAATTATGTAGCTCATGTCGACACGATAAAAGAAAGTATAGTGTAGTAAGAAATAACTTTTGTTCTAGATAAAACAAATATTATTTTTCCATAAAAAGTCGACATGCTTATTTAACAACAATTCCGTTAGGTAAAGAGGATTTTTTTATATCCAAAATTTTAGGCGATTTTTTCAAACATTGCCTTACACCCAGACTCGTAGAAACTATCTGTGAATCACACAAATATTTATTATACTGCAGACGTCCTTCGATGATCACCATGTAGTTCCCTAGCTTTTCATGGAACCGACGCACGTATATTCAAAGCTTGCAACAGCAAAAAAAAAATTTTTGCTATCTATGGAACGCATCCGGACGCTACCGCTAATCTGCTGTCATCTGTGAACTCATTCCTTTTTTTCGTGCAACGACGCGCGACGTAAAAATTTATCAAAATTCGATAATAGAGTTATTTTCAATAAAATAAGCATGCTGAAACGCAAAGGTGATAGTTTTAGACAGTGTGATAGTGATAAATACAACTTAAGAAAGTTACGGAAACTAAAAAACAAAATACGACGAAGGACAAGATCGTCGTCGAACTTACCAACTTTCCCCCTCTCCTGAAGATGCTGATACTCCAGTGATGATAAGGAGTTCACCGTCATCCACTGGTGACCATCTGGTCCCACAAGATAGTTTACAAGATGCCCAATAAGGTGAATTGTCTAAGCGACAACATCGCCATTTTGTACACATACAATACACTAAATAAAAATAGGCCTAAGATCGATACTGTGGGATCGTTTAATGGTCTTTTTACATGTCTAGGATCAACACAGAGGGGTTGTTCAATGACATTAACACGCCAAGGATTGTCACTGTGGGGTCATTCACGGCGTTATTATGATATTGCCTAGGATTGGTACAGAGGGACCTTTCAATGGTAATTCATAAGTGTAACAAAATGCATACTCAATAAATTCTATTGTAATCATAACAATGAAAACAGGAGAGGAAGAGGGGGGGGGACCATCAGAGACCCAAAGGTAAGTTATATAATATTACAGTTTTTTCTTTCAGCTATGGAAAACATCCTCGATGAGGACTGTCTACAAGTACTTTGCTCTAATCTATTAACCAACTATTAATAAATAATTGAAGTGAGGCAGAAAATGTAAGACATAAAATTGATGGGCTGGCTTGTATAACTGAAAAGTTATTAATCTGTCGAATACCAGATTTCAGACACAATTAAAATTTTATTATGCCTGAGCCAATTAGCCCCAGCAAGGATTGAGCGGTATAGAGGTACAACCAAAACAGCTAAATTTATTGGAAATGTTAAATAACACTGGTAAAACACTTGCTGATATTTTCCACAATGGAAAGGATGTAGGAGATACATTCTGCAAATCAGTTTTATTTGGAGATAACCTATTTGAAAAAATTAAAACTTCAAAATCTCTAGGAAAAACAGACCGAGAGATATTGGTTACAACCCAAACTACCTCTTAAGAACACACTCAAAGGTACACTGCTTTTAACCTGGAGGGGCCCACCTCGGCATACACAGAAACAGCTGTTCTTGGAGCTTTGTGCCAACAAAGCCGCAGCAGTGGGCCATGATAAACAACAACTCAAAGAGAGCTACATCAGTACCACAAGGCTATTGGAGATCGAATAACAACAGTCATTATTATTACAGCAACTGATGTGAACTAGCAGGTTAAACCCTTTATACTACATCTGGCAAAGGATCACTAAAGATTCTATAGGTAATAATCAAAGAATATGACATTATTTTTGGTCAACAACCAGTTAAACTGTATTCACCATAGAAATAATAAGTAATACTTAATAATTCCATGGTATTCACTGACCAATTACTTACTCCTTGTCAAGGAAGGTGGAGGTAGTTATACTCATAAAATTAATAAATAAATATAATGAAAATAGTTACTTCATCTGAATGTGTAACTACTGAAGATCAATGAAGATCAGTACTTTTCAACAAATTTTGCAGTAAGAAAACCAAATGGCATCTATAGATTGACTCTGAATCTGAAATACTGAATCTGAAATAATTGAATCCGTTCATTCTATCTAACACAGCATTTTAAATTAGATGACTATAGAACAGTTTCAGACAATAAACTGCTATCTGGCTAACTTAGATCTAGAAGATGCCTACTTAATAATATCAATTTAAGAAGATAATAAGATCTTAATTCAAAACAAATTATACCTCCGGTTTATCTACTGCACCATTTGTTTTCATTAAAATTCTTAAACCAGTTGCTACTTTGAGATCCTGGGATTTAAATAAGCCCTATCTAGACCATTTCTTATGTATTGAAAAATATTACATACAATACAATGTAAAGTTAAGAAAACAAGCAGCCTATTGCAAAACATGGGTTTTTAGGTATGGAATGTAGTGTTTTAGAATTTATATTTTAGTCAAAACATATGACAATTAAATAAATAAATGGTCTGTTTTTAGAAAAAACATTATACTTATTATCAGATACCCAGCTAAGGCTCTGCTATATGTTATTGATGTTTAAATACAAAACGTTTGGAAAACATAGAGATATATTTTATCTCTTTAAAATATAATGATAACAATATGATAGTAAGGTTTCTACACCCACTGGGTGCATTTCAGATTTAAAATGGTGGAAAAACAACATAAAGCATATTCATTCATTTTATATCATCAAAGTGAAAACAGCATAAATATAAAATAAAGATAGTCTATGATGCAAAGGTGTCTGGCTGGGGTGCTAGTTGTAATAATAAAATACATGGTTTTTGGACACTAGAACAAAAACAAATGCATAATATTGTGCTGGAACTAAAATCTACATTATCTATTTATTAAATGTATGCACACGCAGAGGGGTAATAATAAAATACATAGAAATCAATACATTCTTGATATTGGAACTGTATTTTTTTATTAAGAATTTATAATACCACGACTATCAGTTTCAATCAATCTCCTAACAAATATGAAAATGATGTGAAAAAAGAAATCAAATCAAAATGTTTAATTGTATTCACATGTATTTTTGGTGCTATGTTATGCTATGGGTTAATGTATTAATGGTGAGATATCTGCTCAAGTGTTTTATTCATGTAATATATGAAGCAAATAACCAAATGTTTAGCTAATAGTATTTATTCATTTTTTTTTTTTTATTCATTTATTCCTCTCACAATGGATTATATACACATTTATTATAGGTACAAGACTACATAGTTCACATTGTGAGAGCTGGTGCCTGTTGTGGGTTCGTAAAAACCTGTGTTACAGGTATTGACTCAAAGGAGTTGACACAAATTGGATAACCATATTGCAACAACTCTTAAGTCAAGAAAACATAAAACAGAAATGTACACAATATAGAACATATATTACAATTCCCAATTATTGATTTATTTTCTTCAAGGATTAATTATAAATGTTAAAAATATGTTACATGGCGTAGGGATTCCGTTGCTTAAGCAATAGATGCTTTTGCAATTGACTGTTCATATTTTATATATATTTTTTCTCTATGCTTTCCCACCATTCTCTCTAATCCTTAAAACTATCAGAAAAATCAAGATAGATGAAGCTGAGGGTATTGTAGTAGTACCTACCACAATGGGCTACTCAACCTTGGTACCCAATATTCAAGTCATTGCTTGTCTCAAAATTAATTATTGTTACCTTAACCTTATGTTCAGATGCGGGCAAGCTACACCCTCCCAGAAATAATCTGACTGGCTATAGGAGTGTTGTCCAAGAAGGATTTATGAGGCATAGAATAAAAGAGGCCTCTGCAAAGGTTGCTTGGTTATGTTGGTTTCCATCTCTGAGTCAACGCTAAAGCAATACCAATCATGATTAATGCTTGGTGTGAGTACTGCAATATAAATAATTTAAATTTATTATATACCTAATACAATAGGTATAATATATTATCCTTTTTAAATGAATAGTTTAGAGGTTCATCCTACAGCAAATTCGGCCCTTAGCCAATAGGCTATTAATACATAGGTCCAAAATTATCTAAAGATTATAGAATTATAAGATTTATTAAGGGAGTATTTAAATTGAGACCAACAATATCTAAATTATGACCATGTTTGGGATGTTTCTGTAGTTTTTTGATCATTTTAGAAACAATGATTCCAATGAGTATTTTGTCACTAGAAAAACTGACTAAAAGCAGTAATATTAATAATAATTTCTACTGGTCGTAGAATTGAATTCAAAACTATCTCATAATAATGGTCAACAATAGTTAAGTATAACAATCAGTTACAAATTAAAATATTGGATTTTATTAAAATCACTGCTCCAGGTTGGTAGCAACCTAAATTTATTCTTCCATTATTTCAAAATGAACCTAAGATTACCTGGCTAAGCCAATTTGTAGATTATATGTATAAAACAAAGGACCACATAAACAATTTCAAGAACATCTTCATAACTTATTATAAAATAGGTAGGTACCTAAAAAGGCTAGTCTCAACAATCAGTAGGATAGGTGGTTCAAAGAAACTTAAGAATAGTGATAAAATAACCCTCCTTCTGGTGCAGTCAGATAAATACTAATATACTCACTACATACAGTACTAGGTAGCATCTACTTCAGCCGCAGCTAGAAAGGGTAGGTATATTGATGAGATAAGGAGAACTGCAGGATGGACCTCAAAATCACAAACTTTTGCAAAGTTATATAATCATCCTTTAATAAAAATTTACAAAAGCATTACTAGGTGATGGAGCCAACTAAAAACTTTTATTTTGTTACTAGTATAAGACAGTGTTGTCATATCACATTATATTCTAAGAGATTTATTTTTGTTATTCTATCAACTCTGCCTTTCGCAGTCCACTGCTGGCCTCTCCAAAGTTGCGCGACCATATAGCCGGTGTGGTTGCTATTCAATGATTTCAACCGAGACAGAAAATTAATATTTAAGCCTAAGGGTGTGTCATAATGTTGTGACGCAATAATATAATATTAAGGGTGTGTCGTAAGGTTGTGACTCAATAACATAACAGTAAGTAAGTTGATTATGTAGAAGTCATGGGACTGGTGTGATTATTGTGTTTGTTAAAATATAAATTAATTATGTGCCTAATAATAAAAAAAATAGAGAGACTGATTTATTTGATAATAATGTTTCTTTATTTAAACACATTTCTTACAATCTTGGTAAAGCTTTAAACATCTACATGGTGATCATCGAAGGACGTCTGCAGTATAATGAGTGATCAAACGAACTTACCTGTAAGTGATGTTCGATCATCATTATATAAAGACACTGTCCTTCGATGATCACGGGAGCCCACCCAGAACCCACTCGAAAGAGTTCTTTCTCAATTACCCATAAGACTGTAATAAATGTGTAGCTTTTAAAAGAATGAGTTCACAGATGACAGCAGATTAGCGGTAGCGTCCGGATGCGTTCCATAGATAGCAAAAATTATTTTTTTGCTGTTGCAAGCTTTGAATATACGTGCGTCGGTTCCATGAAAAGCTAGGGAACTACATGGTGATCATCGAAGGACAGTGTCTTTATATAATGATGATCGAACATCACTTACAGGTAAGTTCGTTTGATCACTCATTCCTTGCGGAAATCAAACCTGCGGTCCTTAGCGCAGACCCGATCGCGCAGCCGCTAGCCGCTGACGGCCAAAATTAATATCCAATCTATCCACGATTTGCCCTACTAGAGATAGGAATTTGACATAAGTTCCATACAAAATATGTCAAATTTCTATCTCCAGTAGGGTAAATCGTGGATAGATTGGATATGAATTTTTGCCGTGAGACAATCGTTTCATCAAACACCTATACCTAACAAACTTTTTTCATATATTTTTTTTGTTAAAAAAATCTGAATTATTTTCGTAGAGCCTAGAGAGTATGTAAAAGATATTTTAAATAGATAAAAGGATACCTACTTTTAGTATTCCTACAAAAGTTTTCACAGCGTTATATAGCAGCGTTATATTAATTAAATAAAAAGCGTTCACAAAACAATTTAGTGTTGCTAAATTCGAATAATGAACTCAATAGACTCAATATTCTTTCAACAACAAATAGTGTATACAAATCAACGACTAAATAAATAATTTTATTTTATTTACATTTGCATAAAAATCAACCTACAGAAAATGTAGCACAAATATTAATGTACTTCAATTGCTTCAAACGCATACTTCGGTGCTGTTACAGTGTTGATAAGCCATTACTTCGCATGTTCTGTAGCACTACTAACTAATATTAATTGCAACGTTTGCTATTTACAGTGAAAAACTGTTTTTTTGCTATTTTATAGGCTAGGGTTTTAATGAAAGCTAAGCGAAGCGGTTTTGCTACGCTCCGCTGCCACGCTGCTGTCGCGCTAGTACCAACCTAAAGCCGAATTTATAGGCATATTTTTTGTGATGTAAATAACCAATTATTATCTAACAAAATTACTGGAAACATTATAAGAACTTGTTCTCAGGCAAACAACAGTATAATCATAATTCCTACGACTACGAGTGACAGAAGCGAATTATTGGATCAAGCTTCCATAAATTTTTTGCAATATTCTACATGAATAAAAAAATGGAACAGAAAACAAGTTTACAAGGTTTTTGTGTACGATAATGACTGTTATCTATCATATATACCTATGTATGTGAATGTAAGATTGTTTAAATTGACCAATACACGGGAAAAAAACTTTTGTAGCAATTATGTTCACCCTTGGTCCGGTCATACTGGAAGGTAAACTGCTCTATAACAGTAGACTAAACCTAATGTTATGTATTGGAATCGAATGTTAAGTGAAGCGAGAAATGAGTAGGCTCAGCTTACGTTACAGCCACTACCTTCCTATTATGGCATTAGCGTTGTGCTACTGGCAATATTCGCAGTACTTTTACTCTGTAACCTGACTTTTTTCCTAATCTTATGCTAATAAGTAAAGCTTATGGTAATAAGTAACAATAAATTTTACGATTTACTTGAATTATATTCAATTTTGTTTCAGTTTACTACAATAAGTTCTGTTTGTGCAGTTAATTAATGTATTCAGGTGGTTATAAAATGTGGTGCTGTTAATTTTTTTGATCCATTTCCCATAATAAATTTAGTACCTTAATTTTCTTTATGATATGTTTTAGAAATGTATTACTCACAGTAACTGCATGTGGAAAGAGGAAGAAAGGCAGACCGAGAACAACTTTTATGGACAGCAACAGAAAAATAGAAATCATATCCAAAAGGAAGTCAAAAGGGAGGCGAAATGCAGAGAAAGATGAAAAATACTGCGCGACAAGAGCCTAGTTCTAGCCTAGAGCCTAGCCTCTTTAATTAATTATGATGATAAACTGCATGTATCAACTTAATTCATTTGACCTGGATAATAACATATGAGCAAATAAGGTGTATATGCGAAAATAAAACGTGAGGCTTAATAAATAGTGTTTGAAATCGTAAAATAGTTTACACCTTAGAATAATTAGGCATAGAACCCGCTGTAGTCGCACGCGGATTAAAGCAATTTCAAGTTGACCTTAAAAGGCTACGTTCAGTACATTTAACGCCTGCGTGTGTGTCGGCGAACATTTTACGTGCCGCTCTAGCGGAATACTTCGATTGTTTCGATTGAGCAAAATTTTAAATTAAATTATCAGTCTGTGTTTTATTACTCTAAGGTTTAACATTATAACGTCTGCGAATGCCAATATACAAATGAAACATATATACAAAAATTGAAAAAATTGGCTTGTAAAATAAAAATCTAACTTTCTCAGCCTTTTCTTGAGATTAGCTTTTGATTCTGTAAAGCGTTTACATTCTATTGCAACGCAGCTGACTGTAGTAAAGAGCAAAATGTTTCTCACAATGCAACATTAGGAGCTAATAAAGGCCGATAGCCGGACTATGGGTCGATTAGCCTCCGTAATTGAATAGGCGTGTAGGCTACCCGATTGGATGTGTCGTGGCGATGTAGTAATGTCGTGTGTGCACGCAACGACCGCGAGGGGGCGCTGCATGTTTTTAGAATGGAGGTGAGTAAAGAAGTTGGGTTTTAGTAATGTTGATACAACAGAAAGGTGTAGTAATATTTGGAGAGCTCAGGACATAGTATAAAACAACTTTAAATAAGAGGATTGTTATTTCATAGAAAACTGCACTTAAAGTGAACTTACTCGACCGGAATGTAAAGAAGGGCTGATATATTTTCGAGATTTCAGGGCTGACCCCGTAGTAAAACTTGGTAGGTATATGGTGTGCCCTGAGTAACTAGCCCTTTACTTAATGATGACGAACTGCATACCTACATTAAATTTACAAACTTTTGTGTGATGAACACAAAAAAAAAAAAAAAATTGAAATTGAATTTTTGTGCTGTGTGTGTTGGGTGTTTCTTATATATTGTAAGAATGTGTTTACAAAAAAAAAAGTATATAAGTAATTATTTTATTATTTTTAACGCATTTACGCATGCAAAGCGAAATCTTACGATTTAAATTGTGTTTTTAGCACTGGCGTACTGAGCCAGGAGTTGTAGGTTCGAATCCTGCTCGTGAGCGATTTTTTCTTTCCACAATTTAAATCGTAAGTATCTAAGTATTATATCCATTGTCTAGTACTCATAGTACAAGCTCTGCTTAGTTTGGGACTAGATGGTGCTGTGTAAAAATGTCCAAAATATGTCCCAAAGTAAATAATTCATTTTGTATGGATGGTAACATATGAACAAACAACGTGTCTATGCGAAAATAAAACTAGTGTTTGATTTCCTAAAATAGTTTACACGTAACATCTGCCAATGCGTATAAACAAATATTGCAAAGAATCATGGAGAGTCCCCTAAATCCTTATAGTAACGACTTGTACCGTGTTTATGTAAGTTATTTGTTGAGTAAAATAATGGAGAAGAAGCATCCGGTACATATTCCAGACACAAATTCTGTTTTTCACAGTCAAAATACGTAACTCTTTACTCACTATAATGTCATGCTGATGGTGGCGTTAGTGTCGGGTCGTTAAGTTCCCTTCAATATGGTTGAGTTAAGCGATGGCTGATGATCGCGTCATGCTCGTGAACGGGTGCCGTTTGTCGGGACAGGTCAGCTCCTACATACTATGGCAACTCTTTATAGATTTATTTCTAAAGGCAATATTCTCACTTATAAACTCTTGTTTATTTCTGACATTAACCTACATTATACTAACATTATTTGAATGAATTTGATGTATAATAACAACACAATTACCAATTCTAAAAAGAGTAAATCCATGGAGTTTCTTGCCGGTTCTTCACCATAGGACCCACAATTTGGAAACGTGCAACTAGAGCCTGACCTTTCAAAAGTGCCTGTAATTAGGTTTATTTGAAAAAAAAAAAAAATTAATTCGAATTTGAATTTGTAAAAATATTGTAAATCCGAGAAGCCTGTATAATTGTACTGTTGTTAGGTGCTTTATTTTATTTCTGTGTTTTCCCTCGGTACAAATAATACTCTATCACCCGCTCTACATTCACGGCCGCCAACCCACGCAACGATTTAGGTACACACGGCTACACATCAAGCTGTACAATTCCAGTATAAGCTGACCTCGCATTGTATAGATTTTCCTTACAACGCGAGGTCAGCCTTTACTGGTTTTGTACAGCTTGATGTGTAGCCGTGTGTACATTGCTCTAAGCTCTCAGCACAACCCTAAAAATATTTCGTTTAAGAACGCAATGTATAGATAGATAGAGAAATAAATGAACGTTTACTTAGTACAAAACAAGACACAGGACATACAAGCATAAAAAGAAAATAACATAACAACATAACATAACATCACGCCTGTATTTCCCCGAAGGGGTAGGCAGAGGTGTAATAGTACACCCACATTTCGCCAGTTATGTTATAGTCCCATGTAATAAGGGGCGAGCCTATTGCCATTGACCGGGCACAAATCCAGACTCCGGGCTGCTACTGAGAATTTCCTAATGAAAAAACCCAATAACACTTTGCCCGACCCGGGAATTGAACCCAGGACCCCACGCTCAGCAGTCGCGCTTGCAACCAATAGACCAACGAGGCAGTCAAAAAAAAAAATGACATAAAAAAGGAACATGAAAAACTCGGTAGAAAAAACGGTGACTTGTTATATTATCATTATCTTGCCGTCTTTGCATGAATAAGTGTGATATGTGTCTCAGTATTGCACCAAACGGGTGTCCAACTCAGCATGTGCCTGGTATTATACCTGATGCTGGTATTCTGCTAGATCTCTGCAGTACAGGATTTTCGCGGATTCGCGGCCACGAATGTAGAGCGGACAATAGAGTATTATTTACACCGAGAAGAAACACAGAAAGCTAATAGAGTGCCTAAAAACAGTACAATTGGCGGTCCAATCGAGTTGACAATATTTTTGCATACAAAGGTACATAATTTTAACTGTTGAACACAGAATTTGTACCTAGTTTAGTTTTTGCTTTAACCTCGGCGAACGTATCGCGATCAAATCGCGGATGTTCTCAAAAAATGCCAGGTTAAGAGTTCTCTAAACCGACGAGCATGCATGACGAGGTTAATGGACGTAGATGAAGCGAAAGAGGTGTGTCAGGATCGTAGCAGGTGGAAATCCATAGTCTCTGCCTACCCCAATGGGAAACAGGCGTGATAATATGTATGTATGTCACAAAAATGCAAATAACCCGCGAACACGTTTGTGTTAAACGCCGTTATATTACTAAATAGCTCTAATAAGAATCTTTTAACTCTTTATTAATATATTCCTTAAATATTTCTATCGCGATTTTTTTTCGATTTCCTCATTAGATACAGAAAAACAACAGAACAGAACAGAACAGCCATATAATCTTATTTTTGCAATCATAAATTGATATAGTAAGTGTCAAAGTATTTGGGGGCTCGTAGCGATGCAACGACTGCGCGGATTTTACGATCTGCAAGGTTAAGCTGCACTTGCCGCGGTCAGTCTGTGGATGGGTGACCGTTTCGTTACACATCGAGACCCCTCCGTGCCTCGGAGAGCACGTTAAGCTGTCGGTCCCGGTTGTCATACGAATATCTATGGCAGTCGTTACGGGTAGTCAGAAGCCTGAAAGTCTGACAACTGGTCTAACCTCCGAATGTCGGTATTGCCCAGTAACTGGGTTGCGGGGGTCTGATGGCAGTCGCTCCGTGTAAAATACTGATGTTCAGCCGCATCTGGCTAGACTGGAAGCCGACCCCAATATAATTGGGAAAAGGCTCGGAGGATGATGAAGTGTCAAAGTATTTTTTTTTTCGAATAAGCATTTACATGCAAAATTTACATACTTTCAAAACGTTAATTATGAATCTAGTTGCACGGTTCCAAAAAGATGGTCCTATGGAGAAGAGCCGGCAAGAAACTCCATGGATATACTCTTTTCAAATAATATACTGGGTGTAAGGGGAACGCTTCCGAAAACGATGATAGGTGCTGGTGATACGAAACCACGAAAAAAAATGCGATTCTTTTTTTAGATTTTTTCATATATATTTTTTTGCATTTTTCATACATAACCAGCTTTGGGCAGTTAAATAAAACTCATACATAATGAAAAATGCAAAAAAAAAAATCTAAAAAAAAAATTTTTTTTTTCGTGGTTTCGTATCAGTAATCACCAGCACTATCACCCATCTTCGTTTTCGGAAGCGTTTCCCTAACACCCTGTATGTTACATGATTTGGAAAGAATTGTGTGTGAATGGTGTACATCCGTAATAGGAACACAAATATCCCTTGTCTTGTTACAGTGATTGACTGCCTTGTCGGTCTAGTGGTCGCAAGCGCGACTGCTAAGCGTGAGGTCCTGGGTTCGACTCCCGTGTCGCAGAGTGTTTTTATTTAGATTTTTCTGTGAAAAAATTCTCAGTAGCAGCCCGGAGTCAAAAAGTTTGCGGTACTACACCCCCGTGCCTCAGCGAGCAAGTAAATCGTCGGTCCTTCGCCAGATCCCTCTCCGGTCGTGTCAGATTTCTGTCCCATCCGATTATGAGAGTGAGGGAATAGAGAGCGCACCTGTGTTTGCGCACAAACTTGTGCAGTATAATATGTCCCGCGCAGATGGCTAGTCTCCGTTGAGATTGGCTGCCATGACCGAAATCCGGCCGGGAGAACACTATTACAGACATTTAAAAAATGTGTATTTTGTTGGTGTGCCTGATGAAATAATTATAAGTCAGCAGCTTAAATTAATAACACATTCTAAGGCTAGCAGTTTAATTGCAGGTATAGATTACCCTAATCGAATAGGAATTATGTCAGGGATTTTTTTTATTCAAAAAAAGTATATAGTAAGTATTATATCCACTGCCCATTACCCATAGTACAAGCTCTGCTTAGTTCGGAACTAGGTGATGCCGTGTAAAAATGTCCCACAATATTTATTTATTGTAATCAATGATATTTAAAAGTACAAATATGTTACTTGCGCTCGCAATCTGAAGACTCGAAAACGTCCTAACTAGGAAGTTTTTCTAGTAATTCGCGTCAAGTAATGCGCCGAGCGTGGCAGGTAACAAAAAAAACTAAATAGCCGTAGTGTGTGTACAAAAAAATGTTCCAATTATGACGCGAAAGTAACTGAAGTAACCAACTTACTTACTTTGTACCTACTAGTTTGTGTATTGTGCTGCCACTGCGTACGGAACATTTTTTCGGTTGTTTCGTTAGGGTTTGACATATCTATACTTTTAAATATCTTTGATTGTAATACAATGAACGTTGACGTGAAGTATTTACAACTACACTCAATTATATACAGTAGATTGTTAAGTCGATTTTCTTAATAAGGATTTGTTTACCGTATAAAAGTGAAGATAATTGGTTGTTATAGCAATTATTGAATGTTCATAGCAAAAAAAAAAACACGTTGCAATCTGGAACGTCAAGACAAACAATTATGTGTTTTATGTGTTATTGATATGATCATGTGCCACTTATGATTGTTAAAGGACTTGGTAAGAATAATTGGTTGTAACGAGTTCAATATAAAAGGCATGTTGAACATTTTATATTGTTTGAAAAAAGATTGGATAACGATTTTATGTGACAAATTCTGTATGAAGTGGTTATATTGGTATGCATTAAAATGGAGAAAAAAATACCTTAATTTTCACATAACCCCGTATCAAGCTATACATTCCAGTATAAACTGACCTCACATTGAATAGGCTTTCAGTACAATGAGAGGTCAACTCATACTGAAAATTTATAGCTTGATATGAATCCGTGTGTAGGTAGGTACGTCTGGTGGAATCAGTCCTAGGGTTGCCAATCCTACTCATATTTATCGTACCTATATTACGATAGGGTACGCCCTACCGTTTTTTTAAATATTAATGAATAAAAAGGGTTCTCATTTCAATAATAGGTGAAATCTTCTTTAAATCAAACGACTGCGGTTTCAAATTGCACAAACTACAACCTGTAATCACAGACATTGTAAAAAATATAGACTAAGTGCTGCGAACAACCATAGTGAAGCCAACAAAAACCGTGCTCCTTCATGTTCAACCAGTGCTCACACACACACATGCACCTTAAACCATGCTCACCCCTTTCAGTTCACATGTCGCGGCATCTTCCAGTAAGCATCGCGAAAACAAATATCCTTCAGGTGCATGGTGTGTACGTGAGCACTGGTTGTACATAAAGGAGCACGGTTTTTGTTGGCTTCACTATGGTTGTTCGCAGCACTTAGTCTATATTTTTTATAATGTCTGTGCCTGTAATAGAAATAACTGAAAACCGTCGAAGAATTTTGTCGAATTATGCGAACATAAATGTATGGAGCAGCAGTTTTTTATGTATTTACTATTTTGTTCTTGCGACGGTTGTACAAATATTTTATCCGATGACTCCAGCACCTGCTTAATGCATCTAATTTTTTTTATACTCGACGAGCTTGCGTTTGACCGCAACCTTATCTGATGTTAAGCGATGGTACGGTCGACGACAGTTCATGCTTGCCCAGCAAATAGGTCATCTCTACAAATAGTAGTAATAAGCACTGTTTGAAACTAAAAACTGATCACTGTCTTTTCCTACCTTGACATTGGCAAAATCGTCGAATAACAATGGAAGTATAATAATAAAAAAATAAAGACAATAGAAAATGTACATAGATAATTAGATTACATACGCAGCAGGAAAAAAAATCGAATTGGTGTAGGTAGGTACTAATAGGAACAAACTCAAAAAAAACTTCACATGTAAACACTTTCATTAAAATTTTATGTATTTAATCAGTTACATCATCATACATTATTTACATAATATTATGTAAATAAAGTAAACAACTTGCTATTTCATTCTATTATATTAAAGTACACTAACTTTTAACCCTACCAATGCCAAAGTTATACGAATACAAAATCCACTCGGATCCCCAAATCCGCCCGGGTTGTCGAAACCGATGTGCTATTGTTTACGCATTTCAACTGATCCGTTATTTATGTAAGGCTTTTGTTCTCGATGAGACACCGTTTCTTGAGACACAGCGTAGGAAGGGTTAACGGGTTTTCAAAACAAGATGTTCAGACGTAAATAGGTGATAATAATGATCCATAGCTGGTTGAAGGGTTAAGTGGCTTTATGTGATACCTAATTGTTATATAACGTTTCGTTTTGTTGAATCGGTAAAAAAGTTGATGACCAGATTAAAGATTTAAATAGGTGTTTTGTTTCTTCATCATTTCAGCCGAAAGAGGTCCACTGTTGGACATAGGCCTCCCCTAATAGGGGGGATATACCATAATCGCCACGCTTGGCAAGCGGGTTGGCGATCGCAGTTGGTTGGTCAAATACTCAGAGAACGCTGTTGCCTATCCTCTGGTGAATCCCTTAGTCGCCTTTTACGACACCCATGAGAAGAGATAAGGGTTATTTATATATTTGGGATATTTTGTTTCTTAGTAGGGTATATTTTTAAGTATAAATAACTAAGTTTAATTAAATTGATACTAGATAGTTTAATTAAACTATTTCTAGACAATAATCGTGCAATAAGTGACTTCGGTACTTATTTAATTTATGTAGGTAGGTATCACTAGATATCAAGTTGATTGAAAATAATTGTATGTCATTGCCTATTTGATAAGTAGTTAATAGATTTCTTCACATTTATGTAGATTAAACCATTATAAATGATTAAATGAATTATCTAACTACAACAGTTAGTTGTTACTAATGGCTACGTAATTTAAACCGATTTGTTTCTAGTAAATACCGTATATATCACCACTAGAATATATAAATACTTATGCATATTTACTTCATTCTATTATTTATTATTTATTTACTCTATTTTATATTTACATAAATAATGTAATTATATAACCCATAAACGTCTATTTTAATGAATTAAAATATTCAATTAATTTAATTGAACAGTTACTAACGTAATTAAGTTTTAATAATAATTGAATATCATAATTGGGTAGAGCGAAAATATTTTAATTAATCGTGGTATGCAGGAAAACGATAGCAATAATAATTGCAAAAATATTATTAAGGCTTTATCAATTAATTAAGTTGCTTTTTTCCTCGTTATTAAATTAAATGTGGAATTTCCAATTTTTGTTTGTCACGCCAAAATAAGACCGTAATGTAAAAATAATAATTAATTAATAATATTATGGTTT
Source organism: Asteroscopus sphinx (assembly GCA_949699075.1). Lineage (NCBI taxonomy): Eukaryota > Metazoa > Arthropoda > Insecta > Lepidoptera > Noctuidae > Asteroscopus > Asteroscopus sphinx. The sequence continues at coordinate 12,852,730 of OX453025.1, read as the reverse complement.
TGTAATGACCTTGTATTTGTTCAATAGGGTAATAAAACCAGTAAATAGGTATATGGTGACGTTTTTTCCTAGTTATAATTAAAATAATTTGAGGACCAAATAATTAACATCAAATGTACCTACCTATGTGATGTATTATGTAGGTAGGTACCTACTGCAAATATTTAAACAGGAAACTAGGTTGAAATATCCATGTCAGGTAAAAAAAAACATATTTTTCTTCCTAGTGGAATAGAAAAATAAATAGATAAAGCAAAGAAAATCGTTTTTAACACAATAATAACAAAAAAGCTAATCTGACTGCCAGGTAGACCAACGACCTGAAGAACATGGCTGGGGGAGGACTGGATGCGGAAGGCAGAGGACCGAGTATTGTGGCGCAACTTGGGAGAGGCCTATGTCCAGCAGTGGACTGCGATAGGCTGAGTTGATGATGATTGATGATCTAATCTGAGCTAATCACTATACCGGAGAAGAATACACTACTACAACGCGTTAACCATAAAATTATCTATTATGCAACGTGTAACGAAACTGCGTGGCCGGCCATATTTGGAGAGCTCATTGAAGGCAAAGCATAGAACAACAATTACTACGGAGTCAATCCTAAAATAGCGAATAATAGCCCTTACATTTCAGTCGATTAGGTAAGGTTAGGTTAGGATAAGTTACTTTTCTGTGAAACAACAGTTTATTTTTTTTATGATTTCAGGGTTTTCACCATATTAAAAATTGTTCTATGCTATGCCCTAAATGAGCTCTCCAAATACCTATGATCACGCATTTTTGAAACACGTTCTTAAACCACATAGTTTTTACCTACATGCATAGCCACCTACAAAATTACAAAACCGAGAAAAATAATTTAACTAATCTAGAAATAAAAGGAAAATCCAAAAGGAATTTTAAACGCTTTGAGATCCACAAAACATTCTTCAAAATTCAAAAAGAAAGGTAAACGAAAACAATGTCCAAAATCTTGAATGACATCTACAGATCTATTTTCACACAGTAACTGTAAAAAAATATTTTCATGAAAATATGAAAATGGCGCTAACCTGTTAAAGGTCCAACGGAGAAATGTGACTGGAACAGTGGACCGAAGGAAGGGACGACAGGCGGCGGGCCCGGCCACCCCAACCCGTACGCTGCCGCTGCCAACGCACTGAACGGCGTCGGACGCACTAACCGAGCCTTCTCCGACGGCGGCCTCTCCTCATCCTCACTTGGCAAACCATTCTGCAGGTCTTCAACATCTACTATCGAATCTTCTTGGTTAACTGAATCTTCGTACTCATCTTCTGAAGAGGTAACAGTTGCTGATACATTCAAATTCAAAGGAGGTGTCTGGGATGACGGCCTGGGAGACACCGATTTTCCTCCAGGCAACTCAGGTTGCGCAGATGGAGACTGCCGCAACGGTGACTCTGGAATTGTCCTATGATGCCTGATCATCTCGGCCGTCTCGTCCATTTGACTCGCCTTCGTATCAGCCAGTATCGACGCCACGCTGAAGCTGATCTTCGACGTCTTGGGCGGCTCCGTCGCTTCGGCAGGGCTGCTCGGGTACCTCGAAACACTCTGTATCGCCATGTTCACTTTCTTGTCCTCGTAGCTATGTTTCTTTAACATTGAACGCTGGTCAGTTCCATTTAGCACAGCCGGTTTACACTGGGGCGCGATCTACGGATCGTGTACGCATGCGGGCGCAGTCGGAGGTTGACTGGCGGACAGTGGCGGCGCGCGGAGTGCCGGGGAGCCTGGCACGAGGCGTGGCTGCGGGGACTCCGCCCCGCGTGCTGCGGCCCGCTCCGCCAATCGACCGCTGGGCCCGCGATTGATCCGCGCGGGCGTCGGGGGGAGCGATTTAGCACGCTCTTATCTCGTTAGTCTCCTTTGTGATACTCGATTTTTTTTGTAGGAATCAAAACATAATTACCTTTTGTAGGGGTTCGCGCGTTTTGATCGCACACTTTATGCCCGCCACCAGAGGTATAAAGTATAAAAATATAATGAGCAGTCGTGAATGCCGCTTGTTAAATCCTTTTGAGCGTTCTGTGCTGGTCTCTTTGTGGGATTAGTGCCGAAGGGGCACTGGTTTGATGAATTCTGCTGCGACCGTGTTTACGGATCCGTTTCAAATTAGCGCAAATGATTTACAACGACGCTGCTCACTGTTATTTATATTTTGATTTATATAACTTTTATTGTAAGAATGTCTTTGAAGTAAAAGTAGGTATACATGCATACTTTGTGAAAGACCTTTGATAATAGCTAAATATAAAGTAGGTACCGACATGAATAGCCATGATAACAATTAACGTTTGCTAACAGTTAGAACTTTTTGAAGGAATCTGTGGAAAATGTAGGGTAGATTAAGATAAGTGTTAAGAAACCCTTGTGGTACAACGGGTATCAGAAATGCGTGATCATATTTGAAGATCTCATGAGAATGCTAACAATATACCTACTTAGAGAAAGATGAGTGTTAAGAAACCCTTGTAGTACAACGTGTATCAGAAATGCGTGATCATATTTGAAGAGAAATCATAATTAAAAACTCCAACAAAATTTATTTAGAAGAAGGCGTAACAACGGCCCTCGATAACGCCATCAACTGGTTAAAACAAAACAATTTACAAATAAATATGTTAAAAACAAACATCATTCAATTTCAAACATACAAAGCAAATGTAACTCCTTTACACATACAATACAAAGGAACACATATAAATTGCGTTGATAATTGCGTATTTTTAGGTATCACACTAGACAAATACTGTAATTGGAAACAACATATCGACAAATTAGTCAGTAAAATAGATCGCTATGTGTACGTTTAAAAAAAAATCAGACTAACAGTAAATGTAAATACCGCATTAGTCGCATATCATGCATACGTATCTTCTCTACTCAGGTACGGAATTGTTGTTTGGGGAAACTCAGTTAATGTAGACAGAGCCCTTAAGGCACAAAAAAAATGTGTCAGAGCAATATGTGGGGCCAGCTTCCTAGATAGCTGCAAGCCCCTATTTCTCAAACATAAAATATTACCCGTGCCATGTTTGTACATCCTAGAAATATGTATCCTAGTAAAGAAACATCCAGATCTTTTTGAAAAATATGATGCTACGTCTAGACATAGACATAACTTTAAATTGCCCGCAATAAAATTAGAACTATTTAGGAAAAATGCATATTGTATGGCAATTAAGGTATACAACCATCTCCCTCAAACCATTAAAGAATTACCACTATCTCAATTTAAAAAAAAAATATATAATTTCTTAATGAGCAAGAACTATTATAGTGTTACAGAATATTTAGGAGATAAATAAATAAATAAATAAATAAATATTTTTGGGACATTTTTACACAGCACCATCTAGTCCCAAACTAAGCAGAGCTTGTAATATGGGTACTAGACAATGGATATAATACTTATATACTTTTCTTTTGTAAATACATACATATAATACATAAGAAACACCCAGACCAACACAAACACTTATGTTCATCACACAAATATTTGTGTTCTGTGGGAACCGAACCCACGACCTCGTGATCAGCAGTCCGACACTCGAACCACTAGACCACAGAGGTCGTCGTAGATAAGATACCTAGGTTTATAAAATAAAGGTTACACATAATTAATATGCATGCTCATAATTTTAATAATTTTGTTACGTATAAGTCCAATTTGCACGCCCCAAGGGGCAGAATATGCTGAAACTAAGCATGCATAAGTCACCTACATCTGTAATAATACCATATTCTAGTAAATAAATAATTTGAATTTGAATTTGAGCTCATGAGAATGCTAATAATATAGCTAGAGAAAGATGAGTGTTAAGAAAGCCTTGTAGTACAACGGGTATCAGAAATGCGTGATCATATTTGAAGATCTCATGAGAATGCTAACAATATACCTACTTAGAGAAAGATGAGTGTTAAGAAACCCTTGTAGTAAAACGGGTATCAGAAATGCGTGATCATATTTGAAGAGCTTATGAGAATGCTAATATAGAGAAAGATTAGTGTTAAGAAACCCTTGTACTTGCACGTATATCAGAAATGCGTGGTCATATTTGAAGAGCTCATTCAGATAATGCTAATATCTATAGAGAAAGATTAGTGCTAAGACACCCCTGTAGGTAGTACAACATGTATCAGAAATGCGTGATCATATTTGAAGAGCTCATGAGAATTCTAATGTAGAGAAAGATTAGTGTTAAGAAACCCTTGCAGTACAACATGTATCAGAAATGCGTAATCATATTTGAAGAGCTCATTCAGAGAATGCTAATGTAGAGAAAGATTAGTGTTAAGAAAATCTTTTAGTACAATGTGTATCAGTAATGTGGTCATATTTAAAAAAAAAATTGTAGGTAGGTTGACCTAGTAAAAATAATTGGGTTACCAAAAAATCCAAAAATGAAAATAGTATTTATAAATTACGACGCGAAGAAAGTAGCCGAGGAGACAGGATGCGGAAGGCAGAGGACCGAGTGTTGTGGTGCATCTTAGGAGAGGCCTAAGTCCAGCAGTGAACTGCGATAGGCTGAATTGATGATGATGACGATTCATGAATTTTGTAAAGCAATGCTCTCGTCATTGCAAAACCACAAACTACAATAATACATTTTGTTTTAATGCAACAGTGACCTAAATACATCCTTAATTAAATATTTCTAATTAAAGTATTGATAAGTAAGCCCACAACGTTCCCATAATTAAAATAACAAAACAAATTCAGTAATTCAGGGATTTCCGAACCGGATAACGTGCCTACCTACATACCAAGTAAACATACGTAATTAGATACAATAACTTTATATAGGCAGTTAAACTAATATTATTATGTAGTTGTATCTGGACGGCGTATTTTATCGTGATGAAATCCTCATTGAGCCCTCTGCCCGGGGAAGACGGAGGGCAGTGTTTTTTTATGGTAAAGGATGGCGAAACTTGCTGAAGGCCAACCTGGTGTTAAGCGGTTACCTTTGCCCATAAGCCATACTGCAATACCACCTAGTATGTTGCCTAAATAGTATTGCAAGTCGCGTTCACCAAACTGAGATATGAAATTTTTTGCCTCGTACAGCAAAACTGTGGAACCAACTCCCGTCAGCGGTTTTCCCGAAACAATTCGACATGGGAGCCTTCAAGAAACGAGCATACGTCTTTTTAAAAGGTCGGCAACGCATCGGTGGCCCCCTGGTGTTGCGGATGTCCATGGGCGGCGGAGATTGCTTACCATCAGGTGACCCGCTTGCTCGTTTGCCCCACTGTTATAAAAAAAAAAAAAAATGGAAAGTCTCATGATTGTAATTTTACCGGCACACCCTTCACACTGACACAGCAATGCAGGGATTATAATAAAAAAAGTTAACCGGATTACATATCACGAAAACCTAAGAAATTATTAAGCAATGCAGGCATCACTTTTCGGCGGTAGAAATAGGTACGGAGTAGACTTCCCCGGACGAACTCTTTCGTAAGGAGCTCTGCCGAAGATCTTCAAGAGGTACTTTGATGACACTAGTTAGTCATACAGTGTACAGAAAGCCTACCCATACAGATAGGTACTTGAACGGTGAATCTCACCACCGTCCTTGTAAGGTAGCTACCGTGGCCAAATCTTTGTTACAGAGAGCACATCGCATCTGCGACGGCGACCACCTGGCAGGGGGAACTTTACCATGTGAAGCATGTTCTCAAGCATAACAACTTGCGAGCTCCACATCCCCATAGCAAACGACGCCCGCAACCCAGCACAGTTGATCGTCGACCTGCTGTTCTACCATTCACCAAAGGCGTCACCGACAGAATTGGTCATATCTTGAAGCGTGCTTTTATCAAAACCTATTTCAAGCCACAAAGAAAGATCAGCCAACTCCTCCAAGTATAGCCACTAGAATTAAAGAACATATAGCTGACGTCAAAAACAGACGCTCCACAAAGTCTTCAGTGTGTGAACATGCTCGTGACAAACCCAACCATTTTCTTCGATTTGATAAACCACAAGTCCTGGGGAAGGAAAACCAATATTTACCTAGAATGCTCGGTGAGGCTATTGAAATTAAAAAAAAAACCTAATTTTAATAGAGAAGATGGTTGGCAGCTACCACCTGTTTGTAGCTCAGTTCTAAAAATAATCAAGTCCCCAAACAGCACGCAACACTGTAAAAGATAATGACATTGTGAATTTGTGAGTGATTACTGCGTGCAACGAAACGATTATAATTAATAATAATTGTACGATAGATTATATTTTTATATTAGATATATTTTTTTAGACATATCTGTAAAGACGCTTGTCATCTTAGTCTTCCTGCGACCACGAACGCTGCAAAGCTTTCGAAACGTCAGGAAAACAAATTTAAATAGGAAATATACGCGATATAATCCGGTTAAACTTGTTTTATTATAATGTGTAGTGATCGCGAAAACCTAAGAAATTATTACTTTAAGAGTAGTCTCTGTTCATCTTTTTTTGCAACTTTTACTATGGGACCAACTCTGAAATCGTGAAAATAAATAAGCTGGTCCATACATTTTGATCGACTTAGGTATCCACTTATGTATGGAAAAACTGTTTTTTTTTTTCAGAATGTTGAGCAGAGACTACCCTTACTTTTTTTGTTATTTTTATGAATTACTCTGTATAGTTAGATAAGAAGCTGATTGTAGCATAGAAAAAAAATATCCGTTAAGAATAAAAATTGTTTCTCCAAACAAACTTCACACATCGACTCCATCAAAATTAGATAAGGGTTGTTACTTAAAAATAAACACCAACTATCTTCACAGACGGTTACCAACCAAACAGGAGGGTGACAATCCTATTCACCCCACGTCATAAACGTCAAACTTAGGGCGACATCCGATATCACCCTCCCTGTCACACACACGGAAGATACTAAATAGGTATTTAGTATTCGGAAGGGGAAAATAGTTAATTTTGTGGGGTGAAAAGGAAAAAATTGTCTACTATCTATCTTTTTACGTTTAATATAGCCCTTATTTTCACGTCACAGGGTTGAAAATTGAGTCACAAAAAGGTAAGGGTAGTTTGTAAGGGCAGGGAACCGTTTTCCTTATTGAATGTGTGTGATATAAATATAAATGTTATTAATTATGATTGGCTTCATTGATTTTGGCTTGGGAGGTGTTATTGTATTGAGTGAGATTGGAATTATGGATAGCGGTTGTAATAGATGTTTAGGCGGTATTTTATCAAACTACTTCGTGAGATATCGGTGTTGATTCTCTTGTTCACAAACTAAACTTATTTTAAACTATTGCTCTCTTAATCTACTACTATTATGAAATTGTTAAATGTCAATGTTCTGTTTGTTTGTTTGTTCCAGCATCACGATAAAACTACTGGACCGATTTTGTTGAAACTGTTTGTGACTAAAGTCGCATGGGTGACTGGGCGAGAGTTGGGCGCGAGATGGGTGAGTGGGCGAGTGGGAGAGTGGGAGAGTGGGAGAGTGGGCGAGTGGGCAAGTGGGCAAGTGGGTGACAAGACTATGGGCGAGTGGGCGAGAGAGTGGGTGAGTGGGCGAGAGGTGGGCGCGAGGTGGGCGAGTGGTGGGAGAGTGGGCGTGTGGGCAAATGGGAAGGTGGGCGAGCGGGCGGTTGGGTGACTGGGCGAGTGTGCGAGTGGGAGAGTGAGTGAGAAGGGGAGTGGGCAAGTGGGCGAGTGGGCGAGTGGGCAAGGGGGCGAGTGGGAGAGAGTTGGGCGAGTGGGCGAGTGGGCGAGTGGTCGAGTGGGCGAGTGGGTGAGTGAGTGAGTGAGTGGACTGGGACTGGAGTGGACTGGATTGGACTGGATCGGGCTGGATCTGACTGGATCGGACTGGATCGGACTGGACAGAATTTTGCCAGTGGCTTCACTCCGTGGTTCTTCAATTCATCATACAGGGATCGTTTTCTTTTTTCATAAAATGCATACCTGTTTACAAGTCCAAATACAAAAAAATACAAAATAGGTACCGTAGTTTTTGCTTGATGCTTGAATAAACAAACAAACAGACATTTACAGTTTTGTAATAGTTACCGGAAAACACCTAACTATTAACAGGATCCGTCACGGGGGGATACCAGTCTCTAACGCGAGCGGAGCCGCGGGTAAAAGCTAGTTATTAATATAAACGGTTTCACTCACGTTAATCTATCGGGTGTGCCCGACCAGTTTCAAGCCCGAACGGAGCCACGTGCACTAGGAGCACTTTGCTTGTTTCTTTGGCGCCGACTCATAATTGTTATTTAAATTAGTTTAATTAGGAAAATCAGTGGAGTGGCGACCGCGTACTGGAAGGCGCAGCGTGGGTAGGCCCCCCACAAGGTGGACCGACGACCTGGTGAAGGTCGCGGGAATCCGCTGGATGCGGAAGGCACAGGACCAGTCGTTGTGGCGATGCTTGGGGGAGGCCTATGTCCAGCAGTGGACGTCTTTCGGCTGAAATGATGATGATGATGATGAATTAGGAAAAGACTAAAAGTTTCATTTTATTTTTCGCTTTTCAGTTTCTATTTTCGTCGGTTCAATTTTTTGTTAAAAAGTTTTTAGTGACCATGTTCGAAGATCACGACTAAACTTGTATGGAAATTTTAATTCCGACCTTTTCTTGTATCCACTATTAAAAAAAGAGAGTGATAGTTTAAAATAAGTTTAGTCCGAGAACAAGAGAGTTGACACCATTATTATATTTTATCTGAATACAAGTAATAAATCGAAAACTGTTTGTATTCGTAAGACACAGTAGCAGTTACAGCTACATTTTTAACCGACAAAAAAAAGGTGGAGGTTCTCAATTCAACGCGTATTTTTTTTTGGCGTTAGTATTGAATACATTTTTATTTTTACATGCTACGAAAATATTATTTATGCATGTTATGACATTTTCTTGTAGTTTACTCTGAGACGTTTCATCGTCCGATAAGTAAAAAAAAATTGTCTTCAATCAAAGAAGACGAAATATTTCCTTCCTTTTGTCTGTACTCATTGCCATTCATTGGTCTACTCATCTATCGGCCTAGGATCCTTCTACTGTATTTACACTTTTTACAATAATATTACCATCAAACCAATTTTTCTACATAAATAAAGCATTACAAATTAAGAATATTATTTACATAAAAAATAAACTTCTAACCAAAATCTGTTTCAATTAAGACGAAAATTAGCAACCTTCTTACTAATGACTGGCCAAATTCATTCACATGTTTCCATACAAATGATGTGGCATTCTGAACAGCGACGCAAATATGGTGGAATCTCATACAAATATGTATGGAATTCGCGATTATGATTTAGGTGGTTCGGCAAAAAGTATGAGAAAAAAAAATGGGGAAAGAATTAATGGGAATTTAGAAGATTTTTTTGTTAAATTTCGGTTATTGGCGGCAGTTAGGTACTACTCGTATGTACTACCTAAGCACTTATGAGTAAACGAAACGTTTGTTATGGCCTTTTTTGAGATTAAAATCTCCAATAGGCCTAAGGGGATTCGACTCTTGTCGTCAAAAGAAAGTCTGGTCTGTTGCAAAGCTTACCTATCATATTATCTGTGCCTAAACACTTTCTTTTTACATTGAAAAGTTTCCTAGAGACAACAAAAGTAAAAAATGTTGTATACCAAACAAACAATGTTTTAAAACAACTTTTTAATGCTCTGAACATCTTTCATGCATCAATGGATTTTTATACCCAAAACGCTTACTCGAAGCAGTTTTATCTGTGCTCGAAGTGAAAAGCAAACTGATTAATTACTTTTATAATTCTGTTGAAATGGTTGTACCTATGTTGCAAAAACACACATTCTAAAAGTACTATTTTTATATGTGTCTAAATCAATTAAACATCGTTTGCATATTAAATGTTAAAAAAATTCTTAAATTACATTATTTAGGTATCTGTGTTAGGCAGTTATAACTTCGCGGCCTTCTATATGCGTAGCTTAGGTGTAGTTTTGAGGTCTATATTTTATTTAATAAATAATTGGCTACTAAAATGTTTTTTTCTATTTCAAACCCATAATTATTAACTATACAACGTGTTATTGAAATAACTGAAAACCTCTTAAGGGGTCAATGTGCTCATCAGTATGAACAACTTTCACTATGGGGCCAAGCATGAAATCGCGAAAAAAAATCAGCTGATCCATATACATTTTGTCGATTCATGTGAACAAAAATGTAGGGAACAGGACCTCTTAAAGGGTCAATGTAACCCCTTAAGAGGTTTTCAGTTATTTGAATAAAACGTTAGAAAAAAAAATGAACCAAACCTAATACCTATTATGTACTCCATAGCATATCAATCACTGTACAGTATTTACCATTAAAATAATGGTAACATACGGCAGCTCTCGTAAAAGTATCAACCGAATCATTCATTCATTTGAATGAGTAAATTAAAATAGATTTATAAATCACGCTGTAGCTACCGTGCGGGCGTAGGCGAAGGACATAGATCAAGAAATTGTTGTAGATACGACAACGCTTGTGGAGATAGGTAAAAAATATAAACATAGGAATACGAGATTATGGCAATTTTACTAATACACAATCAGCAGAAGTTGCAGGAATAGTAGAATACGTAATGTAATGGAAAATTCTGCTTTGGCCAAATGCTTAAATATTTATAGCGTGAGGGTTGATGTTACAACCAGTTAACATTTCGTAGAACAAGTTAAAATGACGTTGTTGATAACTTCTCCCATGTACATCATGTCACTTTTTAGGGTTCCGTACCCAAAGGGTGCTAACGGGACCTTAATACTCTCGCTACGCAGTCCGTCCGTCCATCTGTCTATCACAGGGCTGTATCTTTGTAACGGTAATAGATAACCAGTAGAAATTTTCACAGAATATGTGTTACCATGGCGTCTATCACGACAAATACTAAAAATATAATCAGGTCGATGGGTGGTACGGAACCCTTACTGTGTGAGTACGCCTCACATTTGGACGGTTTTTTATTGTTATTACTCAACACCACACTCTGGCACACCACACTCTGGAGTACTACTCTCTGGCACTCCACACTCTAGCGCACCACACCATATTACCAATTTGGCAATTTGTATTGTTTACACGTGCAATTTCTGCCTATCATAAAGGTTCTCTTACAGGGATTGCTGACTTTTAAAACCAATTATTTTCAATCTAGATAACGGTCAAGAGCAGATCTAAATTTCATAAAAAAAAACTCCTCGAAAATACCACCACTACCATTAGGTGTGTATCTTCCACACAACAGTAAGCGTAGAATGACTACTGTTAACTAGAGATTTTTCTACGGAAGAATGGACAAAACGATGTTGTAAAGAACTAAAACTGTCATTTTGTTTACGTATTCTATCATACTTTACTTAAATACTTTTTTGGGACATTTTTACACAACACCATCTAGTCCCAAACTAAGCAGAGCTTGTACTGTGCGTACTAGACAATGGATATAATACTTATATATTTTTTTTTTGTAAATACATACTTATAATACATAAGAAACACCCAGACCAACACAAACACTTATGTTCATCACACAAATATTTGTGTCCTGTGGGAATCGAACCCACCATAGATAGAATAAAACCAAAAAGGATAGGATAAAACCCATGTCTACTGTGGTCATACTACGCCTGCTGGTAGGTATAAGGCCTGCAATATTAAGAGTAGGTATTCTATCTCTTTTTTTAACATAAATCATTATATCTAATTAATTACAACTTTTCTCATTTTCTCCTTACCTACTTAATCTTTGGTCAATCGTTGATGAACGCGCATACCCAGAGCATAATGAGACTAGTGGAACCAGGAACACGTCAATTAGCAGACATTTTGCTGTTTACGTTTTTTGCCGCCGAAAAAATATGATTTATGAACAAACTGTGCAACATGACACTCGTTATGGCCATTACTAATTGTCTATGGGTTTTAGTTATGATTGTTAAGGATGGAATTAGTCGATTTATGCGCAGCAAGACCTATAAAATTTACCTAATTTGAATAGGCTTTGGGATAGGAAGGTATCGATTAAAATTAAATGAATCGAAATTTTATAAATACATTCCCACATGTTTTATTAATAGGAAACAAACTTTTATTTTCATTTCCAAAACAGAAGCTCTACGGGTTCTAAAATCTAATGTAATATTAATTTCCTTTCCCATAATTACCTTTTACTATAGGATAAAATCTGTAGAACTTGTCCTTTAACAACTCTATCAACATAATTATACCATTAGTTCGATAATCGAGAATCGATTCAGACGGAGAAATCTCGTAGTATCGATATCATTTAAACTCTATAGCCATATGTGTATATACTTCACTAGTAATTAAGTCACATTGTGGAACTACAAATTCATTTGCTGCTGAATTCCCACATTTTGCACTAAATAGAACCTTATTTTCTACAAAATAAGGATCACGTGTATTTTATTACTGGTAAAGTTATAGTGAGAAAATGATGTCTCCCGGTTAATTTACTTTGGGAAGGAAATATTTTAGTTCAAAATTCTATTTTGACATTCGTGTTAATCGACCTCAGGTGTGCACTGCTATTTATGGAATGTGTCATTGATACTTTAGCATCGAGGCATTCATCATTTTTGTATAATTTTGAACCATAATTAAACTCGGTTCGACTAACGAATTGGGGAAAATTGGATCGTTTGGCTCATATTGCTAATGATTCTATTAGTTCATTTTTAGTTGCTGCTTCCTCTTAGTTTTTACATGTGTACCTAGCAGTGGGGAAGGGTCCATATAACACGATTCCCACCGGCTTCCCTTTAGAAATTGCTTAAATACAGATCAACGACATTTCTATGCTATTTTTTTGTTCTAAAGTACCTACAAAAAAATAATTTTAAAGTTGTTAAATTGTTTTTTATTTTATTAAAGTGCGATCTTAGCTATTCTAGGATTTTGAGTTGCCTGCGGCTTCCCTTTTGAAAGTATTCACCCTTCGCCACTGGTACCTAGGGTTACCATTTCACACTGGAAGGATGCCTATCTAGGAGACATCCTTTGCCTTTCTTTTTGAAAAATCATTTTAGAATCATGCCAGATTTTTCAGAAAAAAGGCCTGTCAAAGATAACATTTGGTAAATTCCAGTATTAAAAAAAACTTAAAACCTAGGAAAGAAAGCCTGCGAAAAGCAAAAATGCCTGTCTCAGATCAATGCCGGCCGTACGCCTGTCTAAGCCTTAAAATGTCTGTCAAATGCAAAAAATCCTAGTCATATGGTAACGATATGTGTACCCCAGTTTCAGAAAGCAAACAATCAGATGTGATTGGTTGACCAGAGCACTGAATAATAACCAGTTCTATCAGCTGACATGAGATTTCACTGTTAGGAGAGCATTAGATACAGGCTTTCAAAATCTATAATCCAGAGGAAAAACCATACACAAAATAAAACGACAAGCTTCCAAAATACGCCATCTCTTAAACACCCAATTTCGCTAAACAAGCTCATTCTCAAACAAAAAACGGAATCGACTACAACAATCGACTAATTACGGCGATCTTTCATCATGTCAATGTCAACGTCCGCCATATTGGCGGCCATTAAAAAAGTGTTGCCGCCACCGCGCAGGCGTGGTTCAACAAAAAGCACCTATTTGTTCGATTTTCAAACGGAATTTTAATCGACGCAAGATAAAACTTTTTGCGGAGCTACTGGCTGCTTGCCCTTAAAATATTCCGCGAAAGCCCTTTATCGTTCCAATTAAAATTTCGAACGCAAAATGGCTTCTTTCGTCCGCCATTTTGATGTTGTGGAAAAAATTGGCGCGCTTTTTAAGTTAGCTGCATAGGTAATAGAAAGAAGCTGTTAACATACTGTTAGTCAATACTAACTTTTTACTTTTTTTTTTTAAGAGAAAGTTACAAAAAGAAAAGCTACTTATTCTTTTTTGTACACATAATAATACCTACCTACGCAATAACAAGTTATAACAGGAAAATTCATGTAAAAAGGCGAGCATAACTCAGAATTGAGTTTCTGAAAAAAAATCTTCTTCTTTCAACTTTAGGAAAACTAGAAGCCTTATTTTATCTAAAATTTTACTCTATCAAAACGTTTGAGATCATTTCCTTCTAAGTATTGCTGGAATACTGACCTAATTAAGTATCTAATACAAAACAATAGGACCATGTTTAAAAAAACCAGCCAAGTGCGAGTCGGACTCGCGCAGTAAGGGTTCCGTACCACCCATCGACCTGATACCCAATAAAAACTGATTAAATTTACGAGAGTTCCATCAAAAGACATCAACGCACCGTGCACAAAAAAAGAATTTTTGTATCTCTTTCTTACGCAGGTACCACCACATAGGTCTATGTTTGCCCTATTTTTAGTATTTGGTGCTAAACTACATAGTATGCACTATAATCAGACCAAGTTTGACGCTGGTATATATAATCGTTTTGAAGATAGAGCAGAAACAAAAACTTTAAAAACATGCGTTTTTCGAAGTTTCTTGTATGGGACCCCCTTTGGTTTTAGACTTTTTTTTATTTTTAGTAGTTGTCGTGATACCCCTCACAGCAACACATATTATTAGAAAATTTCAACCGGCTACCTATTACCGTTCAAAAGATACAGCCTAGTGACAGACAGACGGACGGATGGACAGACAGCGGCGTAGCGAGAGTAATAGGGTCCCGTTTGGCACCCTTCGTGTACGGAACCCTAAAAAAATCTAATATTGACAAGTACCTGTACTTCATTTGTTGTGGGATTAGACAAATTTGGCTGACAAGGGCATAAACATCTTTTGATCCACTTCTCCTTGCAGAGTTTCAGCCTATTAAAATTGGCCTACAGGGTTCATAGACTCATTGAATTGTAACCTCGGCTAGAAGCAATAAGTATTTAATTTTTAGGGTTCGGTACCCGAAGGGTGCCAAACGGGACCCTATTACTCTCGCTACGCAGTCCGTCCGTCCGTCTGGCTGTCTGTATCTTTGTAACGGCAATAGATAACCAGTTGAAATTACACAGAATATGTGTTACTATAGTGCCTATCACGACAAATACTAAAAATAAAAAAAGTCTAAGACCAAAGGGGGTCCCCATACAAGAAACCTCGAAAAACATGTTTTTTTTCATCGTTTTTGTTCCTGCCCTATCTTCAAAACGGTAATACATACCAGCGTCAAACTTGGTCTGATTATAGTGCATACTATGTAGTTTAGCAACAAATACTAACAATATTCCGACTCGCACTTGGCCGGTTTTTACACTGTTCTTCGCCTTTAAGGGAACTACGTTTTGTCTAATGCCTTATTATATGAAGTTTATGTAATTACTTTGGTATTTTATTTGTATTCTGTACAATAAATCTGATTGCCAGACATGTTAACTTTGCCATTGTGTACCATTATTTCGTCCCTATTAATTCTACTATTACTCTCTTTGATACACTAGAACTACAACTATTCTACCTAACTAGCACAGCCTTTAGTTAGTTCTACTACCAACATAAAGGCACAAAAGAATACCAACATAAAGATATCATTAAAATCTCCTTTTCCATGTTATTTCTCGACAAAAGTTCACGTGCTTGTTATGACAGCATTTATGCAGAGCCTTTGTGTACAGTCTGGAATAGAGGCATTCTCTACGTTAAGTACCTACTTAGTTTTCTATGTGTGCTATTTTCATTCCTATTAAGATCACAGGAATAAATAACGACTGGTCTATCATTTTAGTTTTTAAGCAGTTTGATAATTCAGTAAAATCTTTAACTAGCTTTGAATTATGGAAACACTACATTAATATATTTGATTGTACACATATCTATCGTTAGAAATATCTGATAGGATCAATTTTATTAAAATTTGGTGTTGATTGACGTAATTTTGATAACATTAGTAATTATTTGGTGATTTCTCCTGCTTCCTTTACCACCCGTATCTTCTAATTAATTAAACTTTTATACACATTGCATTCCCCCCTAAAGCGTCACACAAGGTGAACTGACGACCTGATGAAGGTCGCGGGAATCCGCTGGATATGGGAAGCGCCGGTTCCGCCAGTACCGGTTGTTGTGGCGATGCTTGAGGGAGGCCTATGTCTAGCAGAGGACGTCTTTCGGCAAATGATGATGATGATGCATTGCATCTACACATATTATGCAGGCGTGTGATGTCAAACAGTTTCATCACCATCTCTTTAAAATCCTCATGAAGCTTATGGTGATAGCTCCACAACTTTCGTAAATTTCAGTTTAGCTATCTTTCATATTCCTTCATATTTATTATTTACATCCAAAAAACAGTGGCTTATTTTTATGGGCTTGCAAAGATCTTATTATGAGCTTTTACTTCAATGGTGATGCAAGCCGGCTTCCACAAAGGTTGGGAGGCGTGTCGATGATTCATTAGAAACTAATTCGTGCATTGTGCTCATTCTACGGTTAGGATCGCCGCTCTGTCTCGGACATTTGAGCCGACTAGCCACTTGAGTGGTAGCCGTGTAGTATATGTGAAAGGACAGATAAATTACTATGGAGATAGCCCAAAAAGGGTACTAGATTTAAGATTATGATAAATATTATTTTGCTTGCTATGAGATGAAACTCATAATCCTTTTTTTATTTTAGTATTTTATTTAAATTAGTTCACAAGTTTTTTTTATTTTTTATTGACTGGAAATCACGAAAGATACCTAGAGATAGAATAAAAATCAAGTAAAGCTTTCGAAAACCTCAACGGTGCAAGATTGGTGAGATAAATCTTAAAATTATTCCAATTTCACCCAAATCTTCAGTTGTTTTAAAGCAACAATATTCGTCTCTAGACACAAAGCTTCTTCAAATCTTACATTTACTACTAATAGTCTAAGGGCGATCAGTGCAAGAAGCCGCCACATGGCGCCAACTTCACGCTGCAAATGAATTATGACAGAAAATAGCCCCAATTCACGTATTTCACGCCCCCATTCAAAAGAACATCTACTTAATGACTACCGTAAGTGAACCGAAGCGAAGTTACCCTATTGTGAATAGCAGATGATTTTGTTCTGCATTCAAATGCAATAATACTGCAATTTATTGGTAAAGAATTATTTAAATGCCGAATCGAATTCAAAAATTTGTTTTCGCTGTCGTGCTTTTAAAGTGTTTCTTTGTTCCTGTTTAGAACTAGCAAACTAAACGAAACTAACAATTTTAGCAATTTTAAGAGAAAATATTAATTCCATATTCAATCCACAGGATCAATATGTCATCCTCATCATCATCATTTCAGGCGAAAGACGTCCACTGCTGGACATAGGCCTCTCCCAAACATGTTGGGGGGATATGCCAAAATCGCCACGCTTGGCAGGCTGGTTGGCGATCGCAGTTGGTTGGTTAAATACTTAGAGAAGGCTGCTGACAATCCTCTGGTGAATACCTTCCCTGGTGAATCAATATGTGAATTGAATGAAATCTAAAAGCTTGCTACAGTAATCTCGGGATTTAAGAACGAGGAATTAAGTGCCGTTCTACTAGAAATATACTTAATGTTGGTTTCAGATGCTTGGTACGACTCTTGTGCCCACTAAGAGTATGAAGTTAACCTTCAGAGACCTACGACCTAAATGTTGCCCGAAGCCTTGGTCTTGCAGTCTTGCGGTCTTGCATTTCGCAAGGCCAATGCAAGATCGCAAGACTGCAAGACTATTACTCTAGGTGACACTACCCGTAATCATTACAGAAAAGTGGTTGGCGAACGCAGAGCATTTCCTATCGCACCCTTGACTCTTTTTCGAATCACAGACATTAATGGCTATGTGTGTTGCCCAAAGTCTTGGCCTTGTAGTGTTTCGGTCTTGCATTGGTCTTGTGACTTTGGGACGTCTAATAAAAACCAAAAAGACTAACAACTTAAATTACACTCACATTTTTTTTTCAAGCTAACTTTCTTACCAACCAGCTGGCACTCAAAGCATAATAATAACTATCCTATCCTATAGCTTTACACGATTTATGTCAAAAGCTCCCATTCATCTAACCACAATAGTGTTTTGGTACTCCAAGGTGGTCCTATTGTCCAAGATGCTGTAGGCCGAATTACTGTGCAATATAAGACGAATTAGCTATCTTTGTCCATGGGCAGGTGACACAGGCACGGGTCATTATTTTGTTATTGTTAAGTTTTTAATGACCTCTTAACGTTTTTGGAGGGTCCTTGAGTGGAGTGGTAGATTTCTTGGTAATATGTTGAAGATACGTTTACAGTATTTGATATCATATTGATGGAAATGGAAGTCAAGTTGAGTTGCTTTTGAACAAGACTACAACCTGACCCCAAGGAACTTGAGATAAGCCTTAGTACCTAAGGAACAAGCAATTTCTTCAATATGAGCTTCCTGTACCGACATAACCCGAAAAAATGCCAAACTTAAGTGGCAGTGGGCGGGGCACATTGCTCGCAGAACGGATGGGTGATAGGGCAGTAAAGTTCTGGAGTCGCAACCGCGTACTGAAAGGCGCAGCGTGGGTAGGCCCCCCACAAGGTGGATCGACGACCTGGTGCAGGTCGCGGGAATCCGCTGGATGCGGAAGGCGCAGGACCGGTCGTTGTGGCGATGTTTGGGGGAGGCCTATGTCCAAGAGTGGACGTTTTTTGGCTGAAATTATGATGATGATTATGCAGATATGTAACAGGAAGCTCTTTTGTCCATCCTACTCATATTATAAATGTGAAAGTTTGTAAAGAATACATAAATATTACAAATGTGAAGATGTTTGAATGTTTGTTACTCAATCACGCTAATACGGCTGCATGGATTTGAATAAAATTTTGCACACAGATACAACATAACCTGGATTAAAATAGAGGCTACTTTTTATCCCGGTAAAATAAACAGTTACCGAGGGATGAGGTGATATGCAAAGCTACTACTATTTTTATTTATCCTAAGATGCATTATTCAATTATCAGTAATTCCGCACCCAGCAAGACACCAACAGCCAAAGATTATAAACCATAATCAGTAACCACCTCTTAGATAAACAAATACCAAAAACAAAGATCATTTGCCTGGGCTGCGCGGGCGCCGGCTAGTAAACAAGCGGCGATCCTTTGTGCGCAGCCGCGACAGACCGCTGTCACTACTTTCAATACACGGTTTTTTGCACAAGCAGCTTAGTAAGAGCTTAAGGAAAGTGTTTGGGAAAGAAGGAAATAACAAGTTTTTTTTTATTTCATAAATATGATGACACAATTGGCGCACTTGCTGAGCTTTATGCACAACGAATCGTACGGGTTTGAAATCTTCGTGTGTAGCTTAACCTGCAGATCATACAATCCGCGCGGTTGCTTATTTAGCCACAAGTCCCTCCATCATCATCGTCATAATCATCATTTCAGCCGATAGACGTCCACTGCTGGACATAGGCCTCCCCCAAGCATCGCCACAACGACCGGTCCTGCGCTTTCCGCATCCAGCGGATTCCCGCGACCTTCACCAAGTCGTTGGTCCACCTTGTGGGGGGCCTTCCCACGCTGCGCCTTCCAGTACGCGGTCGCTGCTCCAGAACTTTACTGCCCCATCGGCCATCCGTTCTGCGATTAATGTGCCCCGCCCACTGCCCTTAAGTTTGGGAATTCTTCGGGCTATGTCGAGCCCCTCCAATATGCCCCAATAATTAAATTATTCTGAATACAACACACCTATCTGCATAACTGTGCATTATACTACACGACTCATCTTCGACTAGATGGTGATGATGTGTAAACTTTCATATCTGTTGCAAGACAGATATCGGTTATTAGTAAGCCGGCGTACGTTGGACGGTACTCGTATCTATATTGGTATGTGTGTATGTAGCCGGCTCCGAAGCCAAGCTCCCTATTGTTAGCTATTTGTTGTCATGTCCTAGGAATAGGTTAGTTAGCACCACAAATTGTCTTGCAGTTTTGACTCGAAGCCTTCGAGATATACCTTGTAGATCTAAGAGTTGACCTCTTACAATGTTGGTGGTATCAACAGAGAAGAAGGCACAATTTGTTTTCATTCCACATTCTTCCAAAACTTATTTTGAAAAAAAAAACTTTTCTTTAGATTTCGTTCCGCGTGCGTTAATGCGTAAAAATTATAAGTAATTAGTAAGGATAGGCACATGCACATCTAAACGACTTTGAATTAACTGCAAAGTTAGTCGAGTCGGTCAAGGTACACAGTCTGTATCTGACGTCACCCAAAGACTGATACAAAGTGGAGGTTAAATTCGATACCAGGAGCAGAGTTCACGGTAGCTTAGCGGAGTGCTTTTTACATTTTGTTACTTTGTACAGGCCTCTTTCTCTACACTTTTATCTTAAACTTCTTCAGGGCGTTGCCAATATGTACGGTCTCACTGCCGTACCAATGTACGGCAATGTACCTACGGTTATGCTTACGCGGCAACCTACTTTTGGCCCGCTATACGTGTCTAAGTTATTACAATAAAATAGCAATAATTTCGTTTAGGTACTTCAGTACATTTTTAACCTTATAACTATCCAGATTTGGAACCGTGCAACTAGAGCCTGACGTTTCAAAAGTGCCAAATTAGGTTTAAAACTTTTGATTTTGATTGTGATTTTAGAGAAAGAATTTCCTTTACTTTATTACTGTGAACTAACTATTAACTAACAAACAACTTTAACTTGTGGTGAATCTTTTCTTTGTGTACTCAACAAGTCCATGTGCGGAGTTAACTACAACCCCTACATTTATGGTGCTTAAAGCAGTAGTGTACTGAACCCAGGAGTCGCGGGTTCGAATCCTACTCGAATTTTTCTTTCCACAATTTATATCTTTAGATTTCGCTCCGCATGCGTCAATGCGTTAAAATTATAAATAATTAAAAAACTTTTCCTGAGTAATAATAGCTCAACTATTGCACACAATACCGCTAGCACTTCAGAATTTACCAAAGACAAAAAGATGATAAAGATAAGTGACTTAACACGACAAACACGGCTACTTAACCCTCAAACACTCGGAGAGGTCCTGTCAGCCAAGCGCGACACTACGGCCAAGTCAATGACGCTACCAAACAAAACGACGGCCATCAAAGGGGGGAATAATTAAAAAATCCGTGTGGTATTTAATTGATGACAAATATTGACCGTCACGGCAATTAGGTTGAGGGAGACGGCGTGACCCGACGACGCCGGTGATCGGGCAAGTGACCGGTAGCTATAATATGAACGTTAGAGTCATACAGCTGCAATTTGACCTCTTATGTAAGAAATAATCTTATACTACTGTTAAAAGTGATCCCTCATAATTTCAATGCCAGGAATTAGCATTTATTATTTATTTGTCTAGCTCGGTCAACCATCGACTTCGTGATCTGAGGTCGTCGTCTGACAGTTGCTCCACTTTATTTTGCAACACAACTTAGAGTGATTTGACATTGATGGATAAATGTAATTTTCTCCCACTTGCTCGAGAATTGGTTCATTATTCAAAAAAAGAACACATCAATCGGCTCTTTTCCGTACGCAACGAAATAACAGGCCAGTAACATCCAACACGACAATAATATAAATTCCTGGACAGTTATCACTTTTTAAATTATGTTACCGAGGTTTTTAAGTACTTACTTACATAAATTAGATGTTTTTAGGTACAAAATATTTATCATTATAGAGGCTGAATGCGCATTATTTTTTTCAAAACATTGAAAATTGAACAATAACCGCGCGCGGATGATTTGGCGCGAGTGAAAATTAGATACCTACTGTTGAATTAATTTGAGTATTGTTTCCTCGCAAATGAGAGAAAAGTACTATATAAGTCTCGGCCGAAATAGAAATTAACGGCCTCGTTTAGTTAAAAAGGAAAATTTTAAAATCACTTCGGGAGTACTCGGCTTCGCCTCCTACTTCAAATATTACTCAGCCGTCATTTGCTTCATTTCAGGCCTCGACAGTATAATGTAGTACTTTAGGGCCATGTTTATGATTGTCTACGGCATATTCACGAGCATTTTATTAGCCGACTAGTTTCATATCTAACAGAGCCCTTAGTCGTGAACCCTTCTCGTGGTGAAGATGCGAGCCAAATGTTCGGCTATGTGTTAACACAATTTTAATTACTAGTAGAATGACAAATATTGACCGTCACGGCAATTAGGTTGCGGAAGACGGCGTGACCCGACGACGTGACGACGCCACAATGATCGGGCAAGTGACCAATTGAATAACTACGAACACTTTGGACCAAATTTTCAAATTTTTCAAAAGATAATATTCGTTCATTTTTTCAGGACATAAATATTTGTGTGATGAATATGATTGTTTGTGTTGGCGTGGGTGTTTCTTATGTATTATATGTATGTATATTTACAATTTAAGTATTATATCCATTGACTAATACCCATAGTACAAGCTCTGCTTAGTTTGAGAATAGGTGATGTATAAAATGTCCCAAAAATATTTATTGTTTTATTATTATTTTACATTAGACTATCAAGTACCAGTAACATCAAACTACTTTGACATATCTGCTGTAATGTTGTTTATGTTTTTCCTTGTCATAATTATTAAACTTGTTTGTTTTAGTTGCTACTGTTGTTGTGTTTAAGTGTTTTTTTTTATTTTTTCTCCAATAAATGTATTTCTTTCTTACTATTATAGTAGTTTACGTAAACGCACTCATTCTTACAGACTTAAATTTTTTCCGATGTGCTACTTACTCAAGATCCAATTAATTTTACCGAAGCAATATGGAATATGGACTGGACCTACAAATATACAGTAACTAAGTCAGAAATAATTATGTAGCAAATAGCAAGATACAAACAAACAATCATTGAATTTTCGTGATCCATAATAAATATCAATATTTATCTTATTTTATTTATATAATCAATTAATTAAGTGCATGAATTTAACATTCAATTAAAGTATCTACCTCGGTATGTTAAAAGGTTTTAATGACCAACAGTTACATAAAATATCTCGTTCAGACCACAATATTAATATAATAATTTAAGTTTATTTATGCGGCTAAACTATTTAATATTCTAGCCTGCACACTACAAATTACCGCCCCAGGAATAAATCGTTTATTCATGCATAAGTTGATGCTAGCTGATAAATCGAGGCAAGAAAAAGAGATTAGTCAAAAGTTTCAGTAGTCATTTGACGTAGTATTTTATAATTGAGGACCAACAAAAGATGTAAACGAAAAATCACAAGTGAACAAACAGGTACAAGATTAATGACTGAGCTAACATAAAATTAAGGTGAAAGTACCTAACTCGAAAGTAATAATAGTATAATGAGTGAATAGTCCGATCATAGAAATCTAAACAATAAGGTAATAGAAATGTTATCTACTGTATTTTAATATCGGAACGCGTCTCGCCAGTTTGCCGCTATCAACACATAAATACGCTCACCATGTTTCTAGCATTCAATGCAAAATAAATTAAGCCTAAAAAATTCCGCTGTTAGATATGCTGCGAAATGTATTTTTTGTGACTCCGCGTCCAAAACAGCACTGATGATCAAGCAAATGGTTCGCACACTGGTGTCCTACGAGACACTTGCACGCGGCGACAAGTTTACGCCTCTTTGCCACTTCTACCTTACCTTATTAAATATTTAGATTTCTATGAGTCCGATCACACATTGAAGTACATACGAACAACACTTTAAGGGTAGGTAGTCTTTTCTCATCATTCTGCACAAATGATACTACGGGATAAACTCTGAAATCATGAAAAAAATATCAGCTGTACCATACATAAGGGGATATTTAACTCGAACAAAAGTGTATGAAACTGCCGATTTCAGAGTTGGTTCTTGATACGAATGGTAGCCATAACGACATAAAAAAACGCAATACCTTAAGAAACCATAAAACACACGTAAAATAAACAGTAATATCCGAGAAATAACGGTAAAACTCTTTGGTAAGCTTACATGGGGTATATTCACCATGTCATAAACACAAGCCATGGTTTGCCATATAATTATAACGCCATAAGGAACCTACGACGCGATTGATCACTTAATACAATCACCCATTACACACGGGTTAGGTTGTGGATGTACTGAGGTGAAGATAGTTTTTTTTTTATATTTGTACAAATGGCACTGTAACTGACTGCCTCGTTGGTCTAGTGGTCGCAAGCGTGACTGCTGAGCCTGGGGACCTGGATTCGTTTACCGGGTCGGGAAAAGTGTTATTTGGTGGGTTATAGTGGGTTTTCTCATTAGGAAATTCTCAGTAACAGCCCGGAGTCTGGATCTGTGCCCGGTTAATGGTAATAGGATCGCCCCCTATTACATGGGACTTATAACATAATTGGCGAAATGTGGGTGTACTATACACCTCTG
This sequence comes from Asteroscopus sphinx, assembly GCA_949699075.1. NCBI lineage: Eukaryota > Metazoa > Arthropoda > Insecta > Lepidoptera > Noctuidae > Asteroscopus > Asteroscopus sphinx. The sequence goes on along the minus strand of OX453025.1, from coordinate 12,828,369 downwards.
CCTACCCCTAAAGGGGAAATACAGGCGTGATGTTATGTCTGTATGTATGGAAATGAAATAATGATGAGGATATCGGTATTACCCAATTACTGGTTTGCGAGATAGTCAGACGACTAACTGCCAAAATTAATATCCTATCTATCCACGATTGTATCCCTACCAGAGATAGAAATTTGACATAAGCTCCATTCATTTTACATAGGAAATTTGACTTAAGGTGAATGCTACAGGGTGGCCCGCGAAATTCAATTTTTTTGGCGTTTTTTGCAAATTGTAGCTTTATTTCGCGTTGTATATCGGAAAAAATGTGATTGGCGGAAATAGTAACAATGTATCTAAATAATAATACTCGTAAAAAATATTAACCTAGCTCTATAAGCTCTACAAGCTCGAAAATCGATAATTTGATCGTAAATTAATATTATCGGGCTAGTACAGCTAATAGAGCTAGGTTAATATGTTTTATGAGTATTATTCAGTAGATATATTGTTATTATTTCCGCCAATCATATTTTGACCGATATACAACGCGAAATAAAGCTACAATTTACAAAAAACGCCAAAAAAATTGAATTTCGCGGGCTACCCTGTAACATTCACCTTAAGTTGTATGGCGGTTATGTCAATTTTATATCTCTAGTAGGGCAAATCATGGACAGATAGGTTATTCATTTTGACCGTAAGGAATCTTACTGACGGATGACAGCAGTATCCTCATCATCATCATCATCATCATTTCAGCCGAAAGACGTCCACTGCTGGACATAGGCCTCCCGCAAGTATCGCCACAACGACCGGTCCTGCGCCTTCCGCATCCAGCGGATTCCCGCGACCTTCACCAGGTCGTCGGTCCACCTTGTGGGGGGCCTACCCACGCTGCGCCTTCCAATACGCGGTCGCCACTCCAGAACTTTACTGCCCCATCGGCCATCATTTCTGCGAGCAGTGTGCCCGCCCACTGCCACTTAAGCTTGGCAATTCTTCGGGCTATGTCGGTCACTTTAGTTCTCCTGCGAATCTCCTCATTTCTGATTCGATCACGCAGGGACACTCCGAGCATAGCCCTCGCCATTGACCTTTGAGTGACTTTGAGCTTTCTTATCAGGCCCATTGAGAGCGACCACGTTTCAGTGCCGTAAGTAATTACTGGCAACACACACTGTTCAGAGATTGTCGTCTTGAGACACTGCGGTATTTAGCAGCAGGTAGCAGTATCCTACTTTTCTCAAAAAACTACGTTCGCCAATCGTAATGATCTTTTATTGGACAGTTTTAAGCTGAATTGATTTTAATTGATAAAGATTATGGAAAGAAAAACAGGATTCAAACTTGTAATTCAGTAAACCAATCGCTTCAACCGCTTTCATCCACATTTATAGCTTTAAATTTTTGGGTTAACGCGTTATAAATAATAATCTAATAATTTGCTCTACAGAAATTTGACATAAGCTCCATACAATTTATGTCAAATTTATATTTCTAGTAGAGCAAATTATCGATAGATAGGTTATAAATTTTGGCCATAAGAGTTTACCCAATTTTGGCCATAAGAGTTTACCCAATTTATTGATATATACAACGTGTTATTGAAATAACTGAAACCCTCTTAAGGGCTCATTGTACATATCAGTATGAGCAAGTTTTGCTATGGGACCACACCAGAAATCGCGAAAAAAAATCAGATGTTCCCTACGTTAGTGTTCACATAAATCGAAAAAAAATTGGGAACAGCTAATATTTTTTTCGCGATTTCAGGGTTGGTCCTATAGTAAAAGTTGTTAATACTGATGAGTACGATGACCCCTTAAGAGGTTTTGAGTTATTTCAATAACACGTTGTATGTATGACGTCGCTGACTCAAATTCATTTCGAAGGTTGACATAAAGGATTACACATGTTTGACCTTGTTAATTGTTCTTCCTCAAACAGATTTAAGCCGGAGAAATACTTGTAACACTTGACGCGACATGATGAAACGGCCGCATGTTCATTGAGCACGTTTCACTTCGTGATGAGAGATACAATTTTCCTTGTGCATTAAAATTTTACAAACCTATGTGAGTAAATTCTTCAGTTATTACTCAATAATAACCGCAAATCACCTAATTGTGTCGATATGACTCAGAATGTTTACTAGTCAAACAATTTTATTATTTATTGAATGACTTCATCTCATACATGTATTGCTATTTTTCTGTTAATTTTTCCTCAAACTCATCCCAATATTCTTGCGGTATTTCGAAAACAGATTGTAATTTTTGACTGAAATTTAGGTACCTATATCTGTTTGTTCACCAAGCATCCTTCTGTGTATTCAAGAATTATTAACAAAGGAAATATGCTACACAAAGCTATGGGCGATATAGCCTAGTTGTCTATTTAAAATGTCACCAAGTTAAATCTTCAAGTTTTCTTCATATTAAAAATGCATTTCTTATTTTTGCAAGCCTATTGTGTCAACCAGTGTCAACTTACAATATTACCTAGATTGTAATGAAACTCTACCTTCTTCCAAATCCACTACAATGACTGCCTGGACATTTCCCATCTTCTCCTTATTGAATCGATGGCAAGTTTTGTCAATTTTTGTTGGCCCAGAGTTCCGCAACGAGCACTGCATTATATGTGGCGGTCATATTTCCCATAACACTGTGACACTACCCTAACCTCACACATCACATCACATGGTGCATTCAACGCAAATTGCTCATCAATGCTAGCGTGTCGAATTTTATGTTGTCTAACAACCTGCGATGAGCTAGAAAATTAACTATTTAGCCGATAGCCGCGCGTTGTGTTGATAATGTGTTTTATAGGACGCGCGGCAAAAATGGATGGATAAGAACGATAGAAAGTCTTACTAAAGGACATGCTCTTTATGAAAATGAGTGACCTGTGGGGTAATTGTGTAATGCATTCACATTGACATCAGCTTTCATTTTGAAATTACAGCAATATTCATTGCGTGGTACGTAGTTGTCAATATGACGGATTGTCAAAACACACAGAGCAATGAACATTGAAATCCGAATGAATGCGATCGCGAGTTAGTTACGCAATTAGGCAGCGGTATTTATCAAACGCAAATTATTTGTGTTTGGTTTATTTTATTTTAATTGTACAGTCGACAACACAGTATTGGTAAACATTTGAATTCATCATCATCATCATTTCAGCCGAAAGACGTCCACTGCTGGACATAGGCCTCCCCAAGCATCGCCACAGCGACCGATGCTGCGCTTTCCGCATCCAGTGGATACCCGCGACCTTCACCAGGTCGTCGGTCCACCTTGTGGGGGGCCTACACACGCTGCGCATTCCAGTACGCGGTCGCCACTCCAGAACTTTACTGCCCCATCGCCCATCCATTCTGCGAGCCATGTGCCCCGCCCACTGCCACTTAAGTTTGGCAAATGGCAATTCTTCGGGCTGTGTCGGTTACTTTCGTTTTCCTGCGAATCTCCTCATTTCTGATTCGATCACTTGAATTACTGCTTACGAAATAAAGACATTGTTAAGTTCAAACTTTTACCATTGACGTGTTGTCGATTTAGATTTCGAAGTTTATTTTTCTGCATAGATTTTCTCATTTATCTATGGATCGCTTCCTTTTGCGTTTACAGTCCAATATCGAATATCTGTACGACTAGCGACTGTTCGAAATATCCTACATGACTGTAGGCCAATGCAAGTAACTAAAGAAGTGCAGTTACAGTACAGTTGCAGTTAGGTTTCGATCAAAACAATGCTTTTCGTATTCTCTTATGTACGGCGATCGCTGTCAGAAACGAACTGCAGCGTCACTGCAACTTGATCGGCGCGTCATGAATTTACGTGAATTAGGGCCCTGTTCTTTATTGTTATTATTAGCATATCTATGTTCAGTAGCAGATTTATATGAACCATCAATTCATGATCCTTGACAGGTTAAACAGTTTTTTTAGTACACGTCATAAGAGACGATTCACACCAAATGTAAACTCGCTCACAGGCAGCCGCCGAATGTGAGTTAGCTTAAGATATAAATTGTGGAATGAAAAATTCGCTCTCGAGCACAATTCAAACCTGCGACTCCCGGTTCAGTATACCAGTGATTTATCCGCTAAGCTACCGTAACCTCTGCTCGTGGTAAGTATATAATTAAACTCCCACTTTAAATCCGTCTTTGTGTAATGTCAACTACATCTTATTTTTTTTTTAAACAGAGCGTGTTCCTTGACCGACTCGATTAACTTTGCCTGTGAGCGAATTTTTCTTTCCACAATTGATATCTTGAGATTTCGCTCCACATGTGTTAATGTGTTAAAATAATAAATGATTAGTAAGTTAGCATTACGTGATTTGCTGATTTATCATTATTTTCAACCTTATGTACGCTACAACGTAGCTGTACATAACCAGCCCATTACTGTCCCACTGCTGGGCACGGGCCTCTTCTCAGTATGAGAAAGCTAAGGTCTTAGTCCACCACGCTGGCCTAGTGCGGGTTGGCGGACTGCACACACCATTGAGAACTGTATGTAGCACTCTCAGGTGTACAGGTTTCCTCACAATGTTTTCCTTCACCATTAAAGCAAGTGATAATCGAATATAAATCCGCACGTAAACGTAGCTATAGTCAGCGGCTAACTATAAATTTGGTGTGAACCATCCCTAACTCTATTTCTCAAGACGTCTATCAAAAACCCTACTTATAAATCAATGCACACCAAAATTGTGCTAACATCCACAATTTAGTACAACCACATCATCTTTCCCACCTCTAATTTCACTTCTTTCACACACCAATTCAAAAACTCAATACACAATAGAAAATCAAGAATGACAGTTCAGAAACCCATCAGGGCTGGCAGATGCTCTAATTTCCTTAACTAGTGTTAATAGCAAGTAACAGGGCCCAGGGGCCTAAGTCCTGAACTCAGAGTAAACTCACTTATGGTATTTAGCACTTGACGGTGGGAAATATTGTCTTCACATTGATTTTATATGCAAAGGGAACAATAAAACATTGTTTTGTCCTGTACTGCCTATTTGGTTATTCGTTAGAGCCATTTTAGTGATTACAAGGCTCGTGACGCATTTTTGTTGATTTGAAGATTCAATATAATGTACAATTTTTTTAAGGAGTCTGACTAGACAATGTTCGAAATGTGTTAATTGTTCAATATATTGTAGGAAAAGCTGGTGAATGATTAGAATCTAGAAGCAATTTTAGCTCCACACCTGACTAACAGAACATAGCAAAGCCTCTCATAGGAAAGCTAACCAAAAGAACATATTAGAGCCTCTCATAGAAAAGCTGACCAAACGAACATAGCAGAGGCTCTCGTAGAAAAGCTGAACAAAACAGCAGAGCCTCTCATAAAAAAGCTGACCAAAAGAACATAGCAGAGCCTCTCATAGAAAAGCTGACCAAAAGAACATAGCAAAGCCTCTCAATGAAAACCTGACCAAAAGAACATAGCAGAACCTCTTAAAGAAAAGCTGACCAAAAGAAAATAGCAGAGCTTTTTTTTACTAAAGAGTGACCATGTTTATAAAAAAAAAGCACTTAATAGCTCAGTGACGCGTTATTGGAGAAGCATATGTCCAGTAATGGACTGCCAAAGGCTGATGATGCTGATAATAAAGCTGAAATAAAATTCACCAGCAAACTGTCGTTGGATGTTGATGATGAAGTTTGACAATTCAATATTTAACCCTTTGAGAGCCAACGTCATCTACAGCCACAGGAGTCAAGCTAAGTAAGCAAATATGGGTCACTGTCGTCTTTAAGACAGAGTTCACCTAATGGTATGGTTTTTACTTGTATTATTTAAAGAGTAAATCGATTGTTTTTATTATTTCGGGTTCTAACATTGCTGAATATGATCCTTTTACCTATGAAAAAAGTAAGACAATTTTAAATAAAAATATCAGTTCACGTGATTAGTTCATTACCTCTGAGGTGCTTCCTTGTGAGTTATTTATTACTTGGCCTTCAAAGGAAGGACACTTCAGAAATTTTAAACATTATAATTATATTACTCAAATACATAGGCCATATAAGTCCTTTGACAATATTCAGAGTATTTTCAGATAATGTGGGAAAGCCATACGGGAAACTTACAGCGGAGACTCTAGCGGAGGCCGCTAATGTTCAACAGTTCCTTTCTGAATATAACATCCTATACCGACGTAGAGAAGTAATAGAGGGTTTCCTATTAGTTGCTTAGGGAGTGCACACACCGCTGAATTTTTCTCGAATGACTTTTTTGAGGGAATTAATATGCGACTTGACCACATAATCTTCAACAAACAATTAATTGACTGTATTTTTGACAAGAACTTCTTGCCTTTTATTCTACTCCCGTGATAAAGAAATCGTATTTTGATCAATCACAGTATTTAACACACTACAGAACAAAGCTTTTCTTCACAACAAGGCTTTTTTACCTCATTCAAGGCGTTTTCTCCTTTCCCGTGCATGCTTATAATCAAAATGTGTATAAAAAACAACATAAATTAGAGTTTCATAAAAATATGCCTTATAATTTTTTGAAATGCAAATCAAATCGAACTGTGAGATCAGAGAACAAGAAAAATAATAAATAACGAAAGAATTAGTGCTTACCAAAGGCTAGGTCTTGGTTTTGCGAAAATGCAAGACTGCAAGACCGGGTTTGCGAAAACGGAAGACCACAAGGCTGCAAGACCGGTATTGCGAAAATACAAGACCGCAAGACTGCAAGATCAAGACTTTGGTCAACACTAAAAAGAATAAAAGCAAATAGTGATTAAAGTATCAACCACTTGAAAAATCAGCAGTATACACTCATCTTTAGTGAAGTAAACATGGCGGCAGATGTACCGTGGGTACTAGACAAGTGTAAACTTGAGGTAAATTACATTAGCAAATTGTGTAAACTAACGCCAAATGCTGTGAGAATGGACGATGGGAAATGAAGAGGTGGTGTACCGAGTGCAGAGTTCGTGCTCAATCAATGAACATTCATTAAACTTGCTGATCATGGGAGTAATTAAGCTACACAATTTTATTGTCTAGTATGTATTCACTACTACTAGTAGTAGTTTAAAATTCAAATTCAATTCAACCAAAACATTACCCTCCTTCTGGGGCAGTCGGGTAAGAATGAGGTAATGAATAACATCTTTCAAAATGATGTGATGAGTAACATCGAAAATGACGTGAAAACAATCTGTTAATCAGTTTCGGTTCTTTCTTTGATCCTCCCAAATTTCGAGATTATGGTTGTAGTTATAATTCTGGTAAAATGTAATGCTGCTTCGTTCCCAACACTATAAAAAAAAACTAGGAATCTCTAAAGATGGTAAAGTTAATCGTATATTGGCGGAATGGTGCCTCCAAAGAGATCATTCGTGTATCAATGATGGCGGCATATTGAGTCGTCAGTGAATTTGAAGATAATAATATGAAAATTATGAAACACCAAAATCTCAACAATTAACTGTCCTTAGTTGTTGATGTTTTTAAATGGTGTAAATATCTTTGTCCCTAAATCTTCTTAGTTTTATGTTTTAGCGCTTAATGTGAGAAATCTTGATCAATATCTAGGCTCTCATAAAGAAGACAAGGGTCTTTGTATACTGGTTTAGTGGTGAGTCGAAAGAGACATCAGAAAATCCTGTGATCAGTATGAATAGTTGAGTCATTATAAATAACAATAAACACCAAAATCTTATCAAATAACTTATTTTAGTTATGAATTATTTGATATTAATACTATAACTATGTCCCTAGTTTTAGCGCTAAATGCGAAAAATCGTGATCAAAATCTAGGCTCCCATAGAGAAGACAAGGGTCTTCGTATACTGGTTGAGTGGTGAGTCGAACGAGACAAATTGTGTATCAGTGATGACTTGTTGAGTCATTAATAAATAACAATAAACACCAAAATCTTATCAAATAACTTATTTTAGTTATGAGTTATTTGATATTAATACTATAACTATGTCCCTAGTTTTAGCGCTAAATGCGAAAAATCGTGATCAAAATCTAGGCTCCCATAGAGAAGACAAGGGTCTTCGTATACTGGTTGAGTGGTGAGTCGAACGAGACAAATTGTGTATCAGTCATGACTTGTTGAGTCATTAATAAATAACAATAAACACCAAAATCTTATCAAATAACTTATTTTAGTTATGAGTTATTTGATATTAATACTATAACTATGTCCCTAGTTTTAGCGCTAAATGCGAAAAATCTTGATCAATATCTAGGCTCTCATAAAGAAGACAAGGGTCTTTGTATACTGGTTTAGTGGTGAGTCGAAAGAGATATCAGAAAATCCTGTGATCAGTATGAATAGTTGAGTCATTATAAATAACAATAAACACCAAAAGCTTATCAAATAACTTATTGTAGTTGTAAGATCTTATTATAACTACATATTATGTCCCTAGTTTTAGCGCTAAATGCGAGAAATCGTGATTAAAATCTAGGCTCCCATAGAGAAGACAAGGGTCTTCGTATACTGGTCAAGTGGTGAGTCAAAAGAGATAATTTGTGTAGTTATGTGCAAGGTGTCCCGGAGAGCTAATGAGTTATAATAAGAGCCACCCAGAGAGACGAGAGTCTACTGCACCTAGTAGTGTGGAGTAGGCTTCTTTAAATTGTGATTTTGTGTAACGATGACCCTTTGGTTTCAATTTTCCAAAAGAACACGAGATTAAAGAGAGAGTTAGGTTTGAACTTTTAGAGGTGTCAAAGCTTGTCTACATCTTCCGATATTAATCTGAAATCTAAGATCGAAAACAGCAGAAAATGGAAATTTACCGCTGTCTTTAGAGTATATAAATAATCTAAAGACAGAGCGGTAAAATGTCTATTTAAATTAAAAAACAATTTTATTATTCTCTTTTCGAGTTTTTGATTGTCATCTACTGTTTAGTGAATAATCAGCCGTAGGTTGAAGCTGATAGAGAGACTTTCACCTTCAAAAAGTTTACCTCTTATTCAGTTATTTGTTACTGTATGTCATTGTCAAGATTACTTGAAAGGTGCTTGAAAGGCACTTTAAGTACTTAGTTTATAATTAAGGTGAAGACACTTTGTTCATGTGTTCTTTATAGCACTTATTGTATTGCACTCTCACTAACTACTCATAAACTAACTCGAAGGGTTTTATCCTTTTGAGTCTTCTTGTTAAATCCGTGTTGTCGAGGAGCTGTATTGCCTCGATGTTGGCGTGATGATGAAGCCTATGTTCATGAGCTTCTGCGTATTTTTTAATAATTATATTCACGAACTCCATTTCCAGGTCCCGGTGGAGATCGCAATTTCTAACATACCAGGGCGCATTGACAATGCCCCTCAGTACTTTGTTTTGGAATCGTTGAATGATTTGACGATTACTCTGTTCGGTACAGCCCCACAACTGAATATCATATGTCCATATTGGCATTAAAATTTGTTTATATAGTAATATTTTGTTGTGTACTGACAACGATGAATGTCTGCCGAGGAGCCGCCAGTACATTTTTTACTCACTGTTGAGGCAAAAAGAAACCAAAGTATGATATTCACCATGGATGTCTAAAAATTTAACCATTGGAATATACCCCATGCATGTTATATCCCTAACATATTCCACACTGCGAAGCATACAGGCTCGATGTGTGCGAGCAGCCAGGTCTTACGACTTCATTAGAGCGCGTCAACCGACCAGTCACGACTGTGCCTAACCAAACCACTGTTCAACACAACACATGCTAAATAACACCCTATCCATACGATGATAAAGTTAACTTTAAAATGGAGCATACCTGAAATTGGTCTGTATAATCATGATGGGATTTGGACTTTGTGTTATTACAAATAGAGTTGGTTTTGGTGAGTGGGTTGCAATAATGTATTTTGATTGTATTGAGATTCGAATGTACTGAGATGGCATCGCTTCCCTGAGTTGCAAGTTCGAATATGTGCACGATAATTGTTGGGTTTTGTCGCAATGTGCAATGATAGGTTTATGGTGAAATATATGATACATGTAGGTGTTTAGGTCTAAAAGTTTGTAAGGACAATTAATTATAGCTCATTCTGCTATATGTCTAAACTGTAGCTATAAAAGAGCTGTTAAAGAATTAAATATCTCACTCATGTACAGTCGACTGCATGACAGTGGTAACACTTCAATTCGAAAACCGCCCTTACTGCTTACGAAATAAAGATGCAGCTAATGTCAAAGTATTACCACCGACGTGCGGTCGACTGTACCATGAGATAGGTCGTAATCAGCCTCTACATTTGGCTACAGATAAACTATTAGTAGAATAGGTACTTATCTAATCCAAATGATATGGCTTTAATCAGCTTGCAGCAGATGAGATCACCTTTTTACCCACACACCTAACATTACAAGAAAAGGGCCAAGTTACTAGAAAATTTTCGCAGAAAACACTTAAGTTCAAGTTAAAGTAAGCGATGTTGGCGCATTGTCGCGCGGTAATAACTTAATAAGCGCCCTCTGGCGGCGCGCGGCTGTAATTACAAATTAGATGAAGCGCGCGCCTAGCACCTAGCGCGCTAAGATCATTCTGTAGATAGCTGGATTTATTCTGCAAACTTTTCTGGAATAAAAAGTTAATCATAAACCTAAATGGGTAACCCGAACATCCTTTCCACTAAGCAAACCTTTTCAGCAGGCTACAAAATAAATTATGAAAAAAAAAAACGGTAGAGATTCGCGCTTGTAGGGATTTGACAGAAATACAGGTAAAACTAAAATGCGTGAACAAAGAAACTAGCGATATGTAAAAAATATAAAGAATTTATTCACTATCAAGTGCTTTATTTTCAGTCAGTGGTATTATTTTATGATGTAGAATCGAATACATAACAATCTAAAATTCCAGTTTAACTTGACCTGCACTAAAAGATAAACTTGGTACAAGAAAGGACAAACTTATGTTGGCCCACTTTAAGTACCTGCTTAAGTAAGAATTAACAATTTTTAGATTTTTCCTTAATTTGTGTTACAAAACCTTCCTTCATACCAAATGTTGATATCCTAGGTCAACGGGAAGTACTCCATAGGTTTTTATGAGTTAGTGACCTAAAATATTTGAAAGGCCTTATCAATCTTTTTATTACTTCAAGTTAGATTTTTTCTTACACAACTATGGGAAAATAGATACCTTTTTTGAGGTACGGAATCCCAAAAATATGCATTGAAATGAAAACCTCCTCCTTTTTTTGAAGTCGTGAAGTTATATTTAACTTAGATGTAGGTTTTACATCACCATTTTATCAATCTGAACAAAAAATCAATTGCCTATACCATATCATCTTCGTTATAGAATAGCCCGAGGTCTTAACCCTTGAATGCGCACGTTTAAGAGAAATCCTTAATGGGTTTAACGTACCCCAAGATGCGATGCGATTTATCGATCGCTTCACAACTTTACCTGTTAATCTGTGTCGCCAACAATATCAAGTAATTGTGTTTTCTTACTCGCCTTCACGACTTCGCCTTAAGGGGGCAAGCCTGGCTTTAAGAGGTATAATTAGGAAGGCTTGCAAAACAAAATAATGTTATCAGGTGATGTGTAAGAGTATAGCTATACAGTAACAGTTAATAAAAGTGAGTGAGAGAGACTTCATAAAAAGGACGAGGTTCTCAATTCGATTGTATTTATTAATCAATGCGCTATCGAATAGATAAACCACATTTAATATACAAATTAATCAATGCGCTATCGAATAGATACAATATATTTAATATACCTCGGAAACCGGTCATAAATCAGCTGTTTTCGCAAAAATAAAAACAAAACAGTTTTGTCTTATAATAAAACAAGTTTAACGGGATTACATCGGTTTTTTTTTATATATTTTTTTAATAATCAAATTATAATGTGTAGGATCGTGAAAACCTTAAAAAAATTGTCTTCTTCGAAATCCCCTTCGAGGACTTCTTTATCCCTAATAGTTTCGGTCTCATCTCAAAAACTCGATGTGTATACCAAAAAACGTGATATATCATAGTTTATCATTGAATGTCGAAGTTTCTATTAGGTGTGGTCCTATTAGAGGTAGATACTCAATAATTGACTGAACAAGATGAAGCAAGGTCCCTCACGACATATTATGTTATACCTTATGACTATTTATATAACGATCATTAAGTTATTGATGTACAATTCCAAGTTGATGGCACTTGAAAAATCTATGATTATTAATTTGCTAATGAATTCTTTGTTGGAGTTTCTATTAATACAAAAATTAAATAAAGGTGTACATAATGCCACACCTACGTATATACCTATTACAAAATGAGTTGAGTCTTTCAATTATGGTCAAACCAAAGTCTTTCTAATTTCATTGGTGAAGTTCGCATTTCATCAGGGATAAGAGAAAGATGAAGATAAAATTGGGAGCAGAACTGAAACTGTTAAGATAGACCAAGTATCAGCTACCTGAAGAAGGTAGCTGGAGTGGGCTGGATGCGAAAAGCAGAGTAATAGTCTACCCACCTTAGGACGGAGACTACAATACCGGAGCCACAGAGTAAGGATGTATCTCTTTATCCTGTATCTTTTTATACTGTGCCGGAGCAATATGCTCCGTTGACGCGACGACACTTGCGGACGGATAGACGGGCCCATCCGCACGGCCGCATACGGAGACGGCATATATAGTCTCTAATCTTATAAGTATAGGGATTATTTTGAATTAAATCGTTACCGCCCTTGCCGTGCACGTCGTATGTTAATTGACCCTTATGAGGCGTTCTTGCAAGAGGCAACTTGTCCAGCAACGCGACAATTTTCGTGACTTCTGTTAAATAGATACCTACCTACGTAGGTACAAAATAAGAAAAGCTTGTTATTTATATTTATGTGTGTTTTTCTTCGAACTAATCAGCTGAAGCCAGTGCAACCGCTAGTTTCTTTCAAGTAACAAAGATTGCACAAACATTTCATTGAATAACTTCTTTACACTTCAAGTTAATTCGGCAACATTCCACGAATCATAACATGACCGGTATTTTTTACAATGACGTCATCGACACAAGCACACATGCACAAAACACACACATGCCAAAACACACATGCTTAAAACTAACACTATTATTTAGATTTGATCATCAATGACCATGCGTGATTAATCATAGTTCACACAAAAGCGAATTGTAAGCTCTATTTTTAGTTTACTAAAGTTCAAATTTCAATAAGGTAAAGAACAAACAATTAATATTTACAAATTAAAACCTTACGCCAACGTGAATTAGTTAGCAATTATCAAGTTTATGTAAAAATTGCTTCAAGTAATATTCTAAGAACTATTGAGTACGAAACCGCAAAACAATAAATAGTAATTCCATATAACAATAATAGTTTTGTTCTATTCAGATCGTGTCATTTTCTAGCTAAATAACTCGTGGACACTCGTGGTGTGATTACAGTGTGACGTCATGTAATCCAAAAATAGACCGAGTTATGGTACGATGCCGTTCATTCGATGTTGCGTTCGATTAATCCTTGGAAAATTATTATTTTATTAAAACTTTGTTAATAAATCTCCTTTTTGGTCTAAAGGTTTTCGGTCAGTACTTTTATATTATGATTTATTTATCTAATAAAGCGTTAATAGTTTAATTGTTCAAGTGTGCACTGAGACACAATTAGGAATGGTTTTCATTTCATAGCGGGTATAATAACGGTTTCAGGATATTGATAGCCCAGAAAAGATGTATAAGATCTATAGTAAACATTAAATCAACTAAGTCTTGTAAACCACACTTTAAAGAGCTAAATATTCTGCCACAGCCATGCATGTTTGTTTATGAATGTGCCATGTACGCAAAACACATGTTGAACGTTTTAAATTTAGTAATCTTGCTAGACATAAAGATAAAATGACAAGGATTCAACACAAAACTGCATTATTTCACAAGAGTGTGTTTTATCTAATTCCTGACATATATAATAAGTTGCCTAAATCTATTAAAGTTTCCAAAGTTATTATAACTGAAAAATGTTACTATAAGTTAGATGAATATTTGAATTATGTTTCTTTATAATTTTTTGTATAATGACCTAGTATTTACTGTAATAATTTGTGTTTGTTTTAAATTTATTGTATGCCAATTACGGCGGGTCATAGCAGCACAACATAATGTACCTATTTAATACCTATCTTTATTTTACCTATGTACTACAATATAAATTGAATAAATTGAAATTGAAAATTGATGGCTGTCCCGTATCTGCATTGTATCTGGTTGTCCAGAGATTTATTTATTTTTATTTATTTATTTTACTTTAATTAAAACGGCTGGATGCCAATTACAAAAATTAAAGACAAAAATTAAATTAATTAACATAACATTAAAGAAAAATTAAATAATTATATAAAATATTAATAATACATACTTTCATACACTCATCTCGCAGTACTCCAGACATACTGACAAAATCGTCTTCCATTCGTCGGCAAACACATCACAGTCAGACTTGGCGTCCAAGAGGGCGTTAAGTGCAGTGAGTGTGCGAGGTATGGGAGAGAAGGCTCGCGAGACGGTGTTGCACGTAGGAACGGCAAATAATTGATGCCTCCTGCAACGGCTATAATTGACTGGGGCGTACAATCTGGATAATTCGTCATGCAGATCAGGGGCATAAATTTTGCTATGTAGGATTTTGCACATTGTTATCATTTGGTCGTACTTCCTTCTGACCTCAAGAGAATTATACCCTAAACAGCCTTGGAGAAAGTTTGTAGGATACAAAAACGGATAATATCCATACAGACGTTTATACATATACCTAAGGTAGGCTTTTTGCACCTTTTCTAACATCAGTGTGTACTTCTTTTCATGCGGGTTCCAGACACATGCACTAGACTCAAGCTTACTACGAACAAGCACTCTAAAGAGTGATCTAATTACGCTGATATTACTAAAGTCCTTAGCATTTCGTAATATAAAACCCAACCGCTTATAAGAGTCCTTTGCAACTGCAACCATGTGGTCATGAAACGTTAACTTATGGTCAAACACGACTCCCAGATCCTTCATACCGACTGTTCTGGTAATGTTAGTGTATTAATTTTATAATTAAAGGAGATTGGGTGTCTTACTCGACCAAAAGTCATGACGAAACATTTTGAAGAGTTAAACTCCATTTTGTTTTTAACACTCCACTCAAACACTGCGTTAACATCGCGTTGCAGTGCAAGGCAATCAGCTTCGGAGTTAATTTCGGAAAATAGTTTCAAATCATCTGCATAAAGGAGACATTTTGCGTGCCGGAGAACTGTTGGGAGGTCATTAACCATAATAAGAATAGAATCCTTGACTAACTCCGGAACGCGTGTGATAGGGCTGAGATTCGTAGAAACCCAGCCTGACAAACTGTTGGCGGTCTCGTAAATAGTCAGCAAGGAGCTGAAGAAGACCCGGCGGAACACCAATGGTGCATAACTTCGCCAACAGTATGTCATTATTAACCCTATCAAACGCTTTCCTGAAGTCAAAGTATAGTACATCTACTTGACCACCACAGTCAAGACGATCAGATATGTAATCTACAAGGGTCAGAAGGTTGGTATTAACTGATCTTTTGGCCCGGAAACCATGTTGTTCATTACATAAATACTTATCAACTTGGGAATAGATGTATTTATAAAGTACATTTTCGAGAACTTTTGCTGGAGAAGAAATAATGGCAATGGGACGATACTCTTCAACAGATGTTTTATTAGGACCTTTTGGTATGGGTACAACTCTAGAAATTTTCCATTGTGGCGGATATATTCCTGTCTTTAAGCATAAGTTGAAAATATGATGCAAAGGCAAACAAACATTTTTCTTAAATTTTTTCAATATCCCAGGTGGAATGTTATCTGGCCCTACAGAACTACTTAATTTTAGTTTACTTATACCCAACATGACGTCTTGAGGAGTGAAGTTAAAAATATTAATATAATTGCTGCCAGTATTATCAACACTACGAGAAATTTTTTGTGCATCAAGTAAAGGAACATCGGGAAGAAAAACATTAACAAAGAAGTCGGCAAACGCTTCAGCCGCATTAACACCCGTGAGTTCGTCTCCTTTATAAGTGACATTTGGTTCGAAACCACCCTTTGAGCGTAAGCTCGAAATATGTTGCCAAAATTGACGCGGATTGACTCTTAAGTTAGTTTCAATTGCTTTGGTGTACGATGCATAGGCAGCTTCTGTGCGAGTTTTAAGGCTAGCCCTTAGGTCAGAAAAAGATTTACGTACTGTATCACATTTAGTGCGCTTCCAAGCAGCGTGTAATTTAAGCTTAAGTCGTGTGTCCCGGATAATATCTATCGTGAACCACACTGGATAACGCCTACTCATGGTCTGTTTGCGGTGTTTTTTTGGTGTACAAGTATCAAAAATTGAATAAATCGATTCATAAAAATACTGTGTAGCTAAAAATACATTGTCCGTTTGTAAAACCTTATCCCACGAATTCTTTGTAAATAAATCAAACATCTTACTGTGGTCACATAATTTAAAATTCCAGTCTTTACTAATGTCAATGTTACTTGGCTCAGCTACATCAGAATTGTGTTCAGCTTTGATTTTAATGTATATGTCTAAAGGCGGGTGATAATTGTCAGGTTTATACCATCGGTAGTAGCAACAGAAGTATCTATTGCCTTAGCATCCTCTTGGACTAATACCACATCTAGCATACCTCCATTCAAATTTCTAACCACATTCTTCTCATTCAGACTACAGAAAGACAAAAAGTAACAGTAATAATTAATAATGGATAGAGAAGCACTATTCATGTTTAAATCTCCTAAAATTAATACAGTTCCCCTTAAACCAGACACAAAACATTCGACTTTGCAAAACCACCGCATGTAATCTACATCCTTAGCACTTGGTTTAATGTACACAACACACACGTAAAAAGTACGACCACGCCATGTAAAACTTGCCCATAGGTCTTCACCACAGTCGGTTTCAAACTCCCGGCGCCGCCGCAATGCAATAGGCGAGCGCGCTCCAAGTAGGACACCTCCACATGGTGTGCCACTATCACGACGTAGGATATTCCAGTCTCCTGATGTTAGTTCTGAGTCTTCGACGGAATCATCTAGAAATGTCTCAGTTACCGCTATGAGGTTATGCTCTAACAAAGCCAAGTTGTTTCGCCATAAACATAGTTTTGTTTTAATGCCTCTCACGTTTTGGTAAAAACAATGTAAGTATGAGGTTCTATGCGCTACGAAAGGGCCGCTGATCCGACGACTTGGTTGGACCATTCGTTTTTGTAAAACTCACTGGTTTCCTATGATTGACCCAAGGCCTAATTTTTGCGTTAATGGGCCAGACATCCGCTGAGTGACACATCTCGTAACTAGCGACGGGTACGCCAATCTTATAAGACTTGTGGTCACCCTTTGTGGTAACCATATCAACCGTACATGTACTTTCGGGAGATAGTTGCTTTAGGTAATCACGAATCTCATCAGCACCTGATTCCATGTTCCACATGCATCACAGGCAACAAGATTGTTACAAAATATTAACTGTCACTAACATAGTTGTAAGATCCTTCTTTCTTTTTACTTCTGTCGTGTCGACATGAGCTACATAATTAAAATAGCTCATGCCGTGGTGTAAAAATTAGTCAGTCAGCAGGTTGGTAGCGCGGCTGACTGCCCAGGGTGCGCCGGACGATCAATTAAATATCGTCACTCGTGGAGGCTCTTTAAATGCACCCTACCTTTCTTTTTACTAACTCAATATGGATGATTTGTACTTATCCGAAGTAAAGATTTTTTTAAATATTTTATTTATTAAATTCGAGGTGAAAAATATTTCAAAAAATTACAATGCTTGAAAATTTTCATAAAATTTGCCCATCCCCTAGACACAGCCTAGAAAATCTGTTTTTTGCCATCGTGTTATGCGCTTGTTGAGGTGGTTAAGGGGCGGCATTGACAAAAATAGGGATTTTCTAATGAAAATATTTTTATTTGTGGATACGACGTAGATCTAATTTTTATATATCTGATTTTTCATTATATTTATTAGATTTTGGTGTAGGGAAAACACGGTTCAATAAAATTTGCTCGATAGATTTATTTCCAAAGTAAGGTCCGTTTTACCACTATTTTGCATTGCATTTGGAAATCCCAATGGTTTTTACTATTGTTTTTTGCGAATAAGATACATCTTGTGCATATCTAGATTATGGTGTACCAGATTTTTATTTACATGTTTAATCGCTGACATATTAGCAAAAATGTAAATAAACATCAAAACAGCGCGATTCCGCTCTGTTCTCGCACGCGCAATTTGCCGTGTGTTAGTAAGGGACGGTTGCAAATTCAATGCAGCACCTTAAAAGGTGAAATAAAATAAATTTGTCTTTTATACAGGCTGGCTCGATGGCTAACTTCAACTTAAAATAAAGAACATGTGTGTACTTTAAGAATTAAATTTCTTTTTTTTCCGGCATTTTTGTAAAGCTTGCTAGTAATTTAATCCCATTATAGTTCGAGGGGCTCGTAGCTAAGCAACGACTGCGCGGATTGTACGAATTGCAAGGTTAAGCTGCACTTGCCGCGGTCAGTCTGTGGATGGGTGACCGTTTCGTTATACCTCGAAACCCCTCCGTGCCTCGGAGAGCACGTTAAGCTGTCGGTCCCGGTTTGTCATACGAATATCTATGGCAGTCGTTACGGGTAGTCAGAAGCCTGAAAGTCTGACAATGGTCTAACCTCCAAATGTCAGTATTACCCAGTAACTGGGTTGCGGGGGTCTGATGGCAGTCGCTTCGTGTAAAATACTGATGTTCAGCCGCATCTGGCTAGACTGGAAGCCGACCCCAATATAATTGGGAAAAGGTTGGTTCGTTGATGATGAGTTCTCTACCATTCTCTACCTTGCGAATAGCACCTAACTTGACAACACCAACAAAACGCTTAACAATTGCCCACAATCATCCATCTTAGTATCTTGAGACACAGTTTTCAATTAGCAAAGTGTTAATGTAAGCGAGTGGAAAGCTCTCAACGCGATGTTTTGTCAAACAATGCTAACTGACTTAACATGTGGAGAGACGGCGAATATTAATTATTTGCTAAAGCCTTTTGTCATGATTCGTCGGTGAAGTTTTAATCTTTTAAGAATTTGTGTCACCAAATTATTTACACAGAATACTTGAATGTATTTGGACTCTTTCGTAAGCAGTGGCGGCTACTGTCCGAGAGAACCAATGGTGCACTGTACTATTTTATTTCATGTTACGATTTAAAACACAATAAAAATATTTGATACCAGTTTCCGTCCAAATCGACTGTCCACCAAAAATGCGGGGAAAAAAGCAAAGAAATCTCCACAAACATTGCTTTTTATTGTTTAATTCACTTCTAAACTAAGAAATGGCCTAGGCGATTCAGCTCATTGTTTTATTCCCACTTTATTTTGAAAAGTTTTATTATTGCTTTCAATCATCATTTCAGCCGAAAGACGTCCCCTACTGGACATTGGCCTCCCCCAATTAGCTTGGAGAAGGCCAATGTTTACCAATGGATGGATGGCCAATGGATTGCTTTCAATAAATATAGTATATACCTTATAGTAGTCAATATTAGAGTTAATGTTCATTTTTACACAATTCACAGTTACAGTAACGAAAAAACACAAAACAATAACAAAACAAGAAGAACTTTAAACGAGCGCGGGAACTATGACAATGAGGGCAACGCCCCCACCGTCTCGGCCGGGTCGCATCTAGTGCATCGATCGGTCAATCTCGGAAATCTTCGGTGCCGTGCGGCGCACGAATCTAGGCTAGTTACTTCATAGTAATTGTACAAATTATCTTCAGTCTCACGCACCAGGTGATGTAGCTACAATTTCATAGAAGTTGTATGAGCGCTCTGCGTGCGCTCCGCGAAGCGCACGGGACTTTTTTGGTCGATCGAAAATAAGTTTTAACTTCTTAAGAAAACTTAGGCCACTTTTTGCCTTTTTTTTCTTTCTTTTAACCGCCAGAATTGTTCAACAGGTGACGTATCCAGAATAAAATTCAACGACGCGGTAGTCCATTTCAAAATAATAATAAAAAAGAAAAAGAACCCCATTCGATATTCAAACTTCATTAATATAGCGCCAACAAAGGCCGCTAATGCTCGGCACACGTCCACAGAAGGCAGCTAAAAAAGAAATTATTCTTAATTCAAAATAAATATCCCGCATTCGATTACGAAAAAGGATATCCATCGTCATTCACAATGGGTTCGGCTTCACGAGAGGCCGTCTCGTCCAGTCATTTGAAATATATTGAGGAGAGCGACAAAGGAGCGATTGTCCTCCTGGCTATAAACCCGAGGTTTTTCTACGGTGAATTAGTTGAGATTATGTTCGAATAGGGACTAATAAATCTTTGGTAGAAGCAAAGCTTGAGTGTCCATTGATTTCTTGAGAGTAGGCGTGATTGTCGGTGGTAATCTTCATAAATTTTACGAGGGAAATCGATAAGTCAAAAGGTAAAAGAAAGGTGTTTTGTATAGGTTATGTTCGTTTCATTTCGCTAACAATCAGTCGTTTGTACGGCAGTTGTAGCAATTATGAGTTATGGCCTGTGCCTAATAGAAATTATTGTTGGCCATTCTATGGACTGAAGATAGTTTGAACACGCGTAGGATATTATGGCCGACGATAACGGTAAATCAATGTGTATGTAAATGTTTTGACGAATACTGTGACTAAGAAATTATAGATCACTTGATAATTCAAGTTATTAAGGAGTTAAGAATCTTAGTGTTGGTTGATAATTTGTATTTTGTCACAGAGATTCCCAAGCTCTGCAGCATCCGGGCTTTCCATCACAAAACATCAACCAGAAGATCAAATTCTAAGGACGTTAATTGCCATAATGGGTGCTTGCTTTCACTCAATCTTGAACTATTAACAAATACTTTTACTGTAGTAGAGCTCCTTTGTGAAAAAGCTCGTCCGGGGAAGTACTACCACCGTACCTACTTCTCCGCCAAACAGTGATGCATGCATTGCTGTGTTTCGGTGTGAAGGGTACGGGTGCCGGTGAAAATACAATCACATGAGACTTTCCATCTTCATGTCTCAGTTTGGCAAAACGACTTGCGGTACCATTTAAGCAACAGTCTAGGTGGTATTGCAGTTGTTATGGGCAAAGGTAACCGCTTAACATCAGGTGGGCCTTTAGCTAGTTTCGCCATCCTATACTATTAAAAAAAACATAATTTGAATCTTTCTGCAACGTGTAACAGAATAAACGCATGTTCTGAACGTAGTTTGTTTAGAATCACTAAGAGAATCGATTGGTATGGCTTATAAATACCATATAATATTTTATTATTATGGTTTTTTTTTTTTATTTTTTTTTTTATTGTTAATATACTATTTTTAGTTTTTTTTTTCTCGCCTATACCGAGACTGAAATAAAAAAATTCTTTCTTTTTTCTTTCTTTCTTTTACCCATTTTTTTTCAATCTTCATTTTGTATATTAAGGATAAATGAGTATATCAGCGGATCCCAAGTAGGTCCTTGTGATCCAGGAATACTAATGAAATGGGTTTTCGTACTTTTCGTGTGTTAGGTAACCCTTAAATGGCATACTGCTGCTATCCAGCAACCAACTCGGGAATTTACTGATGATAAAAACCATGTAATTTTGAAAAAAAGGTAGGTATTATACCAGATAGTATTCTTAATATTCTAATTGGGGCGTCTCAGGTCGAATCCGCTAGGGGGCTCGAGCAGCTATACCACCCGCAAGGGAAGTCTAGAAGTCAGTCTAGAAGCCCCCGCAAGGGGCGCAGGCCCTCCCAGGGTGGTTCTGGAGGCGAATTCCCCCGTAATAAGAAACAACTGACGACAGGTAGCTGCTAATTAGGTTAGGTTATGTTAGAAAAGTGACCGCACCACGCACGAGCCGAGCGAGCAAAGCGAGCGGTGCCGCGGTAGCCAGCGGCCGGCAAGTGTCATAAACGATTTTCCAAACACTTTGCTACATCAATGAAATGAATGCTTTAAGCTCAAAACAATAAGTAAACCTTATCAACTACTATATACTTGTGGCAGAATAGCCTTTTCTTTTAGTCTGCTGTTAGGAACTATTTACATACCTACGTATATAAAAAATTAACAACTTGCGGCAAAATAGCATTATTTTGGTATGATATTTATTTTTATTAAATGGCCACTGGTGGCTTTTTAAACACTCCCTATTGTTTGTTAAATCAGTTAAAAGATTCTTAAACTAAATAAAATAATCGTGTTGAAAAAACTGTTTTTGTTCTTATAAGTATATTGGTCCCAAGTAAAATATTTTCTTTATTGTAAACTAAGCTGTCACTATCCTTATCAAATCTCGTATTCGCAATGATTACTACACATAATTATATTCAAGTTTTTTTTATAGGACCACCACCTATTTCTGGCTATACAGGCAAGCAAAGTCGCAAGCAAAGTCGGACGATATATGGTTTTCATACGTCCGTAATTTACTGGACAAGTCCGGAATTTGTCAGAGAATTCCGGAATGTTAGCTATTTTTTCCAAATGAGAGGGGAATTCTAAAATATCCGCAAATTCTAAAAAAATGTAACATGTCCAAATCATTTTACTTAATATGTCCCGAAATTCCTCAACAATTTCATATTTAAGAGATTCATTTCAAAGTTTAGTGTTGTAAATATTCAAGAATAATTATTTTTGTAAAAAGTCTTTTTCATGAGCGATAGGATACCTATCGGTTTTTTTCTCCAGAAAACTATTTTATTGTTCTGGTAACAGTGGTAACCCTATGGTGATTAGCATAAGTGTTGCTTCGGGGACAACAAATGTGCTTATCGCTGCCCCGAGATTGCTTTGAACACCGACCTTAATTGCTCATCAATATTCGACCTAATAAGTTGGTATGAATGCGAGAAAGTACCGTTCTAATATCGTTTATATTTTTTGTTACAGAGATTTTTTTAAAGGTATGTTTAGCTTTCTTTTTAGGTATGTTTAATAGGAAGGATTTGACATACAGTAAAAAAAATGCTGCCATAAATATTTATGAACTCGAAGCTGACCACATAATTAAAGGAAAAGTCTAGACTGATGAAGTATGTGTAATAATAAAAATAGAAAGTGAAAAATATAAGGAAAATGTTTTAGAACCTAAACCACAAAATTACCTAATAGTTACCTCATCACATCTTTTTCCTTCTAAGGTATTTGAACGTTTAGAAAACGTTTCGCTTGATAAATTAAAAAACAGGAAAAAATAACAATAAATATCTGCAAGTAAGGACCCGTGCAAACGATTGATTGATGGCCAATGATTAGAAAACGAAATAAATAGGTACATACATTTAAAATAAATAGTATATGTATCACACAACAATAATGAAATGTGAAAACAGTAACAATATGATAATAATTCACATATAGCACACACATACATAAAGGTACTTCAAATAATTGATTCATGCAATGTAATCATATTTGGTTTCCGTTTCGTTTCCGAAACTGCTGCTGGAATGCAAGTTTTCAGTGAAGCTGAAATAATCACCCAAGGCCAATACAAATTCCCTAATAAAAAGAACAATAAGCTTAATAAAAATACAACTATGTGTATAGGTCCTAACAGTTTTAAATTTAATTAAACCACTATTTTATTGTGGTATTGATATCACTTTATAACTGCGATTAAAGCCACTTTCCTTGTTATTAATATAATTTGCATAATAATTTATATAATACGTAAAGTACCTATAAAATTAATTATTATTTTGGTATGCCGATGAGTCATCGCAGTTTTTGTTGCTAAACTTGATATCCATCACGTAGGTATACCAACCACTGTACAAGCATGACAAGAATATGTATACACATGGCAAAATTCTGACTAACAAAGCCAGCCAACATCCGCAGATAAATTTGTTTAACATATTTGAAAATTTTGACAAAGTGTATGTGAAAGCTACAAAAAACGTTAAAAATGCGGGTAATCTCCAACCAGGCTCAACTTAACTCATCACTACGCTGCACTGTCAAGGCCTACTGGCCAAAGTCTAAATCCTTCTCAATCTAAGAAGAGGCTTGTATCCAGCAGTGAGATAGTGATGGACTAGTTTAATAATTGTGCCAAGTTATGATACCGTTTGTTGTGTAATTATAATGTATTGGATTTTTTTTGCGACTCATAATCTTATTTTAACTCATGACTATACTCTGATCAATTAACTTAAATTGATTAAATTTGTTTTTAGGTAATGCTTGTCGTCATACACAAAGGACATTGTTTATTTAACGGTTGTTAATGAACATGTTATAAGAATAATTGGGTTTTTCCTTTAGGAAATTTGCAGTAGGTACCTAATTCCCTAAAAATATGAATTGTACAGGATATTGGCGATAAACAAGCCTCTTATCGAGTGAAACTTAGGCAAAACAAAAATACTACTATTCGCAATTGACTTAGACACTAACTGAAAACCGATACTAATAAACCAAACATATAAAAATGATAAAAATTAATACTTCTCGTATCTGCATACTATCAAGAAATATGGGTAATAAATAATAACACAAAATAATTTGATGAAAAAGTTTGTAATAACACGTTTTTAAAACGAAAGCAAGTTAATATTGCATTGTCATCCAGTTCTGAGCTATGTTTAAAGTTTCAAGTCTCGTCGGGAAGTTAATTTAGAAACAATTGCAACATTTGTACAGAACAGACGGACAAGACTGAAAGCGAGTTAATAAAAACGTGGTAATAAAAAAAAAACCCGACACCAAATTCAAATACAAAAACGAATTAATTGTCAACTATCCAGGCGGTATTTTCTCGCGGCCGCACCAGGTACCGTACTCCGTTCTCTTAATTAAGATGTAGGCAGAACGGCGCATGTTCGCTAACGAGTGGCTCACACATCTGCCTGTACCCTGCCTTATAGCTCCTAACAGAAGATAAGAATAACAGAAGGTAAGCCTTCTATTATGTTTTCTTCTGTAAGGCTACGTGTATGTTTTAGCTTGCATTGCCAGGGGTGAGAGGAGAATGCAGAGTATATCCCACACTTTGGGCTAAGGTAGTATGGGGAACAACGTAGTGGTTTTATTCGGTAAGAGTCCGACACTGGCACCAGCTTCCCCGGGTGCAGTGCATCCATGAGGATTTCCCTACGTAAAAAAAAGTTTGCTTCGATGATTTGACTGTGAGAAAAGCACATATTTTGGTCCATCTGAAAGGTTATTAACAAAACTGATTCATTTGTAGAACGAAGTGATTTTTAGAATTACGTTTCTAGAAAGATGAGACAAGAAGAAAACTCAAATGAAGAAATAAAACTTCTATACTAAATTAAAACTTACAACCGGAAAATCCGAAATAAATACTTTTATAACAAGCCCATCACTGTCCCACTGGGCACGGGCCTCTTCTCGGAATGAGAAGAATTCAGGCCTTAGTCGACCACGCTAGCCTACTGTGGGTTGGCGGACTACACAAACCATCAAGAACTTTCACTCTCAGGTGTACAGGTTTCCTGACGACGTTTTCATTCACCACACTAGTGATATGATAATAAAATTTTGATCCAAATATGAATCCAAAAGACAAATGCGGGCCGGGTTCGAACTCAGACCCTCTTAATATAAAAGGCAAGCCTTCAACCACTAGGCTATCACTGCTTTGAATTCAATATGAACGTTCAATTTGAACTAGCTTTCTGTTGGTCTGTTTGACATCGAAAGCTTGTTGCTTGACTGGAGTTACACTACTGCACTATCTATTGAATGCCCTTACTAAGTTACTAACATTACTTGGCCCGTTACACCTGACTACAAACTATACAAACTAAAGCGTCTTTATAACCTAATTTATAGTTCCATTGCGTGTTTCATTCAAAGAAATTAACGATGATTATTTACCTAGCCTTCCATGTAACTGCACGTAATCGATATTCTCAGTCGAGTATGCGATTTAACGTGATATGCATAAAGGTTTTACACTACAAACTTCTTCAGGTTAATTAAGAGAATTTTGTGTAATTAGACATAGGTTTTTCCGTAGTAATGAGGACTGATAGAGGTTGTATGTTAATTATGGTTGCTATACGACATTCTACCCGTAGAGGAAATAAATAATTAATGAAATAAATTCAAACTAACCATACTAACACTTCAATTAAAAATTATACCTTGTAAATTACCGCACTATTGTCAATGTACGAGTACAAAAACTGAAAGAAAAATGTAATTCTTACCCAAGAGTAGGTGACCTGGTGTCCTGAAATACAGGCTTACGCCTAGTTTAGGCACCAGTCTCCCGCAGTATACTGTAAATTGTATTGTGGTGAGAAATAAATCTATCTTCATACTAATTATACAAGAAATGTTATTTTAAGTGAAATATTGTGGCTAGTACGTTGAATATACGGACATCGACTTTTCAGCTGATCTCACCGTTAAGCGCCATCTGGTGGGTAACGTCAAAGTTACAAAAATTCAAAATTCAAAATTCAAAATTATTTATTTGTCAAACATAGGTATGATGTACAAGACATGGTATTAATTTTTAAATAATACAGTATCACTATGTTTTGCCTTGATAGGCGTACAAATTTGGTAAGATAAAGATAATACCTACTTATTACAGATGTGGAAATTAATTGTTTAATAATAATAACTGTTTTTATTAATATATAATAATGAATAGATTAACAAAGAAATCGGACTCTTGTGTCTTTACCTAAAGTTTGTTGTGTCTGTCAGAAAATCATTTACTGAATAGTAAGCTTTCAGAACTAGAAAATCTTTGAGCTTCTTTTTAAATGTACGTATATCATCAGTCGATTTAATGTTTTTAGGCAATTTATTAAATATTTTTGGAGCCATACCTAAAAAGCTATTTGAATAAAGTGCTGTCTTATGAGGTTTCACACGAATAATATTTTGAAGGCGTACATTATTTAGAGTTTCGAAAAAGTTAAAATGTTGAATAACAAATAATGCTACCTCAAAAATATATAAGCATGGGAGGGTCAATATTCCAAGTGAAACAAAATACGGCTAACTATTAAATAAATAACACAAAAAGACATGTTTTACTGGAGATCTAACCTGGGCCCTGTGGTATCTCAGTCTGACGCATGATGTTCCCTGCCATCTATGCTAGTATTATAGTTGCGAAATTTTGCATTATAATGAACCGGTCAAAAATATGAATTTTAAGGATAACTTTATTCCAGATGGGGGTGCCCTAACGGCACACGTTTTATTTTTACCTTCTCCAACGTGGACCAATCGGACCAATGTGTACAGGTACCAATCACACAATCACTCATTAGACCATTATTTGTTCTCATTTAAAACTCAACACTTCTATAGAGGCAGAGATCGTATCATAATCAGCGTATAAGAGTTTGTTTATAAATCAATCGATTGAGCTCGGTCGGCACACAATAATCGAGTCGAATCGATACGGTGTGGTCCCGATAATCGTTAGTTAACCATTGTCAAGTGCGGAGTATTCAGGGTACCGTAGAGAAAACATGGGGATCGGAATGATAATTGGATTAGGGCTATGATATTACATTTGGGTCAATGCATCTTCCTGAAAGCAAAACGAAAACAGGTCTTTCAAGAATCTATGTGACGATACAAGTGGCGTGCGTTGGTTTTCGGACTAGGTATATAGGTAGGCACTAAGCAGGCAGAAAAAAATACTAGTACCTATAAAATCATTGATCACTAAACCTATGCCTATGATGTTATTGCAAACCCCTGGTGAAATTACAATCACTTGAGACTTTCCATCTTCATGCCTGAGGCCCGTATTACAGAAAGTTCCTCAAGCTGTGATCACTGTTTAAAACTATTATTGAGTTGAAATTGAATTTTAGAACATTCCTTAAGCATAGATTAATGTTTTGGTATCTGAGCAGATATTTGATCTGTAATCACCTCCTTTCTTTTCTCCATGGTAATCACTCAAGTATGGTCGACACCACGCTTGAATAGAGATTACTTTCCTATTTCAGGTTTAATTAGTGTGCTGTGTTGTTGAAGTGAAGTTCACAATTACCGTATTGGAATAAGACCGATGCTCAAGTAACGATTTTATCCTTAAGTAGTGATCAGGTGATTGAAGATCAAACTGTACTTGAGGATCTTTCTGTAATACGGACCTCAGTTTGGCGAACCGGCTCTCGATAACATTTAGGCAACAGCAGTTATTATGGGCAAAGGTAACCGCTTAACATCAGGTGGGATTTTAGCTCGTCATACATAACATAACATAACCAGCCCATTACTGTCCCACTGCTGGGCACGGGCCTCTTCTCAGTACGACAAGGCTCAGGCCTTAGCAAGGGCGGATCCAGCCTTTGTGTCAGGGGGGGGGGGGGTCGCGTACTTATTTATATCCAGCCCCGGATAAAAAAAATTAAAAGGAGGGTGTAGAGTCGCCTTCTTGGAAAAAATCTTTCAACCAATAAAATTCTAGGATTTTCGTAATTTTTGCTAAAACATGAATTTAAGTGAATGTTAGAGCTTTAGATTTTCTCTTTGCAGAATATTAATGTAACGAAATAGTTAGTAACAAAACCTATACACCAAAAAAAAACAATACTTATATATAATGGCGCGAGCGAAGCGAGCGCGAATTTTTTTCTCAGTGTTGGCTTTGTATTAACTACAGAATAACTGTTCACAATATATGCCCAGTACACAGAAGAGGGGCAGAAAGACAAGCGCGAGCGAAGCGAGCGCGAAAACAGTGAATGAGCCTCCGCGAGTGTTTAAATGATCGTCCGGCGCACTCTGGGCAGTCAGCCCCGCTACCTATCTGCTGACTGGTATTTTTTTTCCCAAGGCATGAGCTATTATCATTATGTAGCTCATTTAGAAACGACAGAAGAAGAGCTACTGCACAAAAAAAAAATATTTTTGTTATGAGTAACACAAATCATCACCATCATCATCATTACAGCCGAAAGACGTCCACTGCTGGACATAGGCCTCCCCCAAGCTGGTCATGTTTGGGGATATGCCATAATCGCCACGCTTGGCAAACGAGTTGGCGATTGCAGTTGGTTGGGTAAAATACTCAGAGAACGCTGCTGCCCATCCTCTGGTGAATCCCTTAGTCGCCTTTTAAGCCCCCCTTGAGAAGATATAGAGTGGTGCAATTCTTTACGTCCTGCACAACATGGAACATACACAATTAGCTGCTAATAACATAATAAAAACGGCCACGTGCGTGTCTGACTTGCGCAGTAAGGGTTCCGTACGACAGTTTATTGGTCTATAGTACCACCCATCGACCTGATACCCCATAGAAACTGATTTAATTTACGAGAGTTCATTACATATGTTTATGATGATTATGTATATGATGTTTGCCCTATTTTTAGTATTTGTTTCTAAATTGCATAGCACTATAATCAGACCTTTGACGCTGGTATGTATTACCGTTTTGAAGATACGTGGGACACTCAGAAAGTTTTGCGAAACTAAAAAAAATTGTTCTATACGTACATATATTTTTATCAAATCTTTTCAAAGTACTTTCCACCAGCCTCTATACAAAGATTCATGCGCCTAAACCAGTTTTCAAAACACTTTTTCCAGTCCGCCGCAGACACCTCGTTTACAGCCTGCTCGAACGCAGCCAGCGCATCTTCCGGCGACGAAAATTGTATCCCTTTGAGCTGATTTTTTATTTTTGGGAATAAAAAGAAGTCACACGGTGCTAGATCAGGGCTGTAAGGAGGGTGACCCAGGAGTTTGACTGGCGTGCTGTCCAGGAAGTCCCTCGTTTTGAGTGCGGTGTGCGCAGGTGCATTGTCGTGGTGGAGCAGTAGCCCGCGGAGCCCTGTGTTTGGTCGCTTGTTGCTTATAACAGAGAAAACTTCTGGCAAACATTTGGTAGTATACCATTCGGCATTAATGCTTCTTTGATCCCGTAAGGGAATCGATACCAAGTGGCCAGTCAAATTAAAAAAGCTAGCGATCAAAATCTTACCCCCGCTTCTAGATCGCTTCACTTTGGTAGGCGTTGGCTCATTTTGAAACACCCAAACAGTCGACTGGCGCTTGGTTTCTGGGTCGTATTGATAAATCCAGGACTCATCACCTGTAACGATGTCGTAAACACGCCGAGACGAGCCTGCTTCAAATTTATTAAGCATATCACGGCACCATTCCACCCGGGCCTGCTTCTGAGCATCGGTGAGGTTGTGCGGCACCCAGCGTGATACTATCCTCCTCACGCGAAGATGGCTGTGTAGAATCTCGTGAACGCTTCCCGATCCAATCTTCAATATGTGTTGAATCTCCTGATATGTAATTCGCCTATTGTCTTGGATTAAATTTTTCACTGCTAGCACGTTTTCTTCGGTAACAGCCGTCAAAGGGCGACCGCTTCTTTCGTCATCCCCCAAAGTTGGTCGACCGCGCTTGAATTCGTTATACCAACGATACACGGTTGCCTTGGAAGGGCCTTCATCCATGAATGCCATTTGAAGTCTATCGTACGATTCATCCGGTTTCAGGCGACACTTGAAATCGTATAAAATCATAGCTCTAAAATGTTCCCGGCGCAGATCCATATTTCAGTGAGACACAATACTTTGAATTAACTCGCAAAAAATGTGGAGGGAAATTTTGAAATTGGAACTTACTTATTTTTACTTATAAATAATCATATTTTCGAAAAACATTATAACTGGCCAGTCTCCCATATATAAAAACTTTTTTTCGCAATACTTTCTGAGGGGCCTGGTAGAGCAGGAACAAAAACGTTAAAAAAAAATGCATGTTTTTCGAGGTTTCTTTTATGGGGACCCCCTTGGTTTTAAAGCTTTTAATTTTTAGTATTTGTCGTAATACGCACCATAGTAACACATATTCTGTGAAAATTTCAACTGGTTATCTATTACAGTTACTAAGATACAGCCCTGTGACAGACAGACGGACGGACAGCGATAGTAATAGGGTGCCGTTTGGCACCCTTTGGGTACGGAATCCTAAAAAGGCGACTAATAAACTGACGCAATTCACTCGTAGCTAACTAGTATGAGATGTGCAGCAAATCAGTTTAGCTATTTTAACAAAAATTTAGTTTCTCTTGTAATCACTTTTTAAGATTAATGCCAGAAGTCGGTATGGAAAACTTAAAACTGCAGTTTAACTATAATAATTATGTAAAATCCCATAAATCGTTATATTTTTGACCATCTCTTTGACTACTACCCAACCAGCAAAGTAGTCCGTTAAGAAATGCATTTATCACTAAAAAGTGAAAGTAAAGCGTTATTAAAGTGTCCG
This sequence comes from Asteroscopus sphinx, assembly GCA_949699075.1. Taxonomy (NCBI): domain Eukaryota; kingdom Metazoa; phylum Arthropoda; class Insecta; order Lepidoptera; family Noctuidae; genus Asteroscopus; species Asteroscopus sphinx. The sequence continues at coordinate 12,797,034 of OX453025.1, read as the reverse complement.
TTATGACCGTGTGTTTTATAATAGCGACTTATACAATATTTTAGCTGTATAATATTATACAGCATTTTGGTAACAGTAATAAGTGTTGTAAACGTTTACATCGACGCCATATATTACGCCTTTATCACAGTACTATAACTGAAGCCGCTACATCAAGTACAGAGCCATCTTGTATTATTAAAGATTTCCACGATACTGTTTTGAAGCAATTTTGGGTTATTGTAGCTTCCAAATGAGTATTATAGTACAAGTGTTTAAATAGTATTGACAACACAACTATAGAACAATAATGTACTGTTGCTGATTTTTACATCACTGTTAAGTATCGAATTTGAGCAATAAAATCTTCCAAATAGCTACTATAGTGTCAATGTCATAGCTGTCGCGAGTATACTCTTTTAACACTGAAAGGTCGTCAAAACACTATTTCGTAACTTGTATATCTCATAGTGACGTTACAGAGCTTTTATCGTTTTTATTGGACCTTTACGATACATAAAAGTAGTATATTACTAGTTTTAGTCAACCTAAACATCCTATAAAAGAAATTTAACATCGTTTTTACAACGTAAGCCCCGCGTTTTGTTTATAAAATGGCTGCTGTGTATATGCTAATGTTTGTGAATCTTCAGACGATGATAGTGATTATGCAGAGTGATAGGATTATAATTTTGCGGAATATGCCTCGACAATCAAGTGGTTTAATCTAAGATGTACCAAGGAACCCTATTTTTATCATGGCTGCCGATGGCTGTCACTATGTGCACTAATTAAGCCTATAGTAAGCACGTGGGTACCTTTTTATCCGTTAATAGCAACACTGGAGACATTACCATGTTTTAATTGATTTTAATTTTATAAATATTGATAATCAAGGGGGGGCATTAAAAATTTGATAAAAAATACTAACTACTTTATCAATAAAAATTTTAGTCGCAAGTATAATTAACTGTCTATATAAGATAACACTGATTTCACAAGTCGTGAGCGCCATATTGCTAATAGTAATATCAATTTACTTGCCAAGAAATTATCTTTAATTTTATTTCACATCAAACCCACAATCTATACGAGAAATGACCCCAAATTAAACTGTACTATAAAAGATCCCCGATCTCTACTATAGTACAAAAAAGTCCATTAATAGAGTCGTGGTGGCTTTTTTGTAACTGTTTTGTGATGAAAGCGCCACAAAATCACTGTTAAAATCTTGAAAAGACTTTTACGACATTATTATAGTACAAGTATAGTACTAACTTGTGACGTATGGAGCTACAATAATTTGGCTTTGTCACATAATTGCGATGTAACTGCGCCAAAACCTGCCTGGGTAAACGTTTACATTATTGTTATAGGGTCCATATTTGATACACTAAATAGTGTGTCCAAAAACGTTCTCTCGATTAGTACACATTTTTGCTGGTTGGGTATCTACTTAAAAATTATTTCGGAATTAGCAACTTACATATCTACGTAGATTTACCTTTAGTACATTTCACCATCCTATACTATAAAAAAAAATTACATTGCTTAAAATTACACATGCCATTTAAAGAGAGAACGCGAAATCAACGAACATTTAGAATCAAAGTATACTCCACGTCAAGTATTGTAACTTTTTTAAGATTAACAACTACTATCGCATCAGGCAATGGTCACGGTGTCATACAGCCTCATTAACCGCCCATTAATCTCGGGAATCACTTAACGAGGCTCAAGGATTAGCTTCCTTTGCCAAAAATGTAATAAAAAAAGTATTCGGGTCGTTAGCGGAAAGCGGCAACCCTTTTGTGAGTGCAAATTAAATATCGTTGAAGAAAGGTTTCAGTGTGAGCGAGTGTGAGTGAAGGGCATAAGATTCATCAACTCAGCCTATTGCAGACCATTGCTGGACTCCTCTCCCAAGTTGCGCCACAACACTCGGTCCTCTGCCTTTCGCATCCAGTCTCACCTCCAGCCACCTTCTTCAGGCGGTCTCCGCTCAAGGACTCGTCTTCTCCAGCGGCCATCGGTCCTTCGACAGACAGGGCCAGCCCACTGCCACTTCAGCTTACTGATCCTACAAGCTATGTCAGTCACTCCGGTTCTTCTTCGGATAATCTCGTTACGGATTTTATCCTTCGAAGAAACTCCAAGCATAGCTCGCTCCATAGCTCGCTGAGCGACTTTGAATTTGCACGTCGAGCATAAGATTAACTTATCATCATCATCATCATCCGAAAGACGTCCACTGCTGGACATAGGCCTCCCCCAAGCATCGCCACAACGACCGGTCCTGCGCCTTCAGCATTCAGTGGATTCCCGCGACCTTCACCAGGTAGTCGGTCCACCATGTGGGGGGCCTACCCACCCTGCGCCTTCCAGTACGTGGTCGCCACTCCAGAACTTTACTGCCCCATCGGCCATCCGTTCTGCGAGCAACTTATATTTAGATTAACTTATATTAATAAACTATCCATACTTTCTACTTGGGGAGAATACATTTCATCTTCAGAAAGAGGAAAAAATATGAAAATATTATTGGTTTTTACAGTACCTACCTGTACCTCCGTATACCTTCAATAAGAAATGTTGTTTATATGCTAAAATTAGTTATTTATCCTCAAAGTAAAAGTAATACGTAAAGTCCGTATAAGTAATTATTATTTAAAAATATTTATTATTCAACCGTAAAAGCATTTAGCTCAACACAAATGTTTACCTATTCGTGGCAACTTTTCATCTTTCTTTATTAAGGAAAATTAATAAAACTGCTGAAGCATGGGAGTCACCAGCGAGGAGCAGGGGGGTAGGGTTAGTTGCCCCCTCCCTAGAGACTCGAACCTAGAAGATTCGATTCCCACAGGACACAAATATTTGTGTGATGAACATAAGTGTTTGTGTTGGTCTGGGTGTTGTTTATGTATTATAAGTATGTATTTATAAAAAAAAATGTATATAAGTGTTATATCCATTGTCTAGTACCCATAGCACAAGCTCTGCTTAATTTGGGACTAGATGGTGCTCTGTAAAAAATGTCCCAAAGATATTTATTTATTTATTTTAAAAATAATTTAATCGAAAAATTCCGAAAAAACCCACGAAGATTACGTTTTAATTAAGCTATTGTTTATGCTTGTAGTAAACGACTAAAACTTTACAAATTGTATTTATTTTACCCACAATTCATATCTTCTATCTTGCCCATTGACTGGCGACCCGCTTGTGCTAAAGTGCAGTGAATTTAAATTTTTTTGTAGTTCTATTAGTGTATTGACGATTTCATGAAATGAATTATGTGAAAGGAGCAATCATTTTTTTTCATATCTACATACGTACACTGTATTTTTTCTTACTTGTCTTATTTAGTAAGCTATCTTGGCATGTCTTTATAATACAATATGTGAATGATAATTATCAAGAGACATTATTTTAACTATTTCACACGCAATTTTTTTTTTTTACCTAATTACATGTGCAGAACTAGTAATTATATTTTATCAGTAGTTATTTCAATAAAGAGACATGCCAAGATTGTTTACTAGATAAGAAAAGAGAGAAATAAAACTGGCCAAGTGCGAGTTGAACTCACGCAGTAAGGGTTCCGTACCACCCATCGACCTGATACCCCATAGAAACTGATTTAATTTACGAGAGTTCACGAAATATGAATTTATGCATCTCTTTCCTACGCAGCCACCACCATATAAGTCTGTGTTTGCCATATTTTTAGTATTTTTTGCTAAACTACATAGTATGCACTATAATCAGACCAAGTTTGACGCTGGTATGTGTTACCGTTTTGACGACAGAGCAGGAACAAGTAAATTGAAAAAAATGCATGTTTTTCGAGGTTTCTTGTATAGGGGGTTGGTTTTAGACAGTTTTTTATTTTTTGTATTTGTCATCATAGCAACACATATTTTGAAAATTCCAACCGGCTACCTATTACCGTTCAAAAGACCCTGTGACAGACAGACGTTAGACGAACGGACAGACAACGTAGCGAGAGTAATAGAGTACCGTTTGGCACACTTTGGGTACGGAACCCTAAAAAACAGATTTTAGGATATTTTACAGAAGCCATCTATAAGATACGAACTCCCCGCTAACGGTCGGACAGACCCCACAAGTCGTAAATATCGCTGAACACGTTAAATATTGAGGCAGTGTCGGTCGATCCGACCGACTAACCCTTTGTCGCGGTCGCCTCGTGAATGGGTGAAAAATGACCCCACAGCAAATATTAATAAGTGATTCTATTCAGTGACTCGCTGATATAAAGTTTACATTTCAACGACAATTTGTTATCTGGAAACACTGTCGATGTAAGGATTAATAGGGTTACTGTGATTTTACTAAAATTTACGGTTTTATGAAATATAATATTATTTTATATTAATTAATCACGTTTGAACAAAATTCTCGCAATTTTTTCTAAGTGAAAGTAATATAAAATTATTAGTTTAGGATTTTTTATTAAATCTGGCAAAAAAATATTAAAGCACCTACACAGCATTTATTTATTTTTAGTTCCAATTATTAAAAAAATAGAACCATTTCCAACAATTTATAAGCATAAAATACCTAGAATTAAAAATAGATTAAATCTTTTTATTATTTTAATACTATAATAGACTACAGATTTTTTAAATACATTATCTACCTTTTTTGGTTCGTCCTTGTTTTCATTATAAATAATAAATAATAAAAATACCGAGTAGGTACCTATACATACTTCAACAAAACAATGTTTTATATTTTTAGATTCATGATAATATTTTATTTTATTTTTTTGTACCAATGAAAATCTAATATTTTTTTCCTATTATTCATTAAGAGTTCATGTGTTGATTTTAAAATTATTTTAATGATAATATGAATTCATGTCGTACCTTAATAATATAATTTTTCCTCATGAGTTTACCTATGCATGATAATGTGGATTTTACAGTAAAACCCCATCACGAGTAAGGGGTCAATGTTATCTCATTTTAAATTAGAATATACTGGTGGATAACCTTTCCTGTTTTGAAAATGAAATAACACTTTATATAACGTTATATTTTTCCTCGTACTTCCCAATTTTTCTTCCCTCATCTCGATTCGTATTGAGACGAAAAGAGTAGGATTGACTACCCAGATTGTCCAAATGCTGGAAGTATTAAAAAATTGCCAAACTTGGAGGCTTCATTTAAAAAAAAAATTATAAACAATATGTAACAAAAAAAACCGGCCAAGAGCATGTCGGGCCATGCTCAGTATTATAGGGTTCCTTAAGTAGGTGTAATTACAAACGAATCAAATCGAATATTAATCATGGCTATTTTAGTTTTTGCAATAATCAGCAGCATTCGCGACTCAGAGCGTATTGTTAGTAGCGCATGTCAGTCATTTCAAAGTTACTTTTTGTGATTTTTTCAAATAGAAAGTAGCTAAAGGAGCATTATATGCTATGATAATTTTTCTCTAAGGTCAATGACCTTTGAACTAGGACGTTTTAAGTATTTTTCAGTTTTCTCTCTATAACTCAAAAAATTATAATCACATTATACTCGAAATAATTTTAAAAGAGAGTTTTTACAAAGGTCTATCAATGTGGAAGATTATAAGTTTCTACATTGCATAGTTTAGAAATGGCAGGGGGGGGGACACATTGCAAGCCACTTTGGCGGGCTATATTTCGCAGATGGTACACCTGATATAAAAGTGGTGTATGAAACATTACCTTCATTTTAGTAGACCTATTCAATGATATCCCACACGAGGGGGTGCAGCGAAAAAAAATTTTTTTTCCCCATTTCACATGTATGGACGCCACCCCTAAAATACGGAAAAACGATTTTTTTATTCTTTTAAAATTGAGATCTATATGTATACTATTTTTGTACAAAATTTCATTTACTTATGTTTATAACTGTAGAAGTTATTAAGCTGTAAAGGATTAGGACAGACGGACAGACGGACAGACGGACGGACATGACGAAACTATAAGGGTTCCTTGTAGGACTACGGAACCCTAAAAAGCCTGTTGTTCCTGTGAGCTACGTTATCGGAATCAATATATTCATGCGTAACGTACAGAACTCATTTGGAAAAACTCTTTAATAAAAATAGTAAAATTAATTATTAAATCAAAATTAATTAATTAAATTAATTAATTATTAATTATTATAAACCTTCTAACAACCTTTTTTAGGGTTCCGTACCCGAAGGGTGACAAATGGGACCCTATTACTCTCGCTACGCTGTCCGTCCGTCCGTCCGTCCGTCTGTCTGTCACAGGGCTGTATCTTTTGAACGGTAATAGGTAACCGGTTGAAATTTTCTCAGAATATGTGTTGCTATGAGGTGTATCACGACAAATACTAAAAACAAAAAAAGTCTAAAACCAAAGGGGGTCCCCATACAAGAATCCTCAAAAAACATGCATTTTTTTCAACGTTTTTGTTTTTGCTCTATCTTCAAAACCGTAATATATACCAGCGTCAAACTTGGTCAGATTATAGTGCATATTATGTAGTTTTGCAACAAATACTAAAAGTAAGACAAACATAGACATATTGAGAGGTACGGAACCCTTACTGCGCGAGTCCGACTCGCACTTGGCCGGTTTTTTTTTATTAATGTCGTATTGTTATCTCCACGTTGAACATATTAATCCGGGTTATGGTCTATATGTGTGCAAAATTTCATCCAAATAGTTCAGCCGTTTCAGAGTGATTGCAGGACAAACAAATAAACAAACATACATCTATACTTTCGCATTCATAACATTAGTAGGAAGGGTAAGTACCATAATATAATCTGGATGTAAAAAATATGCATAATTTCACTGACCACATTCTTCTCTACGCAGTAGCCCTTTTCGCTTCATCGTCGCCTGCGCAGTGATTGCAGGTAGCGTGCGCACTGCGCACGCAAGCGACGACGGTCACAGTTCGTTATTGAATTTGCGCGTCGGTTACCGAGTTTGAATTATTGCCTCCTTTCTGGATATTTGGTTACTTTCGGTAATTGGTTGAAGGAATGTGGCGGCTTGGAGTTCAAAGATGAGTGTTATTGAATGAGAGGACGAAAAATAAATAAAAGAGAAAGTACTATTAAAATTAAAATAACGCAAGTTCAATCTAGAAAAAAGCGGAAACAGGCTAGCGGTTGAACGCTTGCATTCCATGCAGGAGGGTGTGAGTTCAAACCCGGGCCGCACCACTGAATTTTCGAATTCATGTGCGGATCAGAAATTGATTATCACTTGCTTTAACGGTGAAGGAAAACATCGTGAGGAAACCTGCACACCTGAGAGTGCTCCATACACTTCTCAATGGTGTGTGTAGTCCGCCAACCCGCACTAGGCCAGCGTGGACTACGGAGAAGACTCCCGTGCCCAGCAGTGGGACAGTAATGGGCTGATGATGACGATGATGATGATGACCTTAGCTGCCAGATCCTATCCTGCTTCCTACTATTCTAACCTACTTCCTAGTAATATTATAAACTTTTTCGGTCTGAAGGGAACGGGTGCCGGTGAAATTACAATCACATGAGACTTTCCATCTTCATGTCTCAGTTTGACGAACCGACTTCCAGTACCATTAGGGCAACAGCCTAGGTGGTATTGAAGTTGTTATGAGCAAAGGTAACCACTTAACATCAGGTGGGCGTTTGGATCTTTCGCCATCCTATACTATAAAAAAAAAACGTGAAAGTTTGTGAGGATGTATGGATGTATGTATGGATGTGTGGAAAATTATTTTTGTATTTGAAAGGATATGCTTCCAGATTAGTTCCATTTGGAATTGAGGGAACTCCTCAAATTTTATAGGCATACATATAGCGATTTTGGTATTTTCATCAACAAATCAAGCATTTGCATTCAGAAAGCATCATTTGGTGAAGATCTGATGAAGATCTTCGGAGATAGCAGCAATCACTTGTCTTTCTATTGTTAATGCACTAAAAATAGAAAAATAAAATAAACAAAAAAAGTAAATCAAACCGAATCAAAGGCCTAAACTGTTTCATACAAATTATTTTATTATTTTCGAAGTCGGTTTTTACTTTTTTTCAAGTTTATTTTTCGTAAATAATATTGTTGACACTTTAAAGTAAAGTCAAACCGATTAATACCAATTTCTCTACTATCAAAATTACAGGTTGTCCCGTCACTACGCTTCATGAAGGAAATTTTACTTTAAAGATTTTTTTTTTATAAGTAATCAGCATTAACGGATTAAAAAAAAAAACTTGCTTGAGCCGAGAATTGAACTTACATAATCACAAAGAAGTATGCCATCCTATATTTTATGGCTTCTGTTGATAGATAACATAGGGCTATTATAGAGAACCGAATTTCTTAAACAAACGTAGTAAGGAAATTCACGAAATAAGAACTAACAGCAAATAACAAGGTACATTTCCTCTATGAAGTATTGCAAAAATTAATATTCTATACTAAACCAGAGCGTCGAGGGAGGTTCGATTCCTACTCGCGGTAAAAATTTTATTTCCGCGAAAAATAAAACTTAAAATATTTACGATTAATTAACAAAAAATAATAAAGCAAAACAAAATGGAGTTGGTTGCATGATGTTGATACTAAAAATATATAAAACGGAAATTCACAAATAGTTCGGTAAAACACGATTTTAATGAGTCCATATTATTATTGTGGCGATATAAATACATATAGTGCGTATATTCCCATATCGCGGCTACTCAACGTGATCGCCCAATTATACCGAAATGGTTATATTAGGATACTGTAGGGTTGCCAGGGTTGGGGTGCTGGCTAGAAAACCTCCACGTGTGCCTGACAACTGCTTGTCCTTCTGGACACGTCTGGAGGGAACGGCAGTTGTTTGGCCGGTGCATCCTGGGTACGGGCAATAGAATCCTTTCGACGGATTAACCTTCGGGAGATTTTATTGCCTGTGGCGAATATTCTGAAGCGGGAGGGGCCCGTTCTGGGCCAGTGGGGAGTTGTTCCACATGTCCCTCTGATGCCAACAGAGGGCACAGTGGAGGAGCAGGGGCGGGCCCGGTGTGCACTCACCCTGCCACTGGGCAGGCAGCGGGGGGATTGTCCTTCCCTGCCCCCGCCGATCTCGTAACCCCAGGAGTGCCCGTTGAGTAGTGTTCTCGTGCCTCTTGGGACCGAGGGTCTTGGCTTCACTGCCCGGACCCGAGGAAGAAAACCTCTGTAAAAATTACGGGAGATAGGGCCCGCGAGCAGCAGACTCGGGGTAGTCTGCTGCTCTAATGCATGTTTTTTGTGTGGGGACCATACAAGAAACCTCGAAAAACATGCATTTTTGTTTGCCCTTTGGTTTTAGATTTTTTTATTTTTTGTACTTCAAAGTTCAAAGCATTTATTTGCAACTAAGTGTACAATTTTAGTTCTTATTTATGTAAAATAAATTATGAGGCACTTAAAACTTAGCGGCCTTCTACAGGCGTAGCAAATTTGAGGGCTTTATTAGTAAGTTATGTCAGTTAATTAATATTAGTAAATTATTATTGATTTTATATTTAATTAATATTTAAATAAGATAATTTAATTAGTTATTTAATATTAGTGTATTTATTAATTTATTATAAATTAGTTAATTAGGTATCTAGTTTAAATTAGTAAGGTATAGTAACACAGTTCTAGTATCTTATTAAATAATAATATTAAATCTTGGTAGATCGCCGTATTAATTATTTTTATTTCGTTTTATATAATAAGTATGTTCTACTTATGTATGTGTATGTATGTGTTTGTTTCAGTTTTCATTTAGTATTTGTAGATTGGCGTACTTAGAAATTCTTCAACTGAGTAAAAACATTTTTGGATAAGAAATTATTTTAGTTTTCTATAGAATGTTATAAGTTTTGTTTCATTTTGAATACTTTGTGCTAGTTTATTAAATATTCTAATTGCCATATACTGTGGACTTTGATTTAGCATTTTTAGTCTCGAGGGAGGTAGGTATAGTTGGTTTTTATGGCGGTTGTTTATGTTGTGTGTTTCATGCACTTGAATGTGTGCTTGTGTTTGAATACAAAATTACATATATCGTGTATATATATAGAGGGGAGCGTAAGTAGTTCATATTTTATAAAATAGGGTTTGCAACTTTGTCTGTTGTTTAATTGGGCCAAAATTCGAACACATTTTTTCTGCATTATGAATAATTCATATACATTGGTACTATTTCCCCATAACATTACCCCGTATCTTAGCCACGAGTAGGCATAGGCATAGTAGGCTGATAGTACTGTTGTGGTCACTTTCCGTGATAGGCACCATATTAACACATATTCTATTACAAAGTTACAGCCCTGTGACAGACAGACGGACCATTTAGGTCCCACACTAAGCAGAGCTTGTACTATTGGTACTAGACAATGAATATAATACCTTTTTGTAAATACATAGGTACATACATAAGAAACACCCACACTAACACAAACACTTATGTTCATCACATAAATATTTGTGTCCTGTGTGAATCGAACCCACGACCTCGTGATCAGAAGTCCGGCCCTCGATCCACTAGACCACAGACGTCGTCATAAGCTACTTCATCTCTCTCTCTTTACTGACTATCCCTTTCAGTTTTTCATGTGTAGCTTCTAGGGCAGCCCTAGGTACCAGTAACTGTTTACCATGGTACATAGCGTAAATTCCCATGATAATAATATTGTCGGCTGTGGTTATTGCGGTGGCTATTGTAATAATTGTGAAACTGATAAGCATTCGATTTGGCGTCGACTTGTCGCCTGTACTACTCATGAGGTAATTGTGGTGGGGGTGTTGCTGGCTTTATAAGATGCACGTAAGGAAACCGCAGAAAACTTCTTTAAGGAGAATATAGCAGCCAATTGGCGCCCCCATCGGTAAAAAATTTATTACTCACTGAATACATCATGTATCGAAAATTAGTTTCTAACGATTGAAGTACTGGGGGCCTAGTATGAGTTTGACACTTACGAATACTTTCAAAGTATTCGTCGACTTTCATTAATAAATCTGTAGTTCCTCCTCATATCCGCCAGGGCGCTACTGATTTATGAATGAAAGTCGTCGAAAACGATGAAAGTATTCGTAAGTGTGAAACTCGTACTAGGCCCTCTGGTTGGAACTGTAGTTTAATCAAAAACTATTAACTCTGTTAATTATACTTCGCTGTAATTGTAGATAAAAAGTGCTAAAAACAAATGTTTAGGGACCAACAGATTATTTTTTCGTGATTTCAGGGTTGGTCCCATAGTAAAAGTTGTTCATAATGATGAGTACAATGACCCCTTTTCGGGAAAGAAGCTATTAAAATTTCAACTTGTATAGGACTAGCCTATGCCCACAAATTCGCGCGCGTGAATGTCGTTTATCACGCATCCCTCGGGAACTGTTCATCATTCCAGGATAAAAAGTAGCCGGATTAACAAATCCGGCTTATGTTCTATCTGTATGCCAAATTTCATTAAAAGCCATACAGTAGTTTTTGCGTGAAAGAGTAACAAACTTTCACATTTATAATACTCGCGTCACCAGCCCCGACACTGTATATTTTGGCTGCTGAAGGTAAAACCTCGAATATAGTTTATAGAGAAGTTTTGTAAAAAGGCGTTTTATTGTATACATTCATATCATTCTGTATTATTTTTGTAAATTCTGCTCAAAATTTGTTTGTGTGTGGCCTAGGTTCTCGGTTTACGTTTTAGTCTTTGACTTTGCGCCCAGCGCCTTAACAAAAAAATAATGGCAAAAAATTAATTATTGTTATCATTTGTCCATTATCTTTGAAATTTGACTCATTTGAAAGTTTACCTTATGATAACGTGAGCAAAGCCACGGGTACAGCTAGTTTATAATATTAATAGGATAGTAGGATGATGCCTACTCAAAAATCGACGAAATGATTTCTTGTAGGTACTTCCCTTATATTTTATGTCAACTGTACTTACTTTATATTGCATGTGTTTTTTTGTTTTACTTTCTTTGTAGTTGTTACCTGTTAGTTACCTGTTTGTGTTTCTGTTGCACTGTTATTTAACTGTTGCGCGCCGTTAATGTCTCGGACAATAAACCATTTTCCTTTCTTTTCTTTCTCAATAAAAAAAATCTCTACCTCACATAGTTCAAGATTTTTCGCCTCCTAAAATTACTCATTGAGATGGTAGGTACATTTCTTGATGAGTAATTATTTATAGGTAGGTAATGTTAGTATTATATTAACTATCCTTATATTGCTCTTAAAGCTAACATCAAGGACAACAAACATTAACTTACCTGTGGGCCTAGTACGAGTTTCACACTTACGAATACTTTCATCGTTTTCGTCGACTTTCATTCATAAATCAGTAGCGCCCCTGGCGGATACGAGGAGGAACTACAGATTTATTAATGAAAGTCGACGAATACTTTGAAAGTATTCGTAAGTGTCAAACTCGTACTAGGCCCACTGTATGTAACCACAAGGAAAGAGCCCGTATTATTAAGAATTATGTAAAATTTGTTCATTATTTACGTGTTTGTGAATCATAATACCTTTCTACCTTAGAGTCACAAGCAAAATTAGGCTAGCCTATATGATTGAAACAGTGGCGTGCATTGCATATAGGTAATTAGGCAGTACCCAGTGCCTTCCTCATTCAAATTCAATACCTAGTGGTGTAAGTTTATTTTTCTTTCAAAGTACGATGATTATTAATTTTCCTACATAAAAATTAATCTTGCTACATAAAAAAATCAATAACTTATACCAAAATTAAATTCAAATGAAGTAGGCCACTGCACGCCACTGGATTGAAGATAACCTTCAATGAAGAAACTTCATCGGATATAGATAACACCACAGACATAGTCAAAAATATAGACTAAGTGCTGCGAACAACCATAGTGAAGCCAACAAAAACCGCCAGTGCTCCGCACACACATGCACCTTAAACCGTGCTCACCCCTCTCAGTTCATATGTCGCAGCATCTTCCAGTAAGCATCGCGAAAACAAATATCCTTCAGGTGCATGGTGTGTACGTGAGCACTGGTTGTACATGAAGGAGCACGGTTTTTGTTGGCTTCACTATGGTTGTTCGCAGCACTTAGTCTATATTTTTTACTATGTCTGTGGATAACACATTTATGATATGAATAATAGTTTGTCCACAGGAAAATATAACACAATAAAAACCCATTTAGTGACCGACACAAACAAAAATAATAATAAACTACGTTACCAGTAGGTCTACTCGCGTTTTACGAACGACCAACGAAGTACGAACTTTCGTTCCGACTGATAGTTACATAATAAAGATAGGCACATAAAAAAGGCACAATTAAGATAGATTACAGTTCATAGTCGTATACAATTTACCGGAGATGAGAAAAACAAACGTCAAAACACGATCATCGCATACGATAAGGGAACGATGGTTGACCGGAGTAGCAAATTGTGCGATGAATCGTACGATTTATCGAATATCGTCGAACGGGAGTAGACCCCCTGATCACAGTGCAGTGAGAAAGGAGTATCCGGTGAAAAAAAAAGTGAAATTATGCGTTAGAACAGTTTCTCAAAGTGGGGTAGGTACGCGAACCCCTAAGGGTCCACCAGTTGTTCGAAGGAAGTTCAAGGCAAGATCTGCGGCTGGCAGATGAAATAAGTACATAAATTGACTTGATGCTGAATCGTTCGATCCCCAAAGCACCAGCTAAAAGTTCTGCCAATCTAGCGTTGCAGTGAACCTTTCCGAGCTATCAAAAATTATCAGAAGTATCTATCAGACTATCAGAACTACCAGATTTACAACTACTAAACTATAAAGTGTATAGCTGTATAAGCCGCTATAAGAAAAGAGGCAGACCGAATGAAACATGGATGGATTGTGTGAAACATGATATGAATAGAAAGAAAGTGAACGCGGAAATGACGGCTGATAGAGATGTGTGGAAGAAAAATACATGCTGCGCCGACCCCAAATAAAGACAAAGACAAAGACATTTATTGCTCAAACTGTGTACATAAATGTAGGTATTTATCAAAGTTTGGTATCAACAGCCTACCCAATCGGGTGTAGCAATAGTAGGTACAAACTATGAAGTCTGACACTACAATAACTTATTTAAATATTTAACTTAATACTATCAGTTTTACCAAAATATTCATTTATAGTATAAAATACTTTTTGAATTAACCATTTTTTTAAAGCTCTCTTAAATGACTAACTATCTAGTTTTTTTATGTCTACAGGTAAATGGTTAAATACTCGTATAAATTGGGATAAAGGCAAGAGGATGAGCTGTGTAAGCGTCTGCACAAAAAAGTAGTATTTCCTTTAAGGACGCGTTCGCAAAATTGATAGGTACAGAATCGAACTACTACATTGACACGGGTCATACACACTAGTGTACGCTCGCTAACTTCGATAATAGTAGTCAAGTGAACTCATTTTGATACTTTGAAAGATTCTTTTTTTTTTACGTATTTCTTTGTAATAAAATTTTGGTAGGTACCTATACCTACTACCTACAAAAAACATATTTTTGCTGTTTATATTTTTACTAATTACCTCCGGACTTGATGGAGTGACCTGAAGGTGTACTTCAGTGACTGCTACTGGAACTTCTCGATGTGTTGTACTAGGTGAGGAGAGTTTGGGCTCGTTTTGTTAGTTATGATGAGACCTTACCTCCGGACTTGATGGTGTGACCTGAAGGTGTACTTCGGTGACTGCTACTGGAACTCCTTGACGTGTTGTACTAGGTGAGCCGAGTTTGGGCTCGTTTTGTTAGTTATGATTAGACTTTACCTCCGGAACTGATGGAGTGACCTGAAGGTGTACTTCGGTGACTGCTACTGGAACGTGTTGTACTAGGTGAGCCGACTTTGGGCTCGTTTTGTTAGTTATGATGAGACCTTACCTCCGGACCTGATGGAGTGACCTGAAGGTGTACTTCGGTGACTGCTACTGGAAATCCTTGACGTGTTGTACTAGGTGAGCCGAGTTTGGGCTCGTTTTGTTAGTTATGATGAAACCTTACCTCCGGACCTGATGGAGTGACCTGAAGGTGTACTTCAGTGACTGCTACTGGAACTCCTTGACGTGTTGTACTAGGTGAGCCGAGTTTGGGCTCGTTTTGTTAGTTATGATGAGACTTTACCTCCGGACCTGATGGAGTGACCTGACGGTGTACTTCGATGACTGCTACTGGAACTCCTTGACGTGTTGTACTAAGTGAGCCGAGTTTGGGCTCGCTTTGTTAGTTGTGATGAGACCTTACCTCTGGACCTGATGGAGTGACCTGAAGGTGTACTTCAGTGACTGCTACTGGAACTCCTTGACGTGTTGTACTAGGTGAGCCGAGTTTGGGCTCGTTTTGTTAGTTATGATGAGACTTTACCTCCGGACCTGATGGAGTGACCTGACGGTGTACTTCGATGACTGCTACTGGAACTCCTTGAAGTGTTGTACTAAGTGAGCCGAGTTTGGGCTCGTTTTGTTAGTTATGATGAGACCTTACCTCTGGACCTGATGGAGTGACCTGAAGGTGTACTTCAGTGACTGCTACTGGAACTCCTTGACGTGTTGTACTAGGTGAGCCGAGTTTGGGCTCGTTTTGTTAGTTATGATGAGACTTTACCTCCGGACCTGATGGAGTGACCTGACGGTGTACTTCGATGACTGCTACTGGAACTCCTTGACGTGTTGTACTAAGTGAGCCGAGTTTGGGCTCGTTTTGTTAGTTATAATGAGACCTTACCTCTGGACCTGATGTAGTGACCTGAAGGTGTACTTCAGTGACTGCTACTGGAACTCCTTGACGTGTTGTACTAGGTGAGCCGAGTTTGGGCTCGTTTTGTTAGTTATGATGTGACTTTACCTCCGGAACTGATGGAGTGACCTGACGGTGTACTTCGATGACTGCTACTGGAAATCTTTGACGTGTTGTACTAGGTGAGCCGAGTTTGGGTTCCGGTCCGGTCCGGAGGTAAGGTCTCATCATAACTAACAAAACGAGCCCAAACTCGGCTCACCTAGTACAACACGTCAAGGAGTTCCAGTAGCAGTCACCGAAGTACACCTTCAGGTCACTCCATCAGGTCCGGAGGTAAAGTCTCATCATAACTAACAAAACGAGCCTAAACTCGGCTCACCTAGTACAACACGTCAAGGAGTTCCAGTAGCAGTCACCGTAGTACACCTTCAGGTCACTCCATCAAGTCCGGAGGTAAAGTCTCAACATAACTAACAAAACGAGCCCAAACTCGGCTCACCTAGTACAACCCGTCAAGGAGTTCCAGTAGCAGTCACCGAAGTACACCTTCAGGTCACTCCATCAGGTCCGGAGGTAAAGTCTCATCATAACTAACAAAACGCGCCCAAACTCAGCTCACCTAGTACAACACGTCAAGGAGTTCCAGTAGCAGTCACCGAAGTACACCTTCAGGTCACTCCATCAGGTCCGGAGGTAAAGTCTCATCATAACTTACAAAACGAGCCTAAACTCGGCTCACCTAGTACAACACGTCAAGGAGTTCCAGTAGCAGTCACCGTAGTACACCTTCAGGTCACTCCATCAAGTCCGGAGGTAAAGTCTCAACATAACTAACAAAACGAGCCCAAACTCGGCTCACCTAGTACAACCCGTCAAGGAGTTCCAGTAGCAGTCACCGAAGTACACCTTCAGGTCACTCCATCAGGTCCGGAGGTAAAGTCTCATCATAACTAACAAAACGCGCCCAAACTCAGCTCACCTAGTACAACACGTCAAGGAGTTCCAGTAGCAGTCACCGAAGTACACCTTCAGGTCACTCCATCAGGTCCGGAGGTAAAGTCTCATCATAACTAACAAAACGAGCCTAAACTCGGCTCACCTAGTACAACACGTCAAGGAGTTCCAGTAGCAGTCACCGTAGTACACCTTCAGGTCACTCCATCAAGTCCGGAGGTAAAGTCTCAACATAACTAACAAAACGAGCCCAAACTCGGCTCACCTAGTACAACACGTCAAGGAGTTCCAGTAGCAGTCACCGAAGTACACCTTCAGGTCACTCCATCAGGTCCGGAGGTAAGGTCTCATCATAACTAACAAAACGAGCCCAAACTCGGCTCACCTAGTACAACCCGTCAAGGAGTTCCAGTAGCAGTCACCGAAGTACACCTTCAGGTCACTCCATCAAGTCCGGAGGTAAGGTTTCATCATAACTAACAAAACCAGCCCAAACTCGGCTCACCTAGTACAACACGTCAAGGAGTTCCAGTAGCAGTCATCGAAGTACACCTTCAGATCACTCCATCAAGTCCGGAGGTAAGGTCTCATCATAACTAACAAAACGAGCCCAAACTCGGCTCACCTAGTACAACCCGTCAAGGAGTTCCAGTAGCAGTCACCGAAGTACACCTTCAGGTCACTCCATCAAGTCCGGAGGTAAGGTTTCATCATAACTAACAAAACGAGCCCAAACTCGGCTCACCTAGTACAACACGTCAAGGAGTTCCAGTAGCAGTCACCGAAGTACACCTTCAGGTCACTCCATCAAGTCCGGAGGTAAGGTTTCATCATAACTAACAAAACGAGCCCAAACTCGGCTCACCTAGTACAACACGTCAAGGAGTTCCAGTAGCAGTCACTGAAGTACACCTTTAGGTCACTCCATCAGGTCCAGAGGTAAGGTCTCATCATAACTAACAAAACGAGCCCAAACTCGGCTCACTTAGTACAACACGTCAAGGAGTTCCAGTAGCAGTCACCGAAGTACACCTTCAGGTCACTCCAAGTCCAGGACGAATAGGCTTTTAGAAACCCTACTTACAATTTTTTTTTATAGCGAAATAAAATAGAATAAAAATCTTACTTTGTCAAGTATCAAATTTTGTTTATCGAATATTTTGTGTTTGTACAGCGATCTTTTTCAACTCGAGGCGCTCCAAACAGGCGATACGTGTCCACTCTCAACGGCGGTCGCGCGTGGACTAGTTTCATTCAAAATGCTTGTGCAATACATCAAGACGGGTATCAAAAATAAAATAACCCCTAATGCAATCCATTAAGATTCATCCAGAAGAGAGAAAATGTGAAAAAACAAGTTTCGGTTTTAATTTTTTCTGCGACTATTTATGGCACATAGATAAAAAAAAAAAAATTGCATTAAGAATTGAATATGTTTGCCAACAAATAGTATTTTTAGAAATAGTAAAATATGTTAATAATAGCACAAAAAATGTACCTAATGTCAACCCAATTTGTGAAAAATGGCAACGACAGATCGATTTTACATTATAAAAAACAAAAATTTTCGATGATCAAGTTCCTATCATTTGAAGATGAAGAACCAATCTATACGAGGTAGTTATTAGTTATATTGGATTTTGTTTGGTTATTCCTTAAAATGTACCGAAAAACAGCATAATTTTGCCTGATATGAAAACGCGCCCTTAAACACGGCACGCAAATCGTGAATTTACGACAGTGCAGCCAGCTCTTTCACGCCAGAGCAGTTTCACTACGATGACCGAATCCTCAGAAATATAATATAGGACTTGGAACCGCAACTTCTTAATTTTTAGGTAGGTAGGTTGTCAAAGAGAATATAATCAATGGGTACTCATCATCATCATCATTTCAGCCGAAAGACGTCCACTGCTGCACATAGGCCTCCCGCAAGTATCGCCACAACGACCGGTCCTGCGCCTTCCGCATGCAGCGGATTCCCGCGACCTTCACCAGGTCGTCGGTCCACCTTGTGGGGGGCCTACCCACGCTGCGCCTTCCAGTACGCGGTCGCCACTCCAGAAATTTACTGCCCCATCGGCCATCATTTCTGCGAGCAATGTGCCCCGCCCACTGCCACTTAAGCTTGGCAATTCTTCGGGCTATGTCGGTCACTTTCGTTCTCTTGCAATAGGTACTAATTTGTCATAAAATTATAAAGTACTAGCTTGTGCCCGCGGCTTCACCCGTGTTTATTCGATTATCGCGCATCGCTCGGGAACTGTTCTGCTTCCAAGGATAAAAAGTAGCTTATATGTTATTTCTTTCTTTCTTTCTTTCTTATATGTTAATTCTGGTTATTTTCTATCTGTATGCTAAATTTAATTAAAATGCATACAGTAGTTTTTGCGTGAAAGAGTAACAAATTTCCATACACCCTCACAAACTTTCACGTTTCTAATATTAGTAAGATTATATACAAGTATTGTAGTCTTAGGTTGTGTACGTTAAATCGAGCGCAGAAATAAAATATTTTTCTTTCTTTTCTTTCTTTCTATTCTTTCTTTCTTTCCTTTCTTCTTAGGTATGTCCCATTTTTGTAACTAGACCTTTCTTTCTCGGAGCCTATTTCCAATTTATGTCGGTGTCGGCTTCTAGTCTAACCAGATGCGGCTGAACATCAGTATTTTACACGGAGCGACTGTCTTCAGACCCCCACAACCTAGTCACTGAATAGTACCAACATCCTAGGTCAGACCAGGTGTCAAACTTTTGGGCTTCTGACTACCTAGTTAGACCAATAAGACAAAACCCACAGAAATAGATAGATAGAATGAAAAAGTGGGCGGGGCGTGATTGCCAACACTCTGCACCATAGTGCAGGGCATTTCAAAGCCTTTCTCAGTACGTCTTATGACTTGTTTCTGTAAATACTGTAACAAAAACCCCCCAAAAACGCCTTATTGCGCTGTTTCTTTTGTTTCTGCGGTAGTTAATTTTTTAAAATTAATGACGTCAATATGGGAGGCGTTGTTGGTTCGAATGTTGCCACGCATGAATCGCAAGTAAAATTGTGATTACAACCATTCTATCTATCTATTTCTGTGGGAAAACCCAAACGAAAAGATTACAGCTGTATTATATGTCACATTTCTACTGACCACGATGTAACTTATCGCGGCAAATAATACTTTAAACAATATCCCAAAAGAAAAATAGTCGCAAATATGTTATTTATCAAATTGGGCAGGATGTGGCCTAGTCACGGTTCATTAAAGGCGGTTCCATTGACTCCTGAGTCCTGAGACTCGAGGGGCGTTGGAACTGACCTGTGACACCCGGCGCCAAGTTTTTTCGCGTCTGCCTCTTAATTGATTAAAAGAAAGGATCCCGTGCTCGCTAGTTATGGAATAGGATGCTTGGTAATATGTGTAACGTTTATATTAATTAGTAGAAAAAAGTTAATTCGTTGCAAGCATTGAGTCTTTTATTTAGCTATTGTGATGTTTTGGGCATTATTTAAATTACCTTTTTAGTAGGGGAGGTACCGTTGCATTTTTGTAAGGAATTTCATACCGATTACATTATATTCCTAGTTGGTGATTAATATTCAATAATCACCAAAATGAGCGTCAATAGCCGCACCCGCGCACAGCATCTAAAAGTTGTAAAAAAATATTTTTTTACAACTTTAAAATGCTGTAACTTTTAGCTCCACCGCTACTGGAGGAGCTGACGATCAGATCGCTGATCTATGAGGGCAAAAGTTATGATTTTCAGCCAGTATGAAATGACTTATTCAAATGCAACGCGCCTCCCGTACTATTTGTGGTATGTTTATTAAAACGATTTCCTCGTTTCTTCATGCTCATTAGATTAGTTTACAAAGTGCACAGGCATAGTAAAAGATATAGCCGAAGTGCTGCGAACTCTAGTGGATCCAAAAAAAACTATGCTCCTTCGTATACAACCAGCGCTCACGCACACAAATGCACCTCAAACCGTGCTCACCCCACTCAGTGTCAGTACACATGTCGCGGCATCGTCCAGTAAGCATCATGAAAGCAATATCGTTTAGGTGCATGGTGTTTGCGTGAGCGCTGGTTGTACACGAAGGAGCATAGTATTTTTGGTTTCATTATGATTGTTCGTAGCTCTTCGTCTATATTTTTTAATATGTCTGTGACAAAGTGTGTTATCTGGCAGAATTTTTATGTAATTATTTATATAAGTATTTATTGTATTGAAAATCAGAGGTCTCGGGCCTTTGATATCAGTGGCTCGGGCCTTAGCTTCGCAATATTTTAATCTCAGTAATTAAATATTTATTAAGTTACCAAGTTACTTTGCTCAAAACTTCTCTACCCGCCTTTTAAATTGGTTTAACTAAAAAAAACACTTTTTGGTGTTCTTTTTGTTTTTCTATAGATATAAATTAGCCAAAGGTGTCAAGCTACAGGGACGCATGATTAGCGACAGAACACATTTTCATAATTAGAGTTCAGTTTTAGGAGAATGATCAAATTGCAAAGTTTTACACATTTTCGTTACGGGTTCTGAATATTATAAATGTAATTAAAATATTTTACCTATACATAATTTGGTAATAATTTTTGGACTGACATTAATAATGTTATTAATAATAGAGCAAATGATTGAATTGATGAAGAAACAAAAAAGAACGAAATAAAATTAAAGACAAAAAAGTAGTATCGTAACACACAATTTTACAGATTAACCAAAACTTTCTCAAGCGATAAACATTAACGTATTATAAAGAGTACATTTTACAAAAGTACTCAAAACGTTATTACCATAAAATTCAAGGTAAGTTTGACAGTCGCTGGTTGGGCAGCGCATCAAATACTAAACTAGCTCAGCTCCAACAGTAGCACAATGCCTGATGCTCTATAAACTATAAAATATTGTCACCGGGTGCAGTATACGCAAAGATGGCAGATGGTAAAAAAAGATTTTAAAGCTTTGATAACTTTTTTTACGAGACGTATATTTAAAATTTCAGCTCGTTTTAATAAAGAAAACTAGCTCAAAACTTGCAAACTAAAAGATAAACAAACAACGAATAAAATAAAATTAAATCTTCAAGAACTGGTCGCAGTCGTTTTATATTGGCCGTTACAGAAACATACTATACTTGTAATAATGTTATTATAACAATTAATAAGTAGCTACTTATATAATAATTTGCATAAAAATTAATAAGGTGGTTATCCAACTTGACTTATTCATGAATGAGTCTTAAAGTACAGGAAAATCGATTTTTAAATTATAACCTACCTAAATTAATGCATTACAACCAATTCGTATAACTGCATATACACAGGAAAACCTTGCGTAATTGTAAAACGTAATAGACTACCCAATCACGTGAAATTAATCTTACTAATATTAGTATAATATTATAAACGCGAAAGTATGGGATGTTTGTGTGTTTGTTTTTCCTTCAATCACGCTAAAACGACTGAATAGATTTGGATAAAATTTGGTACACAGACCATAACCCGCATTTAAGCATTTTCATATCCCGGGAATTTAAACAGTGACAACTCCCGTGGAATGCAAGATGACATATTTATGTGATAAACTAAATTAATCGCGCATAAAGTCTGGGACATTATTATTTGAGAAAAGAGGTAAGGTTTTTGCAAGCCTTTTTTGTCACTGCGACCTAAGAGATCTGTTATAAACCTAGTATTTTATAAGATATTTGATTGTAACCATCGGAGAAAAGTATTAAATAATAATTATTATAATTGTTTAATTAAAAGCGCTATTCTTAAGTGTATAACCATTTTTAGTTTTACATAATAATATCCTTTGTTAAACCATTTTAACATAGTATCCTATTTCTATAAAGAAACAATTAATATAGAATATATATGCTATTTAGTCCCGTATAAAAAATCCCTACCTTTATCCAAGATTCCTACATATACTACACCACAACAACAGATGCGCATGGAAAAAATTAACAATACCCCTAAGTGGAGTCAGTTACTAAATAATAAAGTTTAACGACACCTTATTAAGGATTTATTTGTTGGTACTTACGAATTATTCTATAATTTATTACAAATAACATCCAAACCAGTAAACGTTGTAACAAAGACAGTTCAGTGTACATTTGTTATAGGATTTGATTTTAATGATGCACCATTCACCTCGAAACAGCCCATTCATGATTCTGACTTTTTTAAATATATTGGGTAATTTTTAATGGGATTCTCGTAGATTTATTTCGATTTTTAACGCGTTTGATAGTATTTTATGAATTTTATTAAATGGGTATCACTAAGTTTATGTCTGAAACTTGAAGGTGAGATGTACTGGTTTTATAAAGACCACCTACGAATGGTTACTTGAATGCCTTGTATATAATGGTATGTTCTCTTCTAATCCTAATTTATTAAGAATGTTATCACTTTTATAGGTACAGTAATTCTTTTCTGGGAATAAAATCAACCCATCATTCATTCAACTATATAGCTTGTTATATTTTTAGAATGTTATGATAATAGGTATTCATTCACAAAATTTATGAGAAAATACATCAATTTTGTATGACAGCCACAGTATATGCAAAAATGTGAAAATACAATACAATTAAACATCTACAATTTATTGGAAATACTTTTACCATTTTTCTCAAGCGTTTTACATTAACTTCATTGGAATCACTTCGCAGAAATTTTTACTGTAACTAAATACAGCAAATGTGTTCTAAAATACGCGTGAATAAGACGTAAAATGTTCTATAATTGTCACAAAATGGTGTGAAATTGTGTACAGTGGCGGTCTCCAGAGACGATACTCAACTCTTAAAACTTCAATGAATTTTACAACGTCATTATTCGCCTTAAACGTTTTTAAAATACCCAAAAGCATTACCGTCATTACACGAAGCGTCAGACGAGCCGACGCCACAGAAATCGAGCAAATTTGAACTTTATCGATACAATGTTCGTTAAAGGATTTGCTATTCACGATCCATTCATTCAGATACTGTAAAATTCGAAATATAATTAATCATTAATTGTATCATTAGCCGTATCGTATTTACTCTTGTGACGTACCCATCACTTCATTTTCTCTCTCTTTAAGTCTCATTTCAATGATTAATGATAGACAGAGATAGAATTAATGATAAATGATGAGCGAAGCGTTGAAAAGACCGCGGGCGCATGTGTTGCATGTATTTCTCTAGAACGTCAGATGTTTGGGTGTCCTATAGAATTTTAAGCGGTCATTCATAACCCGTTATTAATGATTTGTAGATTGTGTGATAATAGATTTAAGAGTGCGGCTATTAGTAAACTAAAGCAACTGTTCCTTTCAAATTGAATTTAAAGAAAACACTTTTTATGTGACATTCGAAGCAACCGAAATATTTAGTGAATGAAATAGATACGAGAAGTATCTGAACGTTTACATGACATAATTTTCCATCAAAATATTTGATATAACATTGTATAACTCTAAAAATACATTAAAGCAATGAAAACCCCGCGTCAATTTATACCATGGAGACTTATCATTCCAAATCAAATTTCGTCCCCGGAATAAATCGGCGACGGAAATTAAGAAAAAATCACTATGTCCCCACCCTCCAGATATAATGTAATATAACGATACGAGTTTATGACAAATGCATTAATGAATTCAAACGGGGAAGTCTTGTTTATTGTGTGCTCGGCTCCGTTAAACCTAGTTAAGCTTTTGGTGTTATCCGCCTCTAAGGATGATGTTATTCGAGAGCTATTTTATTAATTAATTTTTTAAACAATCGTAGCACGCACTCGTATTTCTTATATAGGTATTATGTTTGTTGCAAGATTGTTTTTATATCATAATTAGAAACTTACCTCGAGTTTACTGAAAAGTTAATCAAAGCTAAAACAATCGATGTGTGCCCGCGCGCGACACGTAAAATATTCGCAAATACACATAGGCGCGCGTAATTTGTACTGAACGTAGCCTTTTAAGGCCACCTTGAATTTGCTTCACTCCACGTGCGACTACTGCGGTTCTAAGTCTACAAATAAGACCACTTCCATTTACCTATGTAGGTAAATTATTGAACACGAAAATAGTTGCGGGAAAACATTTAATTTTAGTACCTAAATCTTTGTGATAATTGGTAAATCACTTACCTATGTCAACTTTGTCCCTGCGTGATCGAATCAGAAATGAGGAGATTCGCAGGAGAACGAAAGTGACCGACATAGCCCGAATAATTGCCAAGCTTAAGTGGCAGTGGGTGGAGCACATTGCTCGCAGAACTGATGGCCGATGGGGCAGTAAAGTTCTGGAGTGGCGACCGCGTACTGGAAGGCGCAGCGTGGGTAGGCCCCCCACAAGGTGGATCGACGACCTGGTGAAGGTCGCGGGAATCCGCTGGATGCGGAAGGCGCAGGACCGGTCGTTGTGGCGATACTTGGGGGAGGCCTATGTCCAGCAGTGGACGTCTTTCGGCTGAAATGATGATGATGATGATGTCAACTCAGCCTATCGCAGTCCACTGCTGGACATAGGCCTCTCCCAAGTTGCGCCACAACACTCGGTCCTCTGCCTTCCGCATCCTGTCCCCCCCACACTGAAAAAAAAGAATTGTTGAATGTACTAAAGTAGCGTAGGTTGAGTAATGAACTGCCATAGTCAACCCTTTTCATAGTTAATTTTACTATAACAAGAGTGAATTTAACAAAATCCACTTTGTTGATTTTACATAACAAAACAGATTGACTAAAACTATTTTAAGTATAGTAAAATTTATCAAACAAATATTTGAATACACTAAAGAAAGTTTGTAAAATACTTTCGTAAGAGTTCTCTAAATTTCCAACAGTTGACGCTACTAAATTTGTTCGTAACACTAACAAATAAGAAAGTTAATTTTACTTGACACAAATCATGAGATACGTTTAATAAAATTAACACTAGAAATATGTACATTTTACACAAGCTTGTCAATAAAATCAACAAAGAAGTTTTGTTTAAACAACAGTGCGAGTTTAGCAACACAGTTCTCCAGATATCCGATAGGTGTCACTTGCTACTCTACTAAAGTTGTTCGTAAAATCTAACAAATTAGGAAATTGATTTTACTTGACACAAATTATGAGATACATTTAATATAATTGACATTAGAAATATGTTAATTTTACGCAAGTTTGTAAATAAAATCGACAAAGAACTTTTGTTTAAACAACAGTACGAGTTTAGCAACACAGTTCTCCAGATATCCGATAGGTGTCGCTTGCTACTCTACTAAAGTTGTTCGTAAAATCTAACAAATTGGAAGATTGATTATACTTGACACAAATTATGAGACACTTTTAATATAATTGACATTAGAAATATGTTAATTTTACGCAAGTTTGTAAATAAAATCAACAAAGAACTTTTGTTTAAACAACAGTACGAGTTTAGCAACACAGTTCTCCAGATATCCGATAGGTGTCGCTTGCTACTCTACTAAAGTTGTTCGTAAAAACTAACAAATCGGAAGATTGATTATACTTGACACAAATTATGAGATATATTTAATATAATTGACATTACAAATATGTAAATTTTACACAAGCTTGTCAATAAAATCAACAAAGAACTTTCGTTTAAACAACAGTACGAATTTAGCAACACAGTTCTCCAGATATCCGATAGGTGTGGCTTGCTACTCTACTAGAGTTGTTCGTAAAATCTAACAAATTAGGAAATTGATTTTACTTGACACAAATTATGAGATACATTTCATATAATTGACATTAGCAATATGTTAATTTTATGCAAGCTTGTGAATAAATTCAAAAAAGAACTTCAGTTTAAACAACAGAACGAGTTTCGAAGTCAGTTCTTCCGGACGAAAGTTTTTGTCGGTTATTAAAAAAAAAGTTTGTGAAGTTGTTTAGATGTTTGTGACTCAATCACGCATAAACGGCTAACGGATTTGGATGAAATTTTGCACACATATAGAATATGATCTGGATTAACATGTAGGATACTTTTTATCTCGGAAAAATTTGTGGTTCCCATGGGAACCATAAAAATCATAATAGTGAAGAGATTTAGTTGAAATTTGGTATGGGGATATCTTTTGTAGCGAATTAACGTCTTAGGTACCTACATTTTATCTCGGAAAAGGATTGGAGGATTGGTAGGATTAAACAAGATACTGTAGAGCTGAAACAAGATATGAGAATTCCGGCGAAGACGTATGGGAAGCCACTTGAGCTTTGTACGAAATTCAGAAATGTGATCATATTTACGCAAGCCAAATATAAATCATATGCAATTGGAATTGCACAATTTAATTCCCCCAAGCCCTTTCCATTATCGGACGACCAGACGCACGGCGATGCGCCACCGTTATATGGTAGCTATTCCACCCTTACGCACGAACCGGTTTGCTAATAGCTTTATCATGCGTACCGCCAAAGAGTGGAATTCCTTGCCGGCGTCAGTGTTTCCCGAGAAATATAATCTGGTGGTCTTCAAGACTCGAGTGAATAGGTTTTTGCTGGGCAAGCGTGTACCATCGTTGACCGCACCATCGCTTAACATCAGGTGAGGTGGCAGTCAAACGCAAGCCCGTTAAGAATAAAAAAAAAAAAAAAAAAAAAAAAAAATAAATATGCAAAAGTTTTGAAGTCGCTCAAGTTTATCTAGTTGTGCCTCAGTGAGATCGAGATAACTGACATCAGCATAGTCAAGAATAGGAAGTAAAAGAGATTGCGCAAGCGCAGTTTTAGTGGCAGTTGGAAGAAAGTTCCGCAATCGTCTCAAAGATTTGGCAGATACAAAAATTTTGCGACTTACGTCCTGCAGCTGGGGACCCCAAGAAAGATGTGTGTCAATCCAAACCCCGAGGTTCTTGACTTTTTCGCTTATCGGAATAGCAATTCCGTTAAATTTTACCTGGGGAAGCTGCGACCAGTTTATCTTGGAGATCATCCGGATCAAAAGTATCCTGTTAATCCAGATCATATTCTATATGTGTGCGAAATTTCGTCCAAATCCGTTAAGCCATGTGTGATTGAGTCACAAACATCCAAACATTCAAACATCCAAACATCTTCACAAACTTTCGCATAATTATAATACCTATTAGTAAGATTAAATATTAAAAAAGTAACGATTTTACTCTAATACCAATATACCTACCTACATGTTACTTAATTAAAATGTTGATTTTACGAAACATCTTTGAGTTTTTACTAAACTTTATTGTCATTTGAAGTGACGTCATATTACCTACCTACATGTTACTTAATTAAAATATTGATTTTACGAAACATCTTTGAGATTTTACTAAACTTTAACGTCATTTGACGTGACGTCATACCTATTCTTCCAACTATTCGCGTTCCGTTCTCGACTCGATACGACTTAGAGTTGCCAGATTAACACCTCTTCGCCCTTTTTAATTTTATTATGAGTAATTTGACGTAGGTAATGACGGGAATAATTTTGACTAAAATTAAACGTTTTTAGGGTTCCGTACCCAAAGGGTAAAAACGGGACCCTATTGCTAAGACTTCACTGTCTGCCTGTCTATCACCAGGCTGTATCATAGGCTGCTGTATGATAGCTAGACAGTTGAAATTCTCACAGATGATGTATTTCTGTTGCTGCTATAACAAAAAATTCTAAAAACAGAATAAAATAAATATTTAAGGGTGGCTCCCATACAATAAACGTGAATTTTTGCCGTTTTTGCTCGATATTAATAACGATTAGTACGGAACCCTTTGTGCACGAGTCCGACTCGCACTTGGCCGATTTTTTAGGCTTTTGTGTACCTACTGATCATATCATGTCCGGACGTTTTTAGCGTGACAAATAGTATTCCTGTAGATTTTGGGTGGTAGGTACCGTGTTTTCGCGTCCGCATAAGTTTTTTTTTTTAATTTTCATGATATTTTGACACTACTGAAAAAGATAAGAAACGGTGTCGCGCTGACACCCTTGAGCGTTTCGTATAAAACTCATAATTATGCCAAGAAGCTACCGCCATTAGATAAACTTCTGATTTTAAGATTTATAATATCATGAAAATAAAATAAAAAAACTTTTATGCGGACACGAAAACATGCTTCTTCCTCATTTGTTCCGAGCATCTACAGAAATAAGGTAAAATCTAAATAATGGAAATGAAGTACAGAAAATATGGTCAATACCATTTCTAAATACATTTTGGACTGAAAAAAATGCCAAGGCATGTTAATCATGTGATTTACCCGATGAAGTAATCGTAAATAAAATATATAATTTTGATGGATTTTTGGCGGAAAAATTCCAACTTGCATAGCGGAATTTTAAATATCTCGTTGGCAACACTGTTCTTCAAATTCTTTCTTTCGGTCGGTCGGTTGTCGGGGCGTGCGTGTGCATTAGTGCGCGGTGCTCTGTGTTGGATTAGTTAGATATAATCGTACACATATATCATTAATCTGTGGATATAATCATTCATAGTTACGCTAGAGTAATAGTAGTTCAATGTTCATAGTGAGTGAAAATGGACTCGACGTCACAAAATACGTTAGGATTTACATTAGACTCCAACTTCGCGATAGCACTTCTCGATTCCTGGGGAGTCTTGAAGGAAACACAAGCTGTATCTCAAGGTAAGTTCTAAGTTCCTACTTATTATCAACTTAGAATGGTAGAATAGGTACCTTCGTCCTAACAGGTCAGTCTTATCGTAAAGTACGCGGTCGCCATCCAACGGCGGCTGCCAGTTCTCCTATGTGCCTTGCCTATTGCCACTGCAAGCTGGTTTGCTATTCTGCAAGCTAAGTTGGTAACCTGCAGATCTCCTTATTTCTGATTTGAACTCGCAGTAACTCCAAACATAGCTCGTTAGATAGTCCTTGACCTTTAATATGACACCCTAGTTAGCGAATATCTGTCTGATAACCACAAAATATTGTATTTTTTTGTATCTAAAGTAGGTATCTACCTACACACCGCATATTATTATATTAATATGTAATATAACTAGGTAGATACTTTAGATAAATGTTTTCCAAATTTTAATATCACTCCCTGGGCCCTGTTTAATAAATGCTACTAATTGTAAATTGTAATTGTATACAAGCTACAAATCTGCAAGTTTCTGTTTAATAAATAATACAACTTACTTAAATAGCATTTGTAATATAAAATATTTGTAAGATTTTTATGTGCAAAATTCTCACTATTTGTTGTGTTTATTAAACAGTAGGTACCTACTTGTAGTACAATTCAACAACATTTAAAAAAATTGTAGGATTGTAACGTTTATTAAACAGGACAGGACCCTGCCCTGCCACCAAATACAAATTTGCTGATGTCAAACTGGGAACTTACCAAATTATTGTTTCCTTCTTTTTTTAGAATATGACTTGGATGTATTTTGTATAGAAAATATTTCTGATTCAGATATAAATGAGCTGATTTCAAAATCAAGAATAAAGGATAGAATTAAATTCAAGGCTGGATTAGCTCAATTTAAAAATGAAAATAAATCCCTGGTGAGTATTTTGAAGTATATACCTATTATTGTACCTACTTTCCAGAATGTAGCAAATGAGCCTTTAGGCTCGGTAATCTCAAGCACAGGCTTTGCTTGTTTTAAAACTGATTGATTTGTTCATATTATTTTGTTTTTGTACTATAAGAGAAAAGAAGTAAATAAACTACATATATATTACTAGCTTTTCGCCGCGGTTTCACCCGCATTAATTTGAAAATGTCCCGCGGTTGTATGTAGCGTGATGATATATAGCCTAAAGCCTTCCTCAATTAATGAACTATCCAACACAAAAATAATTTTTCAATTCGAACCAGTAGTTCCTGAGATTAGCGCGTTCAAACATACAAACAATCAAACTCTTCAGCTTTATAATATTAGTAAAGATTATTATTTTAAAGATTTTTAGTTTTGGTAGAAATGTTACTAATGTATCTCAGATCAAATGCTCTTAATAGTATGAGCACTGATCTAGCTGGAGTCAACTTAAAATTGTTTTTTCACATTAATAAAATAATAACATAGGTACCTTATCTTATCTTAATTTTTACAGAAAACATGTTCTTTAGACACAGAATCAATAGAATCAGATAAGGATTGTATGGGGCATGTGGGCAGCGATTATAGTTCTGCGGCTAGTGGCTGTTCTTGTGCTACTTCGAACGAAGAGGTTAGTTTTTTACACTTTATTTTGAAATTGCCTTGTTAATAACAGATACCATAAATACCTACTACAAAATTAAATAAGTTATCTATTAAAAAGCCCGCCCTATGTTGTTCCTGCTACAAATGGCCATAATACTAGAAGAATTTCCCTGCTGTATGGCTATGGCCATTTATTATTATTTATTTTTTTTATTTTTTTATTTGCCGCGTATCGGCAAACGCAGCGAAGGGCGCCCCCCTGCCAGGTGGACCGACGACCTAAAGAACGTGGCTGGGGGGGACTGGATGCGGAAGGCAGAGGACCGAGCGTTGTGGCGCAATTTGGGAGAGGCCTATGTCCAGCAGTGGACTGCGATAGGCTGAGTTGATGGCTATGGCCAGTTTTCCAGGAGTGAGTCAATGTGCCTTTTTGTGTTTGTTTTTTTTCGTTACCTATTTTTTTTCTTCCAATTTTGTAAGTTAGTTTGGTCATAGGATTAAGAACAGTCAGGAAATATGGAAGAACTAAAGTCAATCAACAAAAAACTCATGAAATTCACTTGTAAGTACTTATGTTGTATGTGTGTTGGTTGGGGTACTTACCTATGTTGAACTTGACTTTGATTTCTTTTTTTGTGAAAAAGAATTTGCCCGTACATTCACATTTATGTTTTTGATTCAATTCAATTCAATTTCTTGATTGCAAATCTTTTAATTATCATAAATTATTATGTATGTACGATTAATTCTTTATTTTTTAATTAAAAAATCAAAGTGGTCACAGGATCTGTACCATAATAGCCGGAAACCCAGCGGCTTAGACTCGTTAGATTGGTTTTGAATAGCGCTTTGTGATGAGTGATGTTCAGGATTTGATGATGGATGGAGCCAGAAGGTGGTCACAGGCAGATCCTGTGACCACCTTCTGGCTACCAGGGTATCTGTACCCTGGTAGCCAGAAACTCACTGTGTTTGGGCTCGTTAGAATGGTTTTGAAGAGCACTTTGTGATGAAATAAAGTGATGTTCAGGGTCTGATGATGAATGGAGTCGGAAGGTGGCCACAGGATCTCTGAACCCTGGTAGCCGGAAACTCATTGTGTTAGGGCTCGTTAGATTGGTTTTAAAGAGTGCTTTGTGATGAGGTGATGTTTTGGGTCTGATGATGGAGCCAGAACATGGTCCCAGGATGATGTATTGTGATTTTTATTTCCCAGTGAGTCGAATTTGATTCCATGTCTGTAGTGAAGTTAACTTTGATTTCATATCTTTTTTTATCCATATCTTTCCAATTGATAGTTTTATTGTTTTTTTTTTAATTTACTTATTGTTATTACAAAAGATTTTTAAACACTTTAACTTAGACGCCTGTTTAAATGTGATGTTGTCTCTTTCAAACAATATTGTCAAAAAATTTACAGCATTGTTTAATTTTTTTTTTGTAATAACACTGACTATTTTTACCATTTCTGTGTATAAGTCCTATTTTTTTTTCTCCCACTAGTCTTTTAATTTAAAAGAAATTCTGAAGACCACTAGTATCGGACAAATATGCCTTCAGTATATGAACAAGAAGATTGATGATACAACTATAAGAAACAATTTATCAAAATGTATTATAGAATACTTCATGAAAAGGAAGGGTTCAATGGATGCAAAAAATTATGAGGACATGTCCAGTCAAATTGTTAAATTTTTCCCATTCGAGTAGAAGGTTATATTTTTATTGCAAAAATATTTTGGTATGGTAGATTGATTAGATAATAGTATATTGGTTCTACTATAGTAGTATTATGGTAATATAGTAACAGTAGTATAGTATGGATAGCATACCATGTATAGTCTTGAATTGTCTCGGATTCTGCGCACTCTTCCCATTTGCAACTCGTCGCCAGGGCTCGGAAACGTTATTTAAAATAATGTTTTTAAATGTTTCAGTTTTTCATTCAGTGTTCCAGATCAATAACCAGATTGTTG
This sequence comes from Asteroscopus sphinx, assembly GCA_949699075.1. NCBI lineage: Eukaryota > Metazoa > Arthropoda > Insecta > Lepidoptera > Noctuidae > Asteroscopus > Asteroscopus sphinx. The sequence continues at coordinate 12,764,206 of OX453025.1, read as the reverse complement.
CAAGGAGCGCTTACACTGGCAATAGGGTATTTTAAATTTTTTTAAAAACCGTTTATTTTATTAATTGGTTTCATGGAGAAAAATACATTAAGAAAACTACCCTATTAAAATTTCTCTGCTACCTATCAGCAATTTTGGTCGATGGGAATATCAAGTAATGGGTAATATCTGAAAAAAAATCAAATTGGAATTTACTACATTACAAACAATTTTTCAGGATGCATATTATGTTCCTAGTAGAAAATATGGGAAGTCATATATTCCAGCAAGAGGGAAATTGGTAGACCGGTACCATAACCAAAGAAGGATTTTAAGAAAATCAGGACTCATAAAGAAACACGAAACATCCACCATTACCATAACTGAAACTCATGAAGGTATATTATTCAATATTTCAACTTTGCACTATCGGGTTTGAAAATCATTTTGCTTGTATGAAAAATCGTTTAGTCGCATTAAGTCCACTTCGCATTTGGTCCACTTTCCGAAAACACGTCTCTTTCGCAGTTGGTCCATTTCGCAGAAAAGGTTAGCTTCTATATTTTCAATCACTTTATATTAAAATATATTTTTTTCTTAGTACGTCGCAGTAAAAATAAAAATCTGACATTTGTAGAATATGAAAAAAAGAACAAAAAAACATTTACCTTTTCCCATATTTATGTGAAATATTATCAAATGGGAAATAACAATCTGTGAAATGGACCAAATGCGAAATGGACGTTTCGCGAACTGGACCAAGTAGATCAAATGCGAAGTGTACGTGATGTGCCTAAATGCCGCTCCGAACGGGCAACCAGTAGCATCGCTCGGACCGCGGTCACCCGCAGCCTCGGCGCTCCGCCTCGGCGGGTTGCGCCCGCGCGCTCTGCGATCGGTTGGCGGGCGACCGCGGTGGAACTCAACTAAACAATCTGCTTCGTGAGTTCTTATCTTAACGTCTCACATTCACAGTTTTACGAGTTCAATTTCAATGGACATAGAATGTTATTTGTTTAAGAGCCCCAAAATGTATCACTTGAAGATCTTAATAATATGAAACTATGGTTGAAATTCAATAAAGAGCCTTGGGTAGATGTTGTGGAGAAGTGGAAACTAACAAGGACATTGCGAAAAGAAGATTTATCTGGAAAAGATAAAACCATCCAGGACTTATTTAATGAGGGCCTTCAATCAAAGCAAGCTTGGGCTACAAACTTGTTCGTATAATTTATTATTAAATATTTAATATATTTTTTAAATATTTAAGTTTTTTGCAAATATGCCATTCAATATTTATGCTTGACAAAATTCGGCCTTATGATATAATGCTTTTAGAATTTTTGATAATAAATATTATGCCAATTGATATTTATGCCATTTTTTATGTTTAGGACAAAAAATTATGCGTAGGTAATCATTCAATTTTATTTTTTATTTTTTTAGGTTGAATTAGATTTTGAATTCATGTACCCAAACCATGACCTAGAATAGGGAAGGTGACTATTTTTTTAAAATGAGTTTTTATTAGAAATCTCGAAACTTTTTCAAGAAAAATAAGCAACAGTGAAAGAACTAATACAATATTTAATAAAATGTCCAAGTTATAAGCGATTTTAATCTCTTCACTAGACAGAGAAAGCACTATTGAATAATGACGTCATTGTACAAACCTTCATAGTAACTTGACATTTCTCTGAACAATGTCCGTTTCGCATGACAAGGACAGAAAATACCCCTTCCAAAAACTTAAAAAGCGTGTATCTCTCCAATTTTTTTATGGATTTTGTTTATACTTTCTACAATGTTGTCCTTTCTGTACCTTCTTTTAAATAATATAAAAAATTTGGTAATTTTTGACTGTAGTCAACTACCGGATTGTTCAAAAAGTGGCCAATATTCATGGAAAAAGCTTTGCCAATTTACAGTAAAATAAAAAGTTGCGTGGATGATCTGAAAACTTTGAGCGACGATAGTACCACACCAGGTCAGTAGGTACTAATTTATTTTCATTATATTAAATAAAGATAATAAACAGTCCTCATTTTTACAGGGTTAGCTTTGTAATAATTTTTAACTCCTTGCAGATGTGAGAAATTATGTTTACCTAAAACTGATGAGTTCGAAGATGCCACCATTAAAATTCCACTTAAAACCGAAGAAAAGAAGAAAAAATATTATAAACCAAGCATTGCTGCATCAGAAAAGGCTTTCGTTTTACATGTCGCGGTAAGTAAATAAAGTGCGCAATAAATTAAAAAATAAATAATACAAAGTATTTACCTGTGGTAGCCGATTAGTTTTTTTCTTATTATGACTCGCTCTTTGGTGAAGGAAGACATCGTGAGGAAATCAGCAAGTCTTTAGAACTCAACCCAATGAAGACTTGTGATATTAGTTTACAGGCAATGGGTTCAGTGTGGTAGATTATTTATGACCCAGAACATCTTGTATATTTGTATTTGTTCAACCTTGTATTTGTTCTATTACAGAATCGGAGCGAAATAGTAACAAAGATCAAGCTGCGTCAGGATGAGCACTTGGCCAAAGGACTTACTTGCCAACCACTGATAGTCGTGGTAGGGTCATCGATAGAAGAAATAACCGATTACTATGTCCATTATGAATCAGTCATTTATAAGATCGACGCCCTACTAAAAGCAGTAGATGTATGCTTTAAAATTTTCCATGTTTTCAATTTAGAGTACCCGACAGAGTGTGTTAACGTGTGGACCTTTATCCAAAAATATTTTTACAGAATTGATTGCAAATCTGATAAAAAAAAATCAAGTGTAGCTTGTTTTATGGCAGATCTGTCTTAAAACCTTTTTAGACTGAAATTTCAATTTTGTGCCAATCATTTTATTTTGTACATAATCCAAAGACATTTTTAAGGAATTGATGATAAAAAAGTCTAATTTGTTTCCATCGCACCTATAGTTTATTTAAACATGTTTATTTGTTTTATGTGTTCGTCTGTGTTAAACGACTATACGAGTGTTGAGTAACTAGTATTATCATACTACCCCGTGACATTTCCAACATGGTAGCAGAGCGTGGTTAATATGATAAGTAGGATTTGACTGTAAGAATTATTTAGTATATTTTGATAAAACTTAGAAATATTTTTTGTATGTATTGATATAGTATAAAGCTGAATTGTAACTGCGTTAGATGTAAACTTAGCAATAATGTTAAGTAATATAATATTAAGGTTTTGCATGGCGTTGGTATGCTGGACATTGTAGGCGGATAATTCTTTCTTTTTATTGCAGAATGGGTCAGCATATCTAACTACCCTTAGAGTCACATGATTGAAGATGATCCCTTCTGGACATCCTTTAAGACGGGCCTTTTGTAAGAGGTTACCGCAACCTTAGTTTTAAGTACATTTAAATATAAATATGTACATATAATATTAAGGTTTTGCATGGCGTTGGTATGCTGGACATTGTAGGCGGATAATTCTTTCTTTTTATTGCAGAATGGGTCAGCATATCTAACTACCCTTAGAGTCACATGATTGAAGATGATCCCTTCTGGACATCCTTTAAGACGGGCCTTTTGTAAGAGGTTACCGCAACCTTAGTTTTAAGTACATTTAAATATAAATATGTACATATAATATTAAGGTTTTGCATGGCGTCGGCATGCTGGACATTGTGGGCGGATAATTCTTTCTTTTTATTGCAGAATAGGTCATCATATCTAACTACCCTTAGAGTCACATGATTGAAGATGATCCCTTCTGGACATCCTTTAAGACGGGCCTTTTGTAAGAGGTTACCGCAACCTTAGTTTTAAGTACATTTAAATATAAATATGTACATATAATATTAAGGTTTTGCATGGCGTCGGTATGCTGGACATTGTGGGCGGATAATTCTTTCTTTTTATTGTAGAATGGGTCAGCATATCTAACTACCCTTAGAGTCACATGATTGAAGATGATCCCTTCTGGACATCCTTTAAGACGGGCCTTTTGTAAGAGGTTACCGCAACCTTAGTTTTAAGTACATTTAAATATAAATATGTACATATAATATTAAGGTTTTGCATAGCGTTGGTATGCTGGACATTGTGGGCGGATAATTCTTTCTTTTTATTGCAGAATGGGTCAGCATATCTAACTACCCTTAGAGTCACATGATTGAAGATGATCCCTTCTGGACATCCTTTACGACGGGCCTTTTGTAAGAGGTTACCCCAACCTTAGTTTTAAGTACATTTAAATACATGTTTTATGTACTTTAAGAAAAAAAACTTATTTTGGGTTAAAGCAAATTTTAATTAAAATTATAATCTATTGATGTTGACGATATTATTATGGTCTGTGTACGTTTTCCTTTTGCTCTCTCTGGTTTCTATGGCAGTCTTGTTATGTTGTATTGTAAATGCTGTTCTTTTCCTTTATTCGCAACGATTCGCACTGAATCGTGTCACACTGACTAGTTGAGTAAAAAATTCGCAACGAGTAACAGTGTGACTCGATGTGAATTTTTATTCTCGTCTAGTAACACATCATCCATCGCATCGCATCCAGTAATACTGTTTGTGACGCGTTGCTAATTTTTTTCTCAATCAGTAACAGTATCACACAATTGGATATCTGACTTGAGAATGGATACTTTTAAGGTATAATAGAGCAGAAAGGGAAGCAAAGTGTGAAATGTGACGTCACTATTCTGTGACGTCACATTTCACACCGCGCGGCTGCAAAAGAAAGTGATGTTTTTGCTTAGTGATGATTTGTTTGATGTGTAAACATTTAAAAAATCAATAACAACATTATTTGTAATTACGTATGGATAATAATAATCAACACTATTTTGCCATTAGAATTGTTTTTTTTTAATGATTTTTGTTACCAAATTTGGAGTCTTAGAAATCATAGTAAAATTCGTCAAATTGAGCCAAAATTTCGCGTAGAGGTTTATTTTGCTATCCTTTTGCGCTCTTTTAAACCTTAAATCGTAGAATCCATTCTCAAGTCAAATACCCAATTCAGTATGACTTGTTGCAAATAAGGGCTCTTATTGAAGGCACTGTGAACAATGAAACATATGTTCAAATTGATTCATTTTTTCCTACAGGTTCAAAATGTACACTTCCCATAATTTACACCGGTTTCAAAAGGTACATTTCCTGAAATGTCCACTTCTCAAAAAGTACATTTCTCAAAATGCACCTTTCCCGGAATGTACATTTCCCTAAATGTATCTTACCCAAAATGTACATTCTTAGAACAAAAAGTAAATAAAAATAAGTTAACCTTCTCCATATTTATGTGATCCTGGTACTCTAAAATCTATTCAGTCAGTTATTCCTATCTGTTCTAAGAATGTACATTTTGAAAAAGATACATTTTGGAAAATGTACGTTAGGGGAAAGGTGCATTTTGGAAAAAGTACTTTTTCGGAAGTGGACATTTCGGGTGTTGTACCTACCTTTTGAAACCGGTGTACACTATGGGAAGTGTTCATTTTGAACCTGAAAGCCTTATATGATTATTTTGTGCCACATTTGTTTTGTGACACACTAGTTGATTATTTTATGTGATATTTCAGTTATTACTCGCCTGTAATGAATTGTTTAAGTTTTATTGTAAAAGTAATTTGATAACAATTATAATATACTCAATTTTATTAATTTAATATTTTGTTTTCTTTTACTATTTTAGTTATAACCCGAACAAAATTACTGTAACATTTTATCATACAATTCAGATTTAATTTGTTTAACATTTAAATGTGTATTTTTAACAGTTATAATTGGAGTACTTTTTGGTAAATTTTGCTAAACATGTTCTTTTATTTTCAGTTTTATTTTTTACTGTATGATACCGCTCACTGGCGGGTGATTTTGTCTTTCGTTTATTTTTTTATTGGTAGTTTACTGATCTGTAAATTAGGCAGCTGACTACAGGTCTCTGGCGACAAAGTATACACGGTGACTTTATTAGTGCGCATAATTTTTGAGGATGTTCGTTCAGTCGGACCATTAGTTTGATTGTCTGAACATCCTTATAAGTTATGCGCACTAGTCACCCAGTACGCTACGAGAGATTTTCAGTCAACCAATAATTTACAGCTTTCATGCATAATGGCGAAACATGTTTAATTGAATATACCTACATCCTGTTCGTACATTTTAGGAGAGCGCATTTCGTATATTTTACTACTAAAAGTGAAGTAAAGTATACGAAATGTGCTCTCCTAAAATGTACGAAATGGTATGAGTAAATGTTACAATACTAATTTTACATATTTTATTACAATACCTTACGTAAAATATGCAAAACTTATTTAATGTAATATACGAAATCATACGAGTAAATATCACAAAATCAGTTTTGCATATTTTTAATAAAATATACTAAACCACCAAGAAGATATCTGGTAAATTGTATGAAATTAATTTCACATATTTTACCAAACACTTTTAGTTAAACATACTAAATCAACATCGTTAAATGGACGAAAGTAATATACGTGAAATATGCAGGACTCGATTAGCTGAATATACTAAATTAAATGAGTAAATGTAGCAAAATTAATTTCATATATTATACATAACACATTTAGTGACATTCATTAAATCTCATCGTGAAATATACAGGACTGGATTAGTTGAATATACAAAATGAAATTAGTAAATGTAGCGAAATCAATTTCACATTGTTTACATAACACGTTTAGTGGTATTTATTAAATCTCATCGTAAAAGATCAAAAGTAATCGACGTGAAATATACAGGACTTTTTAGTTGAATATACAAAATGAAATGAGTAAATGTAGCAACATTAATTTCACACATTTTACTTAACACGTTTAGTGAAATTTATTAAATCTCATCGTAAAAGATCGAAAATAATCGACGTGAAATATACAGGACTTTTTAGTTGAATATACAAAATGAAATGAGTAAATGTAGCAAAATTAATTTCACATATTTTACATAACACGTTAAGTGACATTTACTAAATCTCATCGTAAAATATCGAAAATAATCGATGTGAAATATACAGAACTTTTTAGTTGAATAAACAAAATGAAATGTGTAAATTTACTAAACGTATGGGTTACATAATCAACCAGTTCTATTTGGTAAAATCAACAATTTCGTGTGTAGGACCTATATTAACCCGCGGATTTGATAAAATTTACGCGGAATTTAGTAAAATCAATCATTCTTTTTTTTCAGTGCAGCCACGTTCTTAAGGTCGTCGGTCCACCTGGCAGGGGGGCGCCCTACTCTGCGTTTGCTGATTCGCGGTCTCCACTCAAGGACTCGTCTGCTCCAGCGGCCATCAGTCCTTCGACAGACATGGCCAGCCCACTGCCACTTCAGCTTACTGATAACTTACCTATGTAGTTTACCATTAAAGGATGCATAGACCAGCAGGGCAATTGTGTAACTGCATCGCAATCAACAAAATGTCAATTTTGACGTTTGAATCCGGAAAAAAGATACAATTCCAATTGCGTAACTACAATACTGTTGATTACGATGTCGGAGGGATTCATCATGAAATTGAATGAACGATAAAGCCGCATACGCATACTTGCAGCAGCTTACTTGCATAACGAAATGTGATCTAACATACATGACGTCATTACATCGCAATGGATTTCCCTCCTGACGTCATTAACTTCATAATGAAGTCCTTCTATGTCGTTACACAATTCCAATGTTTGATTGCGATGTTATCAACATCGTCTTCAATTTGACATCAAAATGAAACTGTCAAATGAGTTACGCAATTGCCCTGCAGTTTCACATAGTTTTTACTATTACTAGCTAACTATCAATTAATCATAATAAATATTGTCTAATTGATGTGTAAATAGTTTTCCTGTCCCATGTTGTCAATAAAATTTTAATTGACCATTATTAACAGCCGAAAAGGGACATCCTATTTTCAGTAGTTTCTTGTGGTCAATTAATTTTATCGGAACGTGATAACTTAATACGTACGATGTGGGGTTTTTGGAGAAACATATGGAAACCACTACTTACGTAGGCAGAGGCACTGTGAAAAAATATTAAAGGAATCCGAAAATAACAACGAAAATAGCATATCAAATAAAACCAAACCAACATTGCTAATCAAAGAAAAACCATTTGTGGGCTTCCATATGATAAAAGGGTCTTTAAGGGCGGTATTGAGTTAAAACCAGATCCAGAAACTAAAATGGTTTCCCTAAAAAAAAATTTAAAATAATGATATTCATTAGAACACCTTCGTGAAAAAAGGGCTTTAAGGCGCTATTGAGAGCTAAGTGGCGCCCCCATCAGTAAAAAAAGAATTACTCGCTGACTTTCGTTTTTAATTGAAGTAAAGGTACTGTAGAAACTATTAACTCTCTAACTCTAACTAAGTTGTAGATGTAGATAAAAATTTCCACTTTCTGAACTTTTTCTATCTATAACTACAGCGAACTATGTTTTTCAGAGTTATTCGTTTCTGATTAAACTACAGTATCTTTACTTCAATTGGTAAAATCTTCTTCTTGATCGCTGCCTCAGTGCTGAGGAATGTGGCTCCGTTTAAACTTTGTCAACTTTCTGCCTCCATTTGTTTCGATTAGCCACTTGCGGCCCTGACGGGCCTCTTCAACTGGATACTGGAACTGGTCGGATATCTGATCCGTCCAACGCTTGGGGCTCTGACTTCTAGGTCTTTTTCCTTCTACTTTCCCTGTCACTATCAGTCGTTCCATGTTATCGGTACTTTTCCTGGCAATGCGTCCAAAATATCGCACAATGTACTGCAGGCAGGTTGAAGACAGATGTTGAACGCGCTCATTTTTTATTATTTTAGAATTTAGACATTTTTGCGGTGGGCTGTTGTGTTCTAAACAAGTGACGCCAGCACAACATTTTGAAAGCGTTGATTCTTTGCCTATCGGCTGCCTTCAATGTCCACGTCTCTGCTCCATAAAGAAATATGGAAAAGACAAGTGTGCGGACTAGTTTTTTATTTGTCCGATTGGTAATATTCCTATCTTTCCATATTTTGCTCAATTGAGTCATTGCTTTTTAGTCATGCCAATGCGCCTTAGCCAAGGTATTTGAATATATATATATATATATGTATATATGTGTTTATATATATGTATATATGTGTTTATATATATGTATTTTGGTATTTGAATTGATATGCAGTCTTGTATAAATTTTGCAGTTTGTTATATTGTATTGCTGCAAAGCGATCGATCACCATGAGTTTTGTTTTAATTTTGTTTATAGCCAGACCCATATTTAGTCTTGTACTTTACTAAACGATCCAGAAGTTCAGCCATTTCAGATGATGCGATGATGTTTCGGATGATGCGAGGAGGGTGGAAAAATCTAATTTTCGATAAAAAATGTACTCAGTGAGTAATTAATTTTTTACTTTGTTTTAGTTACTTAATATTTTTTTACGCCATAAGTATTGTGTCGGGAATAGCGTATTTGAGAAAATGTCAAAGTGCATGTTTAGGTAAAAAAAATACAATTCTACTTGTCTGTTACGAGTTAGAAGCATCGTATTATAATGTTTGTTATATGAAGTCGTAGATTTAGTTTTAAGCTTCATAGAATAATAAATAATCTATAAAAAAAAACAAAATTGCATTTTTCACCGAACTTCACAAAAACGCTAATAGTTTCTACACGATGTTTTCCTTCACCGTTAGCAGCATTCCACAAAAAAAAAACATTTCTTGAATTCGTCGCTCTCGCATAAACCCCTCCAAATCTCCCCAATCGCTGTTCCCGCACAATGATATGGAAAAATATCGTTTTTAATACTAACTAAACGCGGGAGTCGAACCCGGAGCTATGAGGGTGCTTTATTAAAATATGTTAGTCGACATGTATTTACATATGCTCACCACTAAACCGAGCATGACGGATTAGATTTCATGGGTTTTAATATGGATCTTTGTATAGTAGAAGTTAAGTTCTAGAGCTGACAATTTTGTTAGAAGCTGTTTGAAGCGTGGTTTTCTGTTTAAAATGGTTGTACAAACACATGACAGTCCTTTCTCTTGAAATTGATAGTCTTTATTTAACTTTTTTTACAGTTAAAGAGTTGTGATAGCTTAGAGGTTGAGCGCTTGCCTTCCATGCAGGAGGATGTGAGAACCCGGCCCGCACCACTAACTTTTCAAATGAATGTGTGGATCAAAATTTTATTATCACTTGCTTTAACGATGAAGGAAAACATCGTGAGAAAACCTGCACACCTGAGAGTGCTCCATACAGTTCTCGAATGGTGTGTATAGTACGCTAACCCACACTAAGCCAGCGTGGTGGACAAAGGCCTTAACCTTCTCATTCTCAAAAGAGGCCCGTGCCCAGCAGTGGGACAATAATGGGCTGCTGATGATGATGACTTAGGATGGCGAAACGAGCTAAAGGCCCACCTAATGTAACACGGTTACCTTCGCCCATAACAACTGCTACTGTTCTGTTAAGATGGTTTGGACATATAGAGAGGATGGAGGAGAGGAGATTGACGAAACAACTATACGAAGCGAGTGTTGATGGAAGAGTTGGAAGGGGACGACCTCGGCGAAATTAGCTCAACCAATTCGCGGACGTTCTCAAAAAACGCCAGGTTAAAAGTACTCTAAACCGACGTGTGTCAGGACCGTAGCAGGTGAAAATTCATATAGTCTTTGCCTACCCATTGCGGAAACAGGCGTGATAATATGTATAGATAACAATTGCAATAACACCTAGGCTTTTTCCTAAATGTTACCGCAAATGGCGTTTACCAAACTGAGACATGAAGATGGAAAGTTTCATGTGATTGTAATTTCACCGGCACCCGTACCCTTCAGACCGAAACACAGTAATGCAGGCATCACTGTTTGGCGGCAGAAATAGGTACGGTGGAAAAGGCTCTATTACTTCTCTTATCTAACTTACTTCGTTATCTGTGATTCTGTCTACTGCAAAGTCTGCAAATCTTGTAAATCTATTTGAAGCTAGATCTCGTTATCCAAATAAATCTGATGACAATACAATAATAATTAGATACTGTTTTAGAATCAAAAGAAAAAAGCATTTTTTCTTGTTTTGTTAGAAATCACAAATGTTAATGAATTTTTTAGACAAAAATCTCACGCTAAACCAAGGAACTAATTAATTAGTATAGTTAACCACAGTTTTTTTCTTCCAAGTATTAAAAACAACAGCTATGAAATTGTTTTGCACTTTAGTTAGAAGCATTTAGTAAGTAAATCTAGATAAACCTCTCAGACTAGACCACGGACCTAACAAGCGAACAATATTTCATTTAACTATTGCACGTAATTCATATCGACTTATCGACAAAACACAAAATACAGCAAATAAATCTTAAGTCTGTATGCTGCCTTCAACATTACCAAGAATCTGTTAATAATAATAAAATCATACAACAATAAACAGCTTTTCATAACTAGCAACCCTGATTTCAAACAGTCAACCGAAATGCATGTAAAAACAATTTAATTCAATAAATCCACAATTTAATTGTCGAATCATTGAGTGCGCATTTGTCGGGCAACCCTAGTTATTTATGTGATAGTTTATATTACACAATCAGTGTACTGCGGGCCCTAGCATGGGAATAGGGTTCACAAAATATCGATCGTGCACGTTTTATTTCACTAAGGGGCCATTGTGGCACAGCAGTAAAAAAACGTACTTTAACTAATACCTAAGGTATTTGACCTTAATAATAATACTGTTTAGTAATGCGCACAATAGTAATAATTTATATAATAATAATTTATTATCATAATAATGTAAGTAATTCAATTTGGTTAAATAATTCTATTTTATAATCGATACTTGATTAAAAAATATATTTGCATGCTTGAAAAAAAAACAGGCAAACAAAAGCATTTTTCTAAAACCACCAATTTCATATCTGGTACCCCCTGTATTCTCAGTATATAAATGACTCTTTATTATATACTTGCTTTCCTATGGTGTACAAACGTTTCACACTTTTTAGTTGTATATTTTACACATTTTAAAAACTAGTCGTTGCGTCGCCGTCGGTTCAGTTTTTCTTATAAATTAAGTTAAAAAAAAAATTAAGCTTAATTGCAACAAAAATAAACGATCAAAGATCAAGTCCCTTTATTTATTTTGTCAAACAAGCTTTTAAGCTGATCGCATTCCAAATTCAATATCGGCAGCCCTACAGCACTCGATTGTATAGGGGTGCCAAAGTGGCCAATAATAGCCCCAACATAATGTGTTTAAACGAATGATCATCGGATTGACTCGATACAACACTATAGGGTTTCTTTATTACGTTTATTTTGGGAGCTTTCTGTTTATTTCCGATAGAAAGGGGTTTTTTAATAATGGCCCTTTTTGATCTTTGACAGAGTTAAGTGAAAAGCTTTTTAGTGCGTAACTAATTTATATGTTTCTAAATACTGTTGTAGTTTTGTTTTGTTTTCGAACTATTTTATGTTAGTATTACTATTCTTTTAGGCTGAACTGGACTATCCAAGGTTTTTTTATGTTCCTAATGGGCTTGCGTTTGACTGCCGCCTCGCGCCTCAGCGATGGTGCGGTCGACGATGGTACACGCTTGCCCAGCAAAAACCTATTCACTCGAGCCTTGAAGACCACCAGATTATACCTATCGGAAAAAACAGGACGCCGAAATAAGGTGTTCTTCTCCCATGATAATCTTAATCAACTAATAATATCGCTGACAAAATTATCCAGATATTAGTTTTATTACGACGCGCACTAAAGTGAGTCGTAGGATAAACTGATGTAACACGCTATTACCACCAGTAATTAAAAATGTCACCACACTCTGCGTAAAATCCATTTGAACGAACTTACCCCGTGTCCTAACTTACCCCAAGTCACATACTTAACCGACTAAACCAACTTCGAACTCAAGTAGGAAGAAGCAAGTCCAATCTCGCCAAGTTGGGCTATATTGAAAAACCGGCCAAGAGCATGTCGGGCCATGCTCAGTATTATAGGGTTCCTTAAGTAGGTGTAATTACAAACGAATGAAATCGAATATTAATCATGGCTATTTTAGTTTTTGCAATAATCGGCAGCATTCGCGACTCAGAGCGTGTTGTTAGTAGTGCCATCTAGTGATAAATTCAAGAAGCCAAATTGAAGAAGCGTGTCATTTCAAAGTTACTTTTTGTGATTTTTTCAAATAGAAAGTAGCTAAAGGAGCATTATTTGCTACGATAATTTTTCTCTAAGGTCAATGACCTTTGAACTAGGACGTTTTAAGTATTTTTCAGTTTTCTCTCTATAACTCAAAAAATTATAATCACATTATACTCGAAATAATTTTAAAAGAGAGTTTTTACAAAGGTCTATCAATGTGGAAGATTATAAGTTTCTACGTTGCATAGTTTAGAAATGGCAGGGGGGGGGACACATTGCAAGCCACTTTGGCGGGCTATATTTCGCAGGTGGTACACCTGATAAAAAAGTGGTGTATCAAACATTACCTTCATTTTAGTAGACCTATTCAATGATATCCCACACGAGGGGGTGCAGCGAAAAAAATATTTTTTTCCCCATTTCACATGTATGGACGCCACCCCTAAAATACGTAAAAACGATTTTTTTATTCTTTTAAAATTGAGATCTATATGTAGACTATTTTTTAACAAAATTTCATTTACTAATGTTTATAACTGTAGAAGTTATTAAGCTGTAAAGGATTAGGAGAGACGGACAGACGGACAGACGGACAGACGGGCAGACGGACAGACGGACGGACATGACGAAACTATAAGGGTTCCTTGTAGGACTTCGGAACCCTAAAAACAGCAACAGCGTGTGGTTGTGGCACTGACACCCAATCGATGAGTCACCTATTATACTGCCCTTTGTGTCCCATCGCTTGTAGCCTGAGCGACCTTTGCGCTGCCATTGATAACGCCGTTGAAGTGGCAAGTCTGACTCAAGAGACTACTCTTACAGACTATACCATAACGATACCAAGAAGAAGTGAAAGAAGGCTCAAATGCTTTTATATGAAAAGAAAAGCCTTAAAACTCCTTTTAAAAAGCGCCTAAAATGGAGTAACGTTTTCGCAAATCCTAAAAAAAAATATTTTTCATAATTTACCAGATTTTAGTTAACTGTAGGGCCGCGATTTTTTTTTCCGATGGCTCAACAAAAACATGAAAAACTTTCGTTTGTAATATTATTTTGCCCTTAATTTTAAAATTTGATTATTCCCCTTGAAAATTTTACACTATTTTTAGCCTTCAACCAATATCGGAATTTTATAAAAACATATATTATATAAATAAATTCAGATTATTTTTTTATTTATATATATAGGCCAGTACACTTTCCCAATAAAAAATATATCAGCATCAGCATCCGCTGATGTCAATGTCGAAAATCAGCATCAACATCAGCTTCCGCTGATGTGATAAAATTCTGGATCAGCAACAACCCTGGCACCAGTCGCACCGTCGGACTTTACCCAAAGATCTTGGATAATCCTAGGTGTACCTGGATAAAATTAGGTTCATCTCCTAGGTTTACCTGTAACATATACAACCCAGTAGGTTTGTTCTAACCTATCTCAATTTTTGTAAAAATTTAAAAGTGAAAGTAGGTACTATCAGTTATTCTCGTATAGGTTATATGATAATAACTGATGTATGAAAATAACAAAAAGGCAATATTTCTGTCCACACTTCGTGGATTTAACCTAGTTAAATATCGTTAATAATCATTTTATCACTTTTACAATAATTTTCCAGTTTTCGTTAATTATCTCCCTATCACACCCTGTCGCTACTACCTACATGGCGACTCTATTAATAAAACAGATATTAAAACAAAATGGAACAAATACAATTACTATTAATTAAGAAAACAGTTATATAAGTAATTATTTCATTTTTTCCTCTAATTAATTCATACCAATTATTTTTTATCGTGTTGTGCGTAATAACTAACAAATTTCCTGTTATGATAACATTCTTAAGTCGAAATAACGGATTTTATTGTAAAATGAAACACTATATTTGACTGTACGTACATTTTCCTGTTATGAAACTACCGAAAATTTATAAATAAAATACTATACGTGGGACACTCAGAAAGTTTTGCGAAACTAAAAAAAATTGTTCTATACGTACATATATTTTTATCAAATCTTTTCAAAGTACTTTCCACCAGCCTCTATACAAAGATTCATGCGCCTAAACCAGTTTTCAAAACACTTTTTCCAGTCCGCCGCAGACACCTCGTTTACAGCCTGCTCGAACGCAGCCAGCGCATCTTCCGGCGACGAAAATTGTATCCCTTTGAGCTGATTTTTTATTTTTGGGAATAAAAAGAAGTCACACGGTGCTAGATCAGGGCTGTAAGGAGGGTGACCCAGGAGTTTGACTGGCGTGCTGTCCAGGAAGTCCCTCGTTTTGAGTGCGGTGTGCGCAGGTGCATTGTCGTGGTGGAGCAGTAGCCCGCGGAGCCCTGTGTTTGGTCGCTTGTTGCTTATAACAGAGAAAACTTCTGGCAAACATTTGGTAGTATACCATTCGGCATTAATGCTTCTTTGATCCCGTAAGGGAATTGATACCAAGTGGCCAGTCAAATTAAAAAAGCTAGCGATCAAAATCTTACCCCCGCTTCTAGATCGCTTCACTTTGGTAGGCGTTGGCTCATTTTGAAACACCCAAACAGTCGACTGGCGCTTGGTTTCTGGGTCGTATTGATAAATCCAGGACTCATCACCTGTAACGATGTCGTAAACACGCCGAGACGAGCCTGCTTCAAATTTGTTAAGCATATCACGGCACCATTCCACCCGGGCCTGCTTCTGAGCATCGGTGAGGTTGTGCGGCACCCAGCGTGATACTATCCTCCTCACGCGAAGATGGATGTGTAGAATCTCGTGAACGCTTCCCGATCCAATCTTCAATATGTATTGAATCTCCTGATATGTAATTCGCCTATTGTCTTGGATTAAATTTTTCACTGCTAGCATGTTTTCTTCGGTAACAGCCGTCAAAGGGCGACCGCTTCTTTCGTCATCCCCCAAAGTTGGTCGACCGCGCTTGAATTCGTTATACCAACGATACACGGTTGCCTTGGAAGGGCCTTCATCCATGAATGCCATTTGAAGTCTATCGTACGATTCATTCGGTTTCAGGCGACACTTGAAATCGTATAAAATCATAGCTCTAAAATGTTCCCGGCGCAGATCCATATTTCAGTGAGACACAATACTTTGAATTAACTCGCAAAAAATGTGGAGGGAAATTTTGAAATTGGAACTTACTTATTTTTACTTATAAATAATCATATTTTCGAAAAACATTATAACTGGCCAGTCTCCCATATATAAAAACTTTTTTTCGCAATACTTTCTGAGGGGCCTGGTACAATTTGGGATAAATTAATTACGCAACATTTTTGACAAAACTTATTCGAAGGTTTTCCTCATTTCTTTAATAATACAATCTGACGATACCTAATTGCATACAAAACGTTTAATTATTTAGTAATTAATACAACGTGTTATTGAAATAACTGAAAACCTCTTAAGAGGTCACTGTACTCATCAGTATGAACAACTTTTAGTAAAGGATCAACCCTAAAATTGCGAAAAAAAGCAGCTGATCTGTGTTCACAAAATCGACAAAGACCAGCAGTTTTTTTTTTGTATAGGCACACAGTAAAAGTTGTTCATACTGATGAGTACAATGACCCCTTAAGAGGTTTTTAGTTAATTCAATAACACGTTTGCAAATTCAGATTATTTTCTTCGATACAGTTTGGGATAAAATAATAATGCAATATTTTTGGCAAAAACTAATCGAAAGCTTTCCTCGTTTATTTTCAAATAAGTACAACCAGGCGATAACTGCATACAAAATGGTTAATTAATCAATAACGAATTATTTTTCAGAATTTTTCCGTCTGATAATAATTACAAATGCCTAGTACCTAGCCTACCTACATTTAAAAACTTTCTAAATATACGTTACAGTTACGTTATTTCTACAACGTGTTATTGAAATAACTGAAAACCCCTTAGGGGGTCATTTTACTCATCAGTATGAAAAACATTTACTATGGGACCAATCCCGAAATCATGAAAAAAATAACAGTTGTTCCGTACATTTGTATTCACATAAATCGACAAAATGTAGGGACCAGCTGATTTTTGTTTACCGATTTCAGGGTTGGTCTCATAGTAAAAGTTGTTCATACTGATGAGTCGACACGCCGATTAGACGGACATCCCCCGTCACCACGCATATGCAGTAGCACTGCATATCCTATGCCCCGCCGCCAATCAAAGCGTCAGTCCGTCAGCGAGCAGCACCAATCATACGAAATCATACCACCGAACTTTTGAGCCGACCAATCATAACGCGCCATCAGCCCCCCGGTCCCCGCCAACATTTTACGACTGTGTTTTCACGCAAAACTTTGTTTATGCGGCGTCTTGACGGTGGCTAGTTTGTATGATGATTTGATGAGTACAATATTCCCCCTTAAGAGGTTTTCATTTATTTCAATAACACGTTATATATTTTTCAACACACTTGCTCGTAAAGTGGCTCTTATTGCATCGCTTTTAGGTTCATAATGTGGCTTATAACGCACGCGTGCTTTTTTCATTATATTATTGCACTAGTGCTTTTTACTTTACAGTTTATTTTTAAATCGCAGCAAAGAGTTTTTATGCCTGAACTAAATAATTAAACATTTTTGGGAATAAATCAACTATATTAATTAAAATATGCTATATAAACATTTCATTTCATCAAATTATTAATGTTTGTCAACAAATTAATATTAATTTGTGTTATAAATAAAAAAATCAATTTATAATATTTTTATATTAGGCTGTATGGCGGTTTCCTTCGACCACCTGCGCGCGCATAGCTGTATCATGTACGTCACGGCGCGATCCGCGCGCCATTTTTATCATTTTTCACAAATTCAATATTTGTCTAAAATGTGTAATTTATGTTTTTTTCCTCGCAAGTGTGTTGAAAAACGTCGTATGACACGCGTGAGCATTGACTATTATACTCTCGGCTCCATTACGCCCTCGCCTTCGGCTCGGGCTGCAATCCAGCCTCGAGTATAATAGTAAACTTAGCTCACTTGTATCATAATGTACTATTAAGATAATAACCTCCCTATGCAGCTATGTATTGAATCTCCGCGGAACTCGGCATGTATTACTAACAAAAAATATTCATCCAGACGTCCCTACACAGATAATAAATATTACTAACACAGCTAATTCAAAATCGGAACATATCTCGCATCTAGCGGCGGTGAATGATTGTTTAATGTAGCAGAAGTGAGCAAATTCGTTTTTAAACGGCTATCAGCCGGTCATTATACGACTGTGAATGACGCTGATGGTACGTCACTGCCGTTTTCAAGTAGGGTGACAAGGATTTCATAAATGTTTATTCTAACACATAACACAACATAACATAACATCACGCCTGTATTTCCCCAAAGGGGTACGCAGAGGTGTATAGTACACCCACATTTCACCAGTTATGTTATAGTCCCATGTAATAGTGGGCGAGCCTATTGCTATATGCATTGCCTATGTTTATTCTATGTTGTATTAATTTATTATTTTTATTATCTAGCATAATAAATTGAGGTGTTGATACACTCTAGACGACAACAACAATCTTATAAGTAGTTAGTATTAGGTACAGTCGACTGCATGACAGTGGTAACACTTGTATTAGAAAACCGCCCTTACTGCTTACGAAATAAAGACGCTGTCAATGACAATATGTTACCACCGACGTGTGGTCGACCGTACCATATCTCATTATTCGTCGTATCGTATTGCATTTAACTGTAGGTATACTACAGGATAAATATTTCAGAAGTGCGGATAATTTGTACAGTGGTTCAGTATCTGTTCCTTATCGCGACCATATGATTAAAATTCACTTTAAAACAAAGTGAAAAATCGACTTGTATGGGAGACTTCAAAATTTTTATAGCGCACGCCATGAAAAGGTACTCTTTTTTTAAAGTGAAGTTTAATGACGTGGTTGCGAGAAGGAACATACCTATACTAAACCACTATGCTAATTATCCACACTCGATAAAAATGTATCCTGAAGGTAAAAGGAAAGGATCTATACATACAGGTTATAGGATTTTTATTAATGTTATTGTTGTGCTGTCCTGTCACTGTTCTGTGCCAAATGAAAGTTTTTCTTTATTTCTTTCTATGTAGAAAAAGTAGGTAGGTTAAAAAATATAATAGGTACGAATCATCTTAGTCTTCCTGCGACCACGAACGCTGCAAAATTTTAGAAACGTCAGGAAAACGAATTTAAATAATATACGCGGTTTAATGCGGTTAAACATGTTTTATTACAAGGTACGAATTACTTGTAAGCCAATACACACACATACACCTTTTAAAATATACTTTTGTAAAATTTTAACACGGACACTTAAGAAAAAAAATTGTTGTTGCAGATTTTGTATGAATTTAATGTTAATATACAAAAATTACGTAGGTACCTGTAGGTACAAAATATTGATATCACACCAAACCACTCAACTTGTACACACGTATTGTCACCCTATCTAGTAGTATATTAAGTACTCTTAATAATGGGACAGTCCGACAATAGGTGACGTTTGTCATCTCATACAAAAGGCTCAACGACGATCCAAACGATTGTTGTTTGGACATCTGGGGTTTCTAAATATCGGCCCGTGGATCGTGGACACCCTAGCTATTTTATTTTTAAATTTAGCTACGTCATTTCGCAACTTAAGAATGTGGTCTTGAGTGAATTTATCATTCAAACACTCGGTCCATTCATTCATTGAATGGATGAATCAAAAAGGCATTTAAAACAAATTGCAATCGATTTTTCATTTGTGAGGTGATCCTGATTCGTTATAGTGATAAAATATGACTTATTAGAAAATTTCTTTAAATAATGATGTTAACTTTTTTTAATCACCATTGGTATTAAATTAACGTAACAAAAAGCCAGCACAAAAAGATCCAAATTCAGTTGAAGTGACTGATCATGAAATTCGTGCATCAATTAGATAAACAATATCTAACAAAATATTATAGTACTGAAACCATTTAAACTTACCTACAGTTAATTTTACTATTTTACAGTATCATAAATAATGTACAAAAATAACATCGATACACCTACTTATCACCCAATTTCCAAACTTGTATAACATAAACTGGCTTAACGAGAAACGGGCATTAAATTTGAACAGGCCAGTAATCATACGAACACTTTAAAACTCCCCACCTCTAGTAATTATCCACTATAACTAGACCCTTAAAATGATCATTATTTACCCCCCTTTACATAAATAATTACCGCCAAAGAAGGGGCAAGAAGGTCATTTTAAAACGGTCGAAGGGTAAGCTCCCCCGTTGTTGGCTACCCTATTAAGTGATGGGTAATTTAGAAATACATAAAGTACATAATAGGGTCCTTAACTTGGGCTTAATGAGGTGAAAACGGGACCGTTTACCCTGTTGGTTCGGCGTTAATGTTCGTTCAATCGTTCAATGTGCCAAATATAGAGCATTCGGCAATTCACGTGATATTTCAAATCGATAGTATTTATAGTTCGAATCGATAATGTTGTGTGATATCGAGCAGTTAAATGTAAGGAGCAGTAATTGAGATGCAAATAGATTACCAGAATGAGAAGGTTAATTAATGCAAACAAACACAATAATGGAGAACAAAGTAAAATTGCATTCCATGAATTCTGGTACAAGATGTCAATAAAAAACCGGCCAAATGCAAGTCGGACTCACGTAATAAGGGTTCCATACCACCCAAAATTAAATAAAAACTAACATTACTAACAAATAAAAAAGTACACACCACAAAATAGTAGATAAGAACTACTTGTGTAAGGGATAAAATAAAGCTAATAAATAAATAAATAAATAAAAACCACCCATCGACCTGAGACCCCATAGAAACTGGTTTTATTTACGAGATTCATCAAAAGACATCAACGCATAAAGCGCGAAATATGAATTTTTGCATCTCTTTCTTACGCAGGTCTCACATATGTCTATGTTTGTTGCTAAAATTAATAATATACACTATAATCAGACCAAGTTTAACGCTGGTATGTATTACCGTTTTGAAGATAGATCTGGAACAAAAACGTTGAAAAAAATGCATGTTTTTTTAAGGTCTTCTTGTATGGGAACTATGGTTTAAGACTTTTTTTTAATATTTTTCGTGATACCCCTTATAGCAACACAATTCTGAGAAAATTTCAACCGGCTACCTATTACCGTTCAAAAGATACAGCCCTGTGACAAACAGACGGACGGACAGCGTAGCGAGAGTAATAGGGTCCCGTTTGGCACCCTTCGGGTACGGAACCCTAAAAAGTAGCTAATTATCAACGATATCAATAATGGTAAGTATCTTCATTTATTTTTCTTTTTATTCCAGATGTGTTATGTGTTAATTTAATTAAGAACCTACTTGAAACATCGTAAACAAATTAGATGTGAAGACTTATTTGCATACAACGTGAAAGGACATTGCTAAAGGTCCTTTAAAGCCCAGCCTATGGAAGTAATGCATAAAAGATGATGTTCACTATATACAATTCGATGAGGGCAATGTGTTTCATAAAAATATTAACTATTTTTGGGTTATTTTTTGCTCACAAAACTAATGTCAAACAAGTGTTTGCCTAGCAACTAAACAGTTGTACTCTTCTATTCGTATACATGTGAAGGTGGTAAAAAGAGGTTGGCTATCGTTGGCTATCTTTAACAGAGGTGCCAACGTAAAACATTATAAAACCATAGACTACTTACAAGGGATTGGTCAAAAATATGAAATCAAATGAAGTATCATAGCCGCTCACGTTATTTTTAAGTTGATTAATTCTTTAAAATAAAAAATGTTTACTGTCATAGACATATGTGTTATATTTCTATGTTTACTGTACTGTCCGCATTAAATACGATGAACAGTATGTAGTGAAAAAATACGCATGTAATTTTTGTATATTTTTGGCTATTCTTAACGGTGCCCTTTAAGGTGAATGCTACAGGGTAGCCCGCGAAATTCAAAATTTTTGGCGTTTTTTGCAAATTGTAGCTTTATTTGGCGGTTTTATATCGGTCAAAATGTGATTAGCGCAAATAATAACAATATATCTACTGAATAATACTCATAAAAAATATTAAACTAGCTCTATAAGCTGTACAAGCTCGAAAATCGATAATTTAATCGTAAATTAATATTATCGAGCTTGAACAGCTTATGGAGCTAGGTTGATATTTTTTATGAGTATTATTCAGTAGATATATTTTTATTATTTCGCTAATCATATTTTGACCGATATATAACGCGAAATAAAGCTACAATTTGCAAAAAAACGTAAAATAATTTGAATTTCGCGGGCTACCCTGTAGCATTCACCTTAAGTGCTATACAAACAACATGTACAAATCATATAAAGGTCAACATTATCGGTATTCAAAGCGTGGTTAAGTACCCGTAGGCATTACACAAGATAACATTGAATAGGTATAACTAAACTATTATGATATTAAACCGTCACTTATAAAAACACCAACCCTTTATATTTTTTTCAAATAAATCCTTAACAAAAGCATCCAAACGTCGCCGTGCAGATGTTCACAACATTTTATTACGATTTAATGCCATAAATAATTTGATTAGTCGCGTATTTATCAACTAAGGATCATCTTCATGGAAAAACGTCAGCCATTCATGACCTCCCTTGCTGTAAAGACATTTATATGGGACTATGGGACCCCATTGAAATGAACAACCGTTTATAAGCCACTAATGTTATCTAGACATCTTCACGGGAATGAAGATGTCATATGAAACTTTTTACCAAAACCTTTTTGCTCCTAAAAGTCTATTAATCATATAATTCAGGCACTTATTGCTTTTAAAATAAGAGTGACACAGAGAAGTAAGGAAATGACATCATTCCTGTTCGATCAATGACATTTTTTCAAGTTTTGAAAAGAGAATCCGTTTATCAAAAGGTGTAAAGATCCTTTTGTTGACAAAAAAGTTGTTTTTGCACGCATCTCGGAGCACGCGTTGAAAATTGACTCGATCAATGCGTTTTTAAAAACTGTTCAGATTATCTTGTTCTCTTTTGTACAAATATTTAAGAAATCGTTTTCACAAAAACTTTGTCGGTCTTCTAATTTTATAGTCTCTTGTCATTTTTGAGAATTAATGAAATAGGTATGTAGGCATTAATGTTTTCACAAGTTCAAATTAACTTTTATACAATTAAGTTATTTATGGGTCTCTGTCTAAATACCTAGTTAAATAAATACAAATTCGTAAAACAAAATCCGCGTTCATAAAATCATAAACCAACACACAAAAATTACTCAATCGAATAAGAAGCTAATTCTGAACGCACTTTACCTCTATAATCATGAGCAGAGACCACACACGTCGAAACAAACGAAACACACAGTAAAAGGTGCTAACGCGAAAACATCACACCAGTTCCATTTTCGTAAAAATAAACATGGCGCTTATAGTGCACTTATCTTAGCTGTTCACTTTACAGCGTCGCTAGTAGTAATAGAAACGGACTACTTTCTCGCTCACACATACGCTAGTTTTTAATTGTCACATTAGTTCAAATTATGGCCACATGAATAGCTAAGTTGGTGGCACTATACAACGCCATAATCTCCTTTTGCCGGCGCCCCGTATATTTGAAAATCGAACTAGATACACTTCCCTATTCAAAAATTGCTACACGTTCTTTGTTCGGACAATATTTGTTGGGTGTATAATGCGTCCAAATTTGAAAGACCCTCCCTTTTTTAAGCGTCCTTTTAAAATTAACTTAATGTGCGTATCTTCTAAAGGTGGTTTGGTTAAGTGATGTGGTTAAGTGGAGACTTGATATTTGGTTGTTTTAGGGCGTTGTTTGTTTTTGAGCTTTAAACACGACTCGTCTTAACAAGGTGGGTTTATTTTTATCTGTTCCACAACAAAGCGACTTGGTAGCTGACTTTTTTATCGTTTGGTGCTGTCTACATCCTTTATGTTAAAGGTACATACGTATTACCTTGCTTAGTGTTGCCATACCTACATACCGAAATAATTCTAAATACGAGATAAAATCTTATAACTATTACTTTCAGTGATTTCCTGTACCTAACTGGTGGTAAATACATTTTGTCAAACGTCTTTCATGATATAAATTATGAATAGAAAAAATCGCTCACGAACAGGATTCTAACCTGTGACTCCTAATTCAGTACACCAATGCTTTATCCGCTAAGCTCTTTCTGAAGTCTTCTATCGTGTTGACATGACCTATACAATAATATCTAATATCATTGCTCATGCCATGGCAAAAAATAGCTAGTGAGCTGATTGGCAGCGAGGCTGTGACTGACTGCCCAGAGAGCACCGGACGATAATTTGTGACGATTCATATTGACCCTCGTAGTTCTCTTAATGCAACCCATTATCATTGAACTTAAGACTACACTAAAGTTTACCAAAGACCAACGCCGTAATCAAACCATTATAAACAGAACTGGCTATGAATGCAAGTCTGAAACAAGGCAAGCTCTGCTTATACTCGTAATGTGACCATCAATATGCGCTTGTCTGTAACCAAACGTAGCGTCCAGGTATCATTTTAGTAGTAGTAGAGCTCCTTGTGAAGGAGCTCGTCCGGGAAGTACTACCACCGTGCCTACTTCTGCCGCCAAACAGTGATGCTTGCATTGCTGTGTTTTGGTGTGAAGGGTACCGGGTGCCGGTGAAATTACATTCACATAAGACTTTCCATCTTTATGTCTCAGTTTGGCGAATCGACTTGCGGTTCCATTTCAAGCAATAGCCTAGCATGGTATTGCAGTTGATCGTTTCACCATCCTGTAACATAATAAATTAATAGTTTAAAAAACACTAGAAAAACACGCTTTTATAAATGCACGTAAAAACAAAAACACTGATCGTGTTCAAAGTCCATTACGTGGCCTTTCTCACAAGTGCATACACGACTATGATACGATATTCCATCATGGAATGCCAGTGCCTATCTTCCGGCTTCATCATCAGACCTTGAAACCTAATCGTGGTCAAAGTTCATTACAAGACTTTTCTAAGAAATCCAAAACAGCTATGATACGATTTTCCATCATGAAGTTCCAGTTCATATCTTCCGGCTCCATCATCAGATCAGTTCGACAGTAGCATATTATTGTATTGTCATCAAAACTACATACAGCTGCCAATTTTCATTACGCTACGACCCTTGGAAGATGGTTAAATTAGTTACCTTAGATTCCATTCCCCAGTTAGTTACATACAGGTCGACCTAATAAAAGCGTTAAAAAAATTACAATCACAAGAGACTTTCTATCTTTATGTCTAAGTTTGACGAATTGACTTGCGGTTCCATTTCAAGCAATAGCCTAGCATGGTATTGCAGTTGATCGTTTCACCATCCTGTAACATAAAAAAAATTAAAACCGTGTAGCAAATTTTCATAAAATCTGAATAGCAAACGACAATAACACGATAAATTAAATAAGAAACGAATATTGCGACGCTGGGGTATAAAAATACCCCTCGGTATGAAAATGGCATAATAATTCAGATCGCACGCTGCCCTACGGATTTATTGTGCACATTTAAGCAATAACAATAATTATTATTTAATAGAATCACTTCATACTTGCAACGACTTTACGTTACGACTAAAATGTAATGACAGAAATAACCTTCAGTCACCTTTTTGTTCAGAAAACTTTTAGTAAAATGTTTGGCGCAATTCTATGTATACAGTCTGGCAAAAACGTCTATGATCGGATTTTTTTTTTCTTCGTCAGCAGGTATTATATCATGCACAAAATGTGGCTACTGCACTAATGGGTGTCCCAAAAGTACGTATCGGATTTGAACTTCGTTCTATTTTCGAAATATTCAAGATGGCGTATTGAAATAAATCATACGTCATCTTGACACGTAAAATTAATAATACAGCTTTTCACTATAGAAGAATGTACAGAAATCGTGCAAATGTTTTACGAAAATTCACGTTCAATTACGAACACACGTCGAAAATAACGAGAGCCTAAACTAAACCTACTTTTGAGACACCTTGTAGTTGCACCCACATTTTTCCATTTTGCTTCTATGCTCAAAACTGTAACCACTAGCCCTAAAATAAATTGCTACTGCTATCATCAACCTAGGCAACTCTCAAGTTGTACCACAATCCTAAGTCCTCCCCTTTCAACACACAGTCCACTCCAGCTACTTTCCCTACAAGTCGTCAGTTCATCTAGCGGGGTGGCATCAGCATTGGAAGTTACAAGAAGCAAATTTTAAGAGCCCCTTAAGGTGGAGTATGCTATACAAGATGTTGATCTATAATCGTGCCATATTTCTAGAGCAGATGATAAATAATGTACTTAGTCATCTAAAAATTCTTGAAAATTCCACGATTATTTAATACCAAAATTTCGAGGGTTCAAGAATAAATCCCGAACGACTCTGAAAATAAGTCATCGGTGGCATTGTCAAAGGGTGGAAATACCTGCAAATTGTTTTGGTGGTGTCACACGTATCGTTTTTGTGTTGCACGTGACACACGGAGGCAATTTGTTTGTTTACAAATAGGTATATAAAAAATTATATTGATTTTTTTATTGATTCGTGTTCAGTATCAGTGATATAGTCACCTCCTAAAATATGGCAAGAATACAGATCAACATGTTGTATAGTCGTCAATTTGGCAACTAAAATGTTTTCCGGGCTGAGAACATGGTAGGTGTACACCACTACATGCAACAATTTCCTTGAATGTCTGAACATCTCACATCCGACATATGGGTTTTTGTAACGTATATAGTATTTGAATATACAGACGAACAGACAGGCGGATACTGGTGTCATTTCTTAGACATTCAGCTTTCGCAGTATTGCACAGAACCGGTAACACAATGGATGTCAGATCCTCCTCATAATAGCGATTAGAGATTAAATTGTTCTTGGATTTTTTATCTAGTGAAAGGAGAGGCAAAAAGCCTTGTAATCTGTAAATAATTAGACAGAGTTACCTAATGTTACCTACAGCAAAATATGAGAGTCCGCTATGGAGTGGAATTCCTTGCCAACGTCTGTTTTTCTCGATAAGTATAATCTGGTGATCTTCAAGGCTCAAGTGAATAGGTTTTTGCTGGGCAAGCGTATACCATGCAGGGTAATAAAAGTGACGAATCCTATTCGGGTATATTTAGTACAGCGCTTTTTCCGAATAACTACTGACTATACCCGATTGTATTCGAAGTGGGGTACATTCAGTACTCCTTTCTTTTGAAAATGTGCTGCTAAATATAACTGAAGTGGGCCGAGTTGCAGTGTCTTGTTGAGGTATATTTAGCTGTGGTCACATAATAAAGAACACTGAATGAAATGAGCCAACGTGTAGAATAAATAGTTTTATCATAGTAAAATAATGAACTAATATCATAGTAAAAAACCGGCCAAGTGCGAGTCGGACTCGCGCAGTAAGGGTTCCGTACCTCTCAACGACCTGATACCCCATAAAACTGATTTAATTTACGAGAGTTTATCAAAAGACATCAACGCACAGTGCGCGAAATATGAATTTTTGTATGTTTTTCTTATGCAGGTACCACCACATATGTCTGTGTTTGTCTTATTTTTACGATTTGTTGCAAAACTACATAATATGCACTATAATCTGACCAAGTTTGACGCTGGTATATATTACCGTTTTGAAGATAGAGCAGGAACAAAAACGTTGAAAAAAATGCATGTTTTTTGAGGTTTCTTGTATGGGGACCCCTTTTGGTTTTAAACTTTTTTTTGTTTTTAGTATTTATCGTGATACACCTTATCGCAACACAATTTCTGAGAAAATTTCAACCGGTTACCTATTACCGTTCAAAAGATACAGCCCTGTGACAGACAGACGGATGGACGGACGGACGGACGGACGGACAGACGGACAGCGTAGCGAGAGTAATAGGGTTCTGTTTGGCACCCTTCAGGTACGGAACCCTAAAAATGAATACCAAACGTATTTATTGCACCTAAATTGTAAGAAAACCACTGAGAGCAACGTATTATAAGAGGATTACAATATAGTTTGCTACCGAAGTTCGTTAGATGGCGTTCACACTATTATGAGTAATTAATTTTTAAAATGTAATGTCAAAACCCTGTTAGATATCAAAGCAGTGAGCGATTAATATACAACATAATTGTATCATAAGATTAACCAGGGTTATGTTCAGTTACAACATAGGCCCGAAGCTCCATACAAGTTGTTCATTTGATCTCCTAACGGCCAAAATTAATATCCAATCTATCCACGATTAATCCTACTAGAGATAGGAATTTGACATTGTCTCCATACAAAATATGTCAAATTTCTATCTCTAGTAGGGTAAATCGTGGATAGATTGGATATTAATTTTGGCCGTAAATGTACCCGCGGTCAGCCAGGCCCGTGTCGTCACCGGTGTCTCCACAAGGTACATTTTATAAAGACGCATCGTTGACCGCACCATCGCTTAACATCAGGTGAGGTGGCGGTCAAACGCAAGCCCAGTAGGAATAAAAAATAAAAAATAGTTAGAATATTTAACATGGCTTTGTGATTCAAGCAAAAATGTCATTAGGTGCAGCTTACAGACGCGTTTTCAACTCCAAAGACGAAGTAGAAAAGTCTAATTTGCTGGTAATTTTCCCGGAACTTGATATTATCTACATCTATCCTTCAAACCTAAAAAACAACAATGCTGCTCGGCGGCTAAAATAGAAGAATTGGAAATAGTGGTAGTGGTGGCGGTTCGGATTGTACGATCTGCAAGGTTAAGCAGCGCTTGCCGCGGTCAGTATGTGGATGGGTGACCGTTTCGTTACACATCGAGACCCCTCCGTGACTCGGAGAGCACGGTCCCGGTTGTCATACGAATATCTGGGAATATAATTAGGTTAAGAAAATGTTACTTAGTGTGTGAAATTGTTAACATAATGTCTTTCAATTTTAGTTATTGTTGACGAATTGCATTAAAAGGACATGCTAAAATAAAAGATAAAGATTATTTACTAAATAAGACAGGTAAAAAAAACAGAGGGTACCTATTAATATTTAAATTGCTCAGCTATTCCTGCATCGTTAAGAGAATTACCACAGCATCCTATTCGAGCCGTGTACTAGAACAGTGGAAATTGCGGAATATTACAGCGGAAAATGTTTTTACTATGACAGCACACAGTGGGCCTTTTAAATAAATATCTTCGGGAAATTTTTACACAGCATCATCTGGTCCCAAACTAAGCAGAGCTTGTGGTATGGGTACTAGACAATGGATATAATACTTATATACTTTTTTTTTTTGTTGTAAATACATACTTATAATACATAAGAAACAACCAGACCAACACAAACACTCATGTTCATCACACAAATATTTGTGTCCTGTGGGAATCGAACCCACGACCTCGTGATCAGCAGTCCGATACTCGAACCACTAGACCACAGAGGTCGTCGTTTTACAAGTTAGGTGGGCAAAAATTAGACAAAATAATAAAATAGGTATTAGAATCATGTAATTTTGACAATTGTGAAGTCTAGAGACTTAAGTCTACACTATCGTATAGGCAAGAGGGTTTTTTACTGTACTGCCCCCCTAGCCACATTGACAATCGACAATCGCTAATGCTAATAGAAAACAATCAAAATGTATGGAAATGACATATCTCAACGAAAAAGTCATTCGTTGAGTTATGTCATTCCCATACATTTTTCTATAGCGTTAACGATTGTAGATTGTCAACTTGGCTAGGGGGGCTGAAAACTTCACTTATTTTTTTTCGATAGACGTTGTAAAAAATAGGTAAAAAAAGTTTCAAGACGTTACTTTTACCACAAAACAAATACTATTATTTGCCTTTTTTTTATGATGTATAGATCTGCTCTTGACCACAATCTAGACAGCTTTGTCAGGATGTGGTCGACGATGGAGCGAGCAAACCTATTAGGTGCCAAATCACTCCAGCTTTAAAGGCGTTAGGGTTATAAGTGCCCGGAAATACAGATGCCGGCAGTGAATTCCACAAATTGGCTGTGCGCATTATGAAAGAGTTCTCAAAGCGCTTGGTCCTGATAGTAGGGATTTCCACCAAATGTGGATGATATCCTGCAGTGCGGCGTGTAGTCCGATGAAAGAAAGGAGATGGCGGAATAAGCTCATGGAGCTCTTGCGCACACTCTCCAAAGTACAGCCTGTAGAACACCAACAAACAAGCAACTGTGCGTCTATGGGCTAAGCTTTTACTCTAAGAAAACGTTTCAAAGTTTGATATTTAAGAAAACAGCTGCCAATGTTCAAAGACTTTAATTACATCATTGTATAGGTTATGATGAAGCTACCACAATCAGCAATCCAACTTTTGTTCTGGCATTTAGTATAATTAGGACCTGATATTAGTCCTCTACACAAATACTGCGGCGATGGTATTGGCATCTCTGCCAAAGCTTTATTGACACTCAGAAAATAAACTATCGAAACGCTTCCGATGGCACTGATCCGATGGTGTACACAATAACCTAACCACTATTCACCCATTTCTGAAGCGACAATTGTGGCTGTTAAGTACCAATTATTTCTAGAATCCTCAAACCAATTTAGTCCCGTAGTTTACAAGAATCACACTGCGAAGTGCGACGCGACGCACGTTTTATGACGTACCCGCTTTTCTATGGGACGAGAGCTACAGGCTGTTACGACACGAAGGAAATTACTAGGTACTGATTTTGTTGTGCTATATTATGAAGTGGAAAGTAGTAAAATTTACCAACTTTGCCCACATAGCGCTAACTTTGCCTAATGGCATTAACCGATTTTTTGACACACTGACACTTCATAACCTTATTTCAGAACCACAGCTATAAAATCTCACTTTTGCGGAAATCATAGCTATTACAGCTTATTTATTGATTTATTAAATTTATGCACACACAGTGAAATAATAATAAAATACATAGAAATGAATAGTACAAAGGCACTACTTCTTTAAGAAATTTCTTACAGCAGACCCTAGAGGAAAATTTGAAGCAGAGATGTAGGCACATTGTGTCAAGTAATGCTAATAAATATACCTACATAAATACACCTATAGACTCATACATAAAATAATATATAACGCAATATAAATATAGTATAAAAATAATAAACATCGTCTTAGTTTCCTTATAAAATAAATCAAAATAATGGGCAAAGTAAGGGCTACGTGAGCAAAGTTTGTGCATTTGACGGTAAGAATACTTCTAGCAGCACTCTGCTGTGGAATATGAGATCCTTTATTTAGTTAGACCGTCCATAAAGATTTTGTTTTTGTTTTAAATACCTTGCCCCACACTAGTATTTCTCCCGTATCGTGGGTGTGTTTACAAACACAAATCTCACATGCACAAACATACAGACCCGGAACAACCATCTATGGATCACACAAATATTTCGTCCGTGAGAGAATCGAACCCATGACCCTTGGTAGAAGCCGATCGCTCAGCCACTGCGCCACGCGTGTCGTGTGTGAAGGATTTTCCGAATAAAGAAAAGTGTTTAGGATAATCGCCAAACTTGGTAAACGAACGATGATAAAGATTATTTCTGTGGTTTAATTAAACGTCCTTTATACTTACCGTTTGCGCACTGCATATAATTTGACTCAAATTCTAGCCGTCATCATAGTTTCCCTTGAATTTTATCGGACAGTACTTTCTCCCAATCGGATCGGACGCAGTAGGTAGTTAGTAGGTACACAACCTTTTTTTTCCGTGGGGAAATCCTCATGGACGCACTCCGTCCGGGGTAGGCGAAGCCAGTGTCGGACTCTTACCGACTAAAACCACCACGGTGTTCCTTCAACTACCTTAGCCGGGGGCGTGGGAACCCGTGAGTATTCACACAACCACCCCCGAAAGGTCCCGGCCCGCCACAAGCAGGCGAACCCCTTCTAGCCGTGCGGCCTAACGTCTGCCGCACCCTCCTCGGTAGCGCACACGGAATACTGCACGCCACCTTACCTCACGGACCTTTACCAGCTACGCCAGCTGCGCCAACTACGCCAGCTGTGCCAGCTACGCCAGCTGTGTCAGCTACGCCAGCTACGTCAACTGTGCCAGCTACGCCAGCATGCCACTAGGCCAGCATGCAAGCTACGCCAACTGTGTCAGCTACGCCAGCTGTGCCAGTTACGCCAACTGTGCCAGCTACGCCAACTGTGCCAGCTGCGTCAGCTACGCCAGCTGCTGGTCAAGCAGCAGACTACCCCGAGTCTGCTGCTCACAGGCCCCATCCTCTTGTACTTTTTTATAGAGGTTTTCTTCCTCGCGGTCCTGGTGGTAAAGCTAAGACCCTCGGTCTCAAGAGGCGCGAGAACACTACTCAGCAGGCACTCCTGGGGTTACGAGATTCACGGGGGAAGGGAAGGACAGTCCTTCCGCTGCCTGCCCAGTGGCAGGGTAAGTGCACACCGGGCCCGCCCTGCTCCTCCACTGTGCCCTCTGTTGTCATCAGAAGGGCACGTGGAGCAACTCCCCACTGGCCCAGAACGGGCCCCTCCCGCGCCAGAATGTTCGCCACAGGCAATAAGATCCCTCGAAGGTTAATCCATCGAAAGGATTATATTGCCCGTACCCAGGATGCACCGGCCAAACAACTGCTGTTCCCTCCACACGTATCCAGAAGCAAGCAGCCGGCCATCAGGCACACCTGAAAGTTTTCTGGCCAGCATCCTAGGTACACAATACCTACAAAGTATCCCGTAAGCTCATGTGATGATGCAATGTCGTTTATCATGTCATTGTTATATTTATACATAGTTAAGCATTAAAGAGCCTCCACGAGTGACGATATTTAATTGATCGTCCGGCGCACCCTGGGCAGTCAGCCCCGCTACCAACCTGCTGACTGGCTAATCTTTTCCCCACGGCATGAGCTGTTATCATTATGAAGCTCATGTCGACACGATAGAAGAAGAAGCATTAAAAAAACAATATTAAGATATTAAAACAATGGGCGTAATATCATTTTTATTGCTTTTAAAGTAAATTACCTAGTACTTATAAGAATATTAACCGTAACAACCAAATCTAATAAAATGGGCGCTATTTCGCTACCAAACTGGTTTGGTAAGACCGTAAAAATTTTCATGATAACGATATATGTCCAAAATATATGTGATGATGATGTGCAAAATATATGATTGGTTTATTTATTTTTTATACGAGGAAATCGGAAATAAAAACTTGTTATTCCGTTTATTTAAACTTTTTACCATTACATAATACCTGCTACAATCTACCTGTTAGAGGAATTTCCAGTATTGTTAAGTCATACGTTAATTTTGCGTAATTCCCGAAAAAAATAACTTGTATTTCCTCTTAATTAAGCCAACAAGTTTGTTATTTTTCATATCTGTTACCTTAACAAATATTTTTTATTTGAATCTAGTTTTTTTATCGTAAATAAAATTGAACACAGAAAAGATTTTTAAGAGAAAACTGAAAATAAACATGATACTTTTAATGGGCCATATTATGGGCCATTAATAAATATAATAAAAACCAGCCTAGAGTGAGTCGGACTCACGCAGTAAAGGTTCCGTACCACCCATCGACCTGATACCCCATAGAAACTGATTTAATTTACGAGAGTTTATCAAAAGACATCAACGAACATACGCGAAATGTGAATTTTTGCATCTCTTTCTTACGTAGGTACCACCACATATGTCTATGTTTGCCCTATTTTTAGTATTTTTTGCTAAACTACATAGTATGCACTATAATCAGACCAAGTTTGACGCTGGTATGTATTACCGTTTCGAAGATAGAGCAGGAACAAAAACGTTGAAAAACATGCATTTTAAGTTAAGTTTTAGACTTTTTTTTATTTTTAGTATTCGTCGTGATAGACCATAGTAACACATCTATTACCGTTACAAAGATACAACCCTGTGAAGGACAGACGGATGTACGGACAGCGTAGTGAGAGTAATAGGGTCCCGTTAGCACCCTTTGAGTAGGGAACCCTAAAAACTAGGACCATGTGACATAAAAAGTTTTAAGCATGAATCAGGCAGAACAAAGAAAAGATGCGCGAGCTAGTCAGGAGGAAGGTGCGGCCGGTGTTAGGCCTCACGGAGAAAAGGAGCTCGCCTGCTACAGGGTGAGAGGATGGTAGTCTAAAACCAGAGGGATCCCCATACAAGAAACCTCGAAAAACATGCATTTTTTCCAACGTTTTGTTCCTGCTCTATCTTCAAAACTGTACTACATACCAGCATCAAACATGGTTTGGTTATAATAAATACTGTGTAGTTCAGCAACAAATAATAAAAATGGAGTAAATATAGACACATGTGGCGGTACCAGCGTACGCGTAAGAGATGCAAAAAATCATTTTTCGTTCACGGAGCGTTGATGTCTTTTGATGAACTCTCGTAAATTAAATCAGTTTCTATGGGGTATCAGGTTAATGGGTGGTAAGTAACCCGTACTGCGTGAGTCCGACTCGCACTTGGCCGGTTTCTTTTCTTTTACTTGTTCCATGACAGTTCTTCTCAGTCTTTCTCTCTTCTTCTTCCTATCTAACGCCTTCTATAAAAATCTTTATTAAATAATCGTGTCTTATTTAATGTCCTAACATTTTCCCTGTCCTGTCTTCAATAACACAGCAAATAAAACTTTTTAACAAAAAATTGAACCGACGAAAACAGAAACTGAAAAGCGAAAAATAACTAATTATGAGTCGGCGCCAAACGAACTTTTAACAAGCAAAGTGCGTGCAAGTTGCAAGTGGCCGAGCGGAGAACGCATTTTTGGAAAGTTATGGTTTATCGTTGAAAATTTCACGTTGTATTTGATGTGACGTTGTTTTTATGATTTATTTAAAGTAATTTAATGATCTTCGTTGATTGGTTGTTTGGCATCGACTCATAATTAGTTATTTTTCGCTTTTCAGTTTCTGTTTTCGTCGGTTCAATTTTTTGTTAAAAAGTTTTATTTTTCATTTTTTTGTGGTTAAAATCTAACTCCAGGTCTCCATTATGTCGTAGTGTCTAGAACTATATATATGTGTGTCAAGTTTCAACAGAATCGGTTAACAGGTAAGAATTCAGTGGGTGAACAAACACTCATCCCCTGTTTTACTACCCTTAGGGGTGGATTTTGATTTTGAAATTTAAATGGAACCAACTTACCCTATCCATTAAAAAAAGAATCATCAAAATCGGACCACTCTGTAAAAAGTTATGCGTGGTCATACATAAAAAAAAATATATATATATATACGCGTCGAATTGAGAACCTCCTCCTTTTTTTCGTCGGTTAAAAAAGACATTCACTTTGCATGTTTGTTCATCGCATACATTGCAACATTAAAGAGTCGATAATGAGAAAACAATCGCCAATAATACCATAATCAAATTAACAAGACTCACGACCGAGCAAACAAAAAGTTATCTTTAGCAACGTCAATAATGACCGAAGTACAAACAAATGACTTTTGTAATAACTACCTACTAGTATGATTTCTTGAGTTTTTTTTTCCTGTTATCGAAGTCCATGTCTCGCGGCATTTTAGTTGATTCAGGCTTGGTCCACTAAGCTGCCTTATTGCGGGTTAGTGGACTACATACACCTTCAAGAACTTTACTTCACTCTCAGGTTTGCAGGTTTCCTCACCACTGGTCATGAATCTGATCTATAAATTATTCCGAAGTCAATGCTGTAGGCACAGACATATCTAGTAAAAAATATAGACGAAGTGCTGCGAACAATCTAGTGAAGCCAAAAAAAACTATGCTCCTTCGTGTACAACCAGCGCTCTCGTACACACATGCACCTCAAACCGTGCTCACCCCTCTCAATACATATGTCGCGGCATCGTCCAGTAAGCATCACGTAATCAAATATCCTTCAGGTGCATGATATTTGCGTGAGCGCTGGTTGTACCTACAGTACACGAAGGAGCATAGTTTTTTTTGGCTTCACTATGATTGTTCGTAGCACTTCGTCTATGTTTTTTTACTATTTCTGTGGCTGTAGGTTAGGTTATAATTCTAATCCTCCTATTTGGAAGCAAGCATTCAAGTGCTTAGCTATAACTGCTTGCAACCAAATTACTTATTTTGAAGACATTATATTGAATTCCATTTATGGATTAATCGTTTTTAGGGTTCCGTAGTCCTACAAGGAACCCTTATAGTTTCGTCATGTCCGTCCGTCTGTCCGTCTGTCCGTCTATCCGTCTGTCCGTCTGTCCGTCTGTCCTAATCCTTTACAGCTTAATAACTTCTACAGATATAAACATAAGTAAATGAAATTTTGTTAAAAAATGGTTTAGATATCTTACCGACCGCGAACAAAGAGTTTGCCTGGGTGACTATCAGAGCATTTTTGCGAAGGTGACTTATGGGGTACCCCAGGGCAGTGTCCTTGGTCCTACTCTGTTTCTCCTGTACGTTAATGGTCTCTGTTCACTAAATTTGGAGAATGCTCAAATATCCGCTTATGCTGATGATACAGCTATAATTTTCCACGGTGACACTTGGGAAGAAGCCTATAGTGCCGCGGAAGCTGGAATGCTGATAGTTGCTAATTGGCTACAACATAATTTACTCACCTTGAACATTACCAAAACGAAGACGGTAAACTTCTCAGTCAACATAACAGGAACAGCCCCTAAACAACTCACACTTAAATTCCACCTTTGCAATAACATCTTAAGGGGCAGCTGCAGCTGTCCTGTTTTTGAACAAGTAGACTGCATAAAGTACCTTGGTATTAATATAGACAAACACTTGAAATGGGGCCACCAAATAGAATCACTAAGTACTCGCGTTAGAAAACTTCTATACATATTTAAAAGACTTCGATCAATAGCAGACCACAAAATTCTCAAAATGACCTACTTTGCCTTATGTAAGTCGATATTAAGCTACTGCATAGTTTCATGGGGTTCCGCTGGTATGACTTACATTATAACTGTAGAACGTGCACAAAGAGCTATTTTAAAAGTCTCATACAAGTTACGAATCCGATATCCGACAAACTTGCTATATCAAGAGACAGGAGTGCTAACAGTGCGCCAACTTTACATTCTGTCAGTGATTCTGAAGTTTCATAAAACTGCGATTGCCACACAGGTTAAGGACCAGCGCTCTCGTAGGAATCCTAAATGGAACAGAGCTTTCTGCAATCTTAAATTCAGCAATAGAGGGTTTTATTGCATAGGGCCATACTTGTACGATAAAGTTAACAAAAGGTTGAATATCCTACCCTTGACCAAGTTTTCTTGTAAAAAACAAGCGACAAATTGGCTGCAAGGTCTTAGCTATATGAAAACGGAAGACCTTATCACTACTTCCGTAGACAAATAAACTTAATATTCATCAATGCCGTTTTTCAACACTAACACGGTCATACTCGCGCGCTCATCATTCCCACCACCCACATACATACTCCATACTCACCCCCACCCCACACACACACACACCACACACTCTCACTACACACACACCCCACACACATTCAGTTATTTATTATTATTGTATTAGAATACGCAACTAATTGTGGTAAAACTAATGTCATTTCCGACGTGTCGAAAGAGACTGGATCCTGCAACACAGGGTATCCTAGTGTGGGATCCAGTGTCACATTTATAATGTAAAAACATGTTTTCTTGAAAATAAATAAATTTCAAATTTCAAATATAGATCTCAATTTTAAAAGTATAAAAAAATCTTGGTAACGTTTTTTAGGGGTGGCGCCCATACATGTGAAATGGGGATGTAAATTTTTTTTTCGCTGCACCCCCTAATGTGGGCTATCATTTAATAGGTCTACTAAAATAAAGGTAATTTTTCATATATCACTTTTTTATCAGGTGTACCATCTGCGAAATATAGCCCACCAAAGGGGCTTACAATGTGTCCCCCCCCCGCCATTTCCAAACTATGCAACGTAGAAACTTGTAATCTTCCACGTTGATAGACTTTTATAAAAATTCTCTTTTAAAATTATTTTGAGTATAATATGATTATAATTTTTTGAGTTATAGTGAGAAAACTGAAAAATACTTGAGACGTCCTAGTTCATAGGTCATTGACCTTAGATAAAAATGATCTTGCAAATAATGCTCCTTTAGTTACTTTCTATTTTAAAAAATCACAAAAAGAAACTTTGTGTTATATTGATAACACAAAGTAACAGCGCCACCTAGCGCTAAATTTACAAGGTGTGTCATATGAATATATGACTCACTTCTTAAATTCAGCGCTAGGTGGCGCTGTTTGCAAAAACTAAAATAGCAATATGATTAATATTCGATTTGATTCGTTTGTAATTAGACCTACTTAAGGAACCCTATAATACTGAGCATGGCCCGACATGCTCTTGGGCGGTTTTTTATGTATGGCTTTAACTTATCGAAACGAAAACGTAAAAATCTTAGGAAATCCTACAAATATTACACATAACATAACATCACGCCTGTATTTCCCCGAAGGGGTAGGCAGAGGTGTAATAGTACACCCACATTTCGCCAGTTATGTTATAGTCCCATGTAAACAAATACAAACAAACAAACACAAACAAACAAATTCTAACAAAACAGCAACACAACAAACAAACAACAAACACACACACAAACAAACATACAACAAACACAACATTGTTCACACACGTACACAACACACAACACACAACAACAACACAACACATTTCACAACATATTTGTTACAAATATTATAAATGAATAAAAAAACCGGCCAAGTGTGAGTCGGACCCACGCAGTAAGGGTTCCTTACCACCCATTGACCGATACCCCATCCCATAGAAACTGATTTAATTTACGAGAGTTTATCAAGAGACATCAACGAACGTACGCGAAATGTGAATTTTTACATATCTTTCTTACGTAGGTACCACCACATATGCCATGTTTTTAGTATTTGTTGCTAAACTACATAGTATGCACTATAATTAGACCAAGTTTGACGCTGGTATGTAATATGTATTACCGTTTTGAAGATAGAGCAGGAACAAAAACTTTGAAAAAATTGCATGTTTTTCGAGGTTTCTTGTATGGGGACCCCCTTTGGTTTTAGACTTTTTTATTTTTAGTATTTGTCGTGTTGGACAACATAGTAACACATATTCCGTGAAAATTTCAACTAGTTATCTATTAAAGAAAGAAAGAAAAATAGTTTACGACGCGCAACATTTAAAACACAGTGATAAACACAAGCAGGCAACTTATAGGTGGGGTTACATAGAAAGTAAAAACAAAAGACACATAAGTAGGTAAAAAATTAAGAAAGTACAGTCGATACAAAATGTAAGAAAAGTATAGTTGACCGCATGACAGCCGTTACAAAGATACATTCCTGTGACAGACAGACGGACGGACGGACGGACAGCGTAGCGAGAGTAATAGGGTCCCGTTAGCACCCTATGGGTATAATAATAAGCTTTTATTACTGATAAACTTATTACAATAATTACAAAATGAAATACAGTAAAAAAAATATATCATTGCACTTCGTTGTCTTCGTCTATCAGCGCGTCACTTGACGCATAGGCCTCCTCCAGGTTCTTCCATTTCTCACGGTCTTGTGCTGTTCTTAGCCATAAGGTACCGGCTGTCTTCACTACGTCATCGTCCCAGCGTTTTCGTTGTCTACCTCTACTTCTTTTTGACCCATCTCTGATTTGCCATTCCGTTACAGCTGTAGTCCACTTATTATTTTTATCGCGAAGCATATGACCAGCCCATCTCCATTTTAATGTTTTTGTGTGCATGGTAGCATCTTTGAGTTTGGTGATTTTCCTCAGGTCTTTGGCTCTCTTTTCGTCTTACCTTTTGTACTTGAGTAGAAAGACCCTATGGGTATGGAACTCTAAAAACTATGCATGTGTGTTTGCCTTAATCACGCTGATATGGCTAAACAGGTTTGGATGAAATTTGGCACACAGTTAAACCATTTCCTGGGCTAACACATAGGATAAGTATCAGCTTGAATTGCATAAATCAACAGCACATTTGGTACGTTGGCTATACGTGTCGCGTTTCCGACTCTCGCACGGAACAAATATTTGTATGGCCTACTGACAGTTATTTCGGGTCTGGGTACACACACATATATTGGGACACAACATATATCTGTAAAGGCACCTAAGATACAGAAGTCCCAGTGTGATTAAACATTTATAAAAAACTGGAACTGAAACTGAAAAACAGCACCCTATACACGCGCAGAAAAAGCAGCAAACTGAAAACTCATTTCGCGGAGTAATGGCCGACCCCCACTTACTATCGTTGTCATCGCCGACTTTTTAATAAAAAAACGCGCGAGAATCCCCCATCTCTAAATTGTCCTCTGCTCTTGGGAATATGAAAGTCATTATTTAAAAAGATTGCCCTTTTCTCATATTATTTCTGCGTAAATTTCAGTTAAGCTCGCCTCTTGAGTTCGGGAAACTGAATATCTAAATTTTATTACGTACCCCGTAGGTTTGCGTTTGGACTTATTTATGGTAATATAAATGTTAATTAAAGACGTCCTAAATTATCAAGTGGAAGATTTTTTTCTTATTTTTGGTTTGGTTTAAAAGTTCAAATTTTTTTTTTTCCTTTTGGTCAAATTTAAATGTGTGTTTATGATCGTTGTAGAACTAATTTAATAAAAAGCATAATTTTATTACACCTAGTGAACTAGGTTAAATAAGTTATTAAGCCGTAAAGGATTAGGACAGACGGACAGACGGACGGACATGACGAAACTATAAGGATTCCTTGTAGGACTACGGAACCCTAAAAAGAATAAATAAATGTTCTTGGTTCCTGGTCCTGGTTTTATGAACAAAAGGTCCATTCATTAAAAATAAGTAAAGCTTCTAAGAAAAGCCGAGTAATTTAACGTAATTTTTAACATTATAAATCTATTACTTGAAAAATCTTAAAGCTTCCTGAGGTGAAGATGCATTACTAAGAAGATGCAAGGATACCTAATATTTTCAGCAAAAAGCGATTTTGTTTGTTGGTAGTCAAAAATCAAGTACTTAACTACTTCGCCCAAAGGTAATTTCCAGGATAAAATCAATTATAATTGCTTTCTTATTTCAAATAGAAAATAAAACAATCATGTTATATGTTGATAAAATGGTTAAATAGAACCTCAGCATTTGCCCAAAATTGCCTGACAAATGCGATCGACTTCCCCTATCCCATTGACTTCGCTTATAATCACATCGACCCGAGGGTGTTTCACAATACTCTTGTCTGTTTATACAAGATTTAACAGAAGAAGATTACATTATTGCAATAAAAATGTGACTGCAACTTTACCAACCGTTCGTTATCCTGTTTAAATATTTCTCGTTAATGCCTACGCTTTTCTTAATTGGAGGGGTTAGAGTCAACTGACATAAAAATGATTTTGAGAAATATTAGCGCCATGCCATTCTATAGGTAATTGAAGGACAAATTCAACGGTACAATAATTGGCAGTTGAATCCTTTTTAGGGTTCCGTAGTCCTACAAGGAACCCTTATAGTTTCGTCATGTCCGTCCGTCTGTCCGTCTGTCCGTCTATCCTAATCCTTTACAGCTTAATAACTTCTACAGTTATAAGCATAAGTAAATTAAATTTTGTTAAAAAATAGTATAGATATAGATCTCAATTTTAAAAGAATAAAAAAATCATGATTACGTATTTTAGGGGTGGCGCCCATACATGTGAAATGGGGATGAAAAATTTTTTTTCGCTGCACCCCCTTGTGTGGGGTATCATATCATATCATAGGTCTACCAAAATGAAGGTAATGTTTCATACACCACTTTTTTATCAAGTGTACCATCTGCGAAATATAGCCTGCCAAAGTGGCTTGCAATGTGCCCCATCCCCTGCCATTTCTAAACTATGCAACGTAGAAACTTATAATCTTCCACATTGATAGACCTTTGTAAAAACTCTCTTTTAAAATTATTTCGAGCATAATGTGATCATAAATTTTTGAGTTATAGAGAGAAAACTGAAAAATACTTAAAACGTTCTAGTTCAAAGGTCATTGACCTTAGAGAAAAAAGATCGTAGCAAATAATGCTCCTTTAGCTACTTTCTATTTGAAAAAATCACAAAAAGAAACTTTGTGTTATGTTGACACGAAACATTTCTTAAATTTGGCGCCATCTAGCGGCGTCTAACAACACTCTCTGAGTCACCAATGCTGCCGTCAAGTGCCGTCTATTGCATTTGGCACTGTATAGCGCCATCTAGCGGCTACTGACAACACTCTCTGAGTCGCCAATGCTGCCGTCTATTGCAAAAAATAAAAT
Source organism: Asteroscopus sphinx (assembly GCA_949699075.1). Taxonomy (NCBI): domain Eukaryota; kingdom Metazoa; phylum Arthropoda; class Insecta; order Lepidoptera; family Noctuidae; genus Asteroscopus; species Asteroscopus sphinx. Next base: position 12,721,770 of record OX453025.1, on the reverse strand, counting down.
AGCATGATTAATATTCGATTTGATTTGTTTGTAACACCTACTTAAGGAACCCTATAATACTGAGCATGACCCGACACGCTCTTGGCCGGTTTTATTTAACCCCACGGAAGAATAAAAAAAGGTGAACGGAATCTAGGTAAGAAATAATAGAAGCACTCGATTTTTTCTTTAAACCACTATAATTTTGGCAGCATTTTAACACACCAGACGGCTTTTTTTTTGTGACACTTCGACAACGACTTCCATCACACGAGATTTGCTGCGTAATAGAGGCTTTTAGACTTACTATGGATGTGAATGTGAGCGGCCAGCCCGTACTTTCAAGCGAGCCGACTTACTATGGGTGCTTTACTTATTGAATTTTAGCGAAATTCCATCCGCCATTTTTATTCGTCCATGCTTAACCCCTTCATTATGTTGGATTCGACTTCCAGACTTTCCAGATGCTGCTGAATCTATATTTACACGGAGCGAATGCCATATGCAATAAAATTATACTATAGACAGAAATTTTGAATTCTTTGAAAGTTATATCTAGATTTGCAGAAAGACAATCAGTCCATTACTATCATACTGCTAGGCACTGGGCTGGCAGGGCCTCTTCGCTGAAAGAGCGGGGTTTAAGCAGATTGGCGAGTTTGGCGACTACACACAGGTCTATGGGCTAAGCTTTGTAGCTTAGATTTTACTTAGCAATTCATCACCAATCAGCCTGTCTCTCTTTATTTACCGATAATGCAAGTGCACATTTGAAAAGTCGGAGATACAGGCTTTTGGTTTGAACTCAGATCCTCCTGCATGGAAGGCTATCGTTTAACCAATAGGTTATCACTTTTCTACGACTTTAAGATGATGAGTCGATCCAATATAGCCACAGTTCTCTTCATTAACTCAGCCTATTGAAATCCACTACTGGACATAGGCCTCTTCCAAGTTGCGCCACAACACACGGTCCAGTCCCCCCCAGCCACGTTTTTCAGGTCATCGGTCCACCTGGCGGGGGACTGGGGTCTGCGTTTGCCGGTAAACACAGCGTGTACAGTTATCTTAAGTATCATTTAAAAAACTCTAATACCTATAACCAATTAGGTAGTAGATACTTTTACTCTTTTACTATTCGACCTTATCTTTCAGAATCTAATCCTTCATCATACGAGTACTCCACGTTTCTAAGCAGGCTCTAGGCAAGTCGACCGTTTGATCTCAGTAACAAATGAGCAGTGACCCTTCTACAATCTTCTTACAAATCATTATTATTCGTAAATAGCTCAAAAATAATCATGTTTTGGACATTTATAACGATAAGCTTAGGATCAACTGCGTCTCTATTATACAACAACATGTTTAGGTTACGTTGAGAAACGCTAAAAAGACGTGAAAAATGTTCATCATTTTTTCATCATTTCAGCCGAAAAACGTCCAGCAGTGGACATAGGCCTCCCCCAAAAGGGAGGCATATGCTATAATCGCCACGCTTGGCAGGCGGGTTGGTGATCACAGTTGGTTGGTCAAATACTCGGAGAACGCTGCTGTCCATCCTCGTGAATCCCTGAGTCGCCTTTTACGACACCCATGAGAAGAGATAGGGTGGTGCAATTCTTGTCCGGCACCACACGGAACAGTGAAAAGTTTTACATTTGAAATTTTATAACCAAAGTAAGCCATTTATTACCATAGGATATTTATTTTTTTGTGTCTTTCTTTTGAAAAATTGGTTAGTTATATTTTGCTACACAATTTCGTGCATTCACTACGACGACGCTACGTGCTACGAACGTAGCTTAAATAATTATTACCAGATTTGTTTGTTTTTTCTGTATTTTTTTTAGATTTGATGATTTGATTCCCCGATGATTTGCCATCACCGTCATAATTTCAGCCTTTTTTCATCCACGTTATAATATAACACTTGTTTTATAAACATAGGCTTAAGCTTCCTCTGTGAACATCCCGTAGGTAAGCGTAGTATGAAAGATGAGTGAGATGTAACTCGCTGAAGATAATTTTGCAGACAAAATATGTATATTTTATCAATATTTTACTCTAAGATCCCAATATACAGTGTGTCCAATGTATCTCAATCATGACATAGCATACGCTAAATATATTTTCGCTTCTATACTCTTTCAATTAAGGCCAACGTTAATCTCTCTGTGATATTAAATTACATTAATTGGGTAAGGGGACGTACGCACAATCATTTAAACAAATTTTAAACTCTATCACAATGGTATAGAGTATATTTTTCTTTAACGCTTTTAAGGAACACATCGTCTTTTGTTAATATTTGCGAATTGACAACGTCAATTTGGCATGACAAAGTTTTTTCGATCTTATCTCGTTGTGATAGAGTTTATTTTTGTATTTGGGTGAAAGGAAATCTTTTTGGCCGATGCACAATGTGATTGTAGATATCTGTGTAACACGATTAACTCATAAGTGACATGGCGCTAATGATTTGATTTTAGTTATTTTTGTAATGGATTGTATTATATTGAACTAAGTAAGTGGATTGTATTATACAATGCTATTGAAATAACTGTTCAGGGGTCATTGCACTCATTAGTATGAACAACTTTTACTATATGACCAACCCATAAATCGAGAAAAAAAAAACAGCTGTTCCCTCCATTCGTGTTCACATAAATCGAGAATATGTAGGTTACAGCTGATTTTTTTTTCGCTATTTCATGGTTCGTCCCATAGTAAAAGATGTTCATACTGAGTAGGTACAATGACCCCTTAAGAGGTTTTCAGTTATTTCAATAACACTTTGTAGATATGCATGTCATTTAGTTTACGTCCTTTCTAGTTTTTTTTGTTTTAATTGACATGCCTTAGAATTTTTTTTTTGTTAGACTTAACTTAAACATTTATACAGGCTGTTAACTAAAAATTTGTTACCAAAACGACATTGTATCTTATTCTATCTACAAACTGTAAAAAATACTATCTACAACCTGTCTTGAACCTAAAAATCTAAAAACCTCGACCAAAACCGATTGAAACCGTCATACCTAGGTACTAAGCAAGACATGTAACATGGTACGAACTAATTTAGTACTACCGAGCGACGCCTGAATCTCCGCTTCGGAACTCAAACTGTCGCAGAACAAAACATTGAGCTGAACGTCTGCACACCTCCTTCGTCATAAACAAATCAAACATGGCCGGCCCGCCCGAGATATTAATGAGACAATGAGACATTAGCTCGCTACAAAATGCCTCCGCATTCGCGAATAATTAAATCGTAAAGTCCCCTCTACACCGCCTACAGCACCCGTCTATTTACTCCTTTTTCATTCAACACAATAGCCGCTGCAATCCAACACGCTTGGCTCCGTTACGTCACTTCATTGTTAACACAGACATGCCAAAATCAACCTTATACGTTTAAGTTAATGGTTAAATTTGTCCGAACGAGTATAATTCTATAAGGCGTATTCCATAGAGACTATTAATTTGAGCGCGACGGACCCCGCCTACTCAATATCGCGTTTACACACATGTCGGATTGTATCGTCGTCTCGTTCGCTCCGCGCCGCTTATTAAAATTCCTCGGTCGGTAGCTGCATCTCTGTCGGCCGGGAGGAGAGGCGGTCCGCGGCCGCGGCTTGCGCCCCAATGCTGGCGCGATTTTCACCGCGCTTCCACGCGAATCATTACGCGGAGATATCGCTCGTTTCCGAACACATTCGCAAGTTTCCGCGCCGCGCTCCGCGACCGCATGATCCAATTTCAAATCCACGTTCCATTTTTTTAATTTTTTATTAGTGCTAACAACTGTGCTAATTCGACTGTTGTCACAATAGTGATGTATTGACTCAACTATTGTATTGGAACACTTCTTGATGTGTTTGATAGTGTAATTAAATTAGACAAGGTGCATACGATCGTAAATTATATTGACGAAACGGCTGAACTTGCAAAATAACACGCCGACGTGGAATAAATTAACGAACATTGCCTACAGTAGTCTTTAACAATGGGACGAATTTACAAATACAAATTACTTACATGAGTAATTGTCGACTACAATGGGTCACGTAATGAACGTAACAACACGCTCGGTGCACATTTAAATATCTCAACGAATACTCGAAAACAAGCAATTGTAATAGGAAGATAAACAGAAAAAAATAATGGCGAGATAAGCCGTCGGAGATAAGCGCGCAAATTTTTCTGAAATGTCATCGAGCAGATGAAATGAAGACCTCGCTCGAATGCGAGCGTGCCGAGACCGCCGAAAGCGGCGGGAAAGGCCGGATATCATTTAGCGTGGACTCGCTGTTGAGAGGAAAACAGGACGCTCCTGTGAAGGACACGGTAGCCGACACTAACAGCAATGACGCGGAGAGTACTGACGCGGCGCTGGAGAGCGACGAGAGTGACGTCGATATCGAGGACGTTGACTCAAACATCGACGATCGGGAGGAGCGGGAGAACGGGCACGATGGTGAGGAGTTGGAGACGCGCGGCGGGGTGGTGGTGCCTCAGCCGCTGCTGCCGCGCCTGTACCAGGGCCCGCCGCCACACTCCTGGCCGTTCGGAGCTTTTCCCTGGATGGCACCTAACCCTATGTTTAGAGGAGGATCGCCAAACAGTAAGTTCTTTTAGAAGTAATCGTCAGTCCAGCCAAACTGAGCTGCAGGATTTATATCTAGATGTCGCTACATTTAATAAGACTGAAATTTTCATTGTCTACATGTGGTCAATCTGAAATCTGAATAAAAGGATGATATTGATGAAACACACATCACAAAAATACCTATTCTGCAATCTGGTGCAGCCGGCTTTTTATAATAGAGGGGGCAAACGAGCATCCAGGTCACCTGATGATGGTAAGCAATCACCGCCGCCATTAGACATCCACAACACTAGAGTTACCAATGCGGTACCGACCTTTCAAAAAGACAATATGATGCTCTTTTCTTGAAGGCTCCTATGTCGAATTAAAATTTGTTCAGGATAACCGCTGACGGATGTTGGTTCCACAATATGATGTATTCTACGATCAAAGGCCTATCTTTAAGATCTAAAATCATTACCTATAGGTATTTGAACTTAACTAAAATGCGTAACATGCGTACCGCTAAAGAGTAGAATTCCTTGCCGGCACGTCAGTGTTTCCCAAGAAGTATAATCTGGTGATCTTCAAGGCTCGAGTGAATAGGTTTTTGCGGGGCAAGTGTGTACCATCGTCGACCGCACCATCGCTTAACATCGGGTGAAGTGGTTTGCCACGCAAGCTCATTAAGAATAAAAAAAATCTATTTTCTGGATTCATGCCACATGCCGCTTTCAATAGGTATAGGAAAATATACAATGAGCAGGTAAATACTGCCTTTACTTTCTAAATAGGTGTTAAGGATATTTTCAGGGAAATTATTTCATTTTCCTGTACAAAACAGTAATCGTAAAACGCCAAAATTTGTTAATCTGGCCTATTTTTGATGAGTGTTAATTTTGTTCTGACGATCTATATATTTTTTTGCTGAAAAATAACAAAAAAAAACTGGTAACAAGTATTATAGGTACTGACGCTCTAAATTCCAATGAGAATCCAGCTGGAGCAAGATTTTTTAATTCAATCGGTAAGTATTGAGGAAAGTTCTTAACCTCAAAAACATTGCCAATTAAATCATAATACTTACAGGTAGAGCAAGAGGTAGGTAGAGAAAGGTAGAGAGAGCTACAAAAATACATGATAAAAAGAAATGAAAGGTATAATGATATACTTAGGTAGGTACTAAATCGTCGTCCTAAGTCATCAACTGCTATTTTTTTAAATTTTGCAACCATATTCTGGTCTGTTTCGAGTAGGTACGTTGTAGTAATAATAAATCTATATTTTTTGTCTAATCAGATGCCGCTGAATATCAATACTCAAATATTGATATTACGATAATTATCAACAAGTACCTAACAAAGTAACCTATTGTAATTTATTACGATAATTATCTTCCTTAGTTTTTATTATTTTCTTCTTTACTACATCTTTTTCTTCTTCTCCTTACTAATATATCTTATTGCAAGAGATAGGTACTTAAGGACGATTGTATAAAAATCATTAAATATTGCAAAAATATAGGGTTATTGCCACAAAACTCTGCACACCATCCAGTTACTCTACATTTTATCCTCCGATTAAAAACAATTTCATAATATAATAATTAATAATAATAATCCTATAATTTATGTCTTATGTTGTAGCTGTTTATTATCCCTCAATAAATAAAATAAAAATAAAATTGCCAAACTAATTCAATTTAGATTATGTTAATACTGTAGAGTAAACACGAACACTACAGCTAGAGAGCATTTTACCTGCTCTTCCTGGATTCCAATACCCGCGATACGCAGTTCATTAAAAATTGAATTTTTACAGCCTCTATAAAAATTAACATAAAATAAAAATAAATCTATCTAGGAAACTTCTGTTTTCATTGATGGAAAAATACTATGTTTTATCTTAACTGAACACATTTTAAAGTAGTTATTTCAATTTTCTGCTGCTCCTATGAATATCTCTGACAGTCATTACGACTTTCGCACCCTCACTCTTCTATCCCATTTAACCAGCTCTCAAACACAAAAAATCTTAGGATATCCAATATGAATGATCTAAAGATTATGCCTAAGTGTGATCCTGGGTTAAATTCCCAGGTCGTAAACTGGCAAACCACAGCAGAACAGTTCACTGATTCAGAACATTTTCGATAAGCAGTTGTCGACCGATTCAGTTTGTTATCCCGTTTCGTCTACGATTCACGTAACGAGAGAAAAAGAGATAACAAACCGAATCGTTCGACAACTGACTTATGGGATCCTGCTGAGTCAGGCTACTGATAGGCCTTATCACATACAAAGAGCGAACAAGCATTCTTCTTCCTCGGGTCGCTTTTTTTTATGTAATAATAGTTTAGTATATTATTGTGGACCAGAATTTAGCCACGTCAACAGCTTTTTCAGTGGTCTCGCACAGGTCTTTCACTGTGCAGGTGGTATTGCACAGAGAACAGGACAAGAGGTTAAGCGTTGTCTATGAAGTGACTCCACGGTGACATTGTGACTCATCTGTATATCCTCATCTGACTAGATTGAACCTGCAGCGACCCACTTGGCTTCAGAGTCAGTTTTCGAATTTCCAGATAGCTCGTAGTGTGAACACGTATATTTTATTTTAGACCATTTCTATCGTCAGAAGTGGGATGGCCCGCTGGAAGCGCTTCTGCTGGCTTAATATAGTCAGCTGGTGGAGGGTATTTTTGTGGTCACAGTTCCTCTTGTGCCCTAACCCTAAGGAAGCTTTAGTATGCATCTTGACGCCTTGGAGCCATTAAACATTATAGCATTAAACAACACGCTTGCACGCTGCAGTTTGACTATTTCAGACCAGCTGCCGAATTGTATAACTCACTCGCGATCGCAATCATGTTGATTTCAATGTTCATTGCTCCGTATGTATCATTTATGACAATCCGTCTTATCAGCAACTATGCAACGCTCAATGAATATTCCTGTAAAGTCAAAATGAAAGCTATTGTCATTGTGATTAGCCCACTGGTTTTACAGTGGTACAACACCGCAATTGGAAATAGAGTTGCATAGGTTCCATTCATATATGAGAAGACTATCACATGATGTCTCGCATCCTCTTACTCCTCGGCTTTTTCCAATTATGTTGGTTTCGGCTTCCAGTCTATTCAGCTCCCCGATTCAGAACCACACGATAACCAGTTTTCGACGGTTCGGTCTGTTATCTCGTTTTGTCTTATGATTCACGCAACGAGATAGAAAGAGATAACAAACCGAATCACTCGACAAGTGGTTGTCGTGCAATTCTGAATCGGGGAGCAGATGCGGCTGAACATCAGATCCAACGCAACCCAGTTACTGGATAATACTGAAATACTATGCTTAGACCAGTTGTCAGACTTTCGGGCTTCTGACTACACGTAACGACTGCCATAGATATTCGTATGGCAACTGGGATCGACAGATTCTGAATGTCTTGAATGATAAAAAATATTTAAAACAATAACGCATTAATATATACAGTGCATAGAATATTTTATTAATGACCTTGTATTCTGAACTGTGGAAGGATAAGCAATAAGATGCAATTAGTATGACAAAAAATAAAATTTATTGTGAACAATTTAAGTGATTAATTAATGAACGATATTAATATTGTTATTTGAATGAATTGCAAATCTAAAACATTAATTTAATGATTTCTCAATAACAATGTGTCACATTTTGATTTTATACGGAGACGCTGTATTTTTTCTAAGATAAATAATTCATAGGTTTTCTTTTCTTTCTAATTTTCTTGATAAAGAATAATCAACAAAAAAAAATCTTATGAAGTTCTATTCAATAATAAAATATTTTTTTTAGTCAACATGACATGTTTTTATTCATAAACAACATAACATAACATAACATCACGCCTGTATTTCCCCTAAGGGGTAGGCAGAGGTGTATAGTACACCCACATTTCGCCAGTTATGTTATAGTCCCATGTAACATGTGACTGCCTCGTTGGTCTAGTGGTTGCAAGCGCGACTGCTGAGCGTGGGGTCCTGGGTTCTATTCCCGGGTCGGGCAAAGTGTTATTGGGTTTTTTCATTAGGAAATTCTCAGTAGCAGCCCGGAGTCTGGATTTGTGCCCGGAGTCTGGATTTGTGCCCGGTCAATGGCAATAGGCTCGCCCCTCTATTTATTTAAAAAAAAAAAAAGTCAAAATCGGCACCCTTGATTTTTAATTATTAAATTGAATAATCGATTCTACCTATAAAATGTTTTTGAGTTAAAACAACAACGAACGTAGGTACGTAACATGTAAAGAATAAATTGTAGGTATACCTAGGCAACAGGCAACCTTGAAAGCATGCTTAGTAAAAAATTATCATTGATTGTTTTCACTTATTTATTTTAATTGAAACCAAGTAGTAGAACCAAGTAGTAGTAGTAATTGTTGAAGTCCGCATACAGAAATACATTACAGTAGTTTATTTATTTTATTCAGCTGATGCTTGTGGGTTCACTCACAGCGCCATCGTCAAGTCCAGATTTTGTGTTTTACTTTTTCGGCACTTAGGTAACCATCACCCTATTGTGAATATGAGTCATTTTGGTCCATAAAATAAATATAGAATTTGTCAATAACTTAACTACAGCACCATCTATCAGATTTCAGCATAACTATGAACTATTAAAAGAAGACTAAGGGATTCATCAGAGTATGGGCTGCAGCGTTCTCTGATTATTTAACCAACCAACTACGATCGCCAACCCGCCTGCCAAGCGTGGCGATTATGACATATCCCCCCCCCCCCTTGGGGGAGGCCTTTGTGCAGCAGTGGACGTCTTTCGGCTGAAATGATGATGATGATGAACCATTATTTCGACAAAAAAATATACTATGTGAATATGAATTCAATCGGTCAAGTCGTTCAGAAGTTACACGATTACTAACAGACGTACACACGGCTATACATCAAGCTGTAAAAAACCAGTAAAGGCTGACCTCGCGTTGTAAGGAAAACCTATACAATGCGAGGTCAGCTTATACTGGAAATGTACAGCTTGATGTGTAGCCGTGTGTACCAACAATTATATGCAACTACCTAGTTATATAAAAAATGCGTTGTCATATTTGGAGCGCTCATTCAGGGAATGGTATCGACTATGGGGTCAACCCTGAAATCACGAAAAAATCTGCCCATTCCATACATTTTGGTCGAGAGGTACTGCACTTTTCTATTAAAGTGACGTGCCTTATAGGTGTAGCACAGCCCCCCCTCCCTGTGCTACGCCTATAGCATGACAGGGCAGGGAACCGGTAGCATAACCCATTCCCAGAGTCCACCCTCCATTGTGCAGAAGATGGCCACCGGGGAGGTTTTAGTGCGATAAGTTTTTGCTGGGCAACCGTGTATCATCGTCGACCGCACCATCGCTTAACATCAGGTGAGATGGCGATCAAACGCAAGCCCATTTGATATATATATTTAAAAATACCACATATCCCAGCCTCTCCCCTACGAGGCTGATAGTCTTTTGAAGGTTTCTTCCTCGAAAACAAAAAAACTACGAAAAGGCGAGCATGGTGCACTTTAACCTTCTCATTCTGAGAAGAGGCCTGTGCTCAGAATAATGGGCTGATTACCTATGCAATATTTTTAGTAAGAAAAAACGGTTGGTCGGTCAGGGAACCCCCTCCAGGAACTAAGACACACTAGAAAGAGAAAGAAAGAGTGAGCACGTGGTGTGCGTATATGCCTGCTCATAACGCAAAAATCTTACGTAACGCATAAACATAGTAAAAAATATAGACGAATTGCTGCGAACAAATCTAATAATCTAATATTTCCGCGAAAACAATTTAGCAGATTCAGCTCGACTTTGATTTATCTTGATTTTATATATGTATAGTTATATATACAGGTATGTATAATATGTATATTTTATTATATGTATAACTAGCTGCTGCCTGCGACGTCGTCTGCGTGAAGGCTCTACAGCACCAAAAATACCTAAGATGCCAGTGTCGCTATAGCATTATAAGTAAACAACTTTTAAAATAGAATTAAAATATAAGTTTTTTTTGCAAGCGAAGCAAGTAAAGAGAGTTGGGAATCGGGAGATGGGAATCCTGCTGAGTTCAGTAGGTATTTATCTATTTTTATTATATGTAATTATAAGTCCGTAGTACGAAACATATTTTACTACTTTACTGGTGCATCTACCTTATTCTTTGTCTCTGCATTACCCTAAGGTTGTCTGGTAGAGAACGCCTATGGCGGTAAGACCGCCTTTGTACCATGTTGTGCATAAAGAATTAAATAAATAAATAAATAACAATCTAGTGAAGCCAAAAAAAACTATGCTCCTTCGTATACAACCAGCGCTCACGCACACACATGCAACTCAAACCGTGCTCGCCGTATGCCGTGTAACATCGCGAAAGCAAATATTCTTCAGGTGCATGGTGTGTGCGTGCACTGAAAAAAAAGAATGATTGATTTTACTAAATTCCGCGTAAATTTTATCAAATTCGCGGGTTAATATAGGTCCTACACACGAAATTGTTGATTTTACCAAATAGAACTGGTTGATTATGTAACCCATACGTTTAGTAAATTTACACATTTCATTTTGTTTATTCAACTAAAAAGTTCTGTATATTTCACATCGATTATTTTCGATATTTTACGATGAGATTTAGTAAATGTCACTTAACGTGTTATGTAAAATATGTGAAATTAATTTTGCTACATTTACTCATTTCATTTTGTATATTCAACTAAAAAGTCCTGTATATTTCACGTCGATTATTTTCGAATTTTTACGATGAGATTTAATAAATGTCACTAAACGTGTTAAGTAAAATGTGTGAAATTAATGTTGCTACATTTACTCATTTCATTTAGTATATTCAACTAAAAAGTCCTGTATATTTCACGTCGATTACTTTTGATCTTTTACGATGAGATTTAATAAATACCACTAAACGTGTTATGTAAACAATGTGAAATTGATTTCGCTACATTTACTAATTTCATTTTGTATATTCAACTAATCCAGTCCTGTATATTTCACGGTGAGATTTAATGAATGTCACTAAATGTGTTATGTATAATATATGAAATTAATTTTGCTACATTTACTCATTTAATTTAGTATATTCAGCTAATCGAGTCCTGCATATTTCACGTATATTACTTTCGTCCATTTAACGATGTTGATTTAGTATGTTTAACTAAAAGTGTTTGGTAAAATATGTGAAATTAATTTCATACAATTTACCAGATATCTTGTTGTTGGTTTAGTATATTTTACTAAAAATATGCAAAACTGATTTTGTGATATTTACTCTTATGATTTCGTATCTTATATTAAATAAGTTTTGCATATTTTACGTAAGGTATTGTAATAAAATATGTAAAATTAGTATTGTAACATTTACTCATACCATTTCGTACATTTTAGGAGAGCACATTTCGTATACTTTACTTCACTTTTAGTAGTAAAATATACGAAATGCGCTCTCCTAAAATGTACGAACAGGATGTAGGTATATTCAATTAAACATGTTTCGCCATTATGCATGAAAGCTGTAAATTATTGGTTGACTGAAAATCTCTCGTAGCGTAATATACTGGGTGACTAGTGCGCATAACTTATAAGGATGTTCAGACCATCAAACTAATGGTCCGACTGAACGAACATCCTCAAAAATTATGCGCACTAATAAAGTCACCGTGTATACTTTGTCGCCAGAGACTTGTAGTCAGCTGCCTAATTTACAGATCAGTAAACTATCAATAAAAAAATAAACGAAAGACAAAATCAGCCGCCCGTGAGCGGTATCATACAGTACAAAATAAAACTGAAAATAAAAGAACATGTTTAGCAAAATTTACCAAAAAGTACTCCAATTATAACTGTTAAAAATACACATTTAAATGTTAAACAAATTAAATCTGAATTGTATGATAAAATGTTACAATAATTTTGTTCGGGTTATAACTAAAATAGTAAAAGAAAACAAAATATTAAATGAATAAAATTGAGTATATTATAATTGTTATCAAATTACTTTTACAATAAAACTTAAACAATTCACTTACAGGCGAGGTAATAACTGAAATATCACATAAAATAATCAACTAGTGTGTCACAAAACAAATGTGGCACAAAATAATCATATAAGGCTTTCAGGTTCAAAATGAACACTTCCCATAGTGTACACCGGTTTCAAAAGGTAGGTACAACACCTGAAATGTCCACTTCCGAAAAAGTACTTTTTCCAAAATGCACCTTTCCCCTAACGTACATTTCCCAAAATGTATCTTTTTCAAAATGTACATTCTTAGAACAGATAGGAATAACTGACTGAATATATTTTAAAGTACCAGGATCACATAAATATGGAGAAGGTTAACTTATTTTTATTTACTTTTTGTTCGAAGAATGTACATTTAGGGAAATGTACATTCCGAGAAAGGTGCATTTTGAGAAATGTACATTTTGAGAAGTGGACATTTCAGGAAATTTACCTTTTGAAACCGGTGTAAATTATGGGAAGTGTACATTTTGAACCTGGAGGAAAAAAGGAATCAATTTGAACAGATGTTTCATTGTTCACAGTGCCTTCAATAAGAGCCCTTATTTGCAACAAGTCATACTGAATTGGGTATTTGATTTGAGAATGGATTCTACGATTGTAGGTTTAAAAGAGCGCAAAAGGATAGCAAAATAAACCTCTACGCGAAATTTTGGCTCAATTTGACGAATTTTACTATGATTTCTAAGACTCCAAATTTGGTAAAAAAAAATCATCTAATGGCAAAATAGTGTTGATTATTATAATCCATACGTAATTACAAATAATGTTGTTATTGATTTTTTAAATGTTTACACATCAAACAAATCATCACTAAGCAAAAACATCACTTTCTTTTGCGGCCGCGCGGTGTGAAATGTGACGTCACAGAATAGTGACGTCACATTTCACAATTTGCTTCCCTTTCTGCTCTATTATACCTTAAAAGTATCCATTCTTAAGTCAGATATCCAATAGTGTGATACTGTTACTGATTGAGAAAAAAATTAGCAACGCGTAACAAACAGTATTACTGGATGCGAATTTTTATTCTCGTCTAGTAACATGTGTTAGTAAATGGTTCATATTTATCTCTTAGAGCAGTTACCTAACACCGTTACTTAAAGAATATTTTTTCACGTTCAGATGATGAAGGAGAAGAATAAGTATGAACCATTTACTAACAAGTGTTACTAGATGAGAATAAAAATTCGCATCGAGTCACACTGTTACTCGTTGCGAAATTTTTTCTCAACCAGTCAGTGTGACACGATTCAGTGCGACTCGTTGCGAATAAAGGAACAGAACAGCATTTATAATACAACATAAGAAGACTGCCATAGAAACCAGAGAGAACAAAATGAAAACGTACACAGACCAACATCAATAGATTATAATTTTAATTAAAATTTGCTTTAACCCAAAATAAGTTTTTTTTCTTAATGTACATATTTATATTTAAATGTACTTAAAACTAAGGTTGGGGTAACCTCTTACAAAAGGCCCGTCGTAAAGGATGTCCAGAAGGGATCATTTACAATCATGTGACTCTAAGGGTAGTTAGATATGCTGACCCATTCTCCAATAAAAAGAAAGAATTATCCGCCCACAATGTCCAGCATACCAACGCCATGCAAAACCTTAATATTATATGTACATATTTATATTTAAATGTACTTAAAACTAAGGTTGCGGTAACCTCTTACAAAAGGCCCGTCTTAAAGTATGTCCAGAAGGGATCATCTTCAATCATGTGACTCTAAGGGTAGTTAAATATGCTGACCCATTCTGCAATAAAAATAAAGAATTATCCGCCCACAATGTCCAACATACCAACGCCATGCAAAACCTTAATATTATATTACTTAACATTATTCGTAAGTTTACATCTAACGCAGTTACAATTCAGCTTTATACTATATCAATACATACAAAAAATATTTCTAAGTTTTATCAAAATATGCTAAATAATTCTTACAGTCAAATCCTACTTATCATATTAACCACGCTCTGCTACCATGTTGGAAATGTCACGGCGTAGTATGATAATACTAGTTACTCAACACTCGTATAGTCGTTTCACACAGACGAACACATAAATCAAATAAACATGTTTAAATAAACTATAGGTACGATGGAAACAAATTAGACTTTTTTATCATCAATTCCTTAAAAATGTCTTTGGATTATGTACAAAATAAAATGTTTGGCACAAAATAGAAATTTCAGTCTAAAAAGGTTTTAAGACAGATCTGCCATAAAACAAGCTACACTTGATTTTTTTAAATCAGATTTGCAATCAATTCCGTAAAAATATTTTTGGATAAAGGTCCACACGTTAACACACTCTGTCGGGTACTCTAAATTGAAAACATGGAAAATTTTAAAGCATACATCTACTGCTTTTAGTAGGGTGTCGATCTTATAAATGACTGATTCATAATGGACATAGTAATCGGTTATTTCTTCCATCGATGACCCTACCACGACTATCAGTGGTTGGCAAGTAAGTCCTTTGGCCAAGTGTTCATCCTGACGCAGCTTGATCTTTGTTACTATTTCGCTCTGATTCTGTAATAGAACAAATACAAGGTTGAACAAATACAAATATAAAAGATGTTCTGAGTTATAAATAATCTACTACACTGAACCCATTGCCTGTAAACTAATATCACAAGTCTTCATTGGGTTGAGTTCTAAAGACTTGCTGATTTCCTCACGATGTCTTCCTTCACCAAAAAGCAAGTCATAATAAGAAAAAAACGAATCGGCTACCACAGGTAAATACTTTGTATTATTTATTTTTTAATTTATTGCGCACTTTATTTACTTACCGCGACATGTAAAATGAAAGCCTTTTCTGATCCAGCAATGCTTTATAATATTTTTTCTTCTTTTCTTCGGTTTTAACTGGAATTTTAATGGTGGGTGGCATCTTCGAACTCATCAGTTTTAGGTAAACATAATCTCTCACATCTGGAAGGAGTTAAAAATTATTATAAAGCTAAGCCTGTAAAAATGAGGACTGTCTATTATCTGTTTATTATTTAATATAATGAAAATAAATTAGTACCTACTGACCTGGTGTGGTACTATCGTCGTTCAAAGTTTTCAGATTATCCACGTAACTTTTTATTTGACTGTAAATTGGCAATTCTTTTTCCATGAATATTGGCCACTTTTTGAACGATTCTAGGTCATGGTTTGGGTACATGAATTCAAAATCTAATTCAACCTAAAATAATAAAATTGAATGATTACCTACGCATAATTTTTTGTCTTAAACATAAAACCTATACTGTTAAATGGCATAAATATCAATTAGCATAATATTTATTATCAAAAATTCTAAAAGCATAATATCATAAGGTCGAATTTTGTCAAGCATAAATATTGAAAAAAACATATAAAAAAACAAAAAACTTAAATATTTAAAAAATATATTAAATATTTAATAATAAATTATACGAACAAGTTTGTAGCCCAAGCTTGCTTTGATTGAAGCCCACTCATTAAATAAGTCCTGGATGGTTTTATCTTTTCCAGATAAATCTTCTTTTCGCAATGTCCTTGTTAGTTTCCACTTCTCCACAACATCTACCCAAGGCTCTTTATTAAATTTCAACCTTAGCTTCATATTATTAAGATCTTCAAGTGATACATTTTGGGGCTCTTAAACAAATAAAATTCTATGTCCATTAAAATTGAACTCGTAAAACTGTGAATGTGAGACGTTAAGATAAGAACTCACAAAGCAGATTGTTTAGTTGAGTTCCACCGCGGTCGCCCGCCAACCGATCGCAGAGTGCGCGGGCGCAACCCGCCGAGGCTGCGGGTGACCGCGGTCCGAGCGATTCTACTGGTTGCCCGTTCGGAGCGGCATTTAGGCACATCACGTCCACTTCGCATTTGATCCACTTGGTCCAGTTCGCGAAACGTCCATTTCGCATTTGGTCCATTTCGCAGATTGTTATTTCCCATTTGATAATATTTCACATAAATATGGGAAAAGGTAAATGTTTTTTTGTTCTTTTTTTCATATTCTACAAATGTCAGATTTTTATTTTTACTGCGACATAATAAGAAAAGGAAAAAAAATAAAATAATATAAAGTGATTGAAAATATAGAAGCTAACCTTTTCTGCGAAATGGACCAACTGCGAAAGAGACGTGTTTTCGGAAAGTGGACCAAATGCGAAGTGGACTTAATGCGCCTAAACGATTTTTCATACAAGCAAAATGATTTTCAAACCCGATAGTGCAAAGTTGAAATGTTGAATAATATACCTTCATGAGTTTCAGTTATGGTAATGGTGGATGTTTCGTGTTTCTTTATGAGTCCTGATTTTCTTAAAATCCTTCTTTGGTTATGGTACCGGTCTACCAATTTCCCTCTTGCTGGAATATATGACTTCCCATATTTTCTACTATGAACATAATATGCATCCTGAAAAATTGTTTGTAATGTAGTAAATTCCAATTTGATTTTTTTTCAGATATTACCCATTACTTGATATTCTCATCGACCAAAATTGCTGATAGGTAGCAGAGCAATTTTAATAGGGTAGTTTTCAAATATTTGAAAACCGCTTATATATATTTAAAGATTGGGACGAACGATCCAACAGAAAAATAAAATAAATAAATTAATTAATGTATTTTTCTCCATGAAACCAATTAATAAAATAAACGGTTTTTACAAATTTGGAAAATACCCTATTTCCTCCATTCCTAGGGATGGTTGGACGACTATAAGTTTCCCACACCCCCGGCCAATGGTTGGAAGAGGAACACCGTGGTGGTTTTAGTCGGTAAGAGTCCGACACTGGCTCCGCCTTCCCCGGGCGGAGTGCGTCCGTGAGGATTTCCCCACGAAAAAAAAAAAAAAAAAAAAAGTAACATTTCTACCAAAACTAAAAATCTTTAAAATAATAATCTTTACTAATATTATAAAGCTGAAGAGTTTGATTGTTTGTATGTTTGAACGCGCTAATTTCAGGAACTACTGGTTCGAATTGAAAAATTATTTTTGTGTTGGATAGTCCATTATTTGAGGAAGGCTTTAGGCTATATATAGTTATATATGTAGGTATGTATAATATGTATATTTTATTATATGTATAATTTACTTAGGTATTTATCTATTTTTATTATATGTAATTATAAGTCGTTGTACGAAACATATTTTACTACTTTACTGGTGCATCTACCTTATTCTTTGTCTCTGCATTACCCTAAGGTTGTCTGGTAGAGAACGCCTATGGCGTTAAGACCGCCTTTGTACCCTGTTTTGCATAAAGAATTAAATAAATAAATATATATCATCACGCTACATACAACCGCGGGACATTTTCAAATTAATGTGGGTGAAACCGCGGCGAAAAGCTAGTAATATATATGTAGTTTATTTACTTCTTTTCTCTTATAGTACCTACAAAAACAAAATAATATGAACAAATCAATCAGTTTTAAAACAAGCAAAGCCTGTGCTTGAGATTACCGAGCCTAAAGGCTCATTTGCTACATTCTGGAAAGTAGGTACAATAATAGGTATATACTTCAAATAACTCACCAGGGATTTATTTTCATTTTTAAATTGAGCTAATTCAGCCTTGAATTTAATTCTATCCTTTATTCTTGATTTTGGAATCAGCTCATTTATATCTGAATCAGAAATATTTTCTATGCAAAATACATCCAAGTCATATTCTAAAAAAAGAAGGAAACAATAATTTGGTAATTTCCCAGTTTGACATCACCAAATTTGTATTTGGTGGCAGGGCAGGGTCCTGTTTAATAAACGTTACAATCCTACAATTTTGTAAAATGTTGTTGAATTGTACTACAAGTACTGCTTAATAAACACAACAAATAGTGAGAATTTTGCACATAAAAATCTTACAAATATTTTATATTACAAATGCTATTTAAGTAAGTTGTATTATTTATTAAACAGAAACTTGCAGATTTGTAGCTTGTATACAATTACAATTTACAATTAGTAGCATTTATTAAACAGGGCCCAGGGAGTGATATTAAAATTTGGAAAACATTTATCTAAAGTATCTGCCTAGTTATATTACATATTAATATTTGTATCAAATAATATGCGGTGTGTAGGTAGATACTTTAGATACAAAAAAATACAATATTTTGTGGTTATCAGACAGATATTCGCTAACTAGGGTGTCATATTAAAGGTCAAGGACTATCTAACGAGCTATGTTTGGAGTTACTGCGCGTTTAAATCAGAAATAAGGAGATCTGCAGGTTACCAACTTAGCTTGCAGAATAGCAAACCAGCTTGCAGTGGCAATAGGCAAGGTACATAGAACTGGCAGTCGCCGTTGGATGGCGACCGCGTACTTTACGATAATACTGACCTGTTAAGGCGAAGGTACCTATTCTACCATTCTAAGTTGATAATAAGTAGGAACTTAGAACTTACCTTGAAATACAGCTTGTGTTTCCTTCGAGACTCCCCAGGAATCGAGAAGTGCTATCGCGAACTTGGAGTCTAATGTAAATCCTAACGTATTTTGTGACGTCGAGTCCATTTTCACTCACTATGAACTACTATTACTCTAGCGTAACTATGAATGATTATATCCAACTAATCCAACACAGAGCACCGCGCACGCGTCACACGCACGCCCCGACAACCGACCGACCGAGAACAGTGTTGCCAACGAGATATTTTGAATTCCGCTATGCAAGTTGGAATTTTTCCGCCAAAAATCCAACAAAATTATATATTTTATTTACGATTACTTCATCTGGTAAATCGCACGATTAACATGCCTTGGCATTTTTTTCAGTCCAAAATGTATTTAGAAATGGTATTGACCATATTTTCTGTACTTCATTTCCATTATTTAGATTTTACGTTATTTCTGTAGATGCTCGGAACAAATGAGGGAGAAGCATGTTTTCGTGTCCGCATAAAAGTTTTTTGATTTTATTTTCATGATATTATAAATCTTAAAATCAGAAGTTTATCTAATGTCGGTAGCTTCTTGGCATAATTATGAGTTTTATACGAAACGCTCAAGGGTGTCAGCGCGACACCTTTTCTTATCTTGTTCAGTAGTGTCAAAATATCATGAAAATTAAAAAAAAACTTATGCGGACGCGAAAACACGGTACCTACAACCCAAAATCTACAGGAATACTATTTGTCACGCTAAAAACGTCCGGACATGATATGATCAGTAGGTACACAAAATGTCTAAAAAATCGGCCAAGTGCGAGTCGGACTCGTGCACAAAGGGTTCTGTACCAATCGTTATTAATATCGAGCAAAAACGGCAAAAAATCACGTTTATTGTATGGGAGCCACCTTTAAATATTTATTTTATTCTGTTTTTAGAATTTGTTGTTATAGCAGCAACAGAAATACATCATCTGCGAAAATTTCAACTGCCTAGCTATCATACAGCAGCCTATGATACAGCCTGGTCATAGACAGACAGACAGTGAAGTCTTAGCAATAGGGTCCCGTTTTTACCCTTTGGGTACGGAACCCTAAAAACGTTTAATTTTAGTCAAAATTATTCCCGTCATTACCTACGTCAAATTACTTATAATAAAATTAAAAAGGGTGGAGAGGTGTTAATCTGGCAACTCTAAGTCGTATCGAGTCGAGAACGCGAACGCAACGCGAATATTTGGAAGAATAGGTATGACGTCACGTCAAATGACGTTAAAGTTTAGTAAAATCTCAAAGATGTTTCGTAAAATCAATATTTTAATTAAGTAACATGTAGGTTGGTAATATGACGTCACGTCAAATGACAATAAAGTTTAGTAAAAACTCAAAGATGTTTCGTAAAATCAACATTTTAATTAAGTAACATGTAGGTAGGTATATTGGTATTAGAGTAAAATCGCTACTTTTTTAATATTTAATCTTCATCATTTCAGCCGAAAGACGTCCACTACTGGACATAGGCCTCCCCCAATTAAGGGGGGGATATGCCATAATCGCCACGCTTGGCAGGCGGGTTGGGTTGTTGATATTTAATCTTACTAATATTATAATTACCTATGCGAAAGTTTGTGAAGATGTTTGGATGTTTAGATGTTTGGATGTTTGTGACTCAATCACACATAAACAGCTTAACGGATTTGGATGAAATTTCGCACACATATAGAATATGATCTGGATTAACAGAATACTTTTAATACGGATGATCTCCAAGATAAACTGGTCGCAGCTTCCCCAGGTAAAATTCAACGGAATTGCTATTCCGATAAGCGAAAAAGTCAAGAACCTCGGGGTTTGGATTGACAAACATCTTTCTTGGGGTCCCCAGCTGCAGGACGTAAGTCGCAAAATTTTTGCATCTGCCAAATTTTTGAGACGATTGCGGAACTTTCTTCCAACTGCCACTAAAACTGCGCTTACGCAATCTCTTTTACTTCCTATCCTTGACTATGCTGATGTCAGTTATCTCGATCTCATTGAGGCACAACTAGATAAACTTGAGCGACTTCAAAACTTTTGCATATGATTTATATTTGGCTTGCGTAAATATGATCACATTTATGAATTTCGTACAAAGCTCAAGTGGCTTCCCATACGTCTTCGCCGGAATTCTCATATCTTGTTTCAGCTCTATAGTATCTTGTTTAATCCTACCAATCCTCCAATCCTTTTCCGAGATAAAATGTAGGTACCTAACGGCCAAAATTAATATCCAATCTATCCACGATTTACCCTACTAGAGATAGAAATTTGACATATTTTGTATCGAGCTAATGTCAAATTCCTATCTCTAGTAGGGTAAATCGTGGATAGATAGACGCATAAGCGTGATTGAGTCACAAACATCCAAACATCTTCACAAACTTTCGCATTTGTAATATTATAGGATATCTGACGTTTTGTTAAAAAAAAATGGGTACCAAATGAAAGGGCCTAATAAGCACTTTTCAAATATACAGGGTGGCAGGGACATCGACGCGCAAACTGTACTTAACCGTGAATTCAGCACACGATTGTAGACCCTCTAGCGAAGAAATTTTTCGTCGGTTATCAAAAAAATAAACATCAGTTTCACAGAAAAGTGCAATACCTACGCACGCGGTCAAAATGTATGGAACATCAACTTTTTTTTTAATAACCGACAGAAACTTTCGTCGGGAAGAACTGACTTCGAAACTCGTTCTGTTGTTTAAACAAAAGTTCTTTGTTGATTTTATTTACAAGCTTGCGTAAAATTAGCATATTTCTAATGTCAATTATATTAAATGTATCTCATAATTTGTGTCAAGTAAAATCAATCTTCCAATTTGTTAGTTTTTACGAACAACTTTAAACTTTAGTAGATTTACCTGTCGGACATTTGGAAAACTGTTTTGCTAAACTCGCACTGTTGTTTAAACTGAAGTTCTTTTTTGAATTTATTCACAAGCTTGCATAAATTTAACATATTGCTAATGTCAATTATATGAAATGTATCTCATAATTTGTGTCAAGTAAAATCAATTTCCTAATTTGTTAGATTTTACGAACAACTCTAGTAGAGTAGCAAGCTACACCTATCGGATATCTGGAGAACTGTGTTGCTAAATTCGTACTGTTGTTTAAACAAAAGTTCTTTGTTGATTTTATTGACAAGCTTGTGTAAAATGTACATATTTGTAATGTCAATTATATTAAATATATCTCATAATTTGTGTCAAGTATAATCAATCTTCCGATTTGTTAGTTTTTACGAACAACTTTAGTAGAGTAGCAAGCGACACCTATCGGATATCTGGAGAACTGTGTTGTCGTACTGTTGTTTAAACAAAAGTTCTTTGTTGATTTTATTTACAAATTTGCGTAAACTTAACATATTTCTAATGTCAATTATATGAAATGTTTCTCATAATTTGTGTCAAGTAAAATAAATTTCCTAATTTGTTAGATTTTACGAACAACTTTAGTAGAGTAGCAAGCGACACCTATCGGATATCTGGAGAACTGTGTTGCTAAACTCGTACGGTTGTTTAAACAAAAGTTCTTTGTTGATTTTATTTACAAACTTGCGTAAAATTAACATATTTCTAACGTCAATTATATTAAATGTATCTCATAATTTGTGTCAAGTAAAATCAATTTCCTAATTTGTTAGATTTTACGAACAACTTTAGTAGAGTAGCAAGCGACACCTATCGGATATCTGGAGAACTGTGTTGCTAAACTCGTACTGTTGTTTAAACAAAAGATCTTTGTTGATTTTATTTACAAACTTGCGTAAAATTAACATACTTCTAATGTCAATTATATTAAATGTATCTCATAATTTGTGTCAAGTATAATCAATCTTCCGATTTGTTAGTTTTTACGAACAACTTTAGTAGAGTAGCAAGCGACACCTATCGGATATCTGGAGAACTGTGTTGCTAAACTCGTACTGTTGTTTAAACAAAAGTTTTATGTCGATTTTATTTACAAATTTGCGTAAAATTAACATATTTCTAATGTCAATTATATGAAATGTATCTCATAATTTGTGTCAAGTAAAATAAATTTCCTAATTTGTTAGATTTTACGAACAACTTTAGTAGAGTAGCAAGCGACACCTATCGGATATCTGGAGAACTGTGTTGCTAAACTCGTACTGTTGTTTAAACAAAAGTTCTTTGTTGATTTTATTTACAAACTTGCGTAAAATTAACATATTTCTAACGTCAATTATATTAAATGTATCTCATAATTTGTGTCAAGTAAAATCAATTTCCTAATTTGTTAGATTTTACGAACAACTTTAGTAGAGTAGCAAGCGACACCTATCGGATATCTGGAGAACTGTGTTGCTAAACTCGTACTGTTGTTTAAACAAAAGTTCTTTGTTGATTTTATTTACAAACTTGCGTAAAATTAACATACTTCTAATGTCAATTATATTCAATGTATCTCATAATTTGTGTCAAGTATAATCAATCTTCCGATTTGTTAGTTTTTACGAACAACTTTAGTAGAGTAGCAAGCGACACCTATCGGATATCTGGAGAACTGTGTTGCTAAACTCGTACTGTTGTTTAAACAAAAGTTTTATGTCGATTTTATTTACAAATTTGCGTAAAATTAACATATTTCTAATGTCAATTATATGAAATGTATCTCATAATTTGTGTCAAGTAAAATCAATTTCCTAATTTGTTAGATTTTACGAACAACTTTAGTAGAGTAGCAAGCGACACCTATCGGATATCTGGAGAACTGTGTTGCGAAACTCGTACTGTTGTTTAAACAAAACTTCTTTGTTGATTTTATTGACAAGCTTGTGTAAAATGTACATATTTCTAGTGTTAATTATATTAAACGTATCTCATGATTTGTGTCAAGTAAAATCAACTTTCTTATTTGTTAGTGTTACGAACAAATTTAGTATCGTCACCTGTTGGAAATTTAGAGAACTCTTACGAAAGTATTTTACAAACATTCTTTAGTGTATTCAAATATGTGTTTGATAAATTTTACTATACTTAAAATAGTTTTAGTCAATCTGTTTTGTTATGTAAAATCAACAAAGTGGATTTTGTTAAATTCACTCTTGTTATAGTAAAATTAACTATGAAAAGGGTTGACTATGGCAGTTCATTAGTCAACCTACGCTACTTTAGTACATTCAACAATTCTTTTTTTTCAGTGTGAGCGCTGGTTATACACGAAGGAGATAGTTTTTTTTGCTTCACTATGATTGTTCGCAGCACTACGTCTATATTTTTTACAATGTCTGTGACGTGAAAAAAACAACAAAAAGTTTAGTTATTACTCAACAAAATCTAGTTTCTTTATGAACCCACTAGCCGACAAATGAACAAGGGTTTCTTCCACAGAAATAGATAGAAAGAAAAAGTGGGCAGGGCGCGCGTGCCAACACTCTCCACCATAGTGCAGGGCATTTCAAAGCCTTTCTCAGTACGCCTTATGACTTAGTTCTGTAAATACTGTAACAAAAACCCGCAAAAATGCCTTATTGTGCTGTTTCTAACTGCAGAAACAAAAGCTGTAAAGTACATTCGATAAAAGTTATTTTTTTTAATTAATGACGTCAATATGTAAGGCGTAGTTTGTTCGAAAGTTGCCACGCATGAATCGCTAGTAAAATTGTGGTTACCACCATTCTATCTATCTATTTCTGTGGTCTCTTCATAGAATACAGTCAACCACAAACCACATATCAATGGTAACTAAACCACTATAAGAATTGGCTTTAAATATAAGTTACATACAAGATAGACTGCTTACACTGGTTTCGTCACCTTTCTGAAAACACTTTCCAAAAACAAAATTAATAAGTACAAAAAAAAAACGATTAATCAAAGAACTCTAAAACCACAAACAAATAGTCGGTAATAGATTCAAAGTGATTTATAATGTAACGTTAATATGTATGAGCTGATAACAATTAACTATTAATTTTCCTGCATTGAATAATGATGAGTTTTCAATACATAATTATTGCAAAATCGATTGCGATTCCCGGCAAACAGATCAGTTAACTTACGGCCAAAATTCATATCCTATCTATCCACGACTTGCCCTACTAGAGATAGGAATTTGACATAAGCTCCATACAAAATATGTCAAACTTCTATCTCCAGTAGGGTAAATCGTGGATGGATTGGATATTAATTTTGGCCGGCAAAGACGCCACTTAGTCGGAAACCCCCGATCACGCAAATTTTTTAGCTGACCAATCACGACGCGGACGCGCCATCTGCCCCCAGTCCCCTGCCAACATTTTGCGACCGTGTTCTCATGCAAAATATCGTCTAGGCTTACTGGTCTGTGCCGGCAAAGAATAACCTGCCCAACCCCCCCCCCCCACCCTACCAGCCCAGCCCGGAGTCAGGACATTGGCTGAGTGCTTCGCTATAAAATACTTATTTGATGGTCTGTACAGTCCGCCAAACCATAGTAGGCCAGCGTGTTGGAATATGGTCTCAATTGCCTTGTCATTCTGAGAAGAGACCCATCCCTCTGCTAGGGTACGGTAATGGCACAGAATACATAATAGTACTAGCGTACAGAACGGCCACTCGCTGCCCCCCGCCAATTTAAGATTCCTCACCCGCACCCCGCACCCACCTGCGGTTTGCCGGCAATTGGACTGCAAGATTGCAATGGATGTCAATCGCCAGTCGCTATACAAGCACGCCATCTCTGAGAACTACTGAGAAGCACTTGGAACCCAGTCAGCATTACGAGCGACGAGCATCCCTAACCTTCACGTGTGTGCGCGTTCGTATACAGACGTAATATTGTGTACGTAGGTGGTGCTAGCATTTATATTGTATTGAGTGTCCAAGGTAATGGGCTTCTTCTTCTTCGTGTCGACATGATAATAATAGCTCATGTCGTCGGGAAAAGATTAGCCAGTCAGCAGGTTGATAGCGGGGCTGACTGCCCAGAGTGCGCCGGACGATCAATTAAATATCGTCACTCGTGGAGGCTCTTTTAATGCACCTTCAGGTAATGGGCTAGTTATGGTAAACTTTTTGAGTTTTTGACCAATAAAAAAAATCTGCAGGAATATCAGAGCTCTGCTTAATCTACATCCACATCTTAAAACAGTTGGACACAAATATTGAACTAAGTTTACGGGACCAAGTTTACAGTTGGACACAAGTCCTCTTGCAAATTGCACCACACCACTCAAATCAAATCAAATTATTTATTTGCTGGAATATGGTACGGTTACGATCCTTCCCGGTGGGACATTTTGTCGACAAAATCCCTCGAACAAATCCTACTAAATGACACGTAGCTACCGTTGCCATCGATTTTAGCCTTAGTGGTGATTCACCGGAAAGATTTCTAACTGTACATAACATAGATGTTTGACAGAAATTTTGTTCAAACATATATCCTATCACGCATGACGTGCAAACACATTTAGAGTACATAACAGAACTTGGTCCTCCGCTCTCCCGATCCAATCCAACCCAACTGTGTGTTTCAGGTCGTTGGGATCGGGACATCTGGCTAGGGTATCCTACGAGCGGGGTAATTTATACGTGTTTACTGATATTTCCATGGTTTACAATAAAGCATATTCTATCTACCTATCCTACGCTATATTTGCTGATTCTTGGTCTTGCTGCTACAACGAATATTGGTCAGCACTGCCACTTTAATAGGAAACGACAAATTGGAACCTTGCAACTAAATTCGAACTTTCATTTTTGTTTTGTTTTCGGTCGTAAATCGTCATGGATGGATGATACCCTCCGTCTGGGGAAGGCGGAGGGATATTTCGGACTCCTACCGACTAAAACCACTTGGTGGCCATCCTCAGCACAAAATAGAGCAGCTCCGGGAACTCTATTGGACCGCGCTGGTGCCCCTCTAGTGCTACGCCCTTAGCACGTCCCGGGAAAAGTTTATTGTTTCCCCCACAGCAGCACGTGATCACCACACGTGCTGTTTATCTATGTACTTCGATCAAATATACTATAGATGCACGGTCTTGTACAAAATCAAACCCAAAAACGTCTCCACAATAAAGTGTTCTTGTAATTATGTTTACGACAGCGACAAATACGACACTCCATCCTTTGTTTGCACATATGGAGTAGTTTTTAAACATTTAGAATCGTGAAACGGTCTCACCGCTAGCGCGGTCGTGAAGTAACTGAGAGCGAAACTGACTCATTATTGCACAGTTTTGATGACGCCGTTTTCCAAGTGGAGATCGTGCATCTATAGTATATTTGATCGAATCCTATGTAAAATTAAAATGTACCTAATACTATTACCGATATCTCCATTTTAGTAACATTCCATCTGGAGGTCTTTTATTTTTGTTCTACTACTTTTGGTTTTGCCATTTGGCCTAACTAATAGGAAACAGTATGGAAAGGTTAGGTACCCTTTTTTTTTTCGCAAATAACTATGTTCGTTAAATTCTTGTCGGTAATGTTTATTTTCACACAATTAATATTCTAATTAACTGACGCGTCTTTGATATCAAGGTTCCTATCGAAAATGGGTTAAAGTTCGATAAAAATCTGCATAGAAAAATGAATATTTATGAAAACGTAAATTAAGTAAGAACGATTTTTTTGTACGTTTGTACTAATTACCTGACAAAAAAATCGTCACAGGTAAAAGTAGTCCTTTTTAACCGACGAAAAAAAGGAAGAGGTTTTCAATTTGACGAATATTTTTTTTTTTATGTATGACCACGCATAACTTTTTACAGAGTAGTCCGATTTTAATGATTCTTTTTTTTGGATAGGGTATAACTCGAAGTTGGTCCCATTTAAATTTGAAAATCAAAATCGACCCCTAAGGGTAGGAAATCAGGGTATGAGTGTTTGTTCATCCACTGAATTTTTACCTCTTAACCGATTCTGTTGAAACTTGGCACATATATAGTTCTAGACACTACAACATAATGGAGACCTAGTTAGATTTTAGCCACAAAAAAAATCAAAATAAAACTTTTTAACAAAAAATTTAACCGACGTAAACAAAAACTGAAAAGCTAAAAATAAAATGAACCTTTTTAATCTTAATAACTCACCGCGCCGACTCATAATTAGTTATTTACATTAGTAAACGACAGACAGTTAAGAGAATAGTTATTAAGATTATAAAGCTTCATTTTATTTTTCGCTTTTCATTTTCTGTTTTCGTCGGTTCAATTTTTTGTTAAAAAGTTTTATTATAACCTCACAATCAGCCCTTTGTTGACCCACTGTTAGGCCTCTTCTCAGAATGAGAAAGGCCCTGGCCTGAAGTGACGGTCGGGAGAATACACCATCGAGGAGTATTTGAAACCTTTCAATTGTGCAAGTTTGCCTACTCACGCACCTCTACCCGCTGGTACATTTTGTCAACAAAGTCCCTTGAACGAATACTGCTACATTATACGTATCTACGACTGCCGTCGAGCACTGAGCGCGAGCGATTTTAGCCTTGGTGGTGGTTCACCGGAAAGTTCGCTGATTGTACCTACCTAGTCATATGACGTTCCTTTTACTTTTTACTTAATATCCTACAAAAAAGAACATTTATAATTGGTTATTTTTAGTCAAACATATTTTTAAGTATAGATAAGATAGGCAAGTAAAAATAATCAAATAATTGCAAAATTTTTGTTTTAAATAAGAATGGAATCACGAAACAAAAGATGTGGTAAAAATGGATATTTTATAAAAATTGATAGATAGATAGATAGAATATTCTTTTCTCCCACTTGCTCGGAAATTGTATATAAATTAAATTAAATTAAAATTTCTTTATTTCGGGCTTCTGAACCCATAAACCACATAGAATAAATAAAAATTAAAACACATACAAAATAAATTGAAATAAAAATTTACAGAATTCAAAAATTATTAAAAAATTTAAATTTACATACATCGAAAATAATTTAAAAATAAATATACACACATGAAAAATAACTGATAGTTTACCCTAGGCCCGCCTACAACTGATTGTGGAGTTGCATCCAGTGGGCGAACATCGGGCTGTCCCACCTATCAGCCAGCACGCCCAGGATGATGTTGGAGCTGCCGCGCCAGCGGCCGAGTAGTGACGCGCACCTTTTGCGGATGATTGCATGAAAGCCGTCAACCTGCGCGTCTGCGAACATACCCGACGCGCTGCAGAATCGCGGCAGCCTCAACAACACCCTGAACGCGTTATTAAACTGGACCTGCACCTAATATATAATATATAATCATAAATTAGGTGTTTTTAGGTACAAAATATTTATCATTATAAAGACTGAATGCGCGTTTTTTTTTCAAAACTTGAAAATAGAACACGAACCGTGCGCGTACTGATTGGCACGAACGAAAATTAGATACTGTTGAATTAATTTGTGTATTGATTCCTCGCAAATGAGAGAAAAGTACTATACATGTCTCGGCCGAAATAGCAATTAACGGCCTCGTTTAGTTAAAAAAGACTCGGCTCGCGCCTCGTCCTCTTAAAATCATTTGGGAAGTAAAAAATTATTCCTATATTACTCGGCCGTAAATTGCTTCATTTCAGGCCTTGACAGTAATGTACTATTATTGTACACCATTAACATTATTAAACATAGGACTAACATGTAAAATAAGGGTACATTGGCGGTCTTATCGCTAATAGCGATATCTTCCAGACAACCTTTGGATGGACAAGGAAGACGTCAAAAATTGATGGGGGCACACATACTGCCCCCATCTGACTGACTCTGTGCACTTTCATAAAGTGCACAGAGTCTTGTTAAAAAATTTAAAAAAGAACATTAAATCACTATGACAACAGATTACCGTCATGTCAAGGGTTAATCACTATAAAAATAATTGTTTGTATTCACATTTTTACTATGCATACAAAGTATCAAGTCAAGACCTATCAGAAGTTGGTACTTCTATAAAATATTCTAGTCAAATGACATTAACTAACTTCCTACATCATTGTTTGCGAAAAATGTATTAATTATACCTACCTAATTATAATCTATTATTGCACTTACGTAAATAAAATAATTCAAAATATTTTATCATACCCATTTAAAATGGCCAAAAACATAACACTATTCTACACAATACTCATTATATTTCTCTGACCCTTTTTTGTATCTTCTCCAGCTATGTAACTACATTGCATCATCATCATCGACCGGTCCTGCACTTTCCGCATCCATCGGATTCCCGCGACCTACACCACTTGTGGGGGGCCTACCCACGCTGCGCCTTCCAGTACCTTCGCGGTCGCCACTCCAGAACTTTACAGCCCTAACGGCCATCCATTCTGCGAGCAATGTGCCCCACCCACTGCCACTTTAGTTTGGCATTTCTTCTGGCTATGTCTGTTACCTTCGTTCTCTTGCGAATCTCCTCATTTCTGATTCGATCACATACATACCTGGGCAGCGCATTTCGCTATTTGGTCGATTCACACAACGGCTCAAAAGCTGGAGTAAAGCCAGGATATTGATGTCTCTTATCGAGATAATGCTTGCTCCGTAAATAGAAAGACGAGAGACCAAAACAAGAAATCAAGTAAAAAGCATATATATAGTTCATCAATCCTTAAAACCAAAATTAATATTTTGTCAGGTGACAACGAAACACCTTTTCACCAACATTTTTTTTGCTCCAAGGTAGCATCGGCAAGTCTTTTGAAGCAGCTCATAACTTGAGAGATATACTATTAATT
Organism: Asteroscopus sphinx; assembly: GCA_949699075.1. NCBI lineage: Eukaryota > Metazoa > Arthropoda > Insecta > Lepidoptera > Noctuidae > Asteroscopus > Asteroscopus sphinx. The sequence goes on along the minus strand of OX453025.1, from coordinate 12,690,994 downwards.
ATATTTTTTACAATTTAACACGTCACAAACATCGTTAGCGTGCACGCATGCGCCGGTGCAACGGAAACTTTTGTCAAACAAATGTAGGATCGCCATCATTTCACAGTAAAAAATTAGGACTCATTCTGTTAAAGACAACTCAATAATAAAATACCCTCACGTGTTAAAAATCTAAGCTCATTTATTGCATTCAGAACTGAGTTAGCACTATATGTATTTCAGAGAACTGTTTTGTAAAATAATCAATGCATAGGATGGGTACACCACAATTTTTCTTTTCATTTTTAAATTCGACGAGCTAAACCATCATCATAGCTTAAGTTAATATTGTTGTCAAGTAAGTGACTTTGTGTTTTTATTGAGAATACATTTCTTTAAACCGAAACCACTTCTTAACAATAGACAGACAAAAAGCTCTTGCACACACACAAATGTTCCTAAGACCATCTCTAACTTTACTGATAAAACTAAAACCTATCAGCAATTAAGATAATCAATAACATTGGGCTGATATAATTTTATACTAGAGCCAATAGTTTAAAAGTGATTAATATCAATTTTTAATCAAAATCTTCCAAAGATTGTTCTCTCAGTCAAAGGCAGGTTTTCTGTAAAAGATCTTTTTGGCTAACTTCTTTCTAGAAAGTTAATTTAAAATAAAATACTGCCCACACATCCATCAAAATATAAGATTATAATTAATTAATACATACATAGACAATAATAATTAAACAAGTTCAAAATGTCAACAGCACTCCTGTACTAATAGGAAAAATCCGGGAAAACCGTACCAACTGGTTAACCCACCGAAGTGACTACAATCATTATATAAATGTTCGATTGATGGCGTTGACAACAACTCGTTTATCATCAATAATTAACAAACAGCAACGCCTTTTACAGTTTCACAGTAACTTATGGACGGACAGACATTCTAGGAATTTTTGGATATGACGTCAAAGCACACTGATGGAAAAACAAAATCATTAAATTTGATGATACCGTTAGTTGTGACAGCTTCTGTTAGCACGTTTGTATGATGTTTTGATTTGATTTATGATAAAACGGAAGTTGGAAATGGAATATTTTGTAGGTATCTCAGCAATTATTTAATATGTAACAGTAAAGTAAAATATATGTTCCGTCATTTTCTATTACGTAAACCGTGGTCCTAGCTAAATATGTACCTATATAGGTATTACCTATATAAAATTAAAGAATATATTACACGTATAGCACATATTGCATATACCTATAGCATTATTTATATCTTAAAGAAATTATCATTGCCTTTTATTAATTTCTATGTATTTTATTATTATTTCTCTGTGCATAAATTTAACAAAAAAAATGTAAAAATAAAGAACCTGCCTAAAAATATTAAAAGCAGAAAGAGGTCCAAAACTATGGTAAACTGAACAGGTATAAGTATATCATGAATAAAAAATTATTGTATTTTATACATTAATTTTAGAAAAATAATATATGTGTCATTAACATATCCAGTGCAATTAGTAATTGTAATTATTTTATGTAGCGCTCATTACAGAAATAAGTGCTGCGCGTATGCGTATTTTAATATATCTAAATAATAACAAAATTATGGACTACATCTAAAAAAACATATTTTTGTATGTAATAATTTTCTTGAATGCTAATGATTTTAAATAAGTAAAATATCCAGTTTCTTGTCGGTTCTTCTCCATAACATACCATTTGGAGCTATGCAACTAGTCTACATGTTGAAATTTAATCGCTTAGTTCCTGAAAAGGGGTAATTTTACTTATCATTATGAACAACTTTTACTATGGGACCAACCCTGAAATCGCGAAAAAAATATCAAGTGGTCCCTACATTTGTGTTCACTTAAATCGATAAAATGTAGGGACCACCTGATGTTTTTTCGCGATTTAAGGGTTGGTCATATAGTAAAAGTTGTTCATAATGATGAGTACAATGACCCCTTTTCGGGAATTAAGCGATTAAAATTTCAGCATGTATAAGTAGGTACCTGCCCGTACCTATATCTGGTCCATAAGAAATAAAAACATATAAAGATTGGCGCCTAGCAAAAATCTACTTTTTCGTTATCTATGGTTCTTTATACATTTACTGTTCTCTTCCATTATCTTCCAATTACGTTATCAAATCAATATAAAATATGAAATCTTCAAAGTTAATAACATACTTATGTAAACCATAAAATATTATCGCAGAACAGAATAAAATGGAATTCAATTAAACAAACGTAATATCGTTTGATATGCAGTAATATATTTATTTTTATCGGAGTACCTATATAATAATAATATATTATTAATACGTAGTATAATTGAAGCGTGAGCGAATCTTATATGTTGATTGACTCAATTTGATTGCAATTTTAAAATCAATCTTTTACAGATTCAAGAATGAAAGTAATATTAAACGAAGTATTTAATGTCCATGACATCACAATATACATATTTGTTCCATAGGTACTGATTATATTTATACAAGGCGGAAAAAAGGCAGTCACCAAAGAAAAGGTACCCTAAATACTCTTTTGGTCTGAGCTTAAATACTAATGATAGCTAGTTTTACTCTCTTTGATTTTTAGGGTTCCGAAGTCCTACAAGGAACCCTTATAGTTTCGTCATGTCCGTCCGTCTGTCCGTCTGTCCGTCTGTCCGTCTGTCCGTCTGTCCGTCTGTCCGTCTGTCCGTCTGTCCGTCTGTCCGTCTGTCCGTCTGTCCGTCTGTCCGTCTGTCCGTCTGTCCGTCTGTCCGTCTGTCCGTCTGTCCGTCTGTCCGTCTGTCCGTCTGTCCGTCTGTCCGTCTGTCCGTCTGTCCGTCTGTCCGTCTGTCCGTCTGTCCGTCTGTCCGTCTGTCCGTCTGTCCGTCTGTCCGTCTGTCCGTCTGTCCGTCTGTCCGTCTGTCCGTCTGTCCTAATCCTTTACAGCTTAATAACTTCTACAGTTATAAACATAAGTAAATGAAATTTTGTTAAAAAATAGTCTACATATAGATCTCAATTTTAAAAGAATAAAAGATTCGTTTTTGCGTATTTTAGGGGTGGCGTCCATACATGTGAAATGGAGAAAAAAAAAATTTTTTCGCTGCACCCCCTCGTGTGGGATATCATTGAATAGGTCTACTAAAATGAAGGTAATGTTTGATACACCACTTTTTTATCAGGTGTACCATCTGCGAAATATAGCCCGCCAAAGTGGCTTGCAATGTGTCCCCCCCCCTGCCATTTCTAAACTATGCAATGTAGAAACTTATAATCTTCCACATTGATAGACCTTTGTAAAAACTCTCTTTTAAAATTATTTCGAGTATAATGTGATTATAATTTTTTGAGTTATAGAGAGAAAACTGAAAAATACTTAAAACGTCCTAGTTCAAAGGTCATTGACCTTAGAGAAAAATTATCATAGCAAATAATGCTCCTTTAGCTACTTTCTATTTGAAAAAATCACAAAAAGTAACTTTGAAATTACAAACGTCTTAAATTTGGCTTCTTGAATTTATCGCTAGATGGCGCTACTAACAACACGCTCTGAGTCGCGAATGCTGCCGATTATTGCAAAAACTAAAATAGCCATGATTAATATTCGATTTGATTCGTTTGTAATTACACCTACTTAAGGAACCCTATAATACTGAGCATGGCCCGACATGCTCTTGGCCGGTTTTTTTTAAATAAGTACAACTTTCAAACATAAAAAATCCTAATTCGCAATGAACAATCTATTTCCAGTTTCCATTTTTTCTCAAAGATCACACCACACCGGTGTTTACAAACGTTTACATAACAAACATTTGTCAACATTTAGAAAAATCCGCTGGTGGAGGCAAACTGCTCCCACACTGGATGATTCTAAATGTTGACAAACGTTTGTCAACATTTACAAACATCCGCTGGTGGAGGCAAACTGCTCCCACACTGGATGATTCTAAATGTTGACAAACGTTTGTCAACATTTAGTAACATCCGCTGGTGGAGGCAAACTGCTCCCACACTGGATGATTCTAAATGTTGACAAACGTTTGTCAACATTTACAAACATTCGCTGGAGGAGGCAAACTGCTCCCACACTGGATGATTCTAAATGTTGACAAACGTTTGTCAACATTTACAAACATCCGCTGGTGGAGGCAAACTGCTCCCACACTGGATGATTCTAAATGTTGACAAAAGTTTGTAAACATTTAGTAACATCCGCTGGTGGAGGCAAACTGCTCCCACACTGGATGATTCTAAATGTTAACAAACGATTGTAAACACAAGTGTGGGAGCACGTTAATATTATGGGTATATGGTATGTTGCATATTCCGTCGAACTTATTGGTAAGCATCCAATTCACGACCCCCAGCGTTTTGTCAGCCTTGCATAGTATAATAATCCAATCTCAAACCCTTAGATCGATGCGCCTTGTATCCCATCTCCGAACAGTCGTTTCGTAAAGGAATAGACCATACCGACCGAATTATTCATTCCGATTAAAAAAACGTATTTTCCTGTTACCTAAACCTTAAAATCGATAAGACGATATATAATAATACCTACTTATAAAACTAATCTAACACGTGTGTCAACTATAATCAATTATTCATATTTAAATCGATAAATATATCGATTGCTTCAAGCGGGTCGCCTAGATTAGCGACAATTATTTGATTGGTGGGCGCCCAATCAAACAGAAGAGTGCTATCGTACGCATGGCATTCGTTATGGTCATGCTGCATTTGAATTACAGTACGATATTATTGTACTCGGACTTCAAGTACTCGTATGGCGTTGATATGTATTTATATTATTATACGAGACTAGCCTATGCCCGCGGCTTGCTTCGCCCGCGTCGATGTCGTTTATCGTGCATCCCTCGGGAACTGTTTTTCTTCCCGGGATAAAAGTAGCCTATATGTTAATCTGGGCTATGTTCTATTTGTATGCCAAATTTCATCAAAATCCATACAGTAGTTTTTGTGTGAAAGAGTAACAAACACAGAAATAGATAGAATAGAATGGAAAAGTGGGCAGGGCGCGCGTGCCAACACTCTGCACCATAGTGCAGGGCATTTCAAAGCCTTTCTCAGTACGCCTTATGACTTGTTTCTGTAAATACTGTAACAAAAACCCGTAAAAATGCCTTATTGTACTGTTTCTAACTGCAGAAACAAAAGCTGTAAAGTACATTTGATAAAAGTTAATTTTTTAAATTAATAACGTAAATTTGGGAGTCATAGTTTATTCGAAAGTTGCCACGCATGAATCGCAAGTAAAATTGTGATTACAACCATTCTATCTATTTCTGTGGTAACAAACATCCATACATCCATACATTCTCACAAACGTTCACGTTTATAATATTGGTACCTAGGAAGGAAGTGGGATAAGATACACCTGTAGATATACGATCAGATAGATTTGCTTAAATCTCGGCCAAATGACGTACCTACTTGGTCGAATGTATCTGATCTTGAACCCAAAACAATAAGAATAATGGGCAACATTTTCCTTACTTGCTTTCAACACTTCCAACCTAAAGAGGATCTCGACATTTGATACCCAAAAGCCAACATTCATTACCATCCTACACCACTTTTCGCCAATAAATCCTCGCAGTACAGTCAAATCAGTAAATTGTATTTCTTTACTATTATGTATAATAGCAAACCGGTGGGGTAATTGTGTAATGCATTCACTTTGACATTAGCTTTCATTTTGATATTACAACAATATTCATTGCGTGGTACGTAGTTGCCAATAAGATGGATGGTCAAAACACACGGAGCAATGAACTTTAAAATCCATATGATTACAATCGCGAGTGAGTTACACAATTCGGCAGCCGGATTGCTAATAAATATTTTAAGGCATAGTCAATTCGATAATCTACAAAACAACCAAGGATACCGACAGAGCTTGGAAAAACAATCAGCTGGCCATGGTGACTGACTGGTCAGCTGGTTGAATTGAATGACGATACGGCAAAAGTACCGTTAGATACGGGGAGTCAGGTGGCCTGAAGACCTTTGGGTCAATTTGGGTGACCTTTGTTGAAGCAGCTTCAGGTAATATTTGTGGGAATTCGGGTGTTGTGGACTCTCATACAAAGTCCAACACATATATATAGAACTAGCTTTTACCCGCGGCTCCGCTCGCGTTAAATTCTGCTAACCCACGTCAGTCCAGTCCAGTCCATTCCAGTCCAGACCACTGTCCCACTGGCCCGCTGTCCCGCTGCCCCGCTGCCCCACTGCCCCAATGCCCCGCTACCCCACTGCCCCGCTGCACCACTGCCCCGCTGCCCCACTATCCCACTGCCCCACTGCCCCGCTGCCCCACTGCCCACAGCCCCGCTGCCCCGCTGCCCCACTTCCCCGCTGCCCAGCTGCTCCGCTGCCCCACTGCCCCGCTGCCCCACTGCCCTGCTGCCCCACTGCCCCGCTGCCCCACTGCCCCGCTGCCCATCTGCCCCGCTGCCCCGCGGCCCCGCTACCACACTGCCCCACTGACCCGCTACCCCACTGCTCCAATGCCCCGCTGCCCCACTATCCCACAGCCTGCCCCGCTGCCCCCCACTACCCGCTGCCCCGCTACCCCACTGCCCCACTGACACGCTACCCCACTGCCCCACTGCCCCACAGCCTGCCCCGCTACCCCACAGACCCGCTTCCCCGCTGCAACTCTGTCCGGCTGCCCCGCTGCCCCACTGCCCCGCTGCCCCATTGCCCCGCGGCCCCACTATACCACTGCCCCACTGCCCTGGTAACCCACTGCCCCGGTAACCCACTGCTCCGCTGCCCCACAGCCCCGCTGCCCCGCTAACCCACTGCCCCACTATCCCACTGCTTGCCCCGCTGCCCCACTCCCCTACTGCCCCGCTGCCCGCTACCCAACTACCCCACTGCCCCGCTGCATCACTGCCCCGCTGCCCCACAACCCCACTGCCCCACTGCCCCGCTACCCCATTGCCCCACTATCCCACTGGCCCTCTGCCCCGCTGCACCGCTGCCCCACTACCCCACTGCCCCACTGTCCCACCGTCCCACCGTCCCGCTGCCACTGTCCTACTTTCCCACTGTCCCACTATCCCACTGTCCCACGGCCCACTGTCCCACTGTCTCTTTATATCACTAAATCACTATCGTCCCGTCCCATGTCCCATGTCCTGTCCCATGTCCCATCCTATGTCCAGTCCCATGTGCCGTCCCACTGTCCTGTCCCATGTCCCGTCTCATGTCCCGTCCCATTTCCCGTCCCCTGTCCCGTCCACTGTCCCGTCCCCAGTCCCGTCCCCTGTCCCGTCCCCAGTCCCATCCCCAGTCCCATCCCCTGTCCACTCCACTCCATCGTACATTACTATCCGCTCGTGCAAATGCATAGAAGCTTCGATCTGTCGGGTGAGTACGCAACCCACGATTTTTTTTTTCTTTTTTTCTTTCTTTCTTTCTTTCTCAAAACCCATACCAGTTTTTAAGTCAGATCATCAGCTTTCAAACAAAAAAAAAAACATCAAAATCGGTCCAGTAGTTTTAGCGTAATGCTGGAACAAACAAACAAACAAACAGACGTTTACAATTTTATAATAGTTAAGATTAAGATTAAGAAGATAAGATAATATACTTGAAGAAGAAGGTAATTAAAAATTGTAGACTGAAAATAGTATTTTTTTAGTTACACCAAGATAACTTTATGCTTATTCGTATATTAAGATGGATACAATATAACAACGTTTAGGTACTTCTAAATTTTATTGCTTTCATACAAAAAATTAGAGAAATCGCAATTTAGAGGTAGCTTCCGGTCCTTGTCTGTAAGTCGAAAGATTCTGATTTTCGGTTGGCTCAAAAGACTGCATTTCCAAGATGGCACCACCCACATACGACAGGATTTTTTTTTCTACTCTATAAAATTCGGCCCGACCAAAAAGTTTTTAAGGACGCGTTCGCAAAATTGATAGGTACAGAATCGAACTACTACATTGACACGGGTCATACACACAAGTGTACGCTCGCTAACTTCGATAATAGTAGTCAAGTGAACTCATTTTGATACTTTGAAAGATTCATTTTTTTTACGTATTTCTTTGTAATAAAAGTTTGGTAGGTACCTACTTACTACCTACAAAAAACATATTTTTGCTGTTTATATTTTTACGAATTACCTCCGGACTTGATGGAGTGACCTGAAGGTGTACTTCAGTGACTGCTACTGGAACTTCTCGATGTGTTGTACTAGGTGAGGAGAGTTTGGGCTCGTTTTGTTAGTTATGATTAGACCTTACCTCCGGAACTGATGGAGTGACCTGATGGTGTACTTTGGTGACTGCTACTGGAACTCCTTGACGTGTTGTACTAAGTGAGCCGAGTTTGGGCTCGTTTTGTTAGTTATGATAAGACCTTACCTCTGGACCTGATGGAGTGACCTGAAGGTGTACTTCAGTGACTGCTACTGGAACTCCTTGACGTGTTGTACTAGGTGAGCCGAGTTTGGGCTCGTTTTGTTAGTTATGATGAGACTTTACCTCCGTACCTGATGGAGTGACCTGACGGTGTACTTCGGTGACTGCTACTGGAACTCCTTGACGTGTTGTACTACGTGTCACTCCATCAGGTCCGGAGGTAAAGTCTCAACATAACTAACAAAACGAGCCCAAACTCGGCTCACCTAGTACAACACGTCAAGGAGTTCCAGTAGCAGTCACCGAAGTACACCTTCAGGTCACTCCATCAGACCCGGAGGTAAAGTCTCAACATAACTAACAAAACCAGCCCGAACTCGGCTCACCTAGTACAACCCGTCAAGGAGTTCCAGTAGCAGTCACCGAAGTACACCTTCAGGTCACTCCATCAAGTCCGGAGGTAAGGTTTCATCATAACTAACAAAACGAGCCAAAACTCGGCTCACCTAGTACAACACGTCAAGGAGTTCCAGTAGCAGTCACCGAAGTACACCTTCAGGTCACTCCATCAGGTCCGGAGGTAAGGTCTCATCATAACTAACAAAACGAGCCCAAACTCGGCTCACCTAGTACAACCCGTCAAGGAGTTCCAGTAGCAGTCACCGAAGTACACCTTCAGGTCACTCCATCAAGTCCGAAGGTAAGGTTTCATCATAACTAACAAAACCAGCCCAAACTCGGCTCACCTAGTACAACACGTCAAGGAGTTCCAGTAGCAGTCACCGAAGTACACCTTCAGGTCACTCCATCAAGTCCGGAGGTAAGGTCTCATCATAACTAACAAAACGAGCCCAAACTCGGCTCACCTAGTACAACACTTCAAGGAGTTCCAGTAGCAGTCACCAAAGTACACCTTCAGGTCACTCCAAGTCCAGGACGAATAGGCTTTTAGAAACCATACTTACATTTTTTTTTACAGCGAAATAAAATAGAATAAAAATCTTACTTTGTCAAGAATCAAATTTTATTTATCGAATATTTTGTGTTTGTACTGTGCTCATGTTTGTTATAACTTTGTTTTTATTTTTATGGTGTGCAAACAATAAAGTATACTCTATCTATCTATCTATCTATCTTTTTCAACTCGAGGCGCTCCAAACAGGCGATACGTGTCCACTCTCGACGGCGGTCGCGCGCGGACTAGTTTCATTCAAAATGCTTGTGCAATAAATCAAGACGGGTATCAAAAATAAAATAACCCCTAATGCAATCGGTTAAGATTCATTCAGAAGAGAAAAAAATTTGAAAAAATAAGTTTCGGTTTTAATTTTTTTCTGCGACTATTTATGGCACTTAGATAAAAAAAAAAAAATAGCATTAAGAATTGAATATGTTTGCCAACAAATAGTATTTTTAGAAATAGTAAAATATGTTAATAATAGCACAAAAATGTACCTAAACTCAACCCAATTTGTGAAAAATGGCAACGACAGATCGATTTTACATTATATAAAACTAAAATTTTCGATGATCAAGTTCCTATCATTTGAAGATGAAGAACCAATCTATACGAGGTAGTTATTAGTTATATTGGATTTTGTTTAATTATTCCTTAAAATGTACCGAAAAACAGCATAATTTTGCCTAATATGAAAACGCGCCCTTATGATTTCTTTAGCAGCCGTATTTTCTCTATGGAGGCGCGCGCCAGAGCGCATGCGTGTGAATGACAGCTGGATATGAGCGCCTTATTCACCTTGATGTATGCAAAATGTTGTAGAAAAATATAATTAAAAATCACTGGTTCCCGTCATCGTAGCGAGGTAAAATACATACCAGTTTTTAAGTCAAATCATAAGTTTTTAGTCACAAACCCTTTTAACAAAATCGGTCTAGTAGTTTTATAGTGATGCTGGAACAAACAAACAAACAAACAGACAACTGACATTTAACAATTTTATAATAGTAGTAGATATGCTTTATTGTAACACCATGAAAATAGCAGAAAACAGGAATAACACGTAAATGATGGGTACAGATTGGGTACAGATGTATCTTTTGAAGAATGCATTGGCATCTCAAGCCTCAAGTTTTCTGACGATCTAATTCTAAAGTATAGTGTATGTGTGTCATGAAGGAACTTGAAACATATCTAACACTTGAAGCTCTATTTTCTTATAATAGATCAATTTTAGAATTGCTTGAAATTTTTATGTTTTTATTATATCGTTCAAAGAAAAACCTAATTTTCTGCGGTAGCTATTGACAAACTACCATGTACTGATAACGACAATTTGATTGGTGGACGCCCAATCAAACAGAAGAGTGCTATCGTATGCAAAGCATTGGATACGGTTACGCTGCGTTAGTATATGTACAGTCAACCGCATATCAATGGTAACTAAATCCATTATAAGCGGAACATGCTTAGTATGTAAGTTCCATTCAAGACAGGCTCTGCTTGTACTGGTTTTTGTCACCATCAATATGCGGTTGGCTGTACTTCATACAATATACGTCGTACCTAATGGCACGATTGTTTTGTTAGAAAATTACCTCGCTTTTACGCAATTTATTATTGCACAGCTATATTGTTTAATGTAGGTACTTAAATTATAAGTGTTACTTACACAATACAATATTATAGGTAAAAATACGCAAAGTACATGATAGGTACAGATAGTTAATAGTTTGTTGATCTGTTATTTGTTAGTTAAGTGATCATCGTCATCACCATTGCGGCCTTATAATAGCCATTTTTGGGTGTAGGCCTCCTCCAAATTCCTCCAGTCCTGGCGATCTTGACCCCTTGACATCCAATCCAGGCCTGTGTTATCGGATGTCGTCCACCCAACGTTTGGGTGGCCGTCCCAGCGGTCTATTGTGCTTTCGTGGTCGCCACTCCAGCAGTCTCCACGTCCATCGTTCCTTGTCCATTCGAGCAATGTGTCCCGCCCATCTCCACTTACGCCTGGCTATTATGGTCACAACGTCTTTGACTTTTGTCTTGCATCGTAACCACTTTTTAGTCTTACGGTCACGTAAGGTGATTCCGAGCATTGCTCGCTCCATTCCTCTTTGCGCTACTCGTACCTTTTCTGCAGACAGTTCCGTAAGAGTCATTGTCTCTGCTCCAAATGTAAATACCGGTGACACACATTGCTTGAAAACTTTTGTTTTTAGCGCAATGGACAGATTACCGCGCAAGATGTGGCTATTTGCGCCGTAAGCTGCCCATGCTTGGGAAATACGTCTCTCGACCTCTGCGGTTTGTATTTGGCTGCCGAGTGTGATCTTATATCTGAGGTAGAAGTATTCTTTAACGATTTCGACAGGCAGATGGTAGTTTTATGCATCAGGGAGGTCGGTCATGATTTCAGTTTTTTAGGTATTAAGTTTAAGTCCAAATTTTGCAGATTCCATTCGGAGGTCTGCAACCATGCCACTCATCTCTTCTATATTTTGAGAGAATAGTGCCAGGTCATCTATAAATCTTAGGTTCGTCAACATTTCTCCATCGATGCAGATACCTTTCTCTTCCCATTTTAGTCACAAGAAAACATTTTCGAGCGCAGCTGTGAAGAGTTTGGGAGAGATTGTGTCGCCCTGTCCCACTTCTCTTTCCAGTTGGAAGGGTTTGGTCTTCTCGTGTAGGCTTACGCTAGCTGTAGCACGGTATATCACGATATTTCATTATCGCAATAAAGCGCTTATCTACCCGACAATCTGCAAGTGCCTTTTCGACTGCCCATGACTCTATCGAGTCGAACGCCTTCTCGTAATCTACTAATGTTATGATTAACAGCAATCGCTGTTTTATTTACTAAATGCCACGTGGAATCACGTGTACCTGAAGCTTGGAATAATGCCATTATTACACGGCAACCACCCTATATCTTCTCATGGGTGTCGTAAAAGGCGACTAAGGGATTTACCAGAGTATGGACAGCAGCGTTCTTTGCGTATTTTACCAACCAACTGCGATCATTTTGGGGAGCCCTATGTCCAGCAGTGGATGATTTTTGGCTGAAATGATGATGATTTAGAAATACACAGAGGAAATAAATGTGGAAAAGGTACTTGTGTTGTAGATTATTTCAAATTTTATATCGTTAATCAAACAGATTTTCTTATTTTCATACATCCTGTTATTACTACCGAGGAACATATCATGATTTTAATAGAAAACAAATTACAAACCCATATAGATTTCCAACGAAATGGAGAAACTTACAATTTTAATGTGTCCGCAATCTATCTGCTTCCTGTTTCATATACGTATAGTTGACTTAACGCGGCTATTAAATAAATTATATCAATTTCTTGTAAACTGTCCATACGGACAGTTTACAAGAAATTGAACCAATATTTACTAAATATAGACCTACTTACTATTAGGACCAATCTGAGAGGTGTAACAGGCTGTCTACTTGCCTATTAGAGTGGATAGAAATCGCAATGAAACCAATAGTATGCAATTATAGATGCCGGTCGGCTGCTGGAATCTGACGGTAATGTTGAAAAATATGCTCGGTATTCATGAGAACTGTATTCGTAGTTTCGTGTTATAACTCGTGGGACATCTGTTTAGGACCAATTTCGAATTAATGTACAAATCAAAAGATTATCACTTGCTTTCGATAAATCTAAGTCCATTTTTGGCTGATTTTAGCTTACACCTTATTTTTTGCTACAAGAAGTGCGTATGATGAACTGTGCCTAGTTTCATGTTGTCTCTCGTGGGTAATCTGTATAGGACCAATTTCTAATTATTCATGTACAGATAAAAATTTGATTATCACTTGCTTTAACGATAAATCTAAGTCCATTTTTGCCTGATTTGGACTTAAACCTCTTGCTTGGTACAAGAAGTGCGTATGATGAACTGTGCCTAGTTTTGTGGTATAGCTCGTGGGAAATATTTTTATGAACAAGTTCGAATTCATGTAGGTACAGATCATTTGATTATCATCTGCTATAACGATGAATTTAAGTCCTCTGTTGGCTGATTTGGACTTACAAGCACTTCTTGTACCACAAAAATATAAAAAATTGTGAGGACAAAAAAAAAAAAAAAAAAAATACATAAAATATCTTTACAGAAAAAAAGGTAACGTTGGTACCTGTACTAATGAAAAAACATTGTATCACAGGCACCAGCGCCTTCCATTTAGTTACACAGTAAAATTATTACAAAAGAATAATATCAATTAAAACTAAAATCATCATCATCATTACAGCCGAAAGACGTCCACTACTGGACATAGACCTCCCCCAATTAAGGGGGGGATATGCCATAATCGCCACGCTTGGCAGGCGGGTTGGCTAAAATAATAAACTAAAATAATTAAATTAAATTGGGAGAAAATTAAATTAAATTAAAAATTATGTTTGTAAAACTAAATCTACATTACACAGTTGCTAAAGTAGGATATGTGTGTATGTGGACGGTGTGTAGTAGGTTGTGTAGTGTAGTAGGTGTAAGTATGCGTTGTTTGTGTATGTTTGCGTTGTTTGTGTATGTTTGCGTAAGTCTTCTAATTGAGTAGGGGTTTGAGCAGATTTTCAGTTTCTTGGTAATTTAATGTTTGTATCCAGTTTTGTATTTCTTTTTTGCATTTATTTTTAGTGAGATTATAAATAAATACTATCCCGTTAACACGGTTGTATAGACGAGAACTATTAATATAAAAACTTCTACTAGCGAGAGCAGTCCTATGCGGCTTCATTCCACAAACTATGTCCTTCCTGCGCCTAGAGTCATTTGACTTGTAGGGAATAGTAGCATGCTTACGTATGATGGTCTGGAGCACATAGAGCTGTCTAACTGTAAGTACAGAACATTGTTGGTACAATGTTATAGTCGGGTATCTAATGGGTTTCTTAAGAAGAACTTTTAGAACAGCCCTCTGCGCTCTCTCTACTCGCAGCATGCTCACAGCAAACGTGCTACCCCAGGCTACTATGCAGTACATCAGTATAGATTGTGCCAAAGAGAAATACACAAGTTTTAATGTATCCAGGTCAGCTGAGGATCTAAGTTTCCTAAATACATAGAGAAGTTTCCTAGAAATGGAAACTAAATTACCGATGTGCTTCTCCCAGCTAAGACGGGAGTCGATTTGCACTCCCAAATACCTGATATCAGTTGTACGTGTTAGAGGTAGACAAACACAATTAGAACTGGAATGACAGCAAGAGTGAGCTTTTATTATGAGAGTGCTTGGTGTTTGGGACACAGAAGAACAAGAAAAAGTAATGTACTTAGTTTTATCCGTATTCAACGTGAGAAGGTTGGTATTCAGCCAGGATATAACCGTAGAAAGAGCCTTTTCAGTTGCATTATAGGCTAGCTGCCAGTCCCTTGCGTGTACAATCAATGCCGTGTCATCTGCATAAGTAATAATTTTGCAGTTATCTATTGGCAACTGACACAGATCATTGATGTACACCAGAAACAAGGTCGGGCCAAGCACACTGCCTTGTGGAACTCCATATGTTAGAAATTCCTCATTACTAATGAATCTACCCACCTTAACACACTGACTACGGCCAACAAGATAACTTCTAAAAAATTCCAGTACAGTACCTCTGACACCAATTCTTTCCAGCTTGTTCAAAAGGATGGGAATAGAAACTGTGTCGAAAGCTTTTGATAGGTCTAAAAATATAGCCATGCTTTTTAATTTGATATCTAAGGATTTAATTACAGTTGTTGTCAGATCAATAACAGCGTCTTCGGAAACCTGCACACCTTTAGTGTTCTCTATAAAAATTGTGTGTGTGTACTTAGTCAGCCAACCCGCAGTAGGCAGTAGGCTATAGGCTAACGTGGTGGACTAAGGCCTGCATGGTTCTCGTTCTGAGAAGAAGCCCGTGCCCAGCAGTGGGATGATAATGGGCTGATTATAGGAACTATTAGGGATTATTAGATTATAGGGCTGACTGCCTCGTTGGTCTAGTGGTTGCAAGCGCGACTGCTGAGCGTGAGGTCCTGGGTTCGATTCCCGGGTCGGGCAAAGTGTTATTGGGTTTTTTCATTAGGAAATTCTCAGTAGCAGCCCGGAGTCTGAATTTGTGCCCGGTTAATGGCAATAGGCTCGCACCCTATTACATGGAACTTACAACAAAACTGGCGAAATGTGGATGTACTATACACCTCTGCCTACCCTTTCGGGGAAATACAGGCGTGATGTTATGTTATTTTATGATTATAGGGACTATCTCAAGAGGATATGTAGCAGCGTCCCCATGTCTGCTGAAACCTACACTCTAATCAGAATCACCAATCCAAATACCAAACAAGTAGATTATGGCAAGACTTTTTTCGAATAGACTCTGCATCGGGAAGGATTTTCTCGAAAGTGACGGACTTGCATGGACTTGCGGTGTATCGGTGGGCAACGCGTTTCGCGTATCGTGGTTTCCAGCAAGCCTCACCGCCAAGGGCAAATGACCTACCTAATCCTAACATGGTGGCGGTTAAACCTACTCTAAGAGAGCACCATCGGTCTCGCGTAACGAGATTATCTTCGGTTGCGACACCGTGATGGTGTCACCGGGGGGAGCTCTGGCCTCGGCTCAGGGAGCAGCTGAGGGACCACGCCACCACGCACCGGTCCTATTGGTAGCCGCTGCTGCATCGGGTTGGGTTTCTCGAGGGTCGGACTCTCGGCTTGGCATCTAAGAGGACGTAGCGACGGTCCTCGCCGGCGAGGACGGTATTTAGAACGACGGCGTTGGATTGTGCTGGTGTGTTTCCTTTAGGAGGGTTATTTCGTCTATAGGTTATACAACGTGTTATTGAAATAACTGAAAACCTCTTAAGAGGTCATTGTACTCATCAGTATGAACAACTCTTACTATGGGACCAAACCTGAAATTGTGAAAAAAACAGTTGTCCCCTACATTTTTGTTCACATGAATTGACAAAATGTAGGGGTCAGCTGATTTTTTTTCGCGATTTTAGTGGTGGTCCCATAGTAAAAGTTGTATATACTGATGAGTACAATGACCCCTTATGAAATTTTCAGTTATTTCAATAACATATTGTAAAGGCTACTTTTTATCCCGGGAAGTTGAATAGTTTCCGAGGGATGCGCGATATTTCATCCATGCGGGCGAAGCCACGGGCATAGGCTAGTTCATCATAAACATTCATTGTAGCTGCCTTAAACAACAATTTTCAATACTAATATACGAACACCACGCTCAACACGACTACAGACTACAACAAAGTTTAGTATGCAAGTACATAACGTGAACTTATCACTCCCTAAGAGAAATACTTACCATGAAGAATAGTGAGCTCTGAAAATGGCAATAGGTCAGTTACGTTACGTGCTGCAGTGCAGACGTCTGCGTAATGACTGACACCCAATTAAATGTGGCTGATAACCTTAGGAACTTTAAAACTTAAGGATCCTAAAGGCCTTTAATTATCATAAGTATTGTTAGCAGTGTAGCCGTGCGTACTAGTTTATGTCTATTGTGCTGCCGCTGCGTACGGAACATATTTTTCGTTGGTTTTGTTAGGGTATGACATATCTATACTTTCAAATATCATTGCCCTAATAGATATATAAATTTGACATAAGTTGTATGGAGCTATTGTTACATTTATTTCTCTAGTTGGGTAAATCGTGGATACCTATATAAGATATGTATTGTTGGGGTGCATTAAAAAAGAGCCTCCACGAGTGACGATATTTAATTAATCGTCCGGCGCACCCTGGGCAGTCAGCCCCGCTACCAACCTGCTGACTGGCTAATCTTTTCCCCACTGGCATGAGCTGTTATCATTATGTAGCTCATGTCGACACGATAGAAGAAGACCTAGATAGGATATAAATTTTTGCCGTAAGGCGCTTCTTCTAAAGGACTATTTTGGCCGTTAGTTGCTTCATTCGACACCCCCTGGAAAAGGTGGGTTGGATTATTATTACCTGCAACTATAAAAGATCTATTAATCGAGGACGTTCAGTTTTTCTTGGTACGCACGGCTACACATCAAGCTGTATATTTCCAGTATAAGCTGATCTCACATTGTACGGAAAGCCTAAACAATCCAAGATCAGCTTTTACTGGAAATGTACAGCTTGATGTGTAGCCGTGTGTACAGGTATAGTATTATATTATCTGTGGTACAGCTTTTATAATAGACCTCCACGCATTTATCTATGATACTAAAATAAAATAAAACCGGCCAAGTGCGAGTTGGACTCACACAGTAAGGGTTCCGTACCACCCATTGACCTGATACCCCATAGAAACTAATTTAATTCACGAGAGTTCATCAAAAGACATCAACGCACTATGCGCGAAGTATGAATTTTTGCATCTCTTTCTTACGCATGTACCACCACATATGTTTATGTTTGCCTTATTTTTAGTATTTGTTGCTAAACTACATAGTATTCACTATAATGAAACCAAGTTTGACGCTGGTAAGTATTACTGTTTTGAAGATAGAGCAGGAACAAAAAACATTGAAAAAAATACATGTTTTTGGAGGTTTCTTGTATTTAGGTTCTCCCCTTTGGTTTTAGACTTTATTTTATTTTTAGTGTTTTTCGTGATACTCATAGCAACACATATCTTGAGAAAATTTCAACCGGCTACCTATTACCGTTCAAAAGATACAGCCCTGTGACAAACAGACGGATGGATGGACAGCGTAGCTAGAGTAATAGGGTCCCGTTTGGCACCTTTTGGGTACGGAACCCTAAAAACAACCTGCCCCCCGTATCGAGATATTGAAATTCATCAATTAAAGTGAACAGTAAAGCTAAATAAATTTCAACAAAAAAACGTCCGCCATGTTTCCGGATAGGGAGCATCATTACCAAATTTATTAGTTGCAGCATTAAACCATCCTTAACACTCGACTGTAATGGCAACCGAAAAACGTTTAATGCGGTATGTGAATTGTGCCCAAATGCGTCCACACGCCGACAATATTAAATAAATAATTACACATTTGTCAGATACTCCTAAAAAGCGAAATGTCCGCGTCGGGCTGGTCGCCATATTTGGTGCGTTGTGGCGGCCACTGCGCATGTGCAGGTGAGCGCCAATTACCGGGGAGCGCAAAAAGCGCGCGCAGACAAATTGTGAAATTGTAAACGTGTGCGCTTTTGAGCTTAGCCAACCACCAACCTCTGAGGCGCTGACCTATTAACGCAAGATGGACGACGCTTTGTTGAGAAGAATTTAGTGTTGCTTTTATTCTGTCTTTTAACAATCAGAATAAATTCTGCATATTTTAACTATGCATTTTTAGTTTTTTTTTAAACACATTTGTAGGGTATTGTAGGTACCGAACAACTTTATTGATATGCTGATATGATAATTATAAATGATACGAGTCCTTTGATGACCAATAGTTTATTGCAATAAATTAACACCAAAGTTCAGACAGAAATACTAAAGAATAAATGATAATTAATGATATTGATATGATATTGATAGGTATGTGAGAACACACGGCGCGTTAGATGATCGGTAGTGAACTAACTTAAAAGTAAATGAAAATGAATTATGAATGTTGGCGGATAATGCTGACGCGGGTTGTACATTAATTTCGCAATGTTCGGTTGCACCGTACAACATTCATTCTCAATTTCTTAAAATGTTACGTAATCATTTTGATCGTATTGAAGGCGCACGCACGGTAGAATGTTTGGTTTTGTACGGAAGCCCACCAACTAAATAATTTTACGCCATTTTTGCAACAAAAATCGAACAAAACATGTTTATGTTTTATTTCTCGCCAATCAATTGCGGCCAAACAGGTCACGATATTTGGTTAGAAAAACGTGTTAGACCCATTTCTAAAATGTTCAGCCAAGTGGGTTTCGGACTCGCGCACTAAGGGTTCCGTACTACCTATTGGTCTGATATCCCGTAGAAACTGAATTAATTTATGAGAGTTCACCGAAGGTCCACTCCGTCACGTCCGAGCACTGTCCGTTGATGTCTTTCATATTTGCATCTCATGTCTGTTTTGCCTCATTTTTAGTACAGTCTTCACTACACTGAAAAAAAGTTTGTTATGTGCAGCCAAACTTTCATCTACCTGTAACTCAAAAAAGGTACTGTAACTAAAAAAAATCTGTGTACAACTACACAAAGTATGACACTTGTATTTAAGTATTACCATTTTTACGATAGATTAGGAACAACCCCTTTACTTCGAGTATTTGCGTGTAATGTAACAAATTCACCGATATAAACGATAATGATTTGTTCCGAAGAATTTGTTACGTTACACGCGAATGCTCGTAGTGAGAGAGCGCCCTTAAAAAAATACATTAATTCGAGGTTTCTTGGACTTTTTGAATTTTCCTTGATAAAGGCTAACACATATTCTGTGAACCTATTACGATTAAACAGATACAGCCCTGTGACAGACAGACACACGGACAGACGGACGCACAGATGGCGTAGGCAGAGTAATGGTGGGGTGCTGGCCAGAAAACCTCCACGTGTGTCTGACGGCTGCTTGTCCCTCTGGACACGTCTGGAGGGAACGGCAGTTGTTAGGCCGGTGCATCCTGGGTACGGGCAATAGAATCCTTTCGAGGGATTAACCTTCGGGGGATCTTATTGCCTGTGGCGAATATTCTGACGCAGGAGGGGCCCGTTCTGGGCCAGTGGGGAGTTGTTCCACGTGTCCCTCTGATGCCAACAGAGGGCACAGTGGAGGAGCAGGGGCGGGCCCGGTGTGCACCCTGCCACTGAGCAGGCAGCGGGGAGATTGTCCTTCCCTGCCCCCGTCGATCTCGTAACCCCAGGAGTGCCTGCTGAGTAGTGTTCTCGCGCCTCTTGGGACCGAGGGTCTTGGCTTCACTGCCTGGAACACGAGGAAGAAAACCTCTATAAAAAAATATGGGAGGATGGGGCCTGCGAGCAGCAGACTCGGTGTAGTCTGCTGCCCGACCAGCAGCTGGCGTAGCTAGTGTAGTTAGCGCAGCTGACGTAGCTGGTAAAGGCCTTTGAGGTGAGGTGGCGTGCAGTGTTCCGTGTGGGCCAACGTTAGGACGCACGGGGAGAAGGGGCTCGCCTGCTTGTGGCGAGCCGGGACCTGTCGGGGGTGGTTGTGTAAATACTCACGGGTTACCACGCCCCCGGCTAAGGTAGTTGAAGGAACACCGTGGTGGTTTGAGTAGGTAAGAGTCCGACACTGGCTCCGCCTACCCCAGGTGGAGTGCGTCCATGAGGATTTCCCGACGGCAAAAAAAGGCAGAGTAATGGTGCTACATTAGGATAAGGAACCCTAACAAAATAGTCGCAGCAAACCCGGTTTTATTGACCGAGGATAGCCCAAGAGGATATTTTTATAATGACCATGCCTGGTAGATGGATTGGTTTCACGTTTTTTAGGGTTCCGTAGTCCTACAAGGAACCCTTATAGTTTCGTCATGTCCGTCCGTCTGTCCGTCTGTCCGTCTGTCCGTCTGTCTTAATCCTTTACAGCTTAATAACTTCTACAGTTATAAACATAAGTAAATGAAATTTTGTTAAAAAATAGTATAGATATAGATCTCAATTTTAAAAGAATAAAAAAATCATGATTACGTATTTTAGGGGTGGCGCCCATACATGTGAAATGGGGATGTAAAAAATTTTTTTTCGCTGCACCGCCTCGTGTGCCGTATCATTGAATAGGTCTACTAAAATGAAGGTAATGTTTCATACATCACTTTTTTATCAGATGTACCATCTGCGAAATATAGCCTGCCAAAGTGGCTTGCAATGTGTCCCCCCCCCTGCCATTTCTAAACTATGCAACGTAGAAACTTATAACCTTCCACATTGATAGACCTTTATAAAAACTCTCTTTTAAAATTATTTCGAGCATATTGTGATTATAAATTTTTGAGTTATAGAGAGAAAACTTGAAAAATACTTAAAACGTCCTAGTTCAAAGGTCATTGACCTTAGAGAAAAATGATCATAGCAAATAATGCTCCTTTAGCTACTTTCTATTTGAAAAAATCACAAAAAGTAACTTTGTGTTATGTTGACGACACACTTCTTAAATTTGGCGCCATCTAGCGGCGTCAAACAACACTCTCTGGGTCGCCAATGCTGCCGTTAAGTGCCGTCTATTACATTTGGCACTGTATAGCGCCATCTAGCGGCTACTGACATCACTCTCTGAGTCGCCAATACTGCTGTCTATTGCAAAAACTAAAATAGCCGTGATTAATATTCGATTTGATTTGTTTGTAACACCTACTTAAGGAACCCTATAATACTGAGCATGGCCCGACATGCTCTTGGCCGGTTTTTTGGAATTACTTATTCCTGTACGTAAAATATTTGCCAGGGACGTATTTCACGATAAATTCTTAGGTAATGTACCTATGTCAAGTCACACTCTTTAATACATTTTTACTCGTACAAAAACTAAGAAAAAAAACGCACATTTCCTTCACAAATAATTAAGTATCTTTATGTGGGGTATTTAATTCTATTTAATGTTCCAACATACTACTTGATGGACAAATTAAAAAATACAATTATCTTTTATGGGGGCAATTAGCAGTCCGACAATCTAAAGAATAATAAAACTTAATATGTAGTGTATAACCGACTGCGTAGTTTTCTCTTAAAACCGTTTTCCCTCACAATACAATGGCTGATAGGGTGTCGTCGCTGGGCTGATAGCTTCGATTAATTTCACATGTGTTTAATATTAAGATTTACTATTCGTTGGAAGTAAAATAAATTGACGATTTTATTTTTAAATACATGTACAACGTTTTCAAACTGCATTGCATTGTTATCCAGTCCTGAGCTATGTTTAAAGTTTCAAGTCTCTAAAATTAATTGAAAAATTTGTACCGAACAGACAAACAAACAAATAGACAGACAAGAAAGCGAATTCATTACAACGTGATAACAAAATGCCATATGTGGTCTTTTGAAAGGTATGTTTTACTAAACTAAGGTGTGTTTACCTATAAAGTTGTAACATCTAGCAAAGTTCTATAAGCTATCCAAGTCAGCACTAAAATGACAGACCTAATGAAACTCCGCAATTGTCTCTCACACTGCCACTTAACCTGAAGATATTGGTAGCCATTCTGCGAACATTTTTATGTCTTCATTATCTTGAACGTGGAGGGTTCGTAAAAAAGCACCACCCCCTTCTGTTTCAGCAACCCGTGATTAACAAACAATAACCCGATAATAAATTATTATGAATATTTTCTGAATAAACAATTTCATACTCCGTCATCTTATAACGATTGCCGCTGGTTTTATGACGCGTCAGGGATGTAATCGACAGTGATAATAATATAATAGAATATTTTTTTTATTCCTCGTAGCGTATGAGAAAGTGTAGTTTTCTGCTTGATTCGTCTTCAATGCTAATCTGTGACACGGATAATCTGGAACACGAGGTACTTTTTATTTCCAAAAATATTTTTTCTCACGGGTGGACCCACAAGCGCATCTAGTTATAATAACAAGTAAGGAGATAAATAAGGCTTGAATGTTTCCCCATTTGTTCGTTTGTTTTGTCACGTTTTGTGGTAACGATGAAGCTGAAAAGGTAACGTCCAAATAGGAAAAATATTTATGGATAATTTCAATTGAAATATAAAGACTGTTTTATTAATCGAACTCAAAAATCTGTCCTTTTGTACACTATATAATTATGTAATTATGACACACTGACAAAGCAAAGATTAGGCAGAAAGTTGAAAATAACTTACTTTTGTACCTACTCAAACAGCTGTTTAAACTTTACCCTAACTCACAAAACGGTCAGCCATCTTGATCTTTTTTTTTCTACACTATTAAAAGTGCACAAATACCATGTCCTTTAATTTACCTTAGAACTCCATCGTCCATAATAATAGATACTACAATGTTACATCGAACCTTATAGGTCTAGTGCTGGCATATTAATTGTCCCATAGACCAACTAGAAGGACCAGCGAAGTAATTGTCCGCCATTCATTCATTCACTCCCAATCCGGCCCTGTTCCCATCTTGAGTACGGTAATTAGTGAGCGACGCGTCTTGACTCAAGCCGAACTCATTCAATTCAAAATTATGCAACGTACACATATTATCTTTTTACAACCAACATTTTTAATGACGATTGGAGACTATGACAGCTCGTAACAGCCATTTAATTTTCGTTACCTACTTAATTGGTGTACTGCTTATATAGAGAGCAATAAATGCGTTCGATTATTATTCTGTGGCACGCATTCTATGGAGTGTGAACTTTTTTGCATCGATCGAATCCCGTTTTGAGTGCATCTAATCATTACTGACATTTAATAGTAAGGAGAATGTGATAATACTGGTTATTAAGTGCGCTATAAAATCGATTATTTTTAATTTGTGACACTTTTATGTTGACGGTTCTTTATATTGACTTCATTAGAAAAATACGGCTTTGTTTGAGGGTTAATTCGGAAATATCATCATGACAAAACTTTTACTTCGGCATCACAGTCCACTGCTGGACATAAGCCTCTCCCAAGTTGCGTCACAACACTCGGTCCTCTACCTTCCGCATCTAGTCCCCCCCAGCCACGTTCTTCAGGTCGTCGGCATTTCGGTATTTCGTATTTCGGCTTACTTATAACATATACATCGGTGCTAAATATGGTAGGAACCCATTTAATAATTTTTCCTTTTTACCAAATACAGTTTCAATTCATATTCGATTCAATAGAATGCTTTATTAAGTCATCAATACATTACTTTTTACCCATCAAACGGTCCATTTAAGTGAAAGAGTTCATTAAAAATGTTCTTAGCATTTTGTATAATATGCTTTATTTGGAAAACACTCCTTACAATGTTGTATTTAATCCCTGTAATTGATGCCTATCGATTTTCCGAGAAATATTAGAAAAACATTCGTAAACATTATTTACCGGAAAATGGCTAGAGATCGCATTTTCTTGCCAATTAGCCAGTCGTGTCGGTAATTTTCAAGCGATTAAAATGATAGACACGCTGACGTGCCATGAATTCTGATCGTCATTATCGTCAAATGTTACAGTGTTGATACTTCTGACACTCAAAGCTGGTAGGAAAATTGTTCCGTCAATTTAAACTATCCTATTGTTCTGCTAGAGTGCTATGAAAATGTAGTTAATAACCTACTAGGTACCATTTTGTATTTGAAATGAATAGAAACATTAATAATATTCAACACATATTTTAATAAGATTATACACAATGCAACACATTTAATAATTGCTAATTAATTACCAGCAGGTGGGGAATAGACAAGTGGAAATCTACAAGGCACAAGCAACTTTGTTACTACGTACAACCTTTTTACACACACAACAAAAAACTACATACCTAAGTACCTAAAGTTAGTTAAACAAATGCTCTTATCGGCTTTCAAAGTATTTATCCAACAGAAAAACGAGCCCGCACAAAGTAATTTATTCAATAACAAACAGAGATTACAACAATCCAATTAAATGGCGACATTGACAACTAAATCCTATTAAGTAGCCCAAACGGCGCGCTTAATTGGCCGCCATTACACAAAATGCTCTATGGTCTGTCATCGGTGCACAAAATGGCGCGCGCGGGAAAATAAATACGTTTAGAGATGGATATTATATCTTCATTAACGTTCGGTAGCGAGCATTGATATGTCCGCAGGTGGGGGCTATTGAAATTGTTGTATTTTATCACCGGAGCCTCGTCGATAGGCATTCGCGGGGATAGTCTTCGCCTTATTGGCTTGTATATATAGTTTGGATGTATTGAGTTGTTGAAGGTCGGCTTGGTGAAAGTGTATTTTATATTTGCAAGTATTGTGTTTATGATGGTGATTAGCTTATGGAAAGATTGAACTTTTCCCTGTAGATAAGGTACATAGATCTCGCAGTGCCAGTTTCCATATGCAAATCATCACACTTATCATTATTTACTGCTGGTTCTTTCTTCTTTATCTTAATTTGTTCGCCATTCACTACTGAAACTACAGCTTCTTCTAAATTGAACTACAAATACCCTGTTCCCTACTTCTCACGTCCAGCCTGCTTCAGACTTCTGTTCTATGAATCAGGCAGATTTCTCTGGCTGCAAAATATTTCCTATGTTTACCACAACGCGGTCTTCTCAAACCTTGCACCAACTGTCATCGATCATTCTAAAAATATGACTCATGGTATCTTTTGGTCTTTACTAAAAACATGATCTTAAAAAATGTCTGGGTGTTTGTTTGTTAAGATTTTTATGTAAGCCACCCGTGACATAACGGTCGCTACAATTTTTAAAAAGAAACTACAAGCGGACCCAAAAGATTTTCTAAAATTCTTTAGGTAATATGAATAATAGGGATACACATAGAATAATTAGGCTTCGAACTGCAATAGTCGCACCGAAGTGAAGCAAATTCAAGTTGGCCTTAAAGGCTACGTTCAGTACAGCTTACGCTGGCCTGTGTATGTCGGCGAACATTATACGTGCTGCTTGCACATCGATTGTTTTTGTGCTTCAGCGGAACTTGGAATGAAACTATCATTGTCGTATTACTCCAGGGGGATACATATATTTTCGGTATATTTTTAGCCCTACAAGGTTTTGTGTGTTAATAGAGGTCCAATGTTAATTAAAATACCTAAGGTCAACAAAATTCGATTCATGGTATTCATTCAAATGCACTTGAAAGGAAATTGAAATATTAACATGTGAATTGGTTTTATTACGTATTTAACAGCCAATTCCTATACAATGAGCTTTACTATATAAAGTCTCATTAATATTCATTATAAATTATGGTCTTGATTACCTGTAGTTAAATTACTTAGGAGCTCTTTTATTAGGCATTATTGTATTTGATTTGACTTGAAAAAAGTTAAAAATGTGGCTACTTGGGAAAACAATATACAGTCAAACCTGGATGAGCGAGAGTTCAAGGGACCGGAATCATTTTCTCGCTCATGGAGGTTTTTCACTTAACGAAGTTTCTCACTTATAGAGGTGCAGGAGCGGATTTTCTCACTTACAGAGGTAACTAAATAGCTGTAGACACTTTCTTTGTAATTGATACATATCAACTGTAATAAGTTTGACAAAAAGGTCGGTGCAGATGCACATTTGGCCATTCTAACAGAATGTGGTGCAATAACAATGACCTGGGTGGGACACCAAGACGCTTAATTTGTTTTTTTTTTGTAGGCGAACCATATGTGCGTTAGTTCCGTGAAATTTAGAAAGTGTCATAACATAACAGATAATAAATACGCTCAACTCGTACTTATAGAGGGTATATGGCATGGCAGTCTCAGTTATAGAGCTCCAGACGTAAAAACAGACTCTCTCATATAGAGGTTTCTGTTTCTCGCTTGTAGAGGTTTTCGAGGCTTAAAATGACGGGACCTGGCAATTACTCTCACTTGTAGAGTTTTCTCGTTCATCCAGTTCTCACACACCCAGGTTTGACTGTATTCAGTAAATGGTTAGATGATAGACAATAATTCAACACATGCTATGTGATATTTAATGAATGATGAATTATACAGAAACAATTTTATTATGTTCTATTCTTTGACATTTTTTTTTCTGACTGACATTTTATTTGAATTTATTACTTGCCATTTGTAATGTTATTTGTATTTGTTCTGGCTGACATTTTTGTTTTTGGTTCTGACTGTCATTTTATTTGAATTTATTATCATCAATTTGTAATGTATTTTGTATTTGTATGAAATCAGTTGTTCTCTAATCATAATTTAGTCTAAATGATAATTTAAAGTTATTATTACTAACGATTCACCTGCTTACTGGCAAAATGAACTTTAAATGATTTAAGATCTTATGTACTCTATTTTACGTGAATAAATTTAATTTGAATTTGTATTTGACTTAATAACAATGTCTCCTTCAAAACCTTACGAATTGGTACCTGCTATTTATTTAATCATTTACGATTTAAAGCTTCCCTAGTCTCAGGCATTCATTTATTCTAGTTGTTCTTTTAAAACGGCTTTTACAAACGATCTGTCTGAAAATATTTCTTCTTAAATTCTATGATCTACCTACTCCTTTCCGCTATTTAAACAAATAAAACTTCGCTCAAGTTTGTACTAGAATTTTGCAAACATATTACAAAATGACGCTTTATGTGTTTTCTTCGATATTTTGTCACTTCAAAGGTAAAGGACATTGCCCATTCTCTTAGGAGCATGGGCAAAAAAAATTTGCTATGTCACGGCGGTTTTAGTCTTATTTTGTAGACCAAGAATTATCTTTTCTTATTCTGCAAACGATTTTAA
The DNA here is from genome assembly GCA_949699075.1 of Asteroscopus sphinx. Taxonomy (NCBI): domain Eukaryota; kingdom Metazoa; phylum Arthropoda; class Insecta; order Lepidoptera; family Noctuidae; genus Asteroscopus; species Asteroscopus sphinx. The sequence goes on along the minus strand of OX453025.1, from coordinate 12,663,317 downwards.
TTTTTTCACCCTGGTTTAAGAGAAATCTAATTTTTTCCAACTCCTTAACTGATTGATAAGTACGCTCCGTGCATCGATGGGCGATATAACTGAACGCACCCATAAGGACATCCAGAGACACCATGTATGGTGTTGCAAGATATAATTATTTTGTTAATCGATTTTTGAAATCGATTTTGAAGTATTTTTTAAATAATAAGATTGCAAGCTTTTAAGTTTTTGGGTGTATTAATTAATATCGATTTTATAAGTAATATTTCAGTTAATTTAGAATGATTATATTAATATTTACAATAAAAGCATAGGTATTTTAAAGCAAAGAATCATCTTATTTTTCTGTACAAAAATATTTCAAAAATATGTTTTGCAATTTCTTTTGATTTGACGTCATATGAGTGATTTTTTATAATTTTTAACGGATTTACGCATGGGAACCGAAATCTAAAGATATAAAAAAAAAAAAATAAGAAATCAATCAATCAAGATAAGTCTAGTATAATAGCATCTGAAACACAGTAAAAGTGAATTCATAGAAGTACCGCTATTTAGAATCGATTCCGATTATTTGTGAAAATAGTCTGATATCTGGCAACATTTTCGTTCGGTTTGAATGGAGGATATACTTACTATTTAGTTTAATGCATATTTATTATGTTTTTTAATGCTAGGGTGAAAGAAATGTTGATAAAGAACACATAAACATGAAAAAATAAGACATAATTTTTGAATAACATACAGTTTTGACATGGCGCCAAAAATGGGCCCATCTGTTGGCATTGTCCTTTTGAAGTCAACTTACAGCAGGCTGATCTTACAAACTTCCTTTTTATCCATAACAGTTTGACTATCCGAAAGAAAATAAACAAACAATTTTACCACCGCCACAACATCAATTACTGACAACATGATCAGATCAACATGACTGCCTTGCTGTTCTAGTGTTTGTAAGCGCGACTGCTGAGCGTGGGATTCTGGGTTCGATTCCTGAATCGAGCAAAGTGTTATTGGGTTTTTCATTAGGAAATTCTCAGTAGCCCGGAGTCTGGACTTGTACCCGGTTAATGGCAATAGGCTTGCCTCCTATTACATGGGACTTATAACATAACTGGCGAAATGTGGGTGTACTATACACCTCTGCCACACTTTCGGGAAAAACAGGGGTGATGATATGTATGTACGTTCGACCGCACGTCAGTGGAAACAGTTTGACATTGACAGCGCCTTTATTTCGTAAGCGGTAAGGGCAATTTCCTAATTCAAGTGTTACCACTATCATGCAGTCGACTATACCACAACATCCAAAAACCAATGTTTAATTACAAAACGTAATTCAAATTTGAATTAATCGATTGATTTGGCAGTTAACAGGCTCTTTAGCGGGCGGAAGTGAGACAATAGGCCCGGCTAGTGTGATTATACAGTCCAATGAATCGATGTTTTAATATTCAAATCAATTGAATCGATTCAGCATCGATGTTATCCGGCTAATGACACCGCATTCGAGTTTAATTAATGGTGATAAAGGACGATAATGTATGTTAATGTAAACTAATATTGTGTTTTGTTGATGTTTGTGGTTTGTTTAACGGATGTATTCATTCGGATTGGTTTTTTGTTATCGATTTTGTCTATGTTGCTTTTTGAACTACGGTATTTGGGATCAAAAGCGAAAAAGAAATATTTATTCACATATTTTTGGACCTTCTTACCTCATAATACTTGAAAGATACACAGAACAAATACTTAATTATTTTATTCGAACCAATGCGTTAGAGGGCAGTGTTACAAAATTTAATGTTAGGTATCAAAACAGTTTTAGATAAAAATGTGCTACTTAAGGGGAATGTAGTAGGAATCAGTAAAAAATGATTACTCGCTGAATACATCATTTATCAAAAAATCGTTTTTAATCATTGAAGTAGTTACAGGTATACTGTAGTTTAATCATAAACTATGAACTCTGTAAATTATACTTCGCTGTAGTTGTAGATAGAAAAAGTGCGAAAAACGGCCACTTTTGGCATTTTTTCTATCTAGGTGCGTACAACTACAACGAACTATATTTTAGAGAGTGAATAGTTTCTGATTAAACAAAAGTAGGTACCTGCTTTTCAATTTAAAAAAAAAACGATAAATTATGTAGGTTATTCTATTTCATAAAACTATAACAAAAAAAACATATTGAAAAGCTAACTATTCGTTGAACAAGCTTACTAAAAAATGCAAGTAAAATTTAAAAGCCAGAGTCCTAAACAAGCTTGCAAAGTTTTTTTTAAATTTTTTTTATAGTAAGTACCTATAGGTAGGTGAAACGAGCTAAAGGCCCACCATGTTAAGCGGTTACCTTTGCCCATGACAACTTCAATACCACCTAGGCTGTTGCCTAAATGGTACCGCAAGTCGGTTCGCCAAACTGAGACATGAAGATGAAAAGTCTCATGTGATTGTAATTTCACCGGCACCCGTACCCTTCAGACCGAAGCACAGCAATGCAAGCATCACTATTTGGCGGAGAAGTAGGTACGGTGGTTGTTCGGGAATCTTCTAAGGTGAAGGTGTTCCGGGGACGTAGCTGTGCGAAAAAACGATGCGTATCACGTTTAACTATACTTTTAATGATATATAGCGGATAAAAAACAAAAATACAAAAATATGTGTCGCTTTCGCTGTGTTCGATCGGCGAGTGGAGTGGGATTCGGCCAGCGGCCGGCGGGCGCGCAGCTCGGCGCGTTCATGTTAGTATGTGCGTTAACAGGCTCCCCCGGTTGGAACATCAACGTGTTCCAAGGATGTCTCTGTCTCTAAAGTTGGGAGGCGACAAAGGCGGTTGTAGGCTCTTCTTATGGTCCCTGTAGAGGTGGTGACGTCAGCGACGCGTGCTACGTCATCGCGGCCAGGGTAAAGGTGGGCGACTCGACCGAGCAGCCAGCGGTTGGGTGGGAGGCGGTCGTCCTTCACTACCACTAGATCTCCAATGCGCAATTCTCCTCCATCCTTACGCTGCCACTTCGTACGTTTTTGCAGTTCTGAAACATACTCTCTGTAATAACGGTTCCAGAAATGTGCTGTGAGGGCTTGTGCCCGTTGGTAGCGTGGCAGGGTACAAATCTCAACCCTCTTCTCCTGATTATGCTGTGAATTAGGTAACATTGTTATTGTTCGTCCAAGTAGGAAATGGGAAGGTGTTAAAGGAACAAGATCATTAGGGTCGGAAGATAATGGGGTCAAAGGACGAGAGTTAAGGATTCCTTCTATTTGGACAAGGACCGTGTTTAGTTCTTCGTAAGTCAAGTGTGCAAGGGATAAAACTCGTTTCAAATGATATTTGACAGACTTTACGGAACCTTCGGCTAAGCCGTTAAAATGTGGGCTATATGCAGGGGAAAATATAAAGTTAATCGCCTGTTCTGAAGCATACAAACTAATGTCATTACATTTTTGTTTTAAAAGTTTTGAAAGTTCATTATAAGCACCGAGAAAATTAGTACCATTATCCGAGTATATGTTGGAAGGTTTACCTCGGCGTGCTATAAAACGATTTAATGCTGCAATAAAGGCCTCCGTACTTAAATCAGTTACCAGTTCAATATGAACTGCCCTTACAGCCAGGCATACAAAAACACAAATATATGACTTTATCAATCTGCATCCTCTACCCTTTCTGTCGGCTATAATAATTGGACCAGCATAATCAACTGCAGTATTAGAAAATGGAAACTCACTATGCAGTCGTTCCTTCGGCAAACTAGCCATAATGGGCTGAATAGATTTGCCTGTATACCTGCAACACTTATGACACTCATGAGTGACCTTACGTGCTAAGTTGCGACCCCCAATTGTCCAAAATGTATGCCTCAAAATGGACAACAACAGTTGAGGGGCAGCATGTATAAGTAGTATATGATAATGTCTAAACAATAGTATTGTAACATGATGTGACGCATGTAATAAAATTGGGTGTTTGGTGTTGTAGTCATAATTAGAATTAGAAAGTCTACCACCAACGCGAATCACACCCTCCTTTGACATAAAAGGATTTAAATTTAATATTTGTGTCTTAGATGGCAACTCTTTATTTTTTAGTAAAGTTTTATATTCCGTTGAAAACATTTCTAATTGCACTAGCTTACATAAAACATTGGTAGCAGAATTTAATTCTGATACCTTTAAATGTGCACGTAATTTATTATTAGGTTGTCGACAATTGTGTATAAAGCGCAATATGAAAGCGGTAACACGCTGCAATTTGCCAAAAGTCGAATACATATGTGTAAAATTACGATTTTCTGTGCTCAGTTTGCACTCAATTTTAGTTTCAGGTAAAACAATACGTGAATCACCTGGTTGTGTGGGCCACTGAGACACACATTGCAATAAAAAACTGGGACCACAAAACCATAGATTAGAATTCTGTAATTGTGTGGCGGTGCAACCTCTGGAACCGATGTCGGCTGGATTTAAGTTTGTAGGCACATACCTCCAGGCATCCTGGTCAGAATGTTCCGTTATCTCATTAATTCTGTTAAGAACAAACGTTTTTAAAGTTGATCTAGGAGTCCGGATCCAACCTAAGACAACCGTAGAATCACACCAATAAAAGCAAATATTTACGTTAAGTCTTAAAGCTGATTTAACCTTAATTGCTAGTCTGACTGCTAATAGCGCGCCACACAGCTCCAGGCGAGGTACCGTCATTCCCTTCATAGGTGCAACCCTGCTTTTTCCCATAACTAAATGAACACTCGTGCTGCCATCTATTGAAATACTTCGTAAGTATATGCATGCACTATAGGCGTACATGGATGCATCGCTGAAAGCATGAATTTCAATTACCGTTGGTGAATTACATACTATACGACGTGGAATTATAATGTGATTTAATTGAGGAAGGGATTTTACGAATATCAACCAATCTCTTTCAATTTGAGGAGGGAGAGGTTCATCCCATGAAATTTTCGAAGACCAAAGCTTTTGTAAAATAATTTTACCTTGTAAAATGCATGGATTAACGAAACCTAACGGATCGAATACTTGCCCAACAGTGGACAAGATCGACCGCTTGCTCACTTGAGCCTCAGAACAATTAAAATTTAAAGAAAAAAGTAAAGTATCAGATGAGCATGACCATCTCAAACCTAAAGTTTTTGCATGATCATCATTAATTAATTTAAGCAAACTATCATTATAATCATCACAGTGAATATTTTTTAAAATATCAGGGCAGTTTGAACGCCATTTTCTTATATAAAATTGACCACCTTTAAGTTGCGTGATTACGCCTTGAATTATATTTAACAAGGTTGATTTTGAGTCGTGCCCACTTATATAATCATCAATGTAAAAATCATGTAATATAGTTTCACGCACTTCAGGGTCCGTACATTCTTGACCCAACTGTACAAGACAACGTGTTGCTAAATATGGTGCAGAGGCTGTACCATATGTAACCGTGTTGAGTTTATAAGTTTTTAATTCCTGACTGGGACCTGAACGCCAAAGTATCTGTTGCAAACATCTTTGATGATCTGCAACGCGTACGCAACGATACATTTTCTCACAGTCAGAAGTTACCACGTATTTATGTTGTCTAAATCGGATAAGAATGCTAATTAAGTCGTCTTGTACCGTTGGTCCTACACTTTGAATATTATTGAATGATACACCTGATGTGGGTTTTGCGGACGCGTCAAAAACCACCCTCAACTTGGTTGTAAGACTAGATTCTCGTAAAATACCCTGATGTGGTACTATATATGTATATTTGTCATTTAAATTAGTTTCATTTAACGACATGTGACCGAGATCTATGTATTCCTGTTTAAAGTCGCAATACATTTGTTTGAATAATGGATAACGCATAAATTTTCGTTCTAATGACTGGAACCTACATAATGCCTGATCATAAGAATCACCTAATAATGTTGGTGACTGTTTTAATGGAATTTGAACGACAAACCGACCATCATCCTGTCGAGTAGTTGTTGTAGCGAAATGTTGCTCGCACTCGTTTTCCTCTTTAGTAGTTTGACGAGGCGAAGCAACCGATTCTAATTCGAAAAATCTATTTAATTGATGTTGAAGTTCAACTTCATTTGTAAAATTGCAATGGACTGTAGTAAATTGATTTTGTGTGTGCATGACACCTGACACTAGCCAACCGAATTTAGTGTTACTTAGAACGGGCCTATTTTTACCTAAAGAGATGCGTTCGTGACCTAATATGTCCCAAAAGATGTCCGCACCAAGTAACATGTCAATCTCAGACGGAGAATTAAATGTTGGGTCAGATAAATGTATATTTTTCGGTATATTTAATGATTTAATATCGAAAAACGTGGTGGGCAGCGATCGTGTTATGTGAGGTATAATGAAACAACTAATGTTTTTTGTGTATACCTCAGTTCGTGAAGATATAGTAACGGTAGAACGTTTAGTGATATTAATTAACTCACGGCTTAACCCTTCAACCGCTGTTGAGGTTGAAAGAACAGGAATTTTTAATTTTTTACTCAAGTCTTCAGTTATGAAGCTGGAAGTGCTACCGTTATCTAATAATACGCGCACAGTGTGCAGCCCACCGTCACCACCAACAACGTTAATGAGCGCTGTGGACAAAAGAACGCAACTGTGACGTGTGGATGATAAAACAATATTATCTTGTAATGACTCATTAATTTGTAAAGGTTGTATATCACAAGTGGCGTCCTGCTGACCCGCTAGCGAGGCGCAGTTGCTACCTGCAGTCGCAGCAGTGGCAGTGGACGGCTCGGGCGCGGCGCGTGGTGCCTCACTGTAGTGCAGCATCGTGTTGTGCCACTTAGAACAAATTCTACATGGACCAAATCTACATTTTTTAACTTCGTGTCCTTGACGTAAACAATTAAGACAGAGCCTCAATTGTTTTGCTTTATTGATTTTTTCCTGAACAGATAAAGACTTGAACGTTGGACACTGATAAATAGCATGAGTTTGTTTGCATAACGGACATGAGTACGATTGTTGTTTTGCTGTATCAGATTGAACGACTAATGAACGTGAACGAGTGTGATTTGGTTCACTTTGTCTACTTTTAACGTGTGTATGATCCATGGTTTCCAATAAACCAGCACGATTTTTTATAAATTTGATAAAAATATTTAAATCTGGCAATTTATCTAATTCATTAATATGTTCCTTCCACTTTTTCTTTGCAATAATATCTAATTTGATTGAAACAATATGAATTATCAGTATGTCCCAATTTTGTGTATTAATTTTAAGCGTTTGTAATGATCTAAGATTTTTGTTGATACTATCGACTAAATTTCTGTATGCGACAGAGGACTCTTTTACAACAGGTTCTATATCAAGAATAGCTTGTATATGGTTGTATACAAGTACCTTGTCATTATGATACCTTTCGCATAACAGCTGCCATGCAACATCATAATTATTAGCAGAAAAATCTAAAAAACTGATTACGTTTGCGGCTGTGTCCTTTAATGATGAGCGCAAATAATGAAATTTACTTATATTAGGTATCTTATCGTTTGAGTGAATAAGTGAAACGAAAGTGTCATGGTATTCTAACCAATTCTCATAGCGGCCAGAAAAGGTAGGTAGATGAATTGTTGGTAACTTAATGCTTGGCCTACCTGGTGTAAGGACAGTACCTGATACAAAAGAGTCCGCCGATGAGTGCTCCTTGCCGGGCTGCGCGAAGGTAAACCTGTCCACCAACTCTCGTGCTTGGCTAACGGTCGCAAAGTATTCTACTTCAAACCTCTCGCGATATTGGTATTCCTTCTCGGACTCAGCCTCTGAAGTGTCGAGAAAACTTTCGATTTCAATCTGTAAAGCGTCATATTCACCATACCAGTCTTCAATTTTGGATAATCTAAGACTAAGTTCATTAAGTTGCGCTTTGCTGGTACTATCGCAAGTACTAATGGTCTCTAAATATGAATGGAATTGCGTAAGCTTTGTTTTATATGAGGCACGCTTTTTCCGCAATTCAGCAAACGTAGTCATGATTTAACTAGTATGAACTAATAATGTAATAAAAAAGGTAATGAACAAACAATTTTTTTTTTTTGATGTTAGGTAGGTAGGTAGTTGGTACCTAGTTTTAACACTAACGATATGTGTACAAACTTTATGGCATCAACCTGTAATAATTAATGATTAATTACTGCTTTATAACGTAACGTAGAATGTAATGACAAAAGAATGTAAATACTTAAAGGCGTAAATGTGCAGGCCGTGCAGTGCGGTCAGCTGATGAAGCGATAAGCAAGCCAGCGATGACGTAGCGAGCCCCTCGCTCGTCGGTCCGCGCCGCCTGCTGTATGCGATGAAATAATGTGAAGCAAATTGCTAATAATTTACACACGAAACTGTGTGTTTTAATAGTAAAGGGACTTGGGGAGACAAGAAGAATTTAATAATGATTCGTTATTATTCTAAGGATTAGGCAAATAAAGAAACCTAATTTAACGCTAAGAATAAACAAAAGAACACACTTGACTAACGGACGGGAATAAAGTAGGTAATTATGGATATGGAACGAACTCACAAAGTACCACTTCCTTTGTAGGTAATGTAATGTAGGTAGGTATAATGATTGTGACTGCGCCATCCAACGTCTCAAATAAAGCCGGAACAATAACGCTTGCCGTTGATTGACCTTCCCAATGTCACGTATATTATATGGATTTTTCTTTGTAAAATCCGGTTCGATGGACCAAATGTTCGGGAATCTTCTAAGGTGAAGGTGTTCCGGGGACGTAGCTGTGCGAAAAAACGATGCGTATCACGTTTAACTATACTTTTAATGATATATAGCGGATAAAAAACAAAAATACAAAAATATGTGTCGCTTTCGCTGTGTTCGATCGGCGAGTGGAGTGGGATTCGGCCAGCGGCCGGCGGGCGCGCAGCTCGGCGCGTTCATGTTAGTATGTGCGTTAACAGTGGTAGTACTTCCCCGGACGAGCTCTTTCACAAAGGAGCTCTACTACTACTAAAGTAAACTTAGCACCTTACAATTACGCTTAGAACTGTAGCAATCGCACGCAGAGTGAAGAAATTTCAAGTTGGCCTTAAAAGGCTACGTTCCATACGTTATTCGTGCACCTGTGTGCTTCTTTACGAACATTTTACGTGCTGCATACGGACAGAAATCTATTGTTTCGCATCATCTTTGAGCGGAACTTTGGATGAACTAAGATTAGAAGTTCCGTGTGGTGCCGGACATAAATAATTGCATCACCTTTATCTCTTCTCATGGGTGTCGTGAAAGGCGACTAAGGAATTCACCGGAGGATGGGCAACAGCGTTCCCAACCAACCACGATCGCCAACCCGCCTGCCAAGCGTGGCAATTATGGCATATCCCCCCTTAATTGGGACAGGTCTATGTCCACCAGTGGACGTCTTTTGGCTGAAATGATGATGATGATGATAACGAAGAATAGAATAGAATACATTTATTTGCTCAAAATGTAGGTTACATTTTGATGGAAAATTAAACATCTAGCTAAGCTAAACTTTACCAACCTCATCATACGGATTACCAACGCTCAAAACATACACCAAGGTGGTCTCAAGAAGACATCCGTGCCACAAAACCAGCACTTTAACACCGAAACAACGACATTACTGAATAACGAGCATACTAAGCTAATAAGCGAGACACATGCACTTAAACTTGCAAACGTTCTTCCTGTGCGTACGGCCGACGTAATTTTAACCGACAGCGGGGCGTATTCTGTTATTTACAAACTAAACAAATTTAGATTCGCTATATCTCTTTCTGTGCGAATCAGAATTTGATTATCACTTGCTTTAAAGGTGAAGGAAAACATCGTGAGGAAACCTGTCAGTACACCTGAGAATGCTCCATACAGTTTCACGATGGTGTGTGTAGTCTGCCAACCCGCACTGGGACCTTCAGGATCGTGGACGCTTCTTCTTCTTCTTAAGTGGGGGGACTCAAGGCGTCTATTAAGCGACACTGGGGAGGACAGCAGTACGTGGTGGTTGCGTGCTACTGTGGGGGAAACAATATTGTTTTCCCGGGACGTGCCAAGGCATAGAACCAGAGGGGCACCGGCGCGGTCTGCAGAGGATGGTCCAACATGCCCCTCCACCGTCCCGTAGACGGAGGGTATCCATGAGGATTTCCACCAGAAAACAAAAAGGCCAGCGTCAACTAATTGGATTTAACCTTATATTCAATCCTGTCAAATTAGTCTACTTGCTTGTTTGAAACAAAAATTAATATTGGCCCCGCAATCGACTATAAGGGCATAGAGAATAATTGCCTACGTAATTTGACAGTTCTAAATATTTTCTGTCCTGAAAGAGGTATACGGGTAGTGTGCTTAAAACTGCCGTCCGCTAACTAAAAGGCCGTTAAGTGACAATTTTGTCAAATTCGAGTTACATATACTACTAAAGAGAGCAAAAGTTGCTCTTTTTCGTAGTATATGTAACAAAATTTGACAAAATTGTCACTTAACGGCCTTTTAGTCATCGGACGGCAGAAAATTAGTTTAGTCCAGTGTACAGAGAATTGGCGCCAATAAGTGTGTCAGCCATAACCGGCTTACGTTTTCCACGGTGAATGTTTGCAGTTAAAGTTACACTAACGGACGAATTTCACACCGAATGATGACCAGGAAACGGATGTCGATGTAGAACTCTACGGTGCTAAGGTTGTTGTAGTAATTTTGTACTATTAGTACGTATAGTCGGCTGCATGACTGGTAACACTCGAATTACATTCTCGAATTATCGAATTAATTACTGCTTACGAAATAAAGGCGCTGTCAATCTTAATCTGTTACCACTGACGTGCGGTGCTTTAGAAAAAGTTTTGTTTTAGAGACCTACCACCCACCACCCTAATTGGTGGAAAAAATTAAGGGCCGAGCCCTTTATTTTTGTTGCGAATGCAGCCAACAAGCAATATTGTTTCAAATTTGGAATGACCAAACGTTTGCCGATAGTACGTGGAGTATTTAAAGATAATCTTGCCTGATCGTTCCTTTGTTGTTCTAACTTCTAACATCTTCTGGCGCCCTGGTATCTTTACTTTGTTTGAAATTGCTTTTCTTTCCAATAGGCCTAGTAGGTACTCGTTTTCGAATATCAGTATTACCCAGTAATTGGCTTGCGGGAGTCTGAAGGCAGCCGTTCCACGTATACTGATGTTCAGCTGCATGTGGTTAAACAAGGAGCAGACCCCAGCATTACCTTTCCTCATATTTATGTCATATTTACCTATACATAATTTATATGTATTTATTTAAGTATCTATTGCTATCTTTATTACAACAAATTTTAGGTTCCTTATTTTTTTTTAAATCAAAAATCAAAATCAAATCTTTTTATTTGCATGAAATGTGGTACAAGTAAAGGTGTTACTAGATTTTTTAATTTTTTTTTAACACGCTGTTGTCTACATTTATTCTTTCTCCTCTCGCAGATCTGCTGGTAGAAATTTCATTGAAATAAGCAGTAACTTTGTAATAAATACTTTTAATGCTGTCTCCCTACATATTTTGTTGGGTGTACATAAATTATAAATAAATAATTGGGGAAAGGCTAGGAGAAAGAGACGGGCAGACAGACCCCAGATATTTAATAATATATTCTATCAATGAACAATAATTAAAACAAACGTACTTCTACGTTACGTATACGTTTTTGGTATATTTATTTTATTTTATTAGCTAAGTTAGTTTAGTTTAATTAGTTAAGTTTCCGATATTTTATTATTAAATATTAAGTGCACCGGTAACTACCCTTTGTCATTCCAGTCCATTTAATCTTCCATGACATTCCAGTCCATTTAATAGTTGTCTGGAAGAGATCACCGTGGAGCGATAAGACCGCCAGTTGTACATTAACACATAAGTAGTTCTTTAAGAAATTAATGTAATCTTGTTGTGCAATAAAGAGGATTTGTATTGTATTGTACTTCTAAGATTGACCGTGTGGCTGAAAACGTCTACAGAAGTAAGAGGACTGACTGGACTACCTTATCGGCAACAACATAATAGTGCTCATCAATTTATACAAAAGCATTTTAATCAACAGAGAATATCTACTTACCTATCATCATCATCATCATCATCATTTCAGCCGAAAGACGTCCACTGCTGGACTTAGGCCTCCCCCAAGCATCGCCACAACGACCGGTCCTGTGCCTTCCGCATCCAGCGTATTCCCGCGACCTTCACCAGGTCGTCGGTCCACCTTGTGGGAGGCCTACCCACGCTGCGCCTTCCAGTACGCGGTCGCCACTCCAGAACTTTACTGCGCCATCGGCCATCCGTTCTGCGAGCAATGTGCCCCGCCCACTGCCACTTAAGTTTGGCGATTCTTCGGGCTATTTCGGTTACTTTCGTTCTCCTGCGAATCTCCTCATTTCTGATTCGATCACGCAAGGACACTCCGAGCATAGCCCTCTCCATTGACCTTTGAGTGACTTTGAGCCTTCTTATCAGGCCCATTGTGAGCGACCACGTTTCAGTGCCGTAAGTAATTACTGGCAACACACACTGCTCAAAGACTTTCGTCTTGAGACTTTCTTACCTATAAGCGAACCAAATTGGGTCCAATTTGGTTCGCTTTGCTTTTAGCATCTCCTGCTTCTTGAAACTTACAGTGAGTCAGCTATTAGTAAAACCATGGGTTATTTGCCCTCCATTACATATAGATAGGTAGGTGTATTAAGAATTTCCGGAAACTCATCTCACCTACCTGAAATGGCAGTGTAATAAAGTCGACACGTGAACGGTTGTTTATTAGCGTTAATTAGCGTGGCTCGTTTTGTACTTACACAATACACAATGAATCTACGAATCTACTTATGCGGCTGAAATTAATAATCAATCATTTTCTTACTTAATTTATTACGGCTTGAGAATCTTTTGAATTATTTTGTTTTTGTTTGTTGTTTGTAGCAAATGTTTTGGCTATATTCGCAGATTAGGATAAAAGCTGATTCAGCTGAGTAAGCTGTTCATCAAATCGATTAGTAGCCATCCCTCTAAGAATGCCGTTATTGTATCATCATCATCATCATCATTTCAGCCGAAAAACGTCCACTGCTGGACAAAGGCCTCCCGCTGTAGACGACGCAGGGCCCTCTCTCTTCTCATGGGTGTTGTAAAAGGCGACTAAGGGATTCACCAGAGTATGGGCAGCAGCGTTCTCCGAGTATTTAAACAACCAACTGCGATCGCCAACCGGCCTACCAAGTGTGGCGATTATGGCATATCCCTCCCGCCCTTTGAGTTATTGTATGTCCGTGTTGAAACCATGCATGCCAACAATGGAGCATTCATTTGACCGGGATTTAATTGACTGCTAACATTTTCCCGGAAAAACCCGATTGGAGCCGAAGCAGCTCTCTTTTACGAAATGGACTTCCACCTCTAAAGGCTTCATTACTAACTCGTTAATTGAAGAAAATTTAATAATCGTTAATGTGAGTTGCAATAGGCGTGAACTACAGTGGGGTAATTGTGTAATGCATTCACATTGACATTAGCTTTCATTTCGAAATGATAACAATATTCATTGCGTGGTACATAGACTACATAGTTACCGATAAGACGAATTGTTAAAACACACGGAGCAATGAACATTGAAATCCTCTTGATTGCGATTGCGAGTGAGTTACGCAATTCGGCAGCAAGTCACTGCCTGCTGCCAGCCTTTTCACGATTACTATAGTAGGTACTACACATATAATTAAACTTTAATAACTTCTTAGGTTTTCGCGATCACTACACATTATAATAAAACTAAGTTTAACCGGATTAAATCGCGAATATAATTTAAATTGGTTTCCCTGACGTTTCAAAAGCTTTGCAGCATTTCGTGGTCGCAGGTAGACTAAGATGACAAGCGTCTTTACAAATATTCCTAAAAAAAAAAAAAAAATGTTAATTAATAATATTGTACGGTAGAATTTTTTTTTTTGTTTTCAAAGCTTTCGAAACGTCAGGGAAACCAATTTAAATAATATACGCGATATAATCCGGTTAAACTTTGTTTTATTATAATTAAACTTTATTCTCGTAAATATTTGACATTTTCTACGAGAATCAACTTTTAGTTTCGTGAATTGTGACCAACATAACAAAGTGATTTCATCAGTAAGAATTCATAAAAATATCATTTTATTTAAGCAACTTATCCCAAAATTGTCTAAAAGATCAATTTCCAAATGTTTGCGCTCTTTGGGCACTACACAAGCCTTCACACTTTTCCATACTGGAGTTCAAATGTTTCTTAATAACTTTACATTAATCTGGTTACACTTTTGGACGACCAACGGGGATTTTTATAATCAAATCGCATACTAACCTCGTCTTCTAGGATGTCACCATACCACTTGACTGTTTTCCACCCTTAACCCAACCTGCAATCACCATATTATTTCTAACCTTGCTTTTCTTTTTCCAGCAGGTCCCCCAAGCGGTCCGCCGGTGGTCCGATGCCAGCTTCGCAAGCACAAGCCCAACCGCAAGCCTCGGACGCCATTCACCACGCAACAACTCCTGGCGTTGGAGAAGAAGTTCAGAGACAAGCAGTATCTAAGCATCGCCGAGAGAGCAGAGTTCTCGTCCTCACTCAGACTTACTGAAACACAGGTGAGCTGAAAGATACTGCTTAATCTAATTAACTTGGCTTTGGAGACATCAAGGAGAGACCAGAGTTCTCTTTCTTACTCAGACTTACTGAGACACAGGTGAGCCTAAATACACTGCTTAATCTAGTTAAGTAACCATTGGCTTTGGAGAAGAAGCTCAGATATAAGCAGTATTTGATCATCGCGGGGAGAGCTATCTTCCTCAATCAGGCTTACTGAAACAACGTAAGGTTAAAATTATATTTAGATACTATTATATTAGGTAACAAATACATCGGCTGTGGCATAGGCTTACCCTCACCTCAGGGCTTACCTCAATACAAACTTCTTACTGCCAAAATTAATATCCTATCTATCCACGATTTACCCTACTAGAGATAGAAATTTGACATATTTTATATGGAGCTTATGTCAAATTTCTATGTCTAGTAGGGCAAATCGTGGATAGATTGGATATTAATTTTGGCCGTTAGTCTACCATCCAATATCATAAGGATGTCGTAGGTGACTTAGTATTTTATCAGGTGGATGGGCGACATACGCAAAGTGATTCTTGACGTCATTTGACCTACAACAGTAGCAGCTAGCAAGTAAAGCATAACTATTATAACACAGCCGTAATCAAAATGTACTTTTGTGGTAAAGAGCAGGCCGAATGGCCATGCCCCCTCGCCTGATGGTTTTATAAAAAGCGTATTATGGATTACGTCGAAATGACAGAAGCATTATTTTTTGTACGCCAACAAAAACTTCATACCATTAAAATAATATTTTCTGTGTTTTTAATCAAGAAGAGTGACGCAGTCACTTGAAAGGCAATTTTTAACATAACTTTAATTTATTTTATTTTATTTTAGTTTTACTATATATTTTATACGTGGAGACTTGTAATTTTATTGGCTGTCAGTCTAGCACATTGTTTTCATTCTGTTTTCTTTAGCTGTAAGTCTTCCATATAAATTAAATAAATAAATAACACATTTCTTTCAGGTAAAAATATGGTTCCAAAATCGTCGCGCAAAAGCGAAAAGATTACAAGAGGCCGAGATAGAAAAACTCAGGCTATCCGCCCGGCCTCTCTTGCCTCCATCCTTCGCATTATTTGGCGGTGGAGGGGCACCGCCGCTCTTCGCAGCCATGGCAGCTGCCTCAAGGCCTCAGCTGAGCTTCCTAGGAGGTCCCCCGAGCCACCAACATGCGATAAACATGAATATACTGAATTCCCTACAGCCACATTGACGAATGGATCACGCGGCAACGCGTGAAGCGAACGATCAGCCGCCATCTTGAAA
Source organism: Asteroscopus sphinx (assembly GCA_949699075.1). NCBI lineage: Eukaryota > Metazoa > Arthropoda > Insecta > Lepidoptera > Noctuidae > Asteroscopus > Asteroscopus sphinx. The sequence goes on along the minus strand of OX453025.1, from coordinate 12,647,376 downwards.
CGGTGTGTTCGAAATTTAAATTGAAAGGGTCCCTATTCTCGTATAAGTGCAGTGTTTTGTTTATTGTTGTGAATTTTCAATCACCCATTGTAAGATCGACGCTTTCTTCGGACTCTTGCTTATAGTACGATATCTACAACTAGTATCAAGATCCAACAACATTTTTTTAACAATTCATTACGAACATTATCAACAATTTTATTATCTAATGGATTCATACTTAGGTATATTTGTAGTGATGAAGTATGTGGTTGTTTTCCCCACAAGGTAAACTGGTGTACTACTTTTACGCAACAAAATGTCACAATGCTATGTTAAAATCTTTTCTAGATTTCTCACACTGCGTTGCATTGTAGATTATTGAGAATAGGGACCAACACCGCTGTTCGAGAATCAAAAGTGTGAATCAAGGACAATTTATAAAAAAAGAAATGTGTTCCAATTTCAAAATAAACTCTGTTCGTTTTGTGAGCTCCTTGCGTTAAGGGTTCGGACACATTATGAGAATAATTTCTGAAGTTTTAAATATTAAGCACAATTATTTACAACTTATTGTAATAAAAACTGTTTAATATTACATTTGAGAGTACTTAACGTAGTAAACGTTTCGGTTACTCATTGTATACATGAATGAAAAACTCTCTTTAAGTGCAATTTCTCAAAATAACGGTACTGGATAGAAAATTGTAAATATGTTTAAATTAAGTAACAATTTTAATACTATTACTTATTAAGTAATTTACGAAATGTTTTAAATTTGTTCTGGAATAAGTAATTACAATATTTTTAAATATACTTAACTAAAAATTGTTTCATAACAGCTTCAACCCACATTCACCCAACTATCTCTTCATTCTCCGTTGCTATGTCCAGTTATTATTTCCAGAAACTAATAAATATTTATAAAATAATTATAATATTTATTAGACAGCTGACAGTCCGTGTGTTATTAACGGCCAAAATTAATATCCTATCTATCCACGATTTACCCTACTAGAGGTAGAAAGTTGACATATTTTGTATGAGGCTTATGTCAAATTCCTATCTCTAGTAGGGCAAATCGTGGATAGATAGGATATTAATTTTGGCCGTAAGTGTAGACTCGATAATACAGATCACAGAAATAGATAGATAGAATGGAAAAGTCAGCGGGGCGCGCGTGGCAGCACTCTACCATAGCGCAGGATTTGGAAGCTTTTCTCAGCACGCCTTTTGACTTGTTTCTGTAAGACTGTAACAAAAACCCGCAAAAATGCCTTATTTTGCTGTTTCTAACTGCAGAAACAAAATCTGTTAAGTACATATGTTTTTTTTTTTTTTAAATATTAATGACGTCAATATGGGAGGCATACCTAGCTTATCCGAAAGTTGCCACGCATGAATCGCAAGTAATATAAAATTGTGATTACAATCATTCTATCCATCTATTTCTGTGCTACAGATACTATGGTAAATAACATAATGCTACGGTCACGACTTGTGTGCTAAAATATTTTATTCATTTTGGTGATTGATGAGTAACTCGATTTACACGTCTGCAGTTGTTTTAAGTGTGTTTCTACCATGCTGAGCTCGATCCATGTTAAAAATTACTAAATAAGTAACAGTTTGTCTACTCGGTTTCAGCTATAGAAGGTTTTAGTAACCACAGAAACACTCTCTTCTAAAAAGTCGAGACTGGCCTCATTTTTTGGCCCACTTCGTCTTTTTTTTTATTCATTCGTACACAATACGTTAATAAAAACTGGTAGTAATGGGCCATCATTAGCCACATACTGTACCATAACAATCAATGTTAGCACATTTTCAAGATTCATTAAAAAAACGATTTCAAATTGCTGCGTGGAACGTCATGTTTCGCTTAACTTCAGAACAATGGATGAAGCCTCAGTTATGTGGCCTGGCATTTATTAGAAAAGTTGGAACTAGTAGTTTTACCTTTAAATATTTTTTTGTGCTTTCAATTATATGTACCTACACCATTTTAAATAAAATAATTTAGCAACCATTTTCCTATACTGAAACGAACGTAAGTTAAGTTTTTTGTAATTTACCTATATTTTTAATTAAGTTTACTGATGTGCAAATAGTAATGTAAATAATATTTAAATAAATTATTGTATACGTAAGATTGAGTACATATATCAATAAAGTATTTCTAAAGCATTAGATTTTTTAATACGAATCATAGATATTGTGGACAAAACTTTCTTTAGAGCATTTAGATTGGAGACAACCATGATAGTAAGAAAATGCTGTAAATTAACGTAAATTCAATGTTGACATGTGATGCGATTATCGTAGCATTTATTACAAACTAACTACCCACATTTGCAATGTGCAATTCTATTTTCCATAAAAAAACTTTCCTACAAATCATGTCCTGGCAATTACAAACATACAAAAAAAAACCGTCAAATCGGTCGAGTAATGTTGCAATTGATTTTAATAGATGGAAGATAATAATAATAATAAGTGATGAGAGTGATGCGCTTTGTGAAGCGGGCTTTCTCGGGGACTGATATTAGTCCTCGAGATTATATGGCTCGTGTCACAGAGCGCATAGACTTCCTGAAGCAGAAAGTTTATGCGTGGGCAAATCGAATCAAGAGATATAAGCGGCGTGTGGACCGATATACCTTGAATCGCACGTTTCAGAGTGACGAAAGGCGGGTATACAGAACCTGGGATCGACCCGACCAGGGTGTGAGTGATGGGCAACTGCCGGACTATGATGCCATGAATGCATTTTGGCGTAGCATCTGGTCGGTGCCCATCAGCCACACCGAAGGCGACTGGATGCGGGATATTGAGCGGGCGTGTGAACCTATACCGGAAATGGGGGCAGTTTCTATCAGCCCCCAAGATGTAGCCAATGCAGTCCATCTGCTGCCCAATTGGAAATCTCCGGGGCCAGATGGACTGCACAATTTTTGGCTTAAGTGGCTACGTAGTTCACACGCTCGTTTAGCGTCTCAATTTCAGTCGGCCTTGGAATCTGGGTCGTTACCCCGGTTTCTTACATCAGGAGTTACCCGCCTGCTCCATAAATCTGGTAGTACCACGGAGCCCAAAAATTACCGTCCAATAACTTGTTTGCCGACGGTATATAAACTTTTTACATCCATTCTGAGAACAAAAATTAACCAACACATAGACAACAATTCAATAATGTCTGCTTCTCAGAATGGATGTAGAAATGGGTCCCGTGCTACTAAGGAGCTGCTCCTCGTTGACATGACCATTAGCCAGCAGGTTCGCCGCTCCCGAAAGGATCTGTCGACATGCTGGATAGACTATAAGAAGGCGTATGACTCAGTGCCACATACATGGCTCATGAGGGTGCTAGAATTGTATAAAGTCAATACAACTCTGCGCACCTTCCTGATGTCGTGTATGGGGCAATGGAGGACGGTCCTTCACTATCCAGGATGCCGACAGAGCCGGGGGAGTGGAGAACCGATCAAGATCGAGCGCGGTATATTCCAGGGCGATAGTCTGAGCCCACTTTGGTTTTGCTTAGCCTTGAACCCTTTGAGCACATTGTTAGAGGGCTCGGGGCTGGGCTATAGGTTGAGAAGAGGCGGTCAAGTGATATCCCACCTTCTTTACATGGATGACGTGAAACTGTTTGCCCCCAGCAATTCTCATCTATTGGAGTTACTGAAAGTAATTGAAACTTTCAGTAATTCCATTAGGATGGAATTTGGTGTGGACAAATGTGCAGTCATGCATGTAAATCGGGGGAGGATTATGGAATCCGTGGGAACCAAACTTTCGGATTCCATAAATCTCAGATCCCTCTCCTCAACCGAAACCTACAAATATTTAGGTATGGCGGAGGCGTTAGGCATTAATGAGGCTGACATGAAGCAAACGTTGGGGGAGCGCTTTTATGGCCGTCTAACAAAAGTACTGAAAAGTCTTTTGTCGGGCGGAAATAAGGTGCGCGCCTTCAACGGTTGGGTCATGCCGGTCTTGATGTACTCCTTCGGCATACTTAAATGGACTCAGACAGAACTTGACGCCCTAGATAGAAGGGTTCGTACACTGCTGACTGCTTATCGAATGCATCACCCACGCTCTTCGGTAATGAGGCTGTACATCCCGCGGAAGTGTGGGGGCCGAGGCTTTCTTAATGCCAAGACCCTTCACAACCGTGAGGTGTGCAGTCTTAGGGAGTATTTCGCCCAAGCCGACGGGTTGATGCACCGTGATGTAGTCGCAGTGGACAAAGGACTCACCCCGCTCTCTTTGGCTAAGGAGAACTGGCGCAAACCTGTGGTACTGGATACCAATGGCCGCAAGGAGGTATGGCAGAGCAAGGAGCTTCACGGACGCTTCTACCGGGCTCTTCATGGGCCCGATGTAGACTTTCTAGCGTCCGTATCCTGGTTACGTTTCGGTGATCTCTTCGGAGAGACCGAAGGTTTTGTCTGTGCGATAATGGACGAAGTTGTCATGACGAACAATTACCGGAAATATATTGTTAAGGACGGCACAGTTGACATATGTCGGGCATGCCACTGTCCCGGGGAATCCATCCGTCATATTATTTCTGGTTGTTCTCGTCTTGCTAACGGCGAATATTTGCATAGGCACAACCTAGTGGCCAGGATTATTCACCAGCAACTTGCCCTGAAGTACAACCTTGTGGAAACAGAAGTACCATACTACAAGTATGTGCCCGACCCAGTTCTTGAGAATGGTCATGTGACATTGTACTGGGATCGGTCTATCATCACTGATAGGACTATTGTTCACAACAAGCCTGATATAGTGGTGATAGATCGATCAGAGCGCCGCACGATGATTGTTGATGTCATCGTCCCGCATGACGGGAATCTCGTGAAGGCCGAAAAAGATAAAGAAATTAAATATCTTGACTTGGCACACGAGGTTGTCGACATGTGGGATGTTGACTCGGCAGTCATTGTGCCGATAGTCATTTCGGCCAATGGCTTAATAGCCAAGAGCCTCGACCAACACCTACAGAGGCTCTCGTTGGGCGGTTGGACCAAGGGCTTGATGCAGAAAGCGGTACTTCTTGACACGGCGCGTATCGTGAGGAAGTTCCTCTCTCTGAGGCCCTGACCGCCGGTAGCTTGGATCTTGTTCCCGATGCCGGTGGGCTACTATTTTTTATATTTTTAAATGTTTTGTGTTTTAGTTTTATAAAATATTTAAAAATTTAATGAATAAGTATATGAAGTGAATAAATGGTATAATAATAATATAAATTTATTGATACAAAAAACCTTAAAGAATTCTTAAGACTAGAATACATTGATTTTTATAGTTAAAGGTCACACGAATAGAGTAAACCCTGACTCCTAAACTAGGTGGACCTGTGACTTAGGAGTCAGTGTTCTGCTGTCACTGTGATAGCAAAAACCTTTATTAGGTGTGTTCTTACAGTATCCAAAGCAAATAATTGATTTCCTAGGTTTTTAAGTACCTACAATAATATTAACAAGGAATTATAAAAGAAAAGTGGTTTATATATATGCTAGGGCGCGTGTGTGTATGTGATAGTGGGGGTGTGTGTGAAGAGTATGTATGATGTATGTGTGTGCTATAGATTGTCTGTATGTTTGCGTATGTTTGTTTTTTTTTTTTAGGACTGTTAGTATAGTGTTGTGCTATATTCGTGTAACAATTAAAATTGAAAAATGATAAATAACAGAACAGCAAGCAACTACTGTGGAATATTAAGCAGATCTTCTGTCTGGTCATAGTCCAGATCTTGCAGCCACCCTTGTACTTTAATCTTAACTTCATGGGGGTTTAACCCAGCTATATGAAGCATTTTGCAAAGTTTTCTGTACATTAATATGCTTTTAACGTAAAACTGCCGAGCGGCGAATGATGTTCTATGGATTATTATTGGGTACGTAATTCTTCCCCTGCGCTTAGTTGGGTCTGGTGGGATAATTTGCGTATGTATTCTAAGAACCGCACGGAGCACAAAGAGTTGTCTCACAGTCAGTAATTTACAGTCCGCATATAGTTCTGTTGTGGGAAATCTATATGGTCTACCAAGCATTACCTTAAGTACAGCTCTTTGCGCTCGCTCCAGTATAATAAACTTAGTTTTAGCGGCTCCTCCCCATACCGGAATACAGTAAGTGACAACGGACTGACATAGTGCTAAATAAACCATTTTTAAAGTTTTTATGTCGGCACAGTGTCTCAAGCATTTAAAGATAACAGATTTTTTAGATTAGCTTTCTGATTTTTGAGGCAGTGTTATCTATTTGATTGTACCACTTCAGTCCGTCATCAATCACTACACCCAGGTACTTCGTGTGGGTGACGCGGGTAAGCGATGCGCATGAGCACGAGCTGGAATCAGAGCAGTTATGTGCCGTAATCTTAAATTCAGTTGGAGCATTATTCTTGTAGTTCAGAGTGTAAGGAATATAGTTTGTTTTGGTCAGGTTTAGAGTTAGTAGATTAAGTTGCAGCCAATTCACAACTGTTTTTAAGGATTGCTCCGCATTGGTCTTTACTTCGTTCCAGGTGTTACCATAAACCACAATCGCAGTATCGTCAGCGTAGGTGAAGATTTTTGATTTGCTTAGAGGCAACGTGCAGAGGTCGTTTATATAGATCTGAAATAGTGTAGGTCCTATCACGCTGCCTTGTGGGACACCGTATGTGATAGTTTCTTCGTCGCTTAAGCATGTATCGATTTTTACCGCTAATTTTCTATTTTTTAGGTAATCTTTAAATAGTTCGAAGGGTTTGCCACGAATGCCTAGACACTCCAGTTTATAGAGAAGGGTGGGAACAGAGACTGTGTCAAACGCTTTTGTTAAATCTAAGAATATACTGGTGCACTTAATAGATAGATAAATCAAGATAAAACACACGTTCACGCACATAAATGAAAGAAAATATTTTAATTTATTTCCAATTCAAAAGGTATTTATTTCATACGTCAACATGGCTTCCTTTTTGGCGCCAAAGAAAATGACATGTCATATCTCCGGTGTAAATGCTCTATGTTACTACGAGTACTAGGTACTGTTAAGCCATAGTTTTATCACAGTAAATACTTGAAAGTGTTAATTTTAATCGCTTTTCATACTTATTTATAACTTTTTTATTTGACTATATAATTGTTATAAGCAACGCTAAAAATATTGAATTAAAACAAATATAATTTTAAAACATAACGTGAATATAAAAGGCAATACATAACAGTATACGGCAAGTTACCCTGATAAGTTTAAAAATAATAAAGCTTGACAATGATAACCAGAATGAAATCGATTCGTTGTTCGTAACAATAAACACAGTTATAGGTACAGACAACCACATATCAATGGTAACAAATCCATTTTATGTGGAACTGGCTTAGTATGTAAATTTCATACAAGACAGGCTCAGCTTAAACTAGTTAAGTTACCATTGATTTAAGCTTTACTGTATTATATTTTGTACAAAAATAGTAAACTAAATAGTAATTGGGAATGATTTAAATATATGTTATAATCACCTTTAATACATACCTAAACGTAGGAGTCGACTATGGAACATTTGTAAATTATTGATTAAATTATAAATTCGTTATTAGTACAATAATGCGATTTCATTACAATTTTTTGCATTCTTACCTACGGTCTGTTTTTTCTGTCTTGTCTTATTTAGTAAACAATCTTGGCATGTATCTTTATTCAAATAACTACTGAGAAAATATAATTACTAGGTCTGCATATGTACCTAACTACGTAAAAAAATAATTGTGTGTGAAATTGTTAACCTAATGTCTATTAATTATTTTATTATTTTTAACGCATTTACGCATGCCAAGCGAAATCTAAGGATTTAAATTGTGGAAAGAAAAAAACACCTCAATTTAAATCCTTAGATTTCGCTTCTCATGCGTAAATGCGTTAAAAATAATAAAATAATTAGTAAGGGTAGGCATATCTATACGACTTTGAATTAACTGCAAAGTTAGTCGAGTCGGTTAAGAAACACTGTTTCTTAATAAGATATCGCTGACGTCACCCAAAGACGTATCCAAATGGAGGTTAAATTCGATACCACGAGCAGTGTTCACGGTTGCTTAGTGGCTAAAGCTCTGGCGTACTGAGCCAGGAGTCGCAGGTTCGAATCCTGCTCGTGAGCGATTTTTTGTTTCCACGTTTAAATCCTTATAATGTCTATTAATAATTATTATTGACGAATTACATTAGAAAGACATGCGAAGATTGTTTACTAAATAAGACAAGTAACAAAAAACAGAGATTAAGTAATTAACTTAACATCACGATGACACTTTAAGTACCTACTATTTAATTTAAAGCAGACTACAGAACATTTATCAGAAGGTAGGTAATAATTTTTTACACTTAAGGTGAATGCTACAGGGTAGCCCGCAAAATTCAAATTTTTTGGTGTTTTTTGCAAATTGTAGCTTTGTTTCGCGTTGTATACAGGTCAAAATATGATTGGCGGAAATAATAACAATATATCTACTGAATAATACTCATGAAAAATATTAAACTAGCTCTATAAGCTGCATAAGCTCGGAAATCGATAATTTGATCGTAAATTTATATTATCGAGCTAGTACAGCTAATAGAGCCAGTTTAATATTTTTTACGAGTATTATTCAGTAGATATTATTTCTGCCAATCATATTTTGACCGATAACCAACGCGAAATAAAGCTACAATTTGCAAAAAACACCAACCATTTTGAATTTCGCGGCGTACCCTGTAGCATTCACCTTAACTCTTACCTTTTTCGATTTAAGTGAATTAAAATAGGTAAGCCTAATATTACTTTTTAGGGTTCCGTACCCAAAGGGTGCAAACGGGACCCTATTACTCTCGCTACGCTGTCCGTCCGTCCGTCCGTCCGTACGTCCGTCTGTCTGTCACAGAGCTGTATCTTTGTAACGGTAATAGATAACCAATTCAAATTTTCACAGAATATGTGTTGCTATGAGGTGTATCGCGACAAATACTAATAACAAAAAAAAGTCTGAAACCAAAGGGGGTGCCCATACAAGAAACCTCAAAAAACATGCATTTTTTTCAACGTTTTTGTTCCTGTTCTATCTTCAAAACGGTAATATATACCAGCGTCAAACTTGGTCTGATTATAGTGCATACTATGTAGTTTAGCAACAAATACTAAAAACAGGACAAACTTAGACATATATGGTGGTACCTACGGAAGAAAGAGATGCAAAAAATCACATTTCGCGTACGTTCGTTGATGTCTTTTGATAAATTCTCGTAAATTAAATCAGTTTCTATGGGGTATCAGGTCGATGGGTGGTACGGAACCCTTACTGCGTGATTCCGACTCACACTTGGCCGGTTTTTTATTACCTACTCTATCGAAAGGTGGTCACGGCTAAACCTGTGGTTGTTCCTTAAAGATAGTTGAAAATTACTAACCTCTGCCATACATAGGTACCTACTACATACGAAATATGATAATATTAAAACCAGTCCATATCCATACCCAAAATAATTCTAGTTCCCATATTTCGCAATAGTCCTGCACCTTCCCGAGACGTAATATGACTGTACTACTACTATAGTGCAGCTTTGGACTGTCTTCGGTTCGTGCCCCATCCCATCATAGATTAAAGTTGTCAAAGAGGCGACTGCTATCTGGACCTGTGTCCTCTGGCAAGCCTTCCAAAGTTCCGGACTTCTTCCTGACGGAGGATGAGCCGTGATTAAAGAAAGACGTACATATAAGTAATACTATAGGACCACACCCTAACAATCCATAGACACTAAAACATTTTCAAAAGTCGTAAATAATACAGATAAAATGAAATACTCGTCAAATCTATCACAATTTACCATAAACAACTCCGCATTTCTTACCACTCGATTAAAAATCTATGAAGACATCCAGCTATAAAGTTTATCATGATGCCTTATATGTCTTGTTATGGAGGAGAGACGCCATAACTTCCTGTTCCACTCGCTAATTGGTGTCTCTGGCTAAAAAGTAGCTGTGCCATAATTAATGATAATACTTTTAAATGCACAGATTCGTATGCCGCGTCTGTCTCTGCGCGCGGCCAGAGACATTAATTACTCATTTATTTGTACACTAGTTGATGCCGGTGGCTTTGGGCGTGGTTCTAGGTTTTTGTTAATATTAATTATTTTTCTCATACTTTCTCGAAAATTGGTTCATTATTTTTAAAAAAAGTACATCAATCGGCTCTTTTCCGTACCAACGCAACGAAATAACAGGCCAGGAATATCCAACATGACAATAATAGAAATTGCTGGACAGTTTTTATTTTTTAAATTATGCTACCGAGGTTTTTAAGTACACACTTATGCTCTGTTCAAATCTTGATAGCGCGATTCAAGGTTTATGACGTCATCGTGTCGATGTCGCTACACAAGCAAGAAGGACATCGTTGGCTGAACTCTGACTGTTTTTTTTTCCTATATTCCACTCTCACCATCTTGCCATTTCTTGCTCTTTAGAAATACCCATCCGTCTTCTTCCTCCTAAATTGAAACAGCAAAAAAACTAATTAATACTTCTTTACAGGCCTGTGTAGTAGCTTCTTAAATCGTTGACAGGCCTCCTCCAAAAAGGGGGGATATGCCATAATCGCCACGCTTGGCAGGCGGGTTGGCGATCGCAGTTGATTGGTTAAATACTCAGAGAAAGCTGCTGCCCTTCCTCTGAAAGAATGAAAGAAAAGAAAAGAAAGAAAAATATTTATTTGACACAACTGAGACATATAAAAAAGAAAGGATAGGTATACATGAACAAGAAATAGATATAGTGAAGAAGTAACAACAACATAACATAACATAACATAACATCACGCCTGTATTTCCCGAAGGAGTTGGCAGAGGTGTAATAGTACACCCACATTTCGCCAGTTATGTTATAGTCCCATGTAATAGGGGGCGAGCCTATTGCCATTGACCGGAATATGTAACAAAGCGAGGAAAAAGTCATTGACAGTCATACGCCATGTGTGTCTCAGAATTGTGACAAATGGGTGTCCAGCTCAGCATATTGCCAGGTTATTAAACCTGACGCTGGTATTCTGCTGGATCCCTGTTGTGACGTAGGATGTCGAGCAAACTACACATTAGTAAAAATAGCCTGTGAGTGTGTGTGTGTATTAAGAGTGTGATTATTAAGTGAATCCCTTAGTCGCCTTTTGCGACACCCATTAGAAGATATAGGGTGGTGCAATTCTTTACGTCCGGCACCACACGGAACTTATTGTAATTACTGTTTAATTCGTAATGACGCCCGTCTGAATAACTAATGCGAGGACATGACAACCGTAAGTGCAGACCATAGAAATATAAATAATAAGGTAGGTAATAGAAATGTTTTCTACTGTCTTTTAATACCGGAACGCATGTCGCTGGTTTTCCACCACCAACACATAAATACGCAATCACGCCCACCATATTTCTAGCATTCAATGCAAAATAAATTAAGCCTGAAAAAATCCGCTGCAAGATATGCTGCAAAATACCATTTTAGTGACTCTGCGTCCAAAACAGCACGGATGATCAAGCAAACCGTTCGCGCACTGCTGTCCTAAAAGACACCTGTACTACGTAATAACTTGTAAGTAATACGCCTGTACGCGGCGTCAAATTCACGCGCCTTTAGCACTTCTATTACCTTTATTTATATTTCTATGGGCCTGATAAGAAGGCTCAAAGTCACTCAAAGGGCAATGGAGAGGGCTATGCTCGGAGTGTCCCTGCGTGATCGAATCAGAAATGAGGAGATTCGCAGGAGAACGAAAGTAACCGACATAGCCCGAAGAATTGCCAAACTTAAGTGGCAGTGGGCGGGGCACATTGCTCGCAGAACGGATGGCCGATGGGGCAGTAAAGTTCTGGAGTGGCGACCGCGTACTGGAAAGCGCAGCGTGGGTAGGCCCCCCACAAGGTGGACCGACGACCTGGTGAAGGTCGCGGGAATCCGCTGGATGCGGAGGGCACAGGACCGGTCGTTGTGGCGATGTTTGGGGGAGGCCTATGTCCAGCAGTGGACGTCTTTCGGCTGAAATGATGATGATGATGATATTTCTATGGTGCAGACCTGCTCCCGCCTTTGCAACTAATTTCTTTAAATCGTAGTCCATTTCGAAGATTGGAAACCTTAGTTTATTAACGGCCAAAATTAATATCCAATCTATCCACGATTTACCCTACTGGAGATCGAAATTTGACATATTTTGTATGGAGCTTATGTCAAATTCCTATCTCTAGTAGGGCAAATCGTGGATAGATTGGATATTAATATTGGCCGTAAGTCTGTCAGAAAATTAAGTAAAGATAATAATAATAATAAAACATTTATTATCAGACAACTTAGTCCATGGGCACAGTAATTATTATCAATTTTTTATTATTATTATTATGTTAGAGTACACGCTAGAATACACTCCCTCCGCACAGTAGGCTCACTTTACTCAGAACACATGGAGTTAAGTAAACCTACTGAGCAGTACGGTATCGTTTCTATCCCTTCTGGCACAGTCGGGTAAAAAGTGCGAAAAACGGCCACTTTTGGCATTTTCTATCAATGATGTATTCAGCGAGTAATAATGTTTTTACTGGTGGGAGCGCACTTGGCTGCTACATTTCCCCATGGTATAATAAGATGTTTCACCAGGTATTCTCTTCCCGCAATGACAGCGCGATGCCTCCAAGCTACGTCACGATCAGTGCTGCCATTGATTGATATCTTCAATATACTTAAGGAGATTTTTGTTCATAATGAATATAAAATAAATTCCTAACTAGCGTAACTATTTGTTATCTCGTGTTATTCATCTAATTAGTTAATAAAGGAAACTATATTAAATTACTAGTTAAAAAGTGATTCTTTATAGAAGAAAGTAAATGAAAAAATGCATTTTGCTCGGGTAATTTATTTTCACAAAGTGGCAGCACATCAAACTGTCAAGTGTCGCGCTAACAGCCCGCTATTGGCTCCACGGCCGGTGACGTAGTACGGAGGCAATCACGTGACCTAGCTGTCACGGGAAGAGACTACCTGGTGTTATTATACCATGCATTTCCCTTAACACCAGAAGGCCAATTCACGTAACTAAAGAAGTACAGTTGCAATACAGTTGCAGTTTCGATCAAAATAATGCTTTTCGTATTCTCTTATCTACGATGATTGCTGTCAGAAACAAACTGCAGCGTCACTGCAACTTGATCGGCGCGTAATCAAATTACGTGAATTAGCCCTGGTGGTTCTTTAGCTCGTTTTTTCATCCTATACAATTTTTACCCGACTGCGCCAGAAGGAGGTTTATGTTTTTCGAGTGTATGTATGTATAAATAATAATAAATATTTTTGGGACATTTTTACACAGCACCATCTAGTCCCAAACTAAGCAGAGCTTGTGCTATGGTACCCATAGACAATGGATATAATACATACCTATATACTTTTTTTTTTTTGAAAATACCTTCTTACAATACATAAAAAACACCCCGACCAACACAAACACTTATGTTCATCACACAAATATTTGTGTTCTGTGGGAATCGAACCCACGACCTCATGATCAGCAGTCTGACCCGCGAACCACTAGACCACAGACGTCGTCAAATTCGTCGTTGTATGTTAGTATGTAAGTATGTATATATATTTCTTTGGCACACTCTGTAGCCTAAACGGCTTGATGGATTTTAGCTTGAGAGGTGTCGTTAGATTCGTCTTAATTGTGAGAGTGACACTGGGTATATCAAAATTATAAAAATCAAAATGGCCGCTTTTTGGCGCTATATTGTATGACTTAAAAAAACAATAGTATAGTATATACAACTTATATGTTTAAATTTAATTTGGAATGTGAAATGCTAAAAGACGACAAAATATTCAACGTTAAAAATGAATTATATTTATGTGTGACTTTTCAAAAAAAACATTATTAGCGCGATAAAACATGACAAAACTAAAAATAATAAAATAAAAAGTTAATTAAAAAACCGAAAAACCTGACTGCGTGTAAAAATAACTGAAAAGATGTAAACAAGACTTGTGTAGTATATTATTATGTGAAATTATCAAATCAACACGCAGGCGGAGGCTACCTATGAACTACCCAAGTAATTAATGACCAAAAACATGTAGCCTCCGACTGCGTGTTGATTTGATACTTTCACATATAGGTACTACATAAGTCTTGTTTACATCTTTTCAGTTACTTTTACACACAGTCGGGTTTTTTGGTTTTTTAATAAACTTTTTATTTTTTAACAAAACAAACTTTTCCGTAATAATAAATGAGCTAAATCCTCTAAACTCCAATCTCACATTCATCAAACTTATCTCCTTCAAACCGACATGAAATCATGTGATCCTAATTACATTTCATCAATTTAATCACGACTCAGACGCAGTCCAATTTGTCATAATTAATACACAACGGAAACTCCGAGTACACAGCCATACGCGAGTAATTGGCCCAAAACATGAATTAAACATAATTTACTTTTAATTTATCTGATCGATGGCATACCAGGGTAACCCTTTCGGCCCAATTTAGATTCTTTGCATATTTCCCTGTTGGCCGTTTGTTTGGCCACCAAAGCTGTAGATTTTATCTAGGTGACGGAAGGGTTAAAAATATAGACGAGTGTATTTTGTTGTTGCTGTGAGACTAAAAACGTTGCTTGTTCGAACGTGATACGATAAAACTTGCAAGAAATTTGATGAAAATCATAAAAAAGATGATGGGAAATCAATAATTATTTACATTGGAAGAACAGTCATTATTATTTTGATCGATCACCTGCTATGAAAGAACTGTAGTTAGCTCATTATCAGGTAAGAATGAAAGTCGGCAATCCTTTATTTATTTATTTATAGTTAATTAACACGGTACAAAAACCAATTACATTAATTAACATAGAAACGATACACGATATCCCTTTATTATTATTGTATTGTCATCGGAACAACACGTGTATACAACATTTTTGATCCGTTCGAATAACTAACTCAAAATTGTCTTGCAAGATTTATAGCAAACGCACAGATATAACGAAGAAACTGCAAGAGCAAAGTTTGACCGCTTGGAACATTAAACATACAAAAAGTCATTACTATGATCGAATAATCCTACTTTTGGGCTGTGTTTAGAAGCCGTTGCGCGTTGTGAGCAAGCCAAGCTGTACTTACACTCCACAAATCAGGCATGTACACACGGCTACACATCAAGCTGTACAAAACCAGTAAAGGCTGACCTCGCGTTTGAAGGAAAACCTATACAATGCGACCTCGCATTATACTGGAAATGTACAGCTTGATGTGTAGCCGTGTGTACCTACTTAATCAAGAGTTCTTTTATCCGATCGCATATCAAAATCAACTCGTATTAATAATCGCACAGTTGAAAATATAATATTTCTCCCAGCAATAATAAACATGAAGTACCAATTATTTATTTTTATAAACCAATAACAAATCAGACGAAGAATCGTAAGATTAAAACCTAAATCATTCTTATTCCTTGCAATAATCGATTAATTTTATAAATCGTAACCCCTACCAATAGTTTTCTTTTGATTTGCAAATTAATATTTTCGCAAAGCAATGAAATTGCTTGAGACTGTTCGGGTACGATCTACGTTGACAAGATAATTATCGATGTATGAATGCTCAGTCCATCAACGATTCCCTAGTGCCATAAAAGGTGCTTCACACAACAGATTCACGGTGGATGGAGTCCCTAACGGGATTCTCCGGCACCCGCCCGGTTAAGCAGTTACCATCTACGAGAGTCCATTCGAAAAAAAAAACAGCAGATTCAGAGACCGAGTCGTGAACAACGGACAAACATGTGGCCCAGAGGTTTGTCAAAAGTTTCCAGTTTTCATGACATTTCAAACAAATAATATAGTCCTATGGAATATATCCCTAGGGAACACAGTTGTATTATATGACAGAATGATATTAAAATTATGATCGATTTGCAAGTAGCGCTTCTACAAACCCTTTCAGCATTCATGAAAAGAAAGGGGACAACCTGTGTTAATTGCCAGGCGACGTCCAATGACAAAAGAGGAGGAGAAGAGAACTTTCTTGTGGAACTCGTGATTTTGCTTGTACGAAATTCAATCTAGAACCACAAGTAAGACTTAAGTTAATTTAAATTCAGTTGTGAGTGGGCGCGGCTGCGTAATGGCCAAGTGCCACCTATAACTAATCAGCGCACGCCCTCGCCGCGATATCGATTCATTTGTCATTCGGAAAGGTAACACACTATAACTAGTGCGGTGATCGAGATATCAAATTATCTAGGTTGTATGCGACGTTGCCTTTGCGAGTATAGTAATCATTCTAAAAACGAAATCATAAAGGCTGTATTCGATGTTGCCTTTGCTAGGAATGCATGTGATTCAAGAAAGGCATTCGAGATTTAAACTAAACCAGGCAATAACTCTTAGGTAAAAGGAAACGAAAATATTTCAGGGACTAAAATGATGCCTCTCCAAGAGTTTCCAGTGATTCAAGAAATAAACGTTACATAGAATACGTGGGACACTCAGAAAGTTTTGCGAAACTAAAAAAAATTGTTCTATACGTACATATATTTTTATCAAATCTTTTCAAAGTACTTTCCACCAGCCTCTATACAAAGATTCATGCGCCTAAACCAGTTTTCAAAACACTTTTTCCAGTCCGCCGCAGACACCTCGTTTACAGCCTGCTCGAACGCAGCCAGCGCATCTTCCGGCGACGAAAATTGTATCCCTTTGAGCTGATTTTTTATTTTTGGGAATAAAAAGAAGTCACACGGTGCTAGATCAGGGCTGTAAGGAGGGTGACCCAGGAGTTTGACTGGCGTGCTGTCCAGGAAGTCCCTCGTTTTGAGTGCGGTGTGCGCAGGTGCATTGTCGTGGTGGAGCAGTAGCCCGCGGAGCCCTGTGTTTGGTCGCTTGTTGCTTATAACAGAGAAAACTTCTGGCAAACATTTGGTAGTATACCATTCGGCATTAATGCTTCTTTGATCCCGTAAGGGAATTGATACCAAGTGGCCAGTCAAATTAAAAAAGCTAGCGATCAAAATCTTACCCCCGCTTCTAGATCGCTTCACTTTGGTAGGCGTTGGCTCATTTTGAAACACCCAAACAGTCGACTGGCGCTTGGTTTCTGGGTCGTATTGATAAATCCAGGACTCATCACCTGTAACGATGTCGTAAACACGCCGAGACGAGCCTGCTTCAAATTTGTTAAGCATATCACGGCACCATTCCACCCGGGCCTGCTTCTGAGCATCGGTGAGGTTGTGCGGCACCCAGCGTGATACTATCCTCCTCACGCGAAGATGGCTGTGTAGAATCTCGTGAACGCTTCCCGATCCAATCTTCAATATGTGTTGAATCTCCTGATATGTAATTCGCCTATTGTCTTGGATTAAATTTTTCACTGCTAGCACGTTTTCTTCGGTAACAGCCGTCAAAGGGCGACCGCTTCTTTCGTCATCCCCCAAAGTTGGTCGACCGCGCATGAATTCGTTATACCAACGATACACGGTTGCCTTGGAAGGGCCTTCATCCATGAATGCCATTTGAAGTCTATCGTACGATTCATCCGGTTTCAGGCGACACTTGAAATCGTATAAAATCATAGCTCTAAAATGTTCCCGGCGCAGATCCATATTTCAGTGAGACACAATACTTTGAATTAACTCGCAAAAAATGTGGAGGGAAATTTTGAAATTGGAACTTACTTATTTTTACTTATAAACACGGACCAGTAAGCCTCAAGACGCCGCTTAAACAAAGTTTTGCATGAGAAAGCAGTCGTAAAATGTTGGCGGGGACCGGGAGGCGGACGGAGCGTTATGATTGGTCGGCTCAAAAGTACGGTGGTACGATTCCCTATGATTGGTGCCGCTCGCTGACGGACTGACGTCCTGATTGGCCGCGGGGCGTATGATATGCTGTGCTACTGCATATGCGTTGTGACCGCTGGTGTCCGGCTATGCGGCGTCTAGAGGCTGACTGGTCTGTGCTTATAAATAATCATATTTTCGAAAAACATTATAACTGGCCAGTCTCCCATATATAAAAACTTTTTTTCGCAATACTTTCTGAGGGGCCTGGTACCTAATAATTTACTAATGCTGTGATAAAAAAAAATTAATTAACAAAAACAAAAAACCCGACTGCGTGTAAAAATAACAGAAAAGATATAAACAGGACTTATCAACACGCAATCAGAGGCTACGTATGTTTTTGGTCATGATTTACATAATAGTTCATAGGTAGCCTCCGCCTGCGTGTTGATAAGTCTTGTTTATATCTTTTCTGTTATTTTTACACACAGTCGGGTTTTTTGTTTTTGTTAAATAATTTTTTATTTGTTTTTTTTTAGTTTTGTCATGTTTTTTTTATCATACTATTAATGTTTTTTTTTTAAAAATCAAATTCATTTTTAACGTTGAATATTTTGTTGTTTTTTAGCATTTCTCATTCCAAATTACATTTAAACATAGAAGTTGTAATATTTTCGTAAACCATTTATAAAAATCTTTATTTTGATACCCCACTCGATAGGTTTTGAGCAAAAAAAAAATTTTGAAGTCACATAAAATGGCTCCAAAAAGCGGCCATTTTGATTTTTATAATTTTGATATACCCAGTGTCACTCTCACAATTAAGACGAATCCAACGACATCTGTCAAGCTAAGATCCATCAAGCCGTTTAGGCTACAGAGCGTGCCAAAGAAATATACATACATACATACATACACTCGAAAAACATAACCCTTCTTCTGGCGCAGTCGGGTAAAAATACGAAAAAACCTAGGCTGTATATGCCTTCACTGGTACCTATAAGTCAACGTATTTTCATTTCTCATCTCATATAAAAGACATCATACATCATAACATAGATATAATCCTCATGGTTGAAGACTATATGCTAGCGAGCTAAAAATAATCGTTCATGTTTCCGAATTGCGTCATTTTAGAGTTGCCGGGAGTGAAACCTAGAGATCTTTGTTGTCATAACATACATAACAAAACATAACTAGCCCATTACTGTCTCACTGCTGGGCACGGGCCTCTTCTCAGTATGAGAAGGCTAAGGCCTTAGTCCACCACGCTGGCCTAGTGTGTGTCGGACTACACACACCATTGAGAACTGTATGGAGCACTCTCTGCTGTGCAGGTTTCATAACAGCCAACTAAAATTTAAAACTACAGTCTGCTTGCAAAAAAAATAACATCAACAAATTCGCTTTCAATTTGTGGACTTTTACTGACGTCCCAAAATATCTTCGTTATATAACTAAGTAATAAGACTAAGGAAAGTTTCGAAACTATTGTTACTATTTTCGTATTTAAAATTACTAACAGCTCTCAACGGACGTAAAGCCACCGCGGCGGCAAAGAAACAATAGAAAATCTGTCTCAATAGGGATTCTTTGATGTAAAAACTTCAAAAAAAGATTTCCAATTATTATTAACTAACATATACACTAATTTCTAAAACGCTGATCATCCTGCAGGCAAAAATTATGCTGAAACGACAGGCCAAAAGCCTTAGGCCTTGTTTGACAGCTAAGACAAAATATGAAAGATTATCTGTCGGGAGCAACATGGCCGCTGCTGGCTTGATATTTTAATTAGCCCACAGGCAACGGCACTTAGCCAGACAGCCAATTGGAGCCTCCTGTAGGGCTGCTGCTGTTAGAATTGAAAATAGAAATTGGGTTCCAGTGTAGTGTAGACAAAGAGAGTAGAAATTATAATGCTAATGTATCCAAGGCAGTGTTTGTAGATAATTCATATGACTTGCAACTGGCATGATTATAACTTTAAAGTTTGGATCGCTTTCTCAAAAAAATCAATACAATCACTGTAATGTATTTAAATGATTTATAGCTTCACTTGAAGCCCAACTACAAACTACTACACTACACTTCACTTCAACTACTACTACGAACCTGAATTGATATCTATTATGTAGGTACGCATATCCTCTAAATATAAATAATATGTGCCTACCCTTACTAATTATTTATTATTTTAACGCATGTCGCACGCGGAACGAAATCCAAAGATATAAATTGTGGAAAGAAAAAATATATTTTTCATTGTTTAACCTTGTGATTTAAAACCCAATACCTTACAACTTCATTGGGCCCTCTCATTGCAGATCTACCAAATAAATATCTTTAGAGATCCAAATTTTTTTTTCCACAATTTTGACGAAAAACATTTAAATAACTTGGCCCCGTTGTTTTTTTTTTAGAACAGTGAAATACAGTAAATAGAATGGAATAAAACATAAAATACGATTGTTTTATTTTTACTTAAGTTAAAATCAATTAAATTATAAAATAAAATGTTCAGATGATTTGCCATCGCATTTTGGCATATTTTCAAATATTCTAATTAGATAAAATGACAAATTAAACATAATTTAATGATTACTTCACACTCAACAAAAACGAACTCTCGCTGTTTCAAGCTCTCGATTTAAAACATAAACCAAACGTATTTAACGATAACCACCTAATCATATTATGGTTTTCGTACTTTTGAAAACAAAACCTACTCCAGAAAAAATACAGTTTTTCTTTCATGTCGTTTTTTTTCACATCAGAAAAAAATACTGTTTTTTTCACAACTGTAGACATCGTGCTTCTCTTAACCACCATGACGTGATACCAAAATGAACATTCCATCATCATTCTAGCCACAAGCTGGTTCTTTACCACTTCATCACATACTTTCAACTGTTTCAACTACAGTAACCTAAATAAAACATTGCTTCGCCAACCCTATCAGAGCTCGGTTAGTTACTGCTAAGGGGCCATGAAAATTGTTTTACGCCTTTCCAGTGTCGGTGGATCTCTTCATTTGGCTTGCTAAATTGAAAGCTAAGTGTGCAGCCTCGCTGCTAACATCAACGGTTTTTATTGTTTAAACTATTATTGTGAAGGTTTTTTGTTGAATCTGGTTTTGTAACTTTGGCTTTTGCTAGATGTATAACTGTGGGTTTACTGCGAAAACCTGCAAAATAATTTTTTTGCAACGTTATGCCACGTTATGCGTTGGTTTACGAGTAGCTACTTAAATAAAGCTTATCAAAAAAGTATCTTCATGTGTATACAAGCTGTTGTAATCTGTAACTGTGCCATAATTCTACAGCAAATAATATAAAATGTGATCGATCATCTAAAAATACTTAACCAATTCTACGGTTATTAAATAACCAAATTTTCACTTAGAAACATTAGCGAGGGTTTGAGATAAATCCCGAACGACTCTGAGAATAAGTCACAGGTATTTTTTTGATGGTTTTGCTCGCATCGTTTTAGCTTTGCGCGCAACATACGGGGTAATTTGTTTGTTTAGATATAGGTAATTAAAATAATGGTATTGCTGTTTTTTTGTTTTCAGTATCAGTGGTATTAAATTTAAATAAAGTTATCTAGCTGGTTTTCGCAGTAAACCGCCAATATTGTAATTTTGTATGTGAAATTTAATTTGAAGTAAGGCTTTTGAAAGACAATCTCAAAGAATAATCATGAACGTCATTATGGGCTAACATCAAGATCAGCAAATGATGGCTAGGTGATGACTAGGTGGCTGATATTAAGCCTCTTACTAACAAAACAAGAACACTGTATCATGCTGGTCAAGCGCGTCGGTCGCAGCCTCAGTTTTTTTTATTATTACTTCTAATGGATTGCATTTGATCACCAGCTCACCTGGTGTCGACGATGGTAGACCACACACTCTGGCGATGATACACATGGTGTTGGTTTGATTAGATGGTGATAGTTCCTCTAGCACCTGGTGACACTAAGTGTTGCCAACAAACTATTTGCTAGCCCACTAGATGGAGCTCTTAAAACCACCAGAAAACCACCAGCTTTTTTCGGGTTTTATTATGAAACCACTAAAAACAACTGCTAAATTATAACTTTGTATTAAAACATGTAATTTAATGAAAAATATAGGGAACATAGGTAAATAAATTATAATTTGGTAAGAATGAAAAAAAAAACCCGCTGAATGCATAACCTCCTCCTTTTTTGAAGTCTTTTAAAAAATAAGTTTTTTTTATGAAAAAAGAAGAAATGATATTAGTTATATAAGGACCAGACTGCCTTTTCCAGACTAACCTTACATAAATCAATAATCATGTATTTTTGATTAAGTACCTATTGTATTTTATGATGTGTAGTAATATTGTATCTAATGTTTTACGTTATTATTATAATTATTTGCTATAGTGTACCTGCTAAAACATTCAGACACAATTGAAATTGTTAATGAAAAATGAAAATAAAATTTGCAATAAATAATTAATTGCTGCAGAGAAAGTGCGTTTTATAATAATTGCCTGACCACTCTTCACCACACCTTTAGCCAAAGTGGTGGAACATGGAAATCTATCAAAAAAGTGTTAAAAAAGTGTGTGGTAAAATAAATCTAAAAGCGTTTCGTTCCTTCTACAATAACCTATTTCGTTGTTATTCATGTAACTTACCAAGTGCAATATATTTCGGTGTATTTTTATAAATTTCAGTATCAATAATTTCTGTTTTAAATTTACCTATAACTGCACATACATACATTTATTTTATCTTCCCCTAGGTATATCCCCTGCATCGACTCCCGTACAATACAGTAGTAATCAAAATCTAATTAAACAGTGCAGCCTACAATCGCAAGAAACACGCACAGCCGCATACAATCACGAATAGGACACCAATTTACAGAACGATGATTACGACATCCGAGTAATCGTTCTAAATCGATTCATACATTCTTCGTACCGAGTAAGTTATCAGGGCCAATGTTTTACGTCCGCGCAAAGCAATTAACCGTCCGCCGCTCACTTTATTATTTCTCCTCGATTAATCGATTCCACTCGCATTTTAATAATCGATACCGATCAGTGTCCAATGAGTTATGCTTATTTGTTTTTCGTATTCGCGCTTCGTAATCGATTTTTGTGATGATCGATACGTTTCCTTATGCACTGCGATTTTGGGACAAGATTCGATTTATTGTGAGGCGTGGACTATTCTTCTTATGAATTGCTGTTATTAATACTCGTGTTTTGACGATGTGTACATGAGAATTATTAAGAATTCATTTAAAGAACATTTTATCTGCAGATCCATTCAAGTAAGAAAGACATTTCATATCAACTTGTCAGTAAATCATGCGAGTAACTGCAATATACTGACGCTGGGTTCCTATAATTTGCTTTTACCGACGACTGCTCGTTTTTCCTTGAAAAAGCTTCAAACTTAATGTCAATATTTGACGTTTTTTAAGGAAAAAACGAGTGACCGTCGGTAATGGTAGATTATAGGAACCAGGCGTGAAGGAAACGACTTACAACTGCAACGGTACTTGCATTTATTTATGTAGGCAGTATCCTGAACTTTAGACTTAATATATTATTTGTTGCGTTGAATTTCATATTATTGTAAATCATCTCGAAATACGGATTGAAGTTGTAGTTTTTCTCAGATTATAGAATAAAAGGCAGATAGAGTACGCGGAACAAACAGTGTGCGGCCTGCAGTTAGCTATGTGTGCGTGACTCAAAGTAACAGCACTGTATAGAAGAAACACGTGCATCAGTGTGCGTAAAAGGTTGACAGGGTAGTGAAAAAAGTACCACTGTTTTAAAAGTTCACGTCAAATTTTACATTCAATAAAGTAAAGTTCATATTTCTTGAAGAAAAAAAAGAAGAAGAACACGACGCTTTGTTTCGTACTAGTGACGCCAGTTTGTATTTCTTTTTGAGTTTGTATTTGCTTTGGTGACCGCACACCCATGTTCCGTGCGGTCCATCTGCCTTATGTTCTATAATCTGAGGAGTTTTTAATCACAAAATATTGGACCCGAAATGTACTACCTATAGCATTAGGTACATGGGTCGCTAAGTTAATGTTAAAATAATTTTATTATTTTCAATACTGATGAGATACCTACACAGACTACCAAAGTAACACAAAACCGTTTAAAGGTAAATGTAAAAATCAATATACACCTCCAAGTTTTACAAAAGATGTCTATGTATAGGCATCCGCAAAGTATTAAAGTTATATAAACAACTTTAAGTACCTATTGAGAAAATATATAGTATCTACAGAATTAATACTTTGCGGATGCCATTAAACATCTTTTGCAAAACTTGGAGATGAGTATTGGCATTTAATTTTACCTTTAAACAAATTTAAACGGTTTTTGTGTTGCTTTGTTAGTAGGTAATTCCAGTTCAGATAAATATCTTTACAAAAACGGTAGGTAGGTAATGTCTAAGGGGACCACGCTTAGTAAAGTGATGCCTGGTAACCGTGAAGACAGCTCAGGACTCTAAAAACTTGTAATCCATCACCGGACACAGAAAGACCAACTAGAGTCATTATTTGAGCCTATTGGACCAAAGATACACATCTAATCGCCGTCAATATCTCTTTGCCAACCGGTCTACATCACACATACAATATCAATACCAAATTCAAATTCAAATCGAGTACTTACAAGCAATTAAACAAATTAAAATCGTTTTAAAATAAAACGTCGCACGAAACCCGTCTCACGCTTGTCCGATAGCCATTTACGGCTTAAAAGCCATATTAAACTTTCGAAATGAGTAATGCTGCCAATATGGCGAGGTGATGACAAAAAGACAGATCTTGTGCCGACTTTTACTATAGTTATAGTTGTTAAATGGGCACATGGCAGCTTTCCACGTAGCATCCCGCTGGGCGAATGTCGCACCTATTACGAGCAGCGAGGTACTGGCTGCAAACAAATCTCAAGTGAAAATATTATGAGACACTAAAGGCACGCGTCCACCAATCGGATCGGACGCATCGGACGGAACGCATATATTGTATTCAAAAATGCGAATGACGTCATCGGAACCCGAATGTCAATATTGAAAATCCGATTGCTCATAGAAATTCATCGGCAATCCGTACACTGCGTATAGGTGAACGCACTACGCTATACGGATTCGTTTAATGCAATCCGTACGATGCGTACGATACCGATAGGTCGACGCGTGGCTTAATTTATATTAATTCGTCAGCAATCCGTACGCTGCGGATAGGTGGATGCACTACGCTATACGGATTCGTTTAATGCAATCCGTACGATGCGTACGATACCGATAGGTCGACGCGTGGCTTAATTTCTATTAATTAGTCAGCAATCCGTACGTTGCGGATAGGTGGACGCCCTACGCTACACGGATTCGTTTAATGCGATCCGTACAATGCGTACGATACCGATATAGGTCGACGCGTAACTATAAAATATACGTTATAATCACACAAAGCTTGTCGCTTGTATGTATTACCGCTTATAGGAATAAAGAAACATTGAAAAAATTAAAAAAAAAAACGAGATTTCTTATATGAGGTCCCCTTTTTTTTTGTTTCAGTTTTTTCCATAAAAGAGGTCATCGTAACATTTATTCTGTGTCAACTGGCTAACTGTTACGGTTAAAAAGATACAGCTCTGGACAGTCAGACGGACGGATGGATGGATGGACGGAAGGACGGACGGACAGAAGGCGTGTAGGCATAGTAAGTTACGAAACGGTCACCTTTGAGTACGGAAACCTAAAAAAAAAAACTTCCATTGCCCAAAAACAAAAATGACAGACCACCAAAGTTATTTTTTTTTTTATCATACAGTTAATACTTGGACGAAAATAAACAAACCTATTTGCCGACAGTCCTATTACACATACAAGTGTCGCGAATAACTGTGCACTCGCCCATTGGCTAATTAGTCGAGTTCGATTCCTGGTAGCCACTCACACCGGCTACTTTTTACACCGCGTAATTTTTAACCAATAGAGATCACATGCAACAATTATAGACTTCACAATTACGCATACCTCTTATGTGCTCTGTCCTTGTCTTTTTTCAATGTTAATAAAGGACAAGTAGTTCAAGATAGGACAATACGTGCAATTAATATGATGTTATAAATTATTAATTGTTATGACACGTTGTGATGACATTACTAGTTTTAATGTTATTGTCAACTACATAATTGAAAACAAGTTACAGACACAGTTCATAAAAAACAAATTGTATCATATATTTTGCCTTTAAATTAAAAAATAATGTCATCTGGTTTTTTTTTTTTCAAAATAGGAAACTCCATATTTTCTCGTGAATCAGATGACTAATTAGTTCCGTGTGGTGCCGGACGTAAAGAATTGCACCACCCTATATCTTCTCATGGGTGTCGTAAAAGGCGACTAAGGGTTTCACCAGAGCATGGGCAGCAGCGTTCTCTGAGCAACTGCGATCGCCAACCCGCCTGCCAAGCGTGGCGATTATGCCATATCCCCCCAACATATGCTTGGAGGAGGCCTATGTCCAGCAGTAGACGTCTTTCGGCTGAAATTATGAAAATGAATGATGAGATGACTAATTAATAAAACAAAGTACCTACCTAAAAGTAGTATCATATTGTGCCACAGATTCGATTTATTAACGGTCGTCAGAAAAGAGCATGAAACTCAAAGCTAAATTTTTTATAAAATTTGCTAAAAATAGGTACAATAAGTAGGAAAGAAACGTTGATCGGTCTCAGCAATAGGTAGGTAGGTACTTATTTCAGTCTTCATTTCTTATAGAGATTAGATAAAAATATTGAATTATTAAAATGCCCTGCAGCGTGACATATCAGGCTGAAAAAAAAAATTTACTTAGTTATTACCTACTTTTACATTTTGTTTGTTTTTACAGTTTTTTTTTCAATAATGAGGAAAATATTTTTTAAATACAAAAATATTTTTTATTACCAAAAAGGATAGTCTCTGCTCATAATTCTATACAACTTGTGCAGAATGATAAGTAGCAACTACCCTTAATATTTTTTTAGTGAAAAAAAAGTGATGTATTTAATGTGAATAAACAGAATAATAAATAACTTACGCCGAAAATTTTTTTGAAGAGTTGGTTTGCTTTCTTCTTTGCGAAAAGTTACCATAGAATAAACACTTCCGAAGGCTAATTTTCGTAATTAAAATAATGTCCAAAATATAGTTCCAATCTCATCTCAATGTTATAGGTAAGTAAAAAATCTCACGACAGTAGAGGTTCCTGTTTGACGTAGATTTGTGACATTTAGGACATTGAGACTAGCGGTGGGCGATTATGAGATATACTAATGAAATCATTCGATTATGAAGATGTCTCGAGATATCTCGATTATAGCAGTTAGTAGTTAGTAATCGTGATCGCGAGTCAACGCAGAGCAGAACGAGCGAAACACGATGGTCGGTCGGGTACACTAAATAAAAATTTGGTTGAGGTTAATTGGTTGGTTGGTTGGTTGGTTGACTCGTTTTGTTGATTTAATAGAAATCTATCAATAACAAAAATTAAAATAAGTAAACTTACTGTTAAATGACTCCACCAAAAAAGCCACTTTTTACAACAGGAATAATACCTAGTTCAAATTAGTAGTACAAAAAACTCGAGTCTCCCTACTTATTAGTAAAAAGTTCAAGTACTAATTTGAACTACTAATCCTGTTGTAAAAAGTTTTCACAACAGGATTAGTAGTACAAATTAGTAACGTCATTCGATTATGAAAATAAATTAGTTACTAATTTCATAATCGATTATCAACATTAGTAATACAATGTAATTCGATTATGCCAATCATTCATAATCGCCCACCGCTAATTGAGACTAGATTGGAACTGTATTTTGAATATTTTAAATTACGAGAATTGATCCTCAGATATGACCCAAAGCTTATACTAACAAAGTTAACACTAAGGTTAGAATGTCCGTTTCTCCTTGATCAACGACCTGTTCTTTATTCATACAACTCTTATTATCCCTTTCTACCGTCCTTCGTCCCTTCCTTATCTTCCCATACCTACACCTTTTAAACAAACATTCTTAAAAAAAATACAAAATCGTCGATCCAGTTTGTCTGAAATCGCCAGGTCGGGCGACATACACTCTTTAATTAACTCCAATTCTAAGAAAGTAATTTCACAAATTACTTTTAGCTACCGGATTTTGAGATCGACACTCGACAAGAGTTGGAACCATGTCGAAATGAAGCCTCGAAACTGTTAGATGGAATTCCTTTGAACAGCGGAGTAATCTCGGTTCAATTTTCGGTGTGACAAGGTTCTTAAAGGACCGGTCGAACCAAAAAAACCAACATAGGTAGCTTCGAACTCATGTTGTGGGCGGGTGAAATTTTATACTATTTGAAACATGTTTAGTTTATTAAACTTGTCATTAAACTGTTAAGTACTCTATAAATTATAATGAGTACGCTTAATGAATTTTGATGGGAATAGCTTTTGGGACTATTAAATTAAAACATTTCTTGTTAACATTTTTGACGCTCTCGTTCTATCGTAACTGACAATGTTATTTTTAATGTGGAATATTTGTTTTATTATTTTATTTAATATGGAAATAATATATATAGATTTTAGACTCTCTGTTGCAAATAGCCTGATTTTGACATCATCATCATTTCAGCCGAAAGACGTCCACTGCTAGACATAGGCATCCCTCAAGGATCGCCATAACGATTTTGACATATTTACTTAAAATAAACCACGTTTACAATATTTAATTAGATTGGTTAAACAGATAGACAATTAATCATCATCATCATCATCACCATTTCAGCAGAAAGACGTCCACTGCTGAACATAGGTCTCCCCCAATTAAGGGGAGGATATGCCATAATCGCCACGCTTGGCAGGCGGGTTGGCGATCGCAAATGATTGGTTAAAATAACTAACTATTGTATGAATTTGTAGATTAGATAGCGAGATTTGCATGGTTCGTATTTAAACGACGACCTATGTGTAATTTTAAGAATAATGTAAGCTTCTCATATGAGTGAACTGAATGTTCTTTTTGAGAATAAAGATTCTTTAAACCTTTTTTTTTTCCGTTCGGAAAATCCTCATGGACGCACTCCGCCCGGGGAAGGCGGAGCCAGTGTCGGACTCTTACCGACTAAAAACCACCACGGTGTTCCTCTACCGACCTTGGCCGGGGGCGTGGGAAATACTCCCGTATTCGCCCAAACATCCCCGGCAGGTCCCGGCTCGCCACTAGCAGGCGAGCCCCTTCTCCCCGTGCGGCAACCACAACGGCCGCACCCTCCTCTTGACTGGCGCGCGCGGAACACTACGCGCCACCGTCACGGGCCTTGACTGGTCGGGCGGCCACCCCGAGTCCGCCGCCCGCAGGCCCACACCTAGGGTGGCTGGAAGTCGGCATACTACGACGCCCAGGTCGTCTCCTGCGGATGGGAAGAGAGGTCATCGCCTCACCAACCCTCTCCGCCACCTCCTTAGCGAGCATCACCTCCTCGCAGAAGGAGACGATGCCTTCCCAAGATCTCTCGCTCCCGACCATAGACAGAACCACGGCCGGAAGCGAGAGATCGCTGCCGCCTACTGCAGTGATGAGGTCACGGCGCTGCGCAGCCCAAGCTGGGCACTCCGCCAATGAAGATTCTGTAAACCTAACCTAACCGTTAAATACTCAGAGAACGCTGCTGCCCATCCTCTGGTGAATACCTTAGTCGCCTTTTACGACACCCATGAGAAAAGATAAGGGTGGTGCAATTATTTATGTCCGGCACCACACGGAACAATGAAAACTATGAATTGATACGTAGAACAATGACGTATCTGCAATTTTTTGTCATAAAAGAAAGCGGAATTGCAGATACTTGTTTTTCTATGACTATGAAAAAATTGCGGATACGTCTTTGTTTTCTTTCTATGCAAGGGTCGAAATGGTCGAGTTAATAGATGACGCTCCCAATAGAAACAAATAAACACCTACACATGAACATATTAAATTTTTAATAAATTGCTCAGATATTTTAAAGCTTCCGTTATCTAATTTATATTGCAATGTTATTATACTAATATAATTTGTAAGATTCTTAAGTAGATAACAGTTGAGTCCATTAACGATCATATGAGAGCATTCTTCAAAACCCACACTAAACTACTCATATTAATATTCATAAAATAATAAGGCTATTAGAATAATGTTGTTTAATTTGATAGCTTCTGATAAAGAATGGAATCAAGCGTTACTTTGCGGAAAACTATGAAATACTAAATATGGAGTATGTTAATCCGGTAGTTGACTACTGTTAAAAAATACCAAATACCGTATATTATTTAAAAGAACGTACAGAAACAACAACAATGTTGAAAAAATTTATAAAATCCATGAAAAATCGAAGAGATGCAAGCTTTTAAAATTTTTGAAGGGGGGCATTTTCTGTCCTTGTTGTACGAAACGGACACTCTACAGAGAGATGTCAAGTTTCTATGAAGGTTTTGAACAGTGACGTCTATCTTTGATAGTGCTGTCTGTCTAGTGAACAAATTTAAATCGCTTATAACTTGGACACTTTATTATATATTTTATTGATTTTTTCACGGTTGCGTATTTTTCTTGAAAAAGTTTCAAGATTTCTAATAAAAACGAATGTAAAAAAAAAAAGTTGAATGATAGTCATCTTCCCTATTCCGCCAAACTATTTTGTCAATATACACTCTTTTTTTCTTATTTGGTAAACAATATTGGCAAGTCTTTTTAATGCAGTAAAGAACCACTGTGCTAAATTGCAAGCTGAAGATGCTGCCGTCAACCCCAACGCGTTGGGATTATGCGTTCTGTATCAGTCACTCACGAAACTGGTATTATGAAAAAAAAATAGGTACCTATATGATATGTATAATTAACAAAAACAGGACTTTCTGAGAAGCGGCCTATTTTTCACATTCTGGGCAGTGGCACAGTAATGGACTGATTATTATTATATTATTAGTTGAATGGTTCTTGTATTAAATTAACTATAACCCATTGGAAAGCACACGTTAACTACTACCGTCTCATTAACAAGATCCGCCAAATTAATCCATCTGTTAAGACAGTAGTAGTTACTAGACCGTTTTTAGAATGTTTTTAAAATGTCTACAAAACCATTAAAACCGCAACTTGAGTCGTATCATCAAAAAGTATCGTATAAACACTGTGTGCCCAAATTAAAATTCGTGAATTCTGTCGTGTCGACCAAACACGGCGAATTCTGAACGAAAAAATATCTTCGTAATTAAATATAATTTGTATTAACTATGCTATCGTTCGCAGGGAAATTTATTTTTGGCTGGCAAGATGCGGCATGCTTCGGTTAATAAAGTAATATCATTTTTGTTTGTATAGGTGACTGCAGAAAGGTGATAGGTTATTTAGTAGTTTTAAGTAGTGGCGGCGTAAGGGGGTGCGGCGAGGCACAGTCTGTTATTTTGCCTTAGTTGCGGCCATGTCCATTTTATGTTTTTATTCGATAGCTATAGTAACGATAAAGGTTAGGCAGAAAGAGCTATAGTATTTTTTTGTATAATTATAAAGTTATTAAGGTTTCATTGAAAAGTGAGAAAAACAAAATTAATTTTTATTTTCGAAAATTGTTGTAATACATATTTAGTTAGTCCTAAAATTAAAGTTAAAAAGTTAAAATAAAGTAACAGCATAATATATATTTAGATAAAAAAATGGGGCATCGTACCTTTGATATATTAGGAGATTTTTTACTTTTACCGATTAACACAAAACATTTTTTTTTCATGTTTTCTTATCACGGTCGCATCTTATTTTCATTTAAATATATGCGTAATGTTATTGTCAATAATACACTAAAATATGACATGCGTCAATAGCAGGAATACGAAGATAGAGAGTTTCTAAATATTTTTGAAATTTCTATGGAAATAGGGTTGTCGCAATTGAATAATTAAAAAAATAAAATAAAAGTGCCAGATATTTCCCAAGTATTTAACTAACTTTGAGTAAACTCTTTCTGGTGTCTTTCTGTGTCTCTTTCGGGGTTCCTGTTGTCTGAAAAAAATTACTATAATGTTCTCAATGCTCTAAGACTACAACGATACGTGACGCTAACCTAGCAGTCATCATCGGAGTTTGTCAAAACTTCTTCTGATGATAATACGAGTATATTATCATCAGAAGCGTCTGTTACCAATTCAGTATTAGGAATATCAGCAAAACTTTGCGGTAATGGATCATGGGTAGTAATATTCTCCATTGTCGGTTTTAAGAGTGACAGAACCTTGCCGGGAAGAACGGAACGTTTATTCTTTTTATGTCGGTTGCCAATGGACATCAGCGATAGGAATGGGTCGGAAGACTCTAGCGCGCGCTGAAACAGCGGTCCGCCCCGGGTGCCAAGCGCCAAGGGGTGACGAATGGGTGCAGCGCCGGCACCACTTGGAAGCCGCCAGTATTTGGCGTCTGTGGTCTAGTGGTTCGAGTGTTCGACTGCTAATCACGAGGTCGTGGGTTTGATTCCCACAAGACACAAATATTTGTGTGATGAACATAAGTGTTTGTGTTGGTCTGGGTGTTTCTTATGTATCATAAGTATGTATTTACAAAAAAAATGTATATAAGTATTATATCTATTGTCTAGTACCAATAGTACAAGCTCTGCTTAGTTTGGGAGTAGACGGTGCTGTGTAAATAAATGTCCCAAAAATATTTATTTATTTTAGCGATGTGTCAACTCGGTTTGGCTAACCGGTTCAACCCGGGTCAAGCCTAACTCGTATCAAACCGGGCTACGATCTGTCAACTCGGATTGGCTTTTTAACCGCGAACTTATCTACCCGACGCCGCGCCGTAAGTCGAGAGTCGAGTTCACACGAACGGTTCGCGCGCGATGCGAGTTTACCCGAATGATGAAAGAAACGTTCCGAAGTCACCGCGGTTCGTGCACAGGGTGCACAGTGCACAATTGTACATAATTGACCAAAAAAACTCGCGCATAGGTTGTTGTAAATTTTGTGTTTGTTGTTGTTCTTGAAATTATGTCTTGTGTATTTATAATAATAATAATAATGTTTTGGACATTTTACACAGCATTATTTAGTCCAAAACTAAGCAGAGCTTGTATTATGGGTACTATGGATATAATATTTATGTATTTTTTTTGTAAATACCCACGACCATACAGCCCCA
The DNA here is from genome assembly GCA_949699075.1 of Asteroscopus sphinx. NCBI lineage: Eukaryota > Metazoa > Arthropoda > Insecta > Lepidoptera > Noctuidae > Asteroscopus > Asteroscopus sphinx. The sequence goes on along the minus strand of OX453025.1, from coordinate 12,614,302 downwards.
ATAGACGCCTAATGTTGAATATAATGTGTACAATAAATACCTGTTCACATCAATCGACAAAATGTAGGAATAAGCTGATTTTTTTTTCGCGATTTCAGTGTTGGTCCCATAGTAAAAGATGTTCATACTGATGAGTACAATGACCCCTTAAGAGGTTTTCAGTTATTTCAATAACACGTATGTATAAAAGCGGTATAAATAACAAAAAAGTTATATTTTACGTAAACATATTTTTATTGAATCTTTGACAACCCAAAAAAAAAGTTTCGTTATCCTGTATAAATATTAAAATACTTTAATAAATAAAAACAATAAATCTTTCAAACCGCTAAAATCCCACAATTCACACATTCAATTTCCAAATCGAATGGGGAACTTACCCGAATTTTAGCAACTCGCAATCTACTACGAGTTACCTGCCGTCTCACTCTCAGTAGACGGTCGATTCGGTTTGGTTTAACCGTTAACCATTCGGTTTACGTACATTTTTGATACGGTTTACCCGGTTAAGAAAAATCACGGGTTGACCCATCGCTAATTTATTTATATATTTCTTCCCAAGTGGCGGTCCAGTGGACTACCTTGGGGCTTCTGAGATTATTCTGTAAAATGGGACTATTCCGAGTCTGTTCCGAGTCTAGTGATGTGTCTAAGATTTGTCGTTTCGGTGGCATCATGTGAAAAAAGCTTTTCAAAATTAAACTTAATGAAATCGTACTTAAGATAAGATCGGCAATGAGCCAAGCGCAACTAACCTTGATAATGTATCATTGAATATTTTAGAAAAATAAAGTCACGTATGCACGTTTACTTTTTGTTGTTATATTTTGGGGGGTGCTCAATAGAAAACCGCCCCGAGTGCGAACTCATGCGACGCCGCCGCCACCACTGGTTTTAAGACTTGTGTTTTTAAGGAATGCTGGCATAATGTAGGCAGGCATTATAGCTACTTCCCTTTAGGTGTAAACTCTGTTGAAATAGCTCATCGAATCAATCAATAAAAAGCTGAAAGTACCATGGTGCAGCAAGTTTGTCGTGTGTTTTTTTTTAAATATATACCTATGGGACATTTTTACACAGCACCATCTAGTCCCAAACTAAGCACAGCTTGTACTATGGGTACTAGACAATGGATACAAACTTGGTTTTTTTTGTTTTGTTAATACATACCTATAATACATAAGAAACACCCAGACCAACACAAATACTCATGTTCATCACACAAATATTTGTGTCCTGTCGGAGTCGAACCCACGACCTCGTGATCAGCAGTCCGACACTCGAATCACTAGATCACAGACGTCGACATATTAGGCGAATTATGGATCCTTTAATCGACTAAGTACCTACTGCTGGGCCTGCTTGTTTAGTTACTAATGGAGCGATGTACAGTCGACCGCACGTCAGTGGTCAGTTTGACCTTGATAGCGTATTTATTTCGGTTTTCATAATTCAAGTGTTATCACTGACGTGCGTTTGGCTGTACTAAGTTTAAAACACGGAATAAAGAAAACAAGTGGAAGTGCCTTTACGATTACTTAGTACGGGGAAAAGATTGGCCAAAATTACACATTTACAACAGAAATAGTAGGTACACTATAATATTACAATACAATTATGTGATTGGTTCTATTTAAAATTCAAATTGAGTCTCACAATTAAATAATGTTTTTTTTTAATAATAATAAAAGTTGCTAAAATTAAAATTATTTTATAGAAATATATCAAAATTGAACACATAACGGTGATACACTTCTATGAGAATCTGCTGTAACTTTTACACGTTGCACTATAAGGTTTAATCTGTCGCAACGCGATATTAAGCGCGATTGAGTGTTGCGCATCTGCGCTTAATTGTGCCACGCGTGCTGTAGCTGTTGGGCACTTCCACCTTGTTTTCTATTCCATGGTTTAAAATGTGGCTTAGGAACATAAATAAAATAGCATGAAATTGCTCGTACTCTATCTACAATGAAAATCAATAAAGATACGTACTACCATTTAAGTAACACTTGAATTCCCTTGAATTTCTATATATTCTATGGTGAGAATTCCATGTAAAAAGCATTAGATATAGACCTGTGCTTCGATCAATGATCCATAAATTAATATAAGACATTTCATCATTAACGATTCCTGCCACGTCGTGCTTCCTTATTTATTATTATATTAATTATAGAACCACCATAAAAAATATTCGCGGTTCTATTGTGTAATTAAAATGCTTCGCGAATCGTTTTTAATTAGGCGTGCCAGACGACAGACATTTTTATTAATCGTTCGAGCGGCCATGTTGACTTGGTCATTATCAAATTAATTTTGTAATTATACTGAATTATATTTCATTTATAATTTGCCTCGTTAACTTTTAAATACATGCTGATTTAAAAAAAAACAAAGTAGTATTTAAATTATCTTAATTTATGTAATTGTTTATTTACTCTAAATGAAGTTTTGTTACGATACAAGTAATAATTATCACTATGATTCCATAACTTTTTCATTAATGGATACTGTACACGACCACGTTGTTGTACCAATTAGAATAACTAGAGTATTCCTAATTAATTACAAAATAAGTTCTTCAAAAAAGGCCGCTTTTTGTTAGGGTTTTGTACCCAAAGGGTGCCAAACGGGACCCTATTACTCTCGCTACGCTGCCCGTCCGTCCATCCGTCAGTCCGTCTGTCTGTCACAGGGCTGTATCTTTGTAACGGTAATAGATAACCAGTTGAAATTTTCACAGATTATGTCTTACTATGGTGCCTATCACGACAAATAGTACAAATAAAAAAAGTAAAAAATACAAAGGGGGTCCCCATACAAGAAAGCTCGAGTAATACATATCAGCGTCAAACTTTGTCTGATTATAGTGCATACTATGTAGTTTAGCAACAAATACTAAAAATAGGGCAAACGTAGACATATGTGGTGGTACCTGCGTAAGAAATAGATGCAAAATTCATATTTTGCTCACGGTGCGTTGATGTATTTTCATGAACATCAGTTTCTATAGGGTATTAGGTCGATGGGTACCCTTACTGCGTGAGTCCGACACGCACTTGGGCAGTTTTTATTGATAGTGTGGGAAGAAACTGTCTCTTTAGTCTTTGTTATGTCAATGAAGGTATACAGAGGTGATCTTAAAATTATGTTTGGTCCAGGTTCATTCTACCGGTGTGCAAATATGTAGGTACACTTAAAGTTTAAGCACTATGTACTATGTACTACATCAAAATTAACTAAGTACATAAATTCACTTTAATTATTCAACTTTCGTTCCGTGTGGTGCCGGACATAAAGAATTGCACCACCCTTATCTCTTCTCATGGGTGTCGTAAAAGGCGACTAACAGCCAAAATTAATATCCAATCTATCCACGGTTTACCGGTTTACGGTTTTTCGGTTTTTTTTCTAGCGATAGAAATTTGACATATTTTGTATGGAGCTTATGTCAAATTTCTATCTCTAGTAGGGCAAATCGTGGATAGATTGGATATTAATTTTGGCCGTTAGGGATTCACCAGAGGATGGGCAGCAGAGTTTTTGGAGTATTTAACCAACTAACTGCGATCGCCAACCCGCCTGCCAAGCCAATTGTAACAACTCCTCCTCCTTTATCATACACATTATTGTCAAAATAAGAATGTCCCATAAAAGCTCAAGTGAGATCAAGCACAGTTTTTGTTGATCGTGAACAGAAGTAAGCCAATAAGATAATCTAATGTTACACTCATAGAATTAAAACACAATGTCTATGGTTACACCATCATTTCAAGTACCATGACTCCCAATAATTGACGCTCACATCACGTCGAATAAATCTCGATAATAAGTAAAACCAACTAACGTATCACGTACAGAGGGACACATCGACTTTTTTCCATAAAGAATGTTAATATAAATACTCCAGAGACAATCTGCTAATGATTCTCGTTATATCTTTGAGCAAATACTTTTTGCGTTGTCTCTGCTCGCAGACGCCACCAGAAGCCACTAAGGAACTTCAAGACTCCATAGACAATTAAAAACAGTCTAGAGGAAGTTGTTGACTATCTATGGTGGGATTCATTGACATAAAGTTAGTTCGAAATACGAAACAAACAAACAATTATTTTCATTTATATTCATCTACAAACAAACGAGCCAAAATCTGCCAGACAGTATGGCAGGGACAGAAGCAATGCTTCTGAAGCATTTTATTGACTAAAATTAATAGTTTACTTCTGTGAACGCCTCCTCGGAGCAACCCGCCGAGTCATTGTCGTGCGTCCATTCATTCATTCACGATCGAAACGAAACTAAACTCATTCGGTTTTACGACGACCAAGGAGTTTTGATCGTGATAACTTGATACGTTGAAGACTTGGAGTAATTTTCCTCATAGGTTGAAGATGGGTTTAAATTTTTGAATCATTTATTCATATTTAATATCATAACGAAGCAAGAAATTAGTACTGTTTGGATAACTTTAAAAATGTGGATTCTATAGCCACTCACGCATGAAAAGCTTCACAATAATAAGGCTTCTATTCTATATGATAAAGATATAAAATACAATATATAGATACTATTTATTTATGTTCATTAGGCTAATAAAACAAATAAAATTATCTGCGAACATATATGACGAGACGAGCAGCTGTACCTTGTGCTCTACATTAACGAAATAAAAAGTAGTAAGTATGTCCCGAAAGACCAAGACCGCTTGAACCAATTTGCAAAATTATAGTTCAGATTTTTTGCAATATTTATTTGCGAAGTACGGTCTACCACTTTTTTCTAACACAAGTACAATAAAACCTATGTTTTGACGACGACTGCCCACAGAGTTACTTATAAAGCGATTTCGTTTTTGAGTTATTGCCTGTAATGACGAATTTGATCTTTTAAACGTTGACATTATAAATAATTACGCTACATTTTGTATTATTACGAGTGTCGTAAAAAAAGGAACTTTAAATGCGCCAATCAGAATGGAACGAACTAAAAAAAAGTCACAGTTTTCTGTGAGATAGTATTGGAATTTCTTGACATTTCTCCACATTGTTGTCCCAATGGCGAGTGACGCGGCATCTCATCGATTTTATTGGATACAATTGACGGGCCTTTGTTTGCAAATACGTACTTAAGTGCTACTTTTCTTTGGCTTTTATAAACAATTATCGATAAATAATGGGGCAGCTTTATCTCTTTTAACGATATGTTCCCATTTCCAGTACAACAAAAGCAAAAAAGAAAATGGAAAAATTATAAAGCTGTCGTGCTTTTTGTTTCAATAAATATTACCATATAGCGACTCTTATTAAGGAACAACAATATACCTTGAATTATTTTGAAAGTAAAATTCCTTCTCATCATTTGCATAACATTAATGATGTTTTCATTCGGGTTCATTCTGAATATCGATGGGGACTTTTTTCTGCGACCGTATGCAAAGGAGCTCATTTGCATCCTCCGAAACCACATTCGGCCTAATTTGGATGCGTCCGCTATCTCCGTCGAAATCGTTAAAATGCACGCACGGTAGCGAGAACGGTTCAAAACACAAAACAATAAATAAATAACGAGAACAATAAATATAATTAAAAACGACAAAAAGCGTCCGTTCGCATGACGCGGGTACAAACGGGTGCGCGCTCTCGACGACTCTATATTAACGATACGAATTCGACCCAAATTCCATGAACGAAATTCTGCTTTATCGAATACTATTACGATTCGATTTACAATGCTGAAAATCGATATCCCTTCAACATTTTGTCACCGGCACGTCACGTTTTCGAGCGCTCCTCATTAGAGATTTTTATTTTTAAATAGTCGCCGTAGGGTCGAGTATCCTGTGTATCCTACTGGGAGTTTTTTTAACTTGAAAATGGAATTTAAACGAGATGACGTTTCTTTATTGTGTTCGATTCCGTCGAAGCGATTCTAGTCGCCTTTGTCTTTTAATTGGCGTCGATAGGGATGAGATTCGTGTGGAAGATGGGATCGAATTTGACAGATATCCGAAGTGTGTCCGTAAGTTTGGTCTATGACAGGTCGGAAGCCATAGGTCCTAATAAGGTCCGAGATGGAGGAGTAATGGGTTTTCAGAGTTGTCGCGCTGTCCCAAATTTATTGCGCCAATTAGTAGAGTCCACGTGAAGGGGTTTATCATGGGTTTTGATCGCGCTCTATTTGGGAGGTAACGGTCGATAATGGTTGAATTTCGGGGAACGCTCCTTTGATTTTTTCCACAACTATGGAAGACATTTTCGGAAGCGAGAATGTAACAAGTTAATTGGGTAAAAATATTCTGAGGCCGACACATGGTGGGTGCTTATAAAGATCATTACGACCACAGATTAATTAGGAAGCTACCGGGGTTTTGATCTTGTAACCGGAATACGAGATAACTAAGTATTACAGTGTAGGCAATTACTACGTATCTTATTATTACGATACTGTTTCTAGAATTGTTGTTACTTCAAAAGCCTTTTAGATAACTATCGGGGTTGAGTCGTTTACTGGGTTTCATAAAAGATTATGCAGGATTAAGAAGTATGTTAATCAGTGGCGATTCTAATAAAGATTGAATCTGGTTGTAAACATAGATTAATCATAAAACAGTTTAAATATGTAATTATGTTTTTTCTTTACAAGGTAGAATTCCAAACCAGTTGATAGAATCAAATCTTTGTATAACTTATACTGTAGGGGTAAAATTAAGTACCTAGTATGTAATACAATGTTGCTGTTATCTACTATTTACTTTAGATATTTATTTATTTTGTAAACACGTCACTTGTTGGTATGCACACCATTATTAGTATTACGAGTATTACTAAATTCACTAGGAAAAACAAATTCTGTGACACTAGGATGGGTACCTGGGTACTGCGGAATTAGGGGCAACGAAGCCGCTGATGAACTCGCTAGAGCTGGTGTGGAATGCCCCACTGTAGGGCCGGAGCCAATCTGTGGGGTTCCGAAATGCATCACCTCAGCTATTCTTAAGGACTGGGGAACTCATCAAAGCATTAGACTTTGGGAAAAAACCCCAGGCCGAGAGCACTCGAAAGCGCTTCTAAGAGGCTTCAGGAAGAGATTTACAAAAGAAGCGCTTTCGCTTAACAGGAACCATACAAGGATCCTGATTAGAACCCTTACAGGGCACTGTAAACTGAACAAACATCTACACAGGATGGCCCTGACAGATATCACAGTTTGAAGATTTTGTCGCGAAAAGGACGAAACGCCCATTCATATCCTATGCGAATGTGATGCAGTGCACCACATTAGAAGTCAGCATCTTGGAGGCCACACAATCTCAGCTGATGAGATCAGATCCTTAAACCCCAAGACAATAGTCGACTTTATGGTTGGCCTGCGGCTTGGAGAGGTGCTGTAGTCTACTATTAGAGGCGTTACAATAGATCTTTTAGGTCACACTAACATAAGGGACTTGCATAGACCTTACCTCTTTTTCCAAAATAATAATTACGAGTATTCATACAATTATTGTAAACGTAACATTAAATTAATTGTTATTATTGATCAGTACCACATTTCAAAAAATTATAGTAATTCAAAAATCATTACCTTCATTATAAATACACAGTGATTAGAATGTTAAAATATAAATAGGTAATCATGGAAGTTAATCTTTAAGCCAGTCAAATCAAATAAATTATTTAAAAAAACATGATTTTGTTACAAATAAATAAAAAAGTCGAATTAAATTAGATTGCAACATTACATCGAAATGACAATACAATACAATTTTATTGAAGTAATACAGGAATACTTCAATAAAATTGTATTGTATCGAGTCCGAAACACCGAGATCCGTCGTCGGACGAAAGTCTATGACGTCGGTGATAGGGCAATTAAGCTAAAGTGGAGTTGGGCGGGACATCTGGCTCGGCGTAGAGATGGCCGATGGAGTAAAGCGTTGACCGAGTGGTGGCCAAGGTCAGGTCGGAGAAACCCGGGCCGTCTGAAAGCGCGCTGGGTTGATGATATCGCCAAAGCCGCAGGAAACACCTGGATGAGGGACGCACAAGATCGAAGAGGCTGGCAAAAAAGAAAGGAGGCCTATACCCAGCAGTGGGTGATACCGGGCTAGAATGATGATGAATACAGGAATAGGGATAGGAAGTAGGAAGACAGCCAATTACAGATCGATATTAATTATCTTGGATTTGAAGCGTAGCAAACTATCGAAGAATATGTCAATTTTTGTTTTTTTTATATATTATGATTATAAGTCTTTTGAGTTCATTATGTAACATTAGATACATAAGTTGCTACTTTTAAGTTCGAAGTATATTATTATATCCTATTTCTTGTTTATGCATGCTCAACATGCTCTTTCATACCAAATAATCTTTTTTTTATGTACAATTGGTATTATTAGTTGTTAATTCAGGTAAAATTAATTAAGCTTGCATTTGCAATTGCAATGCATTTCGGCGAGTGTGCGCGAAATATGAGTTTTTGCATATCTCTCTTACGCAGGTACCACCACATATGTCTATGTTTGCGCTATTTTTAGTATTTGTCGCAAAACTACATAGTATTTACTATAATCAGACCAAGTTTGACACTGGTATGTATTACCGTTTTGAAGATGGAGCTGGAACAAAAACGTTGAAAAAAATGCATTTTTTTCGAGGTTTCTTGTATGGTGACACCCTTTGGTTTTAGATTAATTTTTATTTGTTTTTTTTGATAGGCACTATGGTAACACATGTGAAAATTTCAAGTGGTTATCTATTACCGTTACAAAGATACAGCATCATCATCAAATTGTCATCCCCATTTCACATGTATGGGCGCCACCCCTAAAATACGTTATCAAGATTTTTTCATTCTTTTAAAATTGAGATCTATATCTAAACCATTTTTAGGGTTCCGAAGTCCTACAAGGAACCCTTATAGTTTCGTCATGTCCGTCCGTCTGTCCGTCTGTCCGTCTGTCCGTCTGTCCGTCTGTCCGTCTGTCCGTCTGTCCTAATCCTTTACAGCTTAATAACTTCTACAGTTATAAACATAAGTAAATGAAATTTTGTTAAAAATAGTCTACATATAGATCTCAATTTTAAAAGAATAAAATAATCGTTTTTACGTATTTTAGGGGTGGCGTCCATTCATGTGAAATGATGATGAATATTATTTTTTCGCTGCACCCCCTCGTGTGGGGTATCATTGAATAGGTCTACTAAAATGAAGGAAATGTTTCATACACCACTTTTTTATCTGGTGAACCATCTGCGAAATATAGCCCGCCAAAGTGGCTTGCAATGTGTCCCCCCCCCCTGCCATTTCTAAACTATGCAACGTAGAAACTTATAATCTTCCACATTGATAGACCTTTGTAAAAACTCTCTTTTAAAATTATTTCGAGTATAATGTAATTATAATTTTTAGAGTTATAGAGAGAAAACTGAAAAATACTTAAAACGTCCTAGTTCAAAGGTCAATGGACCTTAGTGAAAAATGATCCTAGCAAATAATGCTCCTTTAGCTACTTTCTATTTGTTAAAATCACAAAAAGTAACTTTGACACTTCTTAAATTTGGCTTCTTGAATTTATCGCTAGATGGCGCTACTAACAACACGCTCTGAGTCGCGAATGCTGCCGATTATTGCAAAAACTAAAATAGCCATGATTAATATTCGATTTGATTCGTTTGTAATTACACCTACTTAAGGAACCCTATAATACTGAGCATGGCCCGACATGCTCTTGGCCGGTTTTAAACTAAATTTCATTTATTTATGTTTACAACTGTAGAAGTTATTAAGCTGTAAAGGATTAAGACAGACGGACAGACGGACATACGGACGGACATGACGAAACTATAAGGGTTCCTTGTAGGACTACAGAACCCTAAAAAGACGCATCAAAATCCGTTGCGTAGTTTTAAAGATCTAAGCATATATAGGGACAGACAGCGGGAAGCGACTTTGTTTTATTCTATGTAGTGACGACTATACGACTCACAGGACGAAGCTCTATACAAATTATTCAGTGGTCTATTAAACTTTTCACATTTCCGGCGGCGGTTTTTGTTACGGATAGAAGTAGACTTAGGTTTATCCAAGTTAACTTAGCATCAAACTGGTTACATATTCGTCAACTTAAGTTAAATAAAAAAAAATAAAAAAAAGTCAAAAGGTTAAAAGTAAAAAGTCGTACAAATCTGAGACAACATGCTCCTCTTAACAGAATGAACAGCTCATATAACAAAGCCAGTTATATCAATAGTGAAATAAGAATAAGAATAATCTTTATTTTCTAAATAGTTTAGTTTAGTTTACAGGTTTACAATTCGCATAAAGCTAGTTTTACAAACTGTACTTCTTTCTATGGTAGAGCACTGTTACAGATAGTTTCAAAGACTTCCTGCACTAGGCTAGGCCTGTATCGCAGGAAGCATTTTTTTTTTTTTTTTTTTTTTTTTATTCTTAACGGGCTTGCGTTTGACCGCCACCTCACCTGATGTTAAGCGATGGTGCGGTCGACGATGGTACACGCTTGCGCAGCAAAAACCTATTCACTCGAGTCTTGAAGACCACCAGATTATATTTCTCGGGAAACACTGACGCCGGCAAGGAATTCCACTCTTTGGCGGTTCGCATGATAAAGCTATTAGCAAACCGGTTCGTGCGTAAGGGTGGAATATCTACCATATAACGGTGGCGCATCGCCGTGCGTCTGGTCGTCCGATAATGGAAAGGGCTTGGGGGAATTAAATTGTGCAATTGCAATGCATTTCGGTGTGCGTACACCATACAAGAAACCTCGAAAAAAATGCATTTTTTTCAACGTTTTTGTTCCAGCTCCATCTTCAAAACGGTAATACATACCAGTGTCAAACTTGGTCTGATTATAGTAAATACTATGTAGTTTTGCGACAAATACTAAAAATAGCGCAAACATAGACATATGTGGTGGTACCTGCGTAAGAGAGATATGCAAAAACTCATATTTCGCGCACGATCGTTGATGTCTTTTGATGAATTCTCGTAAATTAAATCAATTTCTATGGGGTATGGTGGTACGGAAACTTTACTGCGTCAACTCACACTTGGCCAGTTTTTTTATTATCTATCTCTGTTTGACTACAACACCATAAATACTTGAATTCAAACTCAATAGATTCTAATTACCGTTAGTTCTAAAGCAGGTACTACCTACGGTTCAAATCGTTCATTCACTAGTAATTGGATTTCCAAAAACTCATTCCTCATTGCGAGTCGGTCGAGATTGTGAGATTAGCTAAAACTGTTCCTGCCGATAGTAATCGGTCGTAAAAATTTAAGAAATATATTTACTTGTTTAATTTAATTTGTTTGTTTGCTAATGATCTTGTTTTAAATTTTTTCTTCATCTTTTCCGTATCCTATAGCTATGGAGAAGTTTTAATAATAATTTACGAGTAAGTAGATAAGTAAAGAATTGTAAACACGAAAAAAATGACAAATAATCCAAAATGTTTTATAAATATAAATAAATACATGCGCAAATGTGAAATCAAGTAGGTACATATATAATGCACATAGGTAAATTTCATAACTGACAATTTTTCCCAAAGATAACATGGCTGAAAATTTTGCCATAAAACCTATTTAAGAAAAAAAAAATACAACAACATAACATCACGCCTGTATTTCCCCGAAGGGGTAGGCAGAGGTGTAATAGTACACCCACATTTCGCCAGTTATGTTATAGTCCCATGAAATAGGGGGCGAGCCTATTGCCATTGACCGGGCACAAATCCAGACTCCGGGCTGCTACTGAGAATTTCCTAATGAAGAACCCAATAACACTTTGCCCGACCCGGGAATCGAATCCAGGATCCCATGCTCAGCAATCGAGCTTGCAAACACTAGACCAACAAGGCAGCCAAAAAAATAAATACAAATCTCTTCAAATAAGACATTGTTGCACCGGATGTGCGATATACATATTAAGAGGCTATTTTTTAAAGCTAGATAAAAGATTGTAGATATTTCTACCGTCCTAGTGGGTAGGTAAACAATATTGAAAACCTTTGTGATTCTAAAATGGATGAAACTCAATTTTTTATCAGATGCAAATGATCTGTAGGCCAATTCAAAGTGCAGTTGCAGTTAAGTTTGGAACAAAACAATGCTTTTCGTATTCTCTTATCAACGGCGATAACTATCAGAAGTGAACTGCAGCGTCACTGCAACTTGATCGGCGCGCCACGTCATAAAATTACGTGAATTAGGGGCCCTACTGTCAAAGCCCTTATGACTCGCGCTCTCTCGCGCGCTCGTCTCTTGTCGCTTATCCCTCCATCAAGTTCGCATTTACAACTACAACATTATTCTCTATTTATCAATTATTAATAATACTTGCTTCTCTTTAGAACGTGGTGCGGTTGGCACCTCCTACGAACGAATGAATGGGAGAGAAAAAAAAAACCAAAAAAGGTTTCTAACATTAGGTCCATTTTATGACGAAAATTGATCATCGCATTCTGAAATCCCACGGGATGATAAAATTAAGACGTTATAGATTATCTTCGTACAATAGAAAATGTAGGCAGTCCACTTATTGGACATTTTTTTGCATTTTCTGAATGACCGAACCTTTTATGAATGAACCTATTTATGACGTTTTTTCCACCTGTGCAACAGTTCTCGAACTATAAAAATTTGTATTGTTATAAGTGTTATTATTTATGATCTCGAGAAGTTTTTGTGGACATCGTACAATTCGAAGAATTTGGGAAAAAGTTTGTACGACTATTAACGGTGAAAAATATTATGAATGAATGAATGGAATAGATTGAGCTAATATTAATGTTTTTGTTGGCCTAATTCAATTCATAAAGTTTATGCAATTAATTTTAAAATAACAAATTAATAGACAAAACTACCTAAGCAAACAAAAATTCAAACTGCGATCAAAACGATCTAATTACACAAAATACATTTTACGGGTAGAGCAAAATACCCAATTGTAGGTATACTTACATTTTAATCGAAATCTTAAACTTCTGACTCGATTTAAGCACAGTTTTACGCTGTTTTGATTGAAATTACTACAGAATTGGATTCTCGGGTAAATTTTGATAAAAAATTCAAAACATATATTCTGCCCAAAAGTACATTCGTGGTTTTGTTCGACAGCTCCTCAATTATACCATACCTTAATAGCTTACTTACCTTATCTTGATTACTTAATTGATTGCTATATGTGTAAATCCTGAAATAAATCCTTTTTTCTATTTATTCCTGAAATAATTAGGTAGATATTTAAATCAGGATTCAGGTTTTTTCAGGTTTTTTTTTTTAAATCTGGATGGCTTACAGTCGGCTCGCCTTTAAAATTAAGTTAAAGACATATTTCCGTGAAAACAATTTAGCAGATTCAGCTCGACTTTGATTTATCTTGATGTTATATATGTAGGTATGTATAATATGTATATTTTATTATATGTATAATGTACATTATATTATCTATTTTTATTATATGTATTATAAGTCCGTAGTACGAAACATATTTTACTACTTTACTGGTGCATCTACCTTATTCTTTGTCTCTGCATTACCCTAAGGTTGTCTGGTAGAGAACTCCTATGGCGTTAAGACCGCCTTTGTACACACGGCTACACATCAAGCTGTACAAAACCAGTAAAGGCTTACCTCGCGTTTTAAGGAAAACCTATACAATGCGAGGTCAGCTTATACTGGAAATGTACAGCTTGATGTGTAGCCGTGTGTACCCTGTTGTGCATAAAGAATTAAATAAATAAATAAATATTTTCTGTAAAAAGAAAAAAGTACGTAGCTCGTGGCTCTTTATTTCATTCACTCATCACTTCAGCCCAAAGACGTCCACTGCTGGACATAGGCCTCCCCCAAGCATATGTTGGGGGGATATGCCATAATCGCCACGCTGGATAGGCGGGTTGGCGATCGCAGTTGGTTGGTTATATACTCGGAGAACGCTGCTGCCCATGCTCTGATGAATCCCTTAGTCGCCTTTTACGACACCCATGAGAAGATATAGGGTGGTGCAATTCTTTACGTCCGGCACCACACGGAACGTCATAAAATACGGAATTACATACAATTTACAAGCACTCTTTATTTAGTGTAATTTAATCAATTAACAACTTAATTTGAATGAAGTAGGATTACAACTTATAAAGAAGGCAAAAGTTATATTGTCAACCATAGTAGAGTGATCTGTTCAACAACTGTTGCCTAAAACATAGCTGTTATCTCTCGCAAATTAACTTAATTTGCTCAAAAAGACCTTTTCAGACACTTTGTATCAAAACTTAAACCTTACAATTATAATGCAACACTTCATTATTTAATTGATAAGCCTATGTAGTCATACTACTACTCAGCTAACTTATGCGAACAGACAATATCGCAAAGCTGTCTCAAGTATCTCATTCCCACGTCCAACAATACAGTAAATAATGACCGATCAAGTTGACCGCAGTCATTTTAGCAGCACAGACTTCACTTCAAAGGTAATGACGCGAATGAAATCGCATACACACGTGACGACTCAAGACACTTCCCACGCTTGAAAAAATTTAACGAATGATACCCGACCGATGACATGGTGCAGACACGGTTAATCTGTTATAATTTTATAGGTAATTTGTATGTTTTTTTACGAAGATTGGGGAATAAAGGAAAATGTTATATACTGGTTCGTTTTGTCTAATGCGCGATTCTTTACGAGTTGATGGCCCGGCAACTCAAAAAAATTTGGTCCTTCGTTCCGTGATCCTCTTTTTGAATTTGCTTTGATGATTATTTTTACTCTCCCCTCATCTTTTTGCATGTAGTCCATTAATCAGCCAAAATATTGAGTAAATCTAAGAGCTCAACTGCCAATTAAAATAACACAACAGTTGAACAATGGACATCGTCTTTAAAAGGTGGTTTTGCATCCGAGGGGATAAATGAGGTTTGATATTATAACAATGAAGGACGACACTTTTGCATATAATAGAATCCAACAACTAACCTATATATTCAAATTACATTTGCAAAAAAAAAAACTAGAAACAAACATCATATTCATACTAAATTTCGGTCGGTATAATCTCGCCAAACGGAGGCACCCTCATGAATAAAACTAGCTGGTGTATAAATTCAAATTTCCTCTTCTCCACACGCTCATTTCCATATCTCGGGCTCTCTCCCCCTATGCTTTATTATTAAAACTCCAGAGCAAAAACCGACACCCAAGTTATTCGCTATCTACGTTCGGAAATGGCATTATCGGCCACGCGGCCCGAGGCGCACACGTCTCAGCCAATAGGGCATTCTTATCAGAAAATGACTCATTTCAAATGACAGAGTGTTCTAAAGCACTTTCAAACATAGAAAGCCGCAACCGTCGCTGAAATTACGTTCCAAATGTAAACTCTGTATCGAAGCTACTTCGACTCACTTCAGCATGCCATTCCTTCACTCAGTTAAGGCTCGTAAAATGGGGACTCTCGCAGCGAGAGGAAATTGGAATAAGAAAATTTGGGGTGTAAAATGAAAGATAGACGAGTGCTAATTTCCGGCTATTACTACGTCTCTTTCTTTCCCGCACATTTATTGCGGGCAATGTGTTTGAGGGGGCATATACTGTCTTTTTCTAGCATGTAGGGACTTTACTATTTAATAGAGCGTATGGTGTAATGTAATGGGGATCTGGAAAATTGTGTGTATCGTCTACGTTTGTCGATTGTAATATTAAATAGGTAACAACATCATTCCATTACATCAATTGAATCCTTCGTATGGTATTAAATGAAGAGGACAGTTTATACTGTCGATGATGGGACAGTATTTTAATCCTAAAAATAAAAGTCATATTTGCACCGTGAATAATTTATCTAAATAATATTATATTCAAAAATATCCAGTCGCAGCCACTAACCCAGATAACTATATTCCGCTTTGCAATAATATGATTGAGCGTCAATATCTGGAACGGTCCGCTCCAGCCGAGTCCTCAATAGCAAATGACGCCTCCGACCGCGTTGCGTCAAACGCTACCGGAATTTATCGACTACCCGCAAACAATTCGCCTCGCCGCCGGCTATACTCTATTGAGGCAACTTTGGTAGCGAAATTATTGTGCAGAGGATTTATTACACAGCGAACAGCGGATACAGATACGAGAGGTAGAATAGATATATTTGTAAAAAGTAGCACAGATTAGTTATCGCTAAAATAATTCATCAATATGAGTTCCCGTAACTCGTAAATAAGACTGAAATGAACATTAATGGGACTATAGGTTCAGGTTTGAGGTGTTTGAACAGACAATCTCGTAAACTGTAGGCTAAGTTTACAGCGCAATTGAACAACGAGTGGGTTTTATATGGCATTGGTAACAGAGCGTCTGAGAGCGACGACAGTGGCGCCATTGTTCTCAGTTTAAAGCATAGCTGACGGATATGACCACTGCTTTTAGTCTTTAACTGAATAACTTTACGGCCTTTTAAGTCCTATTAGCGTATTTGCACCAAAGTATTCTAGGCTTAAAATTATACAGTTATTCTAGCCACAGCTCCAAGCGTCCAACAATAAACAGAAAATCCTAATCCACTGTGGTTGTATCTTAATCGCTTCCCCGTGTAATGTGATACGAAGTTATCGAGGAGCTATTAACACGTTGTACTGGGTTGATAAATGAAATCCCGTCACCCCTTGGTAATGTGATTGTTTGGTGATCGAGCGCTCTTTACTTTTATTACAATCTAAATCGTGTGTGATTAACGATCACGACAATTTAGATCTTCTGCGTTACTATAAATAAAGAGTGTCTTAAGATTAATAACTTTAAATTATGTACAAATGATAATACATTTAATGACACAAAAATATTTTCTATCAAATTAAAGTTCTTGTTCGGTAAAAAGCGGAGCCAACTCAGCCAACAATTAATTCAAATCGATTTCCACTTAAGCAAACGTTTGCCGCGAACGATCAGAATTTCAAATTCGACTTGCAGAAAACGCGGCCAGCATGGTGTAAAGGTTCTTTTTTGATTCCAATATGCCATTTAAACTGAACGCGCCAAAAGAAATAGTAGTTGCAGTCGAGTTAGGTTGGCCAGCCTGATGCTATCTTGGCAGTTGGCACACCTGACCGACGCTAATTGGACAATAAATCAATTCTTTCCCGCTTCTTATTGGCGAATCGTGGCATTCCAATATTGAAAATTTGGCCGCGCGATATTGACAACATGATAAAAAACAATAGGCGGTTATCTTTTTCTTTTGTGTTCATCTCTGGACTCCGGTTCTTATTAAGGCTGAATCGTTTTATATTTTGTTTGTGTCAAACCCAATGTCTTATAGGTTAGACAATTTGTTTTTGGGAACTCGTTATTGAATTATTAATATTGATATTTTGTATATTCTCAATTGATGTTATATAGGTAGGTACATTTGAAATAAATCTCATGTCATTGTTGTTTGACTGGCGTCATAGAAATTCGTTAGTGATGAATCGGTTTAATAAAATTGCGGGAGCGCTATAATCGGAATAAATAACATTAATGCAGCAAAGAGCGCGGGCGTCATCCATTATTAGAGTTATTAACAAAACGGAACGCGCGCCCGGCTAATCTGGGCGCGCTCTGAGCGTAATTAAATTCTCAGAACAAGCGAGCTATTAAAGCGAAACGGTAGCGCGACGCCCATTACGAAACGGAACGTGCATAATTATTTCGTTCCCGCCATTTTTTCTTATTCTCATTTCGATTTTCGAAAACCCTCGCTAATGTAGCGTCGCTGCCCTCTGGCACGAAATCTTGTAAACAATGTTCTCGTAAAATCTTATTCAATTACAGTCCGCCTTCTTAATATACTGATTAGTTTTCGAAGTCTGTTAATTATATTCAAGTGCAAAAGACTGTGGAAATTAATAAATACTTTGTTATATAGTCTGAACTTAAAGTCCAGTACGAGGTTCTATATAAGTCTGGAACGGCAGTTGTAACAAAAAGCGGGTAGTTTTTTGTATCCAGACCACCAAGGCATTCAAATGAGGCATATCATTAGCCGTGTATAAACAATGTCGTAAAATGACAGGTAGCAGAGCTTGTCACATCGTTCGTATAATATTATTCATGTGGTGTTATCGTCTCGACTCATCTACCGTTCGTCGTACTGTTAACATGTATTTTGACAGATGACATAAGTTTGGCGCCGTATCGCCGGTTTGTCATCTCGCTACGATGAAATACAATTCGGATGTAATAATAAGCTCCCGTCTTACGTTCGTTGATAAACGGACTCGTGTAAATCAATGTAATGGTGTTGTTATGACGTCAGTTTGTGTTGTTATTCACTGAAAAGCTTTTGTTTTGCTATCATTTTCATGTTTTGTTTTGTTATAGACGTAAATAATAAACTGACCCACATTTATCGCTAATTTATGTGGAACAAATTAGCTACGTAATCACACTCTTAATACACACACACACTCACTAACGTTTACTAATGTGTAGTTTGCTCGACATCCTACGTCACAACAGGGATCCAGCAGAATACCAGCGTCAGGTTTACTAACCTGGCAATATGCTGAGCTGGACACCCATTTGTCACAATTTTGAGACACACATGGCGCATGACTGTCAATGACTTTTTTCCTCGCTTTGTTACTTCTTCACTATATCTATTTTTTGTTCATGTATATTTCTTTTGTATGTGTCTCAGTTGTGTCAAATAAATATTTTTATTTCTTTCTTTCTTTCTTTCTTTTACGTATGTCATTCAAAAATATACGTAGATTGTTGGTGCTACGGTCAATCTCTGCGCAAAATCGGCTACGGGAAAATATTAGAGACAGGGATCTCTGCACTCTGCAGTGTGATCTAACCATAAACTTTTATTATACTTTACGCTAGTATAATAAGTTTATGGTTTTACCACAACATGACCCTGAATTGTAAGCTCTGACAAAAAAAGCAATTAAATTACCAACCTATTTACGCACAGTTGCCATTACTGACTCTACATTTTCTTTTCACTTGCAACTTGCAACGTATCATTCAGCCAGTAAGCTAACATTCAGCTGTCATTAAATTAAAAAAAAGAACTCATTATTTAAATAGCTTCAACGAATGCAAATTAATTAAGTAGGTAGTTCTATGAAAAATGCTGCAATTTTCTGCGACAACTTTCCGTATTGATCTCACAGTTTGACAAAAAGTAGAATGTGATAGAGTCAAGTAAAGAAAGACAATTATGGTCATTTTTAAAGGCGATAAGCTAGCAGCCTTCCTCTTATTATTCCTAGTTAAAACTACAATATAATAAAATTGCATGTATTACCTATACAAGTAAACTAACTGTGTAAGTACAGTCGTCCGCACGTCAGTGGTAACACTTGTAGGTACGAAAACCGTGCCCTTACTGCTTACGAAATAAAAATACTGTCAAGGTGAAACTGATACTACTGACGTGTTTTCGATTGTACCTATAGGTATACCCTGTTACCCTGGCATCCATCCCCCATCAGGATGGCAGCCTTTTGAAGATATCCTCCTCGCAAGAAAAATAACTTATTTATCTAAAGCCCCTATAGGTACCTATTGCTAAGTCGTTCAATGCGAGTACCTAGTTATTATAACAATAATTAAATTCAGATCTCTTCTTTTGTTGAGACTATTCAGTGGCGGATTTACCACCAGGCTGAGTAGGCTGGAGCCTAGGGCGGCAGATTTTAGGGGCGGCAAATTTGGGGCCAACATTTGTTTTATGTCTTACAGAAATTAAAAATAATCATATTTATTAAAAAGAATGATTGAGCTTTTATTAGCTCAGAAATATACCAAAAACTATATAGTGTTTTTTTTTTTTTTTTGCTCTAGAGCTGTGCAAATGGTGTCACTGCACCGGGCGCCGTCATGGGGGTGGCACCAAAATCATCAGTAAGATTCGTTATTGACCGATGACGATCGTTTTGAGTTCTGATTGCATTCAATCCTTTTTGCCTGTCCGTTTTTGGCGTATATTTAAAGCAACTATTCTATTACATTTATTATGACTTACAAATATAATAATAATACAATAAAACCTGGGCTCGTTATATATCTTTCGGGCTCGCTTCGCTCGCGCTATTATTACTATCATCTATTATTAATATAATCTTAACTAAATCGTTGGACTTTAAAAATAGTATAGGAACCTGACACTTATAAAGGTCGGTAGGGGCGGCAAAATATGAATTGCCTACGGGCGGCAAATGTGTAAATCCGACACTGAGACTATTGACCTAATTTGTACATGTTAAAGTTTTACTTTACAGGTAGTCTTCAAGCTAATTAAATTATTGCTTTTGTAATGTATTTTTTTATGTATGTACCAATATTTCTGACACAATGTAACATTGTTTGAGAATAAATAAATACTAATAAATACTAATGCTTCTTCATGGTGTCTACATTAATAATGCTCTCCTTTTTACGAAAAAAAAGGACTCAAAATTTAACTACAGCGTTTTGCGAAACCTTCGCTGAAGCTACTGTATTATCATAGATAGTTTTAGTAGAACTCCTTGGGAAAGAGCTCGTCCTGAAAGTATATTTTTGCCCCACAGACATTGTTAAAAATATAGAAAAAGTGCTGCGAACAACCTAGTGAAGCCAAAAAAAACTATGCTCCTTCGTGTACAACCACATGCACCTCAAACCGTGTTCACCCCTCTCAGTACACATGTCGCGGCATCATCCAGTAAGCATCGCGAAAGAAAATATCCTTCAGGTGCATGGTGTGTGCGTGAGTGCTGGTTGTACACGAAGGAGCATAGTTTTTTTTGGGTTCACTATGATTGTTCGCATCACTTCGTCTACCGCTTGCGGTACCATAAAAAAATCTAAGGAATTTACATTATTATGACAAGAGTTTGATATGATTATCAACAGCTTTAACGGTGAAGGCAAAACATAGTGAGGAAACCTGCACACCTGAAAGTGCTCCATACAGTTCTTGATGGTATGTCTAGTCTGCCTAGTGCGGGTTGGCACTTGGCAATGGACTAAGGCCTTACCCTTTCTCATACTATAACCCAGCAGTGGAACAGTAATGAGCTGATCGTGTAAGGAAATTAAACATCCTAAAAAAACTGTTTCATTTTTGATCCGGGCTCTAGAAAGCAGCTCGAAAAACCAACATTCAAATTTAATTTAAATAATAACTTTGACACCAAAAGACATCCATCCAACTCTTTAGTCCCAAGATGCTTATCGAGTGCGCACGAGTCAAACTGATTGGTCTTGTACCAAACCATGATGCATGCCCCTATTCTTGTTCTCAAACTATGCCAGGAATGCATCTTTGACAAATATGTATCTTAGCCCCACTGACATCTGTCCGCAGGTGCTTTCTAAACAATTATTTAAATTAATAAGAGTTACACTGCGCGGACGGGGGATCGCTAATGGTTTTTAAGAAATTAATAATTAATGTATGTTTGTTGTTAGTATGTAGTGTAAAGGAATTTGTTTTGGTATGCTGTAAATTGCAACATGTAGGCTTTTATACAGGGCGTCCCACGGATATATCTGAAAGTACCTTGAATATTGCTTGAATATTATTGAATATATTTGCTTTTATTTTGCTGAGCGTGCACAACGAGCAGTACTCAAAGTGTTGATGCACCTTCCATTCAGACATCCTACCACGCTGGTATACGCAAAAGCAAAAGTCCTTAGTGTGCGGAAACTTTTTATGTACCAAAGTCTACGCAGGTTCCACCGTAAAACCATCCCCTACTTACCAACTTCAAACAAAAGAGTAAAACATTGTCACAACACAGCCCACTACACAAAATACAACTCACAAACAAGTGTACAACCCATGTATTTTATTAATGTATAATTATTCTCTAATTAGTTCACCATTATATTTTTCTTTTTGATTTGTAATACTAATGACCAGTCTTATACTGTACCAATAATTGGGAAGGAACTAACTCCTGAAACACAGGGATAACCTAATTTTGGAGTTAGGGACTTATTTAAATTGTTATGTGGAAGTCAATAAAGTATTTACTATATTGTAGATGGAACATTTTACAGAAAGAAGACATTATTTGTATTTATAAAACAATTTAGCCAATAATGTCAGCTTTTCATTTTTCTGAACAAAATTTCACATCAAATGTTAAAATTCATGGTCTTCCTTTTATTTGTGACACTATGTTAATTTGCAAAAAAATATCCTTATGATGAAGCCTTTCGATCGGTATGATAAAGCTACAGAATGATTATTTTTCTCATGTAACGGGTTCGATTTCCGGTTCAAGTATGTTATTATTTAAATATCTATGAATGCAGTTTAAATTGTTTTTTAAATTCTAATAATGTCTTCTTTCAGTAAAATGTTCCATCTACAATATTCGAGGTACTTTCCCTCCATGTGGCATATCCGTGGAACGCCCTGTAGATTATGATGATGATGTTTTCAATGGCTTAGGATTCAAGTTTTAGGTAGGTGCATTGGAAGGAATATTGTAAAAATAGCCAATAGATAGATGCCAAATGACAATTATGAATCTGTTTTACAAAGACAGGTTTACTGAAGAGTAGTGAAGAGTTAGCAGAATAGTAGCAATTACAATGAGAGCAGGAACTTTCCTCAAAACGAACCCCTGCAAGTTGCACTAAGTGTCCATTCAGATGGGCCACGCCACAACCAAACGTGACTGCGGTAAAAAAATGCCAGCAGTGGTCGTGTCAAGTCGTGTGTTGTGAGTGGTCTCGCTGTGTTGCTTTGTCACAGCCACAAATTGCAAGTGGGCGCATTTTGCGTTGTTGTAACTTCGATCTGGCCGGTCAGTAGCCGGCCAAATCGCGTTTGTGACTCGTCTGAATGGACTCTTAAGTAGACCAGAATACATCCTACTATCCTACTTCTTACTAATATTTTAAACCAGCTGTGCGCGGCATGCGTTAGATTGCTATCTTTTTTAGGGTTCCGTAGTCCTACAAGGAACCCTTATAGTTTCGTCATGTCCGTCCGTCTGTCCGTCTGTCCGTCTGTCCGTCTGTCCTAATCCTTTACAGCTTAATAACTTCTACAGTTATAAACATAAGTAAATGAAATTTTGTTAAAAAATTGTCTAGATATAGATCTAAATTTTAAATGAATAAAAAAATCGTGATTACGTATTTTAGGGGTGGCGCCCATACATGTGAAATGGGGGTGAAATTTTTTATTTCGCTGCACCCCCTCGTGTGGGGTATCATTGAATAGGTCTACTAAAATGAAGGTAATGTTTCATACATAACTTTTTTTATCAGATGTACCATCTGCGAAATACAGCCCGCCAAAGTGGTTTGCAATGTGTGTCCCCCCTGCCATTTCTAAGCTATGCAACGTAGAAACTTATAATCTTCCACATTGACCTTTATAAAAACTCTCTTTTCAAATTATTTAGACTATAATTCGATAATAAATTTTTGAGTTATAGTGAGAAAACTGCAAAATACTTAAGACGTCCTAGTTCATAGGTCATTGACCTTAGAGAAAAATTATAGTAGCAAATAATTCTCCTTTGTTACTACCTATTTAAAAAATCACAAAAAGTAACTTTGTGTTATATTGATATGACAAACTTCTTAAATTTAGCTTCTTAAATTCAGCGCTAGGTGGCGCTGTTTGCCAAAACAAAAATAGCATTGATTAATATTCGATTTGATTCGTTTGTAATTAGGAACCCTGTAATACTGAGCATGGCCCGACATGCTCTTGGCCGGTTTTTTTAGACAAGGAACCTTCGCGGGCGTACGTAGAACAACTCACCAAAGTTTCATCACAAGCAGGAGAATTGTTTAGGAGCGCATACAGGACAAACATTCATTTTTATACATAGGTATAAAAATTAAATAGATGTGAAAGTTTGTGAAGATGTTTATGTTTGGGTGTTTGCTACTAATCACGCTGTTAGGGCTGTACGGATTTGGATAAAATTTGATACACAGATAGAACATAGCCCGGATTAACATATAGGCTACTTTTTATCCCGGTAACATTAACAGTTCCTGAGGGATGCGCGATAAACAACACCCATGCGGGCGAAGCCGCGTACAAATTCTAGTGTATGATAAAGAATCAAGACAAGCAAAGAGAATATAACCACTACGTTTAAAGACAAGCGCCATAGGGCAACTCTTTAAGGCATTCTACAAAATCAATTCGTTATTCAACAACGTTGCGTCATTCATTCATTCATTTCAGTCGGAAGACGTCCACTGCTGGACATAGACCTCCCCCAACGTTGCGTCATAAGCACCGATAATAAAACTTCTTGTCATTCAGCAAAACATGTTTTATGTGTACTTTTGTGATTTGGCTGTGACTTTATTTTTGTACCTACGAAGCGCAATCGACGACATTTTATGGGCAAACTTTCAACTGAGTCTAAAGATTTTGTAATACCTAAAGTTATTAATTTCGACCGATAGTACAGCCGCAGCCGGTAGTCTCTCGTGGCGGAAACAAGCAACTGAAAAGAAAGTAAATTAAATATTTAGCTGAAACGGGTCTCTGTAAACAACTAACCAGTAGAACCTACTTAAAAGTGAAACTGAAAGATAAAAGCTTCAAAATTTTCTGTGAATAAATAATAGTAGTTTATGAAACTGTTGCAGGGGTTATTAAAACTTAAAACACGAGTGTGAGTTTAAAAACCGAGCCGTAGGCGAGGTTTTTAATAGTATCACACGAGTGTTTTAATACCTAGTTATGTCAGTTTCATACACTATTTTATCTAAACTCATACAATTTTAAATAAAATACCAAAGTCAAAATCTTAGTAACAAATCCAATCCAAAGCCAAATCCAGTAGGCCATGGCGCGCGGCCGCGCACACGCGCTAGCGCGCATCAACACAGATAATAAAATATAGTCTGGTGAAAACATTATAATCGGAACTAATTTTCTATCCATGTCAGGATTCCGTCAATCTCTGTTTTATCATACAAAAAATATGCCTGTAAACACTTAGGTAAATATAATTAAAAGCAATATGAGAATCCAAACTTCTGCCAAAAACGCGATTTTATACGATAAAATTTTTCAATGTAGGGGAAGATGGGGTGGCTTCGTACAATTTTTACTCCGACCCTTGTAAAATAAGAACTAACAACTATTTCATAAAAACCTCATGCTACTATATTACCTAGTTATCTGGCTATAATAATGCTGAAGATCGGTGTTGATTTAATGGAGCACAACTGAGCAATAGCAGTTTAAAAAAAAAATGGAAAACGTGTGAATGCACCCCACACGTGGGGTAGCTTCGTACATAGGATGGGGTACATTCGTTCATATAGGGAGCCTTCGTACACAGTAATAAAATATACATATGTACAAAATATATATATTTATTAATTGTACATAAATATGTATTATTAAAATACAACATAACTTCTGAAAGATATCGTCAAATTGAGATTATATCAGTCTTAAAATCAATAGTTTTACCGTCTTTTTGGCAAAGCTGTGATATTTGTCTCAGACATCAAACATAGCTCGCGCTATTCTTTCTTGCTCTTGTTTATTTATCTTTGTTGCTTTCTAACCTAACACAACATCATAACAGACAGGGAGGAGTAGAAGGAGAGTAGGGAGGCCTTTGTCCTGCAGTGGGACACTTCAGGCTTATAATAATAATTAATAATTTTATTGAGAATAAATTTCTTTAAACCTAAACCTATTAACATCACGTCTGTATTTCCCGAAAGCTAGGCAGGGGTATATATTACAACCACATTACGCCAGTTATGTTATAAGTCCCATGTAATAGGGGGCGAGCCTATTGCCACTAACCGAGCACAAATCCACACTCCCGGTTGCTAGTGAAAATTTCCTAGTGCAAAAACCCAATAACACTGCCCGACCTGTGGATTTACCCAGGATCCCACGCTTAGCAGTCGTGCTTCCGACCACTAGACAAACGAGGCAGTCTTTTATTTTTTTTAATTCTTAAAGTCAATGTAAATCCTTGATTTTCCTGGCATTCTTTCTTTCTATTACTTTTTAGGCGCATTTTCATATACCTTAGGATAAGGTCGGATCATTACAGGTTTTAGCAGGCCTAAAACAGATGTTGATGGTGGATCAACAACGAAGTCCGGTTGCGAGCGCAGAGAGGGTGATGCTGGCGCAGAACTCAGTGGAGGATCTCATTGAATTAGATGTATTTCGTCAGGCATGGGTTGATGCGCGTTACGATTGGGATTGGCTGTAAAAACTGCAATTTCTTCAGGCACGGTTTGATGCATGTTGCTGCTTAGATCTGCTGTAGTGTAGAACCTGACTGATAAACCTGAACATGTGCAAAATCCAAGGCCAGCTTGTTAAATAGCCATATTCCAGTCTTGAAATAATAATATTCTAAGTGAAACAACCTTCAAAACTCACAAGGGGTGCATTCGTACACCGTACGAACCCGCCCCACGTCAAGGTGTACGAAGGTGCCCCAACCCAAACAATCAAAATATTTATTAAGTAATAAAAAAACTGTTGCCGTTATTCAAAAATAAATAATAACATTATAATAAAACAAAAGTTTAACCGGATTAAATCGCGTATATTATTTAAATTGGTTTCCCTGACGTTTCGAAAGCTTTGCAGCATTTGTTTATTGTTTTTTGCGATTTAATCCGGTTAAACTTTGTTTTATTATAATGTGTAGTGATCGCGAAAACCTAAGAAGTTATTAAATAATAACATAATAATTTCACACATCTATTTACTAACTACAATAAATATTTTTTTCAATTTGAGTAATACTTCTTAGGGATAAAAAAGTTTAAAGTTAAGTCTTAATGTTACTTACGCAGCGCAAAAACACGTTTCGACTTGGCTTAACTAAGCCAGCGGCCGCACTGCCTGCTCCGTCCCGCGGGAAGCCTACGCTTATGAGTAGGAAACACGGGCACAAAGATAACCGCGCTAACGTATTGGATAGTGTAGATACAGCCACTGTGCGAAAGCTCCCTCTGTGCGAATCCACCCCATCTTCCCCTATGACTAGTGGCGCCACCCTGAATTTTGTGTACTATTGGTGCCAAACTGTACGACTGCAAAAAAAAAAAGGTTTGAAAACTCCTTGGTTGGGTAGAAGTGGCATTAAAAACTTCTTAGTTTGGCTGAAGTGTGCGGTTATGGAAAAAAAATTAAATTACCGCATTTTTTTGTTCAGCAAACTGTATCGTAATGAAACTTTTTAAATTCATTACAGGTGCATGTGCGTAAAGTATGTCATTATGACATTACTTTCGAGTTCATAATTCGAATTTTACGATACGAATGTAAATAAAATATGAAACAACACTTGTTTATGCTTGAAATTGTTAACCAAGTTTATTTTGCCAGGGTCACATGGATATGTAAAAATATCATTGCGGGGTCAGCAATAATAAGTTAATAGACTGTCGGTAATGTTACCCTCAAAGCGTAAAAAGTAAGCAAAAGCACAGTGTATTTAGGTAGGTACTGAAGATAGGGTACGTCCATAATTTTCCGGAAAAGTCCGGATATTTGGTCCTTTGTCCGGAATTCGGGGGGAATTCTAAGTACCCGCATCACAATTGCTGTCAATTGCATCGCATCATTCGCTTCACGCAAGAAATCGACATGCCGCGAAATTAGAAAATTTCCGGATTTTTCTGCAAATTTCCGGAATTTTCTCCGGATTTTCTTTTTTTTGTTCTAGCAACCTGAACTGGAGATGACTGTTAAATAAGTAATTACCTAACAAATTGGACGCTATTCGTTAAAAGTGCTAACAGGCAAACCTATCACTAAGTACCTACTGATAAGAAAAACCCAGGTATAGTAGAATAATTGGGTTTTAGTATTATGTAATCCTTCGGGTGTTTATGCCCGACCTAGGGTTTATACAACGATCTCTATGTAGGTTTATATTTAGGTACCTAACCAAATCACTAGGTAGGTTATACCTATAGTTAGTAAGGCAGGTACAATTACAATCAATTGGTCGACTTACCTACAGGCACAGACATAGTAAAAAATATAGACGAAGTGCTGCGAACAATCATAGTGAAGCCTAAATAAACTATGCTCTTTCGTGTACAACCAGCGCTCACGCACACAAAGCACATGAAGGATATTTGCTTTCGCGATGCTTACTGGACGATGCCGCGAAATGTGTACTGTACTAAAAACTATGCTCCTTGTGTGTATAACCAGCGCGCTATAGTTTTTTTTGGCTTCACTAAATTGTTCGCAGCACTTCGTCTATATTTTTTACTATGTCTGTGCCTACAGGTAAATCAATAGATATTCAAAGCTAGTCAGAAGTCAGATCACAGACGTACCTATTTAGATAAGATTCTGTTCTCATTGGCAAGCTGTAGACGCAGGTTCGTGGCACAGAACAGAACCAACTTTTTCGCACCGATGACGCAGCTGTCCGTCATTAAATGTACCTATGTCTTAAGAATCTGTAGCACAGTCGTCTACCGCTCCTTTTGCCACACAGTACAAAATTATTTTGATTATTTTACATTAGGTGAGCAAGTAGATAGTAGGTATATTTATGATTATGACCTGGCGAAGGCCGCGGGAATCCGCTGGATGCGGGAAGCGCAGGACAGGTCGTTGTGGCGATTCTTGCGGGAGGCCTATGTCCAGCAGTGGAAGTCTTTCGGCTTAAATGATAATGATGATGATATTTATGATTGTACATAATAATAATAATGTCCTCCCGGCTGAATATCGGTCACGGGAGCCAATCGCAACGGAGACTAGCCATCTGCGCGGGACATATTATAATGCACAAGTGTAAACATAGGTGCACTCTCTATTCCCTCACTCCGATAAATCTACACTCACTTAATCCGATGGGACGGCAATTCGACACGACCGGAGAGTCCAGAGACAGATCAGGCGCAGGACTGACGCCGACGGCTTTACACGACGGCTTTTTGCCAGTTGTACACTAACACATAAGTAGTTATTTAAGAAATTAATGTAGTCTTGTTGTGCAATAAAGAGGATATATATTCTATTGTATTGTATTGTACGTGCTCTCCGAAGCACCAACTTCCTGACTCCGGGCTACTGCTGAGCAATTTTCTTGACAGAAAAATCACAATCCCTATTTGCCTAGCCCGCATTGGCGTAGCCAACCCAAATCAGCGCCAACGCAGTGGCGTGTGGCACGGCCCCCCCTAGGAGACTTCAGGCCCACCCCAGAATAAAAGTGAATCATGCATAAATACGTTTAAAATAATAAAATAAAAAGTGAAACACTTATGAAAAACAAAATTCATCTGCAATTTTTATATCTAAGTACCACAACTTTTCGTAAAAACTTAGAAACTCCACTCTCTCTCTTCTTGTCTCTTATTCATAATGTTTGAACAATTTTACAAGATATCGTTCTTTCTAACGTTCACGGAACTTTGTACATTATGTATCACGTTTGTTCAAGCACATCTCAAGGAGACTCAAATGGTAAATATAATATAAATTAAAAAACCGGCCAAGAGCTTGTCGGGCCATGCTCAGTATTATAGGGTAATAATAAGGCTCCTTAAGTAGGTCTAATATATATACAACGTGTATCAGAAATGCGTGGTCATATTTGAAGAGCTCAGTCAGGGGATAGCATAGAACAACTTTTACTATGGGACCAACGCTGAAATCGCGAAAAAAATATCAGCTGTTCCCTACTAAATCATCGAAGTCGTTCGACAAAATGTAAGCATCAGCAGATTTTTTTTTCGCGATTTCAGGATTGGTCCCATAGTAGAAGTTGTTCTATGCTATCCCCTGAATGAGCTCATCAAATATGACCACGCATTTCTGATACACGTTGTATACAAACGAATCAAATCGAATATTAATCATTGCTATTTTCGTTTTTGCAAACAGCGCCACCTAGCGCTAAATTTAAGAAGCTAAATTTAAGAAGTGTGTCATATCAATATAACACAAAGTTTCTTTTTGTGATTTTTTTAAATAGAAAGTAACTAAAGGAGCATTATTTGCTAAGACCATTTTTCTCTAATGTCAATGACCTATGAAGTCTTAAGTATTTTTCAGTTTTCTCACTATAACTCAAAAATTTATAATCACATTATACTCGAAATAATTTTAAAAGGGAGTTTTTATAAAGGTCTATCAATGTGGAAGACTATAAGTTTCTACGTTGCATAATTTAGAAATGGCAGGGGGGGGGGACGCATTGCAAGCCACTTTGGCGAACTGTATTTCGCAGATGGTATACCTGATAAAAAAGTTATGTATGAAACATTACCTTCATTCTAGTAGAGCTATTCAATGATACCCTACACGAGGGGGTGCAGCGAAAAAAAAATGTTCATCCCCACATCACATGTATGGGCGCCACCCCTAAAATACGTTATCAAGATTTTTTTATTCTTTTAAAATTGAGATCTATATCTAAACCATTTTTTAACAAAATTTCATTTACTTATGTTTATAACTGTAGAAGTTATTAAGCTGTAAAGGATTAGGACAGACGGATAGACGGACGGACATGACGAAACTATAAGGGTTCCTTGTAGGACTACGGAACCCTATAAAGCACTTATAGTGAAACCGCCTGATCAATTCCTAATAGCAAATACACATAATCAAGATCTCACCAAAAATTAATAATTTCGAGTTAGACAAAAAAATATATCCACAAAATTATGTGAAAGCTAACCAATGTGCCTTGCCCTTGCCTATATATAATATACAAAGTGTCGGTGTCCCTCTGCCTGTGGTCCAAGGAAAAACTCTTGTTAGAGGACATGTCTAGCTATCAGCCTGCAGCTCAGCAGCATTGATGTGGGGAATTTATTTCTACGCCGTTAAGAAATTAAGAAATCAAAATGTTAATAAATTTTACGATATTTTGCTTAGATTATAAACTGTGGTAATTTGTTTCCGAACATTTTCCCGCTAGATGGCGATGAAGTCATTTTACCTTTTTTTTTATTGTGCAGAATTGGTCCATTACTGTTTTAAAATAACAGGAAAACACAAGAAACTTGTAAAATACGGCAGTCTCCGCTATCTGTGAATCGTTCATAAACCACAAATTAACAGATACATAAAGTCAGATGCTGGGCCAGAAAAGCTCTTCGTGTGTCTGACGGCTGCTGCTGCTGGTCCTTCTCGATACATCTGGAGGGAACAGCAATTTGTTGGGCGGGCCAACCTTGGGGACGGGCAATAACTCTTCTTAGGAGGAGGACCTTTTGTCCATGGCGAAAATTCTGGCACTTGGTGGAGGACTTGGGATAGTCCATCACATAATGTATTTTTTTTCTATTTTTGAAAAAAAAGACAAAGTTTAAATGTCACCTTTTCTTCTTATGCTCCTCAATTTTTTTTATGCCTATTTTTTTTCCTCTCGCAAGTCTGCGAGGAAATTTCTTAAAGAAATAAGCAGTGCCTTTGTATAAATAAAAATAAAAATACTATGTAAATAAAAATAATCATAATACTCTAGGGCTACGTTCACTTATATCGCCCGACGTCGTCGTCGGACGACGCTCGGACTGTTCCTTCGGCGTTCGTTTGTATGATCGCTCTAAGCAAAAAATTCTAACTGAACGACCAAAGTACGCTACTGAACGCACCCCGTTCAGTACTACTATCGTCCGACGACGCCCAGAGCGTACTTTGGTCGATAGAGTTACTCCGAGCGATCATAAAACGAACGCCCAAGGAACGTTCCGACGAGCGTCGCGTGTCGCGTCGTCCGACGACGTCGGGGCTACGTTCACTTATTACGCACTCAGTGTGAAAGTCACCCGGTGCGAATATCGCTCGATCATTGACGATTTTCTCAGAGTTACTGAACGACTTTGGGCGACCTTATGAAACTGACACTAGAACAATGAAGCTCTGCCAAATATGACAATCGAAACCTCAAATTATCTGTCATTTCATACTTTTGTCTGTCAACATGACAGCAGAGCGTCTTTTACCCTACTATTTCACGGGGTGACCGGTGCGTACGCTCGACGACGCCCGCTCACAACGGTTTGGTGTGAACGCCCGGACGATCACTCCGAGTAACTGAACGACCAAACAACGCTCCGGGCGTCGTCCGCCGTCGTCCGACGATAATACTGAACGTACCCGGGTAATATATGTGAACACAACCCCGGGCGTCGTCGGACGATAATACTGAACGCGGCCTTCAGATGAACTGTCAGTTATTACCATGCCATACAATCTTAGAACAACATGCCTGCAACACCATCAATACTTATCCGACCAAATTGACGAGTACTGAAAATGCTCAAACGTCGTTTGGCCACTACGTATTTTGAATTTATCAGTATTATATTTGACATATGCCAGGGCAAACGCACAGATGTCGCCAGTATCTACGTATTAAGCTACCGAGGCTAATGAACTGACTAGCAAGGTAAAACTCATGCGCTGTTGTCTAGAAAAGCGTATAGATGGCGTGAATTTAAAATTATAAGTTGTAGACAATTATTTACATTGGTAAATAAATAAATATTTTTTCCAGTTAAATTTGCCTATCTGATAGGCAATTATAAAAAAAACTATTCTATTTCTATTCTTTAATTATTAAAGTATAATTATGTTGGAAAACGTAATTTTGAAGATAACACCAACATTTAAACTTATCAGTTGCTTTTTATAACTATACTAATCTTTTTTACGCATTTACGCAACTGAAGTGATATCTATAGACATAAATTGGAAAAAAAAGTTCTGACGTCACCAAAAGACGTAAGTGAAAGTTAAATTCGATATGGGTCGTAAGAGTTTGGTAGCTTGCCGGTTACTGTTGTTGACTTATGAACTTGGAGTTGCGAGTTCGAATCCTACTTATAGCTGAACTTTTTGTCTTTATTTTTTCGATTTATAAAAAGGATGAATACAGAGCCACCTAGTGATCCTGGTACATAGTTATCAAAACCTGATTCAAGAGTGATTTCAGGGTTAAAATATAGAGGCGCCACTTGGTGTGAACCTCTATTGGGGGCAGAGATTGGTCTCTATTTCCGTATGTATAAATGTACTCTGTGGTTATTACTTATTTGTAAAAGTTGTTAGTTGTTTATTGTCAAACGTCAAAGTCGTCAAACAATAAAATATTTATGAATTAAGAAATCGCTGTTTTTATTCCTAGTGCTGAAATAAAGAAATTATTATTGCCAAAATAACATTTTGTGCTATATTTATCTAAAAAATGGCAGACGACGACAGTAAGTTATTGGGAATCATAACCTTAAATCTTAACCTTGTAGAAAATAAACCTAGTTGAATTTTTTGGAGTTCTTATGAATTTAAAAATCTAGGATAGGTATTTAACTTTTGAACTTTCCCTAATTGCAGTGCAGTCAGAAATAGATTTTCCAACGATCAAGCAAAACTAAACCCTTTAAAACAGTCTGCATTATTTTGTGCCATAAGAATTAATGATTAGGTGGTCAAAGAGCCGTCTTACACACCACTTTACCAGTTCAGTTACTAGCTTCTTAATAATGTCCAATTTCCTTTTACGTTTGTAAGATCAGTGACAAAAAATTTAGTTATCAAACATAGATTATAATATTTCCAGCCCCATCGGACAGCAGTCTCTTAGTCATAATAGTGGACACAAACCCCAACCAGCGATACATAACTGAAGATCCGAAGGTGCTGACCAACTGTCTTGATGCCGTAATTGCATTTGCTAACTCACACCTGATGCAAAAGGCCAGGAATGAACTGGCTGTTATAGGATGCCATTTTCATAAGAGGTGAGAAAGAAAACTGAAAAATACAGAATAATACCTTCACTTTATCATGTTTAATATCAAATAACGATTTATTTTCTAATAAAAAGTTTTAAAAATGTTATTGCCACCCTTTGTGGTGAAAAAGTTTGTTTGAACATAGGGCCAATAATTTCAAATGTTCTCAAACCTCACAATTAAAAATGTTCTCAAAACTCAAAATTAAAAACGTTAAAAATATAATGCTGATCTCTCTGACGAATAAAAAAGGTGGACAGAATCGCACTAAACGAAGACTGAAGCACTTAATTTTTTCCTAAACCCACTATAATTTCGAAAGCATTTTAACACACCAGATTTATAGTGTTATTTTATTTGTGACACTACAACAATGACTAGCGTCACACACTAGATTGTTGGCATAATCGCGGCTTTTTGGTATACTATGGATGTGAATGTGTGCGTACTTTTAAGAGAGCATACTATGGATGCTTCACTTATTGTTTAGTGTGATTCCGTCCGTCTTTTTATTCGTCCAAGGCTGATCTAGTCTCAATGTCCTAAAAGTCACACATAAACACCAAACAGGAACATCTACTGTCAAAATTTTGACATTTACAATACTGAAATTAAATTGGAACTTAATTTTGTATATTTTTATTATGAGAATTGGCCTTCTGGAAGCATACTTCAACAGTATTAGAAAAAGCCAAATAATTTAATACATCAAAGTTTGTGTTTTGACAATCTTTTCGGTTTTCAGTGAATACCTTTATCCTTCTCCTGGAAAGCCACTGGATGTTAGACAGATTGATGGCCAATATGAGTTATTCACATTAGTAGAGAAGACTATTAAAATGAGGTAAGAATGGATTTGATTTTGAGTAAATTATGCATTTTGTCATTGCAAATTAAAAATCTCCTGTGACACTTTGTGCAAGACTGGGGCATGTAAAATAGGACACCTTTGCCCAGCAGTTTTATTGTAAAGACTAAATATGATGGTGATTTGATATTTTTGTCCAATATTAGTTTTATTAGAAGAACCGGAGTGACCAACATAGCTTGTAGAATCAGCAAGCTGAAGTGGCAGTGGGCTGGCCATATCTGTCGAAGGACCGATGGCCGCTGGAGCAGACGAGTCCTTGAGTGGAGACTCCTAATATGCAAACGCAGCATAGGGCGCCCCCCGCCAGGTGATCAGTCAACCTGAAGAATGTGGCTGGGGGGGACTGAATGCGGAAGGCAGAGGACCGAGTGTTGTGGTGCAACTTGGGAGAGGCCTATGTCCAGCAGTGGACTGCGATAAGCTGAGTTGATTGATTAATTTTGCAGAAATTCAAAAAGAGGTTTCGAATACCCATATTTTGTTAATTTTTTTGGAAAATTTGCTTTATGCACATGGGAGCTTTTAAATTTACAATGACGATTTGTTACTTGGAATTAGCAAGTTACGCCTTTAAACCTAAGCTTTCTTCTAACCTACTGCTTTTAACATGTTGTATGTTAATTTTTTTATTTTTTTTATGCATTAACATGCGGAGTGAAATCTACACATGTAAATTGTGGAAAGAATGTTTTATGTTGTATGTTATTTAATTTTCAGATTAGTGAATTTAGTGAAGAGTCAGCCACAGGATGATAAACCAGGAGAATCATTGTTAGCCGGTGCAGTAGCTATGGCCCTGTGCTTTATAGCTAAGGTAAGTGTTCAGTGCTATTGCCCGACATTCGTAAGAATACAGACTGCAGCTATCTCTGAAGTGCTTTAATTCCTTTAATCCTTTAGAACCTTTAATTCTTCATTTTCCACTTCCACAATAACCTTTAATTCTTCATTTTCCACTTTGGTCTCTGGCCGTCCACGGGGTTGGTTCTGAATGTCGAAATTTCCAGAACGAAAACTTTGAAACCAAATACGTACCGTGCTTTCTTTTGCGACACCAGCGCCGTACACATAATTAATCCTTTGAGCTGTTTCTGCAGCACTGATGCCACGGTAGAACTCGTACTCGTAAATATACCGATATTTCATGTTTTCCATTGTGCGGTAATAAGCGAAGGAAAAAACAAATGAATGACTGTTTTCAAAACTCAAATGTACCAGCTAAATGAATTTATAAATTTGAATTTGGAATTCTTAACCAAAGAGGAGATATTTCAGATCAAAGTGGTCAGTACGACAAAACGCTAATTTCATAAGTAAGGATCTAATATTAAATATAACACACAATTACTGTGAAAAAAATTAACTTATTTTTCATAAAAATCCTAGTCATGGTGGTCTTAGTCAGGATACTGCATGTATACAAAAAGAGAATGGTGTCAGAAAAATAAATTGAAAGACTACTATGTATCTTTCGCAGGTAGTCCTATATTCAAAAGTACAGTGAATAAAGTTGTAAAGTCTGTGTCAATCCAATTAAATAATTGTTGTAATTGCCACTTACACAAATTTGAACTTTACTTCCATGAAAACTAAGTTAAATTCAGAATGACAAAAGCAGTTAAAAAGTTCCCAAAATATTTACACCGCAAAGAAAACTGATGTTTGTGTCTTGTTTAGTAGGGTTTCTATTCTGAAATCATTTACCTATATTCTAAATTGGATTATCACAGACTAGATTAGAATGCCTAAAACTTTGCTATTGATATTCATTTCAGATACGTCGCGAAGCGCCGCCCGGATTCCATATGACCAGTCGTATTCTGATTGTAACAGGCAGCAGCGACACTGCTGCGCAGTACATCAATTACATGAATGTCTTCTTTACTGCACAGGTAATTAGAATTAAAACAAAATATACTTTACAAAATTTACTGTTCTTGTGAACATGTTTGTTCATAAGGAAAACAGTGCTCTAAAGCAGTGGGTCCCAAAATGTGTTGTTTTCAGATTATTTTGGGAAAAAAGGTAAGTTCTTTGCAATTATCTTTCCCCTTATGTCACTGCAAAAAGATCAATTGTGACGCCTCTAATAGTAGACTACGGCACCTCCCCAAACCGCAGGCGAACCATAAAGTCGACTATTGCCTTGGATTTTGAGGAGTTGATCTCATCAGCTGAGATTATGTGGCCTCCAAGATACTTATTATGATTATGAGACTTCTAATGTGGTGTACTGCATCACATTGGCATAGGATATGAATGGGCGTTTCATCCTTTTCGCGACAAAATCTACAGACTGTGGTATCAGTGAGGCCCAACCTGTGTAGATATTTGTTCAGTTTGCAGTCAGTCAGTGTTCAAGTCAGAATCCTTAAGTGGTTCCTGCTACGTAAAGGCGCTTCTTTCGTTTCAGAAGAAAAAAAGATGAAAAATATTGTATGGAACCACAGACATAGTAAAAAATATAGACTAAGTGCTGGGAACAATCTAGTGAAGCCAAAAAAACTATGCTCCTTCGTCTACAACCAACGCTCACGCACACACATGAACCTCAAACCGTGCTCACTCCTCTCAGTACACATGTCGCGGTATGGGCCAGTAAGC
Source organism: Asteroscopus sphinx (assembly GCA_949699075.1). NCBI lineage: Eukaryota > Metazoa > Arthropoda > Insecta > Lepidoptera > Noctuidae > Asteroscopus > Asteroscopus sphinx. Next base: position 12,577,052 of record OX453025.1, on the reverse strand, counting down.
ATCGCGAAAGCAAATATCCTTCAGGTGCATGCTGTGTGCGTGAGCGCTGGTCGTACACGAAGGAGCATGGTTTTTTGGCTTCACTATGATTGTTTGCAGCACTATATTCTATATTTTTTACTATGTCTGTGTATCAGGTGTGGATCCAGGATTCCACTCAGGGGGGGGGGGGGGTCAATTTTCATGGTGATTTCTATGAACTAGTCAGTCTCGAGAAAACTTCTTTTTCATATTGGTACATATTGTAAAGAAAAACCGAGCATAGCGAAATAGACTAGTTTTTGATATAATTTTACAATATAGGTATAGGTACATGGATGCTCGGTTAAGCCAGTTGCTTCTCAATAATCAAAAAATAATCTTTTTTTTCTAATATTCAGCTCACGACTTCTTTGACGACCTACTTATTATGTACGGATTTGGCTCTAGAGTCGGATCCCGAAAAGGAATCAGAAAATCCGCGAACGTAGCGAGCGCGAATTTTATTAGGACATTTTGAAAAACATGACGTCAAGTTTACGCCAGCACAAACGAAACAAAGAATTAAGACCAGCGCGAGCGAAGCGAGCGCGAAATTTTTGCGTTTATGTTCCAACATCGAGAAGTCCAAACTCAAGGTTTGCCAAAGGGCCATGGAGCGAGGTATACTTGGTGTTAAATTAACAGACCATGTTCAAAACACAATACTGCGCTCCAAAACGCAAATTATTGACGTTGGTCAGAAGGTCGCCAAACTAAAGTGGGACTGGGCAGGACACGTCTGCCTCATATCAAATAAGCTGTGGGCCCGTATAGCACAGGACTGGAGCCCTTAGACAGCGAGCCGGGTCGCAGCTGACCACGCAGGAGATGGAGAGACGAGCTCGATGTCTTTCTAGACAGCTGGCAGGAGGCGGCACAAAACCGCCATAGATGGAGGGAATTGAGGGAAGCCTTTGCCCAGCAGTGGGACAGTACAGGCTAACAAAAAAAATGATTTTGGCAGTTTCGGGCTTTCCTCATTCAAATAAATAGATCTAACAGAATAGTTGTCTACAATATACACCAAACAAGTAGAGCATACGAAGGCTGAATACCAGGCGTGAGCGAAGCGACCGAGTAATTTTTTCACTGTGCATAAACATACTGAGGAAGATAAAAAATAAATAGTTAATAGTTTTGCGAAATAAATGATTCTTATTCTTATAGATCTTTACAAAGGTTGTAACATAAAAAATGTATCGCTATAATTCAATAATTTAGAATGAATAATTAATAATTTAGAATCAAAAATAGTGCTTTAGTATTTATCTAATTTACAAAGTAATGAAATGCTTATTACTGAATTTCGGTTATAAATCACATTATATTAAAAAATTAAAAGAGCAATATACAGGCATTCCCCAGATAAATGCTAATTTGTGTGCACCCCGTTCTTATTTAGCTAAATTTTGGGAATCCTCTCCATTCCCCGTCCTTGCCACTTAATCCACTACTAATACTGGTAGTGATGTGATTATGACGAGTTCGGAAGTATGTACTTAGGTCGAGGCTCAGGGGGGCAATTGCCCCCTGTCCCCCCCCCCCTGGATCTGCGCCTGCTGTGTATGGAACCACAACAATAATGAATCGAACTTAATTTGTTGAAATTAAATGTAAGCACCTGGCTTCCTTTCAATGGATCCCAGGGGTCTTACAGAAAGTACTTTAGGAGTTTCTGCTCTGAAGAACAGGGAGCTGGCGGAAGTACCACACTTAGCTGATAATCCCATATCCATCCTATCCCATAGCCAAACAACATTGTTGTACCCCATTATGAGAATCAAACCCAAAGCTTCAGCACCTGTTTCTTCATCCACAGAAACAGCAAGTCCTCATAGACGTGTGCTCATTGGACAAGCACCTCAGCTTGCTTCAACAAGGCTGTGACATCACTGGGGGACTGTATCTCAAGGTGCCTACATTAGAAGGATTGCTGCAGTACTTATTGGTAAGAAACCTTATTGTTTGAAAAACTTGGTTGCTACCATGTTAGCTATATTTCCGAAACAAAAGAATATGTTTTTCTCAAAAATACTTGTAAATTCGAGCATTATTTTGACAACCTTCTTCGATATAAATCGAAAATGCTGTATTGCTGTGCTGGTCAAATATGAATGTTCGTATGAAAATCCATATATTTCCTGTTTAGCGGCCAAATAAATTACTATGAAAACTCATATCTATCGTGTAATTTATAAATGGAACGAACTTTTTACTTCGTAACATGGTAACCAATGAGGTAACTTGTCAAGGATTTGATTTAAATTTCGAACTGGCTTGCAAATCATTCATCATTTCAGCCGTAAGACGTCCACTGCTGGACACAGGCCTCCCCCAAGCATATATTGGGGGGATATGCCATAATCGCCACGCTTGCCAGGCGGGTTGGCGATCGCAGTTGGTTGGTTAAATACTCAGAGAACGCTGCTGCCCATCCTCTGCATCATCCAACTGGCTTGCAAATAGAGCTGTTAAAAGAAACAAACGAATTTAAATATCAAAAATTATTGTTGTTCATCATTGATTCTGGAATTTATAATTAATTGTTGATTTAATTTGACAAAATAAGTTGGTACTACTTAGTTGGACTTTCCGCGCATTATTTGAGAAAAGTACTATAACAGCCTTGACCGCAACCAGGCATTGGTGGACCTCACGCATTTTCACGTTCGCCAATCAATGCCTTTTTGCCGGCCGCTGCAGTCATGTACTATACTTACTTCAATCTGAAAAAATATATTTTTTTTTTACAGTACCCTGTCTGTCAGTGAGTTGTAACTCCCATTAAAGCATGTCTTCACATTTTCTGCACTATCAAAATAGTCATTTTAGTGACTTGAAACTGTTTCTGACCAGCACAAGCTGCATTACTGAAAAATAAAGAAACCATCTAAGGGTACAGAAACGAATGTTTTGATATACAGTCAACAAATCGGAATCATGACCCACTCAGCTGATAATTCGTTAGAAATCGTCAAAACAGTAAGGTTTTCTTCTATGCTGCACTTAGGACATTTTGAATATTACAGAAACTGCATTAAAACGGGTCAGAGGTCTGTGCCATTTTGAGCTTTGTTATCAATGCAATAGATTTATAATTGGATTGGAAATTATGTTTTTGATAAAGCAGGAATTATGTTTTGAATTTCGAATTAGCTGTCGTTTCACGTGGTTTTCCTACAAACAACTATATTTTTTAAGAAACCTATACTAACTTTTTCGATTACAGACCATTAATAAAATAAAAATTAAGAAATAATAAAATGTCAAGTATGAAAAGGTGTCAAACAATACTCTTAACGGCTAAGTATGTGGAACCTCGGACGAATAAAAAAGGCAGACGGAATCTCGCTATTCAATAAGTGAAGCATCCATAGCAAGCCGGCTCGCTTAAAAGTATGGGCCGGCACGCACACATTCACATCCATACTATGCCAAAAAGCCGCGATTACGCAAAAAATCTAGTGTTACGGTAGTCATTGTTGTAGCGTCATAAATCAAATAACAGTATAAATCTGGTGTGTTAAAATGCTTTCCAAATGATAGTGGGTTCAAGAAAAAATTAAGTGCTTCAGTCTTTGTTTAGCGAGATTCGTCCGAGTGTGGAACATACATTTAATTTATAATATCCATACTACCATATATTTATGTTTTTTACCATATTTCACGCAATAAATGATAAATAAATAAATAACAATATTTGGAGTTAAACGTCAAGAATAAAATTTAGAAAAATAATTTTATTGGTAAACTAGCTGTAACTGTCAATAGCTAACAAAATTGATAACAAGTCAGTTGCCAGGGAAATATCTGTTTAAGCGAAATTCAACCCAATTGTATTAGAATGTCTGTAGGATATTAAGCTTATCGTGGGTCATGATTCCGATTTGTTGACTGTACATATTCAACATTACTCATTTTTCAGTGGGTATTCCTCCCGGAGACTTCGGAGCGTACTAAGCTAGTCCTCCCCGGTCGAGGTCGCGTGGACTACCGCGCCGCTTGCTTCTGTCATAGAGAGCTGCTGACCATCGGATATGTCTGCTCCGTGTGTCTGAGTGGTGAGTGATGAGTGTTTACTACGAGTCTATGTTGTGTACTAAGTTAGTCCTCCCCAGTCAAGGTCGCGTGGAGTACCGCGCCGCTTGCTTCTGTCATAGAGAGCTGCTGACCATCGGATATGTCTGCTCCGTGTGTCTGAGTGGTGAGTGATGAGTGTTTACTACGAGTCTATGTTGTGTACTAAGTTAGTCCTCCCCAGTCAAGGTCGCGTGGAGTACCGCGCCGCTTGCTTCTGTCATAGAGAGCTGCTGACCATCGGATATGTCTGCTCCGTGTGTCTGAGTGGTGAGTGATGAGTGTTTACTACGAGTCTATGTTGTGGAATAAGCTAGTCCTCTCCGGTCGAGGTCGCGTGGACTACCGCGCCGCTTGCTTCTGTCATAGAGAGCTGCTGACCATTGGATATGTCTGCTCCGTGTGTCTGAGTGGTGAGTGACAAGTGTTTACTACGAGTCTATGTTGTGGAATAAGCTAGTCCTCTCCGGTCGAGGTCGCGTGGACTACCGCGCCGCTTGCTTCTGTCATAGAGAGCTGCTGACCATTGGATATGTCTGCTCCGTGTGTCTGAGTGGTGAGTGACAAGTGTTTACTACGAGTCTATTTTGTGGAATAAGCTAGTCCTCTCCGGTCGAGGTCGCGTGGAGTACCGCGCCGCTTGCTTCTGTCATAGAGAGCTGCTGACCATTGGATATGTCTGCTCCGTGTGTCTGAGTGGTGAGTGACAAGTGTTTACTACGAGTCTATTTTGTGGAATAAGCTAGTCCTCTCCGGTCGAGGTCGCGTGGAGTACCGCGCCGCTTGCTTCTGTCATAGAGAGCTGCTGACCATTGGATATGTCTGCTCCGTGTGTCTGAGTGGTGAGTGATGAGTGTTTACTACGAGTCTATTTTGTGGAATAAGCTAGTCCTCTCCGGTCGAGGTCGCGTGGAGTACCGCGCCGATTGCTTCTGTCATAGAGAGCTGCTGACCATTGGATATGTCTGCTCCGTGTGTGTGAGTGGTGAGTGACAAGTGTTTACTACGAGTCTATGTTGTGGAATAAGCTAGTCCTCTCCGGTCGAGGTCGCGTGGACTACCGCGCCGCTTGCTTCTGTCATAGAGAGCTGCTGACCATTGGATATGTCTGCTCCGTGTGTCTGAGTGGTGAGTGACAAGTGTTTACTACGAGTCTATTTTGTGGAATAAGCTAGTCCTCGCCGGTCGAGGTCGCGTGGAGTACCGCGCCGCTTGCTTCTGTCATAGAGAGCTGCTGACCATTGGATATGTCTGCTCCGTGTGTCTGAGTGGTGAGTGACAAGTGTTTACTACGAGTCTATTTTGTGGAATAAGCTAGTCCTCTCCGGTCGAGGTCGCGTGGAGTACCGCGCCGCTTGCTTCTGTCATAGAGAGCTGCTGACCATTGGATATGTCTGCTCCGTGTGTCTGAGTGGTGAGTGATGAGTGTTTACTACGAGTCTATTTTGTGGAATAAGCTAGTCCTCTCCGGTCGAGGTCGCGTGGAGTACCGCGCCGCTTGCTTCTGTCATAGAGAGCTGCTGACCATCGGATATGTCTGCTCCGTGTGTCTGAGTGGTGAGTGATGAGTGTTTACTACGAGTCTATGTTGTGGAATAAGCTAGTCCTCTCCGGTCGAGGTCGCGTGGACTACCGCGCCGCTTGTTTCTGTCATAGAGAGCTGCTGACCATTGGATATGTCTGCTCCGTGTGTCTGAGTGGTGAGTGACAAGTGTTTACTACGAGTCTATGTTGTGGAATAAGCTAGTCCTCTCCGGTCGAGGTCGCGTGGACTACCGCGCCGCTTGCTTCTGTCATAGAGAGCTGCTGACCATTGGATATGTCTGCTCCGTGTGTCTGAGTGGTGAGTGACAAGTGTTTACTACGAGTCTATTTTGTGGAATAAGCTAGTCCTCTCCGGTCGAGGTCGCGTGGAGTACTGCACCGCTTGCTTCTGTCATAGAGAGCTGCTGACCATTGGATATGTCTGCTCCGTGTGTCTGAGTGGTGAGTGACAAGTGTTTACTACGAGTCTATTTTGTGGAATAAGCTAGTCCTCTCCGGTCGAGGTCGCGTGGAGTACCGCGCCGCTTGCTTCTGTCATAGAGAGCTGCTGACCATTGGATATGTCTGCTCCGTGTGTCTGAGTGGTGAGTGATGAGTGTTTACTACGAGTCTATTTTGTGGAATAAGCTAGTCCTCTCCGGTCGAGGTCGCGTGGAGTACCGCGCCGCTTGCTTCTGTCATAGAGAGCTGCTGACCATTGGATATGTCTGCTCCGTGTGTCTGAGTGGTGAGTGACAAGTGTTTACTACGAGTCTATTTTGTGGAATAAGCTAGTCCTCTCCGGTCGAGGTCGCGTGGAGTACCGCGCCGCTTGCTTCTGTCATAGAGAGCTGCTGACCATTGGATATGTCTGCTCCGTGTGTCTGAGTGGTGAGTGACAAGTGTTTACTACGAGTCTATTTTGTGGAATAAGCTAGTCCTCTCCGGTCGAGGTCGCGTGGAGTACCGCGCCGCTTGCTTCTGTCATAGAGAGCTGCTGACCATTGGATATGTCTGCTCCGTGTGTCTGAGTGGTGAGTGATGAGTGTTTACTACGAGTCTATTTTGTGGAATAAGCTAGTCCTCTCCGGTCGAGGTCGCGTGGAGTACCGCGCCGCTTGCTTCTGTCATAGAGAGCTGCTGACCATTGGATATGTCTGCTCCGTGTGTCTGAGTGGTGGGTGACAAGTGTTTACTACGAGCATAGAGGAAATGAATATTCCTAACCAAGCCTCTCATGAAATATCCCACAAAAAAGATAGTAAAAAAGTTCACAACCAAACAATCCCCGAAAATGACAGAAATGATTCAAAAACTAAAGGAGCAAAAAGTGTTAGAGGTACCAAACCATGTGAATCCAGGATTTTATTCAAAAATGTTTTTAGTAAAGAAGCCGGATGGCAGTACAAGACCCATATTCGACCTGAGAGGACTGAATCAAAGTATTCCGTGACTACGAGTCTATGTTGTGTTCTAAGCTAGGCCTGCACAGTTAAGGCCGCGTGGACTACCGCGCCGATTGCTACCGTCATGTAGAGCATATGTTGTTACCTGGTCAAAGAAGAATGTTACTGCTCAGTCATCCTCTTGACAGCATTCCTGAGTCTTTCGTTACATCTCGGAAAGAGGGGGTTCCTATTCTTTGCTGCGACCGATACCACAGAATAGTACTAAAGTACAGAACGGCCACTCACCGCCCCCCGCCAATTTATGATTCCTCGCCCGCTCCTCGCACGCACCCACAGTTTGACGGCAATTAGACTGCATGATTGCAAAGGATGTCAATCGCCAGTCGCTATACAAGCACGCCATCTCTGAGAACTACTGAGAAGCGCTTGGAACCCACTCGGCACTACGAGCGGAGAGCATCCCTAACCTACACGTGTGTGCGTTCGTATACAGACGTAATCTTGTGTATGTAGGTGCTACTAGCATTTATATTGTATTGAGTGTCCGAGGTGTGCCTATACCCTTCTTAGTACACTTAAGCAATTCAACTTTATTTTTTGTTTCAGTGTTCTGCAAATTCAGCCCCATATGCACAACTTGCCAGTGAGTATTTGATATATCTTATGAGATCTTTTCAGCAAAAAAAAATTCATGACTATAATTTATAATAATAGTGTCGATTCTCTTGTTCACAAGCTATACTTATTTTAAACTATCGCTCTCTTTTACTAATAGTAGATACAAGAAAGGGATGGCAACAATTTTAGTGCTGCTAAATTAGTTTACGTGTTCCACTTCTTCGTATTTTAGTCGGCACGTTCCGAGATCACAACTAAACTTGTATGGAAATTTAATTTCTGTCTAATTTGACAACACTAAAATTGTTGGCATCCCTTTCTGGTATCTACTATTAGTAAAAGAGAGCGATAGTTTAAAATAATTTTCGTTTGTGAACAAGAGAATAAACACCATTTAGTAAAAATAAATAGGACCTACATTAACACAAGTCTTTATTTAACTTTTTCAAGTACTAAAAAAGTAAATAAAAGAGTAAATACTCCGCGCCTTTTCCCAATCATATTGGGGTCGGCTTTCAGTCTAACCAGATGCGGTTGAACATCAGTATTTTACACGGAGCGACTGCCATCAGACCCCTGCAACCCAGTTACTGGGTAATACCGACATTCGGAGGGCCAGCTTTGTCAGACTTTCAGGCTCACCATAATCGTATTTATCTCATACTGAAAATAATTAATAATATGTTTTTCCAGTACTGTGTTCAAGATCGGTGGTCCTCTCCCCATCAAGCCCAAGAAGAAGAAGATGAAGGTTTAGTGTGTGATGTGATAATTGACATGTAACTGTAAATATAGAAGATAATATAATTTACTGCAGCCAGCCTTTCATTTTGAAGATGACTAACTTAAGGTAGGTTTATGATGATTTTTTTTTTTGACTGACGAAAATAGGTTTCAATATGATGAAACATACTAACGTAACATCCCCAATTATCGACACTTATTTTTGAAGTAAAACTTCTTTAGGCACGCTTGACTTGGGTAGTGTGTGATGTGATAATTGACATGTAACTGTAAATATAGAAGATAATATAATTTACTGCAGCCAGCCTTTCATTTTGAAGATGATTAACTTAAGGTAGGTTTATGATGATTTTTTTTTTCTGACTGACGAAAATAGGTTTCAATATGATGAAACATACTAACGTAACATCCCCAATTATCGACACTTATTTTTGAAGTAAAACTTCTTTAGGCACGCTTGACTTGGGGAGTAAGCTGGTGAATGCGTTACGAAAAGTGTGGCGAACGGAGGGGGTAGTGCGGGACGCGGGGAACGAGGCGCCATTCCTTTGTTCTTATTGAAACAGTATTGAGGGAGATATAAGGTAGTGAAGTTTTACTGCAGTCGTGTGCACACTCGTTTTTTTTTTTAATATTTTGGTTTCGTGATGATTTTTTACGTACTTGTGGTGCACTATGTAACAGTTCAATGTTTATCAGATAATATTTAACCGTATACCAAATTATAATTTTGCTCTTATATTCTGAAGTTGGTTGTTTTTTTTGTTGAAAAATGGGGCAGAGGTGTATAGTACACCCACATTTCGCCAGTTATGTTGTAAGTCCCATGTAATAGGGGGCGAGCCTAATGCCATTAACCGGGCACAAATCCAGACTCCGGGCTGCTACTGAGAATTTCCTAATGAAAAAACCCTATAACACTTTGCCCGACCCGGGAATCGAACCCAGGACCCCATGCTCAGCAGTCACGCTTGCGACCACTATACCAACGAGGCAGTCAATAAACAGAATAAACTAATAATTACTTAACAAACAGATACAATATCCTTTTACAAAAGTAATATCTATCAATGTAATATCTATACTAATTATTATTTAATACCAAGAAACAAAGAGATTGATTACCAATTCCGGTAATTTGCATACAATTTGCAATTAAACAAACAAATTATGCTCTGAAGTTGTTATCGTGGTCCGATATAGAACCGATAATGTATAATTACCGATAACGAGTCGTTATCGGTTATCTTAAGACAACGATCGGTAAACTCCCGCCGTGCTAATAGTTGTGATATTGATGCGTATCTAAAAGATAGTCTTTTGATGTTACCACTGTTTTGCAAAGGTCCTACTTAGGGCCGGATTAACCATTAGAAAGAAGAAAGAAAGAAAGAAACACATTTATTGGACACAAAACCGACAAACACATACACAACAACAATAGAAACAAAAAGACAAACAAGTGTAATAATAAAATTAGGCAGAATAGGCAACTGCCTAGGGGCCCCGCGCGCGCACTTAAGTAATTGAAAATGTTTCATTCAGTGAAAATGTGTATCCTCAATGACAACAGGTATTATTGCTTTATTTCGACGCATGCTGTCTGTTGATGAAATACTTCATACTTCTATAAGTATATATATATATATACACATATATATATATATATATGGTTCTATAACAGAACCATCTAGTATCGAGTAGTACAAATAATAACATGGATGTGTCACGTAACGTATTGTATGATAAACAAAAGTTTTGAAATGCGTGATCTGTAATAGCGATTTATGAGTTTTGCGACCGTGATCCCGTCATCTACTTGAAAAAAGCTGATGATCTTCAAACGGCTGAAAAGGGGCCCCGAGAATTGCATTGCCTAAGGGCCCCAACATGGTTAATCCGGCCCTGGTCTACGCGAGAAATTTTTATATTTATAACCAAAAAATAACAAACTAGCTTCTGCCCGCTGCTTTGCACGCGTGTTATTCGGTTTATCATAAAAACTTCGACAAAACTCTCGTTGCTGCTACTGCAATAACCTGACAAAATTACATTGCTAAAATTATTCTAGAAAAATTACGTCAATTCACCATGCCATTGCATTTTATAAAGATCGTTATAAGGGCAATAGTAATTCAATAAAACATTTCTACGATGTCATAAAGTAATAAACTCTAATCCTCAATAACAATAAAATAAAAGTCGGCAGCTGTTTCAACAATCAGTCTTTAATTTCATGCAAATACGTTTCATTACAATACAATCGTATAAAGTAGACACTTCACTTCAATATCTTACACGTGTAGTATAAATGTACAGTCAACAAAAGAGTAGCCGATAACTGTCGCAGAAACCGGCATTTTCTTACAATAAGTGGACTTTAGGCCTTTGTTCTCCACACTGGCCGTAGCATGACCATTGTAGACAAGAGATTTGTCTACGGAAAAGTAGACGAAATTACATTGTAAAGCACTAAAAATTAAATTTTATCAATTTTTTCGTAGACAAAACCATTGTCTACTGCAGCGTTTCCCAACCTCTTATGACCGCGGAGCCTTTCGAATTTTTGGAAATCATTAATTATTTTGTAGACCCCTTGAAGATCAAAATAATTATAAGAAGTTTGTATTTTCAGACTTTTTATCGTTATTTATGTTGCCTGCGGACCCTTTGGGCAGGGGCGGATCGTGAGTTTGTGGGGCCCTGGGCCAGTACTACTTGGGGGCCTGCCTAATTAAGTAACAAATTGATGCATGAAGCCTGTTCGACTGCGAATGACTGCGATAAAATACAACCAAAACAAGCGACGGGGAATCCCCCGTACCGTTGGATAGGTGCGCACGCGGTTTAATTGATCTCAGTGTTGCCAACCTTATGATTAGTTTTTTTTTTTATTCATAATATTGTCCATTGTCTTCAAGGGGGGCTGGGGGGCCTTTATGTCCACGGGCCCTGGGCATAGGACAGTGATTTTGCTAAATAAATCATTTCATTCCAAAAGTCAAAGGTGCGGGTCGAGTTTGAAATTAAACGTGCAAAAAGTTATATACGCACACAACAGTGAGGTTTTTCTGCGTAACAATTGAGAAGCGTCTTTGCAAAAGAGGCTATTTCCTAATGACCATAAGGTTGAAATTAACAATCAATAAACAACTTAGCTTGCTAAATTTCACCTTAGGTATGGTCATTAGGAAATAGCCCCTCTTGAAAAGACGCTCCTTTATTAAGCGTGCGTGTATACCTAACTCTTTTATCAACCGTACAAAATATCACACACACATAAGTAGTACATTGTCATATAGGTAAAAAAACTAGATAACTGTTTAGCCATACTTCAGATAACTAATAGATAAATCCCTCACTGGGTAGGGTAAAATTAACACACAAAATGCTTTAAAACTACACAATTTTACTTCATATCGTACAAATGATCAATGATTTGAAGATAACGATCAACAAGATAGGTTTTATTTGAAATGTCGCAGTTTCAAGGACATAGGTAAATACAGTTTTAGACTAAATTCACGTGATTATTAAATAGGTACCTAATTATATTTAAAATAATCCAATTAATAATCTACAGCCACCGATCATACAGCCCAATAGACGCCTAATGTTGAATGTAATGCGTGCAATTAATTCTGTCAACTAGCTGAGGTAGGTACTGCAATTGGCCCTACCAAGGCGGCTATTGGCTAATCACTAACGCGGCAGTTGTGACGGCTCATACTGGGTGTCAGGGAAACGCTTTCGAAAATGAAGATAGGTGTTAGTGCTGGTGAATACTGATACGAAACCACAAAACAAAATGCGATTCTTTTTTTAGATTTTTTCTTATTTTTTTTTTGCATTTTTCTTACATAACATGTTTGGGCAGTTAAATAAAACTGATTAGCAAAAAAACCAAATTAAATATCAGCAAATTCAAATTAAATATCAGCTGGCCGCTAGGGGTGAACGACATCCGCTCGCATACGCAGTCCGTGTCGGCCGAAGCGAGCGTAGGTAGGTAAGGTACGCGCGATCCCGAGTTTTGTATGCTTTACATTGCGGGTTTGCAAAATACCAAATCACTAAAACAATGAGTATAAGGCTAACGGTTATTGATATTCGATTGTGTGTAGGTAGTATAATAATAGCCTTTCCGTTTCGGGAGCGTTTCCCTGACACCCAGTATACTTGGTCGAAACTGATTTGAAGATGTCAAGTGGCGAATAGTGGCGACATACATTAGAGAAATTTCATAGAGATAGATTTGTTGACAGACATCGGTCTCCTGTTATGAGGCGTCTATGGGGAGTATGGTCGATGTCTACAGCAATGTACACAACGTGTATCAGAAATGCGTGGTCATATTTGTAGAGCTCATTCAACCCTGAAATCGCGAAAAAAATATCAGCTGTTCCCTAATAAATCATCGATGTCGCTCGACAATATGTAAGGATCAGCTGTTTTTTTTTTTGCGATTTCAGGTTTGGTCCCATAGAAAAAGTTGTTCTATGCTATGCCCTGAATTAGCTCTTCAAATATGACCACGCATTTCTGATACAAGTCATAAGTCATTTTTCTTTTTTTTCTTTTTTATACCTTTTGTATGTACAGTCGCCTGCATGACAGTGGTAACACGTCAATTCGAAAACCGCCCTTACTGCTTACGAAATAAAGATGCTGCTAATGTCAAAGTGTTACCACCGACGTGCGGTCGACCGTACTTGCTTTCACTTTTGCGCATACCTATTTATTTTTATTTATAAAAAAATTTGGAAACAACTATCAATATGGCGAGAGCCCTGAAATCGTGAAAAAAAATCTGCTGTTCATAGAAAAGTGCTGTACCTCTCGACCGAAATGTATGGATTGCATTTACTTTTCGCAATTTTAGGGTTGACCCCGTAGTAAAAGTTGTTTAATAGCATTCCCATGAATGAGCTCTCTGCATTCCGCATTTCTGATACAAGTTGAATAATTGATATTTGAGTACATTGTACGCGAACGTTATCGAAGAAAGCCAATTGATTTTGTAAAATTCTATTGTTTCATTGATTAGGTATTTAATTTATTAGTTTTTGACAAAATTCAGTTAGTTATTCTACACTCCTTAGTTTACGTATACCTAATTTGGTTTCTTGAATTTTTTATAATAATAATAATTTGATAAAAAACTATTTTATATAGGTACCACATTTTTAAAACGAAAACGAGTTAATAGTGTCGATTCTCTTGTTCACGAAAACTTATTTTAAACTATTCCTCTCTTTTACTAATTTTAGATACAAGAAAGGGATGGCAACAATTTTAGAACATACAAGTTTAGTCGTGATCTCGGAACGTGCCCACTAAAATACAAAGAAATGCAACACGTAAACTAATTTGACAGCACTAAAACTGTTGCCATCCCTTTCTTGTATCTACGATTAGTTAAAGAGAGCGATAGTTTAAAATGAGTTTAGTTCGTGAACAAGATAATCGACACCAATATTGCATTGTCATACTGTTCCGAGCTATGTTTAAAGTTTAAAGTCTCTAGCTCATCGGAAAGTTAGTTTAAAATCGGTTGCAAAATTTGAACCGAACAAACAGACAGGAAGGAAAGTGAGTTTATAAAAACGTGGAAAAATTCTCCCTTTACTGCAAGAACTCATCAAATGCAGACCTTTTCTATATTAAAGTAAGCTACTTCTTGCACCCGACTAAATTAAAATATAACTCTTAGGACTAATCTCAAAATGCTTATAAAATAAAAATAAAATCGCTCTAACAAAAGAAATAAACTTAAGTATAGGTACGCACTTCAATGCAGTCTGTACAAATAAAAAATGTCCGTATCGACATTCAAGCACATATTTTTTTCTCAATTTTCAGCCATTTATGGCACGATAACACATATAGAACACACATATCACGAAACACGGCTAGCTTTGTAATTAGAGACTAAACACACGATTCTTCTATAATCCCAAATTCGCTATGACTTGTCTATTATTTCGAACGCATTGTCTATTTCCTCATCAGGCGACTTTGCTATTGCTACTGTTCTCAATTTAGTCTCAAGACTAACATCGAAGGTGTTCGTGATTTCTACAGTATGTATATGTTCCATGTCTGCAGTATCTTCGAACCTGGTCGTGTCACCAAGGTTAGCAGGTGCAGTGTGGCTTGGGGTGTGCACGTGATATTCCCTAGATTTTGGCCTTTCTACTGCGTCTATTTCGATGGTCTGAAATTGAAAACAAAAACTTATGAACGTTTCCTGTAAAAGTTTGACAAAAAGGAGATCGAATAAAGAGGAATAGCAACATCCCATACCTTAAGAGTTAATATAAGATTTTTTTAACAAAACAACCCATTTAGACTGATGTTCGCCAAGTTCTTTGATTAAACAATCATAGACTTGAAAAAGAACTAAAATTTTGGGTTGTTTCAGCCACCTTTCGGATTAAGCTTTTAAAAATAATGGAATTTAGTAAGACACAAAAAAATATTCTGAAATAGGAAATAACAAAAAAATGTCTAAACATTTTTACAGTGTGGCTCTTTGAGATGTTGGAATGAGACTTGATGAAGAGCTTTATTTAATTTACATTGAGAACATTTCAACTCTCACTTTAACCTGAAGGTCAAATTCTCGTATTTAAAAACGATCAAAAAAAAAAAACTAATCTCAATGCACAGACATAGTAAAAAATACTCAATGCCTTAAATCTCAATCAGGGATGTTATGGAGCTCCGTAACCGTAACCGAAACTGTCGGATATCCGAAATAAAAATATATCCGTAACCGTATCCGTTTCGCAAGTACCGGATGGTTTCGTATAAGGACGGAGTCTAAATAAAACGACATGTTTCGACAGGTTTTTGTTTCACCGCTCGCGCGCCACGTGAATCTTGCAGTTTGTTTGTTATTTCTAGTCATAACCTCTTTCATAACTAGATAAAACCAAATTATTACATACTATTTGTGTTTATATTTTACTTCAATCTTATATCCGTAACCGAAACTATCCGAAACTAACTGATAATCCGAAATAATTACATATCCGTAACCGTATCCGAAAGTGATATAATTTTATTCCTATATCCATATCCGTATCCAGGTCCGAAATATCATATCCATAACATCTCTGATCTCAATGTCCTGACAGTAGATGTTTGCTGTTTATTGGTGACCTAAGTGTTAAATCATGATGTGTCATTGAGATAAGTTTGGAACTATATTTTGAAAGTTTTTAATTACGAGAATTGGCCTTCTGGTCTTGGTGTAGCTACGTCAGCTTTACCCTTTAGTAATAAATAAAATAAATAATAAATATTTTTGGGACATTTTTACACAGCACCATCTAGTCCCTAAGAAAAGAGCTTGCACTATGGGTACTAGACAATGGATATAATAATAATAATAATAAATAAATATCTTTGGGACATTTTTACACATCACCATCTAGCCCCAAACTAAGCAGAGCTTGTACTATGGGTACTAGACAATGGATATAATACTTATATAGTTTTTTTTTTGTAAATTCATACTTATAATACATAAGGAACACCCAGACCAACACAAACAAAAACCTGTGCGCCTGAATTGTCTCCGTTCCTGACACGCCTATTTCGTCTCTCGATGGTGACTGGTAAAGTGCCGAAATCCTGGAAGCAGGCTAATGTGCAACCAGTGCCCAAAAAGGGCAGTCGTGCTGACCCTGCTAATTACAGGCCCATCTCAGTAACGTCCATACTCTGTAAGAGTATGGAACGAGTACTTAATAACAAGCTCCTAGGATACCTTGAAGCTAATGACCTTCTGAGTGACCGACAATACGGTTTCCGCCGAAACCGGTCTACCGGAGATCTTCTTGCGTATGCCTCCCACATTTGGAGCGAGGCCATCGAGAAACACGGAGAAGCGATTGCCGTTTCTCTTGACATCTCGAAGGCCTTCGACAGGGTCTGGCACGATAGCCTTATAAACAAGCTTCCTTCATTCGGCCTGCCTACTGATCTGTGTAATTGGATCTCAGACTTCCTGAGGGATCGGTCGATCCGAGTTGTCATTGACGGCTGCACGTCCGACCAATTGGCTATAAATGCCGGGGTCCCTCAGGGCTCAGTACTCTCCGCAACTTTGTTTTTGCTCCACATAAATGATCTGCTAAGACCCGGCACCTTTGGGTACGCAGACGACAGCACCGTTGTTGAGAGTTACACATCCAATGCACGAGCGAGTCGGACGCAAATCCAGTCTCTTAGAGAGGCCATGGTTGAACGCTTGAACTTGACCCTGAAAGCTGTCTCCGAATGGGGTGATGCTAACTTGGTCAAGTTCAATGCTGCTAAGACCCAGGCGTGCCTGTTTTCTGCTAAACGGAGTCAATTTGAACTTACTCCAACTTTCTGTGATGCATCCGTGCCGATAACTGACCACCTTGAGCTTCTTGGCGTGTCACTAACATCCACCCTAAACTTCGGCTCATACATAGAGTCCAAGGCTCAACTTGCTGCCAAAAAGCTGGGCATCCTCTCTAAGGTGAGGCGGTACTTCACACCTGAACAGCTGCTCAATTTGTACCAAGCACAAGTTCGGTCCTGTATGGAGTACTGCTCTCATCTCTGTGATGGTTCGGCTAAATATCAACTGGCGGCTCTCGAGTCGATTGAGAGGCGCGCCAAGAGGCTCGTTGGCAACGATGCGCTGGTCGACGCCAAACTACAAAGTCTCGAGCATCGGCGCAGAGTTGCTAGCCTATCGGTTTTTTATCGAATGCATTTCGGCGAGTGTGCGTTGGAATTGCACAATTTAATTCCCCCAAGCCCTTTCCATTATCGGACGACCAGACGCACGGCGATGCGCCACCGTTATATGGTAGATATTCCACCCTTACGCACGAACCGGTTTGCTAATAGCTTTATCATGCGTACCGCCAAACAGTGGAATTCCTTGCCGGCGTCAGTGTTTCCCGAGAAATATAATCTGGTGGTCTTCAAGACTCGAGTGAATAGGTTTTTGCTGGGCAAGCGTGTACCATCGTCGACCGCACCATCGCTTAACATCAGGTGAGGTGGCGGTCAAACGCAAGCCCGTTAAGAATAAAAAAAAAAAAAAAAAAAAAACACTTATGTTCATCACACAAATATTTGTGTCCTGTGGGTATCGAACCCACGACCTCGTGATCAGCAGTCCGACACTCGAACCACTAAACCACAGACGTCGTCGGCGCAGTAATACCACATAATACATACTTGTAGTTCCTTACGACGAAGACCATAGGCTAAATAAAATGTGGATTCAGTCAGAAATTCACGGAAGAACCAATTCTTTCCAATATGATGTTGTTCAAGAATGAACCTTACATCTTTGAGTTAAATATATGACACCTACAAAGAGAAAATATAGTTGATACTCAAGCAAGAAAACTACGTAATCTGCACTCGCATGGATACAAAAGTAATGATGACGTTGCCAGAACGTAAGACGTGCATAATAATTAAGTCGAGCCTAATCTACCAAACTTGATTGTTAATCGTTCGAAAACATTGCTGAAAATAATATAGATTACGATTTAAATTGTGGAAAGAAAAAATCGCTCACGAGCAGGATGATAGATTAGTTTGGATTTTGTAATTTTGAACTTATCGCAATTCATAATTTAATTTATGAAACGCTTGGTTAACTTGAACACTAACTACACTGGTTAGGCGACTAAAGCCAATTTAAATTCACATAAAATACCTATAGGTACCTAAAGTCCGTTTTTTTTCGGAAATTCAAACAATAAAGTAGTACCTATGTAAATTCTAGAATCATAACTCTATGCTTTAAACAGCTCTATTTGCAAGCCAGTTCAAAATTAAAATGAAATCTTTGATATGTAACTTCCTTGGTTGCATGGTATAATAACACCAGGTAGTCTCTTCCCGTGACAGATAGGTCACGTGATTGCCTCCGTACTACGTCATCGACCGTGGAGCCAATAGCGGGCTGTAAGCGTGACACTTGTCATTTTGATGTGCTGCCACTTTGTGAAAATAAATTACCCGAGCAAAATGCATTTTTTCATTTACTTTCTTCTATAAAGAATCACTTTTTAACTAGTAATTTAATATAGTTTCCTTTATTAACTAATTAGATGAATAACACTAGATGACAAATAGTTAGGCTAGTTAGGAATTTATTTTATATTCATTATGAACAAAAATCTCCTTGAGTATATTGAAGATATCAATAAATGGCAGCACTGATCGTGACGTAGCTTGGAGGCATCGCGCTGTCATTGCGGGAAGAGAATACCTGGTGAAACATCTTATTATACCATGCTTGGTTGCTAGAAAAGTTCGTTCTATTTTTAAATTACACGACAGATATGAGTTTTCATTGTAACTTTTTTATAAGCTAATCAGGACAAATATGGATTTTCATCCTAACATTGCCGTCCGCTGCTCGCATGTTGCATTTGGTTTACTATTTATCTCGAAGAAGGTTGTCAAAACAAAATAATGTTAGAATTTCCAAGCATGTTTGAGAAAAATATAATTACTATTTCCGCACACGTAGTTAGGTAAACAAATGTGATTTCGTATGCAAAATTGTTGATTTGTTATCTTTTTGTAATATTAATTACGATTTTCATTAAAAAGACTAGCAATATTTAATTTTAAAGAAACGAATTGTACCTACTAACTACTATGGTCTTTGAACTGTGGTATTAATAATTCACCAATTATTATGTTTGGCATACCCGCCTTCAAATTAGGTGTGCCGCAGGGAGCTATACTAGGACCCTTTATAATGAAGGATAGCTAGTAAAAATATTGCGCATTGATTCACTCTGTGGATTCACTGTATCTATAACGAGGCAAGGTAATAATGGCAATATATCTTCAGGGCCATTAACAGTTGTACCGCTGGAGGAGGCAAATGCTCAGGTACACGAAAAGATAGCTTATTTGCCTACGTTCAACGTTCATTTCAACAATCTTGAATGACATCAAATACAGGAAAAGTCCGGATAACTTTAAAAGCTTGATACGTTGTATTTATTATCTTGATTCCTACCGGTTAAATATGATGATTATCAATGATAATAATCTAAATGATAATTTATATTTAGGACGTATCGAGGCGCTAAGTTCAAAAAGAGAAAATTATGATCCACCGATAATGTGTTCCTTATACAAACAGAAATATATTATCTTTCTTTTATCAAACGCAAATAAAGTTTGTTTCCGTTTTATTATTTTATTGGGTAAAAACAAGGCCCTAAAATTGCATATGGTCTGATGTGATTACGTCAATAATTGTATTTAAAGAAATCAAAATAATTTTGCTATGTGTACCTGTTTTTATATTTCATAATAACTATTACTCAAAATGTCATCAACTCAGCCTATCGCAGTCCACTGCTGGACATAGGCCTCTCCCAGATTGCGCCACAACACTCGATTCTCTGCCTTCCGCATCCAGTCCCCCCCAGCTACTTTCATCAGGTCGTCGGTCCACCTGGCGGGGGGGCGTCCTACACTGCGTTTGCCGATTCGCGGTCTCCACTCGAGGACTCGTCTGCTCCAGCGGCCATCGGTCCTTCGACAGACATGGCCAGCCCACTGCCACTTCAGCTTACTAATCCTACAAGCTATGTCGGCCACTCCGGTTCTTCTCCGGATAATCTCGTTACGGATTTTATCCTTCAATGAAACTCCAAGCATAGCTCTAAATGTACTAATGTCTACCTATTTGTTCTTTCTGACCATCGACAATAGAGACAGCCTTCAAAAATGATCGGCATACACCGCTTCCTAGTGCTAAAGCTGGGATGTAAGAAGCTGCGAAAAAAACTCCCAGCATTTTTAGAGCTACCTATTTATTTAATTCTTTAATGCACAAAAGTGGTACTTAACGCCACATGGCATTCTTATTAGTCAACTGACTAACTACTGCTAACTGTTACATTCAGCAAAATTACAACTTTTACTGACGGGTCTGGGCCCACCCAAGGCAAGAGTAGGCACACGGTGGAGTTTTTAGTGGGTGGGAATCCCACATACCCACACCGCCTCCCCGGGTCGTGTGATATGAGAAAGGCAAATTCCCCGCCTCAAAAAAAAAAGTCGGTACTGATGTCCTTCCTTATCATGTTAGTGATATAGTCTTATAGCAGGTTAAACACGTTATCTACATGATCTAATAAATAATTTGATCCAGTATCTGTGGATCCAGTAAGTAATTATAATTATCGTCAAAACAAAACTATTCCACGATGGAAAACCGTAAACAAAAGTTATTTTCATAGTCATTAGTAGATCTGAAGTATGGCGATGAGTAGGTAACAAGTTTTAATTATTAAACCCTAGTAATCACTATGACCGACGACCCGAAGAACGTGGCTGGGGGGGACTGGATGCGGAAGGCAGAGGACCGAGTGTTGTGGCGCAACTTGGGAGAGGCTTATGTCCAGCAGTGGACTGCGATATGCTGATTTGATGATGAATCACTATGAAGAGGGCAGATAAGGCCGTGCCTACACAAGTGGTCTATCATACGCTTGTTGTCAAAACGTCAAAATTTCATGTAGACCACAGATGTAGACCATAAATGGGTACTTATAAAAGATCAACTCTAGTTGCACGGTTCCGAATAGAAGGTCCTATGGAGAAGACCCGACAAGAAACTGCATGGATATATACTTTTCAAAATCATGCCCTTACTTACACGTTCAGCGTATGAAAGCTCACTCAAAAACTGCTACAATTAAGTTCTGACGGAATATTACCATAACTGAGTACCATAATTACTAGATGCACTTGCAAATGTATCTGACCATTTTTTGCATTGAATATTGGTTGAGAGGGCAATAATGCTGCTACACTGCTTTTACGACACCTTTAGGTAGAGAGAGAGGGGTTGGGTGTTCGTCGCTGCGAACTGCACTGTGCCGTGGGGTTGATTTGAACAATTTTTACTCGCGATTATACCTACACCAAACATCGCTAACAACAGAGTGTACCATTAATTTGCGTTTTGTTCCTGTTTTTGCTATTTTTGTACACAAATACATACATACTGGGTGTAAGGGGAACGCTTCCGAAAACGAAGACAGGTGATAGTGCTGGTGATTACTGATACGAAACCACGAAAAAAATATGCGATTCTTTTTTTAGATTTTTTCATATATTTTTTTTTGCTATTTTCATACATTACCAGCTTTGGGCAGTTAAATAAAACTCAAACATAATGAAAAATGCAAAAAAAAATATGAAAAAATCTATAAAAAGAATCGCATTTTTTTTCGTGGTTTCGTATTAGTAATCACCAGCACTATCACCTGTCTTCGTTTTCGGAAGCGTTTCCCTGACACCCTGTATTATCACGCCTGTTTCCCATTGGGGTAGGCAGAGACTATGGATTTCCTGCTACGATCCTGACACACCTCTTTCGCTTCATCTACGTCCATTAACCGCTATTGTTGTGGTGTAAAATAAAGCATATTCTATCTATTTATTTTACAGCACCTTAAGGCATAGATCGCCTTTTCTCTGTTACAAACAGCCGATCCACGGTAGTCCCATCAAAAGTTCATCAACTCAGCCTATCGCAGTTCACTGCTGGACGTAAGCCTCTCCCAAGCTACACCACAGCCACAACACTCGGTTCTCCGCCTTTCGTATCCATTCCACCACAGCTACTTTCTTTAGGTCGTCGGTCCACCTGGCTGAGGATTGCCCTACGCTGCGTATGCCGATGCACGGTCTGCTCCAACGGCCATCGGTCCTTCGACAGATGTGGCTAGCCAGCTTACTGATCTTACAAGCTATGTCAGTCCACCGTTTCGGATGATCTTGTTACCCAATAAGTCCCAACAAAAGTTATATTAATGAAACAATAGGTATACTTACATCTCCATAAAGTTCCAGAGTCAATGAGTGTCTCTTCTTATTAGCCTGCCTCATCCTCCCCGACCTGGATATGGACAGCTGTCGTCTAGACCCCATCTGAGGAGAATCACTCCTCTCCTCCTCGCCTTCGTGCTCGTAGTGAGAACTCTTCCTCCGGTCAGTTGGTTGGAAGATCGACTTTATGAACTTCGCCATTTTATTATGTCGCTTGAAGATTTAGAAACCGATACACATTGTTTGATGTTGGTACCTGAAAATTAGGTGTTCATAATAATGATATCTTAGTAGGTACCTATTATTGGTCTGATATGGTGGATTAAGCAGACAATATCTATTGTCTTTCTATGAAATATATTATTCAAGAATTTTTTGTAGAAACATGGAGAAGCCTAATTGTAAGATAGTTGAGGTCTTGGCTTTCTCTGCTGGGTAAGGACCAAATTTATGGCACTGTCGCACAATGGAAATTGCATGTTTTCGCTCTTTTCTTTTTTGTTGCGATACTTTTCACTCAGCATAAAATATCACAACGGAAAATTTGAGAGAAATTAGCCGTAATTTCCATTGTGCGACAACGCAAAAAAAATTGTCCTTACCCTGCTACGGTTTCGATGTGCTCGGGCGAAATATTTAGCGAAGATCTCTTTTGTAAAAAGTTCTCGGGCCAAGCTATTAATGAAAGTGTGAGTGTGAGTACATGTAAGATTGGACTGTTAACAGACCAGTAGCATATTAAGATTGCTCCGATGCATCGATGTGTTTATAAATCACACAAAACCGAATTAATTGCCTTCCAGGAATGAACAATCCTTCGATCTATAAACCGTTGTTGACGATAGATTTTCTTTTATTTTTATTAAATATACATTTTTACGTTACCTAGACAAAATAGATATAGGTTCTTCACAAATTAGACACGTAGGTAATTGATAAGTTTGAGAAGAGATATAAAAGAAAGTTGAAGCACTCACAAGTCACCACATATCCGGATAGCTTTGCACGTCACTATACTAATCAGTCTTGCACATGTTATACGCGATACAGGAATTATTGCCGACAATAATTTACAACACTAGCTAGCTATCTTTAGTCTAAATAACATTATCAATTCAATTTTGATTAAGAAAGTATTACAAGCTTATCTAAGCCTTTTCGTTCTTAGAATGGGCAGACATTTTGCAAATTCATATTTATAAGTGTAATTTAATTATTGTTTTATTGTATCATTATTGAAAGTAGGTTTTGTTATGCGACCGTATGACCTATAGAATGCCCTTGTTTTAACACTAATCTATATTGGCATATATTTAAATCTATGTGTGTTAAAATGATTATTGTAGCGACAAAATGCTTGCAAACACACTTACCGTTCACAAACCACTGTTTCCTTGATTAGCTTGTTTGGAAATGCACTCTTTTTGCGGATTGATAACGCGCGCGAAATAAAACAGAGACCGCTTAACACTGCACTGTGTTGTACATTCGTTTTACTATTTACCATAATTTCATCTTCGATAAGATACGCCTAATATATTATCATCGATACCGCTTTTTATATGATAATGTTATATTATCATTATCTTACTAATGGATATTGTATCGATATTGTTAACTTGATTTCTTTTAGATATGTTATTGCAATTTTTTGCAGATAATGTAGAATTGTAGAGTATTATTTATTTTGACGGACTTATTTAATTGATTTTGTGATGCGTTGTTTTTGTAATTCTGATTTGAGTGCGGATGCATCAAAAACAAATATTGTTCTTTGATTTTAATCTCCATTTGATTGACTTACAAAATGTTACGTTACGTACGTTTACGTACATCAAACAGCTTGCTTTGAAACTCATAATTATTATATACCTATCTTAGTATTTGTTTACACTTTTATTTTCTGATATTGCATTATTTCCTTTCCCGTCGTAGAACTGCAACATATGTCACAGAACTGCTTTAAAAATTTCATAGGTGATTAAAATGTAAGTCTTGTATCATGTGTGTGTTTTTATAGTAATTCTATATATTCCTGCCTATTCTTCTTCTTCGTGTCGACATGAGCTACATAATAATAATAGCACATGTCGTGGGGAAAAGATTAGCCAGTCAGCAGGTTGATAGCGGGGCTGACTGCCCAGAGTGCGCCGGACGATCAATTAAATATCGTCACTCGTGGAGGCTCTATCTCTATCTCTATCTCTCTGCCTATTTATTGTCTAGCACTATGAATCTGTCATGCACTGATGGTGGCGTTAGTATCGGGTCGTTAAGTTCCCTTCAATATTGTTGAGTTAAGCGAGGGCTGATGCTCGCGTCATACTCGTGAACGGGTGCCGTCTGTCGGGACAGGTCTACTCCTACATAGGTACTATGGCAACTCTTTTTACGTTTATTTCTAAAGGCAATATTCTAACTTTTAAACTCTTGTTTATTTCTGACATTAACCTTCATTATTTCAATGAATTGGGAACCGTGCAACTAGAGCCTGACGTTTCAAAAGTGCCTGTAATTAAGTAGGTTTATTTGAAATAAAAAACATTTGAATTTGAATTTCAGGATTTAGGTAGGTACCTACATACTCTAAGGCTCACCGTGACTACAGTTCTAGCCTTTATGTTGATCAAGGATAAGTTCAGAGCTAGGTACCTATTATAAGTTCTATACTTTGGCCGGTGACTGACTACGTACCGCATATCGCATGTAAAGTACCTACATGTTACCGCAAACTAAAACTAGGGATTCAGAACATGATTCCGAGTCGCCTCGCCTAGCGTTGCAATTGTGCATCGGTCTTTAAATAAAAACAGCTATTAGATACATTCTGCCGCGTTATAATATAACGCCCCAACGTTGGAATTTTAAATCGCTCCTCAAAAAATCCGTTGTTCCTATCATTGGTTGTTCCATACATTTATGTTCATATAACGGTTATATTTGGGCATTCTGAATCGTAAAAGTTCTGAATCCCTGGTTTCAGTTTGCGGTAACATGTCATAGAAATCAAAATAATACTGGGTGTCAGGGAAACGCTTCTGAAACTGAAAGGCTATTTATTAAACTACCTAAACACAATCGAATACCAATAAATAACCATTAGCCTTATACTCATTGTTTTACGACCAAAATTAATATCCAATCTATCCACGATTTACCCTACTAGAGATGGAAATTTGTCATATTTGATTTATTTATTTATTAAAAACTCAGTACTTAGGTAAGTGACACTATTACAATGAAACTCTGCCTCCTGAACTAGGGTGTTCCCGTATTTCAGGAGACAGTTCCTTCCCTGGTTACAATAACACGGTTACATGAATACAATTTTCATAGATTTGATTTTGTATGGAGCTTATGTCAAATTCCTATCTCTAGTAGGGCAAATCGTGGATAGATTGAATATTAATTTTGGCCGTTAGTGATTTGGTATTTTGCAAACCCGCAATGTAAAGCGTACAAAAATCGGGATTAATGCCGCGCGTACCTAACCTAGCTACGCTCGCTACGACACGGACTGCGTATGTAAGCAGATGTCGTTCATCCCTAGCGCCAGCTGATATTTTATTTGAATTCATTGCGAACTTAAGTAGGTAATTAAATGGGGCTTTTGTGCAAATCAGTTTTATTTAACTGCCCAAAGCTGGTTATGTATAAAAAAAAAATGGAAAATCTAAAAAAAAAAACGCATTTTTTTGTGGTTTCGTATCAGTAATCACCAGCAGTATCACCTATCTTCGTTTTCGGAAGCGTTTCCCTGACACCCAGTATAAAGTAATAGAAGTGGTAAAGGCAAAAGGTGAACTTGTCGCCGCGTACAGGTGTCTTATAGGACACCAGTGCGCGAATCGTTTGCTTGATCATCATCAGTGCTTTTTTGGACGCAGAGTCACTAAGTTGTATTTTGCAACATATCTAACAGCGAAATTGTTTTAGGCTTAATTTATTTTGCGTTGTATGCTGAAAGATGGAAGAGGCGTAATTGCGTATTTATGTGTTGGTAGCGGAAAACCGGCGACACGCGTTCCCGTAGTAAAAGACAGTAGATAACATTTCTATTGTTTATTATTATTTAAGATTTCTATGGGTACCGTAGATACATATTTGACGACGTCTGTTGTCTAGTGGTTCGAGTGTCGGACAGCTAATCACGAGGTCGTGGGTTCGATTCCCACAGGACACAATTATTTGTGTGATGAACATAAGTGTTTGTGTTGATCTGCGTGTTTCTTGTGTATTATAAGTATGTATTTACAAAAATAAAAAAATAATTAACAAAAACATAAAACCCGTCTGCCTGTAAAAATAACAGAAAAGATATAAACAAGACTTATCAACACGCAGGCGGAGGCCACGTATGTTTTTGTTCATGAATTACATAATAGTTCATAGGTAGCCTCCGCCTGCGTGTTGATAAGTCTTGTTTATATCTTTTCTGTTATTTTTACAGGCAGTCGGGTTTTTTGATTTTGTTATTTAATTTTTTTATTTTAAATTTTTTAGTTTTGTCATGTTTTATTTATCATACTATACTATTAATGTTTTTTTTTTAAAAGTCAAATTCATTTTTAACACTGAATATTTTGTTGTTTTTTAGCATTTCTCATTCCAAATTACATTTAAACATATAAGTTGTATATATTTTCGTAAAACATTTATAAAACCCTTTATTTTGATACCCCACTCGATAGGTTTTGACAAAAAAAAATTTTTTTAAGTACCATAAAATGGCTCCAAAAAGCGGCCATTTCGATTTTTATAATTTTGATATACCTAGTGTCACTCTCACAATTAAGACGAATCCAACGACACCTCTCAAGCTAAGATCCATCAAGCCGTTTAGGCTACAGAGCGTGCCAAAGAAATATACATACATACATACATACACTCGAAAAACATAACCCTCCTTCTGGCGCAGTCGGGTAAAAAGTATAGGTATAGTTATTATATCCATTGTCTAGTAGCACAAGCTCTGCTTAGTTTGGGACTAGATGGTGCTGTGTAAAAATGTCCCAAAGATATTTGCTAAAAAAAAAAAAAAATTAAGAAAGCAATTAAACAAAAGTTGAACAAAATACCTACCTACCAACTTGACTGTTTTCGCTTTTGTATTTCGCTCAGTTTTTTTCTCCATACCTGCGTTCCCAAACCAAAACTGCATACGTAGGTAGGGCTGCTTTCCGTATTTCCGCCTAGGCCTACAAGGCCCCGGCCTAGGAGCCCAGCTAGCCTAGGGGCCTTGCAGGCCTGGACTAAACAGTGACGGCAGGCGGAAATAGAATTATAGAAAAAAATAATTAATGTATTAATAACTTATACAAAAAATAAAACAATAAATTGAGACTCAATAAAAAATATTTATAATCTATTTAAAATGTACATACAGTAGACAAAATAATAGCTATAAGTTAAAAGAAGCGTCGTTTATACAAAATTGCATGAAGAGCGCGCTAGGTTTACAAAAGACTAGCAAAAATTACCATTGTGGCTACTCGAGCGATAACCGATTGAAAATAAACGGAAACTAGAGAAAATCTAATAAAAGCATTAAAAAAAACTTGTGCCTTCTACTTCACTATGTAGGCTGATTTATGATCAGCGCTCACCAACGTCACGGCACGGCGAAGGATATTTCTTAGTTGAAATGATTTTGAATCTTAATTCAATAATCTTAGCGCTCACATTTCGTTAATACTTCCACAAGGAGACTTGACGCCGATCAAGTCTCCTTGTAATGATATCAACAAAATGTGAGCACTAAGCATATTAAAATAAGATTAAAAATCATTTTGCCGTGCCGTCCCGTTGGTGAGCGCCGACCATAACTTGAGAGTAGTTTCGAGAAGACACATTCGTTCTGTAAAGCAACAGGGGTGACATATGACAGGGCTACGATTTCAAAATGGAGGGGTGCTTGTCTAGAATCCCTAAAATGCCTGATATTTCGGCAAAAGGCCGGTCTTTTGTCGAAAACAAACACGATACAACGTCGCATCGTGGCACGTTGCGACGTCGTGTCGTGGAAATCTACGACATGCATCGAAAGAAATCGCGACTAAACGACGGAAAGTTGCCACAGTTGATCCGAAGATATGTTTTGTCCCATAGCACGAGACGCTCTTGCAATAGGGATATTAATTGATCTACATCAATGTCGTGCGTCAAGATCGAAGAGGCTGGCAAAAACGAAAGGAGGCCTATACCCAGCAGTGGGTGATACCGGGCTACGATGATGAATATCGTGCGTCATCGTATCCGTTGGTAGGAAGATATTATTGCTTCCGACTGTACAGTGTGTTAACATGAATGTAGATTGAAGAATTACAAATACATAAATGCAAAAATAAATTGTCATATTAGGTAACGGTTCTATAATGACTAGTTATACACAAGTACTAGCCTATGCCCGCGGCTTCGCCCGGTTTATCACAGTTAGACGTTATCGCGCATTTCCCGGGAACTGCTAATCTTCCAGGAATAAAAAGTATCCGGGTTATATAAAAGTGTATAGTTACAGTTCTTTTAGTTATAAAGTGTTACATATTATTTTAATGTACTTTAATAACTCAATGAATAAATGCTTCCACTACTCAAAAGTAGATGCTGCCAAGGCAAATATAATAAAAATTAATCTGCCAAGGGCGACGACCTCCTAAAGCACAATAAGAAATATTTACTGGCGTAACAGAAGAATCACACCCTTAAAAATCGGTCACAGCACTACAAAAACGTACCTACAAAATTATACATATCGAAGAGAGATTTTATTACACTGAATGACTTGAGTTAATGACGTCAACCAACTGACTGCGACTGCCGAGTACGGGGTGCGTGCCGCGTAGACAATGTTTCGTGGGTAGACCAAGTTTTTAGTTAGGAATTTTTAAAAGCCGTCTGTACTTTAGAATTGTGCCCGATTTCACAGCAATAAGGTATCTTATTATTACAAGTACTACAGTACCCCCACATTTCGTCGATGATTAAGAGGAAATGCGGGCAGACTTCTTTTGAAAATTAGGTATTTAAAGCAACTGTCGCTGTCGCTTTGCGAGCGCTCGGCCTTAAATAAGTGCGATAAGGACAACTGCAGCTCCGACTGAATATCCTTAGTAAAAAAGCCATAATTCGAGGTTTGGCTCTCTATTTTCTCCTCCGGAACTGGTCCAATTTGAAAGAGATTTCATAAACTGAATAAGAAGAATATGTACTGTGTTGCTATGTTTTTCCTTTTTCATTAAAAGTAATCAAATCGACTAGGCCTCTGTAGACAGCGTCAGACCGCTGTCTACAGAGGCCTAGTCGATTTGATAACTTTTGAGATTTTTTGAGGAATTTTTGAAGGGACGACTTTCCATCTTCATGTCTTAGTTTGGCGAACCGACTTGCGGTACCATTTAGGTAACAGCCTAGGTGGTATTGAAGTTGTTATGGGCAAAGGTCTCCGCTTAATATCAGGTGGGCCTTTAACTCGTTTCGCCATTCTATACTAAAAAAAAAAATTATCAACAAAAACGAAACATGGGGACATATAAAAATTTGATATTTATTTTTCTGTATAATATCATGACTCTAGGGTTATAAACAGTCGCGAGCGTTTGTATGGATAGACCACCCGCATTTCCTCATAGTGATGTACAGTCTAACAAAGCAATTGGTATACAGGGTAGAGAGATATAAATGAAGTTTTCTCACAAGATTATGGATCTTTTCGGGTGAAATATCATTTTAATAACGGACAAAGTTAAACTGTATTTATACAAAACCGTAACCAAACCATTCTATAATAACTTCCTGAGAAATCTTCATCTATATCTACCGACCATGTATACTAATTGCTTTGTTAGACTGTACTGTAGCATAAACCGAAACTTTTAGAAATACATAACGTCATATTCATATTACTAAATTCATAAATCATGCTCAAGTAGCCACACGTTCAACATAGTTATAAAAAAAATATAAACCAAAATATAAAACAAATCATACAATTTAAAGTTCTACGAATGTAATCAAAGTTTTGACGCCATTGTGCCAAACGAATCAAATATAAATATTATAATATTGTCAATAATAAAGTATTGATAGAACATAGACGTGTTTAAATAAAAACATTGTTTCAAAATTTATCAATTTATTCTACAATCGAATGTAAGTGCATTGGTCGAATCATTTACAAGACCGTCAAATTGTATGAACTAAAATCATGTTGATTACTCGCCCTAGGAAGCACCAGGCATAGGAAGAAAATGAACTATATTCTATATACAATCTATTCGTTTTAATTCCATTTTAAAGGCACTCTCCTTATTCCTTCCTTTAAGGTGAATGCTACAGGGTAGCCCGCGAAATTCAAAATTTCTGGCGTTTTTTGCGAATTGTAGCTTTATTTCTTGTTGTATATCGGTCGAAATATGATTGGCGGATATAATAATAATATATCTACTGAATAATACTCTTAAAAAATATTAACTAAGCTCTATTAGCTGTGCGAGCTCGTTAATATTAATTTACGATCAAATTATCGATTTTCGAGCTTGTAGAGTTTATATAGCTAGGTTTATATTTTTTATGAGTATCATTCAATAGATATATTGTTATAATAAAACAAAGTTTAACCGGATTAAATCGCGTATATTATTTAAATTGGTTTCCCTGACGTTTCGAAAGCTTTGCAGCATTTCGTGGTCGCAGGTAGACTAAGATGACAAGCGTCTTTACAAATATTTCTAAAAAAAAATATATTAATCAATTATTTTAATTTTTTTTGTTATTTTAAAATTATTTTAATAATTTTTTAGAAATATTTGTAAAGACGCTTGTCATCTTAGTCTACCTGCGACCACGAAATGCTGCAAAGCTTTCGAAACGTCAGGGAAACCAATTTAAATAATATACGCGATTTAATCCGGTTAAACTTTGTTTTATTATAATGTGTAGTGATCGCGAAAACCTAAGAAGTTATTAGATATATTGTTTTTACTACCGCAAATCATATTTCGATTTATACACAACGCGAAATACAACTACAATTTGCAAAAAAACAAGAAATTTGGAATTTCGCGGGCTACCCTGTAGCATTCACCTTAATAAGTAGTACCATTGAGACATCTTACAAATTAGCTATCAATAACTTTGAAATTTGCTGTTAAAATCTTTTAACTTTTAATCCCAGACCTATCACACCGAACCATACATACAATAAATGTACTATATCTACATTATTTACATTTAAGGTATTGACATTTTAAGCTAGTATATTTAGCAAAAAATTTCATTACAATAACGCCCTTGTTTCCATCAACATAAGGTTTAATTTGGCACGCTTTTAGGATAGCTGACGGACAATGCCAAAAGGTAAGATCAATTTTCTCCTAGCTACAATTACAGCTTGATAATAGTTATATTTTTCACGAGTATTGTTTAAAGAAATCGTTTAACAAGCAGAATAATTAAATGTCATTTTTAAAGGCATGTTTGTAATAATAATAAATGCTTGTTATTTATGTATTCCGTGTATAAGCCCACTAAGTAGAACCCGGGAAGTAATTTTTTTTTCATTCTTTGAACATTACTCATGTAGAACGTATATTACAAAAGTCGTTATAAAAATAAACTAAAAATAAAAATAATCACT
Organism: Asteroscopus sphinx; assembly: GCA_949699075.1. NCBI lineage: Eukaryota > Metazoa > Arthropoda > Insecta > Lepidoptera > Noctuidae > Asteroscopus > Asteroscopus sphinx. The sequence goes on along the minus strand of OX453025.1, from coordinate 12,545,150 downwards.
AAGTTATGTCAATATTAACAGTCCTGTCATATCTTTATGTTACAATATGCAATTGTTTGACTAACATTGTAAAGCTGGTATTCACAAACATTAATGCTAGCTAAATAACCGTTTACTCGTAAAATGTACTACAACTTTAGGTTAAACGGCTTTTTAATTAGGGATTTAATGTTAGTGTAAGCTAGCTTAAGTTGCAAATATGCACACGAAGACTTAATTATAAAATATATTATGGCTATTAAAGGCAGAATCGATGTGAACATAAGATTTTGAGCCGCGAGGAAAATTCAGTGTCAAAACACCTATTCTAAAAACTGGGGTTCCAGAAAAGTAAAAAAAAACTGGGAAAATCTAACACTGGGCGAAACTATTTTGAACCTTAAGTTCGTTTTTAGGATTCCGTACCCGAAGGGTGACACACGGGACCCTATTACTCTCGCTACGCTGTCCGTCCGTCCGTCTGTCTGTCACAGGGCTGTATCTTTTGAACGGTAATAGGTAACCGGTTGAAATTTTCTCAGAAATTGTGTTGCTATGAGGTGTATCACAAAAAATACTAAAAACAAAAAAAAGTCTAAAACCAAAGGGGGTCCCCATACAAGAAACCTCAAAAAACATGCATTTTTTTTCAACGTTTTTGTTCCTGCTCTATCTCCAAAACGGTAATATATACCAGCTTCAAACATAGTCAGATTATAGTGCATACTATGTAGTTTAGCAACAAATACTAAAAATAAGACAAACATAGACAAATGTGGTGGTACCTGCGTAAGAAAGACATGCAAAAAATCATATTTCGCGCACTGTACGTTGATGTCTTTTGATAAACTCTCGTAAATTTAATCAGTTTTTATGGGGTATCAGGTGTTTGAGAGGTACGGAACCCTGACTGCGCGAGTCCAACTCGCACTTGGCCGGTTTTTTCCAATTCCAGACAGCAAATTGACGTGTCAAAAACGTCAAATTGGTCTTAAAGTGGTATGCCACTCGTCAAATTTATTTGTCCAAGCCAATTTATTTGATGATCAGTGATAAAATACATACAACATTTGATCTAAATCATCCAATTTCTTTGATAAAAGTCACAATGGACAAAGAAATTTGCCCAGTGGCATACCACCCTACATCAAGTTCATTATTGCGTGATTTGATATTTTTACATGTAAATTTTGATCTGTGGAATTAAAAAACCAACTGTAGTCTTTCAACGCAAAGCTTACAAACTGAACATAATAAATGAAAACAAGTATTGATTAAGTCATGGATGTATGAGCATAAAGATGTGAATAATGTCATTAAACGGACATGTTCCGTGTTTAACAACAATTTATTCAAAGTTTTTTTTTTCATCATTCGTTTCAAAATATTATTATTTCATATTATTTCCTATCGTAAGCGTGGGGTGAAGAGTATTTAGTGAGTATCCGTTTCATTCATTTTTATGAACAGATACTTTCGAATGACACTGGCAACATCTTAAATCGAGTATTTTGTGTTGATATAATCGATATTGCTTCTAAAGGTCTGCGAATAAAAATAATAAACTGCGATCACCAATACTCCTGTCGAGGTGATGATCATGGTAATTTACCCCCACCCCCACGGTAGTCACTGGGAAGTGGGAGCAAATGGTAAGGCAGTAAATCTTAATGAGTTGATATGATATCATCATAATCGATATCAGCATTATCATACATATACATACCATTGTTATGAGTTGGAATTTTCCTGTCTTTCAGTTATCTCAGAAATAACATGATATCTTAAAGCCCCCACAGAAATCATATTAACCAATGGAAGCTTCAGATTTTGAAATATTAAAAGTACATGTAGAGACGGTTTTTTTAAGCTAAATAATAATAATAAAAAAAATATTTTTCTGCTGGCAATATTCAGACTCGTCAGAAAAAACACAGCCATCCTCCATCTACCTATTTGTGGCTCCAAATCGATTTCCAGTTACTTAGATACGACTGAATATACAAAAGATGGCCTCTTCACCCCGCGTACAACGCCGAACTTAGCCGACTATACATACATATTGTATATTTACAAACTAACATTAATCGACTTGTTCCGAATTATCTCGCGTACTAGAAACGGCATCGGTAGTCGTAGACGTCGCAGCACTTCTGTACAATTTTAGGTTTGACTCTGTGTAATCTAAAATTTTTCGACTGGAATGTCTGATATAGAGCATTTGTCTGTGGTAGATTTTTAGGGCTCCCTTTATCGTGATGTATGTGAGACCACCTAAAAATGTTCTATGTAGGTTGTTTTGGATTGAACGGAAGAATATTTTGCCTATGATTGTGGAGATGGTGGGTAGTAGGAGTGCTGAGCAGAAGATCCGAGTTGGTGATAGGTGGGAGTTGCCGTTCGGATTCTGATGATTGTTGTGGCCAGTCACTATGGCGCCTCTGTCGCCTTCCACGCTGGAAATAATAATGCGAAATTTTCAATTTATGTTGAATTTTTTTTTTTTACTGCTAAAACAATATTTAAGTTTCTACCTTACAGTTATACTAGTCGATAAGCTTACAGTGTGCATTATATAAGCCGTAATAAAAATTATCTTTACTTCCCAAGTTCTATTAATGGAGTGTATTCGAACGAAACCATCTTCAGCAAAGTATTTGCAACATTGTTTGAGTTTACTGCTAGCATACTCAGATGTGACTCAGTCAGTATTTTTCACAAACTCTACTATCGTTTGGCAATTTCCGCATGAATGAATGGTAATTTAAAGCACCAGATTTTTTTTAATCATAGGTAAACTCCTTAGATCAAATGAGAAACACAATCATTTTAGGCTTACACCTAACTTAGGGTCCATAAAGTAAAAACAAAAGTAGAAACATACGAAGATTGCAGAGACCCTAAAATACTCTTTAAGAACCAAAAAGTAATAAAAATCAGTACTCACTTGCCAAACGGCAATATATAAGACAAGGCGGGTATCTTAGCGCAGTACTTTCTCAGGAAGAGGAGCACCGAGTCTTCCCAGTTGTACATCTTGGCACTGATGAGTGTCACCGGGATTGTGGGCAGAAGGACCAAGAGTACTAGGGGGTCAGCCGACTCCATCATCTCTAGGCCTTCCCTGTGACCAACGACCTGGAAAAGAAGATAAAGAGGGATTAATTTCATTCAAATACGTTCCTTCGATATTGTTTTAGTAAGATTTTAATGAATGGTTGGCTTCGTGTCTTTTTTTGCCCTAACTTTGGCCGTCTTAACCATCAAATCGTAAGTTGTATTTGTTGGATATAACAAAAAATACATTTTTTACACAAGATTTGTTTTGAAGTACTTAAAAATAGTGATATTTGTAACCCTTGGGACAAATATTTGTGCTGTTAGGTGTAGCCGACACATGCGTCCAAATTCACTTACTTTCTGTTATGTATGTTCTCTAAAGCATTATAAGTGTAGCTAGCATAGCACTGCAATCATGTACTATTCTTATTATATTACTTGGAACTGTGTAGAATTGATTTCCCGCTAAATGAGGCGTTACGGTCTTGCTCGTCAGTTCGTCACACATATAGGACTCGCGATGCTATAGCATATCCTATTGTATGTATGTCCAAATAAAGACCATGAAGGCTACAGTGTCGGAAATAACAAAGTATAAAAATATCGTCAAGTTACAAAGTATAAAAATAACGTGGTATTTAGGATGGAACATACATACATACATATAATCACGCCTGTTTCCCATTGGGGTAGGCAGAGACTATGGATTACACCTGCAACAATCCTGACACACCTCTTTCGCTTCATCTACGTTCATTACCCTCATCATTCATGCTCGTCGGTTTACGGCCAAAATTAATATCCAATCTATCCACGTTTTGCCCTACTAGAGATAGGAATTTGACATAAACTCCATACAAAATATGTCAAATTTCTATCTCTAGTAGGGCAAATCGCGGATAGATTGGATATTAATTTTGGCCGTTAGAGTACTCTTAACCTGGCATTTTTTGAGAACGTCCGCGATTTGATCGCGATACGTTCGCCGAGGTCGTCCCCTTCCAACTCTTCCATCCACACTCGCTTCGTATACTTGTTTCGTCAATCTCCTCTGGTCCATCCTCTCTATATGTCCAAACCATCTTCTCAATCTTTTTCACCACATCTTCTTTCACTCCACAACGCTTCCTTATCACGTTATTCCGTTCATTTATTTCCGTTATTATTTTCACGTTAGGATGGAACGGATTGTTGTATTTTTAGAAAAGTTTAAACCATTTTTGTCTTTAACAATGTCCTTTTAGGGAGTTGAGAATATCCAGCACAAGGCTGCGATCGGCTAATTGAGTTACTTTTTAACTATAAATATCAGGCAAGTACAGCTGTACTAATGTAAATAAATAAATTAACTCTAACTAATGTACTTATATTGAAGAAATAATTAAAGTCAAGGCTGAGGTCAGTCTAAGCACTGACCTATGTTTTTTAACATATACTATGTGTTTACATAAATAATACTTCCTGTAATGCATAATAAACTAAGATTATAAGATTACCTGACGAAGGCCGTCAGGGAATGTAGACAGGAACATTCGTTCCGGAAAAAATGAAAACCCGAGTTTAATTTATAATCATAATCATTTATTTGCATCTTAATATTTTAAGACATTCCGGCAAATAATCCTTGTTAAGTTATTTACTTACATGAGTTACATATAGGGTACTAATTTGCAATGCGCAATTATGAGCAACGTAGGACTATCCTCAGATATAAGATATTGCAATGGAAAAAGTTTATAGTTATCTGTAATTGTTCATGACTATGTATGTTTGGTTTTGTCCAAAGAGAACTTCAAGGAATTGATTTAACCACAACTCAATATGGTGAAAATAGAATAATAATAGACCTATGTCTATGAGAAGAAAGAGTGAAGAAAATATAGGTACATTAATTGGGGTGAGAACAGTGGAATTACCATGACCAATCAATATGTGGGCAAATAGTTAGGAGAAAGCGCTGACATAAGCCACCGGTCAGAAAACAGAAATCTTGGCCATGACATAACAACACGTTGCTTTTAGCGCATCTCGATGAGTCGCAACAAAATGTGTCCATAACATTTCGATTTTAAACCAAGTTTATGTTTTATCGATTTTCTTACTACCATAATTAATTTATTGACCGTTATTCTCGGTTGTAGACAGGCCGGGACAACAAGTTTGTCAAGAGCTGTTTGCAAGGAGACTACATTTTTCGGACACAAGTGGAATTAGCAAAGAAAGAAAGAAAGAAACATTTATTTGACATAAAGCACATAGATACACAGACACAATTCAACAGGAATATATGTAGATAGATAGATAGATAGAATATACTTTATTGTACACCATGAAAATAGTAGTAAACAGGAACAACGTACAAATTATGGGTACATGGGCGGTGTATATTTAGTTGTGCTAAATATATAAAAACGGATCATAGATGCTGTCTGTCTAACGACTGTGCCAAAAAGGTCCAGTTCCAGTTCCTCATAAATGCCAGGCAACTAATGTCTGACGCTGGTTTTCAACTGAACCTTCATTCGTAAACCATGACGGATGCAATTAATAAAAATTATAATAATTGTAATTTCTTATGAAAAAAAAAAACAAATAAATTTAAAACTGTAACTTAAGTGTATTTAAGGTAAATAATGAAGTAATAATACATAAATTGTAAATATTTTAAATATAAATAAAAGTAAATGATTTTTTTTTAAACGAAACAAACAATAATTTACCGTTGCCAATGGGGATACAGCTTAGGTACGTTATTGTAACTTGTAACTAGAAGTGGGCGTTTAAACAAAAAGCGCTTAAAAAAGTCTAATTAAAAAAAAAGCGTATAAGCACGCTTTGTGATTAAAGCAGATTTCGTTTAGACTTTTTCGTACACGATTGAAATGTAACCTTATTTCTATGAACATAAGACTCAATTTCAAAGTTGACTGGTGGTGGTTTGAAACCGGCAGAATTAAATTTTATTCGTTTACGTAAAATTTGTTTAGAGAAAGCACTTTTTTATTTTGTTGATTATTTTTGTATCGTTTAAACATTTTAAACGTTTTTGACTTTGATTGATTTGCTTTTGCTTTGGCGCTTAGTTTATTTTTCGTCGTCAACGAGTGAATGCGTTTTTGAATGTTCTCCTTGGTAATTACGCGACGATTGTAGTTTGTTTGTATAGTTTTTAGTGAACTTTGTAAATAGTTTAAATGTAAATAGAATAGTGTAATGTAGATAAATAAAAGTCAATTTTTTTAGAAGTGAAAAACGAAAAGCGGCAAAAGCGTAAAAAAATTCGTTGGCAGAAAAAAGCACAACGTTTAAACACGCTTACGATTTTAAGTCGTTTTTCCCAACTTTACTTGTAACACACGCACACACATTACACACTTACAAAGCTGATAGGTGCCCAGCTCCACCTGAATGAAAGGACCGCGATGTTCACATCCTCTAAACATGAGGATACAACGACGAAGTACAGACCGATCACTGTCAGGTACAGATAAACTTTGATCATTTACAGCTTTAAAAGCCCAATTCCCGTAATAATAAACGTTCAAAATATAGTTCTAAACTAATATCAATGCTTTAACGGCCAAAATTAATATCCAATCTATCCACGATTTGCTCTACTAGAGAGAGGAACTTGACATAAGCTCCATACAAAATATGTCAAATTTCTATCTCTAGTAGGGTAAATCGTGGATCCTGACAGTAGAAGTTTCTGAACGCCGTTTATTGGTGACATTAATGACCTAAATGTTACAAATAAACGGCAAACGGGAACATCTACTGTCAGGAGATTGAGATTTAAAGCTTTGAGATTAGTTTGTAACCTAACCTAAATTTTGTAAAATAATGTCAATCTCATGACAGGACATGTTTCTGTTTGACGTTTATTTGTGACATTTTGGACTTTTTTTTAGGACTTAGAGTAGACTCAACCTAACACAACATAACCAGCCCATTACTGTCCCACTGCAGGGCACGGGCCTCTCCTCAGTACGAGATGGCTAAGGCCTTAGTCCACTACGCTGGCCTAGTCCGGGTTGGCCGACTACACCACCATTGAGAACTGTATGGAGCACTCTCAGGTGTGCAGGTTTCCTCCTACGAATAAAGACTACGCTTCTTAAATCGTTGGTTTCCTCACAAAGACTCAAAGTCCAAAAAAGATCTAGAGATCGGAACCATATTCTGACCATTTTAAATTACGAGAATTGGCCCTCAGGTGTACTGATAGAAGCATCGGGGCTGTAATCAACCTCAGGGCTAAGTCTTCACAATAATATAGTTTTCTTCAGGGTTGCGTCATAGTCATATCTACCGGAGGTTCGAGCAGAAAGCAGTGCGAACCCACGCGACCCGGCCAATGGGAGGAATACCGCGGCGGTTTTAGGTGGTTTTCCCACGGTGACGGAAGTCGGAGCGACACGCAACTGACTTTTATGCGATTATCGGCATGACATGCAAAATGCAACACAGGTTTTTAAAATTCGCAGGCAGCACACGTTGAAAGGAAAATTCCAATCGCATCTAATTAAGAAATTAATTGCCACAAGAAAACCGGTCCACAAAAAGGTTCGTAAACATCAAGGTACAGAAGAAAAAGTGATTTTATTATAAGTTTAAATGTCACAACGATGAACGGGACATCTTATTATACCATGATTATATGTATGTCACCTTTGACTGTGGAACCTAATTCCTTTCTCAAAATATGTCATAAACATGATCATGACACTCATAACCGAATGAACAGTTACATGTAAATTAGTTTGTCTATGTCATTGTGACAAAGGATCGCGATCTATAACCGTTGTAGGACGCTAATTGATCAGCAGTCACGGAGATCGTGACAAAGGTGTAAAAAATTGGTTTGTTCAGTACTAGTCATATGGTAGGGTCAACTCAGGTCAAGTAGATAGTGAGGTGCTGGGCCAAAAGCATTCTCGAGTGCCTAATGGCTTCTGGTCCTTCTCGATACGTCTGGAAAGAACAGCAGTTGGTTGGGCCGGTGCACTTTGGGCATGGGTTATAACTCTTCTTCGGGGGGGGGGGCTATGGTGAATATTCACGCACGGGGGGAGCCCGATCTGGGTCAATGGGGCGATGCTCTGCGTGTCCTTCTGATGCCAACAGAGGGACACGCCGACAGTGGAGGAGCAGGAACGGACCCGGAATGCACTATTTTTAGTTAACTTTTTTAATTTAAAATTTAAAGTTTTGTAAATTTTTGAAAAGTCACTGTTCACTTACGATAGCAATATATTCAGGCAGAAGCAAAAAATCTCTAAACAAAAGCCAAGCTCTAAGGCATAACCATGTCGAAGAACAGGTGATAATAGGTTTCAAGATTTACGTTTTAACAAATGACGATGGAAGATAAGTGTCTCTAAAGAAGTCGCTGCGAAATTACAATAGCATTACATTTGTGGTAAATATTGGATACGGGAATTATACGCGGGCAAATCCGCGTACATGGCTAGTTTTAACGTGGATATGACAATACGACAATAAACGAAAACATGTTTATTACTAGTCTATAGAAGCATTTTAAACACATAAACAAGCTGTTTATCGAAAATTAAAAAAAAACGAATTTTTGACCAAAACAAATAATAAAATATCTATTGTAATCATTGAGAAAGAAAGTTTAAAATCATATGGATTCGCACAGGTATTTGATCTAACGATTTATGGCAGAACAATGGTTTTACATTCAAAATTAATAAAATTAAAATAATTTCCTGTGGCTAAACTATTAAATGGAGTTGATAGATTTTTTGTGTACAGTCAGAGAACGTGATACGTAGGTACGTGGTTTTATTTAATGTCGTATTGTCATCTCCACTTTATATATTTTAATTTGTATCAAGTCACCCACAGGTCATTCATAACATAATTCCGCATTAATTTGGACATAATAAGTAGTATGTTATTCTTTACATCACATTTAAATGGCATTGAATTAAATTACCGGCTTTGTATTTAAATATAAATGGAGATTATTTATAATTTAAAATTATAGAACAGTGGGATTACAATCATATAAATTGTGGAGTGATGTAAACTTTACATAATTTAATGTACCTACTACAAACCACTACACACTGGTTCTAACGCTTAAATGCAATTAATTCCTGAATATTGACAAGTCATCACATAGAATACATAGATGAACTATTGATGAATAAACGAAAAAAGGTATTGTATTGCTCACCAATATTTTGACAAACACAATTTGTCAATTTGACCTTCGGATGATACTACGTCTGCTAGGGTCTACTACGTCACGCTATGAAGACTACGCAACAATAAATAAAATGAATAAAGAAACTCGTCGAGTCGTAGTTTCTACCAAAGCAAGATTCGGTATGTTATAATAAATTCAAGAACTGCTGTCCAATGTTAAGTTCTCATCATCACACTCACCTGCATAACAGTGACAGCTCCATAAGTAATAGCTATCCAGTATATGGAACCCAGCAGTACTCCTCCTGCTATAAACGGACAGATCTTGTGTGTGATCTCCTCCATGGCATCAAGAAGAGCCACGAAGGCCCCCATTGAAGGGAACACTACGATATATTCCGCTTTACATTGGGGGCACAGTACTTTTCGGGTTATGTTGCCTCTTTGCTTCTCGTCCACCCACCGTTGAAGGCAACTCTGATGTACCTGGAACAAGTAAAGTTGGATTTAAGCATCGATTTGTTGGTGACATGGTTGAAATGATGCAATTTTTTATGGAATTGAGTAGTTTCTCGTCTACATGAGATGTTATGTTATATTATATTTCCGTGTGGTGTCGGACATAAAGAATTGCACCGATGAATCTCTTCTCATGGGTGTCGTAAAAGGCGACTAAGGGATTCCCAGAGGATGGGCAGCAGCGTTCTTTGAGTATTTAACCAACCAACTGCGATCGCCAACTCACCTGCCAAGCGTGGCGGTTATGGCATATCCTCCCCTGGGGAGGGCCTCCCTTGGGGGGGGGCATGTCCAACACTGGACGTCTTTCGATTGAACTGATCAATGATGATCAAAATCAAAATAGTTTATTTGTCAAACATAAGTAGGTTTACATTATTTAAGGTCATAATTAGATTTAATTAGTGCGCGTGCGATTGTGTGCGTGTTGATGATGATATTTATATAATTACAATCGTGATGCACAGTCCGTTGAATTATAAAAAAGATGTTACGCGTCAAGACAAGTGACAAGACCACAATAACATAAATAGTAATAATTTCGATGACTGTTTTATACCCCAGGACAAGTATATGAAATACGACGAATATGAAATTAAATACAAGATTATGAACGACATAAATTAGGAATCTAGATTCCGAAAAGTATGTTCACCACCTACACCATAGAACGAAACCACAACAAGGATAAAACAAAACTAAATGACCCGTGTTGACCCGTCCAGGCGACATTAATGAGTAATTACGGCCTTTTAGGCGTAATTAAAATGCTTGCTTCGTGACGAGGGGACAACATATTAGACCCTTATTGCTTGAACATCATTTCATCAGTTATAAATACGCCAACCATTCATAATTTCATATGTAACAGTTGATGAAAGGGGACGTCTACAATCCTATTAGGAGGGAACCCAGTTTTCTACCATTGCCCCAGACAGTTACCAGACAGAAGAGCTGCCATTTTAGATCATTGCACGCGAGATGTAGTGGTTATCGAAATGACATAAATTAATACCATTATTTATTATAATTTGGAAACCGAAAAGTGGCTTTTCAGAACGAAAAAAAAAGCTTAGTACTTGACGAACGGAATCTGGCGCAATCCAGTGTTTTTCTCGGACTAATCTGGCGCACAACACTCTAACAGACCTGGCAGCTGGCAGCACGGCCAGATAACCGTTGATTCTGTCGAAGATTCGCGGGGGCAAGATATTGAACAAGATACTTAACGGAATTAAGATCGTAATAAAATTTTAAAACTCGAAGCCAGTCATGAGAACAACCACGGCCGAATGTTAGTGAGGCGCACATACATTATATGCATACAACTAAAGAGTCATGCTGACTCCTGCTTTAGTTAGTCGATTTTAGGTAAGTGTAGAATTCTAGTCGAGCTAGTATGCGCATATTGAAGAAGGTGTAATAAGACTAGCTGACTAAAAATTGATTATCTTGTTAACCACAGCTTGGTTTCTTTACAGCCAACCGTCTGTCCCAAGAATAGTAGGTATCGAATTAATAGTGTCCATTGATTCCTACAAGCGTTGGTTCAATGGATTAGGTACAAAAGTCATGGTTGCATACAACAATGATGTTCTGTAACCACTTGAACTATTATCATTGATGCGCCATGTCGCAATTAATCGATAGACAGTTCTACCTATAAACAACAAAAAGTTATTGATACACATCGATAAGAACTTATTCAAACATAAAATGTACGTGATACTCATATAACAGTAACTATTACAAATTAACTTTTAGCTAGAGGTCAAAGTCCTCTGACCCAGTTGTTCTCACGCTAACAAAATATAAAAATTAAATAGAAGAACAGTTTTTCAGCACTTCATGCTTTGTAGCATTTAACTTGGGTAATCCGTGGTGGTATATTTGATGAAAACATGTATTTTTGTAACATAGAACCTACGCCCTTTCCAAAGCTTTTGATTGCGTTGATCACAATACCCTCATTCTATAATAAATAGAACACGAAATATGGGTAATATCTCGTAACTCGTCACTCGTAACTAGTGTCCCACAGATCTAAAAGGCATCAAAAATGTATATGTACATTGGAACCTCCTTAGTTTCTCGGGACAAACAGGAGTACCCCAAGGACACATTCTAGGCTTAAATTATCTAAGTTAGGGAAGCTTGTCACGTATTTGGCTGGAAAAGTTTTGAACCCACAAGCAATTCATTTTAACAAAGCAAACCTTTTCACTGAATATTTATTATTTTTAACGCATTTTACGCATGCGAAACGAAATCTAACGATTTAAATTGTGGAAAGTAAAAATCACCCAAAGATGTACCAAGTGGATGAGAATTTCGTTACTACGAGCAGTGTTCACGGTAGCTTAGTGGCTAAAGCACTGGCGTACTGAGCCAGGAGTCGCAGGTTCGAATCCTGCTCGTGAGCGATTTTTTCTTTCTACAATTTAAATCGTTAGATTTCGTTTCGCATGCGTAAAATGCGTTAAAAATAATAAATAATTAGTAAGGGTAGCTATATCTATACGACTTTGAATTAACTGCAAAGTTAGTAGAGTCGGTTAAGAAACACTGTTTCTTAATAAGATATCGCTGACGTCACCCGAAGATGTACCAAGTGGATGAGAATTTTGTTACCACGAGCAATGTTCACGGTAGCTTAGTGGCTAAAGCACTGGCGTACTGAGCCAGGAGTCGCAGGTTCGAATCCTGCTCGTGAGCCATTTTTTCTTTTCACTGAACTTAGAAAAATTTATACAAAGTAGAATACTCTAGCAAAATGTTAACATATTATGACAGGACTAAAACAAGCACTTTTTAACGATGTTGCTCTGAGGTTTTAACACTTAACAACATGAATTAAGATTAAATAGACGTCAGGCTCGATCAATATTTAATTTTTATTTATTTATTTATGTAGCTTTTTGTTCCATATCCATAAGATCTTTACAATTTAAATGTGTATGTTAGTAAAAAAAAACTTATTTTTCTAGGGGTTAGTTTTATTCATATCTATTTATTTGGATATGGATCCCTTAAGGGTAAAAGCCTCCTCCAGGTTTTTCCACTTGTCTCTGTTTTGTGCAGTGGTTGTCCATGTGCACCCAGCAATTTCTGATATATCATCGGTCCACCGCTTTTTAGGTCTGCCAATATTTCTTTTCCCCTTTGGTCCTTTCCAGGTCGTTACTCTTAAGGTCCACCTCTTGTCTGTGTATCTAGTAATGTGGCCAGCCCATTTCCATTTTAATTTTAATGCATAGTTGAGTGCATCTGTTAACATTGTTTTTTTCCTAATGTCTTCACTTTTAATCTTTTGTATTTTTCTTAAGTTAAGAATACTCCTTTCCATAGCTCGTTGGCATGTTCTTAATTTATTATTTATTCTGTTTGTATATGTCCAGGTTTGGCATGCATACGTCATACTTGGAAGTATAGAAGTATCCATTACCGTCTTCTTCAATTTTATATTGTATTTTCCTTTTAAAATTTCTCTAATATTTAATAGAACTCTAAAATCCGGCCCCCAACCTCGAACGAATTCGTCCAAGCCCCCAGCATTAAAAAAGAATAAGAATATCTTAACTAAGATTTGATGATGATGATGAAACCAAGATTTCCTTAAAGACCATGTAGAGTAATATATAAATTATTATTGCGGCCGAATCAGATTGTAAAATGACGGCTTGTATTTCCTATATAACGTTAGCGAGCCTTGATCGACTCCGAGGTAAATAAGTTATACGTCCAACGAAAAATTACTTACGACAATTATTGAAATAAATAAAAAATTAATTAAAATAAATAAATAATATAAGTATAGGTGTAATAATATGCAATTATAGGTAAATGTATATTGTAGTCGTCGTCCGTGTGGTGGCTCTGAAGCAGCTCAAAAACAACAAGGCACCGGGTGATGACGGAATTACGGCCGAACTCCTGAAGGCGGGTGGAAAACCGATCTTTAAGGCCCTTCAGAAGCTGTTTGATTCCGTCATTCTCGTGGGAAGAACGCCACAGGCATGGAGTAGAGGTGTGGTGGTACTCTTCTTCAAAAAGGGCGATAATGCTCTACTGAAGAATTATAGGCCCATCTCACTTCTGAGCCATGTCTACAAGCTGTTTTCGAGAGTTATTACGAACCGTCTTTCGTGCAGGTTTGACGACTTCCAGCCTCCCGAACAAGCCGGTTTCCGAAAAGGCTTTAGCACCGTACACCACATACATACGCTGCGGCAGGTTATACAGAAGACCGAAGAGTATAACTTGCCTCTTTGTTTAGCGTTTGTGGACTACGAGAAAGCCTTCGATTCGATCGAGACTTGGGCGGTACTACAGTCTCTTCAACGGTGCCAGATTGACTATCGGTACATCGAAGTGTTAGTCTTTGTATGAAAACGCCACTATGTCAGTCCGATTACAGGACCAAGCCTCGAAACCTATCCTTCTGCAGCGAGGTGTGAGACAGGGAGATGTGATCTCTCCGAAACTGTTCACTGCTGCATTTGAGGATGTCTTCAAGGTTCTGGACTGGAAGGGGCTAGGCATTAACATAAACGGCGAGTACATAACTCACCTTCGGTTTGCCGACGACATAGTAGTCATGGCTGAGACCATGGAGGACCTCGGTACAATGCTCGATGACCTCAGTAGAGCTTCTGATAGAGTGGCTCTTAAAATAAATATGGACAAGACAAAGGTTATGTCGAATTCCCATATAGCACCCATTCCCGTAAACATCGGAGAATCTACACTCGAAGTTATTGACGATTATGTATACCTAGGACAAACTGTCCAGCTAGGTAAGTCCAACTTCGAGAAAGAGGTCAATCGTCGAATCCGACTCGGTTGGGCAGCGTTCGGGAAGCTACGCAATATCTTCTCGTCCAAAATACCGCAGTGTCTCAAGACGAAAGTCTTTGACCAGTGTGTGTTGCCAGTAATTACTTACGGTACTTTTTTTTTTTTCTAATATTGCATTTCTGACATAGAACTGCAACGTATATGAACTGCTTACAATTTTTAATAGGTGATTAAAATGTAAAATGTAAGTATCATGTGGCCATTAATGTTTTTTACAGTAATTCTATATATTCCTGCCTATTTGTTGTCTAGCAGTATGAGTCTGTCATGCTCACTTAAATGTCATGCTGATGGTGGCGTTAGTGTCGGGTCGTTAAGTTCCCTTCAATATGGTTGAGTTAAGCGATGGCTGATGCTCGCGTCATGCTCGTGAACGGGTGCCGTCTGTCGGGACAGTATAGCGATTCAGAACCACACGATATCTCAGTTGTCGGTCGATACCGATTGATATCGTACGATAAATAAAATTTTCAATTCAGAATAACCGTATCCCAGATCAATTTGACGAACTGGATACCGAATCGAAGATGACGTCATACCGTACGATTTCCCTCAACATTACACGACATGTAACGCTATCAACGCTATTCACAACGCTGCTATCGAAGGAGAATTACCGAACGTCCGATTATTTTCCCCGACAACTTAACGGGAGCTACTGGGCACCCGATAAATTTTATTTTTGTTAGTTTGAGCCGTAAAATTAATATAAGACATAAAAAACAAAAACAATGCAGTGTAATTGTTGAGAAAAGACGCTGAAGACTCCGAGAAGAACTCAACTCACCCAGACACGCAGTTGCATTTTGCGCTCATTGCGAGATGCATTTTCATGCACAGCCGGATAATTCACTGAATAATATAGGTTGCTGCATGACCTTACACTGGCCCTATTATCCTAGTAGAAGAAACAAAGAAAAAAGAAAAAAAACAAGGGAGACGGATACGCTTTCATAAAATCTTGGACCTAAGTGTAAAAAGATGAGGTGGTGTTGTGTAACTTGTGTATTACTGGCATTGACCTGTACCAATGATTACTGGCAAACATATCAAACTATCACTGAAAATTCTACGGATTTTGCCAATCTGAGAGCAGACTCTAAGCTCTTAATATTTAAAAGTGAGGTTAGGTACCTATGTAACAACATATCTAAGAACATAATATTATTTAGCAGTTGATTTGTGAAGTGCAATTGATATATTTATATGTACACTCTATTTTTCTCTCTTGTCTTGTTTAGTAAACAATCTTGGCATGTCTTTTTAATGCAATTCGTCAATAATAATTATTATAAGAATTATGTTAACAATTTTACACAGTTACACCTACCTAACATTTTTTAACCTTATTAAATGTGCAGAACTAATAAGTAATTATATATTATCAGTAGTTATTTGAGTAAAGAGACATGCCAAGATTGTTTACTAAATAAGACAAGAGCAAAAAAATAAATTATGTGTATAGTAGCTACCTTAATTATTATATTTTGTAGAGTGGAGTGTTGAGAAACTCACAAATCATACATATAAAAAACACAGGTAAAAGAGATATTTAAAAATAAAAACACATTTTATATTTTATTTTTATTTCTTTTCAATTATAATGTCTTACTATTGTCTTGGTACCTAGCCCAATTAAGATACCATATTATAGATATTATATGGGTGCAGCAGCCTACAGTTTGTCTGCCTATGATGCAGTAACAATGTTTTAAAGTGCGTGGCAGTGTGGTTACCAACTGTAGGCAACCCCGGAGGAAGTTACAATATCTCTGCGAGAAGTGTTGACTATAAATCTTGATTGAATGCAACCTCTTAGAAACCATAAAGCATATTCTTTCTATAATCTGGCTTTCTGTACTATAGTCTAATAATACAATTGTAGGTATGGGCTGGTTCATTCTCACTTCTTCATTTAGATGCTCAGCGGGAAGAACTGTGTGCCTGTATTATCATTGAGTATACACTGAGCTGGAAACTATATGAAAAGCAGCTCGGTCTGCAAGCACACAACAAGCATAGCATATTATGCAACTTACTGCTTCTACCTGCAACAAACATACATAGTATAGTATAACGGGCTGTTTCCACAACTCCACGTCTAAGTGTGTATTTTGTGTACATAATACAAACATACATAATCATTAAAGTAATTAAAAATCAACTTGACTAGCAGTAAAGTTGTGAAAAATATTTTATAGACTGATTCAACTTACAGTTTAAGGCATAATCCACTCTTGTATAATATTACAAATTGTTATTTCACGAGTTGAGCCAGTGTCAAGTAGGTGACTGACACTTGATGCAAGTGAACATCCACAGCAGAGACAAACTGTCTTTGTCCATCAACAGATGGTGTTTGTAACAAGTCCTAGTAAGCTTGGTCATGGTCATGCTGTTTACCTGAAAGATAGAAAATGTATTTAATGTTAACAAATCATGATTACAGTATTGTGTCATTTTTCTCTTTCGACACATGAATACCTATGCTGTCGGTTTGGTCAGTGTCGCCTTAGGAGTTTAGGTACTTATTTATTTAAATGTACCTATAAAAAATCCATGTGCCTTGTAAACGTTTGTATACCCACGGTGAAGGAAAACATCGTGTGGCCTGCTACACTGCTGCTAGTGTGGTGTGTGTGTTGTGCTATAGGCCAGCGTTGTAGACGCTGATGAGCTAATAAATAAGAGGTGAGTAGGTACTTACAAGTTTTGGTGAACGTTATTGTAGAATCACTGACAGACTGTGTAATTTCATCGTCTAAGGCTCGATTACAGCGATAGTCGCCATTCTACTATTCTCACAAAGATTCATGATGAACTTTTCTCCAAAAAGAATGTTAGTTCTTTCAATTTTGAGTGCGTATGTTATAAACTCAAAAAAAATATTATTTAATTGATAAACAACAATAAAACCAATAGTTCAAAATAACATAACCACCATAGTCCAAGATGTTTTACAGGGTTACTAGATCGAGTTTCTTAATTTTCCCCATGTTCATATATTTTTCCCCAAAATGATGATTTTCAACTTTTTTCCCAATTTTTTTTCGCACAGAAAATTTAAAAATAAAAGACTATGTTTATTCAAAAACTATAAAAAATATTTAATAGTGTATTGTGGATGATATTTAAAACTTTTGATATATCGTCTTCATTCAAACCCTCAATTATTTTCCCAATGACATTACACAAACTAGTCTTCTTCTTCTTCGTGTCAACATGAGCTACATAATAATAATAGCTCATGTCGTGGGGAAAAGATTAGCCAGTCAGCAGGTTGATAGCGGGGCTGACTGCCCAGAGTGCGCCGGACGATCAATTAAATATCGTCACACGTGGAGGCTACACAAACTAGTACAATTTCAGTATTACATCTGTATTTTCGTTTCTCCAAATATTTCCCCAAGGATTTCATTCCTCGAAATTTCCCCAAGAACTACTTTTTTTTCCCCAAAATTGCGAAAAAAACCCCCAATCTACCAACCAAGTATTTTAACGTCAAACGTCACATTGACAATGATTTTGACAGATGGGTGTTTACAAAGCTAGCTTTTCGTAGTAAGTACTTTCATAATTTTATTTTTATAAACAGCCGTTATTCAGCCGTAATTAATTATTTTGTAGTAAGATTAGAACAACAAAACCATAAATACTTTCGGATATATTTTTACATCGCCTAGATATGGGTTTAAAAATCTTTCTATTTATGATACAAAAGAAAACTTCATAAACGCACCATGTAATCTCATGTAATGTAACCAATATCGATACCGTACCCGAAACCGAATCGAACGCTCATTTCGGTTGTTCTGAATAGCCCCGAAAGTAACATACGGTACGAGTAAGATATCCAATCGAACGGATTCGGCAAGTTATCGAAATGTTCTGAATCGCACTGCAGGTCAGCTTCTACATACTATGGCAACTCTTCTTACGTTTATTTCTAAAGGCAATATACTCACTTTTAAACTCTTGTTTATTTCTGACATTAACCTACATTATACTCACATTATTATTGGTGCCGAGACGTGGACACTGACAGTTGGGCTAGTCCACAAATTTAAAGTCGCTCAGCGAGCTATGGAGCGAGCTATGCTTGGAATTTCTTTGAAGGATAAAATCCGTAACGAGATTATCCGGAGAAGAACCGGAGTGACCGACATAGCTTGTAGGATCAGTAAGCTGAAGTGGCAGTGGGCTGGCCATGTCTGTCGAAGGACCGATGGCCGTTGGAGCAGACGAGTCCTTGAGTGGAGACCGCGTATCGGCAAACGCAGCGTAGGGCGCCCCCCTGCCAGGTGGACCGACGACCTAAAGAACGTGGCTGGGGGGGACTGGATGCGGAAGGCAGAGGACCGAGCGTTGTGGCACAATTTGGGAGAGGCCTATGTTCAGCAGTGGACTGCGATAGGCTGAGTTGATTGATTTGATACTCACATTATTTGAATAAATTTGATGTAATAAACAATAACCTATTTTAAAAAGAGTTTATCCATGGAGTTTCTTGCCGGTTCTTCTCCATAGGACCCACAATTTGGAACCGTGCAACTAGAGCCTGACCTTTCAAAAGTGCCTGTAATTAGGTTTATTTGAAATAAAAAACATTGAAATTGAAATTGAAAATACTGAAACGTGGTCGCTCACAATGGGCCTGATAAAAAGGCTCAGTCACTCAAAGGGCAATGGAGAGGGCTATGCTCGGAGTGTCCCTGCGTGATCGAATCAGAAATGAGGAGATTCGCAGGAGAACGAAAGTAACCGACATAGCCCGAAGAATTGCCAAACTTAAGTGGCAGTGGGCGGGGCACATTGCTCGCAGAACGGATGGCCGATGGGGCAGTAGAGTTCTGGAGTGGCGACCGCGTATTGGAAGGCGCAGCGTACCCACGCTCCAAAAGCCCCTTCAAGGCCCCCCACAAGGTGGACCGACGACCTGGTGAAGGTCGCGGGAATCCGCTGGATGCGGAAGGCACAGGACCGGTCGTTGTGGCGATGCTTGGGGGAGGCCTATGTCCAGCAGTGGACGTCTTTCGGCTGAAATGATGATGATGTATATTGTAGTAGTTTAAATTAATAATATAAGTAATAATATTGTCAAATTGAATTTATATGTTTAAATATTGCATGCTGTGTAACGGCCAAATATGTGGAACATACATTTAATTTATAATATCCTCTAATATATTTATAATAGCCTAAGCAAACAGATGTTAAACATTGTGTTGTGGTAAAAGAAATGAAACACCCGCTCACTGGGCATTTATCTTTTAAACACTGTCTCGCCAAACACGCATCGAACGCAGTACATAGTACCTCAATGTCGAACGCTTGTTTTAAATTATTTTTGTGGTAAGACCGATAGTGTACAAACAAATGTTTTGTTTGGATAGAGCATAGAGAAAAGATAGCGAACAAAATTTTGGACAGGAATCAAAATTGAATCATAATCCTAAAATATTGATAAGGACAATACAATACAGAATATGTATTATCTGTTTCTTTGCAACCTTAATTCTCTTTAATATTAATGATAAAAATCGTCCTAGATTTACTTTCTCATAAGCAAAAACAAAATGAGTAAACTGATAAAAGCTAAAAACAATAACTTGCTATAATTATCTTGATGATAATATAAATTTGGTGTAGATAACGATTTTATCGTTCTCTTACTGATTGATGTTAAATACGGCTCATCCTGTTGAGCTGTATATCAAAATAAAAAGTGAATCGCAAAATAGTAGATTGTTATACAAGGGTCGAAAGGAATCAATTCCCATACGAGGTATTTAGACGCCCGAGCGCAGCGAGGGCGGCTATAGTCCGAGTAGGAATTGATGACTTTCACACGCGTCAAACACTCTACTTTTCATTTCGAATATAAGGAAAGTAATAAATAGTTGTTTTTCTAAAATACATATTTCATTGGATATTCACCACTTCATAAAATCATTGTAAATGTACGAGTTAATATCCCGGCAAATTATGTAGTCTTTTTTAAATTTAAAATATGGAACACACCACGTCACCACCGGCGGCGCGGCGCCAGGCCGTCCCGCTTAATAGCTGGTTTTTTTTTAATTTCACACTGGCTGTTTAAACACTCACAAGACCGCAGCATTTTATTTTATCGATATTTTTCACTATTATAAAATTGTAAACGTCTGTTTGTTTGTTCCAGCATCACGCTAAAACTACTGGACCGATTTTGATGTTTGTTTTTTGTTTGAAAGCTGATGATCTGACTTAAAAACTGGTATGGGTTATGAGAAAGAAAGAAAAAAAGAAAAAAAAAATCGTGGGTTGCGTACTCACCCGACAGATCGAAGCTTCTACGCATTTGCACGAGCGGATAGTAATGTACGATGGAGTGGAGTGGAGTGGAGTGGAGTGGACAGGGAATGGGACTGGGGATGGGACTGGGGACGGGACAGGGGACGGGACTGGGGACGGGACTGGGGACGGGACAGGGTACGGGACAGGGGACGGAACATGGGACGGGACATGGGACAGGACAGTGGGACGGCACATGGGACTGGACATAGGATGGGACATGGGACAGGACGATAGTGATATAGTGAGATAGTGAGACAGTGGGACAGGATATGGGGCATGGGACATGGGACGATAGTGATATAGTGAGATAGCGAGACAGTGGGAAAGTGGGACAGTGGGAAAGTAGGACAGTGGGATAGTGGGACAGTGGGACGGTGGGACAGTGGGGCAGTGGGACAGTGGGGTAGTGGGGCAGAGGGGCAGCGGAGCTGTGGGATAGTGGGGCAGTGGGTTTGCGGGGCAGCGGGACAGTGGGGCAGTGGTTTATTGGGGCAGCGTGGCAGCGAGGCAGTGGGGCAGCAGGGCATTGGGGCAGCGGGGCAGTGGAGTACCGGGGCAGTGGGGCAGTGGCATAGTGGGGCATTGGGGCAGTGGCGCAGAGGGATAGGCGAGGCAGCGGGGCAGTGGGATAGTGGGGCAGTGGGTTTGCGGGGCAGAGGGGCAGTGGGGCAATGGGACAGTGGGGCAGTGGTGTAGTGGGGCAGCGAGGCAGTGGGGCAGCGGGGCAGTTGGGCAGCGGGGCAGTGGGGCAGCGGGGCAGTGGGGCAGCGGGGCAGTGGTGCAGCGGGGCAGCGTGGCAGCGGGGTAGTGGGGTACCGAGGCAGCGAAGCTGTGGGGCAGTGGCATAGTGGGGCATTGGGGCAGTGAGATAGTGTGGCATCGGGGCAGAGGGGCAGCGGGGCAGTGGGGCTGCGCGGCAGCGGGGCCACGGGGCAGCGGCGCTGTGGGGGGCAGCGGGGCCGTGCGGCAGTGGGTTTGCGGGGCGGTGGAGCAGCGGGGCAGTGTGGCAGCGGGGCTGTGGGGTACCGGGGCAGCGGGGCAGTGGGACACTGGGGCAGTGGGGTAGCGGGTCTGCGGGGCAGTGGTGCAGTGGGATAGTGAGGCTGCGTGGCAGTGGGGCAGCGGGGCAGTGGGGCAGCTGGGCAGTGGAGCAGTGGGATAGTTGGGCAGCGGGGCAGTGGGGAAGCGGGGCAGTGTGGCAGTAGGGTAATGGGGAAGCGGGCCTCGGGGCAGTGGGGCAGCGGGGCAGTGGGGCAGCGGTGCAGTGGGGCAGTGGGGCAGCGGGACAGTGGGACAGTGGACTGGACTGGAGCGAGTCAGTGGGGCTGTGGGGCAGTGGGATAGTGTGGCAGCGGGGCAGTGGGGCAGCAGGCCAGTGGGGCAGTGGAGCATTGGGCCAGTGGGATAGTGGGGCAGCGGGGCAGTGGGGCAGTTGGGTAGTGGGGAAGCGGGGCAGCGGGGCAGCGGGGCAGCGGGACAGTGGGACGGTGGACTGGAATGGAATGGACTGGACTGGACTGACGTGGGTTAGCAGAATTTAACGCGAGCGGAGCCGCGGGTAAAAGCTAGTTATGTTATAAATTTCGTAGCCGACTACCTATAGTTCTGTTTTTAATAGTAGGTTGTTATACAAGGGTCAAAAGGAATCGATTTCCTTACGAGGTATTTAGACGAGCGCAGCGAGGGCGGCTATAGTCCGAGTAAAACACTCTACTTTTCATTTCGAATAACGCCGTAGAGGTTGCAAAGTTTTGGGCTTGCCAAGTCTGACAAATGATCAGTCGTACCACTGACACGAAGAAGGAAAGTAATAAATAATAATTTTTCTAAAATACGTATTTTCTTGTATGTTAGCTACTTCATAAAATCATTGTATGTATTCATTATAAGTATCGTTACTTTGAAATTTCTGGCAAAAGATTTTCGATTACTGTTTTTGCCTCGTCTTTAACCGAATCTGGGGTCAACATTTCAGAATCGCTTGAACTAATTTTTAATTAAATATTAGTCTATAAAACTGAGATTTTTAATTTCGGTACAGACAAAGTTAGTATCCCGGCAAATTGTATATTTAATTTATATTTATAGTCTTTCTTAAATTTTAATTATGGAACACCCCACGTCACCACCGGCGCCGGGCCGTCCCGCTTATAGGTTTTTTTTTTTTAATTCACACTGGCTGTTTATAAACTCACAAGACCGCGGCATATTTTTTTCGATATTTTCCTTCCGACTATCTATAGTTCTATTTTTAAAATTCATTCCCGCCCTAGGGTGGAAAGCAATTACTATGAGTTTTTTCCGCCCTAGGGAGGGAATGAGCGTTTTCCACCCGCTACTCGGATCAAACAAGCACTACTTTCCGAGTATGAGAAATGAAAAAGTTTTTTGCATTATATGGCATGCATTGCCTTGGTCCACTTGTGCATCATCTTTTAGACCAGGGATAAAGCAATAACCCAGGAGTTACCAAATAAATCTCTGCTAGTAGCCCTACAAACTCTGTAAATTAGAGTTTGCTGTAGTTGTAGATAGAAAAAGTGCCAAAAGTGGTAGTTTTTCGAACTTTTTCTATCTACAACTAGAGTGAACTATAATTTACAGAGTTAATAGTTTTTCATTAAACTACAGTACCTGTACCTCAATTATTAAAAACGAATTTTCGATAAATGATGTTTGACGACGTCTGTGGTCAGAGTGTCAGACTGCTAATCACGAGGTTGTGGGTTCGATTCCCACAAAACACAAATATTTGTGTGATGATCATAAGTGTTTGTGTTGGTCTGGGTGTTTCTTATGTATTATATGTATATATTTACAAAAAAAAAAAATATAAGTATTATACCCATTGTCTAGTACCCATATTACAAGCTCTGTTTAGTTTGGGACTAGATGGTGCTGTGTAAAATGTCCCAATTATTTATTTATATTATTTTATTTATTCAGCGAGTAATCATTATTTTACTGATGGTGGTGCCACTCGGCTGCTACATGCCCCTTAAGTTGGTTAACTTAACAATACATTAAAGTTTCGGATCGAGAAGTTATAACATCATTCATATTAAGTTTTTTTTTGGGCAATGGCTGATGAGGTTATTGATCTAAATAAATGTCTCAATAGCAATTTTAGTCAAATTAAGAAAATAACTGTTTTTTTGGTTTGCAAATATAAGTAAAGGTTAAATAGTTTCCAAAATAGTATTCATATTGCGTTTTGACTACTTTTACTCCTTTAGGCATGAATGTATTTGCAGAAGACCAGTTATGAAACTTTTAATTTCATAGCATTTCAAAGTTTGCTGGGCCAAACCAGGGGAAACCAGTTATGTTTCTTAACCTTATCACCGCCAATGACACTTAAAGAAGACAAATAATTTTGTGCCCTCAGCCCCACAACTTTATAACTTTGTACTAATCTCCATACAATATTTGTCTTCTATAGAAGAAGTGGCGCTGAGGGCACGAAAATCTTTACAACACCATGGTGTTGAAAAGATTAAAAAGGTGGTTTAATGATGTGATTTCCTGATTTGGAAATACATTTTGGATTGCTTACCTAACAGAGTTAAGTTTTATTTTTTAAGTTTTAAATTTTCTAGGAGGAGCTATCCTCTAAAAACTAATGCATTAACTTTGTGTCGAACAACAAAGGTAGATGTTGCTTGCCGCTTAGTAGCAATATACAACAACTTACTGCCATTTTCAATAACTTATCTATCCATGATTTGCCCTACTAGAGATAGAAATTTGACATAAAATGTATGGAGCTTATGTCAAACGCATAACTATACTCCAGTAGGGCAAATTGTAGATAGATGTAGAAAATGGACTTTAATAAACTATCTTTCTTTCTTCTCATAGAATTGAAATTGTTTATATAACAATAAGCCATTTAAGATTATAAAAGAAACTAAACCAAACAAGGAAAGCAGCAACAGCCTAGCAGTTGAGCGCTTGTTCTAATAGAGAATAGGGCAGTGTCAATACTTTGCACAACATTTTATATCCAACGGAAGACAAGGGTACATCTCACACAAATTGTTTATTTATTTGCATCTTGAGATGACCTGATAACCTTGACAGTACAATGACTTTGATGCCTAGGGTTGTCATGGTCCCATCAATACATCTTTATCAATGTCATATTGTTTGTTTATTTTTTATATTATTATTCTATTTGTAACCCAGTGTTTTGAATGATAAAACAGAAATTTGTTTTGAAGTAAATCTCAGATATGAACAATAAAAAAAATTACATGCAAAAAATATGAATGTGCTCAAGATACCTCAATAAATCAGACTTTATCATAATGAAAAGGAGCAATAGGTTAACTTATGAAACCACAAACATGGAGTATAGATTGAATTTAAGGACTTTGTTATCTAGACTTTTAGTTATCTGGACCATATTTGAGATATTCAGGATAATTGAAGCTCCATTGCATTTATTAACAATACAATAATTATCTATCATACCATAACATAACATAACATCACGCCTGTATTTCCCCGAAGGGGTAGGCAGACGTGTATAGTACACCCACATTTCGCCAGTTATGTTATAAGTCCCATGTAATAGGGGGCGAGCCTATTGCCATTAACCGGGCACAAATCCAAACTCCAGGCTGCTACTGAGAATTTCCTAATGAAAAAACCCATCATCTATCATGGTTAGTCAAAATAAAAAACTAATTAAACTTATCACACTCAAGCATAATTAAGCACTCGAGTATGTAGCAGTGTGCCAATGTTTGAACCCAACCCTACTGAAACACTTTTTCTGTAGGGTGTGAAACTCAAATATTGTATTGGATGGATTGCACAGATGTGCACTCATCATGACTTCCCAAACTACCAAAACTAGACTACCAAAGCTATTTATGCAAATAACTTTGCTTATTTTAAAAACAAATTAAATAAATTAAAAAAGTGATGGGGAGCTGTTTCTGAGAGCCTTCACTTTCAAAATTCAGTAAAGTATGAATTGGCATCTGCCTCTTCCGAATAAATGTCAATTTTATTTGAAAAACTTCAAGTTTAATAATGCTTTTAGGGTACTGCTTGGGCTGCCTCGGTTCTGCAACGCGTCAGGGATGTTTGCCGAATACCTTGTGGACTGTTTCTACACAACCATGCGGAAGCGGTGCACATCCCTGGTGCGCAGGGTTCGCGTTAGCTCCAACAGTATCCTGAAGTTGTTTGCGGACAGATTTGCCTGTCAGTACATGAACCATGCAGCATTGGTTCATGTACTGACTAATAAAATTTACCTATTGATTCTGACTCTAACATGAACTAAGTACCTATATAATTTTATTTTATTTTTATTACAAGTGATTATTTTATTTATGAAAATGATCAAATAATAATATGTCAATTTATATCTTTGATTACAATTTAATTTATTTTATTTTTGCAATTTTCATTTACTTACTTTTCCTATGATCCAATGTTTGATTGAAATAAATGAATTCGAATTAAGTTGATTGCAAATAGGGAAACAAATTTATATTTAGCATGATTTAAAATCTTTGTTACTTCTAAATATTTTATGAATAACAAAATGAGATTCAATTTTTTTAAATACTATTAACTGTTAAGAAGTTAAACAAAAATTATGGTTGATTTAACATTGAACATAACACAAATTGTATACACATAAACCTTTCACAACACTATCTAAAAACAAGAGTTTATTTCATCACTATAAAACAAATTACAATACAATCCTTCTGAGTAGGTGCTTGTGTTTACACAAAGCAACTGGAGCAAACAAAACATACTTTCACTTCCTTGCATGTTTATATCACAAATCGGAAGCGCATATTATGGCCAAAGCGTGGCGATCCAAAACAACTACGTACTCACTAAAAAACACTTACCCACTTCGTAGTCCCAATACATTTACACGGCTGCACCCATGCTGCCAATCTGTCGTCGGCCTCCGTCGCAAAACACACCCAACACGACTTCGTATTGTCATCCTCAGCAGGCTGCAACGCCTGAGAACTTGGTACACTTGCAGGCTGCGCCCCAGACACTGGCTTTTCACTTGACATCGTGAACTGTGTATCCAATAACAAAATCCACACAAAAACAGACGGACACCGCAATACTTCTCAATGACAACTGCGAATATCCTTTTCGTTATTATAATAGTAAAATATTTATTTCGTTATTTCTTAATCTTATTCAACAGCTGTTTCTGTCTACTGTCTAGCAGTCGCAAGGTTTTTGGAAATTTCGTTCGTTTTGACAAGACTGTATGAAATGGTTTCAGACACAGACCAAGTAGAGATGCTACGCATGGTTTCAGACTTTCATTTAGGGATGTGAAAAAAAAGACAATTATTAAAAAAATCGATTATTTTTATTTTTTTATAAGAAAAAAAGAAAAGAAAGAAAAAATATTTATTTGCTTCAAAAGTGACGCACAAAATTACCAAAAAATTCAAGAACACAGAACAAATACAGGTACAGAGCCAAGAAGTGTGGTAAGATATGCGTCACATCACGCATCAGTATTGTATTTGAATTATTTAATTAATAACATGAATTTATAACAAGTTTTTTGTTTGTTTTTTGTTTTTAAATAATAAATGCATTCATTAAAATGTACCTAACCAAACCAAATCACAATTTGCAGTAACCCTGCGAAAAAAAAACCAAATGTGTGTGTGGGACACAATCATAGTAGAAGTGAAACTTCAACGGACAAGTGGAAAAACGAATCACAACCGACAAGTGGAAAAACGAATGGCAACAAACAAGTGGCAAAACGAATCGCAACAAAATTTTAACTTGAAGTTTTACGGGCGGATTGTTAATGTTGGTACTTGCCCAATTTGAAAACCTGTGTTGAAAACATGTGTCCCAGCACACATTTGGTTTTTTTTTTCATTTAAACAAAAAAGACTGTTTTTGGAGAAATCGATTATTATTTTCAAATAAATCGTTTTTTAGTAATCGATTTTAATTGAACTTTAAATCGATTCTAGTACATCTAAGTGACATCCCTATTAAAAAGTACTCTGTGGAAATGGGGGATGAATGTAGTGATGTAGATTAGGAATGGATGCATGATCCGATCCGATACTTTAGAGTATCGACACAACATGATACAGTACTCCACTATTTTGAATCGATACAAACGAATACGATACACGGTTGGATCGATTCAAAGGTACCGGAACCTATCGAAATTGACGGATCGTATCTCATTATCATGCATCAACATCATCATCATCATCATCATCATAATTTCAGCCGGAAGACGTCCACTGCTGGACATAGGCCTCCCCCAATGGGGAGGATATTGCCACTCTTGGCAGGCGGATTGGCGATCGCAGTTGGTTGGTTAATGCGTAGCATCTCTACTTGGTCTGTGGTTGGTTATTCTCAGAAGATATAGGGTGGTGCAATTCTTTACGTCCGGCACTACACGGAACGTATCTCATTATCATGCATGATCAGTCGATTTAAAATATCACATTTATTTATTTTATTATATTCTTTATTGTACATACACCAAACGCAAACATAGACAGTAGTTTACAGAAAGATTATGTAAGTACAATGAGCTGTCTTATCGGACCAGACAATCTCTTCCAGACAACCTTTGGATGGACTAGAACAGCCATTCCCAAAGTGGATGATAACGCCCCCCTGTGGCCCCTGCAGGCCTAAAAGGGGGCGGTAAGAGACCCAGAAAAAAAATGGGGGCGTTGTGTAAAGGCATAGGGGGCGATTTGTAATTTTATCTAGCTGCTTACTAAAAAGAGAATTCGTTGTTACCGAACGTGGCGACTTGCGGCTGTTCTTGAGTAAATTGGAACCTGATATCAACAAACTTATTAAACAGCATCAGATTCATCCTTTAGATTAGTTTTTATATAAGAATCGATTATGTTTGTTTTATTTTGAATAAAAGATACTCTGTCTGAATACTATAAAGTTGCGTTTCAATAATCATTCTCATTGGCAGGTGTAGCCCGTAAGAGTTAACTTGAAACCTGAGCGCCGTTGTGTACTACCTACTGCGATTAGGTCTCATGTTAACTCTTGCGGGTTATAGTAAAAGTCTCGTTTAGAATGAATGTTTAATCTCCGCTAATATAGCTCACAATAATTAATTAATTTAATTTGAAGTTGTAGTGGTTTTTAAGTAGGTGAAAAAATGGGGTTCGTGAAAATAATTTATTCTCAAAGTGGTCAGTAGACAAAGTAAGTTTGGGAACCACTGGTTTACATTGTATGATCGCTCCGAGTAACTGAACGACCAAAGTACGCTCCGGGCGTCGTCGGACGATAATACTGAACGTAGCCCTGATAGTAGCTGAACCAAGGAACATAATTGAGCTGAACCATTGAAATGTAAACCTAATTGTTATGTTTTAATCGATTTTTAATGACAACCTCTGTGGTCTTGTGGTTCGAGTGTCGGACTACTGATCACGAGGTCGTGGGTTCGATTCCCACAGGACACAAATATTTGTGTGATGAACATGACTTCTTAAGAGACACTTACCTTCCATCGTCTTTTGTTAAAACGTAAATCTTGAAACCTATTATCACCTGTACTTCGACATGGTTATGCTTTAGAGCTTGCTGCTGTGTGGGTTTTGTTTAGAGTTTTCCTCTGCCTGAATATACTGCTATCGGAAAAAAAATGGGAAAGACTGATTGTAAACGAACGCCCAAGGAAAGCTCCGAGCGTCGTCCGACGACATCGGGCGTTGTAAGTGAACGCAGCCCAGGGGGTCTAGACAAGATCCACTTTCCGCAAACGCCTAACGCCTGCGGAAAGGAAAAAATGTATGGAAATGACATAAGCTTGAGAGATGTCACGTGACTGTTGCTAAATTGGTAGACAAAATCCCACATTGATCCGTGCGGAAAAGTTAGCGTTTAAACCCAACGCCAATCTTCATATAAACGGTTGAAAATGGTAGACAAGCGCCATGTTTGACTACGGAAAACGCTATATTTTCTGTTCCGCAACACGATAGTTTAGCGTGAGCTCGGACCCTGACGCTAAAGCGTAAACATACGTATTTGTACATTTTTTCTGTGTATTTTATAGTGATATTTCCTTAAATTAAACTTTAATTTTATTCTAAAATGCATTCGCTGAGACTATTGTGGGCTGCCAATAACGAGGAATCACTAATAACTCTAATAAGACGTCGCACAAGAACCTATCAACATAATATAATCCTCTGTGATATAATCGCAGAGAATTGGAAAAATCTGGATTTATTCATCGTTTTCAGCATAACAAACGGTGTTTTTGGCGTTTATGTACCGATTTAAGACGTTCTACAAGCTTAAAAGGAACCCAGGAGATAAATTTAGAGATAAAGGTAAGTTTTGACCGTTTCTATTTCTGCCTTGGACTTTTATTGCAATACCGTTTGTATGTTTGACAGTAATAATAAATGCATCTACACTACTAAAGGTAAATAATTGTGAACTGTTTTTACTATTTAAACATTCAAACTCTGTTCCAGGTTCTATGTACTCTGAGCTTATTAGCAACTGGTTCATACCAACGTGTTATATGGCTAAATCAACACTTGGTACAGAGAACAGCGAGTAGGTGCATAAGACAAGTAGTTGAGGCCCTAAGCCATTCTACTATTGTAAATAAATGGATCCTATTTCTGAGGTCGCAACAAGAACGAGCCAACATAAGACTTGAGTGAGTTAAATTTATAAAAAATATATAAGTACATGCATTATGAAAAAATTCTACCAAATAAATTGAAAATTTAATAATATTAAATATGAGCTGCTTTTTTTCTAAGCTAATCATCATCATCATCATTTCAGCCGAAAGACGTCCACTGCTGGACAAAGGCCTCCCCCAAGGGGGGGGGGATATGCCATAATGGCCATGCTTGGCAGGCAGGTTGGTGATCGCAGTTGGTTGTTTAAATACTCAAAGAACGCTGCTACCCATCCTCTGGTGAATCCGTTAGTCGCCTTTTACGACACCCATGAGAAGAGAGAGAGTGGTGCAATTCTTTAAGTCCAGCACCACACGGAACTAAGCTAAGCTAATGGGTACTTAAAAGTAACCATTTTGAAGATTTTTTGGTACCTATGTATATTAAGCAAGCACACCATTTATGCCAGTGAAATGATAATATTCTGTTTTGACAAACATCCCCGGTGAGACAGTAAGGGGCAGTAATATAGCATATAAACTGTGGAGATAAAAATTCACTCAGGAACAGGATATGTAGGTATTTTTATTGTTAATAATTACTTAAGTACAATAAAAAACCAAAGAAAAGTGTAAATAAATTGTATAATACCGAAATAATAAACAGTTAATAAATAATAACTGAAAACAATGTCAAAATAACATGAGTTGGTAGCAAAATTACGAACAGTTGATACAGATCGATACAAAATAAAATGAGTCATAAAATTACACAATGTCAAAGGCAATAATAAAAATAAAGATCCAATGTCAAAAGTAAAAAATAGGAAAATAATTACACATGATCCATTTTCAGATTCAGATTACACTCCTCAATGTGTTAGTAAAGTAGCTTATGTTAGTATCATTAATTCCATATATTTTATCAATAAAATAATATAGTTACATAATAATTAACCCTTATATTATTTTATAGGTACTTAAAAAAAAAAAATACCCAAAGTATAACAAAATAATAGAATTGTCAGTCACCCCTAGTTTCTAAAAGACTGATCAACACAAAAAATAACGAATCAGTAGGCTCGAATACTAGTCCACTTAGGAAGTGGAATCCGGGCGAAATACTAATGCTCCTACATAATCAATAAACTTTTGTAATATTTCGTGAAGCATTCTATCATTTTGTAAACGTGCTTCTTCCACCCGAACACGCTGTGCTTCCACTAGAACTCTCTCCGCCTCAAGTTCGACGCGTTGAGCATCTATTCTCAATCTCTCTCTTTCTAATTCCAGATGACGTGCATTGGACTCTCGTTGCAGCCGCAGACGACCTTGCTCGATAGCCAGAGCCACAAATTCACTCGTGGGTCGTGGCCCGATCGGATGGCCCTTGTCGATGTCTGCGCTGCTGTCCAGTAAGGCGGGGGCGACGCGGACTTGAAAAACTGGACACTGGCGACCTTTCTGCAAACAAATTTAGATAATGTTATAAAATAAAATAATGATTTAGGCTGCATGTAAAATGGTTATATTCGTTTATACATAAGTAATTACCTTGTGCAGTTCTGCTGAATGATTGTCCTCTCAAGGGGGTGGTAAGAGCCGGTCGAATCGGAGTAGATGCTCGTTCTGAAAATATAGAAATAATTTATTTGGTAGTATAAATTCTATGTTATCAGTAGGCGACGGTTCTGTCATCTCCTGTGATTGACTCTGACGGTACCAACGCCTCTTGAAGTTGTATCTGTGGAGGCATTTATTATTAATACAACACAAGCTACATTTCTCAATCGTTTTTATTAACTAGCTGGGTACTATCTTTGAATGCATTCTCTACAGATAGAAAATGGTGATAGTATTCGCACTATCATATACAATACAACATGTTATTGAAATAATAACATATAATATCATCATATTCATTAATACGTGGGACACTCAGAAAGTTTTGCGAAACTAAAAAAAATTGTTCTATACGTACATATTTTTTTATCAAATCTTTTCAAAGTACTTTCCACCAGCCTCTATACAAAGATTCATGCGCCTAAACCAGTTTTCAAAACACTTTTTCCAGTCCGCCGCAGACACCTCGTTTACAGCCTGCTCGAACGCAGCCAGCGCATCTTCCGGCGACGAAAATTGTATCCCTTTGAGCTGATTTTTTATTTTTGGGAATAAAAAGAAGTCACACGGTGCTAGATCAGGGCTGTAAGGAGGGTGACCCAGGAGTTTGACTGGCGTGTTGTCCAGGAAGTCCCTCGTTTTGAGTGCGGTGTGCGCAGATGCATTGTCGTGGTGGAGCAGTAGCCCGCGGAGCCCTGTGTTTGGTCGCTTGTTGCTTATAACAGAGAAAACTTCTGGCAAACATTTGGTAGTATACCATTCGGCATTAATGCTTCTTTGATCCCGTAAGGGAATTGATACCAAGTGGCCAGTCAAATTAAAAAAGCTAGCGATCAAAATCTTACCCCCGCTTCTAGATCGCTTCACTTTGGTAGGCGTTGGCTCATTTTGAAACACCCAAACAGTCGACTGGCGCTTGGTTTCTGGGTCGTATTGATAAATCCAGGACTCATCACCTGTAACGATGTCGTAAACACGCCGAGACGAGCCTGCTTCAAATTTGTTAAGCATATCACGGCACCATTCCACCCGGGCCTGCTTCTGAGCATCGGTGAGGTTGTGCGGCACCCAGCGTGATACTATCCTCCTCACGCGAAGATGGCTGTGTAGAATCTCGTGAACGCTTCCCGATCCAATCTTCAATATGTGTTGAATCTCCTGATATGTAATTCGCCTATTGTCTTGGATTAAATTTTTCACTGCTAGCACGTTTTCTTCGGTAACAGCCGTCAAAGGGCGACCGCTTCTTTCGTCATCCCCCAAAGTTGGTCGACCGCGCTTGAATTCGTTATACCAACGATACACGGTTGCCTTGGAAGGGCCTTCATCCATGAATGCCATTTGAAGTCTATCGTACGATTCATCCGGTTTCAGGCGACACTTGAAATCGTATAAAATCATAGCTCTAAAATGTTCCCGGCGCAGATCCATATTTCAGTGAGACACAATACTTTGAATTAACTCGCAAAAAATGTGGAGGGAAATTTTGAAGTTGGAACTTACTTATTTTTACTTATAAATAATCATATTTTCGAAAAACATTATAACTGGCCAGTCTCCCATATATAAAAACTTTTTTTCGCAATACTTTCTGAGGGGCCTGGTATATATTTAGTATTATATCCACGCATCTTACTATAGTCAGTCACTGTTCGTGAAGACCTATTATTGGCAGATTGTATCTTATCTAACATTGTTATACTAATTTAATTGCTGTTGGTCTTCCAAATAATAAATAAATAACTAAAAACCGCTTAAGGGGTCATTGTACTCATATAAGCAACTTTTATTATGGGACTAACCCGGAAATCGCGAAAAAAATCTTCTGTAGGGAATGTAGGGAACATTTCGTCGATTTATGTGAACACAAATATAGGAATCAACTGATTTTTTTTCGCAATTTCAAGGTTTGTCCCATAGTAAAAGTTGCTTATATGAGTATAATTACCCCTTAAGATGTTTTCAGTTATTTCAATAACACGTTGTATACAAATATCTCAAAAATATAATGGTACATACCTATGATGATAATATCCATCTGATATTCGACCTCAAAATGTCTTAAATGTGCCTCTACTTGTTTAACCCTATGTCCACAAGCAAGCCTTACAAAGGGTTGGCTTCTGTAAATATTAATTATCTTTTAATTTTATTGTAGAGATAATTAGTTAATAAGCATGCCAAATTTAACTGAGGTTAAAGAAATTTTATGTGTGTAATATCATTACATATTATGACAGTGTATTGTAAGACATTTTTTATGAAAACCTAACATTAATGTCACCTCAAAGCCTGTTTCTTCTCCAGCTTGTTGGCAAGTAACAGAGGCCACACCAATTATCTTTAGAGGACTTAAAGGCTTTCCCTTACTGGGAGCTCCACCAGTGCCGTGTATGTCACGATTGTTGACAGATACCTTCTTTTTTTGTTTTTGTTTTCCAATCGGAACATACCTATGGCATATAAAGCATGATAGACTGTTATAATATAATTTAATACACACTTGTATGTAAGATACCACTGCACCAGCCAATATAAATTAATGTGCCCTAGTTTTATATACATATTTGTTTGATAAATAGAATAAATATATTGTTTGCACCACAACCAATTAAGTTTTGTTGAAACATTAAAAATATCTTATTACCCTTTTCCATTTATCAGCAGTTTTGTTTACACCACCTCCACCCACAGAGTTGAGCATATCGCTTAGCTCCTTCCAAAACCGGTCAGCCATTTGCCTCCCTTGAGGGCCAACAACTGGCCTTGAAAGATCTTCGTTCCTACAAATAGAAAATAGTGTAAATTTCAATTTATATACTTTATATACATTAACAAAGCCTATTGCACTGTTTACTGATGTACACAGGCCTCTCCCAAACTGTGCCACAAAGTCATTCACCACTTTTCATATATTTATTTGTAAACACAAGTTAGTAGTACATATTGAAGTTTAAATATTAATGTATCTTGTATTATTTAATATAAGTACCTACCTAAAAATGCATGACCCCATTTTGGAACAACAACCCAATTGTTTAATAGTTCGTGTCGTTCGTGGGATCACATCATTGTTTACATTAAACATTCCATGAACAAAGAGTTTGATTCGGAAATGGAATTTTAGGAACTAAAAGCGTAATAAAATGAATAAAAATTACCTTTCCATGAATTCCAACATGATAGTAAATTGCTCAAAACTAGCCCGAAGTCTATTTTCCATCTAGAATCAAAAAAGAAAGATTCTTTATTTCAACGATACAGAATTCAACTTGTGGTTATCGACTTCATGAACATTCACTTTATATGCCACTCACTATATATTGTCTAAATTAATTGCATAGGTACTTACTTTATTTGATTTAAATTATGAACACTGCTCAACTTGTCTCGAATAAATTTTAATCTTACGAAATTACCGCGCGATCAGCGTTTTGTTAGTGACAATGACACCAACTTTGACAGCTGTCACACGCTATTCCATAGACACTAGCGTGGGTCGAAACGGGTTCGTGCGGAATATGCGTTAGCAGCACAATGTGTAACTTGTCTACCGTTTTAGTCACGCTAACGCAAAGGCGTTAGCGTGTGCGGATAAAGAAGCGTGTGGATTTTGTCTAGGCCCCCTGTATCTCTAAGTAGGGATGTGACTTGTATGTAAAAAAATCGAAAACCGGATTATATCGCGTAGGAACCCTATAATACTGAGCATGGCCCGACATGCTCTTGGCCAGTTTTTAGTACTTACTCCTCTGGCTCAGCGACCCAAACTGAGTCATGGCCTCCGAAACGAGAACTCTCCACTTTCCTCGATCTTGCGCGATATCTCGCCAGTTGGTAGCATAAAGCTCACGTACATCAGTCTCCACAGCATCTCCCCAGCGATATCTGGGGCGACCTACTGGTCTACGTCCAGTTGGTTGGCCCAGATACGCTTTCTTGGCTCCTCGATCTTCCCCCATGCGTTCGATGTGGCCGAGCCATCGCAAACGTTGTTGCCTTGATTACGCCAATGATATTAGGCTCGTCCACTAGCTCTTCGATTTCGGCATTCTTCCGGACTCTCATCGATAGTTTTTAGTATACGATTATTTTACATCCCTATCTCTAAGTAGTCTGTGGCTACTATAGTGATTTTTTTTTTTTTTTTTCGATTTATTCATGACCATGGATACTTGTCCTTCAGTCGTAATCATTGAACATATTATACTTGTATCCTAGTAAAGTGATGGAAACTTTACTAGGTTTCTGAGGGGATGATGAGATAATACGAAAGTCATGTTTTTCAACTTTGTACCATTTATCCACACTTGTACACGTTAACGAGCACTTAACATTTAATAATCCACCATTATTACACATTAACACTCGAAGAAACACAAATTTTGGAAAATAATAAAAAATCCACAACACGATCTTTACGAATTTTCCCGCCAACCCTATATAGTGATCTGTGCCAGTGTTGCCAAATGTGCGATAATTTTCATAAATCTACGATAATTTCAAGTCCTTTGCGATAAAAAATAATAGGAGGGTATCGCACGATAGTTTTACTTATTCATACAATAATTTACATAACACTGCGATAATTTTGAGGCAGAGTAACAACAACTAACATTAACAACAAGCTTAGGCACACATTCTCGTCTGTCTCACTCACTATGTGTGACGCATTTATTTTGTTCGGTCTTTGTTCGTCGGTTGGTCTGTGTCAGTTATTCCTAGTTCAGAGTCCACAGACGTACTAGAGATGCTACGCATGTCAGAGTCAGATTGTTAGACTGAGTGCTATTGGATTAATTATCTGTTTTTAATATCAGTTTTTTTCGTGTACTTGCCTTGCATTGTTTCGTTTAAATTAATTTTAGCACGCTGTTAGCTGGAACAATAATAATTTTTTCTTTTCATTTTCTAATATTTTTCTGATTTTATTTATCACCCTATCTATACCTATAAATACTGATGTCTTGACTGACTGATGTATCAACGCAGAGCTTAAACTACTCAAGTTAGAAACACAAAATTTGGACATTAGGTTCCTTTTGTAACGTAAGCACCCACTAAGAATGGATTTTTTGGAAATTGTAACCCTAGGGCGTAAAATAGGGTGTTAGAGTTTATATGAAAAATCTTTTCTCCTGGATCGATTCACACAAAACTTGGGAAAAATAATATCTAAAAATAAAAATAAAAACACTTATCTTTTTCCTAAAATACTTCTAAAAGAGGGTGCAATAGGCTTATATAAACAGCTAGTGTTAAATAAATAGAACACACTAATCAATAGGACCTTTGGAAATAAACCTTTAATTATCAATATAGGTAATTATAATTTTGTGTAAGAAAGCGTATGTGATAAAATTACGATATTTTTTCCTTTTAATCTAGTACTTTTTTATATGTTTCAAACGTGCCATCTGGCAACACTAATCTGTGCCAGCTTCTCAGCTGGTTGTCCTACGATTTTTGTCGGACTTTTAAATTAAATAAAAATAGTTACATGAATGGCCAGTGTCTTTTATATTACTTAGGAAGTGAAATAACATTGAACGAAGGAGACTTGTACCGAACCCCAAAATACTGTAAGTTTTTATTACTCTAATACGTGACGAAAGTTCTGCCGTTATTATAATGTAATTTATTTCGTCTAACTTTGTTTTAAGTTTTAAAGTAGGTAGGTATTCCAAATATTTTTCAAATAACAATTTCTGGCATATTAGATGTAAGTGTATACTGTTTTTGGTAATATTAAAACCATAACCACATTGTTGTCAACTTGTCATTTACATAACATTAAACGTATTATATTATCTTTGCATAACATTGAGTGAACTTTCTTGAATTGACCTGAAACGTAATTTTCGGAAAAAACGATTAATAACATGACCTAAATACCTACATACTATACATTTTGCGTTCACCTGTTTTAGAACCTACACAAACCTTAGCCACATAAAAATTGTAAAAAGTTGCTAATATTCTTAGGCCTAGTATCACTATCATAATTTTTTTATTATTGTACATTAGTCTACTAACCACAAATTAAGAAATCTGAATAAAATTGAATCTGTTGATAGCAGGGTCATTGATTTAAATCAAGTGGTTTTTTTAATAAAAATCTGTGATTTAAATCAAACTTTTTACATAAAATTTCTTTGACTTATTTTAATCATAATGTTAAGAGACTAGAAAAGAAAAATTCATATAATATCAAACTACAAATAGTCAAGAAAATCGAGTTAGGAGATGCTTCAATTGGATGTTGAATTTACTTTTCGGAACCTATTATAGACCAGTAAAAAGTCTTAGAAGTTTGAATGAACTGTTTCCTACATTTCTGTACTTGATTACTACTGTCATACTAAGATTTAAGTATGGTTTCTTTTAATTCTTACAAAGTTGCATACATACTAGTAAAACTTTTCATAAAAATGTTCATAATAAGTGAATATGTAGGTAAGAGTTTTAAGTATATAAGGAGTACTGGAGTGTAGGTCTTCTCCAAGTTTTGTTTTTTATCTTGAAATAGTAATTTTTGTAATAAATATGGAAGATTCTATGTCAGTAGATTAACATTTATGAAAACAATTTAAAAAATGATAACTAGTTTTGGAGAAAAAAAAAAGGTTTTTAACTTAACTAGTATCTTAGTAGATTGCCTCGTTGGTCTAGTGGTCGCAAGCGTGACTGCTGAGCGTGGGGTCCTATGTTCGATTCCCGGGTTGGGCAAAGTGTTATTGGGTTTTTTCATTAGGAAATTCGCAGTCACAGCCCGGAGTTTGGATTTGTGCCCACTTAATGGCAATAGGCTCGCCCCCTATTATATGGGACTATAACATAACTGGTGAAATATGGGTGTACTATACACCTCTGCCTACCCCTTCGGGGAAATACAGGCGTGATGTTATGTTATGTTAGTATTTTCTTCAGAACCATTGGGATTTTTTAGACAATATTTGGAATTTTTATCAACCCTGGTTGATAGTGTAGTTGTTGATTTCTCAACTCAAACTGTTGCATATAAGCCTCTTTTAAAGTTGATCTCAGCTATGGTTTTGCTAATGTGGTATGTAGATAAAAACTACCTAATGTCCTCAAGGTTTTAGGCTATCTCTGTACCAATTTTCATCAAAATTGATAAAGCCACCGCCTGCAGCGAAACAGTAGAAACTCTATTGTGTCTCATG
Organism: Asteroscopus sphinx; assembly: GCA_949699075.1. NCBI lineage: Eukaryota > Metazoa > Arthropoda > Insecta > Lepidoptera > Noctuidae > Asteroscopus > Asteroscopus sphinx. The sequence goes on along the minus strand of OX453025.1, from coordinate 12,505,742 downwards.
AGCTGTTCCTTGATGAATTAGTAGTGTGATTGAGTGACAAACATGTAAGAACACAAACTATCACATTAATAATATTATTTAGAAAGATGTTTATGGTTTAGTACATAAGGCTACACATCAACTATACATTTCCAGTACTTATAAACCCTTGATCTTGCATTGTTTTCCGTATAGTGAGAGGTCAGCTTATACTGGAAATGAATAGCTTGATGTTAGCTGTGTGTACATCTACATACAAGCCATATTTTGTAGCCAAGTAAAAAACAGACAGAAGACCATGTGCTTCTGATTTTTCTCTATCTTTTAAAGTTACTAGGAACTTAGTTCTGGTGTTGTAGCTAAGGTCATGAGCACCCAGAATAAGATTAAAATTTTGCACTCTCCAAAAGTTCTTTTGTAGAAAGAAAAAACCGGCCAAGAGCATGTCGGGCCATTGCTCAGTATTATAGGGTTCCTTCAGTAGATCTAATTACAAATGAATCAAATCAAATGTTAATCATTGCTATTTTAGTTTTTGCAAACAGCGCCACTAGCGCTAAATTTAAGTAGTGTATCCATATCAATATAACACAAAGTTTCTTTTTGTGTTTTTTAAAATAAAAAGTAACTAAAGGAGCATTACTTGCTATGATCATTTTTCTCTAAGGTCAATGACCTATGAACTAGGAGGTCTTAAGTATTTTTCAGTTTTCTCACTATAACTCAAAAATTTATAATCACATTATACTCGAAATAATTTTAAAAGAGAGTTTTTATAATGGTCTATCAATGTGGAAGACTATAAGTTTCTACATTGCATAGTTTAGAAATGGCATGGGGGGACACATTGCAAGCCACTTTGGCGAACTGTATTTCGCAGATGACAAAAAAAAAAAGTTATGATGATAAAAAAGTTATGTATCAAACATTACCTTCATTTTAGTAGATCTATTCAATAATACCCCAAAGGAGGGGGGTGCAGCGAAAAAAAAATTTCATCCCTCTTTCACATGTATGGGCGCCACCCCTAAAATACGTTATCAAGATTTTTTTATTCTTTTAAAATTGAGATCTATATCTAAACCATTTTTTACCAAAATTTCATTTACTTATGTTTATAACTGTAGAAGTTATTAACGGGCTGCCCCGATTTTGTAGCGCCTCAGGCATGTTCGCGGAGGCGCGCATTGACTGTTTCTACGCGACCATGCGGAAGCGCGCCGCGGCTCTGGTGCGCAGAGTGCGGGCCAGCCCCAACACCGTCCTGGCGATGATCGCGGATAGGTTCGACTGCCACAGAGGAAGCTCTAACAATTGTGATATATTTATATTTAATTTTAATTCTCTGATTTTATTTTATTATTTTAATTTTATTGCCATTGAATCCCTGAAATTGAATCCATTTTATTTTTGAATTAGTTGACATTGTTTTAATTATTAATTTGTAAATTGATTATTATTGTTTTTGAATGTGGCATTTATTTACCTTGTTTTGTTTTGTTGTATATGGGTGTAATTTGCCTGAATAAAGATGATTTTAATTTTTACTTTTTAATTAAGCTGTAAAGGATTAGGACAGACGGACAGACGGACGGACATGACGAAACTATAAGGGTTCCTTGTAGGACTACGGTACCCTAAAAAGCATAAATCTGTTTTAATTTGGGTATATAATGCCTGATCTGCAGGCTGCGGGTTTGCGAGTGCGCCCCTTTGAGGTTTGCGCCCCTGACAGCCGCCTCCGCGGCCAGCCCCTAGCTACGACGCTCATCTATTTTCCGGGTTTTCCGCCGCCCTACCAGTCAAGGCCCTTGACGGTGGCGCGCAGTGATCGCATGCGCCAGTCAGGAGCAGGGTGCAGCTGATGTCAGGCTGCACGAGGAGAAGTGGCTCGCCTGCTAGGGGTGAGCCAGGACCTGTATGGGGTTGTAGGAGAATGCAGAGCTTATCCTACTCCCCTTGACCAAAGGTGGCTAGAGGAACACTGCTGGTTTTAGTCAGTACGAGTCGACACTGGCTCTGGTTTCCCCAGCCAGTGTGCGTACTTACACATAAAATAGTATAATATACAGGTTTTTTTTTATGTTTTGTAGTAAAAGTACGTTAATAGTCAGCCAAGTATACTTTTCTTTTCGAAGCCATACTTTAATAGTATAGTGATTTTAAAATAAGAAAAGTGCATACACAAAGTGTTACAGTATTTACAGAAACAAGTCATAAGGCGTGCTGAGAAAGATGTACACACGGCTACACATCAAGCTGTACAAAACCAGTAAAGGCTGACCTCGCGTTGGAAGGAAAACCTATACAATGCGAGGTCAGCTTATACTGGAAATGTACAGCTTGATGTGTAGCCGTGTGTACAAGGCTTTGAAATGAGCTGCACTACGGTGTAGTGCTGCCACGCGCGCCCCGCCTCCTTTTCCATCTTTTTCTATGATAGGCACAAAAAATAAATTAATAAATTGCAGGAATCAATCAATACCACATCAATACACTCCGTCATCCAGCCTGTAAAAAAAAGTTTATCAATTTGCATAACATAACTTCATACTATTGAATGATTTGTAAACTTCTGTATACTTAGGCCGATGTTAATCAACGTTAATTCGCTGATTAAACAACCGATTATTCAAGAAATGTACTGGAAATGTGGGTAAACGGTAATTCAACCAGAGAATTATCGTTGGTGAAATCAAGCCTAATACGGGGTGAATAGGGATGCTGGGATAGGGACAAAAGTGGACAAGGATTTTAATATTGAAATAAGATAGATTGTGGCCAAAAAATACTAGAATGTTTACCATATTATGGCAGAACATTTTCGATTTTCGAACTATCTTATTTCCTCAAACCAAAATAATAAGATTACGGAGCGCGTAGAACTAGCGAATGAAGCCACAAAACCCGGTCAAGTGTGAGTCGGACTCACGCAGTAAGGGTTCCGTACCACCCCCAATAGAAACTGATTTAATTTACGAGAGTTTATCAAAAGTGTGCGAACATTAGATTAAGTAAAAAAATATGTAAAACTTTCTATGGGATTTCCTGAAATAAACGATTTATTATAATATACTGGATGCGGAAGGCACAGGACCGGTCGTTGTGGCGATGCTTGGGGGAGGCCTATGTCCAGCAGTGGACGTCTTTCGGCTGAAATGATGATGATGGCCTTACCACCTTTTTCTACCATCGTCCAATTTTACGAATGCATTCTTCTTAGGTAGGTACCTATTTTTTAACCGACGAAAAAAGGAGGAGGTTCTCAATTCGACGCGTATTTTATTTTTATTTTTTTATTATTATTATTATGACCACGCATAACTTTTGTGACAGAGTGGTCCGATTTTGATGATTCTTTTTTTAATGGAGAGTTGAAGTTGGTCTCATTTAAATTTCAAAATCAAAATCCACCCCTAAGGGTGGGAAAACAGGGGATGAGTGCTTGTTCACCCACTGAATTCTTACCTGTTAACCGATTCTGTTGAAACTTGGCACACATAAATATAGTTCTAGACACTACGACATAATGGAGACCTGGAGTTAGATTTTGACCACAAAAAAAGTTAAAATAAAACTTTTTAACAAAAAATTGAACCGACGAAAACAGAAACTGAAAAGCGAAAAATAACAAATTATGAGTCGGCGCCAAACAAACAATCAACGAAGATCATTAAATTACTTTAAATAAATAATAAAAACAACGTAACATCAAATACAACGTGAAATTTTCAACGATAAACAATAACTTTCCAAAAATTCGTTCGTCGCTCGGCCACTTGCAACTTGCACGCACTTTGCTTGTTAAAAGTTTGTTTGGCGCCGACTTATAATTTGTTATTTTTCGCTTTTCAGTTTCTGTTTTCGTCGGTTCAATTTTTTGTTAAAAAGTTTTATAGTATTTGTCGTGATAGGCACCATAGCAGTGGCGTGCATTGACCTACTTCACTTGAATTTAATTGTGGTGTAAGTTATTGATTTTTTGATGTAGGAAGATGAAATTAGCATTAATAGGTCTATTTTATGATAAATAATCATCGTACTCTGAAAAAAAGATAATAACTTACACCACTATTGAATTTGAATGAGGAAGGCAGTAGGTATTGCCTAATTGCCTATATGCAATGCACGCCACTGCACCATAGTAACACATATTTTATAAAAAAATTATCTAGTTATCTATTACCGTTACAAAAATACAGCCCAGATACAGATTTTTTTGTCAACTGTACTACTAGTTTTGATCAAGGATGTTGTATATTTATATCAACTAGATTCTAGATAATTATTCATTCAATTTCAAACCGGAGCTCGGAGGGGGAGGTAATTAGGCCTATACATACACACTGAGATTGTACGCGTCTCCTCCGAGACCGGTGACCGGTTACCCTTGAACGAACTTACAAACGAGAGGGAATGACGTTCGAATCGATTACAATCGCAACTCACCGCCGAGCGCGGATTCGCGATACGTCACTAGTTAGTACTCGCGAGCTCCGCGGCAAACGTGCGCGTACCCACAGTCGCGTCTTCCCGCGCCTGTGTTAAAACTTCAAACAAGGTACATTTTATTGTAACTTTCACTAAAATTTCGGTGTTGTTGCATCACTTTGCGAAACTGCTCGCATACATGTTTTCTGTCATGGTGGTACAAGTACACAAATATTTCGTAATGTTCTTGTATCTTATTCCGTTCGTATATCATGCTTGTGGATTATGAAATTATCTGAACGTATTTGATTCATTTGGAGGTTTGCAGTATGATACCTTAGTTGTTAACTTGTAAACGCATAATAAATATTTCGGTAGTGGTTTTTAGAAGCAACCACTTTGAGTGTACTGGTACTGTGGTAAATTAAAAAGTTCGCTGATTTGTTAATGAGTTCAGGGCGATATCTACATAATTGAAGTGAATAATAATTTATAATAAACATTGTTAACGCGGTATAGATAAACTACTGTCAATCTTTCACAAGCCAAAACGCAATGACAACAATCTCCATTCAATTTGTCCATAGTTGATTGTGGCGATGTTTACAAACAAATATTTTTAAATAAAACATGTTGAACGACACCATAAAACTGTTGCATTCTGAGATTTAAGGCCTGAAATATACGTCATATCATGCCACGATAATAAAGCATGCTTGTTTGCTGTTCAGCATGCTCGTTTACGTCCAGTACCGTCCATTGCTTTACAAGCTTACGATTATCCCAGGCATTTTGTGCTTCTATCATCTATCTACTAAAGTAGAACGTTTGAAAATATGTGGGTCTTCCTTAGCGAACTTCTCAAACCTGAAATATGAATTTCGAAACCCAAGATAGACTCATCATCATCCCAATAGAACACTACTGATGTCGATCCTCGGCTACCTTACCAATATCATCACTCTCCCGAGCCTGAGGGCGTCCTACCCTACGTTTACCGATTCGCGGTTTCCACTTATCAACACGTCTACCCCAACGGTTATCCATTCTTCGGCTAAAATGGCCGGCCCACTGCCACTTCAGCTTGCTGATCCTGTGATCTATGTCGGCAACTACTCATCAGATACTCTACTAGACTCAGTCCGCCAATTTTTTTCGATGCTCTAGTCCTCTTGGCAAGATTCCGAAAAAATCATGTGATGCATTTTTTTTATAACGACGACGAATAGTCATGTTCATGTTTTCCCAGTCTGCCATTGTCAAAATCCCTGTGCGGTTTGCAAGTGGATCCGTTAACGTAAGGTCATATAATTTGCAGTTTGGAGCACCCATTGTCATGTAATGACTACGTGACGTCGACTGATGTTATTGTGGCTCGAATCAGAATTGCAAAATAATGTATTTGATGATTTTGATGTACCTATTGTATGTGCAATTAGATAAATGATTTTTAAAGTAATACGTATGTGTACGTGTTTTATTCAAGATACTACGCCATAACAACTTAACCCCGGTTTCTGACGACTAGGTAAAAAAAATATAAATAATACAAACCCGTTACCGTTTACTGTACTTTAATCTTGACTACCTACATAATGTATTTATGTTTTTAATGCGCTTTGACTTATTTTAATATATAAAATAAGTAGGTGTTGATAAAAAAAAATGAAGCTAGAAATAGACTGGTTCTAAGACCAATAAACTGTTTATTACTTTATTATTATCGCGAAAGAAAGCATAACGGATTTATAATATTTCTTCAACAAACTACTGATTACTGATTCCATCCAAGTTTTCTTTGGTCAGCCTTTTTTTCTTATAGCCATCCAAATGCATACTTTATTTTTATTTTGCGTTTGACCGCAACCTCACCTGATGCCAAACGATGGTGTGGTCGACGATGGTTCACGCTTGCCCAGAAATCACATGTCCATACCATGATAATCTGTTGCTACTCAACTTTTCTGTCACTGTCGCTACTTTGAGACTCCCTTTAACATACTCATTCCTTACCCTATCTATTCTCGTTTCACAATAATTCCTCTTAACATTCTCATCTCAGCTGCATCCAATTGCCTTTCATTCATTCCTATCGTAGGCCAACATTCTAGGCATGTCAATAACCTGTGCAAGATGCAAAATATGTTGAAGATTTACAGTTTCAAATAATAATATCCACATTTGAGAATCCTATAACTGGAAAGCTCAATTCCACTTTTGGCTATCTTGCAAACTACTGCTGGGAAGCTGCGCAGTAATGTAATAAAAAAATGCTTAGGAATTATGCACTGATATAGGCTTATTATATTATCGAAAAATATGGCCCAAAGTAAATGAGCAATAATTATTTTTTGCATTTAAATGCAACAATCATAATGAACTTTAACCTTTTTACCGTTTTCTTGAACTTAAGAATAAAAAGGTATGCACATATAAGTAAACAAACAACGTACTTAAACGATTCAATACTTAGGCCGATTTTCATCATCGTCAATTCTCTGATTAATCGGCTGATTACTTGAAAAATGTACTGGAATTTTGGGTAAACGACCGTTTAACCAGAGAATTATTGTTAGTCAAATCAAGCCTTGGTTTACATCTCGCGCGACACAATCTTCTTAACAAAGCATGAATTTTTCTGTTTTTCAAAATCATCGATTACAACAAGCTTACAAGCCATGTCCATGTGAACAATAACTTTACAGGTCGGTACTATAACGATAACTGCTGCCCTGCCCCATATTTGTTCAGCCACGTTCAGCTACATCATCAAAAGTGGTTTATTTTAATTTAGATTTTTAATCGTCTTATAACTTTTAACTGAGGAATAAATATGACGCATTGACAGATTTCATATACAACAATAGTCAAAATGTCAAACTTATTCATCAGATAAAAATTAACTGGCAATTGAAAAATCGGCCCTTACAAAAATATATTTTTTATAAAAAAAATACTATAAAGAATATCTATTAATTTGCTGTAACATTAATTGGTAAGAATAATAATTGTATACCTAAAAGTATTATGATTCAAACAATATATAGATTAAATTAATTTAAACGAAGTCAAACTTATTCATTGCCTTATGATGCTGACTGTACAGTGAGAAATCTTTCTAGTGGTGCTAAAATCGCTTGCACTCCATGTTCGGTGGCAGCCGTAGGTACGTGTAATGTAGTAGCAGGATTCGTTCAAGGGATTTTGTCGACAAAATGTACCACCGGGAAGAATCGTGACCGTGACCTACCTTAGCTTCACTTACAAACAACTTAACCTCGTGCTCGTGAGCTCCCGTCATCGGATAAGTAAGGAATTTCCTTGATTTACATCCGTTCATAATTAAATTACTGGATTTTTTCTGATCAGTTACCAATTCTTATTTTCCTTACATACATTTAAAAAAAAAAAAAAAAACATTTATTGCAGGCATACACCCATAGAACATTCACATACAATTCTAATTTAACAAACAAAAATTATAGTAATTAAAACATTAATTCAATTAATTAATTTAAATTCAAAATGTATTTACGTATATACGTGGGACACTCAGAAAGTTTTGCGAAACTAAAAAAAATTGTTCTATACGTACATATATTTTTATCAAATCTTTTCAAAGTACTTTCCACCAGCCTCTATACAAAGATTCATGCGCCTAAACCAGTTTTCAAAACACTTTTTCCAGTCCGCCGCAGACACCTCGTTTACAGCCTGCTCGAACGCAGCCAGCGCATCTTCCGGCGACGAAAATTGTATCCCTTTGAGCTGATTTTTTATTTTTGGGAATAAAAAGAAGTCACACGGTGCTAGATCAGGGCTGTAAGGAGGGTGACCCAGGAGTTTGACTGGCGTGCTGTCCAGGAAGTCCCTCATTTTGAGTGCGGTGTGCGCAGGTGCATTGTCGTGGTGGAGCAGTAGCCCGCGGAGCCCTGTGTTTGGTCGCTTGTTGCTTATAACAGAGAAAACTTCTGGCAAACATTTGGTAGTATACCATTCGGCATTAATGCTTCTTTGATCCCGTAAGGGAATTGATACCAAGTGGCCAGTCAAATTAAAAAAGCTAGCGATCAAAATCTTACCCCCGCTTCTAGATCGCTTCACTTTGGTAGGCGTTGGCTCATTTTGAAACACCCAAACAGTCGACTGGCGCTTGGTTTCTGGGTCGTATTGATAAATCCAGGACTCATCACCTGTAACGATGTCGTAAACACGCCGAGACGAGCCTGCTTCAAATTTGTTAAGCATATCACGGCACCATTCCACCCGGGCCTGCTTCTGAGCATCGGTGAGGTTGTGCGGCACCCAGCGTGATACTATCCTCCTCACGCGAAGATGGCTGTGTAGAATCTCGTGAACGCTTCCCGATCCAATCTTCAATATGTGTTGAATCTCCTGATATGTAATTCGCCTATTGTCTTGGATTAAATTTTTCACTGCTAGCACGTTTTCTTCGGTAACAGCCGTCAAAGGGCGACCGCTTCTTTCGTCATCCCCCAAAGTTGGTCGACCGCGCTTGAATTCGTTATACCAACGATACACGGTTGCCTTAGAAGGGCCTTCATCTATGAATGCCATTTGAAGTCTATTGTACGATTCATCCGGTTTCAGGCGACACTTGAAATCGTATAAAATCATAGCTCTAAAATGTTCCCGGCGCAGATCCATATTTCAGTGAGACACAATACTTTGAATTAACTCGCAAAAAATGTGGAGGGAAATTTTGAAATTGGAACTTACTTATTTTTACTTATAAATAATCATATTTTCGAAAAACATAACTGGCCAGTCTCCCATATATAAAAACTTTTTTTCGCAATACTTTCTGAGGGGCCTGGTATAATATGTACATTACACCAAACAAAAACAAAGAATAGTTTACAGAAAGATTAAGTAAGTACAATGGGCGTTCTTATCGCACAAGGCAATCTCTTCCAAACAACCTTTGAATAATAAATAAATAATACCTTTAAATAATTTAATTCAATTAACTACTTACTTACTCAGGCTCAGCGACCCAAATAATTTAATAATTTATACTAATTATCAAATAAACCTATGTATTATAAGCAAAGACATTAAATATTTACTAGTGAATTAAATCTCTTTGATTATAAGTATTTTAAGGATATGTGCGTATGGTATTCGTATGTGTGTATCTCGGTAAGTGCAAAATTCTAGAACATTTTGCAGTCTCAATTGTAGTGTTATGCAATTACTGATGTTACAAGCATGATAAGATTGCTGGTGACACCAATTGAACTCCATTTTATTATACACTCACAATCAAAACTCATCTACACCAATGAAAGGATTTGAAGCTACGTGTGTGCGGTTACTAGTAAAATTTATTATAATCTTATGATAATTTCTAAGGTTATATTGTTCTTAAATATACCCCTACCACGACTTCACTCTTCTACGAAGATCAGTTAATTTAGTAATCTGTCAATGTAGCTTATTTTCGACTTTCTGTGGCTTTCATGATTTCCCGGCGCGGAAAAGTCCTTTTATTAGAATGAAGCCTCTTAATCCGCAAAACTAGGTGAATTCCGGTAGGCAAGATTTATGAAAAAATAACCTCCTGGGACCCTGGGGCAGTCGGGTAAAAATTGAAGGGCGAATGTTTAGGCAACCTTGATCAAGAAAGTTGGTCATGTGATGTGATATGTGTAGTGTATACTGACTGTGTACCACAGTGTACCATGTCTGAAGTCACGTACACCATGTTGGTTTGAATTTTTTGTAGTTTTTTTGACGATGTGAAATAGTGACTAATGAGCTTAGAAAACACCGTTCCTTATTAATTTTAATCAGTACACAATAGTTTAATAATGGTATGGTGTTTTACACACAAAGCAGTAGCTAATCAATTATTCTTTGTGGACATATCTAGCGCAAAATGATAAGCCGTTGTTTTAATTATAGTAATAGATACTAGTTTTCTCTACGCTAATTATTAAATACTTTTTTTTCAAATTGTTAGCTCAAAACCGTTGTAACCACGGATTTATTTCATGTAACGGTGCAAACTTGATCAAAATACAATCATTAACGGGTTTCTCAAAATCTACACAAACGAGGATAAACTTTGTTTCCTAGAATATTATTGCGAATAACATGAATTTTATAAAACCTAAAACCGTAAAGTATTCTTTTACGGCTTACGTAACTGTTTATTTATTTATTTATATATGCTTTATTGTAAACCATAAAAAACATTACATTGAATATGCATTTATTGTACAAATGGCGGCCTTATCGCGATTAGCGATTTCTTCCAGGCAACCTTAGGATGGACAAGAATGAATGAATGAATAACTGTTCTTGATATCGTAAACTTCGGAAATGAGTAGGAGCTTCTAGTCTCTCATGGACCTGATTTTCCATAGGTTAGTAATCCTAGGGTTGAGGGGCTCGTGGCTAAGTAGCAAGCGTGTGGATTGTACGATCTGCAAGGTTAAGCTGCACTAGCCGCGGTCAGTCTGTGGATGGGTGACCGTTTCGTTACACATCGAGACCCCTTCGTGCCTCTGAGAGCACGTAAAGCCGTCGGTCCTGCGCCTGATCTCTCTCCGGTCGTGTCGAATTGCCGTCCCATCGGATTATGAGAGTGAGGGAATGGAGAGTGCACCTGTGTTTGCGCACACACTTGTGCACTATAATATGTCCCGCGCAGATGGCTAGTCTCCATTGAGATTGGCCGCCGTGACCGAAATTCGGCCGGGAGGACATTATTTATTTAATCCTAGGGTAACATACAGGGTGGACTGAACTGACAACATTCGCAAGAATATTCATGGTTAAAAGACTGGTCCTCCGCGTTCCGCCTGTCAAGAACCAGTTAGTACTTTAAAGCAAGCAAGGATTTCTAGGAATAAGTATCTTCGGGCTTCCCACGGAACATCAAGTTTTGTTCGTACACAAAATATGTAAATCAGTTTTTCCAATAAAGAATTTGAATTTGTTCCGTGGGTTCCCATACCGTTCAGGTTCAAATTTCTCAAATCAAAAATCCTTGATTACTTGATTTTTTGATGATGATTTGCTTTGATAAGCCGGACTGGCCTCATCTGGATGTAGCAACACAAAAAAAGCTAGAATGACTAAGGCCTTTTGATTTTAATAACCAAAATTATTTATGTTTTAAACTAATAATTTTATCGCTCTACGCAATTCGTCAAAGTCAAGAAAGGTTATCTGTGTTTAAGGTTTTATAAGGCCAGTGACCTGCCTTGTTGCACTATTGTTAGGTTTACACTAAGTTTAGTTCATTGTCTAGAATTCTAGAAGCTCTATCGCAAACTAATGAATGAGTGCTCTTACACCATCACAGATCTTATTAGACCACGTGTTTTTATAGAACGAATAAAATAAATGCCCGGAATGTCCGGAGTCTGGTTTTGTGCCCGGTCAATGGCAATAGGCTCGCCCCCTATTACATGGGACTATAACATAACTGGCGAAATGTGGGTGTACTATTATTACACCTCTGCCTACCCCTTCGGGGAAATACAGGCGTGTTGTTATGTTGTGTGTTAAAACAAATGCCATACTATGCCTAACAAAAATATTTATATTTATTTATTTTAAACAAAATATTGAATTGGTCAGATATAAAAAAAATGCAAAAATTAATTCTATAACTGATCGTTAGTTGTTCGAGGTGTTGATGGTACATTATTTCGTATAAAATATGAATTCAAAATCACACGACGCCTCTACGTAAAAATGTTTTCTAACCTTGAAGATATGGAAATGCGCATTATATTTAATAATGTAATCATAACAAAAAGAACACTGCTTTACACATACATACATACAACACATAGGTACAGTACGCGCAAAATAACTTGGCCGGAGTGAAGTTGTTTACTACTGCGCATGTTTCTCCGCCTCCCGCTTCCAACTGACATCCATAAAATGATTACTGCGACGGTTTTATGGCAACCTAACTCCGGCCAAGTTATACTGCGCGTACTGTACGTTAGTTGTCGTAAAATTAAGATCATCTTGTGCATTTTCCCAGCCAGCCTTATATTTCAAAGTCCTGAGGTCATAGTTAGCAGGACGTGTAGCGCCATGCCCATACCTCATCGCACCGGCAAAATGTTTTTTTTTTTTTTTTTTTCGAATTGACTCTCGCAGGTGGTACCGAGGTACCATTTCTGCTTAACCGGGCTGGTTGGCGGAGAGTCCCATGTGGGACTCCATTCGTTCCACTACGAAAGTTTTTCCCTAATCCTACACTTAAAACTAAAAACGCGGTTGCAATACCGCATAAGGGCGTCCCCCAAGGGGGGGCTCGGACCTCGGCTTACTGGGGCATTGCAGGGGGACCCCGCCGTTCCTATGTCCCCCTAGCAGCCGTTGCTGCATCAGGAATGAATTTCTCGAAAGTGGCGGACTTTCGGTATATCGGGTGTGTGTGTGACGCGTTAATCGCGAATTGCCGTTAATCGGCAAGCCTCGCCGGCGAGGCTAAGACCTACCTAATCCTATCCAGTGGCTATAAGCCTACTCCTAGGAACTACTCTTGAGCATAGGGCCGGTCTCGCGTGGCGAGATTATCTCCGGTATGGCAAAATGATGGCTCTAACACTTTATTTATAGTACTGTGCTGATTAGGTTCATTCCTCGGCTTCCCCCACGATATAGCAAGTTTGTCTAGCTAGCCAATGAGGCGGGTTGTTTTAAGGAAAACTGCACATATTAATTATGTGGGTTTTCAGTATTTTTTTAATCGGTGACATAAAGTATTATTTATTATAAACGTAGAAACACTTACTGGACATGGACACCTTATAAAGTCATACTTACTAATAATAACTTTTAATTCAAGTTAACCGTAGGTAATAAACATTCAATATGTTGCAACAGCTACGTGAAACTTTTAATTCTATGGTGAAATATAGGAATGTACTTGCTGTCCTCGATGTAGTTATAAACATGGTTGGATCGGACAAGCCTTTAGCTCGCAGTTCCAAGTAGGTACCAACTGTTCTTATATTCGTGTAGTGTAGTGTGTCTAAAGTACTTGATACTTTAGATAGTGCTGTCATGGCCAATGAAGAACGTCAGATTTGGCTTAAATTCGATTTAGATCATGTTGTTAATTTTTTTTAAATATGGACCTAGATGACGATTTTGAATACTTATTTATTTTGTGTCCGTTAGGGTGGATTTGACTAAACCTGTTAGTCTTATCCTGCGAATAAAATCATTAATTATTCTAGAGTTAGAGAACTTTACGTTTTACCAAATCTGAATCAAGGAATACCTACTTAAACTGTCTACCCGAGAGTAAATGGCTATACCGCCAAAATACAGAGTAAACAAGTTATCCGAAATTTTTATGGCGGTCGCTACATTAACAGTTGTTTTCTCGTTTGGATATTTGTCATTGACCGTTAATGCATTATAATCCGGCAAAATTATGTGGACTTTACACATAATTTTGTAATCTTGCGTTAAGCTTTATAAACAATAGTATTTCGATTTTAGTTGGCATATATTTTCATTCAAAATTCATTCATCAACTGAGTAACAATGCCCAGTATTGGCTATTTTACGTTTGCGATGGAAAAATCGTCGCCTATACCGCAAAGTTTAAAGACAAAAGTCTTCAACCAGTGCGTCCTGCCTGTCATGACTTACGGTGCCGAGACGTGGACACTGACAGTTGGGCTAGTCCACAAGTTTAAAGTCGCTCAGCGAGCTATGGAGCGAGCTATGCTTGGAGTTTCTTTGAAGGATAAAATCCGAAACGAGATTATCCGGAGAAGAACCGGAGTGACCGACATAGCTTGTAAAATCAGTAAGCTGAAGTGGCAGTGGGCTGGCCATGTCTGTCGAAGGACCGATGGCCGCTGGAGCAGACGAGTCCTTGAGTGGAGACCGCGAATCGGCAAACGCAGCGTAGAGCGCCCCCCTGCCAGGTGGACCGACGACCTAAAGAACGTGGCTGGGGGGGACTGGATGCGGAAGGCAGAGGACCGAGCGTTGTGGCGCAACTTGGGAGAGGCCTATGTCCAGCAGTGGACTGCGATAGGCTGAGTTGATTGTGATGGAAAAATGCAGACGAACTTATTTGAGTAAGACCAAAGAGTAAACTTATTCGAGAGTTAGTTACTCTGGTATATCATGGCATTGGTCGAATCCACCTATAAGTATACCTAATAAAGTTCAGGCACTGATAATTTTGTTCTCATTTTGGCATAAGTATAACAGTTATAGCGACGTACAATTTTATTTAAACGCATTAAAATTATTTTATAAAGTTAAATCTTCAAATAACATTTGTTTTTATGACATCAATAAAAAATCCAGCCCAATAACATTCCGAATTAAGGCCCTTACCTTTACATTTACAAACACGTCAGGTAGTAAGTAGGTACCGTCTGATGTAGATTAAGGTCATTTCGTCAGGGTCATACCAATATGTTTTTAACAACAACAATAAGGAGTGAGAGGTTGTTTTTCATTCTTTACCATGTTTCCGCTAAAATACTGCAACAAAAAGCAGTTACAGTTTAACGGCCAAAATTAATATCCAATCTATCCAGGATTTACCCTACTAGAGATAGAAATTTGACATATTTTGTATGGAGCTTATGTCAAATTCCTATCTGTAGTAGGGCAAATCGTAGATAGATTGGATATTAATTTTGGCCGTTAGTATTTGTATTAGATAGATAGATAGATAGATAAAACGTTTATTTAGTACAAAAACAAGACACAGGACATACAGGTAAAAATACAATAAGAAAGTGTGATATGTGTCTCAATATTGTACCAAATGGGTGTCCAGCTCAGCATGTGCCAGGTATTATACCTGACGCTGGTATTCTGCTGGATCCCTGCAGTGACATACGGACGTCGAGCAGACCAGATACATGAGAAAAAAATTAAGAATGATTGCTTTGCGTTAGTGTGTTATTTTTAATGTGAGTATAATATCCACAAAATATATATATATATATATATAAGTAGGCAGGTACCTATATTAAGAGTGTGAAAGGAATTAAATAAATAAATATATATTTAAATATATTCATAACCGTAACAGGTAAAAAAAAAAAAAAAAAAATGTATGTCATGTCACTCCTTTCGCAAACGCTAACAATATCCTTAAGATGGCCGCAAGGAGGAAGCTACATATGGCTAGTTTACTCTTTGGTGTCATTACTACACAAAAACCACATTATCTGTATACGAAACTGAGTTGGAGACGAAATCAATATAGAAGCTACATACGGTATGTAACAGATCCCCTTTCAATCCCAAAACACAGATCCATGGCTTTCAGAGGGAGTTTTAAGTGGGCTGCCACTCGCTGCTGGAATGACCTTCCTCCTCCGGTAAGAGACCTGAAAACAAAGCATACTTTCCTATCACATCTAAAAAAACATTATATGCAGATACAGCAGGCCTTATAACCTGTGCAAACTAATGTCATTGATGGTCTTACCGCAAGGGTCATGGCCTCCTAGCAATGGTATCAGGTCTTCAGCGGTGAGTTGGAGCTCTTTCTGACTGCCTTCTCTGCCTTGGTCTATGTGAACATAGAACACAAATATACCCTGTTGTGTAGGTACGTCAATCTAAGGTGACTGGAAAAAAAAAAAAAACTAATAATATGAAACACAGTATAATAATATAATGCATAGGTATACTAAGTAGTTTATTTGCAATGTATTGATTTGTCTACATTATATTATTTCTATTAAAGTATGTAGGTACAAGAATTTAATTGCAGTTTCTTCCTTAGTTGTTTAAATAAGTACTTTATAAAATGCAGTTAAGTACCTAATAGATATTTGGATGTGTAGTTTGAATCACAACATACGCCTTAGTTGTTGCTGGGATATGAGTTGAGCAGATAAATCGTAAATCATATTATTATCCGTTGGAACTAAAAAATATTGCGTCTTTGATGGTATTTTACGAGCGCGGAGCGCAGTCTGTCTGTAACGTAGTATAGGTATTAGGTAGGTAGGTGTACCGATAGGCGTCTACGCAATTATGGCCGCCGCCCGCTTGGTTACTGGTTACATACTTACATAGCTATTTTGATGTAACTGTGTTTTCTTTGTACCATAATAAGACTAGGTTTATTTATTGCACTGTATTTATGTATACACTATTTATATGACATTCACTCATTATCATAGACATATAACACACTCATTATAATAAGTAGTACTTACTTGGTTTGAGTTTCTCTGTAGTGGGATTTCATTAAGTCACTCATAAGGTTTTTGCTGAAAATCAGCGCTGCTGGCACTAGGTCCGTCCTAAGCCACAGCATTACGCTGAGCAATGACCTACATTTTTGCGCACATGCGACGCACAAAGATCACAGCAGTATTTATAATACTTAACATTTTTTATTATTGTTTTTGTTTTGATTTGACTAACTGTAAATCACAGACAATAATGTAGAACAAAAATCCGATCATTACCGTTATAACCACAGATCATGTATTGTTTATGTCCAGTGTTGTCAGTTGTCAATTTAACTGTAACTATACTAATTTGTCATGAAATTGTAAAGTATTATGTATTTATTATTAAGTATTATGTATAAGTTTTGTAGTGAGTGCGTCAAATGGAGCGCAAGAATAAAATCTTTTTCTTTCTTTCTTTTCTTTCTTCTATGTGAGTAAAATAATAAGTAGATTTTACTTAAGGCCAATAATTAGAACACGGCATGTGCTATTACCTAAATTATGGACACGTTGGTAATTATGAGACCTAGCATTTTCTGTGAGTCAATGAGAAACTGCCGCAGTCTACGTCGGAAAGTACCAAGAGTGTTTAGATTTCTTATGGGCGGGGGAATATTATTCCAGCATTTTGATGCCGCGTACTTGAAACTACCTCTGAAGGCTGCTGTCCTGTGTGATTCTACCGAAAGTTGCATCGAGCACTTACAGGTTACAGACCTAAATCTCAATATATTTGTGGATAGATAGAGAAAGCTTGATATTAGTAAGATGGCAAATGAAATATCGTCCTCGGAAGCGACGGAACTAACTTTGAATAGTATATTTGTTATGTAATTTAGTTAAAAAAATATTATACCGATGTAGTTTCAGACCACTAATGGGCTAAGATGTGATGCAATGCAACTATTAGGTAATCTTGCAGATTTGCTTAAGATCGCTTAAATCACTGTAGTTTTTATTGAGGCTATTTAAAATGCTAGACTAGTTAAAGAATCAATTTTATACACAAGGCTTGACCGATCGTGTAGTGGTAACTATTTACAGTACAAATTATGTTTCATCCTTGATACTTTACGAAATTTGTTAGTCACGCTAGCTCAAATGATATAGCAGAGGCTTCGATCAATATTTGATCGAATAGCAGAGGCCCTAGAAACATCAAGCTTGGTATATTGGCATAAGGTTTGCTGTTCGCCGATGTACATAAACTTTCCTACTGTAATATAAATGTATATATGTGTGTACAATAAAGAATAAGATAAGAATCAAGCACTTCTAAAATTTTTGTGATCTACCAGTAAAAGTATCTTCATCAAAACCAGAGTATTTTTGTTTCATAACAAAATGTGTTCTATTTTGAAAGTTAGGTCCTTCCTCCATGTTATTGTGGCTTTTCATGCAAAGGACTGCATTTACAACGAAAGGAAAACTAAAGTTGGAATGTGGTATTATTACCAATTTGTGGGTTCACCACAAACGAGATTAGATTTTAATTGGAATGACTGGTTACGACCTTTTAATCGCCCTTTAAGTGGCTACTATCGCTTTTATGTTGTTTTGTATGTCAATGAAAACAGTACCGTCTTATAAATAAGCATTTGTTTAAGATGGTTATCTCCAATTTATTTTATCTGAATAACTTTGGTAAGTACTTGAAAAAACCCTTTGTAGATAAGGACTAGTGTACTCGATGTACTGATAGCCAATCTAATCGCTTACGTAGATATGTAAATACTTTTTTTTCCCATGCTATACCTATTATTACGTAAGTTTATTTGGCTACTTTCAATTTTATTAGCCTGATTTAATTTGATTTCTTTATTCATCAATATTGATCTGTCTGTTTCCGTAAAAAAAAATAACAGTTTTCTCAATATTCGCTGCAGCTTTGTAGATATTATTTAAGCCGTTATTTGGAATTCCAAAAGTATTCCTCAGTAACACATGCATTTCTCAGTATTCCTAGTAACTAGTTACCTGCGAAATAGCGTTCTATTTTAAGATGGCAGTATATTACATAAGCGGTGACTGATTGTTCATGTTTCACCCACCATACATAATATCCTGGTTGTCCCCTTTGATTACAGACGAATTACTTGTTTTGATTGTGACCCTAAAGGATCTAAAACCCACAATATAAATAAATTTATCATAATTTAGGACATGTTTATTTACAATGCCGATTATAGCAACAGGTCAGAAATGCTGGAAAGAAAAAATCTTTGTCATTGTCTCGTTTTTTTCCAAAATGATTATAAGATGAAGAAGAGGAGTCATGAAGAAGGGTTTCTTAAATTCTGACCATCCATCGACTCGTGGTCTAAAGGCACAACCTCTACTCTATGGCTTATCTATTGCCTAGTATTCTGACTATTCACATTATACATAGTTTGACCAAGCTAACTCTGCAGTGGAATTATGGCAACAACGTAAACAATAACTATCAAAATCTCTGTAATAATCTTATTATTCCCATTCGGACTTGATATTTAATTCTTATGCAACCTTAGTGTGGCCTTATTTATTAATCTCATCATGCAGGGAGGGACACGAATGCTCTGTTTAAATACCAGGCCCCTCAGAAAGTATTGCGAAAAAAAGTTTTTATATATGGGAGACTGGCCAGTTATAATGTTTTTCGAAAATATGATTATTTATAAGTAAAAATAAGTAAGTTCCAATTTCAAAATTTCCCTCCACATTTTTTGCGAGTTAATTCAAAGTATTGTGTCTCACTGAAATATGGATCTGCGCCGGAAACATTTTAGAGCTATGATTTTATACGATTTCAAGTGTCGCCTGAAACCGGATGAATCGTACGATAGACTTCAAATGGCATTCATGGATGAAGGCCCTTCCAAGGCAACCGTGTATCGTTGGTATAACGAATTCAAGCGCGGTCGACCAACTTTGGGGGATGACGAAAGAAGCGGTCGCCCTTTGACGGCTGTTACCGAAGAAAACGTGCTAGCAGTGAAAAATTTAATCCAAGACAATAGGCGAATTACATATCAGGAGATTCAACACATATTGAAGATTGGATCGGGAAGCGTTCACGAGATTCTACACAGCCATCTTCGCGTGAGGAGGATAGTATCACGCTGGGTGCCGCACAACCTCACCGATGCTCAGAAGCAGGCCCGGGTGGAATGGTGCCGTGATATGCTTAACAAATTTGAAGCAGGCTCGTCTCGGCGTGTTTACGACATCGTTACAGGTGATGAGTCCTGGATTTATCAATACGACCCAGAAACCAAGCGCCAGTCGACTGTTTGGGTGTTTCAAAATGAGCCAACGCCTACCAAAGTGAAGCGATCTAGAAGCGGGGGTAAGATTTTGATCGCTAGCTTTTTTAATTTGACTGGCCACTTGGTATCAATTCCCTTACGGGATCAAAGAAGCATTAATGCCGAATGGTATACTACCAAATGTTTGCCAGAAGTTTTCTCTGTTATAAGCAACAAGCGACCAAACACAGGGCTCCGCGGGCTACTGCTCCACCACGACAATGCACCTGCGCACACCGCACTCAAAACGAGGGACTTCCTGGACAGCACGCCAGTCAAACTCCTGGGTCACCCTCCTTACAGCCCTGATCTAGCACCGTGTGACTTCTTTTTATTCCCAAAAATAAAAAATCAGCTCAAAGGGATACAATTTTCGTCGCCGGAAGATGCGCTGGCTGCGTTCGAGCAGGCTGTAAACGAGGTGTCTGCGGCGGACTGGAAAAAGTGTTTTGAAAACTGGTTTAGGCGCATGAATCTTTGTATAGAGGCTGGTGGAAAGTACTTTGAAAAGATTTGATAAAAATATATGTACGTATAGAACAATTTTTTTTAGTTTCGCAAAACTTTCTGAGTGTCCCACGTACATGCGTTGATTGACAGTATGAAAATAGATCAGTGTATTTCTTTAAAATAAATGTACAGGAAGTACCGCATTTTAATAAAAAAAAACTTATTGTAGGCAACACTACGTCAAGAGACTCACCTTTATTTATTTAAGATACTATGCATGTACATTGTCTACGCCTATAAAACCGCTACTGTGATAGGAAATACAAACTCGCTTTCGCTCACCAAGTGTCTAGGCAAATAACAATCCAATTGACATCAATATTAAGGTTCTTGTCCATTTTGCCTTATCATTGTTCATACTTATTGACGTTACGTGTGGTGATAACGAGGATTTGCAGAGTATTAACAGGTTGCTGAAATGCTGAGTCATGATCTAGAGGGGTTCTTTTTTTGAATTTTATGACTTAAACGAGGTGATAAGATGTTGATTCAAGGCATTCTTGTTATTTAACACCTGGGATTTGTTCAATTGCTGCACAGTCGCAATCTTCTGTATAGCACAGGCTTCTTCCAATGCCTTCAATGGTGCCTACCATGCTGTGACTTGGGACTTTACTTTTTTGAGTTTATGGGCTTCGAAATTCTGGACAATCTTTGACAGTGAATGTCATGTTCTTGTTCCTTTTGTTTACTGTTCTTCTTTCGTTTTGCTTATAAGAACCTCACCTCACCTCATCTCACTTCTCTTGGGAACACCCAAGACACATATCTAAAGTTTCATTTAAGTATTTAGCTCTACTTTGTGTATCAAATTACGTATGTAGGTTCCATAAAAATCCGAAAAATATCAAGCTTATGTAAGAGGAAAGTTCAAAAAGTTCAATTTGTTATCAAAATTAAGTGTTCGAAGTTTATAAGGCTATCAATTTGATTATAATTGCATTAAGTGTCTTCTTATTATTACATCCTGGTCTATTACATTTCCTATTTCTGATCTTGATTAGTTGAAGATCTTCATGAGGAAAATTTGATTTGTTTACTTATTTGGTATTTCCCCGGAACTAAACTGAGATATGACGGAGATGAAATACCTACATACTCGCTTATACTACGTATTCTAGATCGTTGTGTATTTAATGATTGCGCGTTAGATATGATTTGTGTTTTTCTCGGTACGTGCGTATATTTCTGCAATTTTATGAGTCATTTATGTTTCTTAAGTTTTTAGCTGTGTTATTTATAGACTTGTATAGATCTCGATATCATGATGAGACTGCTGAGTTCAAACTTGTTTACTGTCATTATAAATAATCCTGTTACTTACTATTTCAATTTGATCCCTAATAATCCGAACTTAATATGGCCGAAGCCATAATATTGAACTGTTTCCTTTCTCCTAAATCTGTGAAAGGAAATACGACACGATGACAACCTATTGCAAAAGTAAAATAAAGCATTGGTTTTGGGTTCTTGATCTTTCGACCTAGCGTTATTATTCCCGGCTTCTGCCAGGGTCTTGTGTTTTATTCCACTTTCATCGATCTTTGACATGCGAAACTAAAATAGCCATTGCTACATTTGCTACGTGGTCCCACCTCATCATTCAGGAAGGTAGTGTTCCTTAGACCGTACTACAATAGACAAAATGGAAGTCTAATGAACTCATAACGTAGTCTATTTTACAAATCCTCCGTAACTTACCGTGTCCAGTTTCCCAATGTGCCAGTAATCGATGTTGGATAATTATCAAATTGACCAGTTGACGTCACAAATCACAATGGCTCGCGATCAGTCATGAGGTCAATGCCGATACGTAATTACGATTTCAATACCGAATAATGACCCAAAATTAAGTAACCGATAAGAATTGAGAGATTATTGGTCTAGATTTGTATTTTTTTGTATTGTGTGTTATGTAAATGATGATCTCATTTTGGATCATAAAATAATAATAATAAAAACTTTTTTGGTGATAATTTTTAACCTGCAACTGGAACAGATATGACTGCAGCCGCTGTATATTAAACGAAAACAAATACCTACCTACGTGATTTTAAAAGGAATCAAAATCGAAACCATCGTTAATTATTGAAATATCAATTTAACTTGATAATTTAGACTGACAGCTGCTGACAGCCTTGTCGAATATGTCATCAAGCTGTTAATATTAGGAAATAAACGTACATTTTTATTAGTTTCTTGACACACTCAGCAACCTGTTTAATTATTGAAAACAGTTTGGAAATGATATTACTTGATATTTACTAAATAAGTCACGTACTGATGAAACTATCATGCCAGTACAACAGTATTTATTGGTCGCATAAAAACTATTTCGTTGTTAAAAACATCGCAATCTAGCAGAACTATTTAATTGATTATATTAGTAAATCCATAATAAGTGTGGTTAATGAGCTTATTAGCTGATGATAAAATGAAAATGGTACAATATTTTATTACGAAAAAAAAAAATACTAGTATTAAAACTAAAAGCCTAGCTGCCTACTGTAAGTACAGTAGGCAGCTGTTAAATAAATAAATAAAGCAGTAATTAGTAGGTTACCTGAAGAAGTAATGAATAGATGACTTGCCTGCCCTACCGATTTGTTTTTCCTACAGGACTACTTCTACTGAAAAACGCTCTTCTTAATTTGACTCGAAGATTACATACTTTTCAGTTTCGTTTACTGATATAAGTAACAGAAATTGTGTTTACGAGTAGATAATCAAGTAGGAAGAATGCCACCATTTCCATTGCCTGCCTACTTAATCTACTTATTTCTATTTACACTATTGTATAACAATCAATTTAAGTGGCTATTGTTCTGACACCCGGCTGTTTATTAGTCACGTGACTGTAATATCAAGTTTCAAGGTAATACTTTGAGTCAATTTCACAAAAGACCTCTTCTTTGTCTTCGCCTTTTCCCGTTACTCGGGGTCGGCTTTTCTAATCATGCGGCGCCATCTCTTCCGCTGGTAGGCATCATCCTTCCTAAGGCCTAGCTTCTCCATATCCCTATGGATATTTGTCATCCAGGTGGTTTGAGGTGTTCCTCTCCCTCTTTTCTTTATAGCCTTGGAAAGGCACTTTTTCACGACGTGGTCACCTGGCCTTCGTGTTACCGTACCATCTCAGCCTGGATTCGACGAATTATTCATTTATGGGAGCGACTCTAAAACTACCTCTTATGAATTCGTTGCGCACTTTGTCTTTCAGTGTAACTCCTCCCGCCCATCAGTAGCATACCTACGCATTTTCGAATTTCACAAAAGACCATTAGGTTAATATTTATATAGGCTAATGGAAGCTGTAATAAATAATACTTCAGAAAATTTTCGCTTGCGTAAACACTTGAAATAACCAAATTACTTGCAAACTTTTGAGGACAGTAACAAAGACAACGAATATTTGCATTATTACGAAGGAAATAGGTAAATATCCATCAGAATGAATGGCTATTTCCTTTGCCAAAAGGTCATATCAATTTGAAAAGAAGCTTGGTACACAGAGCGCCGGATATGAAACTAGTATCGTTTATTTTAGGTGTTTATTCACGATGGCCAATTATATTTTATAGACGCATCAACTCGCCTTGAGAAACGAGCACGGTAAACTATCGTTGATAAATTACTGGGGTTTTTAATGATGGTGCACGATAATATAATAAAGTTCTAGGTAGTCGTCGGTAAGCCTAGCAGTTCAATGCTTGCCGTGCATGTAGGAGGGTCTGAGTTCGATAGCGACCCACGCATATATCTTTTTGTATTCATGTGCGGAACGTGGCAGTCGGCGTGGTCTTCTTACACGCGATATCCACTAGGATTAGTGGATCTTACTACTAATATTATAAATGTGAAAGTTTGTGAAGATGTTTGGATGTTAGTTACTCTTTTACGCAAAAACTACTGTATGGATTATAATTAAATTTGACATACAGATAGAACATAACCCTACAGGCTACTTTTTATCCCGAGAAGACAAATAGTTCCCGAGGGATGCGCGATAAACGACGTCCACGCGGGCGAAGTCGCGGGCATAGGCTATATTATAAATGTGAAAGTTTGTGAAGATGTTTAGATGTTTGTTACGAATTTGGATGTTTGGCATATAGATAGAATATAACCAAAATATAGACTTTTTATTCCAGTACGATGAACAGTTTCCGAGGGATGCGCGATAAACGACGTCCACGCGGGCGAAGCCGTGGGCATAGGCTAGTTATTTATAATTCTATTGAAGAAGCCCGTGCCCAGCAGTGGGACAGTAATGGCACAATGGGCTGATATTGCGTTTACAATTTTTAGTTAGTCAACAACAGTTGCTTCGACCTTGTAGGTTAACCTTTTTCTGTAAAAAAAATTACAAAATATTTGATTTGACTTTATAGGTTATTAGGTAGGTACACACGGCTACACATCAAGCTGTACATTTCCAGTATAAGCTGACCTCGTATTACATAGGCTTTCCGTACATTCCCAATGTACAGCTCGAAGTATAGCCTTGCGTACCTTGTAAATTTTAAATATGATTTACTAGAACTATTATAACGCATATTCTAAGTAAGTAGGTACTAATTATTATATAAATGCGTTTTCCTGTGAGTCGTTCACAACACTAATTAATCCAGTTATTCCAAGAGGGTATTTCCATATTGCAGGTAATTATAACAATACTACCTACTCAAGTTACAAGAATAGAAACCAATATTTCAGTAGTTTTGTTCCTCAGGTACGAACATAAATATCGCTTATTCCTGTTATTCAGATGGGAGGGAAAGTCTGCCGAAAATCAGTGCTGTGCATACCTACATGCACAACAAATACTGAGCTGGAACCCTTGCTGCACATATTATGTTGTATACATGTTGTGTTCTATGTAATTTGTCCAGTTATCTTTTCATGTAATGTGTATATTTTATGTGTGTGTGTCAAAATAAATTGTTTAAATGGTTTATATGGTAAGACTGGTAAAATACAGTAAAAAAGACTAAGCCGTCGTATGATTGAAATGGTTCCATTTATTTAGGCATTAGCCTAGAATATTACTGCGAAACAGATAGACAATATTACTAGAATATTATCTTGAATCGATAACTGCATGATGCATGCGTAGCTAGAAACAGAATTTATGAAAAACCATGGTATATGAGATGTAATGAAACATCTTATTATACCATGTGAAAAACAAATGATGAGATTTTATCATACATTTGTCTCTAGTCTGACTGAGCTGAGCAGGTACACTAAAAGTCTCCTCCACAAAGTTTCATATTCCTAATCTCATTGACATTGAAATTTTGGCTAAGAATAGCTAGACCCAGTTTACTTTTATCCTATAGTAACAAAATTGCGTATTGACAATAATAATTTGGAAAATTTTCAGTTCTCGTGATTGACGTATTTATTTATTACGCAAGATTCAGCGACACAGAAATAGATAGAATGGCCAGAGCGCACGTGACAGCACCATGCTCCATAGTGCAGGATATTTCAAAGCCTCCCTCAGCACGCCTTATAACTTGTTTCTATAAACACTGTAACGAAAACCCGCAAAAATGCCTTATTGTGCTGTTTCTAACTGCAGAAATAAAAGCTGTAAAGTACATTTGATTGTTTTTTTTTTTTTTTAAATAATGACGTCAATATGTAAGGCGCAGTTTGTTCGGAAAGTTGCCACGCATGAATCGCAAGTAAAATTGTGATTAGAACCATTCTATATGTATATTTTTGTGCTCAGCGATGTTGCAATTTGGTAACACTAACAACATTAAGTCAAAAACATAGCCCTCCTGGCTCAGTTGGGTAAAAAAGGTGATTTTTAAAATAGTATAGTGGTTTTCCGAGAATTTAAAATGAATTCGAGAGCTTGAAATGAATTCATGAATGTTAAACTTGGGTTGATGTGAATCAATGAATTGATGAGAACAAAAACTCCATGTATTCCCGAATACACAAGCAAGTCTTTATTACCTGCGCTTATTCTTCAAAATAATCACACAGTTTATTTATAAACGCGCTATTATTTTTAAGTGAATAGTTCTACGAGAATAGCTCTTTCTAGACCATTCAAATAACCAACAATAACACAGTTATGTAACTGATAATGAGTGTTACAACACAGTAGCATATACAATAAATACTTAAGAACACTATAGTAAATAAAGATCTTGTATCTGATAACAATATTTTGTTCTTTAATCTACTTCCAGTGGCCTGTAAGCTGGTCATAATAAATATTTAATTTAGTCTCGTGATACGTGATGTATTCGTGACTAATAATAAACGGTATTTCTACAAAAACAATTTAAAACAAGTGTTCAATGCATGTTTAGCTAGACTGTGTTTAAAGTTAAACACCCGGTGATCAGTGCTTTATTTCTATAACCACAAAACAATGTCTAACATGTGTTTGCTTAAAGATAAAGATCATTTATTTGTCAAACATGCTTATGCGCTGCATAACTCGGTACTTTTTTTATGCAATATAGTAACCTCGGGAAAGGTTTCGTTGAAGGTAGAACTGGTTTGAACAAATGTTTTTTTTATTTTAGTTATTAAAAATTAAGCATCCGTATAAATTTAGTACTTTTGTGGGCTTATATAAAGTTGTTTTTATTCGTAACAAGGCCATGGAGCACAGTTTTGTGTGCTCATTAAGGTTTGATAAAACTAGAGGATGAAACGAAACTTTTTATAGCATTGACAGTGTGACAGTCACGTTTCATTGTTATTGATCATTGCATCTTGCATCCACATTACCACAAGCTACAAAACAACACCGTTGTTTTCATATAATGTTCAAAGGGATTCTTCGTACACAATGTATTTACTATATTTTTATAATTGTCCATTATTTCTAAGACTTTCAAATGGATGAAATTAATTAAATATCCATTGGATTACAGCCACTAACATAACAACATAACATCACGCCTGTATTTCCCCGAAGGGGTAGGCAGAGGTGTATAGTACACCCACATTTCGCCAGTTATGTTGAGAGTCCCATGTAATAGGGGGCGAGCCTATTGCCATTAACCGGGCACAAATCCAGACTCCGGGCTGCTACTGAGAATTTCCTAATGAAAAAACCCAATAACACTTTGCCCTACCCGGGAATTGAACCCAGGACCTCACGCTCAGCAGTCGCGCTTGCAACCACTAGACCAACAAGGCAGCCAGCAAAAACAGCCACTAATAACATTAAAATCATAACATATTGACAGATAATCCTAAAATGACCACTAGGTAATTTTAGGTTAGAGAACTAGAGGGCTAGACACTTCTTAAACAGATTTTCGGGGCTGTTTAAATATAAACACGTGCCGAAAGCGTGTTTAATCCTAGGTGAGTGTTAGACGTGGATTCGTGGTAACAATTTTCTGAAACTTCTGTTGAACACATGTATAAGACGTGGTTAAAACTTTTGTGGTAAGTAAGGCTTGATTTCACCAACAATAATTCTCTGGTTAAGGTGAATGCTACAGGGAGGCCCGCGAAATTCAAAATTTTTGGCGTTTTTTTTGCATAGCTTTATTTCGCGTTGTATATCGGTCAAAATACAATTGACGGAAATAATAACAATATATCTAACTGAATAATACTCATAAAAAATATTAATCAAGCTCTATAAGCTGTACAAGCTCGAAAATCGATAATTTAATCGTAAATTCAGTAGATATATTGTTATTATTTCCGCCAATCATATTTTGATTGATATACAACGCGAAATAAAGCTACACTTTGCAAAAAACCCCGAAAATTTTGAATTTCACGGGCGACCCTGTAGCATTCACCTTAAGCAACTGTTGACTAACAATACCGGTACTTTATTCGAGTAATCGGCCGTTTAATCAGGGAGTTAACGTTGATGAACACAGACTGATAATGTCGGCCTAGTGATCTCTGGTCAATGTTCGCTCGTTCTGTATTTTCCAGCTTAGTTTTGGTCTTTTGATACTGTAACGTGGCCTATCTTCTGGCTACTCCAAGAAAGTTGTTAAGCTGTAAGGTTAAAAAGCTGTATTATTATCCACTTATGTCCATTCATAGTGGCAATTCAATGACGTTTTCCATATGCACCTAAGCACCTTTTGTTTGAATGCGAAGTAACTGTTGCTTGTCTTTCACAAATATACATTACAAACACAAAAAAGGTGCATTAAAAGAGCCTCCCGGACTGACGATATTTAACTGATCGTCCGGCGCACCCTGGTCAGTCAGCCCCGCTATCAACCTGCTGACTAGCTAATCTTTTTCCCACGGCATGAGCTTTTTATTTCACGGCATGTCGACACGATAGAAGAAAAAGAAACACAAAAACACACACATACGTGGGACACTCAGAAAGTTTTGCGAAACTAAAAAAAATTGTTCTATACGTACATATATTTTTATCAAATCTTTTCAAAGTACTTTCCACCAGCCTCTATACAAAGATTCATGCGCCTAAACCAGTTTTCAAAACACTTTTTCCAGTCCGCCGCAGACACCTCGTTTACAGCCTGCTCGAACGCAGCCAGCGAATCTTCCGGCGACGAAAATTGTATCCCTTTGAGCTGATTTTTTATTTTTGGGAATAAAAAGAAGTCACACGGTGCTAGATCAGGGCTGTAAGGAGGGTGACCCAGGAGTTTGACTGGCGTGCTGTCCAGGAAGTCCCTCGTTTTGAGTGCGGTGTGCGCAGGTGCATTGTCGTGGTGGAGCAGTAGCCCGCGGAGCCCTGTGTTTGGTCGCTTGTTGCTTATAACAGAGAAAACTTCTGGCAAACATTTGGTAGTATACCATTCGGCATTAATGCTTCTTTGATCCCGTAAGGGAATTGATACCAAGTGGCCAGTCAAATTAAAAAAGCTAGCGATCAAAATCTTACCCCCGCTTCTAGATCGCTTCACTTTGGTAGGCGTTGGCTCATTTTGAAACACCCAAACAGTCGACTGGCGCTTGGTTTCTGGGTCGTATTGATAAATCCAGGACTCATCACCTGTAACGATGTCGTAAACACGCCGAGACGAGCCTGCTTCAAATTTGTTAAGCATATCACGGCACCATTCCACCCGGGCCTGCTTCTGAGCATCGGTGAGGTTGTGCGGCACCCAGCGTGATACTATCCTCCTCACGCGAAGATGGCTGTGTAGAATCTCGTGAACGCTTCCCGATCCAATCTTCAATATGTGTTGAATCTCCTGATATGTAATTCGCCTATTGTCTTGGATTAAATTTTTCACTGCTAGAACGTTTTCTTCGGTAACAGCCGTCAAAGGGCGACCGCTTCTTTCGTCATCCCCCAAAGTTGGTCGACCGCGCTTGAATTCGTTATACCAACGATACACGGTTGCCTTGGAAGGGCCTTCATCCATGAATCCCATTTGAAGTCTATCGTACGATTTATCCGGTTTCAGGCGACACTTGAAATCGTATAAAATCATAGCTCTAAAATGTTCCCGGCGCAGATCCATATTTCAGTGAGACACAATACTTTGAATTAACTCGCAAAAAATGTGGAGGGAAATTTTGAAATTGGAACTTACTTATTTTTACTTATAAATAATCATATTTTCGAAAAACATTATAACTGGCCAGTCTCCCATATATAAAAACTTTTTTTCGCAATACTTTCTGAGGGGCCTGGTATTCACACATTTTATTACATTTGGCAAAAGAATTGAACCACTTAGTATGATACCTTTGTCACATCACGTCTATAACACTAATTGCTATGGACTAAACACGTATTGAATCTATAGCAACAATTGTATGGTCCCTCAACCGATTATAGAGGAGGCCACGTACAATTCAAGGACAATTTGAACCAAGTTACGCATGGACGTTTTCGTTCCGATCAGGAGCAGTCGGCAGAATGATAAGATGAAATCAAAAATCATTCCCCGCATTCACCCACCACTTTCCATAAATTAAATTGAATAATGCTGTACAACTTTTTCTAGTTTATTTTCCTTTTTAACCGACGAAAAAAAGGAGGAGGTTCTCAATTCGACGCGTATATATATTTTTTTTTTGTTTTTTTTTGTTTGACCTCGCATAACTTTTTACAGAGTGGTCCGATTTTGATGATTCTTTTTTTAATGGATAGGGTATATCTCGAAGTTGGTCCCATTTAATTTTCAAAATCAAAATCCACTCCTAAGGGTACTAAAACAGGGGTGAGTGTTTGTTCACCCACTGAATTCTTACCTGTTAACCGATTCTGTTGAAACTTGACACACATAAATATAGTTCTAGACACTACGACATAATGGAGACCTGGAGTTAGATTTTAACCACAAAAAAATGAAAAATAAATTTTTAAACGAAAAATTGAACCGACGAAAACAGAAACTGAAAAGCGAAATATAACTAATTATGAGTCGGCGCCAAACAACCAATCAACGAAGATCATTAAATTACTTTAAATAAATAATAAAAACAACGTGACATCAAATACAACGTGAAATTTCCAACGATAAACAATAACTTTCCAAAAATGCGGTCTCCGCTCGGCCACTTGCAACTTGCACGCACTTTGCTTGTTAAAAGTTCGTTTGGCGCCGACTCATAATTAGTTATTTTCGCTTTTCAGTTTCTGTTTTCGTCGGTTCAATTTTTTGTTAAAAAGTTTTTTTAGTCATAAGATTAAAATATTCTTTAGCTTTGAGATTTTCATTTTACAGTATACCGTATTATAATAAATTAAGTATTAGCTTTTTGTGTAGTTTATAAAACATTCTTTAGCTTTGAGATTAACCATTTTGATTTTACAGTATTCTGTATTCTTAGAAAATATTAACTCTTATTAGTGTAGTTGTGGGATATTATAAGAACTCACACATACATGCTGGTGCATACTAATAAAAATGTAAATATAAATCACCTTGAAACATTCAATCCTGTGTATGATACGTCATTGTCTTTAATGACAGACAGCCCTGTGATTTATTTAACTACAATTTGATAACTGTGTTATCGAAAGGTCCAAGTGTATTTATAACTAAAGGCGCAAGGACCAACAATAAAATAGAATGCAACCGTTATTTTGAATTTCGAACCAAGAAATTGACGTCAAATGTCATACTATGTATGTTGTCTCGATTCACATGTTTATTGTACAATCAATTAGTCATTATCACGTTTTCCAATACACCTTGTAGTAATTAATTATTATGCTAAATACATTCTTATCAATTTTATCTCTACGTGACCGAGTCCACGAGATAGGACGAGAACTACCATGTTTGTCCTATTGAAGACTTATCTACAGATTAAAAAAAAACATTGAATAATGGACCCTAGTATCCAGTAATAAGTGATAATTAGTCTAAAATAGATAAGCATAGAGCATAGGGTAGTAAATCGGCCAGATCGATTTTGCATCACTTACATCCATGTGTTGATAGAGAGTTCACGTATAAGATGTGTAGTAATTAATAATTAAGTAGTTGTAATACTGTTTATAAGTCGCGGTCGACCTCGTGTGGTGAGTGGCTGGAAGTGCGCAACTTTTACTTTTTATGAGAATTTTGTAAATTTTAGTCTGTTTTATACAACGTGTAATTGAAATAACTCAAAACCTGAAACTAGTTCGTTCAGAATCGAAGGTATAATGGTTGTACTACTAGACCTATTGAAATGACATATTGTTATGAAGACCTAAAAATGCAAATTTTAAAATTATGTTATTATATTTTTGTAAGGCGCTAAACGCCGTCTTTTGGTCAACTAAGGCTTGATTTCACCAGCGATAATTCTCTGGTTAAGCGACCGTTTACCTATAATTACAGTAAATTATTCGAGAAATCATTGATGACACCGGCCTAAGTATTCCTATCGATTTGGCCAATACTTACTTAATCATTTATTTGGAGCCCTTGAGCTTGTTCATACTACTTCACACGCTTTTAGTTTAGTTAACCTTCGCCAAGTCGTAAAACATGATTCGATCTTTCATACAGAAAGTTGACATAAAATAATAACAAATTTGCATTATTGGTGCTTGTATACGGCACGGGTAACATGCGCATGTTGAGGCACTTGCGCGGGCTATATGCATCGTGTAAACGATCGTTTTCAGAAATTCGCAGGTCCAGTGCCTAATGAATGTACCCTATTAGCCCGCGTGGGTAGCCCGCTCCAGCTACATGCTACAAGCACCATATAAATTTAACTATAGGCCAGTGAGCTTTGCGAAAATAAATAAATTGCCGTATTGGTCAGTATTATAATAAAAAAATATTCATACATTACAATCAGTATATTGATTTAATAAATACATAATTACAATGGAAGATTAAATTAATCAAAGTGTCATTAGTTAATCACGTGTCCTGTTATAATATAATCTCGTCTATAATCGCAATAATTATGTTCGTACTGAACTGATCAAAGGTTATTATTATTGGTCCTTTAGACCGCCAGCTTTCATTTCAACAAAGATACTTTAAAACATTACATACCTAGTTCAAAATTAAAGCTTCAGGTGAGCGAGAGCTCCAAAATCTGCTGTGAGTAACAATTGATGCACTACATTTATCTGAATATGAAAACCGCTTAGCTTAGGTCACACAAAATTCTTCAATACATTTGGTCCTTGTTATTTTGTAATAGCTCTAAATAATTTTTCCTCTTTATCTCAGATTTCTGAATATTACAGCAGTGCCAGAACTATCAACGTCCCTGTCCTCTTTTAATTTAAGGATATAAAAGATTAATCGCAGTGACGTATCAGTAACGGAGATACCTAAGCATTATCGACAGTAATTTGTATATTACCATTACCAACTATCTATTGACTAACTTATCTTCGTGGGGGTCTGAAAAGCCGACTTAGAGTTTGTCATGAAAATCGGCAAAATCATTTACTCATTTTCTACTATTGGTAAACCAATACTACCTATTTATTTGTAGTTTTCGGGTTTCCGACAAAAACTTCCAAAACTTCCCTTATTGCGTTTCTCAAAGACTGATCCGACGTCGTCGGATGTCGTAAGTTGCCTTCGGGACTTAACCAACTATGGAAGCTCACTGGACTTAACTATATGGATTTCTACATCGGACCGAAGTGTCGTCCGATCTTCTGATCTGTTTCTGAAGAAGACTTCTGATATCTGACGTCGGATTGTAGTAGATAAATGCTCTTGTTGAAAAACTCATTGCGTGTGTTAGAAAAGAAGTCCTCGTAACATAAGTTCTGGGTTGACACAATTTAGATTTCTATCGCCTTGCTACGAAGGAGGATGCAGAACTTGATACAGGGACTGCATTATCAGCTCGGTTGCAGCATGGTAAGCTAAGAGGATTAGAACCTGATTTGCCATATTTGTTGAATAGAAAGCCTATCGCCGCAGGGTCCTAGTGGATGCATGAACCAGTCCAGGAATCGGTCCTGGTCAAGCACAAATTCCGTGCCTTTGGTAAAATTTTGTGAGAGGTAATTTCATCTAGAAATGTCTGAGATAACTATCTAAAAGTAGGTCACCTAGGGGTTGGTCAAACCCTGAGCCCCCCCTGTAAACTACAGACTAAACTGGTTCAGCCAATAGTTGGGTGATAAATTTTTTTTATAGAAAATCGTGTCTGCCGGTGTGCGCACATTCGAATTTCGTCATACTGATTAACGGCCAAAATTAATATCCAATCTATCTACGATTTACCCTACTAGAGATAGAAATTTGTCATATTTTGTATGGAGCTTATGTCAAATTCCTACCTCTAGTAGGGCAAATCGTGGATAGATTGGATATTAATTTCGGCCGTTAGAATCTAACTAAACAATCAGCCGATTAAAATTCTGCAGTTTTCGGGGTGAGGGGCAAATAATTTATGAGCTGATATTATGATTTATATAGATAGATAATTAATTTGTAACAATAATTATGGTATGGTTATGGCATAATATGTTGTACTATACAGGTCCTCTCCTCTTTACAGATCCAGCTAAGCACAAAAATCGGCCAAAATGTGTCCTATTTGGCCGCTCCACCTCATCATCCTGTACGTGCTGGCGCTATGCCCACTATGGGTCATCTGCCAGGCCGTCCCCGATCTGACCGCTAACTTCACACCCGGTGCCGTCACCGTTAACATGGATGAGTACTACTACGTCGATGTAGCTGTTGAAGGTTAGTTAATTATCCTATCGAATACGTTATAGACAGGACAAGGACGTAACAACCGGGGATTGTATCCCAAGGCCTCCAAGCAGAGTTGGTACAGTCGACCGCACGCCAGTGGTAACAGTTTAACATTGACAGTGCCTTTATTTCGTAAGCAGTCAGGGCGGTTTTCTAATTCAAGTGTTACCACTGACGTGCAGTCGAGAAAAACCTTGACAAACATAAACAATTCTGTAGCTTGCTGACCCGAACCCATTAGCTATGGCCTTAAATTGTGTAGAAGCAGTGTTGTTCCTGACAAAGGACAGCTCCTTTCTTTCTATATGTCGTAACAGGCAACTAGTATCATTATTCATCATCATCTTTTTAGCCGAAAGACGTCCACTGCTGGACAAAGTCCTCCTCCAAAAGGATATGCCATAATTGCCACGCTTGGCATGCGGGTTGGCGATCGCAGTTGGTTGAATAAATACTCAGAGAACGCTGCTGCTCATCCTCTGGTTAACCCCTTAGTCGCCTTTTACGACACCCACGAAAAGAGATGGGGTGGTGCTATTCTTTGTGTCCGACCCCACACGGAACGGCGACTAGTATACTAAAGAATAAAGAGCAAGTAAACTTCCAGATTGTGGCAAGTTATTGTGTGTAAGGCAATTTGTTGTAGCAGAGGTCCATTAGCAATAGATGTATAATATTCACCCACAGTTTCTGGAAGGCTGATTAATTTGATCTGTTGTCAAATCTAATAACAAACGTAACACATCGTTATCTATACATAACTGGCGAAATCTGGGTGTGCTATTACACCTTTGCCTACCCCTTCGGGGAAATACAGGCGTGATGTTATGTTATGTTGTCAAATCTAATGTCAGCTCCTGTGATTGGCCGGCAAAAATGTTAACAATCTATCACATCGCTTGACCCAATATTTGACAGCAGATTAATGAATTTTTGCGTTGATAAGCCTTTCGGAAACTGGGGGACACCCCCAGTTTCTGGAAGGCTGATTAACTTGATCTGTTGTCAAATCTAATGTCAGCTCCTGTGATTGGCCGGCAAAAATGTTAGCAATCAATCACATCGCTTGACCCAATATTTGATGAATTTTTGCGTTGATCAGCCTTTCGGAAACTGGGGGTCAGTCTATTATAAATTGCTAAAATTATCCCAGACTGGCTACAAAGAGATGTGCTAATTCTATCAATTGATGAAAATAAGAATTTTATGCTCAAAACTCAGTTAAACTTGAACATGAACTTGTTAGCAAAATGAGTTCGAAGTTCGATATTGCATTGGCTTTAGATTATTTCATCATACATATTACTATACACAACATTGAGAAAATACTTCTGATGCAACACCCATGCTTCGATTGCCCTTCGTTCATTTTATAACTGTTTGTAAAATACCTCCACTATGAGTTTTGTAGAATTCAAATTCAAATTTTTTTCTAAACATTGGATTTTAAAAATTGAGACGCTTTAATACTTATGTCAAAATTAAAATAATTCACAATCAGTTTCTGAAAGGCTCATCAATTAAATATGTTGTTATCTGCTTTGATTGGTCGATCAAAATATTTCCAACATTGATTAAAGGAGTCGCAGGTTCGAATCCTGCTCGTGAGCGATTTTTTCTTTCCACAATTTATATCTGATGAGATTTGACAACTGATCAGTGATTTTTTGTGTTGATCAGCCTTTTAGTGGTCTAGAGGGGTCGAAATTCCTTTTTAGTGTCAAAAAAAAACAAGGCCATGAAAAAAAAGGCAAATTCTGGCATAGATCACTGATTAATGCAAGAGCCTAAGTGCTAGCTTGCACTTGACCATAAAATATATACTAACGACAAGAAGCGACACTTAAGGATGTGTGCTCGTAAAATTGCTCGCGGCTATGTGTGCGGGTCGGGGCGAGCGCGGGGGCCGTGCGCGGTGCGCGGCGTGTGGAACGGGCAGTCTCTCGGATGCCTTAGCCAAGGCCTATTGCATTCACGCGCTCGCTCAATGTCATTGGCTAGCGAGCTCACACGTACACGGAGTGTCACCGCTGTGACTTGACCGATTTTATTTTAGATTGGAAAGCTCTCCAACCATCCCTAATCCACATTTCCTCGTCACCAGGTCCAGGCATGCAATCAGGCGATGTATTCACGTTGACGACCGGGAACGATCATTTAGCGGCCGCAGAATGGAACACAACATATCAACTAACAGAAAATAATGTCATCAATAGTAGGTTTGATGGAAAAATGCGGGTCTCCGGGAAATTCCTTGGTAAGAAAGCTTTTATTTTATCTTTTAAGCAAGAACTCATTGCCTGCAGAACTTTTCCATGAAAGTTAAGACATCCTGCAGTTGAAATGAAAAAAATCTTGAAATATTAGATTTCCAGTCGCAAAGAAAGAAAGAAAAGAAAGAAAGAAACACATTTATTGGACACAAAACCGACAAACACACATTAGTACATCATACCATTTTTGCCGAAAGATATGGAGAAATTGGATTTAAATAAATCCCTAGAGATAAGATACGACTTGTTCTTGTATGTCCTCGTACCGAAATGAATCCCACTAAATTAGTCATTGACTATAAATATATAGTTGCATGGTTCCAAATAGTAGGTCCCGTGGAGGAGAAGTGGCAAGATACTCCATGGACTCATCATTATAGCCAAAAGACGTCCCCTGCTGGACATAGGCCTCCCCCAAGCATTGCCATAACGACCAGTCCTGCGCTTCTCGCATCCAGCGGATTCCCGCAACTTCACCAGGTCGTTGGGTTACGCGGTCGCCACTCCAGAACTTTACGGCCCCATCAGCCATGGACTATTAAAAGATAAAAAATCTGTAGTCTGCAGGGAACCTAACTTTGCATTTGACGTAATATTATTAAACTGAGAACCTATAAGAAAAAATGACATTAATTAAAAATAAATAATATACCTACAGTCATTGTGATATTGTTCTTTAATGCTTCCGGATAAATAAAACATATATGATATTCACGATGACTTGCAACCGTATGATTGAGCAAATAGTACAAATAATTGGATATTATTAGGCATGTGACGATGCACAGCATCTGTGAGAGAGCGTTGTATACTTCCCGTTGTTGACAGCCAATCACGGCTCGTCTGACGTCATAATCTCAACCAATCAGCGCAGAGTTACGGTAGTCACGTGGTCCCAGGTGCTCGGTCGCTAATGGCGAACGGTTTTACTTCATCATCATCATCATCATCATTTCAGCCGAAAGACGTCCACTACTGGACATAGGCCTCCCCCAATTAAGGGGGGACATGCCATAATCGCCACGCTTGGCAGGCGGGTTGGCGATCGCAGTTGGTTGGTTAAATACTCAGAGAACGCTGCTGCCCATCCTCTGGTGAATCCCTTAGTCGCCTTTTACGACACCCATGAGAAGAGATAAGGGTGGTGCTATTCTTTAAGTCCGGCACCACACGGACAGCGTCGTTATTTCCCGACTAAGTAACATCTAAAATTGAAAAATTTAAAAATTTCAAATTATCCAATATTCTTTAAAGGATTCATAGAGCATTTACTTATCTAACATAACGAGTAGTTATTAATTATGATTTAAAATCATTTTAATAGTGCAATTCTGAATATTTACTATTCTGAAAAGAAGTGAAGGTAGGTAACGACTCGATGTCGACATCGGGCCGTAAGCGGCCAGCGCCAAGGAGGTAAGATGACGAAAATGCGGTGAGTCTTCAGACATTGTAAATCTTGTTAACCAAGTAACTGTGCTAACTAACATTTTGTAACTTTATTCGTTATTTTGTTTTTGAAAAACGTGTGTGCGTTCAATTCGATTCCGAATAACAATTTACTGGCATTACAAAATGCTTTGCCGCCAAAAGTGATACCAGTGTCTGAACCAGTACCTACTAGCATTAGTTCCTCGATACCTTGAGGTTTTTGTTCGAATCGTCCGACGGCCGCCTTGAACTGTAGTATGAGTTAAATCCGCGTTTGAATTTAAGCGTCGTTAATTCGTCCCATAAAGATCCTAACGTGTCGCGCTACGTTAAGCGGCTTGAAGTGCTACAAGGTACGGTGGTTCGTCGTGGTAGGTATGTCCGTTTTACGGATACCTTGAAATTTCATGATTCTGTGCCGGGTTTTTATCGAGCTCGAGATGAACGATGAATTTGGAAATTCACCAAGGGTAAAGATCATGGGGAAAATTCAGAAAGGTTGATAGCAGCCTTATGTAACGCAAATTACCTAGTCAAAGTCTACAAAAGTTCATTGACTGGACAGCTTCTAATGCTAATGCCTCTAGCATTTTTGACATACCGAATCCTTTTTACCGTCATAAAAAGATCATA
This sequence comes from Asteroscopus sphinx, assembly GCA_949699075.1. Taxonomy (NCBI): domain Eukaryota; kingdom Metazoa; phylum Arthropoda; class Insecta; order Lepidoptera; family Noctuidae; genus Asteroscopus; species Asteroscopus sphinx. The sequence continues at coordinate 12,466,842 of OX453025.1, read as the reverse complement.
AAATCAGTGAGGAAATTGTGTAGCTAGTTTGCGGAAAACGAGCTAAATACATAAAAAATCGTCCGGAGCGTATCTTGGACGAAATTGTTAATAAGAATTTACCGTCATCAAAATTTCATAAAATCAGTGGGGAAATTATTTATTTATTATATTCTTTATTGTACATACACCAAACAAAAACCGTAGTTTACATATAGATTATGTAAGTACAATGGAGTATTATGTAGCTAGTTTGCGGAAAACGAGCTGAATACATTGAAAATTGTCGGGAGCGTATCCTGGGCTATCGCACGCTTTCGTGTTAATAATAACCATCGCGAGGGTCTGCGTAAGATCTCTCCGAGTTCTACTAATAGTTTATTCAATAAAAATCAACTACGTGCTTACAATCAAAATAGGGGCGGCATTGATATATGGGTTCACCCTTGGTTCGGCTCTGAGAAAGATCAAATAAAACTACCCCCAAAGTACCAACTAAGCCGAATAAACAAAATTACCGCGAACTACCGCCAAGTAATGTTGAGAGGGTTCTCTTCAAAAAAGGCAAGATTCGAACTTCAGAAAGGCCAAAAGCAACGTGAACGCTTTCAAACAGTCAAATAAAAGCAAAAAGCCCAACAGGGTCAGCCAAATAAAAGGCGATATGAATAATTACTTGCAGCCATACCAGTTTTATGGAGGCTGTCTCCGAGCGTATCGGAGACAGTGGCAGACGCTGTGGGCTCCGAAGGCCCTTCTCGGAATGATCACGAGAATGCGTCTACCATTTACCTCCAAATCATCACTTATCTATCGCAAGGGTCCTGCGCCGTGCCAGTTCAAAACTGCACTTCCATATACCTCAAAAAATTCTCAGCCTTGACCAAATGGGTGGCACAGCACTTACGGCCCAAAGGTCTTAGTCTACTCAGACGAATTTCTGATAGCCTTCCAATCGAGAAGTCTACTTTTGATTCAGGTGAAGTTAGTTATCAATATACTCGAGACATTAGGATGGACAGTAAACTACAAAACTACAAGTCTCACCCAAACTTCTCAAGAGATAGAATTCCTCGGATTCATCTGGAATACCAAAGAGATCTTCAAGTGGTGGCCGCAAGACAGTTATTTTATTCAAGTTATACACCAATTTTACGGAGGCTGTCTCCGAGCGTATCGGAAACAGTGGCAGACGCTGTGGGCTCCGGAGGCCCTTCTCGGAATGATCACGGGAATGCGTCTACCATTTACCTCCAAATCATCACTTATTCAACTAATGCTACTCCCGATCTTCTCAAAAGAGATCTAAAATGGTGGCTCACAACTTTAGGAAGACCTGTAGCTCGAAGGAGCTTGCACCCGAAATTGATGCGCCATTTTATGACCACGGATGCTGGCGGATTACGGGTGGGGCACAGTTGGACGACCTCTCAATTTTAGGAAGATGGCGATCAGACCAGCGGCAATGGCATTGCAACCGAAAGGAGATAATTGCTATAATAGCAGCAGTCGAACATCCCGATCTCACCTGCGTTCGCCATCGGAGCCTGCATTCGTACAATCGATATCATACATTCGATAAGAAAGCGGAACACGATCGTCCCTACTCTACATGACTTGCTAAATTCTGAAGTCTTTTACGGCAGAATATCTCCCAGGGAGGTCCAGTGACATCGCAAACAGACTCTCCCGCGGGAAACAGGTGTCAGAGTGGTATCTGCTACAACCAGCTCTCAGGAATGGTTTTCGCAGGTTTGAAGTTCCTCAGATAGACCTCTTTGCCACCAAGGACGCCAGGGTTGTGGAGAAATATGTTACCAAAGATTGTTTGGCCTCATCAGCCCAATTTTGCAACGTCTTCAGTCGTCAATGGCAATTCCAGCCTGCGTGGGTGTTCCAACCTCAAAGCTTAATACCTCGGGTACTTCACCATCTGAATTCTGCTCAAAGCGTCTGTCTAATAGTGGCTCTAATGTGAACTGATAGGCCTACATGGTCTCAGTGGGTCAAATGGTGTCTAAATAACAACTTTGACTTCAATATTCCAAATAGCAGTAGTTTGTAAACTTTTTTAGCATATCTATTCATTGAGGAGAGATTGGCTTATCCTACTAGCTTCTTAAAATATGATTCTTCTGTACGTGTGTTTGTCACGTAACTCCTCCTAAACGGCTGGACCGATATGAATGAAATTTCGTGTGTATATTTCAATGGGTTTCTGAGTAGTATGAAAATACAATTGGACTTGGTAGGTGGCGCTGCTATCGGTTTGTCACTGATCTTCCCCTAAACGGCAGGGACAATTTTAATCATATGTGGCGCTGCTTTTCCGGGTAGGACGAAGTATGCCGGCCGGGTCCTCTAGTACTATAACATAAATCGATAGTTCTAACTTTCGGACGAACAATGGGAAGAGAAAACTTGAATTCTCATTTCTTAACATAACATAACATCACGCCGGTATTCCCCGAAGGGGTAGGCAGAGGTACTTACCACCCACATTTCGCCAGTTATAAGTCCCATGTATGTTTTCTCATTTCTTAGTACAACATATTCTCAAAGCGATCTCTCTCCAATATCCTAGAGCAGAGAAGCCCCATAGTTGAGATCCAGATCAGCTGATTGCCTGGACGCAGACTAATCCCTAAAATAGTAATATTAGCTTATTCAAAGCGTCGCATAGATTAGCTCGTTTTTTATTGCTAGCGTCTGGACGACGTGTCTATGATCTTACCCTTCTAAGGGTTTTCCCAAGTTGCTACATATATCATGGGGATCACTTCAATCTTGTATAAAGTGTTTGGGTCCAAAACAGATACGGCTACATACAGGCAATCGGGTTGGAAACTTTCTTGTCATGCGGACGAGATTATGTTATATCCAGTAAGATGGTAAAGAAAAGTTTTAGAGTTGGATAGGCAGAGACGTACAGCCGAGTTTAACGATTCCCTATTTGTATCAATTTGAGGCCCCATGTAAACACTGATTGTTATAGGTAATTGGGTAAAATTTTATTGAAAGATGCAGGTATTTCTGCGTCCTCTGGAAGTGAGTGCTCGGCTGTAGCTTCTTTGAATTGGTACGATAATTTTCCCATTTAAGAAATTATTTATCGTGGTAATTGGTGCAGACCAATTGATTGATTGATTCTGATTGTGTATATTTGCCAAATATACACAATCAGAAACGATAATATGATTGTAAACAGATAATAAGTTTGGCTGAAACACCAAGTCCAAGACCAGTCTCTTGAATCTTGAACCAGTATAACAAAAATGAGACTGTATTTATCATAATTTGATCATTGTGGGTTTTGTTAGCCAAAATACTATGTAATCATCACGCGATAGATCTATACTAAAAAATACAATAATTCTGTTATAAATTATGAAGTATTATTTTTAGGGTTTACCTGATTTGTAGATTATTGACTTAATCAATGTTACGGTTTTATTGTTTTCAGTTTCTAAATATTATCATATTCTCACATAGCGTCGTTGTGGTCACCAGGAGTTATAAACACGTCTCTCACAGATGCTGTGCATCGTCACATGCCTAATAATAGTGCAAGTTTTACATAAAAATAAAACTTGTATTATTTAGCAGAGACGATGCACAGCATCCATTCAAGGTCTCCTGGTGAGAGACTTCTATGAAGTAAAACCGTTCGCCATTAGCGACCGAGCACCTGGGACCACGTGACTACCGTAACTCTGCGCTGATTGGTTGAGATTATGACGTCAGACGAGCCGTGATTGGCTGTCAACAACGGGAAGTATACAACGCTCTCTCACAGATGCTGTGCATCGTCTCTGCTAAATAATACAAGTTTTATTTTTATGTAAAACTTGCACTATTAATCATCTTAGCAACTAAATAAATATAAAGTATATTTAATTTGTTTTAAGAGGACTATAACTCACACAGACAAGACACTACCCATACTCACTCAAATAACCTCACATTTGTACTAAATTTAATAATTTTATTTTTTATACAGTGAATCTGTTTTTGCACACAGATCAGTCCCAATAATTTTCTTCATCACAATTCTGGAGGGAAGAGTGTTTTGCGTATCCCATAACACAGGACCTCACCGCTCTATTTCGGGAGGCAAAGACTTACTCTATTTTTCGTGTTTTTGATTGTATGTTCCTTTGTCAAGAATTGTACTGTTATATTGTGGAAATAAATTGAATTGAACTGTAATATGTTGTCCATAGGCAGAACAAACGTCGTGCTAGAAGCGAGGCGCGGTACACAGTCGTACCCCGTCGAGAACGGCACCCTGCCAGTCATAGTGATACGCCCAGAGAGGCTCATAGACACAATCTTTGTGTCATCCGTCGCTACTTTTGTAAGTATTCAGTTTTAACGTAGTACTAGATAACAAGGCGTGGTGCTGAAACGTACCCCGTCCAGAACGGCACCCTCCCAGTCATAGTGATACGCCCAGAGAGTGACATAGACAGAATATTTGTGTCATCTGTCTCTACTATTGAAACTATTCAGTTTTAAACGTAGGACTAGAAGCGAGGCGTGGTACACAAACGTACCCCGTCCAGAACGGCACCCTCCCAGTCATAGTGATACGCCTAGAGAGTATCATAGACAGAATCTTTGTGTCATCCGTCGCTACTTTTGTAAGTATTCAGTTTTAAACGTAGGACTAGAAACGAGGCGTGGTACACAGTCGTACCCCGTCGAGAACGGCACCCTGCCAGTCATAGTGATACGCCTAGAGAGTTTTTGTGTCCTCGTCGCTGTTTTTGTTAGTATTCGGTATTCTTTTAGAATAGAAAATAAACTAAAATAGATTTTCTTCGATACATCTACATATAACTTGATTGAAGTCAAGCTATCACCTTATTATCATAATTATGAGTATGACTAAACCACAGACATAGTAAAAAATATAGACGAAGTGCTACGAACAATCAGAGTGAAGCCGAAAAAAAACTATGCTCCTTCGTGTACAACCAGCGCTTACGCACACACCATGCACCTGAACGATATTTGCTTACGCGATGCTTGCTGAACGATGCCGCGACATGTGTACTGAGAGGGGTGAGCACGGTGTAGGTGTATGTGTGTGCGTGAGCGCTGGTTGTACATGAAGGAGCATAGTTTTTTTTGGCTTCACTAGATTGTTCGCAGAAGTTCGTCTTTATTTCTTACTATATCTCTGGACTAAACACATAAATATTGATAAACAATATATGTTTTAAATTGTTTAATCCGATAATTTCTGCTGCGGTACTAATGGATATAATTATCTGGATTGAAAACTTTTACATTTTTCTGTAAAACAAAATATCAAATCAACCTTAGGGTTAGGGTCAGCGTAGTTTAAGTGAAGAACTGCTCGAGAATTTTCACACTGACAATTAAATATCATCCTTATCCAATTCAAATAGAGTTGTTGAGATATGCAAGAGATAATTTGCTCTAGCGGACAGCAGTGTGTGATCGAGCACACTATTTACAACTCTATTTGAATTGGATAAGGACGATATTTAATTATTTAGTGGAAATATGCTCGAGCAGTTCTACGCTAAGGGTTAATACAAGCTGACGGAGTGGCGGCGAAGTGGCTTATTTAGTAAAAAAATAAATTCAACCTTATTTGTTTCTTCATACGACTGAAATTTGAGCAGTGAAATAAAATCACAGAAGACTACAAGCGCCGCAAAGAGCGGTCGAGCGGTCACAACCATAAGCGTCTATAAGAACCGGTGAATAAGAGTCGGTTTGCCTTGCAACCAGTAAACTGATTTTAGCCGCCACTCCGTCGGTGTGCGCTGACCCTGAGAAAGAAAGAAAGAAAAGCGACTAGCGGCCCGTCCCGGCTTCGCACGGGTGGACATGAAAATATAGCCTATGTTACTCAGGGTGAATGTAGCTTTCTAATGGTGATTTTTTTTTTGAAATCGGTATAGTAGTTTTTGAGTTTATTCATTACAAACATACACACAAATATACAAATCTTTCCTCTTTATAATATTAGTGTAGATTTACCCATTCTTGTCTTGGTAAAACAGTAACAGTCCATAATCTAAATTATGCCTCGTATGAAAAGTGAAAACCCTATAACTATTTCTAAGATTAATTTAAAATTAACGATTTAAATTGTGGAAAGAAAAAATCGCTCACGAGCAGGATTCGAACCTGCGTCTCCGGGCTCAATACGCCAGTGCTTTAGCCACTAAGCTACCGTGAACACTGCGCGTGATATCGAAATTAATCTCGACTTTTGGTACGTCTTGCTCCTCCGTCGTTTTTGCGTATTTATCCTGCTCGTGAGCGATTTTTTCTTTCCACAATTTAAATCGTTAGATTTCGCATCGCATGCGTAAATGCGTTAAAAATAATAAAATAATTTGAAATTGTTGTATTGCAGGTATCGCTGATCTTCATAAATTTTGGTTGCGCGATGCACTGGCCGACGGTCAAAGAAGTACTCAAGAGGCCCATAGGACCCGTCATAGGAATGTGCGGACAGTTCCTCTTCATGCCACTTGTAAGTAGCTCTATGTGTAATTATGTAACCAAAACATCCTGAAACTGCCTCGTTGGTCTAGTGGTTGCAAGCGCGACTGCTGAGCGTGGGGTCCTGGGTTCGATTCCCGGGTCGGGCAAATCGTTATTGGGTTTTTTCATTAGGAAATTCTCAGTAGCAGCCCGGAGTCTGGATTTGTGCCCGGTCAGTGGCAATAGGCTCGCCCCCTATTACATGGGACTATAACATAACTGGCGAAATGTGGGTGTACTATTACACCTCTGCCTACCCTTTCGGGGAAATACAGGCGTGATGTTATGTATGTATGTGTATGTAAAACATCCCCACCCCCCCTTCCAAAAATCAAAAGAAAAATAATAAAAATCAGCGCTGGGTAGGAAGACATGTACTGCCTGCTACCTAACTCGTAAAATCATTTACTAAAATCAAAATCATCTACTAAATCATTTTTCTTTATTTTCTTTGTTTTTCTTTCTTTCTAACATTATGCTGACCTGGTGACCCTTTTGGCACTTACATGTTTTAATGCTGTTAAATACATTTTCTTATTCTTATTCTTTATTGTACACACAAATATACATTTATATTGCAGTAGGAAAGTTTATTTACATCGGCGAGCTTAACTCAGAACCGAGTTTTCTAACAGCAAACCTTAGAGCGATAGAGAGAAGATTTTCTTTCGTTTCTTTCCTAAAATTACGCTGTAAAAATAGTAGGAGATAATAGTTTATGTGCTAAAACTTCTTGCTTCTGTCCGCGGGCATAACTGCCATGAACTCGTTGGTACACAAGCATGGGCACCAGCGGCATTTTGACTGGTGGTCGTTTTCTCCTATTTGTGCTTTTTAAATAGTATTAGATCTGTCATCGCGGCAAAATAAGGTATTTAAAAAAATATATATATATATATATTGTCAGGCATCGAGGCCCATAGCATGTTAGTGTTGCAAATGATTTAAAAACTCTGTTAGTAGAACACACACATTACACAAAAAACAAACATCACAGTCACAGGAAGCTTCGTCAAGCTCCATGTAGAACATGAAGCTTGACAAACCTTCCCATTGTAGGCCCATCCAGCCTCTCTCCAAATACTACAAACACTACTACTGTATTTGACTACTACTCAAAATTAACAATTTTCAATTTTATTTTGAAGAAAATATAAAAATAACACGATTTGTTAAAAAATTAATTAAATAAATTACAAAATGGAAGATATACACGCTTTTTAAATTTTTGGAGGGGGGATTTTCTGTCCTTATCGCACGAAACGGACATTGTACTGAGTGGTGTCTGCGATGGCGTTAATGCTTATGAAGTCAGCCGGTAGTAGTGCTGTCTCTGTCTAATAAACAATTTTGAAACTCTTATAACTTCTTGGACATTGTTAAAAATATTTAATAATAGTTTTCATTGTTACTCATCTTTTTCCGATTAGATTTAAGATTTGTAATATATATTTTTTCTTTATACTTAACGGGCTTGTGTTTGACCGCCACCTCACCTGATGTTAAGCGATGGTGCGGTCGATGTTGCTTCACGCTTGCCCAGCAAAGGTGAGAGGGTGGCAGTGAAATATTTCGACCCATCCTCTCAAGTGGCTACAACGGGCATCGTACCGGAACACGACTAGGTCGCTTGGCGGCACGTCTTTGCCCGGTGGGTGATCGCAAGCCGTCGGCCGTGGCCTACCACCAGTATGTCACCTGATTTGCACCACCCAGGGATCACGTGTAGGGATTCGGAAAAGGGGTACTCTCCTACGGACGTGGGTGACTCGATCTCCATAGTCAAATACCCTATTGTCCTGCCCGCAGTCTGACCATAGCGCCTAAATCTTACAAACTCGCTCTTCCTTCCAGATGTCATTCGGTCTAGGTTTCCTGATCTTCCCCAACTCGCCGGCGATGCGCTTGGGCATGTTCTTCACTGGTGTCGCGCCCGGCGGTGGCGCCTCCAACATCTGGACCTTCATCCTCGGAGGAAACCTTAACCTGTCGCTTGCCATGACTAGTATTTCTACTCTGGCGTCTTTTGGTAAGTTGAGATTAAACTTTACCACAGAATATCTAATAGGAGTACAGAATGGCCACTCACCGCCCCCCGCCAACTTAACATTCCTCACCCGCGCCCCTTAAGCACCCGTAGTTTGACGGCAATTGGACTGCAAGATTGCAATGGCTGTCAATCGCCAGTCGCTATACAAGCACGCCATCTCTGAGAACTATTGAGAAGCGCTTGGAACCCAGTCGGCATTACGAACGGCGAACATCCTTAACCTACACGTGTGTGTGCGTTCGTATGCAGACGTAATCTTGTGTATGTAGGTGATGCTAGCATTTATATTCTATTGAGTGTCCGAGGTGTGACTATACACAAAAATCTCTTAAGGGGTCATTGTAGAGTCAATACATTTGTGTTCACATAAATCGCCAAAAACCGACAAAGAATAGCACCACCCCATCTCTTCTCGTGAATATCGTAAAAGGCGACAAAGGGGTTCACCAGAGGATGGGCAGCAGCGTTCTCGTGAGTGTTCAATCAACTGCGATCGCCAACCCGCCTGCCAAGCGTGGTGATTATGGCATTTTCCCCCCTTTTGGGGAAGCCCTATGACCATCAGTAGACGTCTTTGGGGTAAAATGACGATGATGAAATCGACAAAATGTAGGGAGGAGCTGTTATTTTTTTCGCGATTTCACGGTTGTGCCCATAGTAAAATTGTTCATAATGATGAGTACAATGACCCCTTAAGGGGTTTTCAGTTATTTCAGTAACAAGTTGTATGAGAGTATAAATAAGATGGGTTTTTTTGTAGACGGAGTTGCTTCTTCTTATTATTGTGCCAATCATTCATTAAATAAAGTCTTCAAAAGATGTAGTCAGAAATCTTAATAACTTACAGTAAGTAAGTACACATTTTATATGGCCCACCGATGTACCATCTGCGCATGACCCAATTTAATACGCGGGAATTTGATAGATAGATAAATAGAATATGCTTTATTGTAACACCATGTAAATAGTAGTAAACTGGAACAACTTATAAATTATGGGTACATGGGCGGTCTTATCGCTAAAAGCGATATCTTCCAGGCAACCTTAACCAACACAAACTTGATAACCAATCAGAGAGCACCATCGCTACGCGCTAAACCAGTGTACGGAAGCGTGTGAGCGAAAAAGACAAAAACGGCATGGCAATCAATTTTAACACCTTAAGGGCATTGCATAAGGTTGATTATATATTTTTTAATGTTTCGGGTGTTTTCGTCGATCGTCTTTTCGTATCTGCGCGAACGAAGATTGACGACGCGCCTAATATTTTGTGTGGTACTGTACCATTGATTCCCATTTCCCAGGCCATTGAATGAATTTATGTCATTATTTTGATTCCAGGTTTCATGCCCGCATGGCTCTTCTCCCTAGGCCAAGTGGTATTCCGTAACGCAGAAATTGTGGTTCCGTACATGCGTATCGCAACCTTCGTCATAGGCCTACTGGTACCGCTGGGCATAGGGCTGGCCATGCAGCGCTGGACGCCCAGGCTAGCCGCGTTTATGGTGCGCATCCTCAAGGGGTTCTCGACAACCCTACTGCTGTTCATCATTGTATTTGCGATTGTGACCAACTTATATATCTTCGAGTTGTTTACTTGGGAGGTGAGTTAAAAAAATTATAATTTTATATTATAGTTGCGGCATTGCCTCGTTGGTCTAGTGGTTGCAAGCGCGACTGCTGAGCGTGGGTTCCTGGGTTCGATTCTCGGGTCGGGCAAAGTGTTATTGGGTTTTTTCATAAGGAAATTCTCAGTAGCAGCCCGGAGTCTTGATTTGTGCCCGGTCAGTGGCAATAGGCTCGCCCCCTATTACATGGGACTATAACATAACTGGCGAAATGTGGGTGTACTATTACACCTCTGCCTACCCCTTCGGGGAAATACAGGCGTGATGTTATGTTTAATCCAAAGACTTTGTATACTGACGTACTCTATGGTTTAATCACGGCACGCTATGATGCCTATGATGGCGTTTTTGACGTTTGCCTGCTCATGAAGATCCAGAAATATTGACAGCTACGTAAGGAACAATTGCCGTACTTTATTGTCAATAGTGATGCACTGCTACAGCAATATAATTTTTCGAATATCGAATCTATGATTCAAATTTCATTTATTTCTACTGTTTTTTTATGTATGTCACGGTTTTTTTTATTCAATAGCGATTAAACAAAACAACATTATTGGTAAATGTCAAAAACGCCATCATAGCGTGCCGCGGGTTATAGTACAGTCGATTGCATGACTGTGGTAACACTTGAATTAGAAAACCGCCCTTAATACTTACGAAATAAAGGTGCTGTCAATGTCAAACTGTTACCCTTGACGTGTGGTCGACCGCACTAGCTGTGCCCCGCGGTTTCACTCGCCGTTTTATTTAAAAGAAATAGGATTATTTAACACAAAGCTTGAGGCGTTGTGGGACACCCTACAGAAGCAAAACTCTCTTGTACTGTCTCGCTCACTTATACGACGTGTTATTGAAATAATTGAAAACCTCTTAATAGGTCATTGTACTCTTCAGGATAAAATACTTTTACTATGGGACCAACCCCGAAAGAAATCGCGAAAAAAAGAGCTGTTCTTAACATTTGTGTTCACATAAATCAACACAATGTAGGGAACAGCTGATTATTTTTCGCGATTTCAGGGTTGGTCCCATAGTAAATGTTGTTCATACTGATGAGTATAATGACCCTTTAAGAGGTTTTCAGTTATTTGAATAACACGTTGTTTAAGCAACAATACGCGCTGCCCAGCCAATGAGGTGCGTTTCATAGCCGCGTTCGTGACGTTTCCCTTTTTAGGAGTTCACCATCCCAAACTTGTGTTGGAAGCTTCGCTTCAAAAACTGAAACACTAAATTCTCTTTTACAGATCGTAGTTGCCGGTATGGGTATCCCCTGGCTAGGCTACTGCTTCGGCTACGCTCTAGCCCGCGTCTGCAGACAGCCGCACCCTGACGCGCTGGCCATCTCCATAGAGACCGGCATTCAGAACACCGGCATCGCCATCTTCTTGCTGCGGTACGCGCTCGGACAACCCGAAGCGGATCTAACTACAGGTATGATAGAACAAGGCTACTGCTTGGCTCGCATCATCTGCATAGAGATCGGCATTCAGAACACTTTTTAGTAAAAAAAAAAATGCATCGTTGGTGTGTCGTTGCGCGACTGCTGAGCGTGAGGTCCTGGGTTCGATTCCCGGGTCGGGTTTTTTCATTAGGAAATTCTCAGTAGCAGCCCGGAGTCTGGATTTGTGCCCGGTTAATGGCAATAGGCTCGCCCCCTGTGGGTGTGCTATACACCTCTGCCTTCCCATTCGGGGAAATACAGGCGTGATGTTATGTTATGTTAAGTAAAAAAGAAAAAGTGAAAAGAACAGTCTCCTAAGTATTCTAAGCATACTTTATGTAGAGAAATGAGGTATCATGTTCCTCCAGCGACCATACAGCCCATATACGCCTCATAACAGGCGACCGATGTCTGCAACACATCTATGAAATTTCACTAATGTAGATCGCCACTATTTGCCACTTGAAATCTTCAAATCAGTTTCGAACACTTAAATGAGGCGTCAAAACTGCCGCGTTAGTGATTAGCCAATAGCTGCGTTGGTAGGGCCAATCGGATTGCAGTACCCCGCCTCAGCTAGTGACAGAATTTATTGTACGCATTATATTCAACATAAGGCGTCTATTGGGCTGTATGGTCATTGTGTTCCTCCAATAGAAAGAGAGGATCCTTCGACCGGGCTGGGTCTGCACCTGGGGGCCTAGTACGACTTTGACACTTACTAATACTTTCATAGTTTTCGACGACTTTCATTCATAAATCAGTAGCGCCCTTGGCGGATACGAGGAGGACCTACTGATTTTTGAATGAAAGTCGACTAAAACTATGAAAGTATTCGTATGTGTCAAACTCGTTCTAGGCCGTGGCGGGTTACTACCCAACAGTTGATATTGGGCACTTGGTGTCATACTCAGCTCGCGCGTAGGTCTGTGGCTCGCGCGTTTTATTATTTGTGGAATCATCTGCTACGTCAGTTTTTAGTCCGCATGTAGCGCGATAGATGTCGCTACACTTTACAAACAAAACATTTTTTTTTGACACAACTATTTTTGCCAAACGAAAACATTTAAAAGTAGTATTAACTAAAGGCCATGGTAAATTTTGGCTAACCCTGGCCCCAATTACCGAAATGATAGTCACTTATCCTGACTGGATCACCGTAAAATAGCACATCGTACATTGGTATATTCATACAGCCTATATGACTATTATGTATTGTAAACACTGTATGACGATATATAATTGTTCCATTTTAGTGGTTCCCGTATCATGCGCCATCATGACTCCAATCCCGATGACCTGCATCTACGTATACCAGAAAATTAAGGCTTGGTGAGTTTTCAATGTACACTTATTCATTTGTATCGTTTTTCACTAAATACAGGGCTTACCACGAACTTAATACCACCCAGTTTCAATGCTTAGACTGTACTATGAAGTATTATAGCTATTATTGTTCCGTTGCAAGAGGGAGATAGAGCTATGTAGGTTGAATAGCGCCATCCCTCTTCGAACGGAACAACAATGATAGGTACAGTCTGGAAAAAAATCTCTAATCGTATTTTTTTTTCCTTTGTCAGTATGTGTCATCCTGTGTATTATCATGCTAAAAATATGCCTGTGAGTACTTGAATTAAATAATAAGTTTTTATGTTCAAAAATCAATTTTTCAAAACAAGCTTTTATAAGACACGGATTTGGTACTGTAACCCAAACTCGGTGTGTCAACGGTAACTACAGCAGAGATCCTGTGACCACCTTCTGGCTCAATCATTAAATCAGCTCCTAAACACCATAATATTGCATTGTCATTGGGTTTACATGTGTGTACCAAATTACAGCGAATTCTGATAACACACTGGTTTAAATCTGGCTTGCAAGATTTGACCTAAACCAACTAACAAACATTGCAAGTTAAATAAAAGCTTGTAAAAAGGAATAAAACTATCCCAAGTTCTGTCAAAAAAACAAAAAAAATTTCAATGTAGACTAGTGGTGTCCCCATTTTGCGTACTCTTTTTAGCCAACCTGTATGTATACCACAGAACACATTACTACTGCGTATGCATCTGCATGGAACTTGAATGGTTTTAAAGTTGGTGGTAGGTCCCTTTCTCATTAGATGTCATTATTGGTTATCATAATATTTTGCCGTCTTTTTAATTGTTTTTTTTTGCGTTATAGACCAAGATATAGCAATATCGTAGATAAAGATTGTATGGATCAAGAAAATTGACCTCTATAATTATGTAAATTAATGGTCAAATTATCGTGTTCTCGATAAATATTGGTTTAGAGACCTTTTTGATTGACGCATTTTAAATATATTTAAAAGTTCCTTTGCTAGTAACTCGCCAGCGATTTTAACAGCATATAATGATCTTGTAGCGTTCTTCAACGTGATTTAAGGGATTTAGTATCAAATTATCGATTATAGAGCCAATTAGCTTATAGAGCTAAGTTAGTGTTTTCTATGATTATTATTCCGTAGATATATTGTGATTGTTGTCGCGAATCATATTCCAATCAATATACAATCTGAACTAGAGCTACAATTAGCAAAAAACACAAATTTTGAATTTCCCAGGCTACTGGTGTTTATTATCTGGTTCACAAACTAAACTTATTTTAAACAACACTCTTTAACTAACAGTAGATACAAGAAAGGGATGGCAACAATTTAAGTGTTGTCAAATTAGTCAGAATAAAATGTCCATACAAGTTTAGAGTCGTGATCTCGGAACGTGCCAATTAAAAATACGAAATCAAATCAAACCAAATCGTTTTTATTTGAGTTCAATGTAGGTAGATACATAAGTTGAAAATAAGAAAATAACACGTAAACTAATTGACAGCACAAAAATTGTTGCCTTCTCTTTCTTGCATCTACTGTTAGTAAAAGAGCGCGATAGTTAAAAATAAGTTTAGTTTGTAAACAAAAGACACACATCACACCACACCACTCACACAAACACACACACACACCCCCCACACCCCCCCCCCCACACATACACACAACCCACTGTGTATCAATCACCTAAGAACGAATATCGGTTTGTTTAATTTGAATTTCGTGAAGTAACCTTTTTTCTTAATTACTGACATTTCTATATCTTGGTCCGTTCTGATAAGGATAAACGAGTTTACAATGTATGGGTCAACGCGCATTGTATGCAGGCAACATTTTGAACAACGTTTCGAAATAAAAGGCTATCATTGGGGTCATTTTGGGATACATCCGTTTGTGACCATTTTGAGATAAAATTATGTACCTATAAGTTTTTGGGTTGCTGTCTTACGGCCAAAATTAAAATCCAATCTATCCACGATTTACCCTACTAGAGATAGAAATTTGACATAATCATCATCATTTCAGCCTTAAGACGTCCACTGCTGGACATAGGCCTCCCCCAAGCAAATGTTGGGAAGATATGCCATAATCGCCACGCTTGGCAGGCGGGTTGGCAATCGCAGTTGGTTGGTTAAATACTCAGAGAACGCTGCTGCCCATCCTCTGGTGAATCCCTTAGTCGCCTTTTACGACACCCATGAGAAGAGATAAGGGTGGTACAATTCTTTGCGTCCGGCACCACACGGACGAGACTAGAGATAGAAATTTGACATAAGCTTCATACAAATTATGTCAAATTACTATCTCTAATAGGGAAAATCGTGGATAGATTGGATATTAATTTTGACCGTTATTGGAAGCCAAGATTATAGTAAAATTATCATTATGAAACTGCGATTACATAGTGTTTTCGATTTTCACAATGTCAATGCCAAAAGAAGGGTACTAGTCAGATTAGCAGTTTTTTTATTGGCAATAATAACTGCCATTGTTTTGATTTTTGATCTGTGGCAAGACCAAAAAACGGTTTAATGGCAATTCTTATTATAGTAGTGTCATCAAAATTAAACGAGAATTTTTTTCTTTGTTTTCCATATAAAAATAAACATCAACATCATTCACGGTTTGTCGTGACAGTATGGGAGGTATGTCAACATGTACTTGTTGGGGTGGAGGTGTTGGGTTCCCAGTTTCCATTCATTGTGGACGCGTGCTATGCTTTGCTTGGTAGCAATATGTCATGAAGCTTTTTTTTATTAAAAAATAACATGAATGCACTCCATTTTATGTGGCTGGTTTTAAAAAGGTCTGAGTTAGATATCGGCTATGGACTTTAATATAATTCATATTGGACTATCCAATTTCGATAGAATCTCTGTCGGCGGTTAAGATAACTAATAGGTTTTTTTAAAATAGTGGATTATATTTTATTGATATACGGCCAAAATTTATATCCTATGTATCCATGATTTGTGTGGTGTATGCCATACATAGGATTTTTTTTATTTCATGTTAAAGTAACTTTTAATGATGTGGTTGGGATAAAGAACAGATACTGAACCACTATTCAAATTATACGCACTCCTTAAGAATTTACCTTGTATACGTGTACACTAAAAAAATTCAAGAATAATTTGTCTGGAGGTTATCTTATGTCAAATTTCTATCTCTAGTAGGGTGAATTGTGAATAGTTTTTTTTTTAATATTTGACTTAAAACATACACAAAAATAAATACAAAAACATCACAAAAACCTTACACAGGTTTGTCTGGATGTTAAGACACTTTTGAGTTATAAAATAAGTAATTCATAATCATGATCAAGTAGCAACTGATTTGCAATAATAAGTTATGATAGAGTATTAATTTAGGCTCAAACTATAAAATCACTTGAATGGTGCCGATTATCTTGTTCACGAACTAAACTTATTTTGAACTATCGCTCTCTTTTACAAGAAAGGGATGGCAACAATTTTATTGCTGTCAAATAAATTTACGTGTAGCATTTCTTTGTATTTTAGTGGGCACGTTTCGAGATCTCGACTAAACTTGTATGGAAATTTTAATTCCGACTAATTTGACAGCCCTAAAATTGTTGCCATCTCTTTCTTGTATCTACTATTAGTAAAAGAGAGCGATAGTTTAAAATAATTTTAGTTCGTGAACAAGAGAATCGACACCAATGTGTACTTATGAGTATTTTGATATTTTCCATTCCATAATAACTTATCATTGGTGCAAAACTAGAGACAAACAAAATTCTTGCCTTTCTGTAATAATAATTTATCATTGGTAACATTAAAGTTAAACACACAGAAAAAACAAACTTCATAGTAGATACTTTTAGGAGATTTTAAAGTATGATTTCATACTTATAAGTACAGTCGATCGCACCTCAGTGGTTACAGTTGGACTTTGACAGCCTTTTCATTTCGTAAGCAGTAAGGGTGGTTCTCGTAACTCAAGTGTTACCAGTTATGTGTAGTCGACTGCACCAATACAAATCATTATTAGTCTGTCATTTCTGTGGAAACTAAACGACAGTTTCCACATTGCATTGGTTAAGCGTGATTTTCCTAGTTGCATGGTAAACACTAAAGGCATTGCAGTGTCGACGTTAAAACTAAAATGTGCTCGCTACTACTAAAAATTTGTCTGAAGTCACCGATGTTCATATCATTTCAGCCGAAAGACGTCCACTACTGGACATAGGCCTCCCCCAATTAAGGGGGGGATATGCCATAATCGCCACGCTTGGCAGGCGGGTTGGCGATCGCAGTTGGTTGGTTAAATACTCAGAGAACGCTGCTGCCCATCCTCTGGTGAAATTAAAAAAATAAATAATAATAATTATTATTAAATTCTCTCGATGTTCATATAAATGCTGTTTATTATTATAGATAAAATCTTTTATACTATTTAGTAAGAAAAACCAAGTGCTCAGTAGTTTATTGTTGATCTGGGTTTTTTTTTTCGCTTCATTTTATCCGGTACAGATCAATTTCGTTATTAGATTTATTTTCCTCACGCCCTGAACGTGACTTATCTTAACTAATGCGCCCTGGACACGAGGCCAGTTCGCGAGTCTGTCAGTACTTGTGTCATTACAGGCGAATTCCCGTCAGTCAGTGAGGCAGTATTGTAAAGTAATGCTCAAAATCGAATACTGTACTCATATTACGAAGTGTTAGAACGATCATTGTTCCGTTGTGAGAGAGAGACAGCTGTACAGGACGTATAGCGCCATTTCAAAGATTTTCATTCATCGTCACACCGGAAAAAATATGGTTTTAACACTTTATAATACTGCTCTTGGCCTTTTACTGGCCTCGTGTACGAAAACATTTGAAGACAGTTACTCACTGAACTGTTAGAAGCAGTTAGTTAACATCATAATTCCAATTTTAATCTTGTATCCGCCAAGTGAGGCAACAACGTTGTGAATTTGAAATCGCGTACTCTGAATTTGTATGAATTTGAAATCGCGCACTCTGAATTTGTGGGAATTTGAAATCGCGCACTCTGACTTTGTGTGAATTTGAAATCGTGCACTCTGACTGTGTGAATTTAAAATCGCGCACTCTGAATTTGTGTGATTTTGAAATCGCGCACTCTGAGTTTGTGTGAATTTGAAATCGCCTACTCTGAATTTGTGTGATTTTGTAATCGCGCACTCTGACTGTGTGTGAATTTAAAATCGCGCACTCTGACTGTGTGAATTTGAAATCGCGCACTCTGACTTTGTGTGAATTTGAAATCGTGCACTCTGTGTGAATTTAAAATCGCGCACTCTGAATTAGTGTGATTTTGAAATCGCGTACTCTGAATTTGTGTGATTTTGTAATCGCGCACTCTGACTGTGTGTGAATTTATAATCGCGCACTCTGACTGTGTGTGAATTTAAAATCGCGCACTCTGAAATTGGGGTTTTACAAGAGCCTAAAAAAGCTTTAATTTTTAGTCGTCTCATGATTTTGATACAAGATATAGACAAGATTTTAAACAGCATTTATTAATTTATTGTAATTGTAATATTTGTAACAAATAACCTTCATATTTGCTTCGAGACGCACGTTGTAAATACTTCACGTCAATATTTTATTTGTAAATATTGTTATTATCACAAATATTTACAAAAGAATATGTTCCCTCTTGCGGGGTTCGTCACAAACAATATTTACAAATAAGAGAATTCTGTTCTTGTTTCCTAACTATTGTGTAATACTTCTCACTTCTATTCTTTAACAGCATGTTTCTATACGTATTCTGAATTATAAACATCTAATTAAAAAGTTCTATATCGATCAATTTATGAAATCCAAGGTTACAAAAAAATATATTGACTGACAGTAATTATATTGCTCTCTAAATAGTTGTAAAAAGGTCGAATATAATTCAGAATACATACTTTATTTAAATGAAAAATACCTGTTCTTACCAAAACTTACATTACAGCTTTGTCAACCGACGAAAGCACAAGAAAATGTTGGAAGAAGACATCACACCCAGAGGAGACACGCCACAGCCCGCAATCATCACAGCCGCTGATCTTTACGGAAAGTCAGCCAAAGGTGTAGAGGGAAGGGACAATGACGGAAGCGATGCCAACGCTGACATCACAGACGTAGCATTTAGCTATGACGTCACAGCTAACCCAGCAGCAGTTTCCGTAGTTAATTAATACGTGTAACAAGATTTATTTTTTATTTATTGTTTAGTTTTGAAAGAGCGGCTGTTTATTATGATGTTTTCAAAGAATATTATTGTTATTATGCTAAAAACCTTGTTTTTATCCTTTATTAGATGTGGGTCTGCTGTCCTAAACAAAAAAAGGTTAGAAGAGAGATCCATTAGTGGGCAATAGGCTCTCCCAAGAAGGGAAGGCTTATAGAAAGTGGTTGCTAAAGAAAAATATAATTCATGTTATCAAGTGAGTAATTAAATAAAATTTAAAAAGTCTCGACATATTTTAATAAAAATAGTGTTACCAGAGTTAACTATTTAAGAACATATCTTGCCACATACAAAAAAAAGACGAAAATATTTACAAATAATCTTGTTATACGTATTATTTCTATAATAAAATATATTTCTGAAACTTTTAATATCTTGAAGGTCAATTAATTTTTTATGGGTGCTGTTACATCCACTTTGAAGATTTTAGACAATTTCTTAAAGCATTATTATGCATTTTTGAAAAAACTTGTGATTTTTATTTAAATATTTATTGTTGTACGGGCCTTCATATGTTTTGGCGCCGTGCATTTTTTTTATCATGGTTAGCAGACATTATTGGCATGACGAAGTCCAAATAAAAATTTAAAAATTTCAACGGATTTTTTAAATTTTTCAATAGGTTTTCAGCAAGTCTGTAATGTGTGCAAATCTTTAATGACTTTTTGTCACATATTTCAATGGATTTCACCTATAAAATTGTATGTCACTCGAACAAATTTAATATTTTTTTCTTTATATTTCTTTTTTGCAATGGCACCTAAAGGTTTAGGGTCTCAACGTGCTTAATTATTTTGTATACTTGTTTAGTGTTGCCAGATTGGAAAATGTTATACTAGAATGGTAGTTTATTCAACGACAAAACGAAATCTGAATTGAAAAATAAAGTCCCCAATTATTATGATTCGCATGAGCATGTTATTATTTGTTATCAAAAATTAGTTTAACTAAATAAAAATCTCGCACCATCTGGCAACATTGTGTGGTAGAAATAGTGTTTTGGCTTATTAGTTTTTTCAAATCAGCTTTTTTCTTCTCATTTATTATTTTAGCTTTTTGTAATAGTGCGATCTCGTTCGTTCGTATGTCGGTGACTTTCACAACTCGTTTATAGGTGAAACAGATGTGAAACAAGGCTGAAGTTGGTTTAAAATGTTTGTTATGAGATCAGTATTTCGTTAAGTTATGTGAGACCAATATATTATGTTAAGAATCTAATACAAACGTTTTTCATGAACAGTTCTGTTGTTTTATTTGATTTTTAACTGATTTCATTCTCAGGCCGTATTATGAAGTATTAACGCCATCATTGTTCCGTTGAGAGAGAGACCGACCTATACAGGGCGAATAGCGCCATCCCTCTCTCGCACTGGAACCATGATGGCTTAAGAGTTCATAATACGGGCCCAGACCATACTAATGAAATCAGTTGGTTTAGCGATCCAAAATGTGTCTTGGCCTCAGAAACGAGGAATCGCCACTTGCCGCGATCTCTTGCAGTATCTTGCCAATCCCTGGCTTGAATCTCCAGAAGATATCTACCACTACATCACTCCAGCGATATCTGGGTCGACCGACTGGGATTCAGGCCTTAGTCCACCATGCTAGCCTGCAGCGGGTTTGATCACTGTACACATAATTGAGAACTTCGTGGAGCCCTCTCAGGCAAGCAGATTTTCTCGCGATATTTCTCTTTCACTGTTATTGCAAGTGATTAATGCAATTCTGATCAGCAAAATTAATATTAAAATTCTAAGGTGTGTGCTGAGTGCTGAGACCAAACCTAAGCCCTCTTATGTGAAAGGCAAGTGTTCAGTCGCCATTATTATCATTGAAAATGGTCATCTGATCCTGAAAATTCATGGCAGACTCGGCCATGGCATGACTTAGTTCATGGAAACTCGGTTAAGCAAGCCTAATTCCCTCAGACGAATGTCGTAGTTCATCTGAGATTATTAACGCAAGAAGACAAACAATTTATAAAACGGAATTATTAGAACAACAAGGTAGTACAAGAAAGAAGGTTCAAACAAAAAAGCAAACAGTCTTCTAAATAAAAAATAATAAGTTCCAAATTCAAAACAACTGCCAAAAACGTAACAGTCAGTGTCACATCTCACAATAATGAACAGCTTAAACAACTTTATTTGCAAGAAAATTGATAATGGTATAAAAATGTAATTCCGTGCACCACCGCTTAAGTAACTCTCCGGACGGCTAGCTAACAAAATGAGAAAAATGAAGTATGACCCCCCTACTAACACTTTCCCCTACAAGGTCACTAGGAGAACCAACGCTCTCAGTGTGCCGCGGAGGTATATTTACGAGACGTGGGAAGGGATGCCCGCGTATACCGAAACGGGTATCAGGAAGTCTGCCTTGTCTGGGCAAACTTCCGATAGGTGCAACGATATGGCGTGGCCGTGGATTCGGTAAGTACTGAATAGAAAGAAATATATAATTTATTTAAGTCTTGCTACAGGCGAAAACAAGAATAAAACGAAAAATAACATGCAAGCATACATACATATTATCACACGCCTGTTTTCCATTGGGGTAGGCAGAGACTGGATTTTCACCTGCTTACGATCCTGACACACCTTTCTGCAAGCAAACGAGACCAAAAAGGCCCCCATCTCATCATATGCTGCCACACCGAAATGTTGCTTGTTCTTCCTAGTCTTTTTTCCAACTAGTTGGGGTCGGTTTCCAATGCTCCGCGATTCAGATCCACACGATAACCAGTTGTCGATCGATTCGGTTTCCTATCTCTTTCTTTCGTTGCGTGAATCATCAGACGAAACGAGATAACAAACCGAACCGGTCGACAACTGTTTATCGTGTGGTTCTGAATCGCGTAGCAGATGTGGTTGAATATCAGTATTTTACACGGAGCGACTGCCATTAGATCAGACTTCTGCGACCCAGTTGCTGATGGGCAATACCGACGTACTAAGAATAGACCAGGTTGTCAGACTTTCGGGCTTCTGACTACCCGTAACGACTGCCATGTACATATTATATTCGTATGGCAACCGGGACCGACAGTTAAATGTGCTCTCCGAAGCACGGAGGGGTCTCGACAAGGGCGGATCCAAGGGGGTCATGACCCCCCCCCCCCCTGGGCCTAGGTCAACCACAGTTTTTTGTTTGGGTACCTACATAATTTAATAAATGAATGAATGTATGTATGTTGTTACAAGATACAAACAAAATTACAAAATTGAACTCACAAATCCGAACAACGGGTTCGGATGCGAGTTCAATTTAGTAATTTTGTTCAATGTGAATAATATTCGCGCGATTTAAAGCTTGATTTTGGCGCACCGCCCGCGCCGCGAGATTCTTCTCCAAACTTCCCGTGTCCCGTATGAATGTAGAAAACGTAAGATTTATGAAAAGACCAAAAAGGAAATTGGACATCCTGCACCCAACAGCAACAGAAACTGATGCCGAATTTAGGGTGGATAGGTACACCTGGCAACCCTAGAGAGTCTAGATTTTTGTTGAATATGTGCTCAGCTCATTACTGTCCCAATACTGGGCCGGCCTCTGTCCACCGCGCTGGCCTAGTGCGGGTTGGCGGACTACACACCATCGAGAACTGTATGGAGCACTCTCTGGTGTGCAGGTTTCCTCACGATGTTTTCCTTCACCGTTAAAGCAAGTGATAGTCAAATTCTGAACCACAAATGAATTCGAAAAGTCAGTGGTCTTGGTTCGAACTTCGAACTTGCACGGAAGGCAAGCATTCAACCACCAGGCTGCCACTGCTTTTTAGGTGTCTGTTAACGCAGACACTATACTAGAGAGAACCTATGGTAGGGTAAAGGAAAAAAAAGAATTCGTTTGTAAAAATTAGCACAAGTATTTAAATATTCTTCTTACATCATCTTTCAGACGGTTAGTGATCACAAAGAAGATGTACAGAAACAGATTCAGTCCAGAACGCATCGAACGAATCGAGCGCATGATCGAGGCAGCCAATATTACCCTTTACTCCAAGCTGGCCAACTGCGTGTTGGACCTTAAGAAGCAGGACGGCAAAGACGTCAAGAAGAAGAAGGGTTGGACCGAGAGCGAGTGGAAGAAGCATATGGACTACATCGGAATAGTTGCTGCTCCGAAGAAGGAGTTCAAACCGCCGCCGGTTAAGGTACGGCTTACAGTCATAGAATATATACTAACGACAAGAAGCGACACTTAAGCATGAGTGCTCGTAAAATTGCCCGCGGCTATGTGTGCGGGTCGGGGCGAGCGCGGGGGCCGTGCGCGGCGTGTGGAACGGGCAGTCTCTCGGCTGCCTCAGCCAAGGCCTATCGCATTCACGCGCTCGCTCAAGTTCACCGGCGAGAGAGCTCACACGTACACGGAGTGTCACCGCTGTGCTACAGTTGTATTATTTTTGTGACTGTGATATACCTACTTAGAATTTGATTTAGGGGTTTCGACGCCTTGATGAAGTGAGAAGTGGATTAAACAACAAGCTAAATTTACATAAATAATCATAATGGTGTCGATTCTCTTGTTCACCAACTAAACTTATTTTAAACTATCGCTCTCTTTTACCAATAGTAGTTGGAATACAAGAAAGGGATGGCAACAATTTTAGTGCTGTCAAATTAGTTTACGTGTCACATTTCTTTGTATTTTAGTCGGCACCATAGAATCTAAATAATAAGGTAGAAGTGGCTACCTACTGCAAAAGACCACTGTGGAACTACATCACAATAGAATACTACACCGTTTTGTATTTCATTCTTAACGGGCTTGCGTTTCACCTCCACTACACCTGAGGGCCTAGTGCGGGTTTGACACTTAGCGATACTGTCATCGAATTTGATGACTCTTTTTTTATATTTTGGACATTTTTACACAGCACCATCTAGTCCCAAACTAAGCAGGGCTTGTACTATGGGTACTAGACAATGGATATAATACTTATATACTTTTTCTTTTGTAAATACATACTTCCAATAGAAAGAAAGAAAGAAAGAAAGAAAAATGATTTATTTACTACAGCCACACAACACACACAATAACAATAATATACAGCTTTAATCAATATAGTCTCCTAAAAGTATAATTGTGTGCCTCGCGGCTGCACCAAATAGGCTCAGTTCAGCAAAAAAGCCAGACAACTAGTGTCTGGCGCTGGTTTTCAACTGGACCTTGTTTGAAAGCGTCACGGACGAAAATCAGTTTTACAGTGAGTAAACTAAACATAGATAAAAATAATTAGAAAGTTTTTCGCAATAATAATATAATATAAAATATAAATATCGTGATAAGTATACATAAATACATTACATATATAAATACATTACAATACATAAATTCATTCATAAATCAGTAGGACCCCTGGCGGATACTAGAAGAAACTACTGATTTTTGATTTATGAATGAAAGTTGAAAGTCGACCTAATCGAATTCGATGAAAGTATGTGGTGGCTTCCATGCAGGAGCGTGTGAGTTCGATCCCGGCTTGCACCTCTGACTTTTCGAATTCATGTGCGGATTTATATTCGATTATCACTTGCTTTAATGGTGAAGGAAAACATCGTGAGGAAACCTGCACACCTGAGAGTGCTCCATACAGTTCTCAATGGTGTGTGTAGTCCGCCAACCCGCACTAGGCCAGTGTGGTGGACTAAGGCCTTCTCGTACTGAAAGGAGGCCCGTGCCCAGCCGTGGGACAGTAATGGGCTGGTTATGTATGTATGTATATATGGGTGGCTATGACAATACGACATTAAATGAAACCACGTACAGAGTATCACGTCTTCTAATCGTATACAAAAAATTCATCAAATCCAGTTAATAGCTTAGCCACAGGAAATTATTTTAATTTCATTAATTTTGAATGTAGGACAATTTTTCAAGGCAAAGCTCGTTAGGTCAAAGGCTGTGCGAGTCCATATGATTTTAAACACTTTTTCTCAATGATTACAGATGATTACAAATGGTATTACATTAATTTCGATGTTTTAATATTTATTTTGTTACTTTTTTTTAAATTTTCGATAAACAACTTATTTTCAAATAACACATTGTTTTGGTAATATTGCAGCGAGGTAAATCCATGCCGTTGGAGTCTTTGCTGCCGCGACTCAACGTGATAGCGTCCAAGCCTGACTTCAAACGCTACAAGAGAATGTCGCAAGAGGACTGGTACAGGAACCCAGTGAAGGTCAGCCAACGCCATATGATTATATATATGTATATATGATTATTGACGACGTCTGTGCTGTAATGGTTCGAGGGTCGGACTGCTGATCACGAGGTCGTGGGTTCGATTCCCACAGGACACAAATATTTCTGTGATGAACATAAGTGTTTGTGTAGGTCTGGGTGTTTCTTATGTATTATAAGTATGTATTTACAAAAAAAGTAGTAAATATGTATTATATCCATTGTCTAGTACCCATAGCACAAGCTCTGCTTAGTTTGGGACTAGATGGTGCTGTGTAAAAATGTCCCAAAAATATTTATTTATATTTAGGTATACCTACTTATTTCAGTAGGTACCTACTTTGTAGGATTATTGTCTCAAGTGTCTGTCCTTATTACGGACAACAACAATTTTAATAACAGTATACATGGTCAGGTCCTGGGGGGCTAATGTAGTAAGTATTAGTATCTTTTGGGGGGCTAGCTCGATTTATTGCTGACAAACTTCGCTGGTAATGCGACTCGTGAAGGCAGTTCGCCTATTGCTGGCCTAACGACTGAAACATTGACAAAAGTGGGATCATCGAGAACAGTTTCTTCGTGGGTGGGATTTAGTCATTCCACCTGTTGCGCTTATGTCACAGTATGATAGTACACATAATAAGTACTACTTACAGAATGGCCACTTTCACACTCTGTCAAACGCCATCTCGCTATAAGCTATGTAAGAGTAGTAATTACCCATTTACTTGAATCAACACGGTTGTATAGTCATAGTCATTTTATTGGTATTAAAAAGATTACACGTCGATTAAATGAATGATTAAAAGCACATTAAAAAACTTTTTAACAAAAAATTGAACCGACGAAAACAGAAACTGAAAAGTGAAAAATAACTAATTATGAGTCGGCGCCAAACGAACTTTTAACAAGCCAAGTGCGTGCAAGTTGCAAGTGGCCGAGCGGAGAACGCATTTTTGGAAAGTTATTGTTTATCGTTGAAAATTTCACGTTGTATTTGATGTCACGTTGTTTTTATTATTTATTTAAAGTAATTTAATTTTGATTGGTTGTTTGGCGCCGACTCATAATTAGTTATTTTTCGCTTTTCAGTTTCTGTTTTCGTCGCGCTCATTATTTAACCCATCAAAAGCCGCAAAGCTTATTGTGTCTCATTAGCCGTTCTTTGATGAATAAATTGTTGTTTTACCAGGTACCTCCAGGTGCCCTCAAATACGTTATAACAGAGAGAACGAAGAAGCTAGCCGCTCCGAGAGTTATACCGCAACAAGACTAAATGGCAACCCATACAACCTTGCAAGAAGCATACGCAACACTGCAAGTTGCACACGTAATTGTGCATGTGCCACACTGAACGAACTGTTTACGTAACAGACGCAACTATGCACGTACCAGACGCAACTTTGCACGTATCAGACGCAACTGCGCACGTACCAGACGCAATTGTGCACGTATCAGACGCAACTGCGCACGTACCAGACGCAATTGTGCACGTATCAGACGCAACTGCGCACGTACCAGACCCAACAATGCTCGTAACAAACTCACCTCTGCTTTTAACACTGAGTGCAGTGCCCGTTCGTCACAAGTACTCAGTAACCTCAAGATGATTCTTTATAAGAAAATTGTATAACATGTTAATTACTAACCATTTCAGACAAATATAGTGATGTACGCAAAGATAAACATGCTTCCAACTGTCATAAGCATTTAATTTTTGTTAGGACGAAACAGAAACTTAGAAGAATGTATTGAAAGAAGCAAAAAAAAGTTAAGAAGTTGTTAGGTACGTATCGCTTATTTGTTTCTTATAATTGACACCTGATAAAGGAATCGTTTGAAGAGTTTACCTTTTGTTTCTTGTTTCTTTGAATACAGTATAGTTCTCGGTTTTACGATGATAAGTTATGTGAGATCAATATATTTTTAAGAAAAAGAATTTAACAAACTTTCTATGAACAGTTCTGTTGTTTTATTTCTGTGTTGCGGACAGTTTTCAGACTCAATTTCTCCGCAAAGACTTCTTATACCTAGGTAATATCAAAATAACCTTGGTAACTAATCGCAAGCACATTGCACAGGGGTAGTTAATGAAAGGGTGTAGTATGAAAGATAAGTATCATTTCAGCTTTCGACTGGAGGTCAAAAAACAACAGTACAGCCAACTTACCGTACTAAGGAGAGTCGGGAATCACACCTACCTCTTCCAATTAATGCAACAACGCGGACTTATTTCGTTTTCATGGCTGCAGACCAGACAACGCCACAGAATACCTAATAGTACTATCGTACAGAACGGCCACTCACCGCCCCCCGCCAATTTAAGATTCCTCACTCGCACCCCGTACCCACTCGCGGTTTGCCGGCAATTGGACTGAAAGACTGCAATGGATGTCGATCGCCTGTCGCTATACAAGCACGCCATCTCTGAGAACTCCTGAGAAGCGCTTGGAACCCAGTCGGTATTACGAGCGGCGAGCATCCCTAACCTACACGTGTGTGCGTTCGTATACAGACGTAATCTTGTGTATATAGGTGGTGCTAACATTTATATTGTATTGAGTGTCCGAGGTGTGACAGCGCGGTAACTCAGGAGAGAGGCTGCTATTATTGGACAGCGATATAATATATAGGCTGTTGTTTGGGAGTTTAAATGAAAGTTACGAAAGTCTAGGTAATGGCATAACTGTAGCTCGCGCCAGGGAGGTAGGACTATCCGGTGCCCTACCAGTGGAAATATACAGTAAGTTGGGATAGATGGAACTTCAGATTCCACTTATTCTTACTGGGAGGGAATAGGGATAGATGAAATGGTGTGCGTTACCCCAGCAAAATGTTGTGCTTTAGAAGGATGCGAGTGTGATAGGCGATCAGAGTGTCGTGAGGTGTAGATGTGCGCAAAAAGCAAAATTTGTGCGTCTTTTACTTTCGGAAATATTCGTGAGAAACGGATTTTGCTGCGGTAACGATACCCCAGCAAAATGTTTTTTTTTAAAGTCGCTTCTGTTCGGAACCAATGATATTCCAAATATCCCTACCAGTGGGGATACCTTGGTAGGGATAAATGGAACAGCCGGGATCCTCTCGGATGGGTACACTTTCTGTAAATTGAACTAATTGGAATATATTTATGTCCAATTAGTTCAACTGATTGAACTTTAGTTGAACTAAATAAGTGACGCTATGTTACTGTAGCACTAAGTCAACCAATACGGTTCATTCCCGTTACATAATGGAAATTCCCATTTGCCACCAGTGGAGGCGTTCATAGTGGGGACACCTGGGAATGGGAATGACCGATTGTAGGTGTGGGTAGATATTTTCTCAACGATGAACAACACCAGTGCGATCGGAATCCAGAGGAGGCAGGAGAGCATAGAGCAGGACCTTTTTCAGCACTGAACTTCGTTCATCTTTTTTATCTTTCAAATGTTTTTTATAAAAAGTTCCAAATACAAATGTCTATGAAATCATGAAACATCAAAGCCATTTGTAGTCATTCACGTCAGTGTCACAGTCACAGCGCCCAAAAATGGACAAGAACCCACCACAAAAATAGTCGCAAATAAACATGTAAAATCCCGGAACCAACCATCCACCACCGCTGTGTAACTCTCCTAACAGCTAGCACATCAAAATGGTTGCGGTTAAAAAAGACACACCAACCGACACGTTTCCATACCAAATACACAAAAGACTGAACCTATTGAGTCAGCCAAGGAAGTACTTTTTCGAGGCTGGGGAAGGCATGCCCCGTCTGACCGCTACAGGCATCAGAAAATCTGCCTTGAACGGTCATCTTTTCGATAAAAATAGCGATATTGCTTGGCCGTACCTTAGGTGAGTTCTTTTAAGTACGTTTATTCATCATCATCATTATCATTTCAGCCGAAAGACGTCCACTGCTGGACATAGGCCTCCCCCAAGCATCGCCACAACGACCGGTCCTGCGCTTTCCGTATCTAGCGGATTCCCGCGACCTTCACCAGGTCGTCGGTCCACCTTGTGGGGGGCCTACCCACGCTGCACCTTCCAGTACGCGGTCGCCACTCCAGAACTTTACGGCCCCATCGGCCATCCGTTCTGCGAGCAATGTGCCCCGGCCACGTAGTAGTAGTACGTTTATTAGAAAAGATTAAATGATTTTTTATTATTTTTTATAGTGATGGTTATAGCGGTGAAGGAAACCATCGTGAGGAAACCTGCACACCTGAGCTCCAAACAGTTCTCGGTGGTTTGTGTATAGTCTGTCAACCCACAGTAGGCCAGGTTAACTAAGGCTTGAAACCTCATTCTGAGAAGAGGCCCGTTCCCAACAGTGGGACAATAATGGGCTGCTGATGAGGGTTATAATAATGTTCAGGTACGACGAGTAAGACGTATTTTCTTGGTCGCCGATTGGTTCCCAACAAAGAATAGGCAATCTTTTGTGCCTAAGCAGTCGTAGGAGGCTGCGGCCGACTGAAGGGGCCGCACGAGAGCAAGAGGCTGGCCTACTAATAGTGGCGAGCCGGGACCTACCGAGGGAGGAGAATGCAAAGCGTAGCCCACATCCCCAAACATATTATTAAGGTGAATTGCACACAGGAGACATGGCATGGACTAGACACGAATATGTCTGTAAGGTGTCCCTCCCGCGTCCACGCCCCGTCACCTCTGTGTGCATTGCAACATTTAATAGCATGCAATGGACGAGTAAAGGACGAGCGTCCGTGCCTCGTCTGTGTCCGCGTCCTGTCATCTCTGTGTGCATTGCGCCTGAGAGGTATACACCGTGGTAAGAAAACTGTGCCGTAGGGATAGGCCACATAACATAACATCACGCCTGTAATTCCCCGAAGGGGTAGGCAGAGGTGTATATTACACCCACATTTCGCCAGTTATAAGTCCGATGTAATAGGGGGCGAGCCTATTGCCATTAACCGGGCACAAATCCAGACTCCGGGCTGCTACTGAGAATTTCCTAATGAAAAAACCCAATAACACTTTGCCCGACCCAGGAATCGAACCAGGGCTCCTGCTCACGCTCAGCAGTCACGCTGACGACTACTAGACCAACGAGGCAGTCATAAATTATACGGCCACTAATAAATTATACGGGAACCTGAGGATACTGGAAGATGATTTTTTCCTGAGGGATGCGCGATAAACGAGATCACGCGGGCGAATCCGCGGGCATAGGCTAGTTAATAGTTTATAATATTACACGCGTAGCATGACCACTGTAGACAAGGGCTATGTCTACGAAAGAGTAGACAAAATGACAGTTAAAGTACTATACAATGTCGTTTAGTCTATTCTTCCGTAGACATATCTCTTGTCTACAGTGGTCATGCTACGCGTGCAGGATAGTAAAAATAAGAATATATTTTTCGTTCCAGACGTTTAATGATCATGAAAAGAATGTATAAAAACAGATTCAGTCCAGAACGATTGGAGCGCATCGACCGCATGATGGAGGCAGCCAACGCCACTATTTACGCTAAAATGGCGAACTTCACAGTAGACCTCAAGAAACGCGACATGAGTGTTGCTAAGAAGAGAAAGGGCTGGACTGACACAGAATGGAAGAGGCACATGGAATATATCTCAAGCATCGCCGGACCGAAAAAGATATTCTCACCGCCGGCGATTAAGGTTCTTTGTATTTCTATTTAAATAGAGGTACTAAGGTCTATACCCATACCCAGTAACTGGGTTACGGGGGACTGATGGCAGTTGCTCCGCGTATAATACTGATGTTCAGCCACATCTACAGATGACAAGACTACTGGAGGCCGACCCCAACGTAGTTGTGAAAAAGGCGAGGAGGATGATGTCTGTTTAAAAAACGTTTGCAAACATTACCCCACATAACGCACAGCTGTTCCCTATATTTTGACGACTTATCTGGACACAAATGTATGGATCAGACGATTTTTTTTCGCAGTTTCGGGGTGGTCCCATAGTAAAAGTTGTTCATAATGATGAGTACAATGACCCCTTAAGAGGTTTAGTATAAACTAAGAATAAGGTTGTATAAGGTAGAACCCGCACTAGGCCAGCGCGCCTTGGTCGCGTGGTGGACTAAGGCCTTAGACTTCTCGTACCGAGAAGAGGCCCGTGCCCAGCAGTGGGACAGTATTGGGCTGGTTATGTTTTATGTTAGGTAGAATAGGGGGTCTGGACCCCTTAGTTTACACAAAATCGATAATATTCGCCTAATTTCCACCTTTTATACGTGCTACAAAATAGTATAGTTGCACGCGTCGGTTGGTTGTCATAGCAACGAACGATAGTTGTGAGGTGAAGCAATGTGCTTGTCTCCCTCCCTGCGCCCACACATACGACGGGGCCAAGCCCCACCCACATGTGAAAGCTATAGCTACGCCTGTGTCTCACATCCACAAATATTTAGTCACAGACCAGTACCTAAGCCTCAAGACGCCGCATAAACAATGTTTTGCATGAGAACAGTCGTAAAATGATGGCGGGGGCCGGGGGGTGAACGGCGCGTTAGGATTGGTCGGCTCAAAAGTTCGGTGGTATGATTGGTGCCGCTCGCTGACGGAGTGACGTTCCAAATGGCGGCGGGGCGTACGATTTGCAGTGGTACTGCATATGCGTTGTGACCGGGGGTATCCGGCTAATCGGCGTCTAGAGGCTTACTGGTCTGTGGTCCCGAAACAATGATTCTGTGGTCTCATAGGCGCCAGGAGCGGGCTGCACAAGAGCACTTATAAACATAACCAGCCCATTACTGTCCCACTGCTGGGCGCGGGCCTCTTCTCAGTATGAGAAGGCTAAGGCCTTAGTCCACCACACTGGCCTAGTGCGGGTTGGCGAACTACACAAGAGCACTTGCATTTATTTAAATAAATAAATAATATCGAATGACGAAAACTATTGAAAGTTACAGACCAGTAAGCCTCTAGACGCCGATCAGCCGGATACCCCCGGCATAAGAAAAGAGAAGACTATTATTACCTATTCTATGCCCCCGGTCACCACGCATATGCAGTACCATATCATACGCCCCGCCGCCAATCAGGACGTCAGTCCGTCAGCGAGCGCCACCAATCATACGGAACCATACCACCGAAATTTTGAGCCGACCAATCATAACGCGCCGTCCGCCCCCCGGTCCCCGCCAACATTTTACGACTGTGTTCTCATGCAAAACTTTGTTTATGCCGTTATGCGGCGTCTTGAGGCTTACTGGCCTGTATTGAAAGGTCATAAGAACATTTTAATTGTAATGAAAACTAAACTGTGGGTTATGGAATTAAGGTTTAAAAAAGTATATTAGTAATTATCAATTTACACTTGTCTTCCTTTAAGGCTAGGCTCCCAAAATGAGATGACTTTTTGAAAACATATGCCGAGTCGAACACATGCTTGATGAATCTCAAATTTAGATACATGTTTTTTTGAACCTTCGTCCATCGTTTGACTAGACAGTTACATAATTAGTTGATTTTTGTTCGATACTTTTATTTTTTGAAAATCATGCGTTTTTAGAGATTTTTCGAATATTTATCCTTTATTATTTAACTTGGCTATATAAAATATATGCAAATAGGAAGATAATAAAGTTTATTAAATACTAGCTAGAGGAAATTTGTATAGATTGTTTAGTATTCTTGTAATAAAAAGAAAACTGTTTTGAGATTTACGACATTTACTTCCGTGGTAAAACACGCGAGAATGCTTTTCTCGAAAATGAGTTCTATTGCAACTCGCATAAAATTGACGAAAGCGGCCCGCAGTTGCGGTGTGTAAGGAGAGTGCGAGGGTGGGAATTCGTTTTGGGAGCGTCCTCTTAAATACTTTTACTATTTCAGCGAGGTAAATGTAAGCCGCTGACTGCTCTGATGCCAAGGATCTATGTGATGGCGTTCCCGCCTGACAACAAGTGCTATAAACGAATGTCACAAGAGGACTGGTACAGAAACCCAGAAAAGGTCAGCTTTCAAATGTGTCTTTGTTATTTAGACAAGTATTACAAAGTGTATTTAAAATTCAGCCTTATTTTCCTGGAATAAGTCTTAATTTTCTTTATCTCTATAAATTCAAAAGCCAAGTTTTTGTTACCGCCGTGGAAATACAGGCGTGATGCTATGTGTGTATGTTTTTTTTAAACACTTAAACACACACTTACTCACTTACTTACTTTTTTTATATATTCAGAGACGAATCTAAGCATGAACTCATGCTTCCAACTGTCAAATAGCATTTTGCCAGTTGAAAGCATGAATTCACGCTTAGGTTCGTATTTAAATATAAATTTATAAATCGTCACGGCGCTGAGGGCACGAAATCGTTTGTCTTCTACAGGTGTCATTGGCGGTGAAAAGGATAATAATAAATAAATATCTCTATAATATAAAGTAGTGCTAACGCGCTTCTAACGCGCGTTTGTATCGATACATTCTGCTTTTTGGATTAAAAAACGCGCCGTAAACGCAAGTTGTCTGCGAGTACAGACTCCACCAAAGCGGAGAGAAGAAATGGGTCGCAAACCACCAATAGGATTGCGTTAGATATAGAATTGCGTTGAAGCTAGGCGGTGACACTCCGTTGGCTTGGTCACGTGGAGAGAATGGGAGAAGATCGAGATGCGAAGAGAGCCTATCTGGTCTGGGCCAAAAGGGCGACGCCCGGTCGGTCGCCCTAGATATAGCCCTATATGTCTTCTGGAAATCAGAGCCAGTGATTGGCGAAATACTGCCAAAGATCGCGGCAAGTGGCGTTCTCTCGTCTCGGAGGCCAAGACACATTTTGGGTCGCTGCGCCAGCGGAGTAAGTAAGTAGGCGGTGACACGTGAAAATAACGCAATCCTATTGGTTGTTAGACACATCTGCGCTCTTCTCTGCTTTGGTGGAATCTGGGCCTAAAAATGCCGGTGCATACATTAGAGCCGAAAATATCAAACATTTCTACATTATTGTTCATTTTGTTATAGTTTTATTTTCTATTCACTAGGTGGCGCCAAATGCCTTAAAATACGTTCTAACAGAAAGAACCAAGAAGCTAGCCGTTCCGAGAGTTATACCGCTGCATGACGACTTCTAGTGAGCCTGAATGCAATGTCCGTCATCTTTGCACCGAGTACCGACGAAACATCGCCCATCAATTGTACATTAAAATAACCATGGTATAATGTTTCACCAGGTGTTCTCTTCCCGCGATGACAGCGCGATGCCTCCAAGCTACGTCACGATAAGTGTTGCCATTTATTGATATCTTCAATATAGTTAAGGAGATTTTTGTTCATAATGAATATAAAATAAATTCCTAACTAGCCTCACTATTTGTTATCTCGTGTTATTCATCTAATTAGTAATTCACGGAAACTGTATTAAATTACTAGTTCAAAAGTGATTCTTTATAGAAACAAGTCAAAGAAAAAATGGATTCTGCTCCGGTAATTTATTTAACACAAAATGGCAGCACATCAAACTGACAAGTGTCACGATAACAGCCTGCTATTGGCTCCACAGCCGATGACGTAGTACGGAGGCAATCACGTGACCTAGCTGTCACGGGAAGAGACTACCTGGTAAAACATCTTATTATACCATGAACATAACTAAAAAATTACATAAAATCTATCAAAATTTCGGTAAGTCAAAATATAGTAACAAAATTTCTTCCAACACTTACCACCCTAAAAAATTCAGGCGATTTTGGTTCGTTATTCTATACGCAAAATAGTGTAGTCTTGTAACATATAAGTATTGGATTCGGACCTCAAATCGCAGAAAATAAAATGATATAATAAGTATTTAATGGTTTTATTTACATTTCCAACTGATTGTATCTACATAAATACTTCATAAAAAAATGAATACTGAAAGTTGTATATTTAATTTCACTATGATTCACAGATCGTTGTTACTAATTAAATAAGAAATAAATAAAATTACTCTTAAACAATTTATAGACAAACACGAACACGTGTTGACAATATTTATGTTAATTCGTGATATAAGAACCAGATAAAAGTATCTAATCTACCAAAAACTCGAAAATGTTTTTTTAAACGTTTCTAAGTGTGTGGTCCGATGTTACTGTATGGTCATTATTTAACCAATAATGAAGGAATTTATCTAGACAACGTACCATCAGTTTAGTTCAAAAAATTATATAAAAATCCCGAGTCTGGGCTCTCTTGTGAAATTACGAAAACGTAAATACTTTTATCTGCCTCTTACACCGCGAAATGCTGTCAGTGCTGTGGTTTAGCAGAGACAATGGATGATGGCGTTGGTGAAATCTTTGGTGGTGGACTGTCCTCCGAGGTCCTTTGTCCTCACTTTTCCGTCCGTCAGTACCCTGGGAAAAAGACGGTTATGCTGTAAAGTCTGTCTTTTTCTCTCTTGTCTTATTTAGTAAACAATATTGGCATGTCTCTTTATTTCAAATAACTGCTGATAAACTATAATTACTATAATAAAACAAAGTTTAACCGGATTAAATCGCGTATATTATTTAAATTGGTTTCCCTGACGTTTCGAAAGCTTTGCAGCATTTCGTGGTCGCAGGTAGACTAAGATGACAAGCGTCTTTACAAATATTTCTAAAAAAAATATTTTAATCTACCGTACAATATTATTAATTAAAATCGTTTCGATGCACGCAGTAATCACTCACAATATCATTATCTTTTACAGTGTTGCGTGCTGTTTGGGACTTGATTATTTTTAGGACTGGGTTCCAAACAGGTGGTAGCTGCCAACCATCTTCTCTATTAAAATTAGGATGTTTTTTAATTTCAATAGCCTCACGGAGCATTCTAGGTACATATCGGTTTTCCTTCGCCAGAACTTGTGGTTTATCAAATCGAAGAAAATGGTTGGGTTTGTCTAGGGCATGTTTCTATAATTACTAGTTTTGCACATGTAATTAGGTTAAATATTGTGATGTAGTAGGTATGAAAAATTGTTAATATAACATGTTGATCTGTATTCGTGCCATATTTAAGGCTAGGCTCCCAAAATGAGGTAACTTTTTGAAAACATATGCTGAGTTGAACACATGCTTGATGAATGTCAAATTTAGATACATGTTTTTTTGAACCTTTATCTATCGTTTGACTAGACAGTTACATAATTGGTTGATTTTTGTTCGATGCTTTTATTTTTTCAAAATCATGCGTTTTTAGAGATTATTCGAACATTTCTCCTTCATAATTTAAGTGAAGTATATACAATTTAAGCAGATAGGAAGATAATAATGTTCATTAAAAGGAAATTTGTATAGATTGTTTAGTATCCTTGTAATAAAACGAAAACTGTTTTGAGACTTACGTCATTTACTTCCGTGGTAAAAAGCGCGCGAATGGTTTTCTCAAAAATGAGTTCTATTGCAACTCGCATAAAATTGACGAGAGCGGCTCGCAGTTGCGGGATGTAAGGGGAGTGCGAGGGTGGGAATTACGTTTTGGGAGCGTCCTCTTAAGGAGGTGACTATAGCTTGGGACTAGGTGGTGCTGTGTTTTTTTTTATTTATTTATTTAATTGAGAGACGCGCAACGATGCGCTGGTCGATGCCAAACTACAAATTCTCGAGCAAAGGCGCGGAGTTGCTAGCCTATCGGTTATTTATCGAATGCATTTCGGCGAGTGTGCGTTGGAATACTCTAATTCCCCCAAGCCCTTTCCATCATCGGACGACCAGAAGCATGGCGATGCACCACCGTTATGTGGTGGATATTCCGCTCTTACGCACGGACCGTTTTGCTAATAGCTTTATCATGCGTACCGCTAAAGAGTGGAATTCCTTACTTCAGTGTTTCCCGAGAAGTATAATCTGGTGGTCTTCAAGGCTCGAGTGAATAGTTTTTGCTGGGCAAGCGTGAACCATCGTCGACCGCACCATCGCTTTACATCAGGTGAGGTGGCAGTCAAACGCAAGCCCGTTAAGAATAAAAAAAGAAGAGTTTTTTTTATGAGATATAGATCTACTCTTGACCGCTTTGTCAAGATGTGGTCGACGATGGAGCGAGCAAACCTATTAGGTGCCGATTCACTCCAGCTTTAAAAGCGTTAGGGTTGTAAGTGGCCGGAAATACAGATGCCGGCAGTGAATTCCACAACTTGGCTGTGCGCATTATGAATGAGTTCTCAAAGCGGTCCTGATAGTAGGGATTTCTACCAGATTAAAAAAGAAACTTTACTGTGCCAAAAAAAACACCATAAAATTGGTTGAAGCCCTAGACCTCACACTAGGATTCCCTGTGTTGTGGGGAAAAAAACAAAAACAAAAAAACAGCAATAAATATTGGTATCTTGTGTATGTGTGTGGGTGTGTATGTGGGGGGGGGTGTTGTGTGTGTTTTTTGTGTAGGGGGTGTTGTGTGTGTTGTTTGTGTGGGGGGTGTTGTATGTGTTATTTGTGTGAAGGAGTGTTGATGACGGCTGATAGATAAAAATGGAATAAGAAGGCGCAATAGCGCTGACCCCAAGTAATTTGTGAGTAAGATGATGGTCAGGTCCAAGTTCAATAGAGGAAGTTTCCGTGTAAATACATACTTGTTAATGGCAGCCTTGATCTGTCGCGAGTAGGGGTGCAGGTTGACGTGCGCCAGCAGGTTGGCGGAGCACAGCAGCATGGCGATGGGGTTGGCGATGTTGCGCCCCACCGCGCCCGAGAAGATGTGCCGGGCGCCCTGCAAGGACCACGACTTATAACAACACAGCCTGTTCGGTGCAATGCCTTCGAACAATTTACCTAACAGACGCATGCCCCCATGGTATAATAACAACAGGTAGTCTCTTCCCGTGACAGCTAGGTCACGTGATTGCCTCCGTACTACGTCATCGGCCGTGGAGCCAATAGCGGGCTGTTAGCGTGACACTTGTCAGTTTGATGTGCTGCCACTTTGTGAAAATAAATTACCCGAGCAAAATGCATTTTTTCATTTACTTTCTTCTATAAAGAATCACTTTTTAACTAGTAATTTAATATAGTTTCCTTTATTAACTAATTAGATGAATAACACGAGATAACAAATGGTTAGGCTAATTAGGAATTTATTTTATATTCATTATGAACAAAAATCTCAAGTATATTGAAGATATCAATCAATGGCAGCACTGATCGTGACGTAGCTTGGAGGCATCGCGCTGTCATTGCGGGAAGAGAATACCTGGTGAAACATCTTATTATACCATGGATGCGCCTATAAAGCGATGAGTTGAAGTAAAATTAATTAGTGCATTACACGGACACATAGCGACCGGGTGCATTCATAACATTCTTAACATTCCAACATTTTATAACAGTAACAAATCATAGTTTAAGTAACATAACATTAGATTTAGAACTTTATACAATTTTACAACATTATTTGATTAGACTCGTATTCATCTCAAACATTGACTTTTTATTTAAACAAACATTCCAACACTCGAAGACCACGCACCGCACACAGCCTAACTTCAGCTTCAAAACTTCATACATTACATACATTTCAAACATTTATTTTAATCTACCGTACAATTTTTAATTCCAATTTCCAATTTTCGTTCCATGTGGTGCCGGACGTAAAGCATTGCACCACCCTATATCCTCTCATAGGTGTCGTAAAAGGCGACTAACGGATTCACCAGAGCATGGGCAGCAGCGTTCTCTGAATATTTAACCAACAAACTGCGATCGCCAACCCACCTGCCAAGCGTGGCGATTATGGCATATCCCCCATTGGGGGAGGCCTATGTCCAGCAGTGGACGTCTTTCGGCTGAAATGATGATGATGACAATTTTTAATTAATAAAAATCGTTTCGATGCACGTAGTAGTCATTCACAGTGTCTTTACGTCTTACAGTGTAGCGTGCTGTTTGGGACTTGATTATTTTTAGAACTGGGTTCCAAACAGGTGGTAGCTGCCAACCATCTTCTCTATTAAATATGTTATTGTTTTAAGAATAAGAATAATTTATTTCGCAAAAAATACGGGTCCAGACAGATGGATAAAGAGTCAGTTAATCACGTTACTATAATTTATTAACATTTGAAATGTCTTGTTTTTAAAAGCAAGAGATTTAAATTTTTTTTTCTTTTTTAATAAATTTAAATCTGAAGGGTTAAAACAATATTACGTAATGCGTAGTTCAACCCCCCCCCCCCTCCCAACCCTGTAACGCATTTTAAAGTTTCAGGAGACCCCCCCCCCCAAATTCGATAAGTAATACTTGAACGCTCCCAACATATAACTGACCTGCTCAAACACGGCGCACTCAGCACTATACGAGGCTCCGGCGACTACTCCGGCGCCCCCCACCAGTCCGCTGGCGAGGTTGTCCACTATGTTACCGTACAGGTTGGGCGTCACCATCACGTCGAACTGGTTGGGGTTGGAGACCATCTGCATGGAGCAGTTGTCCACGATCATGGGCTCGAATTGGATACGTGGGTACAGTTTTGCCATCTGGAAAAAGGATTCATTTATTAAGAAAAAAGAAACATTTATTTGACACAAAGCACATAGATACACAGACACAATTCAACAGGAACACAATCAAATATACAAAACGGATCGCAATTCGCAATTAATCGCAAATAATGGTGTGGATTCTCTTGTTCACAAACTAAATTTATTTTAAACTATCGCTCTCTTTTACTAATAGTAGATACAAGAAAGGGATGACAACAATTTTAGTGCTGTCAAACATGCATTTTTTTCAACGTTTTTGTTCCTGCTCTTTCTTCAAAACGGTAATACTTACGAGTCAAATTTGGTCTGATTATAGTGCATACTATGTAGTTTAGCAACAAATACTAAAAATAGGGCAAACAGACATGTGTGGTGGTACCTGCGTAAATATGTGATGCAATGCAAAAATTCATATTTCGCGCACGGTGCGTTGATGTTTTTCGATGAACTCTCGTAAATTAAATCAGTTTCTATGGGGTATCAGGTCCATGAGTGGTACAAATCCCTTACTGCGCGAGTCCGACTCGCACTTGGCCGGTTTTTTACACACCACGTTTTTAAAACGAAAGCGAGTTAATATTGCATTGTCATCCAGTTCTGAGCCATGTTTAAAGTTTCAAGTCTCTAGCTCATCGGGAAGTTAGTTTAAAAAAGATTGTAAAATTTGTATCGAACAGACAAAGGAATGATTGCGAGTTATTGTAATAAAAACGTGGTCTTCTTCCATCGTGTCGACATGAGCTACATAATAATAGCTGATGCCGTGGGGAAAAGATTAGCCAGTCAGCAGGTTGGTAGCGGGACTAACTGCCCAAAAAACTCGGTAAAATTGCAATTACTGACCTCTTCACAACTGCGCAAGAACAGTCCATCGCCCAGCTTCATGATGTTAGCCTTGTGTACAGCGGTGACCTTCTTGCGGCCCATCTTCACGGCGTAGTCGAACGCGAACTTAGCGATACGCTCCGACTTGGCCGCTGTGATGATCTTCAGGCACTCCACGACGCCTTAAATATAAGGTACAACAGTTGTTGGTAGGTAAAAGAACACTATATCTTCTGAAAACTGTACTTATGTATTCGAGAACGCCTGAAATACGAGGTACAATACAACAGTTGTTGGTAAGTAAAAGAATACTTTATTATATCTCGTGCGAAGTGTACTTAATACATTTGAAGATTTTGGGCAGATAGTATCATGGTGAACAATGGCAAAATTTGTGGGAATCTAAAAAAATCCTTTGTAGAATGTGGTCCTCCTAAACCCCTACAAACAAAGTGAAGAGAAATTGCTAGAATCATCTTGGAATCAAAGTAAAATATCGTGTTAATATGCCCAGAAAAATGTTGCTGTCATCTTTTTGACATAAATATATTAGGAGGATTCTATTCAGACAATGGTATTTTCTACGCCTCAAATTACATTATTAAAAATTCTTTGAGAATAATAATATACAGCATGAATCGATGAACAAGGGACATTTTCAAGAACATGGTAGAATATGCGAAAACATAATGATTTTTATTTTATTTTTATTATTCCACAATAAATATAGAGCAATAGAAGTGCGGCCATCCATCCCATTCTTTATCTACGCGAGTAGTACCTATTTTTGGCACAGAAAATCTAGTCAGTAGTTTATCTACAAGCAGTTCAATGTCAGATATCAAGATCAACAACACCATCCAATTAACATGCCATCTATATTTGGGGAGTGTGCCCCAATGTACGAATATGTGAATTTACTACACACACTATTTCATCACTGTATTAACGTCAAGTTCAACAGATTTGCTCTTATTTTTCGATTGCCGTTATCGATAGATAAGTTGCCTGTCAAAACCTATAAAATAATCGGTCAGTCATCTAAGGATTTATCCAATTCTGTTGTTAACGACATACTGCAACTGACAAACGAATTGGTGCGCCAATCATGATTTGGCAAATAGAAGATGTCAGGTTTTTATCGGAGGACCTTCGACAACAACTCCTCGCCCTCTTGAGTTTTTTTTATTTTTTTATAACATAGGGGGGCAAACGAGCAAACGGGTCACCTGATGGTAAGCAATCTCCGCCGCCCATGGACATCCCTAACACCAAGGGAGTCACCGATGTGTTGCCGACCTTTTAAAAAGACGTATGCTCGTTTCTTGAAGGCTCCCATGACGAATTGTGCTCAAATCTGCCACACGCTGTTTGGATATAACGCACGGGTGCCTTGCATTAGTTAAACCTAGACCTACAACAATGCTCACTCACCAGGCATGCTTGAGCGCCGAGTACTCTCCCTCGGTCTGTTATCTGATGATGATGCAGTCTTCATCACGGTGGCGTCTCTCAGTATATACAAAGGTACTCTGTGGTGGCGTCTTTTTACGCTTTAGTACAGGCGGATTACTCTCGACTGGATCTAGTGCTGTAGATAGCTTCCCTTGCGTTAATTCAAAAGTAAACTAAAGTCCTGGCTACTAGAAAGTTGCTTCTACACGATAATCGAATTTATGAATTTTAAGAACTAACTAGAATGTATTATGATTATTATTTTAACAAAGGAATTGATTTAATTA
Source organism: Asteroscopus sphinx (assembly GCA_949699075.1). NCBI lineage: Eukaryota > Metazoa > Arthropoda > Insecta > Lepidoptera > Noctuidae > Asteroscopus > Asteroscopus sphinx. The sequence continues at coordinate 12,424,442 of OX453025.1, read as the reverse complement.
ATAATTAATATTGACATCTATATCATTATAATAAAATAGAATTGATTTAATTTTAAAAATGCATCTATTAAATTTAAGTTTGAGTTGACATGATTATGTAAATGGTAATGAAAATGTGACATATTAGTAATCAAGTTTTGCGTGCATTGTAATAAAATATTTGGCTGCCTTTTTATAAGGTGGAACATGATTCTATCGACACTAATATTATAAGACCTTGTAAAACAACTGTTCCTGCGAATAAAAGTTCTATTCTGTACCAATCGAATTTGAATTCGAGTTACTGTCAAATCGTACTGCATTTTTCTAGAAATTGACATTAGCTCGATTTGGTTCAGAGCTCGAACCAGTCGGGAGTAAGGCCCCAGGTCCACTGCGTTACCTATGATGATAATAATGACGTGGACCCCGCTCGCATGCTCGAGCGCCGAGCTCTCTCTCTGGCTGTTCTCTGATGATGATCCAGTCCACGTCACGGTGACGACTCTTGACGGTGTAGTACAGGTCCACTGCGTTACCTATGATATTAATAATGACGTTGACTCACCAGGCACGCTTTCATGCTCGAGCGCAGAGTACTCTCCTTCGGTCTGTTCTCTGATGATGATGCAGTCTACATCACGGTGGCGACTCTTGACGTTGGGCAGGGATTTGACGTGGACAACGTTGGCGTACAGGTCCAATGCGTTACGCAGCTTCATGTTGAGGGTTTGCAGCTCACCCGTGTGTGAGAAATCGGGGGTGGCGAGGATACCCTAGAATTAGAGTTGTATCGTAAGTTCCGAGGACTTTTTCCAGGCATTAGATAAGGAGCCACGCTTTGAAGAAGTTAGCTGGTAATCATTTTTTTATGTAGTATATCGTAAGAAAGATGATATTTAAAGTCGTCGTGAGACCACTAAGTAAATTATATAAGGAGTTGAACAGAATACACAGCGGAATGCAATTGGAAACTTGCGAGCTAAACAGAATAGTGACTCTCCGACAGCGACGTTTAAGATAAAAAATAATTTGAAAATTAATAAATAGATTTTTTTTTATTAGAATCCTCAATTTCATAACTCTTGGTTCAATTTACATTGATGTTGTGATCCCAAGGCAAAATAATAATATGCCTTCAGTTTAAATTGCAACGAAAATATTTTATTTTACATTGACGGACAGTATATGAGACACAATAGAAGTTTTATTGTTATTACGTCTATGTGTTTACCTTCCATCAATATATTAAAGAAAATGTCTTTAGTCTAAAGTTTTTGTCATTTGAAAATCAACTTGTATAACGTTTTCTTAAAGTGTTTCTTTTAAATTTAATTATGTTGTAGAGTTAAGTATAAGTGTAAGGAGGTGTTTACCTTTATGCAGATCTTGTTCCTAGCGATGGAGTTGACGACATCTTCCAGGGGCGCACTGAGAGTGGGGTTCACCTCAGAAAAGAAGAATGATTCGAAATCCACTGGGATGTTCGCCGCCTGTTGTACAAAATAATGTTCCTTTTAATTTTCATCATCATCATCATCATCATTTCAGCTGAAAGACGTCCACTGCTGGACATAGGCCTCCCCCAAACATCGCCACAACGACCGGTCCTGTGCCTTCCGCATCCAGCGGATTCCCGCGACCTTCACCATGTCGTCGGTCCACCTTGTGGGGGGCCTACCCACGCTGCGCCTTCCAGTACGCGGTCGCCACTCCAGAACTTTACTGCCCCATCGGCCATCCGTTCTGCGAGCAATGTGCCCCGCCCACTGCCACTTAAGTTTGGCAATTCTTCGGGCTATGTCGGTTACTTTCGTTCTCCTGCGAATCTCCTCATTTCTGATTCGATCACGCAGGGACACTCCGAGCATAGCCCTCTCCATTGCCCTTTGAGTGACTTTGAGCCTTCTTATCAGGCCCATTGTGAGCGACCACGTTTCAGTACCGTAAGTAATTACTGGCAACACACACTGGTCAAAGACTTTCGTCTTGAGACACTGCGGTATTTTGGACGAGAAGATATTGCGTAGCTTCCCGAACGCTGCCCAACCGAGTCGGATTCGACGATTGACCTCTTTCTCGAAGTTGACTTACCTAGCTGGACAGTTTGTCCTAGGTATACATAATCGTCAACAACTTCGAGTGTAGATTCTCCGATGTTTACGGGAATGGGTGCTATATGGGAATTCAACATAACCTTTGTCTTGTCCATATTCATTTTAAGACCCACTCTATCAGAAGCTCTACTGAGGTCATCGAGCATTGTACCGAGGTCCTCCATGGTCTCAGCCATGACTACTATGTCGTCGGCAAACCGAAGGTGAGTGATGTACTCGCCGTTTATGTTAATGCCTAGCCCCTTCCAGTCCAGAACCTTGAAGACATCCTCCAATGCAGCAGTGAACAGTTTCGGAGAGATCACATCTCCCTGTCTCACACCTCGCTGCAGAAGGATAGGTTTCGAGGCTTGGTCCTGTAATCGGACTGACATAGTGGCGTTTTCATACAAAGACTTTAACACTTCGATGTACCGATAGTCAATCTGGCACCGTTGAAGAGACTGTAGTACCGCCCAAGTCTCGATCGAATCGAAGGCTTTCTCGTAGTCCACAAACGCTAAACAAAGAGGCAAGTTATACTCTTCGGTCTTCTGTATAACCTGCCGCAGCGTATGTATGTGGTCTACGGTGCTAAAGCCTTTTCGGAAACCGGCTTGTTCGGGAGGCTGGAAGTCGTCAAACCTGCGCGAAAGACGGTTCGTAATGACTCTCGAAAACAGCTTGTAGACATGGCTCAGAAGTGAGATGGGCCTATAATTCTTCAGTAGAGCATTATCGCCCTTTTTGAAGAAGAGTACCACCACACCTCTGCTCCATGCCTGTGGCGTTCTTCCCTCGAGAATGACGGAATCAAACAGCTTCTGAAGGGCCTTAAGGATCGGTTTTCCACCCGCCTTCAGGAGTTCGGCCGTAATTCCGTCATCACCCGGTGCCTTGTTGTTTTTGAGCTGCTTCAGAGCCATCCTAATCTCGTACAGGCTGACGTCCGGGATATCTTCGGTATAGTGTCGGGTCAATCTAGCTCTTGGGTCGTGAGCCCGATTTACAGCGGGTGTCCGGGTGGACGTGTATAACTGTCCATAGAACTTCTCGACCTCCTTCAATAGCTCTGGCTTGGAGGATACGACTCTGCCATCGTCGGTCCTCAGTTTTGCAAGCTGGCTCTGCCCAATAGACAGGTCTCTTGCGAAGACTTTGGAGCCCTTGTTCTTCTCTATCGCGTCTTTAATACGTTCCGTATTAAATTGGCGTAGGTCACTTTTCAAGGACTTTGAGATCTGTCTATTGAGCTGCCGGTACTTAATTTTCATACTGACTGTTAATCATTGATAAGCTAACATAGGATTAGTTTTTCTAAGGATCAGGCTCAGTGGAGCGATAATATTGGCAAGGTGGATGGTAGCAGCTATATGCGAGTGGCCAAGGATTGATGCCAGGAGAGGCCTATGTCGAGCAGTGGACCACGATAGGCTGATGGTAATATGGAATCAAGGATTATTGATTGATTAAATACGTTTATTTTCAGAGAGTCCATAGTGTTAGTTACAATTTACTTAAAGACAGTCTTGAAAAATCAGGTAGATACAATTAAAAATAGTATGGAGCTGCATCCATCTCTGCAGCATCGGTAAATCCCAGCAATCTGCCAATACACGTGCATGCACGTGCATTTATTGCAGTATGTTTTTTTTTCAAGTGAAAACTTCTTTAGCCGCTTTGAGAGATTTTTGGTAGGGCCAAAACTTAGGAGTTAGCGACACCCTACGTCATCGACATGCGACCAAAGAGGATACATGTGACATGCTAATGTGACAGTTTTAAGTTTTCACTTATGGCGGCAGTCCCCATGACTGCCTATGTTTTATTTAATTATTGTAGATGGCTACAGCAGTGACAGCCTAGTGGTTGAATGCTTGCCTTCCATGCAGGACCCTCCTGAGTTCGAAGACGGCCCGCACCTCCGATTTTTAGAATTCATGTGCGGATGAGAATTTGACTACCACTTGCTTTAACGGTGAAGGAAAGCATCGTGAGGAAACCCCCCGCACATCTGCAAATGTGCCTTAACCTTCTCATTCGGAGAAGAGGCCCACGCCGAGCAGTGGGACAAAATAGGCTGCGTATGTTATGTACTCAAGAACCATCTTTGAATTTGCCCTGTGTGATGTGCATCTCAATATGTGAAGCATGCTAGCAAAACTTGCAGTTTGTGGAAAAATATAAAACAACCATTAAAGACTTTACCTTGAAGACTTCCTGCACTGAGTAGACCAGCTCGGGGCCAACTCCATCGCCGGGGATCAGTGTGCACTTGATACGTCCCTCCGTTGAACTCGATTGCTACACATATAATGCACATATTATAGTAGCGGTTATGATGATCTTGGTAGTAATGTCTAAAGATTAGCTACCTGCTCTTAAGGGGCCGAAACCCGTAATTCAACAAACTAATGCGAATCCCGCTCAAAAACTACTCACTCTATGGTACTGAAATAACAATACATGTTATTCAAGGCAAGATGTGACAATACTATTGAGTCCAAAACATGAATGCTCTTATTTGGCTCGATCATAAAAAATCCAAACATACCTCAGAAACACGGAATTTTCAAACTGTTTCCTAAATATATCCTACATTTATTGGTATTTTGGTATGATGTTTTTCCTAAATATTGTTTTATTATTTTGAAATAATTTTACTAAGCCATTTTATCGAAAATACACATATTTTCTTAGTAATATTAATTTTTTTGCTTATATGCACTTTCATTCGGAGTGGCGTCAACTTCATGCCGCACTACTCCTTCCCGCCAAGCAACGTATTTTCTTCGCGCTCACTCTCATTCCGTGGCGTTCTGGGCCTTAAATGTTGGTGTGATATCGATACATAACATACCATAATTTTTTTTATTACCAAAAATACTTTAATGATGTAGCTCTGCTTATCATTCTGCACAAATTTCACTATGGTATCAACTCTGGAATAGTGAAAAAAAAAATAACAGATGTTCCATACTCCATACATTTTGATCGAGGTACATATGGCTCACCGTCACCGGTGTACCTGCGCAGATGACATAATTTAAGTACACGGGAAATTGGTTAACCGATCAGAAAACACCATCGCTGCGTGCCTAGTCTCAGCCGCTGCGGCTAGAGTACGGAAGCATATGAGCGAAATAGAAAAAGACGTCACGGCAATCAATTTAACACCTTATGGGCATTGCAGAAGGTTGATTATATTTTTTTAATGTATGGGGTGTTTTCGTCGGTGGTCTTTTCGTGTCTGCGCCAACGAAGATTGACGACACGCCATATTTGTTGTCGTACTGTATCCACTTATGTTTTTTTTATCACGATTTCCGACTTGTCCATGGTAAAAGTTTTGCAGGATGATAAGCAGCTATTTTTTTTTTGATAATTAAAAATAGTGATGTATAGAACCTTCCTAGATAAAGTCCCTAAGTTACATTAGGGGCGTCTATTAAGGACGCGAGACTTTTTAATACTTTTGATTCCCGCTCTCCTCCTTGGTAAGATTCGGCCAAACCCGGGTCTCATTTGTACTCACGTCATCAATCAGATTTTTATTGCTTTGTAACAATTCATAAAGTTGACATGAGACGGGCGTAGATCTCTTACCCTAGCTGAGATTTGGTTAGACCCCTACCTCCCCCTAATTTGTATTCACTCCATTAATAGATACTTCCTATCGGTCTTGTTGAAAAATGAGAACTTAAAAGTACTTATGATTAAAAAATTAGGAGTAGCTTAACAATTTCTTAGGTTTTCGCGATCACTACACATTAGAATAGAACAAGTTTAACCGGATTACATCGCGTATATTATTTAAATAGGTTTTCCTACACCAACCAACCAATTTAAATAATATACACGATGTAATCCGGTGAAACTTTATATTATAATTAGGAGTAGCTTTTCAAAGAAAACGATCAAGTATCTATCAATTTTATGTCGATGAGACATACTGTGCTTGATTATTAAATAACATCAGGTTCATACGACGACAAACATATCTTTCAATATTTATATCTCATTCTCATGAAGTCTCGAGACTCAATTAACGAATGTAAATAATAATTAACGAGACTATGAAACAATCTCGAAGATTTACAGTGCGCGATAATGTAGCTTCGATAACAGTGAGGGTCTAGGTCAAAGCAGCAAAGACTTACTTCTCTCTCCCCTTGATAGATAATAAATGAGTTCTTTATTAAACTCATAATACTTAAATGCACTTCTCACACACAGAAATACTCGTGTTATTCCGCTAATACAAAATGAATTTTATTACAATACAAATAAAGTACACTTTGTACTGGCCAAATAACACAGCATTATAGTAGGTAGTTTTCTACCATTTGCATTTTATTTGAGCATCGTCATAACCATTGATTGAATTGGTTTTGTACGCTTATGAAGTAGAAGTTTCACATAGTATTCTTTAGGAAGAGAAAACAGATAATAACTTTCGGTAGATTGGATGGTATAGTTTTCATTGAAAACCTTTTTTTTTTGTAGTGTACTTTATAGGTGTAAAATTCTCAAATTTTTATAAAATCATTTTATTTGCATGAACTGTGGTACAGGTAAAGGTGTTACAATAAAAAAAATGTTTTACACATAATGCCATAATGTATTTCCAGAATTTTTACTTCTGTAAAAACTTACCAAACTGTACCTAAACAGATAACTTACTCAAGTTGACAGGCAACATAATTATCTTTAAGCCATGATTATCGTAGCTATTTTCCAACTTTGCCAGGTTGGTTTCCAGCCTACCCAGAATCCAGATGTGGCTATTGTATTCTACACAGAAGCCGATATAATATCATACATTATACGAGTTATGTTAAAAGACTCGGTGTTATAGTTATATGCGTTTGGACAACACAGAGGCACTGCATGTGGTTGCATGCTACACATCAATTCTGAACCCTTTAAACTGCTATTTTCTTAATAAAATAAAAACCAAAATATTATTAGCCTAATTTTTTTCAGTGTCTAAGATGTAAATGCTATGCTTATGACTGCCATAGATTTGAGATTCTATTTTATGATAACCCAACCATAGAGCCGAAATAAAATTGAATGTTGCGTCTAGTACAGTTAACAGTAAAAGTTAATGGAGATCACTACTTCTCATGTTGACTGTACATGCAGTTTTAAGTAATTTCGTCCGCAGTTAAAGGGTCTTCAACTAAATCTAACATAGAAAATAGTTAAGTATATAATCATGCTATACTATAACACCATCCTATTCTCTGATTATATGTGTCAATTTGTTTATGCCACTGTGTGAAGCTGTTTTGTTTCTGTGTACCAAAAATATGTAAATATTTTGAATTTTATACAAGGCAAGTTTTATTGCTGTATTTTTAAAGAATAACTGTCAATAATTGCCCCTATATTTAAATTAATAAATCACTATTGAATTTAGGTATATAAGGTTTCCGAGAAATAATAACTCAAAATAAAAGGGAAACAAAACTTTTATAAATTCACAAGTTTTTTTTTTTTAATCCAAGTAAATATAATAAGAATAGAATGGTATTTTCTAAAAACATTATTAAAACGGACATATGGAGTGGGTGCATGCATTAAACGGCAAAAATGCATAGCTTACAGATCATATGAAGACAGAAGGAAACCTGTGTACTATAACTTAAAAAAAACTTTAATAAATGTGTAATTTTGTAGTTTTTGATGCCAATAAAACTGATAATAATTTTGATACAAAACTTAGAGCCAAACAAATGATTATTTAGCAGTTTTGCTAAACAATTTGTTCAAAATTTTTAATAAATAATTAAGTAATGAAGCAAGTATGATTATGTAGGAACAGAGCAGATTATTTTTATTAACCTCCAATTTATTACATTTGAAACGCTAATAGCTGGCTTGAGGAATTCCCATAGATTCACAAATACAGATCTCATATGAAATGAAAATACAGTAGAATCTGTTTATAATGACTTTCCTTAACACTAACAGCCATTTTTAGCAACATAGACTTTGTGAGTAACCAGTTTGCTTTAGAATTGTCCGGTTTGTACAAAGTAATATTACCAGTCCCTTGCGCTACTATATCCGAATTCTACTGTATTTGGTAAAAAATAATGCGAATTTAGAAGTGATTCTATGCCAATCAAACTATGGACTTTATAAATCAAGATATACTACAAATAGCTCAGACTGGATTTTTATGTACAGTCTAACTAAGCAATTAGTATCCAGGGTCACCAGATATAGATGAAGATTTCTTAGGAAATTATTATAGAATGGTTTGATTAGGGTTTTGTATAAATACAGTTTAACTTTTTCCGTTATTAAAATGATATTTCACTCTAAAACATCTATACTCTTCTGAGAAAACTTCATTTATATCTGACGACACTGGATACTAATTGCTTTGTTAGACTACTTAGAATATTCATACTTGCTGAATTACTGGTAAATAATGAGGTATTAATAGACAGTTAGTATGCTCACCAGGGTGCTGATACCAGGTGGAGAGGAACGTACATTTTGATCCGAGTTTACCGTGCTTGTTGTGTGGACTCCCTTGCCAACATGGGTCAAATACGATCCCTGAAAAAATGTGGGACAAAATATAAGTGATATGAGGCTTCTGACAAAACAGACAGCGTTTTTTTTACCTATAAGTAAATGAAATTTGTTCATACATATTTAAAAAAAACATATATTTAACTCATTAAAGTTGAGATGAAACCAACATTTACTAGAATTCCATTGTGTTATTATGTTTCATTTATCAAGAAAATTATACGCATACATATGTGATAGTATCGCAAGTAGATATTATTAGCTAGCTGGGATCACGTGAGCTTATTTTAGGAAAACTTCAATATTATTCTACACATTTCCATAACATTAACTGGGTGATAACATGAAGATGATACGTCGTTTGGGTAAAATATGAGTATAATCATACGATAACTGCTAAACAGCAATTCATAACAGAGAAGTTACGAAACACATAGGGCACGACATTGCAATTATTTTTTACAAAAACAATATGATTCGTACAGTACCTGCATCAGTGCACGGCACACGTTTCTAGTTAGAAGCGACATCCTTGATTTCTGTAGAACCTTTCAGAAGGTTTATTTTCTATTAAATTTATTTTTGGATCGAAATATCAAATACGTAACCTAACCTATAAGATATTCCGTTCTACGGAAAATGACATGACATGACAGCTCTTTAATAATAACATCAGTATTTATGAAGAAAATTATTTATTTATTCAGCATAAACCAAATTACTAGACAGGTAAGTTAAAATCTTAGAATATACCTGATATAACTCTATAATAAAAAAGATGCTTCATGTTTTATGAGAAAATAAATATTACATTGAGAATTTATTGAACTGATAAGCGTAGAACAAAACGTAATCATTTAAACATAGTTGCATGTAAAAAAAACTATTTCAAATTGGTACTTTAATAAAACTACAGATATGAAGATAATTAATGTGACATCATAATTCGTAACGGTAACAAAACTACCGAAAAGCTATGTAAAATATTGTGTAATGAACAATGAAAGTTATAGCTGAATTAAAAATTACTTAAAATGAAAAACTGGAAAGTAATGGTCTGAAAAGTAATTAAGTATACTAGCAACCCTGTCATATTATCGAACCAATGCCAATGTGTGGGCGAATTGATTTTTACGTCATTCAAGTTCTGTGTTCAAGTTGCTGTCACGGCGCAACATTTGAACTCGACGTTTAGATAATTTGGCGATTTCGGCTAAAAAAGTGAACAAGAAAAGCATGTGACGACTGCGTCAAGGAATCGAAATATTTTATATACCTTCGGATTACCTGGATTATATAGTGATCCTATATTAATTGAATTAAAAGGTGAGATTTTTCAATAATTCTTATTCAATTTTATTTCGGTAAAATGATTTTATAAACTTCGTAATTGATTAAAAAATTGCAATGTAAATGTAGTAAAAGTATATAATTCGTAGTTTTGTACAATATGGAGCCCTAATATTCTCTAAGAGCCCAAAGATAAAATAGTGTGATAACGTTATTGATCAACGCGTCACACAAACAATGATAATATTATTCTCTTTTTAAAGCACGAGAATGCTGATAAGAAGTCGTAGGTCAGACTTATTCTTATTTCGTGTATCGTTTATTCTTGTTGTATTTATATGTGCAAGTCTTGAAGTTGTGTTAATTTAAATATATCTGTAGGTACAAAATAATACCTGTTCGGATTAGCATACAAAAGATTAAAATACGTTCACCCCGAATTTCTATTTGGTTGTAAATGATGTGAATTGCGATTAACATTGCAAATTTTTTGCGATTCCATAAATTCCATTTTAAATAATAATAATAGCTACCGAACTACAGGATAATACTGTGTAATCTATACATTATTAAGGGATTTTATTTTAATATTATGGTTTAAATACAGGTTGCAATATCTAAATATATAAAACAAAGTCGGGTGGTTAGTTACACCATTTATAACTCAAGAACGGCTGGGCCGATTTTAATGAAATTTAGCATACAGATGGAAAATAACACGGTTTTTTTTTTTTTTTTTTTTTTTTTTTTTATAAATATCTTTGGGACATTTTTACACAGCACCATCTAGTCCCAAACTAAGCAGAGCTTGTGGTATGAGTACTAGACAATGGATATAATACTTATATACTTTTTTTTTGTAAATACATACTTATAATACATAAGCAACACACCCAGACCAACACAAACACTTATGTTCATCACACAAATATTTGTATCCTGTGGGAATCGAACCCACGACCTCGTTATCAGCAGTCCGACACTCGAACCACTAGACCACAGAGGTCGTCAGATTAACATATTGACTACTTTTTATCCCGGAAAGATGAACAGTTCCCGATGTATGCGCGATAAACGACATTGGCGCGGGCGAAGTCGCGGGCATAGGCTAGTACCTATATTAAACAATCTAGATATTTTATCTGCCGTGATTTATAATAATCTTCAATGTGTATGTGGTACGATTTAGATGCGATACGCTATCGAACACTTTTTATGCGACTCGGCGACGCTACTCGACGAAAACATCAATAGGCAAGTATATTAATAAAATTATAAAAAAATTAACACTTTCACTGTCCGCGAAACAGCCACAGTAGGTAGATATAGTAACAAAAAACCTGTGAAAAAAACAATCGCCGTGTCACCGGCACAGGGAAAGGGCACATTTTTTTGCTTGATAAACACAAGTAAAAACATAATCTCGTAATGGCGTTAATTAGGTATCGGTATCGCTTATATAAATTACTGGATAGATATAGGTAAGTAGCTTGTGAAAAACCTGGGGGGTGCACTTTGAGTAAAGCCTGACTCAGCGTATTTGCACAAATATTCGTCCTGTCTCGCTGATACAAAATTAACTTTATTGTACGTACAATAGAATTATAGTACATTTTGATAAATACGCTAAGTCTGGCACCGGCTTTATAACAGTTAAGGGCAATATTACAAAATGTTATCGTTATGCCTCATAGTTGCCTACAATCAATCAATCAATCAACTCAGCCTATCGCAGTCCACTGCTGGACATAGGCCTCTCCCAAGTTAGCCCACAACGCTCGGTCCTCTGCCTTCCGCATCCAGTCCCCCCCAGCCACGTTCTTTAGGTCATCGGTCCACCTGGCAGGGGGGCGCCCTACGCTGCGTTTGCCGATTCGTGGTCTCCACTCAAGGACTCGTCTGCTCCAACGGCCATCGGTCCTTCGACAGACATGGCCAGCCCACTGCCACTTCAGCTTACTGATCCTACAAGCTATGTCGGTCACTCCGGTTCTTCTCCGGATAATCTCGTTACGGATTTTATCCTTCAAAGAAACTCCAAGCATAGCTCGCTCCATAGCTCGCTGAGCGACTTTGAATTTGTGGACAAGCCCAACTGTCAGTGTCCACGTCTCGGCACCGTAAGTCATGACTGGCAGGACGCACTGGTTGAAGACCTTTGTCTTCAAACTTTGCGGTATAGTTGCCTACAAAGAGTATATAATCTAGTTGCCTACTATACAGTGCCGGATTTACCTATGGTGCAGGGTGTGCGGCGCATACGGGCGTAGGGTCTTGGGGACGCTGAACGCTGGCGCTCGCGACACCTCCAAAGGGCTTACATCACACGCGGTGCTCTCAAAGACCATCATCATCATCATTTAAAAAAATGAATTACAAAATAAATTACATAAGTAGGTACTTCTAAAGGGTATATAATCAAATAGGCGGTAATTCCTGGCCAAAAACATACGTAGCCTCCGACTGCTGCTGATTTGATACTTTCACATAAACTTACCAACACAACTCTTATTTACATGTTTTCAGTTATTTTTACACGCAGTTGGGTTTTTTGTTTTTGCAGTTACATATCAATAGGTAAATTGACGTCCATGTTTTCGCAAAAAACCCAAAAAATTCGCGTTCGCTTCGCTCGCGATGCAATTTCATTTCAAATTAATGATGACTTTGGCTTTTTGCAACATCCTATCTACTTTCGTCTATTTCAAACGGAGTTTCGTCCCGTCAAAGTGAGTTACTCTACCACTGGACCAGTCTACAGGATTTGATACATATAACACATTAATTGTGGGTGTACACCTCTGCCTACCCCTTCGGGGAAATACAGACGTGATGTTATGTTAACACATTAATTTATCACTACCTCAGGTTTCCAACATTTGGGGCGCTACAATGAGATCTCACACCATCTTGAAAATTTGCTAGGGCACTCTCTTTTGGGGGCGCCAAGGTAATACTTGCACCCCGGCGCAGGAAAGGCTAGGGCCGCCGCTGGGTCTCGATGCGCGACGAAACGGTTGCCCATCTAAGGACTGAGCGCAGCTCGCAGATCTTGCAAGCCACGCAGTTGCGTAGCTACCGTAGGGCTAAGCGGGGCAGTGCCCCGGGGCCCCCAAGCTCAAGAAGCCCCTCGGCCCCATGAACGACGTTCGAAAAAGTTATATATTATCCTAGTTGAATAAAGAATGTTCGACTTTTAACTTTTTTCCAGGGGCCCTTGGTACATAGCTACGCCACTGAATTCACGCGATTATTATGTACCTACTTAGCCACGAGCCTCACTAAGCGACGAGCCACGCTCCCCGCCCACAGGATTGATAAAACATATTCCTCATAATTTGATTGAAGGTCAACCTTGATGATGATTAATTTACAAGTCGTTACTTTCCTAAATGTAGATGCCTTGTCTTGTTTTTTCAAAGGTTAGGTCATAAACATTTTCTATTGGTTAGGTAATCTAAAAAATCCCTAAAGAAAGTTTTTGGGCTTATTGTTCTGAGTTTTAGGGGTTGATGGGATGCTGTGGATGTATAGACGGAGAAAATAATAAATAATGATATAACACACAGAACTCCTTGAAATTCTGTTAACGATAACAATAATAATTAACATAGCCTTCAGTATGTATGTAAAGTTATCTAATTACTTGCCTTATCTGAAAGTCAAACACAAACATTTTTAATTGTTAAGCATGAGATAAAGCGTCATGAGCACGACAAATAGGTACATGTAAAATTTATTGAAACGAATATCAGTCATCGGTGCATATCTTTGAAACATCATGATTGTCCTGTGACCCATAGAAATCCTAAATAATAATAGAAATCTTGTGGCGAGCTGTTGGTGAGTGGCGACACTGCGTACCTTATTGCCTCAGAGAGTCGGTCAGGGCCTCATCTCCAGTTTTCCTTTATTGGGTAGCTGGAGTGGAATCCCAAGAATGCCCGCAGGACTCTCAACTCTGGCTTGCCTTGATCAGCCAGCCAGGGGGCCGCCAGAGCTATTTGCTCGGGGGTGGGAGTGTCTAATGACGTAATAGCGGGGAAACCCACTCCGGGTCTTTTAGACTCGCGACGGTAAAACCAGGGCCATACCTCTCTACACCCTTAGCCACTCACATCGTTATTTGCTCTCTGTTGCCTGTAATGGCGGCTATTTAGGGGGCCCAGCCAGGGAGTAGGCGAGTCACCGTCTGCTGAATATATATTTAAATATTTAAAGTTGAAAGGCAGACGCCGTTTTCTTCCGGCTAATTAAGTTAAAACCAGTCCATCAAACACCCATATCCATAGCCAAAATTATTTTAGTTCCCATATTTCGCAATAGTCCTGCACCTTCCCGAGACGTAATATGACTGTGCTACTATAGTGCAGCTGTGGACTGTCTTCGGTTCGTGCCCCATCCCATCATAGATTAATGTTGTCAAATGGGCGACTGCTAGCTGGACCTGTGTCCTCTGGCAAGCCTTCCAAAGGTCCCGACATCTTCCTGACGGAGGATGAGCCGTGATTAAATAAAGACATAGAAAATTTTAAATAATACAAGTGGGAAAGGCGTGTGGACGTGTCGCCACGTACAGGTGTCTTCTAGGACACCAGTGCGTGAACCGTTTGCTGGATCATCAGTGCTGTTTTGGACGCAGAGTTACTAAACTTGTATTTTGCAGCATATCTAACGGCGGAATTTTTTTAGGCTTGTATAGTGTGTAGTAAAAGAACATTTCTACTACCTTATTATTTAGATTTCTATGATGTGACCAAATGTATTTTGTGTTTATTTCATTTGTTTTATTTTTGTTGCAGCGTAAACAACTATGGCCGCGATAGACTTGGATCAGCCTATGTATGACCAGAAGACGTACTGGGGCCGTGCCAAGCATTTTATTCGGCTCACCAACCCGCTGAACGCGTTCGCATCCGAGAAAAGTCTCAATGAGGCCAAGAAGATCGTGGACGAGTTCAGGTGCGCTTATAAAAAAACTAGGAACATAAAAGTCGTGAACTCAGATCTTATCTATATGAATCGAGCAGTTCTGTGACTCATTAAGTGCGCGGCCACACCTGCCGAACATACGTTGCTGAACGTTCGGCTCAATAAGCTCGCAGTGTAAAATTACGTCACATTCGGCGTAGCGCCGAACCTTTCGTCGAGCGACTATTTCCGCATTCAAATGTATTTTGCATAGCAAGCGACACAACATACGAAGCCTTACGCAACCGAACGTTCGGCGCGCGTAGTTTACGTTCGCGCTTCCGACGCAACACCATGCCGAGGTGTCGGCGACGTACTTTCGGCAGGTGTGTCGCTACACTTACAGACAACTCACAGCCTAAAGGCACACAAAGGATTCACACGGGGGTAGTTTATCGTAGCGGAGTCTCTTGCTATCTTTTGTTCACCCAAAAAACGAAGCTAATTGTCACTGACATATTTTGATAAAAATAAAATAAAAATAAAAAAACAATTATTTTGGGTTTGCCATTCGACACTGAGCTACCTCGCAAAAATACTAATACATAGTTATTTTTTTAACACCTTACACATGTATTATATATTCGCACATTTCTATTCATTGTTAATTGCAAGATGAAATCAGTCAGAGTTTTTTTAGAGAGTTTTTGTTAGTTTTCTACAATCTTTCTTTATTTGACAAAATTAGGCAAGTACTGCATTATTGAACTTTTTTATTTATTGAATTCAGGAGAACACAGACAATGCCCCCTGGTTACGACGAGGACAAACTATGGGCAACAAAATATCTGTACGACAGTGCGTTCCACCCCGACACTGGCGAGAAGATGCTCATTATCGGCCGCATGTCTGCGCAGGTGCCCATGAATACATTAATCACTGGATGTAAGTCCTCTTTTAACATAATAATTTTGTCGATTTATGTGAACTCAAATGTAGAGATCAGCTGATTTTTTTTCGCGATTTCAGTTTTGGTCCCATAGTAAAAGTTGTTAATAATGATGAGTACAATGACCTCTTAAGAGGTTTTCAGTTATTTCAATAACACGTTGTATATGAAAAACAAAGCCTAAAACTCCTTTTAAAGTGCACATAAAATAGTTTTGTTTTCGGAATACGCCGAAAATTTTTCTCGCTCGCTCCGCTTGCGCTGCTATTTTTAATACGCTTTTAATAGGTCGACCTGTAAGTAACTAACTATGTAATGGAATCTAAGGTAACTAATTTAACCATCTTCCAAGGGTCGTAGCGTAATGAAAATTGACAGCTGTATGTAGTTCTGATGACAATACAATAATATGATACTGTCGAACTGATCTGATGATGGAGCCGGAAGATATGAACTGGAACTTCATGATGGAAAATCGTATCATACCTGTTTTGGATTTCTTAGAAAAGTCTTGTAATGAACTTTGACTACGATTAGGTTTCAAGGTCTGATGATGAAGCCGGAAGATAGGCACTGGCATTTCATGATGGAATATCGTATCATAGTCGTGTTTGCACTTGTGAGAAAGGCCACGTAATGGACTTTGAACACGATCAGGTTTCAAGGTTATAAGCGTGTTTTTCTAGTGCTTTTTAAACTATAAATTTATTTATAATCAAATAGTTTCATTTTGATGCCTCCATGCAAAATGTTTTTAATTAAAAATAACAACTTTTGTTCATGTATTTAACGTTTGTAGCACAGCAAAGCCAAGCCAAGTCAAGGAACCTCAAATGCTTAGACCAAAATGGCACTATCTTGTCCCCCCCCCCTCACCCCAGGCTGAAAGCTGGGTACGCCCATTTGTTAGATTTCGCGATCTTCCTCCAATCTAGGACACAATGTTTGTTGGAGTGATTTATTCCTCATTATCATTTCTATAAGGCCTTAGCCTTCTCATACTGAGAAGAGGCCCGTGCTCAGCAGTGGGACAGTAATGGGCTGGTTATGATTTATTTATGATATCATTTCTATCGATTGGTGGCATAAAAATACATGATGATATTACTTTGGCACACTTACTTGAAGGTTCGATTCCCGGCTAAGGGAAGGCATTTGAAAAAACCATGGATGCAGAAATACTTGCTTTTAAAACTTCAGTGCACAGAAATAGATAGAATGGTTGTAATCACAATTTTACTTGCGATTCATGCGTGGCAACTTTCGGAAAAACCACGCCTCCCATGTTTACGCCATTAGTTATTAAAAATTAACTTTAATCTTTACTTTACAGCTTTTGTTCCTGCAGTTATAAACAGCGCAATGAGGCATTTTTGCGGGTTTTTGTTACAGTATTTACAGAACAAGGCGTACTGAGACATGTTTTGAAATGCCCTGCACTGTGGTGCAGTGTTGGCACTCGCACCGCGCCCACTTTCCTATTCTATCTGTCTATTTCTGTGCTTCAGTGGTTTTTATCGAACGGTGCAGACGTTGACCGACGAGATTATGACATAAGAAAAGAGAAGACTATTTCCTATTCGATGATTATTTCCTATTTTATGATTATTTCCTATTCTATGATTATTTCCTATTCTATGATTATGAGTTGGTTACTTTTCGCAGGTATGATAACATTCTACAAGACGACGCCAGCCACAGTTTTCTGGCAGTGGTGCAATCAGACGTTTAACGCGATAGTCAACTACACGAATCGTGCAGGCGACGCAACCATCTCCACAAAGTAAGTAAAAATACATCATCATCATCATTTCAGCCGAAAGACGTCCACTGCTGGACATAGGCCTCCCCCAAGCATCGCCACAACGACCGGCCCTGCGCTTTCCGTATCCAACGGATTCCGCGACCTTCACCAGGTCGTCGGTCCACCTTGTGGGGGGCCTACCCACGCTGCGCCTTCCAGTACGCTTTCGCCACTCCAGAACTTAACTGCCACAATCCATCCCTTCTGCCCCGCCCCCTGCCACTTAGTAATTAGTAGATAGTTAACCTTTATTTTTTCTGACGGAGAAAATGCCTATCGCATATCACACCACCCGGGGAGGCGGAGTTAAGCTAGCCCAGCTAGCCCTACGTTTTCAGCCAAAAATATACCTAAGTTCATCAGTTGGCCAAGAACACTCGAAAGCGCTACTTGTGGGCTTCAAAAAAAGGTTTACGAAAGAAGCGCTTTCGTTGAACAAGAATCAGATAAGAATCCTGTCAAGAACCCTTTCTGGGCACTGCAAGCTGAACAAACACCTTCACAGGATGGGCCTCAGTGATACCACAGTTTGCAGGTTTTGTCGCAAAAAGGATGATACGCCCATCCATATCCTATGCGAATGTGATGCAGTGCACCACATCAAAAGCCAGCATCTTGGAGGCCACGTCATCTCAACGCAGGAGATCAAATCCTCCTCCCCCAAGGAGTCGAGGAAGTCGACTATGACGACTTCATGATTGACTTGCAGCTTGAGGAAGTGCTGTAAAGTATTACGAAATGCTCTTGCAGTAGCAAGAGGCGTCACAATAGATCTTATCAGCTTGCAGTGGCTTAGGGGCGTTCCAGACCCCTACCTCTTTCCTCAAAATAATAATAATAATCAGTTGTTTGATTTTTACAGGCAATTATTGGCGTCTTACTGCGCCGCATGTGGTGGTGCCTTGTCTACTGCCTTGTATCTCAACAGTAAAGTTAAGGTAAGATTATACTAATTATTTTATTATTTTTAACACATTTAGGGCATGCTAAGCGAAATCTAACGATTTAAATTATGGAAAGAAAAAATCGCTCATGAGCAGGATTCGAACTTCTGGCTCAGTACGCAAGTGCTTTAGCCACTAAGCTACCGTGAACACTTAGTGGCTAAAAATAAATAAATGAAAATAAAATAAAATATGTTTATTTCAGACATTACTGCCCATAGTTTGTTAGTAATACAGAAACTTATATCTATGTTAGTAAAAACGTAACATTAATTTAAATATCTTCTGTGACTGCCCGATGCACTGGTTACATGCACATGTGTATGTACCCAGTGCCTCATGATCGGGTAGTCAGGCTTATCAGCAATAACCTTGAGAATGGTGTTGGTGCTCCCACGGACTCTGCGCATCAGTGACGCGACACGTTTGCGTATCACCGTATGGAACCCGTCAGTGTGCGCTAGAGCAAACATGCCTGACGCACTACAGAATCGCGGGAGCCCCAACACCACTCTGAAGGCATTGTTGTATTGTACTCAGAGAGCGTTAAAAGGCCCCTGTGTGTATCTGACCCACAGACTACAAGTATATAGCGTTTGGCAGAAGGCCTTAAAGAGGGTTACTTTAACCTCTGCGCTACACTTTGCAAATCTGCGAGCCAGCATATTGCAGCGGAAATAAAGCTAAAGCACTGGCGTATTGAGCCAGGAGTCGCAGGTTTGAATCCTGCTCGTGAGCGTTTTTTTCTTTCCACAATTTAAATCGTAAGATTATACATACAAAAACAACTTGATTACTTATGTATATTGAATTAGATTGATTGATTTATTTTAATTTTATAAATTTATGTAGTTGTAGGCATTGGTGTCCCCATGATCTAAATCTTACGTCTTCTATGTCGTGTCGATCCAAAGGTTGTCTGGAAGATATCGCTTTTAGCTTTAAGACTGCCAAAGTAAAAGCACCGACACGTTCAAACCACTTTTGCGAGCCATATTTCGAAAACAGTTTTTTTTTTTATTGTTAACGGGTTTGCGTTTGACCGCCACCTCACCTGATAAAAAGTGACGTATGAAACATTCATCATCATCATCATTTCAGCCGAAGACGTCCACTGCTGGACATAGGCCTCCCCCAAAAAGGGGGGGATATGCCATAATCGCCACGCTTGGCATGCGGGTTGGCGATCGCAGTTGGTTGGTTAAATACTCAGAGAACGCTGCTACCCATTCTCTGGTGAATCCCTTAGTCGCCTTTTACGACACCCATGAGAAGATATGGGGTGGTGCAATTTTTTTCTTTACGTCCGGTATCACACGGAACATATGGAACATGACTTTCATTTAAATAAACCTAGGTATTAAATGATACTACTTACACTTTAATATAACTCTTCCGTAAGACTCTAAAAAACAATGTTACATAATGCGACTACAAATCAGCGCCCTTGGCATTATCAGTACAATTATCAAGTTTTTAGTAAACCTTATCTGCTAAGGCTATTTTGGTAGTATCAACATTTCCACAAATCGTTAGCACACGTCACAGAGGTGTGTCGAGTTGTTTGCTTAGATGAAACCTTGAGATTATCGGCCGTTCACATTGGGGAACACACCTCATAAGAAATTGTTGATGACGTTACAATCACGGCGAGGTCTTACGTGAGAAGATTTCGGAAGTTCAAGGTGCTGGTACACACGGCTACACATCAAGCTGTACATTTCCAGTATAAGCTGATCTCGCATTGTACGGAAAGCCTAAACAATGCGAGGTCAGCTTTTACTGGAAATGTACAGCTTGATGTGTAGCCGTGTGTACACGTGCCTGTAACTGACACGCTTGCATACCAGGGGGTTGATTCTCGCAGATATTATCTTGAACTCGACATAATGTCGAAACAAGATTGCGAATATCGATTGAAAATAAATTTTCGTATTCTCATTCGGTTCTCAAATTGTTTCGTTTCGTTTGCCGATCAACTTTCACTTGTGTTTCGCATATGAAAACATTTCTTAAACGTTTGAAATGTTCGTAATGGACAATTGGACATCCTCTATGTATAATCTAGAGCAGCGGTACTCTAAGTGTGTTCCGTGTATACATCCATACCCCTGTAGGGGTTCCGCAAGAATTTAGAAAAAAAAAACAAAACACCTCTCTCTGGTCACTGGTCGAACGTTTTGAATCCGCCCGCCGCGCGTATACTTGTGAGCGCGCAGTCCCTTTGATAAAAGCCGCCTCTGAATTAGACGCTATAGTTGTGAACAAGCGACTTTCGGCTCTATCTTCAAAAGCATAAAGTCGAGATTGTTTACAACGCATTTTTTTGTATTTATATTTTTATTTCCGCTTTTTGTTTATCAAAGGCGCCGACTCGAGTATTTTTGAGAATGTTCGAGTTCGAGTCTAGGACTAAGTATAAAAGCGCTATTATATAAAAAAAGTCGCGCCTCGTCAGTCAGTTGACGATTAGCGTTCGGAGCGATAAGTTCGTACCTACCTACTTACAAGCTGGCTAGCCTGCTGCCTTCTTGTAAGTTCTACTGCCCGCTGTATTCTGATTGTATCAGTTTTGTACATTTCTTCTTTGGACTAAACTTTGTCTCATAAACGCAGTAACGATTGTGCATTATTTTGACCCTACCATCCTGACGTGTAACATTATTAATAAAGAAGAATGGAACGTTGGCTTAAAAGTGTTAAACGTGTTGCAACGACATCTTCTAATGACGCTGAATGTTCAAAAGCAGTACGCGCGGAGAATACAGCAATTACCGATCCAGACGATGATGCCACGACGTCAAGCTCCACGGTTTCAAAGACGAAAAAAAGGAAGTATGATGAATCATATATCAGTTTCGGATTTGTTGATTCCAACGGCTCACCTCTCTGCATGTTATGTAGTAAACTGCTTCCTAATAGTTCCATGGCACCTGCCAAATTACGCAGACATTTAGAAACTGTACACCCCGAGTCTAAAGACAAGAATAAAGAATTTTTTGTTCGTAAAAAAGAACAGTTATTGGAAAGTCAAAAAAATATGATGCATGTAACACAAACTACCAATGAAAAGGCCACGGAGGCATCATATTTAGTTAGCTATCGCATTGCACAAGCAGGTGAAGCGCACACTATCGCTGAGAATTTAATAAAGCCATGTGTGTTAGACATAACAAAATGTATGCTCGATGAAAAATCTGCAAAGCATCTTTCTACTGTACCGCTATCAAACGATACTGTTTCACGGCGAATCCATGATCTGGCAAGCTACGTCAAACAAGAACTAGTTGCACGTCTACAAAAAACACGATTCGCCTTGCAAATGGATGAGTCAACTGATGTCACTGGTCTGGCTATCTTGCTGGTTATCGTGAGATATCCATATGAACGTTCTTTTGAAGAAGACATGCTTATGTGTTCACCGCTGCCCACAAACACTACCGGGGAAGAAATTTTTAATAAAATAAACATATTTTTTAAAGAAAATAATCTTAGTTGGAACGATTGCATTGACATTTGTACAGATGGGGCCAAGGCGATGACAGGTAAAACAGCAGGAGCAGTATCACGAATAAAAAGTAAAGCGCCTAATTGTAGTTCCAGCCATTGTATTCTGCATAGACATGCACTTGCGATGAAGCTAATGCCGTCAAATCTAAAATTAGTTATGGATGAAGCGGTAAAAATAATTAATTTTATCAAATCACGACCACTACAATCCCGATTGTTCTCATTATTGTGTGAAGATTATGGCAGCAAACATAAAACACTGCTGCTCCATACAGAAGTGCGATGGCTGTCTCGGGGTAAAACTTTAACAAGGCTATTTGAACTTAGAGCCGAGTTACAAATGTTTCTTTCAGCAGATACTGTTTCTTTTAATTTGAAAGACCGTTTGTATGATAAAACTTGGTTGTTCCGATTGTCTTTTATGGCGGATATCTTTCAAAAACTGAACGAATTGAATTTATCATTGCAAGGTAAACAGACAACAGTGTTCCAGGCCTATAACAAAATAACTGCCTTCAAAAGAAAATTAGATTTTTGGATTATTTGCGTTGGTAAGAGAGAAATAGAAAGCTTTACGTCACTCAGTGAGTTTGTTAGCGATAACGACTCGGAAATGTTTCAAGATGATGTGTTTGAAGAATTGGTCCAATATCTCACTTCGATGCGCGCATCTTTTGTAAAGTATTTTCTCGAAGAACATAATACAAAAATGAAGCTGAATTCATGGATTCATAATCCTTTTTTACCCAACATGCAAAAGCCCGAAAGTATGTCAAACGAGATATATGAATCTCTTTTAGAAATGTCATCAGACACAAGTATGGAGTCACTGTTCAAAACGACGCCTCTCAACGATTTTTGGTGCAGAATCCGTGATGAATATCCAATGCTTGGCAGAATGGCTCTGAATATTCTTCTCCCGTTCCCAACAACATATTTGTGCGAAACAGGATTCTCAACCTATGCAGCCACGAAAACAAAATATCGCAATAGACTGGACGCCGAACCTGATATGAGACTTCAAATGTCTTCTATCAAACCTGATATCAACCAATTGATGAAAAATAAAAAACAGTTTCATACCTCCCATTAGTTAAGATTTTTTCATTTTTAATATCTTCTATTATTGTACTTGGCATGTGGTTAAAGTAAGTAATAATTAGTAACTGTTACATTGTACTTTTATTATGCTTATATAATAAAGAATACACTTTTAAAAACTATTGTTTTATTGTAGGGTTCCGTCAAGTATTTTGCTTGTCAAAAGGGTTCCGTGACCAAAAAAGTTTGAGAACCGCTGATCTAGAGTGTAGATGACATTAGGTATATTTGACTTTTTTTGGTATTTTTTATAATAGGTACTTAATTGCCTACAAAACCAAATTTCGTTAATCGATACAGAACCATAGATTATACAGTTCTTATGCAAATGCTCCGTGACCTGTCGCAAACAAGTCGTGCTGAATACTTAGTAGCAGATTTGCAATAGATAATGTGCCCATGAAAGTTAAATTATCGATTGCACTATAATGAGATAGTAAACTTGCTACGTCTGTTTGCGCGTTATCTTACTACGAATGACGTAAGAGACCCTCTATGTACGTTTACATAGTACTGTAGGGTTACTCCACGGAATAAAGAAAACAAGTGGAAGTACCTTTACGATTACTTAGTACGGTCGACCGCACGTCTAATTTAAGTGTTACCACTGTCATACGGTCGACTGTACCTACGGGAAAAAGTATCACCAAAATCACACATTTACAACTGAAATAGTACATTATAAATTTATAATACACAAAAACAATGATGTGATTTGGTTCTATTTAAAATTCAAATTGAGCCTAACAATTATTATGTGTAGAATCTTCACACTTATTTTTATTCAATCTTATTAAAAGTTGTTAAAATTTATAATATTTTATTGAAATATACAGATACACCTCTATGAGAATCATTTTACATTTTGCTATGATTTTTATTAACCTACATCAAAGTTTTCGTTTATGAAAATATTTTGAAATAGGTATGAAAGTAGTCTAGTATTTCACGTAAGCGTGCGAGATATCGTAAAGTCGCAGCGCGACATTAAGCGCGATTAAATGAGTCTTGGGTATCTATGCTTATATGTCACACGTGCGGTAACCATTAGGAACTTCCCCTTGTTTTCTATTCCGTGGGTTACTTGTCAAAATAGTTCTGATCTCATGCGATTCCGATTTAAAGAATTTCGAGAAACTGCGAATAAAAACTTCTTCAATTTACATATTGATTTATTCATTCGATAAATACTGAATAATAATCCCATTTGGAGCCAATTTTGCATATAAAAATATGAACTGCCATTAGTCCAATGTCAGGCGATTGGTATTCTGTGATGTGTAATTCATAATATTATACAATAAAACTCGTTTTGATTTTAAAGCGCCAGCTAAACTACTACTCAACACTCACTACTACTACTAAATACTCACTGGTTGCTACAATGTTCCCGGAATTGAGAATTTGTACACTCTCAGTGCCAACAAAAACCTACGTGGACACCTATTAAAATTATGGAGAATGCTATCTAAAGGAAACCCTTTCTACCACTTCCTACCAAATCGTGTAGTCACAGAGTGGAATAAACTCCCTGAAAGTGTGATAATGGCACCCACAATAAACTGCTTCAAGAACAGACTTGACAAAATCTCCAAATTGCAAGACACCCACGCATCAGCTTACTGAGCTGCTAGTGTGGTTTCCATATAATAATAATAATAAACGGGTTGTCAAACAACAACAACGGCCGGCAGAGGCGACCTTGGTCGGTTTATACCGAATAAACTACAGTTGACAACCTTTCTTTGGTAGAATCACAGACATAGTAAAAAATATAGACTCAGTGCTGCGAACAACCATAATGAAGCCAACAAAAACTGTGCTCCTCCATGTACACACGGCTACACATCAAGCTGTACAAAACCAGTAAAGGCTGACCTCGCGTTGTAAGGAAAACCTATACAATGCGAGGTCAGCTTATACTGGAAATGTACAGCTTGATGTGTAGCCGTGTGTACAACCAGTGCTCACGTACACACCATGCACCTGAAGGACATTTGTTTTCGCGATGCTTACTGGACGATGCCACGACATGTGAACTGAGAGGGGTGAGCACGGTTTGCAGTGCATGTGTGTGCGTGAGCGCTGGCTTGTACACGGAGGAGCACGGTTTTATTGGCTTCACTATGATTGTTCACCGCACTTAGTCTATATTTTTTACTATGTCTGTGGGTGGAATCATGATTTTTTTTCGACCAACTAAGGTCCCCTCTGCCGGGAGGCGGTTGACAACCGTGTAGCAGGCAACTATAGGCGGTCACTTCTCCATACAAACGTCGAAGGGTGATCAACCCATTATTTGATGTTGAACCATGTATGTCCAGAACTAAGCATTATATCAATTTCAATTTTCAATTTCAATGTTTTTTATTTCAAATAAACCTAATTACAGGCACTTTTGAAAGGTCAGGCTCTAGTTGCACGGTTCCAAATTGTGGGTCCTATGGAGAAGAACCGGCAAGAAACTCCATGGATAAACTCTTTTTAAAATAGGTTATTGTTTATTACATCAAATTTATTCAAATAATGTGAGTATAATGTAGGTTAATGTCAGAAATAAACAAGAGTTTAAAAGTGAGTATATTGCCTTTAGAAATAAACGTAAGAAGAGTTGCCATAGTATGTAGAAGCTGACCTGTCCCGACAGACGGCACCCGTTCACGAGCATGACGCGAGCATCAGCCATCGCTTAACTCAACCATATTGAAGGGAACTTAACGACCCGACACTAACGCCACCATCAGCATGACATTTAAGTGAGCATGACAGACTCATACTGCTAGACAACAAATAGGCAGGAATATATAGAATTACTGTAAAAAACATTAATGGCCACATGATTCTTACATTTTACATTTTAATCACCTATTAAAAATTGTAAGCAGTTCATATACGTTGCAGATCTATGTCAGAAATGCAATATTAGAAAAAAAGTGTAAATAAATTGTATAATTCCGAAACAGTAAAGTTAATAAAGTGTAAATAAATTTAATGATAAACAGTTAATAATAACTGAAAAAATGTCAAAATAACATGACTTGGTAGAAAAATTACCAACAGATCGATACAAAAAATAAAATGTGTCAAAAAAAAAACAAAATGTCAAAGGAAATAATAAAAATAGATCCAATGTCAAAAGTAAAAGATAGAAAATAAAATTAATGGTCCAATAGGAATAAAATTAACAATTATAAATGATCCAATAGGACAGCGGTTCTCAAACTTTTTTGGTCACGGAACCCTTTTGACAAGCAAAATACTTGACGGAACCCTACAATAAAACAATAGTTTTTAAAAGTGTATTCTTTATTATATAAGCATAATAAAAGTACAATGTAACAGTTACTAATTATTACTTACTTTAACCACATGCCAAGTACAATAATAGAAGATATTAAAAATGAAAAAATCTTAACTAATGGGAGGTATGAAACTGTTTTTTATTTTTCATCAATTGGTTGATATCAGGTTTGATAGAAGACATTTGAAGTCTCATATCAGGTTCGGCGTCCAGTCTATTGCGATATTTTGTTTTCGTGGCTGCATAGGTTGAGAATCCTGTTTCGCACAAATATGTTGTTGGGAACGGGAGAAGAATATTCAGAGCCATTCTGCCAAGCATTGGATATTCATCACGGATTCTGCACCAAAAATCGTTGAGAGGCGTCGTTTTGAACAGTGACTCCATACTTGTGTCTGATGACATTTCTAAAAGAGATTCATATATCTCGTTTGACATACTTTCGGGCTTTTGCAAGTTGGGTAAAAAAGGATTATGAATCCATGAATTCAGCTTCATTTTTGTATTATGTTCTTCGGGGAAATACTTTACAAAAGATGCGCGCATCGAAGTGAGATATTGGACCAATTCTTCAAACACATCATCTTGAAACATTTCCGAGTCGTTATCGCTAACAAACTCACTGAGTGACGTAAAGCTTTCTATTTCTCTCTTACCAACGCAAATAATCCAAAAATCTAATTTTCTTTTGAAGGCAGTTATTTTGTTATAGGCCTGGAACACCGTTGTCTGTTTACCTTGCAATGATAAATTCAATTCGTTCAGTTTTTGAAAGATATCCGCCATAAAAGACAATCGGAACAACCAAGTTTTATCATACAAACGGTCTTTCAAATTAAAAGAAACTGTATCTGCTGAAAGAAACATTTGTAACTCGGCTCTAAGTTCAAATAGCCTTGTTAAAGTTTTACCCCGAGACAGCCATCGCACTTCTGTATGGAGCAGCAGTGTTTTATGTTTGCTGCCATAATCTTCACACAATAATGAGAACAATCGGGATTGTAGTGGTCGTGATTTGATAAAATTAATTATTTTTACCGCTTCATCCATAACTAATTTTAGATTTGACGGCATTTGCTTCATCGCAAGTGCTTGTCTATGCAGAATACAATGGCTGGAACTACAATTAGGCGCTTTACTTTTTATTCGTGATACTGCTCCTGCTGTTTTACCTGTCATCGCCTTGGCCCCATCTGTACAAATGTCAATGCAATCGTTCCAACTAAGATTATTTTCTTTAAAAAATATGTTTATTTTATTAAAAATTTCTTCCCCGGTAGTGTTTGTGGGCAGCGGTGAACACATAAGCATGTCTTCTTCAAAAGAACGTTCATATGGATATCTCACGATAACCAGCAAGATAGCCAGACCAGTGACATCAGTTGACTCATCCATTTGCAAGGCGAATCGTGTTTTTTGTAGACGTGCAACTAGTTCTTGTTTGACGTAGCTTGCCAGATCATGGATTCGCCGTGAAACAGTATCGTTTGATAGCGGTACAGTAGAAAGATGCTTTGCAGATTTTTCATCGAGCATACATTTTGTTATGTCTAACACACATGGCTTTATTAAATTCTCAGCGATAGTGTGCGCTTCACCTGCTTGTGCAATGCGATAGCTAACTAAATATGATGCCTCCGTGGCCTTTTCATTGATAGTTTGTGTTACATGCATCATATTTTTTTGACTTTCCAATAACTGTTCTTTTTTACGAACAAAAAATTCTTTATTCTTGTCTTTAGACTCGGGGTGTACAGTTTCTAAATGTCTGCGTAATTTGGCAGGTGCCATGGAACTATTAGGAAGCAGTTTACTACATAACATGCAGAGAGGTGAGCCGTTGGAATCAACAAATCCGAAACTGATATATGATTCATCATACTTCCTTTTTTTCGTCTTTGAAACCGTGGAGCTTGACGTCGTGGCATCATCGTCTGGATCGGTAATTGCTGTATTCTCCGCGCGTACTGCTTTTGAACATTCAGCGTCATTAGAAGATGTCGTTGCAACACGTTTAACACCTTTAAGCCAACGTTCCATTCTTCTTTATTAATAATGTTACACGTCAGGATGGTAGGGTCAAAATAATGCACAATCGTTACTGCGTTTATGAGACAAAGTTTAGTCCAAAGAAGAAATGTACAAAACTGATACAATCAGAATACAGCGGGCAGTAGAACTTATAAGAAGGCAGCAGGCTAGCCAGCTTGTAAGTAGGTAGGTACGAACTTATCGCTCCGAACGCTAATCGTCAACTGACTGACGAGGCGCGACTTTTTTTATATAATAGCGCTTTTATACTTAGTCCTAGACTCTAACTCGAACATTCTCAAAAATACTCGAGTCGGCGCCTTTGATAAACGAAAAGCGGAAAAAAAATATAAATACAAAAAAATGCGTTGTAAACAATCTCGACTTTATGCTTTTGAAGATAGAGCCGAAAGTCGCTTGTTCACAACTATAGCGTCTAATTCAGAGGCGGCTTTTATCAAAGGGACTGCGCGCTCACAAGTATACGCGCGGCGGGCGGATTCAAAACGTTCGACCAGTGACCAGAGAGAGGTGTTTTGTTTTTTTTTTCTAAATTCTTGCGGAACCCCTACAGGGGTATCGCAGAACCCTAGGGTTCCGCGGAACACACTTAGAGTACCGCTGGTCTAATCCATCCTGCATATTTATTTTACATACTAAATAACATTTTAAATCTAATTACGTGTGCGGAACTACTAAATATTTTCTCGGATGAATTACCTAAGCGACTGAGCGGCCAATATTAAAAAAAAAAACTGTATAGGTACATGGTGGTGCCTAAACTAAAAATCTTGTCTTTCATATTATAGATAAATTCATTTAATGAAATACTATAATGCATAAAAAACATTTTTATACAACATGGGGTACATTTAAAGAGCCATTAGAATGCTGGCTAATTTGTAGTAGAGAATTCATCACATATAGTACAGTCGACCGCACGTCATTGGTAACAGTTAGACCTTGATAGCGCCTTAATTTCGTAGACAAGCACTAATTGTGGTTTCGTCATTCAAGTGTTACCACTGACGTGCGGTCGACTGTACCTGCACATACAAGTACAACTCTACCTATCCTGTAAGGGTGTTTTGTTTGACTTCTGTTAACTAAGTCTTATATTAATATATCTGTTTGTCTTCCTAATAATAATAAATAAACAATTGTGGAAAAAAAAAACGCTCACGAGCAGGATTCGAACCTGTGACTCCTGGCTCAGTACGGCAATACTTTAGCCACTAAGCTACCGTGAACACTGAGCGGCTCTAGCAGCTCTCTCTCTCTCTCTCAGCTTTGTGGCTAAAGCATTGCCGTACTGAGCCAGGAGTCACAGGTTCGAATCCTGCTCGTGAGCGATTTTTTCTTTCCACAATTTAAATCTTTAGATTTCGCTTCGCATTCGTAAATGCGTTAAAAATAATAAAATACTTATTTATTAATTTTTATTTTTTATTTTTTTTGTAGAACATGAACCCGTTGTATGCCCGATTGGTCCCCTTCGCGGCCGTATGCGGTGCTAACTTTATCAATATTCCCATGATGAGGAGCAAGTAAGTATACTTATGTTTCAGGCCAACGATCATACAGCCCAATAGACGCCTAACGTTGAATATAATGCGTACAATAAATTCTGTCACTGGCTGAGGCGGGGTACTGCAATCCGATTGGCCCTACCGTGGCGGCTATTGGCTAATCACTAACGCAGCAGTTTTGACGGCTCATGTAAGTGGTCGAAATTGATTTGAAGATTTCAAGTGGCGAATAGTGGCGACCTACATTAGTGAAATTTCATAGATGTGTTGCAGACATAGGTCGCCTGTTATAAGGTGTCTATGGGATCGTTCTATACTCAGAGCGATCATACCACGAAGAAAAGAAAGGTGTTCTCCATGGATCATACAAACGAACGCCCAAGGAACGCTCCGAGCGTCATCCGACGACGTCCGCCGATATAACTGAACGCGGCCCTAAGCGTGAACTCATGCTTTCAACTGTCAAAATGCAGTGCTATTTGACAGTTGGAAGCATGAATTCTTGCTTAGATTCGTCTCTGAATGTAAGCCTTACCCCCAGTTTTTAGAAGGCTGATCAATTTGATCTATTGTCAAATCTAATGTCAGCTTCTGTGGTTGGCCGGCAAAAATGTTAACAACCAATCACATCGCTTGACCTGAGATTTGACAGCTGATTAGTTAATTTTTGCGTTGATCAGCCTTTCGGAAACTGGGGGTCAGTCTTCCTGCGACCACGAACGCTGCAAAGCTTTCGAAACGTCAGGAAAACCAATTTTATGAATATACACCATGTAATTCGGTTAAACTTGTTTTATTATAATTCCAGTTACGTCTTTCGTTGTTTAGTTATTATTTTCCAATCTTGCGATGAGTTTCAGACCTTTTTTCTTCACATTTATGTTACAGTGAGCTCTTAAGCGGTACGCCGATATTCACCCCAGACGGGCAGCGAGTGGGTGAGTCAAAAATCGCAGCAGCAACCGGCATCATGCTCGTGTGCATATCCAGAGTAGGCATGGCAATGCCCGGCATGAGTACGTATCTTCTCTTCTCTAGTCTCCAAATAGTATAAAACTAACGGCCAAAATTAATGTCTTATCTCTTTTAAATTTGAGTCGGCGTAAGCCTTGTATAAGCGCCCTAAAAGCGTCATTTGACGACTTGATTACAAAACATCGAGATTTTTCTACAATCTGTTCATACTGGGTGTCAGGGAAACGCTTCCGAAAACGAGAATATTGCTGGTGATTTCTGATACGAAACCACAAAAAAATATGCGATTAATTTTTTTATTTTTTTCATATTTTTTTGCATTTTTCATACATTACCAGCTTTGTCGTGCGTTCATTTGGGATGTAAAGAACGTGGCTGGGGGGAACTGGATGCGGAAGGCAGAGGACCGAGTGTTGTGGCGCAATTTGGGAGAGGCCTATGTCCAGCAGTGGACTGCGATAGGCTGAGTTGATTGATTGACTAGCTTTGGGCAGTTAAATAAAACTGATTTGCAAAAAAACCCCATTTATTTACTTAATTTTTTAAAGTTCGCAATGTCATTCAAATAAAATATCAGCTGGCGCTAGGGGTGAACGACATCCGCTCGCATACGCAGTCCGTGTCGTAGCGAGTGTAGGTAGGTTAGGTACTACGAGTTTAGTACGCTTTACATTGCGGGTTAACAAAATACCAAATCACTAAAACAATGAGTATAAGGCTAATGGTTATTGGTATTCGATTGTGTTTAGGTAGTATAATAATAGCCTTTCAGTTTCGGGAGCGTTTCCCTGACACCCGGTATAATATAAATCTAACAAAACATTCTGCGAGAAAATTTCTAAATAATGATACAAAGCGCATCAATATATATTACGTAGTTTAAAAGAACTAAGCGTACAAACACACAGACAGAAATAGCGACTTACGGCCAAAATTAATATCCTATAATAATTGGATATTAAACTACGTAGGTACGAACTTTTTGACAAAGATGTCGCTACTTTCGTATTTAAGGTATAATCAATATGAGTACATGAGTAGGTACTGTAGGTAGGTACTTATAAACAAAAATAATCATTAAAAAAACATTTAATTAAGTTTTAGCTTGCTATGTGTGAATGATTCATCATCAACTCAGCCTATCACATTCCACTGCTGGACATAGGCCTCCCCCAAGTTGCGCCACAACACTCGGTCCTCTGCCTTCCGCATCCAGTCCCCCCCAGCCACGTTCTTTAGGTCGTCGGTCGACCTGGCGGGGGGGGCGCCCTACGCTGCGTTGCGCTTACGTTTGCCGATTCGCGGTCTCCAAACAAAGACTCGTCTGCTCCAGCGGCCATCGGTCCTTCGACAGACATGGCCAGCCCACTGCCACTTCAGCTTACTGATCCTACAAGCTATGTCGGTCACTCCGGTTCTTCTCCGGATAATCTCGTTACGGATTTTATCCTTCAATGTCCAATCATTAATTGGCAATCGGAAAATGTGGGGGAAAACGTAATGATGCATATTTATTTCACTTCTATGATTATTAAAAGTAATCAATGGTTAGACTTCTGACAGTCGAACGAATGTCGATCTTGGTTCTTGATTCGATTTGGTTCGGGAGTACGAATTTAAATAATATACGCGATTTAATCCGGTTAAACTTTGTTTTATTATAATGTGTAGTGATCGCGAAAACCTAAGAAGTTAGTACGAATTCGTTTTACTGTCAGTTTCTCTTGAAATTGGCATTGGCTCGATTTGGTTCAGAGCTCGAACCGTTCGGGAGTAAAGGCCCCGGCTCAGGATCGTAATGAAATACCACGTTACCTGACCATGTCTAAATAAATAAATATTTTTGGGACATTTTACACATCACCATCTATTAGTCCCAAACCAAGCAGAGCTTGTGCTATCACTTATCACTAATTTTTTTTGTGTCTAATCACTTATCACTATTTTTTTTCAGCACTGGTGCCATTAATAACGAACACTGCGATCAACAAATGCCTATTTAAATCCAGCTCGCTGGCCGTGGTTCCGTTCCAAATGTCGCTGGTGGCTTTATGTTTGACGTTCGCGACGCCGCTATGCTGCGCCTTCTTTGAACAGAGAGCTACCATAAGCGTCAACACTATTGAGACTCCACTTAAGGTACAAATCAAATAATATTTTATTTTGTACTAGCTTCCTAGGTACCAGTCATCACACCAAACCTGTGTGAGCTCTTAAAATATGACCACGCATTGTGATACACGTTGTATAAATTGTGTGAAGGTAATGCTTGTCTTGATTCATCCATTTATTTACAGGAAATCGCGAAACAGTTATCCCCCAAAACGGATACAGTCTACTTTAATAAGGGCCTGTAAGCTGCAACTTCAAGCGCGAACATTAGCCAATGTAGACAATGTGTTGCCGCGAGCTGCGCCGATGCACTGCCTTCGTCCAACTAGGGTTGCCAATAATTTTTTGGGAAAATATAGTATCTTACAGGCCAAGACGTGAAAAATATAGTATAATTAGCGACAGTTTTAATATTTAACTAAAAAAACCAATCGAAACATCAAAAGCATTATAATTAATGACAAATCCAAATAGTAATACAAATACAATAGGAAAATTATAATTGTTAAATAAATTTATAAGAGCTATGCCTCACAAATGAACTGCGTCGGTTGGCCACGCCCATGCATCTCTCGTCTCTTCATTAGAATTTCACTCTAATAGTATATTGAAAGAAAATATAGTATATTATGGAAAAAAAGGTCGACATATCTTGCTCTTATCCATAAAATTCTATATATTTAGGTTTTTTGCAAAAACAGACCATTTTCAGAGCATTTTAGGTTTTCTTTTCATTTAATTTATACTTCCTAAGGACTCTGGATGTTCTTAAAATGTACCTAAGTTAGGTACTTATAAAGTAAGTTGCGGTTATAAAGTGTTGAGTGGTGTACTGCAGTTAGGACTGGGTGACTGGCTATTAAATTCACTTAGAGTTCTCAAAGGAAAATACAAAGATGCCTATGGAAACTCGAAGCTGCCTACCTCCAGGAAAATCAAACCATAATATATTATTTTTGCGTACTACATATATATTTCTTCAACATTATAGTACGCCGGGCCAAAATATAGTACAATACTATATTTTATACTCCGGTTGGTAACCCTACGTCCAAAATTTTCACGATCAACATTCCAGTACACGAATTAGTAAACAAATGGAGGGCTAAGCTGTGAAACGAGAATATATCTCCGCGACCAATCGGAACTACGCTGGATCTCGCGTAGCTGGCCGTCGTCCAATGACAGATGTCCTTTTCCCCGCCCGCTCTTGTAGTAATATTTTTAGTTATCTAGATGCGTATTGGTACTCCATTTGTTTAACTTTTTTTTAAAGGCATTAACATTGTACTCATAGAAATGTCAATTAATTCATTTAAATTAATTCATTTCTAAATGAAAAACTATTAAAATGGTCGATAAACGTTTTTAGGTGCAATGGACATGTTCTTTACTGTATTTGCATTTAAATCATCTAAATATAAATGTGAGGATCTCTTCAATCTAATTTAAGAGTTCAGAGTTTTCGGTCTGCTCAAAGCTCATTGCTTTAAAAAAAAAAGATATATGATCATCAACGATCAAATATATCATAGATGCACGATCGCCGCTAGAAGAACGGCCCCATCAAAACTGTGCACGTGACTTATTATCAAAACTGTGCAATAATCAGTCGCGTGCACAGTTTTGCTCTCAGTCGCTTCACAACCGCGCTAGCGGTGAGACGTGTCACTATTCTAAAATGTGTAGAAAAATAAAATAAAAACTAAACTCCAAATGTGCAAACAAAGGATGGAGTGTTGTCGTTGTCGCAAACATAATTAGGTACTAGTACATTTCATCGCGGAGACGTTTTTTGGGTTTTATTTTGTACAAGACCTTCTGCATACCTAATGATGCCTTTCATCTGTGGTATATTTGATCGGAGATGACCAATTTAACTCCTTCATGTGTATATATCGAGGTAATCTTTGTTTTCTATGGACAAGGGTTGGAGATTTCCCAATACCCTGAGAGGGCTACGTGCTTTATTTTATTTACTAGTTTTTAGTCGTTATATTGATTTGATATTTTTTCATTTGTTGAAGCTTTTGCTAGTTTACATTTAATTAAATGAGTTTATATACTCATGTAACTCTTAAAATGTTATAAATATATTATGTTCTTTACTGTTACATTATTTTTATAGAATTTTTTTATGAATATTTTTCTTTTTTGAGTTAATATTGTTGAAGATTAGGTTATACTTTGATGGTGAAAGATGTTTTTAAAGGCTGGTCACAGCCGAAATTGCATAGTGCACACGATTTTATGTGATATTATTAAAGTAATTTCAATACTCTTATTCAGATATAATGTGTGTCATGTATTCGAATTTTTGACACACGTATCGTAACCAGGCATGAAAAATTGCGTATTTAACATGTGAACTTGTTGCTCATTTGTGACCGGCCTAAGACATGCTCAATATAAATGTTTATTTATCCCCTTCGATCTGATCATGGTATGTTTTCAGAGTTAATTTTAGCAAAAATGTGCAATAACATTCCAAAGATATTTGTGGTTAGAACTATATTTATTGATGTCAATTGACCTATAGGTTCAATTATTACGCTGACAATAATATATTCTGTGACTTTGACATACTTAGAAAATTTCATTTGAAGTCCGATCGTATAATGCTCGCCCCCTATTACATGGGACTATAACATAACTGGCGAAATGTGGGTGTACTATTACACCTCTACCTACCCCTTCGGGGAAATAAATGATGATGATTAAAAATGTTGATTCACTTAAATTTTTTATCATTTATAATAATCATGTATGTAATAATATGGTTATGTAAGTATGTGTATATAATATAAAGTATTTGTAACAGTTCACACGCACACACACACCCCCCACACACACCCCACACACTCTTATATAATAATTATTGCTTTATTTGTTTTTGGGTATAATAATCATTGGCTGCTTTTGCTGGCTTGGCACCCGCTCATCATCACTTGGGGTTGACACTGAAAATCAGCGCTGTGTTGTGACTCACGTTACAACACAGCATCATGCTGAGTGTTGACCACTTTGCCGCAGCTACGACATGCAAAGTAGGTATCATACATTGATAAAATGATTCAAGAAATGTACCTAATTAAGTATTTTTTATGTGCACCTTCCGCATGTCGTCTTGTTGTGGCAATAAATAATTTTTCTTTCTTCTTTCTTTAAATACAGGCGTGATGTTATGTTATGTTATGTTATGATCGTATAATTCGGCACCCCATGTACCCAGGATTTCATAATATAGTGTCATTTCATGAAAGGCTTAACCACCATAATTCTTAACTGAGTATTGAACCAACATATATCCCGAAAAAATACATTTGACTAAAAGCAGTTTTAAAGTCAAAGTCAAATTAACGGGTAATTCATTCCTATTTAGTTGAGAACAGAAAGCTTCACGTTCGTTTTGAGCGACCAAGAACGTCAGACGTTCGCAATGGCTCAAAAATAACGTCGTCTGTTAGGCATCTCACACCACGCTTCGCTCGTTGACATCTATTTAGATTTCAATGAAGAACCCATTACACCCGGTATAATGTTTCCGTTGGGTTGACTCCTCGCTTCGCTCCTTGACATCTATTTAGATTTCAACGAAGAACCCATTACATGCGGTATAATCTTTCCGTTGGTTTGACTCCTCGCTTCGTTCCGTGACATGAATTTAGATTCCAACGAAGAATCCCGGTATAATCTTACGTTGGGTTGACTCCTCGCTTCGCTCCTTTATATCTATTTAGATTCCAACGCAGAATCTGTTACACCCGGTATAATCTTTCCGTCACGTTGGTTTGACTCCTCGCTTTGATTCTTGACATCTATTTACATTACAACGAAAAAACCCATTACACTTGGTATAATTTTTCCATTGCTTTGACAATGTGGACACTGTACTTCTCGCTGACAGACATAACGGTGAAAGCGCCACTATTGGGGTAAATCGTAACTATTGTTTCGATCTGCCGAAGCTCAAAGATGTGTAAAATATTAAAAGCTACATACTTTAACTAGCAATGTCCCCAACACAACTTACATAAAATGGCGCTATTCTATGATGAACCACGGGTGCGTCTTGATACCATAGCTTCTACTATCGGACTTGATAGATGCATTTAATGTTGTATTCAGGGCCGT
Organism: Asteroscopus sphinx; assembly: GCA_949699075.1. Taxonomy (NCBI): domain Eukaryota; kingdom Metazoa; phylum Arthropoda; class Insecta; order Lepidoptera; family Noctuidae; genus Asteroscopus; species Asteroscopus sphinx. Next base: position 12,387,224 of record OX453025.1, on the reverse strand, counting down.
AGCTACACTTAGACCTGCAAGCAAGGGTGGATCCAAAGGGGCCCGGGGGCCGGCCTCCTCCCAGACAGTTCAAATAAAACAAGGAGCTGGTAGATTGATACGAGCTTTAATAACATTCGTTTTTATAGTTATTCTTGTATGTCATTGATAAATAATTAATCCCAAAGACATAGTGAATATAAGGGACACTCCTTACCAGTCTCGTCTGTGTCTGTCTCTCAGAAATAAATCCTTGCCTGCAAGCATAACGGGGCCCTGAACCACACATGCCTTTCTGGGCCCTGGGCCCGTCAGTACGGCCCTTGCTGCTTATTAGTATGTAACAGTATCGTGTATAAGTGTTATTCATGCCAATGTAGAAAGTTTTACTCTGTGGTTGATTTACGTAGGTACTAACTTATATCATGAAAATTTTAAATGTAGTAAGAGGTAGATTCGTTATTGTTAGACTGGTTTCAGAGCAGTGCGTACGGTCCGTACGGACTGTCTGCCTACGGGCCGTCTGCATGCGTAGAGTTCGCAGTACCTACTCTAAATTGGGTGTTCAGCCGGTTGGCTTGTACGGATTCCACGCGAACGTATTTCGCGCGGGGCAATCCGTCACTATAAGACGAAGGTCTAACGCCACATGTTGTGTCCGCTCCGGACCTCCGCGCAGACGGTCCGCAGATAAATCCGCACTGCTCTGAAACCAGCTTTATACTTATTTATAAAGAATATTACGCGAAACTTATCCAATAAAAACTATTGAGTCAACAGTTATGTGGAATTTTAATACCCCTTACCCTTTTAGAAAGAAAAATGGTTGTCAATAACTACAGCTAGAGGCACACAACAACAATAATACCTATACAATTTTATTATATCACTATACAACTCCTCTTTAGAACCCTCGCAGACTACAGGTAAAACTGACGGCTGATAGTTGGGTGATATGAGAATCGTGTCACAGTAAACATATTAAACAGTACGGTAACTACGTACTAACGCTCCAGATTGAATCACTCACACAGACGCACGCAGAGGACTTTGCAGTGCTGTCAGTGTTGAGGCGTGCGTTTGTGTGAGTGCGTCGTTTCGAACGTTTGCCTTTGCGTTTTTATTTACTGCTTTAGCTATCATCATCATCATCATCATTTCAGCCGAAAGACGTCAACTGCTGGACATAGGCCTCCCCCAAGCATCGCCACAACGACCGCTCCTGCGTAATACAAGCTGAAAGTTTAGTCGTTTCGAGACGAAGAGGGATCATTGTACTCATCAGAATGAACAACTTTTACCTATGATTAAAGCATAGGTAAAAGTTCAAAGTTTCTATACTAAACTATAGGACAAACCCTGAAATTACGAAAAAAACAGCTGTTTCCTACATTTTCCTACAGGGTTTGTCGCATAGTAAAAGTTGTTCATACCGATGAGTAAATAGACCCTTTAACAGGTTTTCAGTAATTAACACGTAGAATGAATTGCAAAATTAATTTAACATTTTTAAAATTCATCGAGTGCTCAGTGTAGCTACGCTTACGCCACGCTACGTCAGCGTAGCTGTGCGTAGCATTGCTACGCTACGCCTCTACGCGTGATCTACGCGACTCTCGGCAAAGCAACAGGTGATACAGGTGGTATATAACCTAGGACTAGCACACTTTTTGTATTCTGTGTAGTTTATGTTCGACTCCAGTGAGACAAACAATGCAACAGTGGCGCAGCAGCCAAATTGCTCAGCTACTAGACTATCTAGATACAACTTGTAACAAAAACCCTGTTGTTCCTGTGAGGTACGATAACAGAATCGATATGCATACGTAAAAATAGTCAAATTAAAATATTAAGTCATCATTAATTGTAAAAGTGATTATATCACTCAAATCTCACTAACTCAGTGATTATATCAATAAAAATAATAAATCATTATTAAAAATGATTATATACCTATATCACTTTCAATTTACAATTAATGATTTAATATTTAATTTGACTATTTTTATTGAAGAGTTTTTCCCAGTTTTTACAAATGAGTTTTGTCCTTACGTATGAATATCGATACCAAAGATATTTGATCGATTTTGTTATCGTACCTCACAAGAACAACAGGGTTTTTGTTACATACTGTATGTGACGATGGGTGTGATGGTGTTATATTAACACCTCTGGTCATATTTTTAAACTGAATCAACCAAGAACCTTGACTTCTAATTTATATGCGACTACCTATAAAGGAGTCGAGCAGTATCGCAAGATATGCTCAACCGATTAAGATGAAATATACCGACCAACATAACTGGAAAGTTTCATCATTATCTGTTCAGCCTTTCTCACGTGATTAAGTAACAAACAGACGGATACACATAAATAAGTAAAATTATTGTTTCGTGTTCTATTGCTTGTTACATCATCATTTTAGCCGAAAGACGTCCACTGCTGGACATAGGCCTCCAAAAAGGGGCGGGGGGGTAGCCATAATCGCCACGCTTGGTAGGTGGGTTGGCGATCGCAGTAGGTTGAATAAATACTCAGAGAACGCTGCTGCCCATCCTCTGGTAAAACCCTTAGTCACCCTTTACGACTCCCACGAAAAGAGATGGGGTAGTGCTGTTCTTTGTGTCTGGCGCCACACGGAACGGTATTTATTTATTTATTTTTTTATTTTATTTATTAAATTTATGCACACACAGAGAAATAATAATAAAGTACATAGAAATCAATAGTACAAAGGCACTGCTTATTTCTATAAGAAATTTCTTCCAGCAGACCTGCGAGAGGAAAATTTGAAGCAAAGAGATGTAGACACAGTGTGTCAAGTAATACTAATAAATATGCCTACTTATATATATATATATATACTCATACATAAACTAATATATAACTTAAAATAAATATAGTATAGAAATAATAAACAAAGTCTAGGTATACCTACACAATATCAAAATAGAAATCATAATACATAACATTATTACGTACAACCTATGTGGATGAGGAAAGATAATGCTCTTTTACACGTTTTTTGAATGTGGAAACAGTTTTACAGTCGCGTATCACGGGCGGAAGCGAGTTCCACAACCTAACCGCGTGCACAGATAAGGAGTAGGAGTAGAAGTCAGTTTTATGGGATGGAAAATTGAGGATGGTTTTAAGATGCGACCTGCAGGGTGCGTAAGGAGGACGAGTGTAGGAAAAGCGTTCCCGCAGGTATGATGGGGAAGTCGGATTATGTAGAATATTAAAAAGGAGACACAATATCCGAGTGTTCCTGCGAAGACGAATAGGGAGCCACTTGAGAGTTTTGCGAAAATCAGAGACGTGGTCGTACTTTCTGAGATTGAAGACAAAACGGATACACAAATTTTGCAACCTCTCAAGTTTATTTAAAAGCTCCTCAGTGGCATCCAAATAGCAGGCGTCAGCATAGTCTATAATGGGCTGTATGAGAGTTTGGGCCAGGGAAATTTTAGTTTTTAAGGATATATTATTATTCATAGTTCTTAATCATCATCATCATCATTTCAGCCTAAAGTCGTCCACTGCTGGATATAGGCCTCCTCCAAAAAGTCAAAAGATAATAGTTCTTAATAATATGTTTATAATGCTGTCTAGCAAAGGGCGAGGGGGATGCGACCATTTTTTTTTACCATATTCTATGCCCTATGCCAAAGGATTCGTGCTATGGAAAACGTTGAAAAGCACTGTTAGCCTATTTACACCGATATCAAAATAAATTGCAACTTCTTCTGATTTTCTTGGATTTTCTATTCTCAACCATAGTGTAAATTTCTATCTTTTTAAACTTCTTTAAAAAAAATAACTGATGTCATTTTTGTAATTGGAATCAAGTTTCAGCGTATTTCTTTTATGATAATGCGTATATTATTATTTCGTAAATGTTGTACAAATGCATCAAGTTTCTTATAAACACAGATATTCATCGGTTACGCGATCGACAATCAGGTCAGTACATACATGATTTTTTTTCTTATTCTTATTCTTTATTGTACACACAAATATACATTTATATTACAGAAGGAAAGTTTATGTACATCGGTGAGCTTAGAACTGAGTTTTCTAACAGCAAACCTTAGAGCGATAGAGAGATGTTGAATGTAGAGGACAGAAACAAGTGCACAACATAAATTAAACCTACTTTATTTACTTACAGTACTAGCTAATAATAATATAAATAATATACAGATACTTAAGTATATATAATAAATACATAAGAATATATACATTCATATATATATATATAGATATATAATACATAACTTGTAATATAACTCATGTTGAGAGGAAATGTTCCTTAATTCTTCTCTTGAAGACATTCAGTGACGGGCTATCGCGCAAAGAGTGTGGGAGAGAATTCCACAGACGCACTGCACGTATGGTGAAAGAACCATCGTAACGGCTAGTTGTGTTATGGGGTATACGGAGGAGAAGGGAAGAAGATGAGCGTCAAGGTTTTCCCCTGGGGACAAGGTACTCAAAGCGTTCCTGAAGATAAGATAAGAACTAGGATTGTGAAGAACGAAGAAGAAAAGAGAAAGAATGTGAGTATCTCGACGACGCCGAATAGGCAGCCACTTCAACTGCATCCGAAATTCCGACACATGGTCGTATTTCCGGAGGCCAAAAATGAAGCGGATTGCCAGATTCTGCAGTCGTTCGAGTTTATTGAAAAGTTCCTCCGTTGCATCAAGAAAACAGACGTCAGCATAATCCAAAAGCGGAAGAAGAAGAGATTGGGCAAGAGTGATTTTAGTAGGAAAAGGCAGGAACTTCTGGAGCCGTTTGAGAGACTGAAATGAGTAATACACCCTCCTGCTTACTTCTGCAATGTGGACGTTCCACGAGAGATTGCAATCAATAAACACACCTAAATTCTTGGCACTTTTGGAATAAGCTATAGGGACGGAGACGTACAAAACCGGCGGAAGAGACTGCTGATCCAAGAGATTGAAGTAGTATTTGCCACCAATAATGAGAGCTTGTGATTTAGTTGGATTGACCATGAGGCCAAAAGATTTAGCCCACTCATTGATATTTTGAAGATCACTATTGATGGCATCAACGGCTTCAGGAAGCTCGTCGATTATAAAATGACGGTAAAGTTGCAAGTCGTCTGCGTAAAGATGATAGTGTGAAGATACAATTTTAGTGATGGCGTTAATGAAAACCGAAAAAAGAAGAGGAGAAAGGACGCCACCTTGGGGAACGCCCGCAGCCAGATCACACCATTCCGAGAAAGCCTCATTGGAGCGAACCGACTGCGATCGACCCCGAAGATAAGAATCAAACCAGTCAATCACAGAAGAAGATACATTTAAGGAGGTCAAGATACTCAGGAGGATGTCAAAATCAACTGAGTTAAAAGCACTGCTAAAGTCCAGTAATACCAAAACTGTAAGTTGCTTGTTTTCCATGGCCAGCCGGATGTCATAAGTAATTTTAACTAAAGCTGTTACAGTGCTTTGGCCAGGACGGAATCCAGATTGGTACTGACTTAACAGGCTGTTAGAGGAGAGATAAAATGACAGTTGATTCTGAACAACGCTCTCTAGGACCTTGGACAGGATTGGTAGAATGGAGATTGGACGGAACTGGGATACAGAGATGGGATTTGAAACTTTGGGCAGTGGTAGTACATGAGCCTTCTTCCACGCTGAGGGAAAGGAGCTCGTGTCAAGGGAATGATTTATAATGTGGGCTATGACGGGAAAAAGGACATTTAAAATAGGAACAATCATTTGGATATGTAGCCCATCATCACCCACCGCTTTAGTGGAGATGGATAGGATTGATTTTTTGATATCTTCTTCTGTAACCCGGCGAAAAGAGAAAGAAGTACATTTTGGCATAGAATGATTAGATAGACTTTTTAAAGTAGAAGATTTTGTAATATCATCCAGGGTAACCGGTGGTTTCGAGAAATGCAAATTTATTGCGTTAAGGTCCATATCGGGTGCTGCATCATTGCATTCCTTGCCGATACCAAGAGACTTGAGAAATTGCCATACTTGTGCTGTGTTGACATTTTGTACAGAGTGATGAATGTGACGTATTTTAGCATCTCTACACATACGACTACAACGATTACGCAGAATTTTGTAAAAAGTCCAGTTCTCATCCGTTGGGGTCTTTTTGTACCGCCTTTTAGCTTTATTCCTTATTGACATCACTTTTTTAATACTGTCAGATAGCCAGGGAGCGGGTAGGTGCTTTACTCGCACCTTTTTCATGGGTGCGTGCATATCAAAAAGCTCTAGAAGTAACTTATTAAAAGCAGTCACTTTTGAATCCATATTATTGCAACTATAAACAAGAGACCAGTCAATATCACCCGCATCCGCCCTCAAACGATCCAGATCAATGTTCTTGAAACTGCGAAGAAAAAGAAATTAGATTTGCGTTTAGGAGAGCGAATTTTATAAGAGAGAAATAAAAGGTCATGGTAAGAGAAAGGGGCGGGTAGTTGACCATGAGTGGCTACGTTACTAGGGGTCAGAGATTAGAATTAAATCTAGGAATGAACGAATACAGTCGGGAGCATGATGCGTAGCATTATGTTGAAGGATATGCATGTTGACAGAAGAGACAAGAGATTTTCTTACTTCAAAACAATAATTCTTCTGTGTTATTGATTTTCCCATTTTTCCTTTGAGTCCTAAGGCGACTCTCTAACCGAGTCATGTTATTCTTAAACGCAGAGCCAAAACCACTGGTAAGCTTTAAAGAAACCTTAAATTTAGACTGTAAACTTCATAACATAAACATCCATTATGAAGGAATTTTTGGGAATATCACCCCGGATAAAAGAGCATAAGAGTTTATGGGGCATAAAAGTTTGTATGAAAAATCTTTTTTGCCTGGATCGATTCTTAATATTTTATGTAAATAATGAAAATACCCATTTATTGCTTTTCCAAAACAAGAATCTCCATCTAGAAGTAGTACAATGGAGTGTTAAAGTATATCGATCTAAAATTTAAAAATCATCTAAAATATCGTAAATTACATAAAAAACAGATGGAGAATCTGGTTGTATATTTTTTTTTACTGTATCCTTTGTTTGTGTTTATGCTAGACTGAACACAATCTGTGCAAGCCAAAATAAATATCTTTCTTTCTTTCTGTCCTTAATTTTTTTTCTATCCCGTACATCGGTCTACAACACGGTCGATTCTCCAACTGTAAGTAAGCTGTAAGTTTGTAATCGCAATTTTTTTTTTTCCTGTGATATAACCACAAATTCATGATTTTCGGATATTTTCCTTTACTTGTGCTGTAAGACCATGTTTTTTGCCGAATTTCATGATTCTAGGACAACGGGAAGTACTCTATAGGTTTTGGTGAGTGAGTTTGTTCGTATCAAAATAATGTGATATAAATGGCCGGTTCCTTTGATTGCGTTGACTTAGAAGCATGATATTTTTTTACTCCAAGGAGATTTGATATTAATTTCAACTTCATACCTCTACCCGTTGCCGATACAAACATTCTTGACAGACAGACGGACAACAAAGTGATCCTACAAAGGTTCCGTTTTTTTCATTTTGAGGTACGGAACCCTAACAATAAAAGGTATTTTCTCCTGAATGACTTATCTGCTGACTTATCTTTTCTCTGCAGCGTATCCAACTATGGCCCAGCCGATAGACCTGGACAAGCCAAGATGGGACCAGGGCACGTATTGGGGCCGTGCCAAACATTTCATACTGCTCACCAACCCACTGAACATTTTTGCATCAGACCACCAGCTCGATGATGCAAAAAAAATCGTAAATGAGTACAGGTTTGTTCATATGACGTCGTAAACAACGTAGAAAATATTAATAAGTCTTCTCAAGTAACCTTTAGGATTATTCCTAAAGTGACTATCATAACTAGCTATCAACCGGACTACCAAAGCGGTGATGTGAAAAGCAGAGAGATGTGTTGCAAAATAACCAATAGAATTTGGTTATTTACACATCTCGTTTCCGCTTAGCTTCAGTGGATACGGTTGAGCAGAGAGGAGTCGAGATGTCTCATATTTGTGATAAAAGCAGAGACGTGAGCTGTGCCTCACAATCACACAGCGCGCAGCGGAGATGAGAGATGTGAGCGACGTGCGGTGAGCGGCGTGCGGCAAGTGCCACCGCTAGTATCCCCACGACGACGCAAAACACGCCAGCCACGCCCAAAAAACAATATCCTATGCTCGCCGCACGCAGCTCGCAGCTCCGCTCTAGCCAGTACACAATTACACATCTCTGCTCCGGTCTAGACAGTATGAATCTCCGCACAGCTTCGGTGGATACACCCTAGCTGCTGAGCATCTCCTCTCCGCTTCGCACATCTCCGCTTTGGTGGAGTCCGGGCCTACAGCAGTCCACTTTTGGTCATAGGTCTCTCCTATGTTGCACCACAACACTCGATCCTCTACCTTATGCAGTTCATTATGCAGTTCATTATCGCAAGATAAACACGCATTAGCTTACTAAGCTGCTAGTGTGGTTCCCATATAATAATAATAATAATAATAATCGTCAGGTCGTTGGTCCATCTGGCCGGTGGTATGCTTCGCTACGTTTGCCTATTCGCGGTCTCTATTAAAGAAATCATCTACTCTATCGGCCACCGGCTTTTCGATACAATTTTATCTGACTTATAGTATAGGTAGGTCGTCGGTCCACTTAGCTGGGGGCATCCTACGCTGCGTTTGCCGATTCCCGGTCTCCACTCACAAGGACTAGTCTACTCTAATAGCCACTGGATCTGAAGAAGATAGCTGGGAGGCAATGGATGCGGAAGTAACGAGGTCTGAGGTCTAGTGGTTCGAGTGTCGGACTGCTGATCACGAGGTCGTGGGTTCGATTCCCACAGGACACAAATATTTATGTGATGAATATAAGTGTTTGTGTTGGTCTTGGTGTTTCTTATGTATTATAAATAAGTATGTATTTACAAAAAACTGGAAACGGAACTGAGTGGCGACTGCGTACTGGAAGCGCAGCAAGGGTAGGCCCCCCACAAGGTGGGCCGAAGACCTGGTGAGGGACGCGGCAATCCACTAGATGCGGAAAGCGCAGGACCAGTCGTTGTGGCGATGCTTGATGGAGGCCTATGTCCAGCATTAGACGTCTTTCGACTGAAATGATGATGATTTACAAGAAAAGTAAAAAGTATAGTACCTCTGCTCAATTGACCCAAAATATTTATTATTTATTAGTTTGGAGGACCGTGTGTTGTGGTGCAACTTGGGAGAGACCTATCTCCAGCAGTGGACTGCACGCTGAATTGATGATGAGTACCTATTAGTAGTAATAATTAAATTTTAGATTAGACGAATCCTACTGTAATTTGTATTTTGTTTTAAACTAGGAAAACAAAGCAAATGCCCCCTGGTTACGACGCTGACAAGTTATGGGCAACCAAATATCTGTATGACAGCGCGTTCCATCCCGAGACTGGCGAGAGGATGATCAAGGGCGGTCGCATTTCTGCTCAGGTGCCCGTGAATACACTCATCGCTGGATGTGGGTTCCTATAAAATTCTTTCAAGTTCTTTCTCCTAGCAATTCGGCGTGTCTGCTTCCACTCTAACCAGTTGCGGCTGAATATCAGTATTTTACACGGAGCGGCTACCATCAGGATCCCGAATCGCAGACCTCGTCACTTCATTATGCGGCAGCGATCTCCGGCTTCCGGCCGTATTTCTGTCTGTAGAGCTAAAGCGCTTGAAAAGCCTCCTGCGAGGAAGTGAGGAGTACTGGTCGTCGAAGGAGGGCGTATAATGACTTCCAGCCATCCTAGGGGTGGGCCTGCGGACGGCGGACTTGGAGCAACTCGCTGCCCGAAGCCCGACCAGTTAATGCCCGTGATGGTGACTCGCCTACTAGTGGCAATACAGAGCGTATCCCACGCCATTGGTAGAGGAACACCGTGACTATTTTAGTCGGTAAGAGTCTGAAACTGGCTCCGGATTCTCCGGCCGCCCGGAGTGCGTCCATGAGGATTTTGCCCGCATCCCAGTTATTGGCGATATCAATATTCTGAGGTTAGACTGGTTTTTAGACCTTCGGTTTACTGACTACCTCGTAATGACTGCCAAAGATATTCGTATAACACCTGGGATCGATAATTTAACGTGCTCTCCGAAGCACGGAGGTGTCTTAGGTTTCTATTCGGAGACGAATCTAAGCTTGAACTCATGCTTCCAACTGTCAAAATGCAGTATGTCGCCTTGATGCCTTACGAAACTGTCACCGATCCACGTAACGACCGCGCGAACGCGGCAAGCGCAGCTTATCCTTGCAGCTCGTACAATTCGCGCAGATAAATGTGATCTCATAACGTATAATAAATACACTTTTCTGACTAAATGGGTTATTTTCCTCAGGTATGATAACATTCTACAAGACGAAGCCATCGATAATTTTCTGGCAGTGGTTCAATCAGTCATTTAACGCTATAGTCAACTACGCTAATCGTTCAGGCGACACACCTATCACCATGAAGTAAGTGCCAAACCATGGCAACTCAGACACACCTAAATTATAATTACTTTTGAAAAATATTCCACGATTTGTTTTGAATGTTTACCTCTTTCTCGTGTAAGCATGCTCTTGTGGCTGGACGCTGGATCCAACACAATTCAACAGCGAAGCACATTGCTTTCTTATAAGAAGGCTTTTTTTTTCCATATAGATCCTTCGAGTTACTTTCATGTTAAATGTTTACAGACAATTATTTGCGTCTTACTGTGCAGCGTGTGGAAGTGCTATGAGTACCGCGCTTTTCCTTAAGAGCAAAGTTAAGGTAGGTATGGAATATTACTGTACATTCTGTGTCCATTTTATCCTTATACATCTTGGAACAACGGAGACCAAAATGTTATCAACAACCCTTTCATTGGTTTTTACTCTGGACTGGAAGGCCCTTAGTCAACTCACCACTTTTGTCCACTCAGCACTTGGTAAGGGAACTTGCCCGTAGAGCAGACAGATGAAGGAGCAAGCTTACTTCCAATCTACCAGTTTTTTATAGAGACTATAGTCGGAAGAATTACTTAGCTTCAGGTATCGTGGATTTCGTTATGTTGTGGAGGTGGTGGTGATGGTGTTTGTGTGTGTGGGGGTGTGTGTGTATGTGTAAGAGGGGTGTTCGTGTGGGTGAGTGTGAGTATGAATGTGAAGTGAATATACGTGGGCGCTGAATGCAACAACATTCCTAAGAAACTTATTTATTAATTTGTTTATGTACTTTATATAGAACCCGATATACGCGCGGTTGGTGCCCTTCGCAGCCGTGAGCGCAGCTAACTTAATCACTATCCCAATTGTGAGGAGCAAGTAAGTATAATTTAACACGTTATCGAGTTTTGTTTATTCGAAATTTGGCTGGACAGCCTATAACAGTGCATTGCTGGACATAGAATTATCCAATAGCACACCACTGTCCTCGATTCTGAGCGACTCTCATCTAGCTGCTGCCAGCCACCTTGCGAATTAGTCTGAGAGCGTCATATTTTCACTACGCTTGCCGATATGTGGTCTCCACTCAAAAATACGTCTATGAGATAGTATGGTCTGTGGAACCAATTTTGATATCTAAACGGGTATTTTACCTCTTAGCAAATTACTGGATTTCGTAGACCCGATACTGGAATTTGTAGTACGGTCGACCGCACGTCGGTGGTAACACTTTGACATTAGCAGCATCTTTATTTCGTAAGCAGTAAGGGCGATTTTCGAATTGCAGTGTTACCACTGTCATGCAGTCGACTGTACAAGTATTCAAAAGTTAAATGACGTTAAATTAAAACGATAGTAGATGGATATTTTTGAAAATTAAGTATTATTTTGTAGTATTTTTAAATAATTGTGATCTATATTGCAGTGAATTAATTAACGGAACGCCGGTATTCGCCCCGGAAGGGCAGAGGGTGGGCGAGTCCAAGGTTGCGGCCCGTACTAGCGTCTTTCTCGTTTGCGTCTCCCGAGTGGCCATGGCGATACCCGGCCTGAGTACGTATTGCCTTAGTAAAATTTTATATTGATCATGCAATTTTTTTTTTCATCCGGTATACTAAACTTGTACAGGTGTATAAAATAATATGATGATGATGTCCTCCACGATGTGTCCGTCGACGGCGACATCCAGTCAGCGTCACGCATGCGCTCGTGTATGACTTGCAAAGCCAAATTTTGTTTTAAACGTTCAGTCACAAAGAATGCAGCATAATGACGGCGGGCAATTATGCTGCTTTCTTATTATAAAATAATATAGGTAGTTACCCAATTGTAACACTATTCATTCGTTGCAACCCTTATGAGCGTTTGTGCAGTGCATCCGATCAGAATCCGGGTAAACACGGTTCTAAGCAGTTAGTCGTAATACTTTTATTAATATTTTCCCACCGAATTTTATCGGACGGTATTTTATCAGATTCCGTTTAGATCTGCTCCCCGATTTGCGATAAGCAGTTGTCAACCGATTCGGTTTATTTTTATTTTTTTATTTCGGTTTATTTCTATTTTTCGTTACGTCAATCGTAGACGAAACGAGATCACAAACCGAATCGGTCCATGTTCTGAATCGGGGAGCTGTTTGGACGCGCAATGCACGAGGGTTCTTATACTCGCGTTCGTTCCATAGATAGAGCACAATTCTGCGGTGATCTCGTTCGCCCGGTATGTCATCTTATCCTGCATCGTTATATTCCAGCAATGGTGCCAATAATTACGAACTCCGTAGTGAAGAGAGGCCTGTTCTGCCACTACCCGCTGGCTGTGATACCGTTCCAGTTATCGCTGGTGGGTCTCTGCATGACATTGGCTACGCCAATATGCTGCGCCTTGTTTGAACAGAAAGCCACCATGAACGTCGACTCTGTTGAGATGAACCTGAAGGTAAAAAAAACAATTATTAATGGTCGTGTCTATAAAGTACTTGCCAATCTTTATGACCATTGTATATTTTTGAACAGAGGAACTATTGCAATTTTATGTTAAGTACTTAATTTACGATCACGAACGAACAGACGTCCCACACATACCCCCACACACGCCCCTACTCCCATACACCTATCCACTTACGCACAGACAAACATCCTAACTACTGTTTCTTTTACTTACCTAATTAATCTAACTATAGCATGTATTTAATGTAACTATAGCATGTCTGTTTAATTGTCAAATCATTTTGGAAGATACTGTTCCCCACGACACCGGAAATCCTAGTGTGGGACCCAGTGTACCTTGTAAATTGCAATTTATTTTGAGTAAATAAAATTATCATTATCAATTTTATGAATAAATTTTCATTTTGAATTTTGGTGTTATATGATGGTGCGTCACTGGTCACTGGTAACTTCATCCGTCTGCCAAAAAAATATCATATTTGTTTGACGATGCATGCTCGAACTCTTACCTTAAATCATTTATACCTTTTCAGGAAGTCGTGAAGAAAGTTGCTCCTAAGGCGACTACAGTTTATTTTAACAAGGGTCTGTAAGCAGCAAGCGATGTGGATAATGTTTCTGAAAGCTGTGCCTGAACACTGTGCTTATCTTCCAAGATTTCCTAAAATCAGAACTTAAGAAGTACATAGTAAAGAAATGAAAGGATTGTGAACAGTCGAATGGAAGCATGCCTCCGCGGCAGTCCCATCGAAATTATTGCAGGTTTCGCATTTCAATGTGAAGTGACTCCTCGCATCTGTGGTGACGTAAACGTTCGAGTCACGTATATTGTCACCAACTGTGCTCCATTTGCTCCCCAATAGTGGGTACAATACACGTAATATAACTGTGCCTCTCTGAATATAGGCTTTGTGAAGGGTCGTGCAAGTAAACTCGGGTAATAAGGAGTGAGCAGAATGCAAGCAAGCATCGAATTTAAAAAAGACTGAGATAGCTATTTCCGCGCATGCGCGCCACTGAATTGGTTGTGGAATTGACTACTGCGCAGCAACCTGTTGCGCACTTCACAGGGGCAGAGCTATTTTACGCGTACTGTATGTCTGCGTCAGAAAAGATATATGCTCCGATGACGCACTCCACGTGGTGGTTTTTTGTAGAGATGTCCGAGTGCATTAGAGCAGTTGCAGATGCGCGGGGCACAGTTGGAGCGCGTACATTATGGAACCCCCATTCAGAGGTTTCAAACCTCTTTTGTTTTATGTTATACATTCTTACAAAATAATGTTCTTGCTAAACTAATTACTCTTACTTGTAATGGCTAGTTTTAAGACGTTACATGAATTCGTTCTATAGTACCTACCTATCATTTCATTTGGATTTGTACAAAATGTTCTCGAGGACGGGAGAAATTTGTTTTATAAGGAGGCTTATCATGAACTGTTATTGCCAGGCAGTTAAGGTGTGATTAATTAAAGGCTCTGCAATGTTCCGTTTTAGGACAAAGAAATTTGGAATTCACTACAGTACAATTGTTTTTTTCAAGCTTGCTGTTACTGCAAAGACATGATTTCCAGACCGAAAGTCTTCAGCTAATTAAGAACTTTGGCCGTGTAGTTCACCTAGTTTTCTGTATAATACACAACCATCTTTGTGGTCTGCCGCGGCGCCTTCTAGCCGTGTCAGGGCTCCACTTATTTTGTCCTATAACTCATCAAGCATTCAGCAAATGTGACCAGACAAATCCCACTTCAGCTTTGTGGCTTTTCAACCTTAACCTACGTCAGTTGTTTTCGAGAGCAGTAAAATGTTTCGAATAAGGTTAGGCGCGTAACAAAGAAGTAATAAAATTTAATGTTCATGATAGCGCCTCTAAGTTTGTATTTGCTATAGTTGTATTTTTATTATTTAGTTTTATGCGTTTTTATACATATCATGTAGCTTTTATTTTAGAATATTTATCTTTTGAGAGTAAATAATATTGCAGACCGGGTTTCCATGGGCACAGAACACATAATAAAGATATTTGTAAAAGGCCGACCACAGATTAAGCTACATTTCTTTTTAATTTTGAGACATGTATTTAAGCCGCTCTGAAATCTAACTTGCGGAATTCTACACCTAAGTTACCAAATTTTTGGTAATCAAAGAAAATAGTTTATTGTAGGTACTTAATCAATTCAACTTTACTTCTACTAAAATCGAATATTGAAAATTTTTAATGTAGATCTAGGTCGGTCAGGGGTTTTAAATCGGTAGCTGCCGAGAGTAACTCTAAAATTGGAATCACTTGAATCAACCACGACAGGAAGAATTTATAAAAAGACAGAATCCAAAAAAAGGTGGAAGGAAAGTTGTGAGAAATGACCCCAAGGCTCTTTCCGAAGCTGGAAGAGAGAAAGGTACCAAACGTTTTTTTGGAGTCACTCGAATTAATGAGGAGAAGGCTGAGATGCCATCCAGACATATTCTTCGTCAGATAGGAGGATCTGAAACCTGAGATAGAACGATTGAAACTTCCATTTAATTATAACGTAGACAGTCACAATTCTTTATGGGCCCCCCGATATTAAAATTTGCCAAATAAACACACCAGCATAATTGAAATTGCGAACGAGGCACATGAAAAAAAATGAAGGGTCGAAAGTATTTCTCAGCAAGACGGTCTGATCCGAAATCAAAGTTGTGAATGGAAGAATCGTTACTTGAGAGTTCCAAGCAAGAGGAAGTTCAGTTCTTCATGGGTTGAAAACAAGAAATTTTCGGGGAAGTCTTGCGTTTTAAGGAACTTGAACCTACTCAGCACAAGTAGGTGTCATTAGACTGTAAATATCCTGGAAGTTGACCAGAGCATGACTAGTTCAGAATTCGAGCAGCTCAAAAACTACACATACTGTGGAGTGTGGATGGATCTTCTTCATAAAATATGACAAGACCTTACTGAAGAACTACATTTTCTTTTCCACTTAACTGTGAAAGATTGCTCGATCGTGCGTTTTCAGATGTGAATGCATTCTTTAGCGTGTATAAGCTTGCTGTAGCATGTGAGAACGGTTTTTTGCACTGCCTTCCATTTCGAAAAAATCTCGGTAATTTAACAATGCTATGAGATCTTCATATCGAAGTTCGTCGCTCAAAGTTATTGAAAAATATGTCCTATCGATTTCTGGTAATTCAGTTTGTTATAACTTCGTGAATGAAGCCAATATAAGGTTTCAGTTGCGTTGTATGTACTGCATATAACATACCTTGCCTAATTTTCTCGTTTCCTACCACGCAATGCTTGTTAGTCTTTCTAATTCCAATTATAGTATTTTAGTAGTAGTAGAGCTCCTTGTCAAAAGCTCTTCCGGGGAAGTATTAACACCGTACCTACTTCTGCCGCCAAACAGTGATCATTGCACTGCTGTGTTCCGGTGTGAAAGGCACGGGTGACGATGAAATTACAATCACATGAGACTTTCCATCTTTAGGACTCGGTTTGGCGATCGTGATTTGCAATATAATTTAGGCAACCCTTTGCAGTTGTTATGGGCAAAGATAACCGCTTAACATCAGGTGGGCCTTTAGGTAGTTTCGCCATACAATGCCTTAAAAAAAAAACTTCCTTGCTTCTGGCGTTTAACGATTTCAAGATGGTTCTGCAAATGAGCATTGGCGTTCTGTAGTCCTTATATAGAATGTACAAATAGGTACCTACCGTAAACACGGTACATAGGTACATGGACGCTACCTTATGTTCATCAATCATCATAATTAATTTAAGAGCCGTTCAACTACCATAATTTTCCGCACATGTTATTTATTAAATATAATGTCGTAACGTCCAATTTGCGAACCTAATAAAGAGCTAGGCTCTTTCTTATCGGTGGAGTATTTTCCATCTTTCTTTGTAATTTGTCGCCCTATTAATTTCCTGATAGTACCGGGTAAAACGGGGTGAATAGGGACAAAAGTGGGCAAGGATTAACATTTAAATAAGATAGTTTGTTGCCCACACAGACTGTTTACCAAATTATAGCAGAACATGTGGGCAACAATCTATCTTATTTCAATGTTAAAATCCTTGCCCACTTTTGTCCCTATTTACCTCTGCATTCCTATTCACCCCGGTTTCACAGTCACGATACATGAACGCTACCTTACGTTCATCATCATTATTAATTTAAGAGCTAGGCTCCATTAGGTACCATTTATGCGAGCAATTAACGACCGCATACCGAAGGAGTCCATTTTTGACAAAAAATACAAGATCCAACTGTATGAGGACCATCTGTGCGAGGGTTTGAATCCCAGAGAACTTAGGATCTTTACAGATGGATCCAAAACGGAATCAGGTACAGGATGTGGGGTCTTTTCAGAAGACCTAAACATATTCATCTCTACGCCACTGGGTGTCTACAACACGGTATTTCAAGCTGAGTGTATGGGCATCTTACTGGCAACTGCAGCAGTCATGGCACGGGAGGTAAAAGATCACTCTATTAGAATGCTCTCCGACAGCATGGCGGTTATACTGGCTCTCAACAGTTGTACTGTCAACTCTGGGCTCATCAACGAATGCCACCAGAAATTAAATCAGGTAGGCAGCTCCAACAATATAACCCTACAATGGATTAAAGGTCATAGTGGTTCTAGAGGCAATGACGCAGCGGATGAACTCGCTAGGAGGGGATCGAGTACAGACGTGGTAGGACCTGAACCCATAATACCTCTCCCTTTCGGTCATTTACGTACTCTGGTAAGGAAACGCACTAGAGACAAACACAACTACTCCTGGATAAACCACGAGGTATGCAGACAGGCTAAGGAAGCACTCCCCGTCATCGACGGTAAGATCACCAAACAGCTCCTCCGGCTGTCAAAACAACACCTACGTACGGTGACAGCCGCCTACACCGGACACGGTTCATTTAACAAACACCTCTTTGTCATAGGTGTGACTGACAGTCCTCTGTGCAGAGCCTGCATGGAGACAGAAGAAACAGCGGCCCACGTGC
The DNA here is from genome assembly GCA_949699075.1 of Asteroscopus sphinx. Classification (NCBI taxonomy): domain Eukaryota; kingdom Metazoa; phylum Arthropoda; class Insecta; order Lepidoptera; family Noctuidae; genus Asteroscopus; species Asteroscopus sphinx. The sequence goes on along the minus strand of OX453025.1, from coordinate 12,369,332 downwards.
TTCTCAACTGCCCGGAGGTCGCCTCATACAGGGCTAAGTACTTCGGAGATCCGGGTACTCTCCGAGAGACAGTCAGCAACATCAAGCGTCTGCTGGCCTTCCTCGAGGAGCTGGGGTGGCTCGAGTAAACAAGTTATTCCCACCCACACGCAAAAAACACGCCGAGCGTGGAGTTGCGGAAAATGGCCCGTTATACCAATACCAATACCAAAGAGCTAGGCTCTTATCGGTGGAGTATTTTCCATCTTTCTTTGTACTTTGCCGCCCTATTGACTTCCTGATAGTGTGCACATGATAGTACGTCTTCTTCTTCTATCGTGTCGACATGAGCTACATAATGATAATAGCTCATGCCGTGGGGAAAAGATTAGCCAGTCAGCAGGTTGTTAGCGAGGCTGACTGCCCAGGGTGCGCCGGACGATCAATTAAATATCGTCACTCAATATAATACGTCAAAAGGGATACTATAACTGCCAAAATTAATATCCAATCTATCCACGATTTGCCGTACTAAAGACAGGAATTTGACATAAGCTCCATACAAAATATGTCAAATTTCTATCTCTAGTAAGGTAAATCGTGGATAGAATGGATATTAATTTTGGCCGTTAGTCAGTGTCCCGCAATATTCAGATCAAGCTGTAGAGCGACCACTTGAGCGAAAAGTTCGGATAAAACTTAGGGTTTCATATTAATGAAACTTGTGGCTTATTTATTGTACTTTGTACAACGAAATGTGGCTTATTTGTGACAGGTCTCGGGGAAACACAGAATTCGCTGACTGAATTAAATAGTGGCCAGATAGTAAAAGACAAAAACCAACTACTTAGGTAATTTTATTTAACCTTATATTTTATTATTATGAATAATTCAGGGCCCTGAAAATGCTGATAGAATCCATTACCAACAATTTTTTTTTTTTTAACTTTTGCCACTATGAATGCAGTTAGCGACTTTTTTTTGTCAGAATTGATTATTGATTTATGATTGATGTTAATTGACGTGTAAGTTCACATGCTGACAATAATATCTTCTGTGATTTGTAGATTTAATTTACTTTTAATACACTATATTATACAATAAAAAAGATAACATAGAATATTTTTACTTTTATTTATTTGATGTTGCAGTTGAATTAGTACAGTGAAGCGCACATTGATGGTGACAAAACCAGTGTGTTACTATGTACCTACATACACCATAAAGTGCAATAAACGCTCAATGTTGAAAATACATATAATTTATAATGCGTAGTGAATGCGTAAATTCTGTCAACTACCTAGCTGAGGCTACTGCAATCCAATTGGTTGGCTGATTTGTTTTCAAGTGGCGAATAGTGGCGACCTCATACAAAACTAAATAATATAAGGGTGGTATGCCACTGGTCAAAATTTATTTGTCCAATCTCTTCGTCCAATCCAATTTATTTGATGATCTGCATCATGGTATAATAAGGATTTCGTATTCGGTTTCTCTTCCCGCGATGCCTCGAAGCTACATCACGATCAGTGTTGCCATTGATTTGATATCTTCAACAATGCTGAAAGATGGCGAGATAGCTATAGTTCGATATAAGGCTGGTTTAAGAACAGTTCGCGGGATATATCGTCCGCGTGGAGCTCGGAGCGGAGACACACGTGTGGCGGCGGAAACATCGTTTTAGTGACGCGGATTGCTCTGTATGGAACACGCTCCACGCGGAGTCCGTACAAGCCAATACAATGTACTCTGTGAAGTCAATCACTGAACACTCGATTCAGAGTGCTGATTCGGAGTTTGAAACTTACACATGATAACGAAATCGCTATCGAATACGTCGACTTTCATTCATAGATCAGTATAGTTCCACCACGTTTCTTCTAGGGGTATTCCTGATTTATGAATGAAAGTCAACCTACGATGAAAGAACCTGCTTATTGGTAGTAGAAGTCAACGCATTCGATTCGATCGCGTATGTGGTAAGTGTCAAACTTGCGCACTAGGCACTCTGAGCACTGTACGCATTTGGGCGGATCCACATTACTCTGTAACCAGCCTTAGTGTTTGAACATCAACAGCATAATGAAGTGCTGAAGTGCACAAAGATACACGTTCCAATTTGCATTACAACTTGAAGTTAGATGGAGCTTCAAGTAGGTAGGTTACCTACCTACCTAAGTATAATACCTTTATGGTAGGTACACTTGTCATAGAAAACTACACATCACACCTCAGCATTAAATTTACCTGATCTTCAACTATCATGTATAGATTAAACGATTTAGGAGGATTTATGGCTAGCCCAGCATTGTGGTTGTGGCAAAGAAAATGAGGTTGCGGTTTTTTAAACTGCCAAAAAATATGTCACCAATAGGGTTTCTCAATTCATGCGCCGCACTTTACCCTATTGCAATATTGGGCCTTTGTTTAGGGAACTGAGTATTGGGCCCATAACACAAAGTTGTTACCTTGTTGTTACCTACCTCTTTCCTATTACCTCTATCATCGACCTTCTTCAAAAAATGAACTTTTAATGTCACTTGTGTTCAATTAATTTTCAAGCAAATTTTTAGGTTACCCATTTATGAAATAAATAAAAATGTGCAGCTAACAAAAAAATAAGTATTTGGTGATGTTGTCTAATGTATCAAGTGTATACACACAGATTTTTACCGATAACAAGCCTAAAAATCAGGTGGGTAATCCTCTTAAATTACACAGGTTCTTTCTCAATCTCGAAATGGGTCAGTGTCGCTTTTCCTTAATTCATATGTTACTCAGGATGCAACCATATACCTATTGTAAAATAATCTTATTATTTTATTATTTTTAACGCATTTACGCATGCGAAGCGAAATCTTACGATTTAAATTGTGGAAAGAAAAAATCGCTCACGAGCAGGAGTTGCACTTTGCAGGTTCGTATCCTGCTCGTGAGCGATTTTTTCTTTCCACAATTTAAATCGTAAATAATCTTATTTCTGCCAGAGTGAACATACAACATTATTCCTTTTACTCTAGGTCTGAGGCCAGAGTTTCTTACTAAAATAATTGAGAACCTCCTCCTTTTTCTGAAGCCGGTTTACGGCTGAAAGTGTGTGGACTATTAGGTAGTTAGGCAGTGCTGACTACAAAGTAACTAAGTGGAAAAAAAAACAATTTACCCTGGGGAGAAGATAATCAAAGTTTTTGCTAAGCATATCCAGGAAATCTCGCAATCCAGAGTCCAGACTCATGCAGTTACAGATAAGAAAAACCGCCCAAGAGCATGTCGGGCCATGCTCAGTATTACCAGGCCCCTCAGAAAGTATTGCGAAAAAAAGTTTTTATATATGGGAGACTGGCCAGTTATAATGTTTTTCGAAAATATGATTATTTATAAGTAAAAATAAGTAAGTTCCAATTTCAAAATTTCCCTCCACATTTTTTGCGAGTTAATTCAAAGTATTGTGTCTCACTGAAATATGGATCTGCGCCGGGAACATTTTAGAGCTATGATTTTATACGATTTCAAGTGTCGCCTGAAACCGGATGAATCGTACGATAGACTTCAAATGGCATTCATGGATGAAGGCCCTTCCAAGGCAACCGTGTATCGTTGGTATAACGAATTCAAGCGCGGTCGACCAACTTTGGGGGATGACGAAAGAAGCGGTCGCCCTTTGACGGCTGTTACCGAAGAAAACGTGCTAGCAGTGAAAAATTTAATCCAAGACAATAGGCGAATTACATATCAGGAGATTCAACACATATTGAAGATTGGATCGGGAAGCGTTCACGAGATTCTACACAGCCATCTTCGCGTGAGGAGGATAGTATCACGCTGGGTGCCGCACAACCTCACCGATGCTCAGAAGCAGGCCCGGGTGGAATGGTGCCGTGATATGCTTAACAAATTTGAAGCAGGCTCGTCTCGGCGTGTTTACGACATCGTTACAGGTGATGAGTGCTGGATTTATCAATACGACCCAGAAACCAAGCGCCAGTCGACTGTTTGGGTGTTTCAAAATGAGCCAACGCCTACCAAAGTGAAGCGATCTAGAAGCGGGGGTAAGATTTTGATCGCTAGCTTTTTTAATTTGACTGGCCACTTGGTATCAATTCCCTTACGGGATCAAAGAAGCATTAATGCCGAATGGTATACTACCAAATCTTTGCCAGAAGTTTTCTCTGTTATAAGCAACAAGCGACCAAACACAGGGCTCCGCGGGCTACTGCTCCACCACGACAATGCACCTGCGCACACCGCACTCAAAACGAGGGACTTCCTGGACAGCACGCCAGTCAAACTCCTGGGTCACCCTCCTTACAGCCCTGATCTAGCACCGTGTGACTTCTTTTTATTCCCAAAAATAAAAAATCAGCTCAAAGGGATACAATTTTCGTCGCCGGAAGATGCGCTGGCTGCGTTCGAGCAGGCTGTAAACGAGGTGTCTGCGGCGGACTGGAAAAAGTGTTTTGAAAACTGGTTTAGGCGCATGAATCTTTGTATAGAGGCTGGTGGAAAGTACTTTGAAAAGATTTGATAAAAATATATGTACGTATAGAACAATTTTTTTTAGTTTCGCAAAACTTTCTGAGTGTCCCACGTATAGGGTTCCTTAAGTAGGTGTAATCTTTTCTCCATGGTGTAATTACAAACAAATCAAATCGAATATTAATCATGGCTATTTTAGTTTTTGCAATATACGGCAGCATTGGCGACTCAGATAGTGTTGTTAGTAGCCGCTAGATGGCGCTGTATAGTGACAAATTTAAGAAGTGTGTCATGTCAACATAACACAAAGTTACTTTTTGTGATTTTTTTTAATAGAAAGTAACTAAACGAGCATTCTTTGCTAAGATCATTTTTCTCTAAGGTCAATGACCTTTGAACTAGGACGTCTTAAGTATTTTTCAGTTTTCTCTCTATAACTCAAACATTTATAATCACATTATCAGGCTATATTTCGCAGATGGTACACCTGATAAAAAAGTAATGTGTGAAACATTTCTTTCAATTTAGTAGACCTATTCAATGATACCCCACACGAGGGGGTGCAGCGAAAAAAATATTTTCATCCCCATTTCACATGTATGGGTGCCACCCCTAAAATACGTAATCACGATTTTTTTATTATTCTAAAATTGAGATCTATATGTAGACTATTTAAAAAAAAAAAAAATTACTTATGTTTAAAACTGTAGAAGTTATTAAGCTGTAAAGAATTAGGACAGACGGACAGACGGCCAGACGGACGGACATGACGAAACTATAAGGGTTCCTTGTAGGACTACGGAACCCTAAAAAAGAGACAATAATTTTGGAAATCAGAATTCATCTTTCTAAGTACCTATCATTGGGTTTTTTCTTTCAGTCAAGATGGCAGCGACGGCACCAAAAGTCGCCACTGCAATAGACTTGAGCAAGCCCAGATGGGACCAGACCACGTATTGGGGCCGTGCCAAGCATTTTATACAGCTTACTAACCCAATGAACGTGTTGGCTACTGACACGGAGCTCGATGAGGCCAAGATGATCGTGGATGAGTTCAGGTGTGAGCATCATAATATTATATACACATCACATCATTTAAAACATTATAGATACATTTATACTCTCGTCGGATTAGTGCAAGAACGTCGTTCTGGCACAGAACACACAATAATTTAGTAGGATTGATAGTATAGTATCTAGTGTAGTATGAAACGCGATTTTCTAATGAGACGCTGCAAGAAGATTATACGGCCACGTAATAAATAAAAAAGATTCAGCTACCCTTACCTCAAAACTAAATTAAATAAAACTATTAGGTATAATTAAACTAAATTTCGTCTTCTGATGTACACTACTGATTATCTTATTCTCGTCTTCATGGAGCATTTAGTAACTAAAAAATGATTATAATTAACATTTTTATTTCAAGACGAACAAAGAAAATGCCGCACGGTTACGACGAGGACAAGTTATGGGCGAAAAAATATTTGTACGACAGCGCGTTCCACCCCGACACTGGCCAAAAGATGGTAATGATCGGCCGCATGTCTGCGCAGGCGCCCTTGAATACTATCGTTGGTGGATGTGAGTATCTGTAAACTGCGCGTGAGGAAGAGAATAGGGTAAGGGAAAGAACAGTCGAGCGTATATCGATGGTGACAAAGTCAGTACATGCAGAGCCTTGTCTTGCGGGAAAGTTACATACTAAGCCCGTTCCGCTTATAATGGTTTACTTTTACTTACCATTGATATATGGTTGACCGTACTACCACCGCCTTAGTTCGCCATGCAGCATAACCTGCTCAGAGCAACAGAATGCTAGAGAGAGGACAAGCCGCCCCGTAATGGCTGACCGTTGTATGCACAGCGGGCATACACTGTCGCTAGTTCACCGTCACTTGCACCCGAGTGAGTATGCGCTCTAGATTGTGAGAAAACCTTCTTTAATTTCCAAAATGCCGGAAGGATACAAGTGTGCGTGTTTTATATGTGTTCGTGGTTTTTTTGTAATGTATTGACGCGTTTCTTGCGTTGTGTGCGTAAGTTGAGTTTGCGACCTTCGGACTCCATGCAAACTAAGCGGCTTGCCCGATCGCCTTATTTCCGTTATCTGTGAGCATTGGCTGTCTTGAAGTTAGGCGGTTCAGACGCAAGTCGGAGCAACACTGAACGATTTTAGCATCCCCCTTTATTGTACGGAGTTGCATACACAGACTAAGAAGTGTATGGTTGCATACGGCATCACACACGGCTGTCGCATAGATAGACGCACGACTCTATTATTCAGGATTTTTTTTGAGAAGTGCGGATAATTTCCGTAGTGGTTCAGTATCTGCTCCATATCGTATACACATTATTAAAATTCACTTTAAAACAAAACAAAATCGAATTTGTGGGAGGGTCAGAAAATTTTATAGCGGACGCCATGCAAAAGCAAATTTTCCCGCAAGTGCAATATTATTTATTATTATTATTTTCAGCCTACATTGTCCTGCAAGGCCTCCCTTACCTTTTTCCACTCATTCCGGTTATGTGGAAGTGTGGACCAGTCTTTTCTATACGAGTCTAGCTTGTCCCGCCATCTTCGCCTGGGTCTGCCGCAAAGTATCAAAGTTTACCTTTACTTATCTTACCTTTTTCACAGGCATGATATCATTCTACAAAACAAGACCAGCGATAATTTTCTGGCAGTGGGTAAATCAGTCGTTTAACGCTGTAGTTAACTATACTAATCGTTCAGGCGACGCACGAATAACCTCAAAGTAAGTACGTTTTGCTATCCTTGCTATTGTCTTAAGATTTTTCATCGTTCTCTTTACAAATGATACTTAAGGCGGATGTACACGAGATCACTAACGGCCAAAATTAATATCCAATCTATCCACGATTTGCCCTACTAGAGATAGGAATTTGACATAAGCTCCATACAAAATATGTCGAATTTCTATCTCTAGTAGGGTAAATCGTGGATAGATTGGATATTAATTTTGCCCGTTAGTGACGCTCACTACTTGAGTGATACATCATTAAGTATAAACCATAAACCAGCCCATTACCTACTGTCCCACTGCTGGGTACGGGCCTCTTCTCAGTACGAGAAGGCTAAGACCTTAGTCCACCACGCTGGCCTAGTGCGGGTTGGCGGACTACACACACCATTGAGTACTGTATGGAGCACTCTCAGGTGTGCAGGTTTCCTCACGATGTTTTCCTTCACCGTTAAAGCAAGTGATAATCGAATATAAATCCGCACATAAATTCGAAAAGTCAGAGGTGCGAGTCGGGATCGAACTCACACCCTCCTGCATGGAAGGCAAGCGTTCATCCCAGTGGCACAGATAATATAATACTATACTAGTACTAGTGGCTATCACTGCTATGTGTGTCTGTACCTACATCATTAAGTGATACAGTGTAAAGACAGGCTGATCACTAAGTGATGTTTACTTGAATTACACACCATGCAGTGACTAGTTCAATTTTACAGATAATTTACACTGCATAATAAGTTTTGTTATTAGTAGCACAAATTTTAGCCGCTAGTAACATAAAAAAGGTGACTAATAAACTGACGCTACTATTAGCTAACTAGTTTGAGATGTGCAGCAAATTAGTCTATCTATTTTGACAAAAAAAAAATTGTATTGATTAAAATATGGCAATTTTTGACGTAACTAAACTAGTTCAGCTATTTGTTTTTCAGTGTAGTGATGCATCACTTAGTGATCTCATGAACATACTCGTATCGTCGAATCGGATTCGATAGCAGTACCCGCACTAGGACCTCAGTTCTATAAACTGACAGAAAAGAAAGTGTCCTTATATTTTCACAGACAATTATTTGCGTCTTACTGCGCTGCGTGTGGAGGAGCCTTAACTACCGCCATCTACCTCCAGAGTAAAGTTAAAGTAAGAATATTTCTCCGTAGGGTCCATAGAGTATGAGCTATGATTCCTTATTCTGTTGTTCTGTAGTACCAGGCCCCTCAGAAAGTATTGCGAAAAAAAGTTTTTATATACCTATTTTTGTGGACTATTAGGTAGTTAGGCAGTGCTGACTACAAAGTAACTAAGTGGAAAAAAAAACAATTTACCCTGGGGAGAAGATAATCAAAGTTTTTGCTAAGCATATCCAGGAAATCTCGCAATCCAGAGTCCAGACTCATGCAGTTACAGATAAGAAAAACCGCCCAAGAGCATGTCGGGCCATGCTCAGTATTACCAGGCCCCTCAGAAAGTATTGCGAAAAAAAGTTTTTATATATGGGAGACTGGCCAGTTATAATGTTTTTCGAAAATATGATTATTTATAAGTAAAAATAAGTAAGTTCCAATTTCAAAATTTCCCTCCACATTTTTTGCGAGTTAATTCAAAGTATTGTGTCTCACTGAAATATGGATCTGCGCCGGGAACATTTTAGAGCTATGATTTTATACGATTTCAAGTGTCGCCTGAAACCGGATGAATCGTACGATAGACTTCAAATGGCATTCATGGATGAAGGCCCTTCCAAGGCAACCGTGTATCGTTGGTATAACGAATTCAAGCGCGGTCGACCAACTTTGGGGGATGACGAAAGAAGCGGTCGCCCTTTGACGGCTGTTACCGAAGAAAACGTGCTAGCACTAGCAGTGAAAAATTTAATCCAAGACAATAGGCGAATTACATATCAGGAGATTCAACACATATTGAAGATTGGATCGGGAAGCGTTCACGAGATTCTACACAGCCATCTTCGCGTGAGGAGGATAGTATCACGCTGGGTGCCGCACAACCTCACCGATGCTCAGAAGCAGGCCCGGGTGGAATGGTGCCGTGATATGCTTAACAAATTTGAAGCAGGCTCGTCTCGGCGTGTTTACGACATCGTTACAGGTGATGAGTCCTGGATTTATCAATACGACCCAGAAACCAAGCGCCAGTCGACTGTTTGGGTGTTTCAAAATGAGCCAACGCCTACCAAAGTGAAGCGATCTAGAAGCGGGGGTAAGATTTTGATCGCTAGCTTTTTTAATTTGACTGGCCACTTGGTATCAATTCCCTTACGGGATCAAAGAAGCATTAATGCCGAATGGTATACTACCAAATGTTTGCCAGAAGTTTTCTCTGTTATAAGCAACAAGCGACCAAACACAGGGCTCCGCGGGCTACTGCTCCACCACGACAATGCACCTGCGCACACCGCACTCAAAACGAGGGACTTCCTGGACAGCACGCCAGTCAAACTCCTGGGTCACCCTCCTTACAGCCCTGATCTAGCACCGTGTGACTTCTTTTTATTCCCAAAAATAAAAAATCAGCTCAAAGGGATACAATTTTCGTCGCCGGAAGATGCGCTGGCTGCGTTCGAGCAGGCTGTAAACGAGGTGTCTGCGGCGGACTGGAAAAAGTGTTTTGAAAACTGGTTTAGGCGCATGAATCTTTGTATAGAGGCTGGTGGAAAGTACTTTGAAAAGATTTGATAAAAATATATGTACGTATAGAACAATTTTTTTTAGTTTCGCAAAACTTTCTGAGTGTCCCACGTATTATAGGTAATAATACTCTTTTCTTATGGTAGGTATTATGTCGCTGAGTCTTTGACCAGTGTGTGTTGCCAGTAATTACTTACGGCACTGAAACGTGGTCGCTCACAATGGGCTTGATAAGATGGCTCAAAGTCAATCAAAGGGCAATGGAGAGAGCTATGCTCGGAGTGTCCCCGTGATAGAATCAGAAATGAGGAGATTTGCAGGAGAATGAAAGTAACCGACATATCCCGAAGAATTGCCAAACTTAAGTGACAGTGGGCGGGGCACATTGCTCGCAGAACGGATGGCCGATGGGGCAGTAAAGTTCTAGAGTGGTGACCGCGTACTGGAAGGCGCAGTATGGGTAGGCCCCCCACAAGGTGGACCGACGACCTAGTGAAGATCGCGGGAATCCGCTGGATGCGGAAAGCGCAGGACCGGTCGTTGTGGCGATGCTTGGGGGAGGCCTATGTCCAGCTGTGTACGTCTTTCGGCTGAAATTATGTAATGCTTTCCTACTGTAATATAAATGTATATCTGTGTGTACAATAAAGAATAAGAATAATGATGATGTCGCCAAGTGACTTCGGCTAGCCAAAGGCGGCGCATTTGAAACGCTGTGTACACTAAATCCACTAGTTTCGCCCGTCAGAGTAGGTATACAGTACACGTAGTCTTGGTCAACTTCGGCTGCGAACTCTGTTGTTGTCAGACGACTAAGCGCTTGCACCAGATTGGATGCCGTATCCGACGGGCAAGCGAAGTCGACCTGTTGACCTGAAGACCAATTCCCATAATTAAAAACGTTCAAATATAGTTCCAAACTAATCTCAATGCTTTAAATCTCAATATTCTGACATTAGATGTTTTCTATTTGCCGTCTATTTGTGACACTTAGCTCATTAATGTCATCAATAAACGGCAATCAGAAAATCTTCTGTCAACTCAAACTTAACTAGGTTCTGATGGTTCTGACTAGCAGCTAGGTACCTACTTACTTATTTTTTTGTATAATGTAGAATCCGCTGTGCGCGCGGTTGGTGCCCTTGGCAGCCGTGTGCGGCGCTAACTTTATCAATATCCCCATGATGAGGAGCAAGTAAGTACCTATACTTTCATTTCATAGTGTCATTGTTTTGTGTCTGTATGGTCCAGACAAGACAGTTAAAAAATAGGTACCTACCTAAGAAGAATGCATTCGCAAAATTAGACGATGGTAGAAAAAGGTGGTAAGGTAATAGTGGGAATAGGTAATAATACTAGTACTTTTCTTATGGTAAGGCCTAACTCAATGCGACAAGATTCAAGGCACTGCCTATTCGCGTAAATCGACCAGGATCACCAAGAGTCAGCAGATGGATTGGCTCAATGAATGATGATGAATGAATGAATACAGAATGATGGCAGAATGAATTTCTTTCTCATGAGAATTGCTTTGATTATAATGGTTAAATTCAGGCTGTAGATAACAACAATGATGGCCTGTAAGGTCGTATAATATTATATCAGAAAAATTCAACCTCTGATTGACCTCAAATCTGCCACCAACTTAACCTCACGCTTATTACAGCGAACTAATAAATGGAACGCCAGTATTCACGCCGGACGGGCATCGTGTGGGCGAGTCCAAGATAGCGGCGCGCACCGGTGTCTCCCTCGTGTGCATCTCCCGAGTCTTCATTGCATTGCCTGGCATGAGTATGTATCTTCATCAGCCCATTACTGTCCCACTACTGGGCGCGGGCCTCTTCTCAGAATGAGAAGGTAAAGGCCTTAGTCCACCATGTTGCGGGTGGATTACACACACCATCGAGAAATATATGGAGCACTCTCAGGTGTACAGGCTTCCTCACGATGTTTTCCTTTAACGATAAAGCAATTAAGTGTTAATCAAATTCTGATCCGAACAGTCAGTGGTGCGGGCCGGGTTCAAACCCAGCATGGAAGGCAAGCGCTTAACCGCTAGGCTATCACAGCTCAGTATGTATACTTATTGTATTTTATGACAACTTTTTGGACGCTATCTAAGTATAAACAGGCTTTATTTACGGGGGGAAATCTTCATGGATGCCCTCGACCCGAGAAAGAGAGAGGACAGTGTCAGAATCGTTTCAAAAATGACTACCACGGTAGGTGTTCCTTCTGCTACCATTGGCCGGGGTGTGGGTTACGCTCTGCATTCTGCTCCCAGCCCCAGCAGTCTATAAACAGGCCTGTAAAACATCTTGGCTGCCGCTGTGATATCAACCTCGTGTAATGTTTTGGAGCACTCCCAGCTAGCTGTAATTCCATTCCAATATTCCCTTGTGGCTCTGCGTCACCATGCCATATCTGACCATATTATTATACCCCACGAAACCAAACAAGGCAAGGGCAGATACTGGTTTTTTTGGGGAGGCACAAGACCGAATGAACATGTAGATTCTGGCCCAAATCTCCTCTTGTTCTTCTATTATTCGTGTGAGCTATCTGAGAAACTGGAATCCATCCTTGTCTACCACTATTATTTAGTCTGCCCATGTCTGATTCTGTCATGTTATATTCCAGCACTGGTGCCATTAATTACGAATACAGCAATTCAGAAATGCTGGATTAGCGGATCAGCACTAATCGCTGTTCCATTCCAATTGGCACTGATGTGTCTCTGTGTGACCGTCGCTACGCCATTGTGCTGCGCCTTATTTACCCAACAAGTCACAATGAGTATCGACAATCTTGAAAGTCATTTAAAGGTAAGTAATAAATATGTTTTCGTACCGCAAGTGTTCCCAAAAGGCAAGCTTCGCACTTGAATAGGTGTGTGTGTGGAACTTCTTTTTCAACACACTTGCTCGTAAAGTGGCTGTTATTGCACCGTTTTTAGGTTCATAATGTACCTTATAACGCACCCGTGCTTTTTAGGTTTCCGTAGTCCTACAAGGAACCCTTATAGTTTCGTCATGTCCGTCCGTCTGTCCGTCTGTCCGTCTGTCCGTCTGTCCTAATCCTTTACAGCAGCGGTACTCTAAGTGTGTTCCGCGGAACCCTAGGGTTCCGCGATACCCCTGTAGGGGTTCCGCAAGAATTTAGAAAAAAAAAACAAAACACCTCTCTCTGGTCACTGGTCGAACGTCTTGAATCCGCCCGCCGCGCGTATACTTGTGAGCGCGTAGTCCCTTTGATAAAAGCCGCCTCTGAATTAGACGCTATAGTTGTGAACAAGCGACTTTCGGCTCTATCTTCAAAAGCATAAAGTCGAGATTGTTTACAACGCATTTTTTTGTATTTATATTTTTATTTCCGCTTTTTAGGGTTCCGAAGTCCTACAAGGAACCCTTATAGTTTCGTCATGTCCGTCCGTCTGTCCGTCTGTCCGTCTGTCCGTCTGTCCGTCTGTCCGTCTGTCCGTCTGTCCGTCTGTCCTAATCTTTTACAGCGTAATAACTTCTACAGTTATAAACATAAGTAAATGAAATTTTGTTAAAAAATAGTCTGCATATAGATCTCAATTTTAAAAGAATAAAAAAATAGTTTTTAAGTTCTTTAGGGGTGGCGCCCATACATGTGAAATGGGGAAAAAAATTTTTTTTTCGCTGCACCCCATCGTGTGGGGTATCATTGAATAGGTCTACTAAAATGAACATAATGTTTCATACATCACTTTTTTATCAGATGTACCATCTGCGAAATATAGCCCCCCAAAGTGGCTTGCAATGTGTCCCCCCCCCTGCCATTTCTAAACTATGCAACGTAGAAACTTATAATCTTCCACATTGATAGACCTTTGTGAAAACTCTCTTTTAAAATTATTTCGAGTATAATGTGATTATAATTTTTTGAGTTATAAACAGAAAACTGAAAAATACGTAAAACGTCCTAGTTCAAAGGTCATTGACCTTAGAGAAAAATTATCATGGCAAATAATGCTCCTTTAGCTACTTTCTATTTGAAAAAATCACAAAAAGTAACTTTGACATCAATCAGACTTCTTAAATTAGGCTTCTTGAATTTATCGCTAGATGGCGCTACTAACAACACGCTCTGAGTCGCGAATGCTGCCGATTATTGCTAAAACTAAAATAGCCATGATTAATATTCGATTTGATTCGTTTGTACACCTACTTAAGGAACCCTATAATACTGAGCATGGCCCGACATGCTCTTGGCCGGTTTTTTTGTTTATCAAAGGCGCCGACTCGAGTATTTTTGAGAATGTTCGAGTTCGAGTCTAGGACTAAGTATAAAAGCGCTATTATATAAAAAAAGTCGCGCCTCGTCAGTCAGTTGACGATTAGCGTTCGGAGCGATAAGTTCGTACCTACCTACTTACAAGCTGGCTAGCCTGCTGCCTTCTTGTAAGTTCTACTGCCCGCTATATTCTGATTGTATCAGTTTTGTACATTTCTTCTTTGGACTAAACTTTGTCTCATAAACGCAGTAACTATTGTGCATTATTTTGACCCTACCATCCTGACGTGTAACATTATTAATAAAGAAGAATGGAACGTTGGCTTAAAGGTGTTAAACGTGTTGCAACGACATCTTCTAATGACGCTGAATGTTCAAAAGCAGTACGCGCGGAGAATACAGCAATTACCGATCCAGACGATGATGCCACGACGTCAAGCTCCACGGTTTCAAAGACGAAAAAAAGGAAGTATGATGAATCATATATCAGTTTCGGATTTGTTGATTCCAACGGCTCACCTCTCTGCATGTTATGTAGTAAACTGCTTCCTAATAGTTCCATGGCACCTGCCAAATTACGCAGACATTTAGAAACTGTACACCCCGAGTCTAAAGACAAGAATAAAGAATTTTTTGTTCGTAAAAAAAAACAGTTATTGGAAAGTCAAAAAAATATGATGCATGTAACACAAACTATCAATGAAAAGGCCACGGAGGCATCATATTTAGTTAGCTATCGCATTGCACAAGCAGGTGAAGCGCACACTATCGCTGAGAATTTAATAAAGCCATGTGTGTTAGACATAACAAAATGTATGCTCGATGAAAAATCTGCAAAGCATCTTTCTACTGTACCGCTATCAAACGATACTGTTTCACGGCGAATCCATGATCTGGCAAGCTACGTCAAACAAGAACTAGTTGCACGTCTACAAAAAACACGATTCGCCTTGCAAATGGATGAGTCAACTGATGTCACTGGTCTGGCTATCTTGCTGGTTATCGTGAGATATCCATATGAACGTTCTTTTGAAGAAGACATGCTTATGTGTTCACCGCTGCCCACAAACACTACCGGGGAAGAAATTTTTAATAAAATAAACATATTTTTTAAAGAAAATAATCTTAGTTGGAACGATTGCATTGACATTTGTACAGATGGGGCCAAGGCGATGACAGGTAAAACAGCAGGAGCAGTATCACGAATAAAAAATAAAGCGCCTAATTGTAGTTCCAGCCATTGTATTCTGCATAGACAAGCACTTGCGATGAAGCAAATGCCGTCAAATCTAAAATTAGTTATGGATGAAGCGGTAAAAATAATTAATTTTATCAAATCACGACCACTACAATCCCGATTGTTCTCATTATTGTGTGAAGATTATGGCAGCAAACATAAAACACTGCTGCTCCATACAGAAGTGCGATGGCTGTCTCGGGGTAAAACTTTAACAAGGCTATTTGAACTTAGAGCCGAGTTACAAATGTTTCTTTCAGCAGATACAGTTTCTTTTAATTTGAAAGACCGTTTGTATGATAAAACTTGGTTGTTCCGATTGTCTTTTATGGCGGATATCTTTCAAAAACTGAACGAATTGAATTTATCATTGCAAGGTAAACAGACAACAGTGTTCCAGGCCTATAACAAAATAACTGCCTTCAAAAGAAAATTTGATTTTTGGATTATTTGCGTTGGTAAGAGAGAAATAGAAAGCTTTACGTCACTCAGTGAGTTTGTTAGCGATAACGACTCGGAAATGTTTCAAGATGATGTGTTTGAAGAATTGGTCCAATATCTCACTTCGATGCGCGCATCTTTTGTAAAGTATTTTCCCGAAGAACATAATACAAAAATGAAGCTGAATTCATGGATTCATAATCCTTTTTTACCCAACTTGCAAAAGCCCGAAAGTATGTCAAACGAGATATATGAATCTCTTTTAGAAATGTCATCAGACACAAGTATGGAGTCACTGTTCAAAACGACGCCTCTCAACGATTTTTGGTGCAGAATCCGTGATGAATATCCAATGCTTGGCAGAATGGCTCTGAATATTCTTCTCCCGTTCCCAACAACATATTTGTGCGAAACAGGATTCTCAACCTATGCAGCCACGAAAACAAAATATCGCAATAGACTGGACGCCGAACCTGATATGAGACTTCAAATGTCTTCTATCAAACCTCATATCAACCAATTGATGAAAAATAAAAAACAGTTTCATACCTCCCATTAGTTAAGATTTTTTCATTTTTAATATCTTCTATTATTGTACTTGGCATGTGGTTAAAGTAAGTAATAATTAGTAACTGTTACATTGTACTTTTATTATGCTTATATAATAAAGAATACACTTTTAAAAACTATTGTTTTATTGTAGGGTTCCGTCAAGTATTTTGCTTGTCAAAAGGGTTCCGTGACCAAAAAAGTTTGAGAACCGCTGCTTTACAGCTTAATAACTTCTACAGTTATAAACATAAGTAAATGAAATTTTGCTTAAAATAGTCTAGATATAGATCTCAATTTTAAATGAATAAAAAAATCGTGATTACGTATTTTAGGGGTGGCGCCCATACATGTGAAATGGGGATGGAAATTTTTTTTTCGCTGCACCCCCTCTTGTGGGGTATCATTGAATAGGTCTACTAAAATGAAGGTAATGTTTCATACATAACTTTTTTATCAGGTGTACCATCTGCGAAATATAGCCCGCCAAAGTGGCTTGCAATGTGTCCCCCCCCCCCAGCCATTTCTATACTATACAACGTAGAAACTTATAATCTTCCACATTTGTAGACCTTTATAAAAACTCTCTTTTAAAATTATTTGGAGTATAATTTGATAATAAATTTTTGAGTTATAGAGAGAAAACTGAAAAATACTTAAAACGTCCTAGTTCAAAGGTCATTGACCATAGAGAAAAATGATCTTAGCAAATAATGCTCCTTTAGCTACATTCTATTTAAAAAATTTACAAAAAGTAACTTTGTGTTATATTGAAATGACAAACTTCTTAAATTTGGCGCTAGAAAGCGCCATCTAGCGGCTAGTAGCAACACTCTCTGAGTCGCCAATGCTTCCGTCTATTTCATTTGGCACTTTATAGCGCCATCTAGCGGCGGCTCTAACAACACTATCTGAGTTGCCAATGCTGCCGTCTATTGCTAAAACTAAAATAGCCAAGATTAATATTCGATTTGATTTGTTTGTAACACCTAGGTAGGTACTTAAGGAACCCTATAATACTGAGCATGGCCCGACATGCTCTTGGCCGGTTTTTTTCATTATATTATCGCACTAGTGCTTTTTACTTTACAGTTTATTTTTAAATCACAGCAAAGAGTTTTTATGCCTAAACAAAATTAAACGTTTTTGGGAATCATTACAGCCGAAAGACGTCCACTACTGGACATAGGCCTCCCCCAATTAAGGGGGGGATATGCCATAATCGCCACGCTTGGCAGGCGGGTTGGCGATCGCAGTTGGTTGGTTAAATACTCAGAGAACGCTGCTGCCCATCCTCTGGTGAATCCCTTAGTCGCCTTTTACGACACCCATGAGAAGAGATAAGGGTGGTGCTATTCTTTAAGTCCGGCACTACACGGACCTTTAAGTCACTTTAAGCACTAGCACACGGTTTTTGGGAATAAATCAACTGTATTAATAAAAATATGATAAATAAACATTTCAGTTCATCAAATTATTTATGTTTGTCAACAAATTAACATTAGTTTGTGTTAGGTATAAACAAAAAAAAATACAATTTATTATATTTTTAATATTAGGCTGTTTGGCGGTTTCCTTCGATCACCTGCGCGCGCA
Source organism: Asteroscopus sphinx (assembly GCA_949699075.1). Classification (NCBI taxonomy): domain Eukaryota; kingdom Metazoa; phylum Arthropoda; class Insecta; order Lepidoptera; family Noctuidae; genus Asteroscopus; species Asteroscopus sphinx. The sequence continues at coordinate 12,351,377 of OX453025.1, read as the reverse complement.
TAGCTGTATGTCACCGTGAGATTACAGTAATCTGCGCGCCATTTTTCACAAACCAATATTTGTCTAAAATGTGTATGTTTGACTGCCTCGTTGGTCTAGTGGTCGCAAGCGCGACTGCTGAGCGTGGGGTCCTGGGTTCGATTCCCGGGTCGGGCAAAGTGTTATTGGGTTTTTTCATTAGGAAATTCTCAGTAGCAGCCCGGAGTATGGATTTGTGCCCGGTTATTGGCAATAGGCTCGCCCCCTATTACATGGGACTGGCGAAATGTGGGTGTACTATACACCTCTGCCTACCCCCATCGGGTAAATACAGGCGTGATGTTATGTTATGTTATGTTGTGTATGTTTTTCCTCGCAATTTTGTTGAAAAACGTCGTATGACACGCGTGAGCATTGACTATTATACTCTCGACTCCATTATGCCCTCGCCTTCGGCTCGGGCTGCAATCCAGCCTCGAGTATAATAGTCAACTTGGCTCACTTGTATCATAATGTACTATTACGGTGGACTGCAATGGTCTTGATCTTGACATATCGAGAGAGACCCCCGGTAGGCAATGGTGCCGATTCTCTTGTCACAAAATTCTCTAAACTAGACTAAAAATCACCTAAATTTAGTTTAGTCCTGTCAAACGACGTTTTCTATTCTGAAATTCACTTTAAAACTAATGTTTGGTTTGACAGGACCAAAATTAGTTTAGTTATTCAACTTAGTAAAAATTTACATTTTGCTATTCTGTAATTGACGTTTTTCACCTAATATTAGAAATGTCAACCTAAATCTGACTATTTTTAGAAGGCATCAAAATACATGTCGACTATAATTAGTTACCAACAACTAAAATTGCATAGCTTATTTTATTCATTTTTATAGTTTTTAGGTAGTTTAAAATAAATAATGGATGCCTACTATGTGGTTGCAGCTGTTGTAGATTCAGCAGAAAGGTAAATTGTTCATGGAAATATACATTGAAATTTATAATTTCGATAAGAAGAGGTACCTATATAATAAAGGTTAAGAAGTACATAAATCCATACAATGGGAAAAAAAAAACTATGTTTGACATTCAATTCTATCATTTTATGCTAATATGTGTACCTAAAAAGCCTGAATTCACAAATTTTCCCTCTTTTGGGGAGAAAGTCGCCAAGTTTGTAATCAGTGTTGCCAGGTCCGATTTTCAAAATCCGGGAGGCTTATTATGAAAAAAGCGGGAGATGTATTGAGGAACAATGGAAAAAATCGGGAGATTATGTTTTTCAACAAAAATCAAAGGTTTTGAAGTAATCCCGGTATTACATTTTGCTAACATTCCAGCTATAATATTAAAATCAAAGCAGTTTGATATTTTACTGCACTGTGTAACAAGTGACGGAAATATTCAGGGCAGCAACTTATCCGTCCGTTTCATTTTATGCAGTTTTTTTTCCAGGTTTTGATCTTATTCCTATTATTAGCTTTATACAGGGATTGTAAAAAATCGGGAGATCTTTGTCGAAAATCGGGAGACCAGGAGATTTTTAGGAAAATCTGTGAATATCCCGGAAAATCGGGAGACCTGGCAACAGTGTTTGTAATCCTGCGTGGTACTTTTTGGCTTATATTCTAATTTATTCAACTTTTCCGAGAAATTTCGTGTCCTGGGTGCTAGAACTTTTTAACCACGTCTTTAAAAAGGGAAATTGCAGCTTTTTAAATTAAAGAAATAGTTTATTATTGTGATTGCCCATGGAATTCAAAGGTCCTTGCGCTTTTTGCAAATAGCTCTGTTTCTCGTTGTTTAAGATATACAATATGATACGCTGCAATAATAACAATATATCTCCTTTGATAGGTACTCTTGGGCCCGTATTACAGAAGGTTCCTCAAGTACAGTTTAAACTCCAATCACCTGATCACTACTTAAGGATAGAATCGTTACATGAGTATCGGTCTTATTCCAGAACGGTAATTATTATAAACTTTAATTCAACAACATAACACACGAATTTGACCTGAATTAAAATAGAAATCTCTACTCAAGCGTAGTCTGGACCACACTAGAGTGATTGATTACAGATCAAATCTCTGCTCAAATACCGAAACGGGTGAAAGTATAAAATAAAGCTAAACTCAGCTGAACTGTGATCAATAAATCTCTGCTTGAGGAACGTTCTAAAATCAAAGCTCAACTCAAAACTAGTTTTAAACAGTGATCAACGCTTGAGTATCGTTCTGTAATACGGGCCGTAGAAAATAATAACCTAGCTCTTTAATCTGATCACATTCCAATTTATATATTTTATTGAAAATATAAAACAAATATGTACTTTATTTCGTGACATGATTTTTTCTTCTTAATTTTAATGATAAACTAATAATTCCAAATATAATTATTATTTAATTTCCTTGTTTTTGTGAACTTTCGGTCATTCCATTCACTCTTTAATAAATTTTTCAAGATGTACTGGTAACACCGCCAATTCAACTTAGATGCGTCAAACTCAATTATTAGAGCTGTCAACAAGTTTTCTAAAATAAGAAAAAGATAAACACAGAATAAGTTTTATGATTTTCTAAACTAAAATTTGTAAATTTTAGTTATAGTTAGGTTTAGGTGGGTGTACAAGAGAATCGGCACCAGTGAGTGTCCCAACGACCCAACGTATTTGAAGTAATTATTACACATCAACAATCTGAGACATCAGAAGGTAATTCTCGTAAACAAAAAATATAGTTCCAAACTAATCTACTATGACGACGTCTGTGGTCTACTGGTTCGAGTGTCAGACTGCTGATTACGAGGTCGTGGGTTCGATTCCCACAGGACACAAATATTTGTGTGATGAACATAAGTGTTTGTGTTGGTCTGGGTGTTTCTTATGTATTATAAGTATGTATTTACAAAAGAAAAGTATATAAGTATTTTATCAATTGTCTAGTACCCATATTACAAGCTCTGCTTAGTTTGGGACTAGATGGTGCTGTGTAAAAATGTCCCAAAAATATTTAATATTTAATTTAATTTAATTTAATCTCAATGTTTTAAACTAATCTGAGGTTTTAAATATCAATCTCCTGACAGTAGATGTTTGCCGTTTGCTGTTTGTTTGTTTGCTGTTTGCCGTTCATTTGTGACACTTAAGATCATTTAATATCTATCTATCTATTATTACTATAATAAAACTGTAAAGGTCGAAAAGTCTGTACATTGAGTTTTTAGTCGCGAAAACCGGCTAGGGGGACTAGAAATAAGCTATAGAACACAAATCAATCGTTTAAAAAATTTATGTCTGTCTGTCTGTCTGTCTGTCTGTCTGTCTGTCTGATTGTTACCTCATCACGTGAAAACGGCTGAACGGATCGTAATGAAACTTAGCATTTGTATTGGTATTAGTCTAACTTAAAATATAGGGTATATTTTATCTGAATCGGTTGAGTAGATCCAGCGATACAGCTTGACCCCTCTATTGTATTAAGTTGCATACAAAGTAGAGGTCATGATTGTTGGTTGGATGCAGGTTGCAGGTTCCTAAAAATACAACTGGATTCTATTAGTATTATAGAAAATATAGAATAACATAACATAGCCCATCACTGTCCCGCTGCTGGGCATGGCCCTCTTCTTGGAATGAGAAGAGTTAAGGAACTGGATATTGTTAGTGTAATAGATTATCATAACATAATCAGCTCATTACCTACTGCCCCACTGCTGGGCACGGACCTCTTCTCGGAACGAGAAGAGTTAAGAAACTAGAAAATATAGAATAACATAACTTAGTCAACCCATTACTGTTCCACTACTGGGTATGGCCCTCTTCTCAAAATGAGAAGAGTTAATGAACTGGATATTATTAGTATTCTAGAATAACATAACATTACCAGCCCATTACAGTCCCACTGCTGGACACGGGCCTCTTCTCAGCATAAGAAGAGATGTGGTTAGTGTTATAGAATAACATAATCAGCCCAATTACTTCCCACTGCTGGGCACGAGCGTCTTCTCAGAATGAGGGAGTTTAGGGCTAATTCCATGAAATTCCATCACCTTAGCCGGTTGGTTGTAAAAACAAAATATAATATGGTCGGTAAATAGTGTAATCGTCTGTGTAGGCGCTTATATGTATATATTTGAAGATATTGTGTTCATAATTATGACACGATGTTATTTTCCGACATCCACGCGGACGGAGTCGCGGGCACAGCTAGTCACCAATAAATGTTTGCTGTTTGCCATTCATTTGTGACACTTAAGATCATTTAATATCACCAATAAATTTTTGCTGTTTGCCGTTCATTTGTGACACTTAAGATCATTTAATATCACCAATAAATTTTTGCTGTTTGCCGTTCATTTGTGACACTTAAGATCATTTAATATCACCAATAAATTTTTGCTGTTTGCCGTTCATTTGTGACACTTAAGATCATTTAATATCACCAATAAATGTTTGCTGTTTGCCGTTCATTTGTGACACTTAAGATCATTTAATATCACCAATAAATGTTTGCTGTTTACCGTTCATTTGTGACACTTAAGATCATTTAATATCACCAATAAATTGCAATTAGAAACATCTACTGTCAGGAGATTAAGATTTAAAACATTGAAATTATTTAATTTGGAACTATATTTTGAACGTTTTTACTTTTTAATTACGAGAATTGGCCTTCGGAATAAATTCTGCCCTGTAAGATAATAATTATCACAGAAACATGAACCCAATAGATTAACAATTCTTAACTGAATTCATATTTTTACAGGAAACCGCTCACAAATTATCCCCCAAGACGAATACAGTCTACTATAACAAGGGTCTTTAAGCTGCAAGTTCGAGCGTGGACCTTACCGTGCAGAAAATGTGTTGTGTTTAGATGGGCAAACCACCAGGTTTTAACCCGGTGCGTGCGTTAGAACCCAATAAAACACCCAGAAAAAATCCAGTTTTCCCAGTTTTCTGGGTGTTTATCGGGTTTAAGCCCTGGTGGATTGCCCATCTATATATAGTTGTAGTTGTAGTTGTTGTATTGCTGCAAGCTGTACCGAAGATGCATATCGTTCAAGACTTCGATGCTCATTAACATGTTAGTTATATTTCAACCTTTTTTATAAAAGATACTATTCCGGAAAGCATTTTCCTACAAAGAATTGAAACAGCTTATACCTAATTAGTGTATTCGTTTATAGAAAAGGCGTAGTTTAGAAGAAGACCAGAATCAACTTGTGAATAAATAAATTATTAAATTATTAAAAAAAAACTTCATTCCTCCTGGCCGTCTTTATTCTGCTATGTTTGCAAAAAAAAAGTATATCTTGTAAAAATACTAGAAATGTCTTTGAAAAATACTCGAACGTTTTTTTACCTATATGATTATGATGGGGTTCTAAAATTGAAGTGTTATTTGGTACCAGAATGACACTGTTTTAGCTCTACTAATGAAATATTAGGTGACTTGGGTGAATTCGAAACATTTTCTCCAGGGCAACTACAGAGTCTTTAAAAAAGAAATATTGAAGCAAAGCACCACCTTACCCTAATATACCTTTCCTTTACCTTAATTTTAAGTTAGCTCAGTTATTAATTTTGTGCATAATCCTGTATCTGTCACTTGTGATTTTTTGTGTACCTATATCTTTTGTTGGAGGTCCTCAATAAGATGAATAAATAAAGCACAAACATTTGATATTAGGTACACACGGCTACACATCAAGCTGTACATTTCCAGTTTATGCTGACCTCGCATTGCATAGGCTTTCCGTACAATGCGAGATCAGCTTATACTGGAAATGTATAGCTTGATGTGTAGCCGTGCGTACGTAGGTACTTAAATAAATAAAATTGTTTGTCAAAGTGGTAGGTGCCTATTGTATTCTCTGTTTTATAGTGTTTTTTTCAGTATCATGTATTTTTTATACACGTACTTATATTATTTTTCTTTTTTTGAAACTGCGTTTTGGTAGTGAGACTTGTTTGTAAAAGTAAAGGCCGGGTCACAGTCACAGACGAAGCTCCAGATTTTCAACGACAGTTACCAATCTTCAGAGATTCCTCAGATTTCAAGTATTTTAAGTAAACTCAAAATTTCTTTAAACAACACGAGTTGCTTTGCAAGCACGTCACGCAGTGCAAATACCTAGATGGTTGCGAGATCCCTTCAATATATTTTCATTCCATTTGTGCAGGCCAAAGACATTAAATATATTAAATCTCTTTGGTGCAGGCTTATTTTTTTTAATAATAGAGGGGCTCGTAGCGAAGCAACGACTGCGTGGATTGTACGATCTGCAAGGTTAAGCTGCACTTGCCGCAGTCAGTCTGTAGATGGGTGACCGTTTCGTTACACATCGAGACCCCTCCGTGCCTCGGAGAGCACGTTAAGCTGTCGGTCCCGGTTGTCATACGAATATCTATGGCAGTCGTTACGGATAGTCAGAAGCCTGAAATACTGACGTTCAGCCGCATCTGGCTAGACTGGAAGCCGACACCAATATAATTGGGAAAAGGCTCGGAGGATGATGATGATGATTTTTTTTTATAATAAACCTACTTCTTCTTCTTGCGTGCCCACAGTGCGTGCCAATGGTGAATACTTTTTTCATGTAGTATTTGGCCACTTCTACGGCTTCGTTTACAATACTACACAATAAACCCTACTACATTACAGGTAATTCGCTGACCCCGAATAAATTGGGATAAAGGCAGGAGGATGATGATTACAGTTTTTTTTAGATATTTTATTATACAATCTAATACCTATAAAAGTGCGTCCTCAACGTTAGTATTCGTGTGTCATTAAGAGCATTCGCTGCAGCTGCGATCCGAATAAGAACGAGCAATCTACTCGCTGTGAGGACGCACCTTTATAGTAATACCTACGTAATACGTCCTCCTAGTACAATTATACCTAGTAGATATTTTATCGTTAAAAAGTTTAGTAAGCAAAAAAACGTCTCATAAAATAAAAATGATTCCGAGTGTAATAATTTTGTTTTTATTACAAAATCCATCCAATCATCAAACACGTAACTCCGTAGGTAGAACATAATCATTTAGATTTACTAAGGACTAATGGAACCTAAATCATTACGTATAACAGGAACAAAAAGAAGCATTTAAAAGCATTAAAAGAGCATCCACGAAGGACAATATTTAATTGATCGTTCGGCGCACCCTGTGCAGTCAGTCCCACTACCAACCTGACTGGCTAATATTTTTCCCACGGCATGATCTATTATTATCATTATGTAGGTCATGGCTCATATCGACACGATAGAAGAAGAAGAGGACCGGAACTGGCTTACCTTGGCTACCTACAAGGCAAACTCTGGTGCCCGTGGGGACGCTGGGACGTTTTTCACCCAGAAAATCGTGGACGTTTTCGTCCTTGAAACCAAATATTTTTAGACTCTATTTTTGATCGGTGAAGGTTCAAATTCTATTGAACGGCGCATACGCAGCGGTGCCTGAGGGAGTTTTACCATGAAAAATCGCGGCGCCTGGGAGGTCAGAGTCAGAGGTCAGAGTGATCACTGTTCACTGTCATACAATTACAAACAAACGCCCAAAGACCGCTCCGTGCGTCGTCCGACTTCGTCGGGCGATATTACTGAACGCAGCCCTGGGCTACGTTCACTTACTACGCACTCAGTGTGAAAGTCACCCGGTGCGAATATCGCTCGATCATTGACGAATTTCTCAGAGTTACTGGTGCCGATTCTCTTGTACACCCACCTAAACCTAACTATAACTAAAATTTACAAATTTTAGTTTAGAAAATCATAAAACTTATTCTGTGTTTATCTTTTTCTTATTTTAGAAAACTTGTTGACAGCTCTAATAATTGAGTTTGACGCATCTAAGTTGAATTGGCAGTGTTACCAGTACATCTTGAAAAAAATATTAAAGAGTGAATGAAATTACCGAAAGTTCACAAAAACAAGGAAATTAAATAATAATTATATTTGGAATTATTAGTTTATCATTAAAATTAAGAAGAAAAAATCATGTCACGAAATAAAGTACATTTTTGTTTTATATTTTCAATAAAATATATAAATTGGAATAATGTGATAAGATTAAAGAGCTAGGTTATTATTTTCTACGGCCCGTATTACAGAACGATACTCAAGCGTTGATCACTGTTTAAAACTAGTTTTGAGTTGAGCTTTGATTTTAGAACGTTCCTCAAGCAGAGATTTATTGATCACAGTTCAGCTGAGTTCAGCTTTATTTTATACTGTCACCTGTTTCGGTATTTGAACAGAGATTTGATCTGTAATCAATCACTCTAGTGTGGTCCAGACTACGCTTGAGTAGAGATTTCTATTTTAATTCAGGTCAAATTCGTGTGTTATGTTGTTGAATTAAAGTTTATAATAATTACCGTTCTGGAATAAGACCGATACTCATGTAACGATCTATCCTTAAGTAATCAGGTGATTGGAGTTTAAACTGTACTTGAGGAACCTTCTGTAATACGGGCCCAAGAGTACCTATCAAAGGAGATATATTGTTATTATCGCAGCGTATCATATTGTATATCTTAAACAACGAGAAACAGAGCTATTTGCAAAAAACGCAAGGATGCAATCACAATAATAAACTATTTCTTTAAGTTAAAAAGCTGGAATTTCCCTTTTTAAAGACGTGGTTAAAAAGTTCTAGCACCCAGGACACGAAATTTCTCAAAAAAGTTGAATAAATTAGAATATAAGCCAAAAAGTACCACGCAGGATTACAAACACTGTTGCCAGGTCTCCCGATTTTCAACAAAGTTCTCCCGATTTTTTACAATCCCTGTATTATTATATTCTCTTTGGTATAAAGCTAATAATAGGAATAAGATCAAAACCGTTCAAAAAATCTCCATAAAATGAAACGGACGGATAAGTTGCTGCCCTGAATATTTCCGTCACTTGTTACAGAGTGCAGTAAAATATCAAACTGCTTTGATTTTAATATTATAGCTGGAATGTTAGCAAAATGTAATACCGGGATTACTTCAAAAACTTTGATTTTTGTTGAAAAACATAATCTCCCGATTTTTTCCATTGTTCCTCAATACATCTCCCGCTTTTTTCATAATAAGCCTCCCGGATTTTGAAAATCGGACCTGGCAACACTGATTACAAACTTGGAGACTTTCTCCCCAAAAGAGGGAAAATTTGTGAATTCAGGCTTTTTAGGGACACATATTAGCATAAAATGATAGAATTGAATGTCAAACATAGATTTTTTTTTCCGTTGTATGGATTTATGTACTTCTTAACCTTTATTATATAGGTACCTCTTCTTATCGAAATTATAAATTTCATTGTATATTTCTATGAACAATTTACCTTTCTGCTGAATCTACAACAGCTGCAACCACATAGTAGGCATCCATTATTTATTTTAAACTACCTAAAAACTATAAAAATGAATAAAATAAGCATTGCAATTTTAGTTGTTGATAACTAATTATAGTCGACATGTATTTTGATGCCTTCTAAAAATAGTCAGATTTAGGTTGACATTTCTAATATTAGGTGAAAAACGTCAATTACAGAATAGCAAAATGTCAATTTTTACTAAGTTGAATAACTAAACTAATTATGGTCCTGTCAAACCAAAAATTAGTTTTAAAGTGAATTTCAGAATAGAAAACGTCGTTTGACAGGACTAAACTAAATTTAGGTGATTTTTAGTCTAGTTTAGAGAATTTTGTGACAAGAGAATCGGCACCACTGAACGACTTCGGGCGACTTTATGAAACTGACACTAGAACAATGAAGCACTGACAATTATGACACTCGAAACCTCAAATTATCTGTCATTTCATACTATTATCTGTCAATATGACAGCAGAGCGTCTTTTACCCTTCTATTTCACGGGGTGACCGGTGCGATCGCTGACGACGCCCGCTCACAATACTGAACGGTTTGGTGTGAGCGCCCGGACGATCACTCCGAGTAACTGAACGACCAAACAACGCTCCGGGCGTCGTCCGCCGTCATCCGACGATAATACTGAACGTACCCCTGTTGACTCGTCATTTTGACACTGACATGACAGTGACGGACAGATTGTTGCTTGTCAACAAAAATGTCTACTTCAAAGTCAAACTCAAAATGCTTGGAACCGTGATTATTTGTAAAATTCGTTAATAAAAGAGATAATTCTGATAATTAATTAAATCATAGCAAAATGTACAATCTTAAAGCGTGTGTAGTGTGTTTAAGCACCGATGTAAAATTATTTAGCATGAACAGTGGTCAATTACGGCAAGAATTCCTATTGATTTCAGGAATTCAGGTATGTATTGTTTATTTTAATTTTTTAATTAATTGCTAAAATAATGTTTTCGTTGAATTTTTCGGATAATATAGTATTCAATTTTACCTTTTCAGACATACCATGGTGGTGCACTGCCAGATTGTTTATGTTTCCAGTGTGCAGCAACTGTTAAAAACTTCATAAAATTTCGCGATAAATGCCAACGAGCTCATTGTACTTTGAAAGAAATTTTAAGCAGAAATAATGAAGTAAACGACTCCACTATACTGTTACGTTACAAAAATTGGAAAGTGGATAACATATAAAATATTATTAACCATTAATTTCTATCTTACAGATTGATAAATCATATCTAAAAGAAATCAACCACAATCTTCTTGGTATTAGTCCACCCCTTTCATATATGAGTTTAGACAAAACGCACTATGAACAAGTTAAGTTTCAGTGGAAAAAACATAACCGCATTAATTGGAGTAATTCCTCCAAGCATTCCATACCTATAGTTCATTGCAGCACCCTCACTGCCGAAGACACCTTTGATGGATTAACTAATTTAAATACTGCAAATTTAGAGTTCAGTGAACAAAATATTAAAACTGATATAGAGGAAATATTACATGAAGAAATTGATATTGAGTATGACATACCTAAAAATGAATCTGTGATTGATGTTGAAATGGCAGACTCCTTTTTAGATGATGATAACTTTGAAAGTGGTGATGTTCAAGATCTAATAGAATTTTCACCCTCATGTAAAGTTGAGAATGAAGGTGATGCGGTTGATGGATCTAATATGGATGAAGAATACGCTACCATGATCCCCATATCTGTAAAAGAAGCTAAGGCAGCAATTGAAGTGTACAAACTGTTCACTCAGGGAAAACACCGTTGTGAGATATGCAGTAAGGCTTATAACAATGAGAGTCGGTTGACTGTACATTTACGTATGCACGATAAGGTGAGAATTATAAATTATCAAAAATTTATTATTTATTATATTCTTTATTGTACATTAAACTGAACGAAAACAAAGACTAGTTAAATTATATTTACCAGCAAAAAAAAATACCATACTTTTCTATTCTTACTTGTTTTATTTGGTACACAATCTTGGCATGTATTTTTAATCAAATTCATCAATAATAATTATTAAAAGGCATTATGTTAACAATTTCACACACTAATTACATATTTTTTACCTAATTACATGTGCAGAACTAGTAATTGTATTTTATCAGAAGTTATTTGAATAAAGAGACATGCCAAGATTTTTTACTAAATAAGAAAAGGGAGAAAAAGCAGACTTTAATTGAAAATATTAATACAGAAATTAATAGGATTAAGAATTCTTAAAATACATACATTGAAGATGCATTTTGGAATGTTTTGTTTAATGTATAATGCAACCAAAAATATTCTGGCTTTATCGGTAACTTAATTTAAAATAGTGTTAGTATTAATTTATTCAATATTATTTCAATTGTTTTCAGCATGTGAGTGGTAACTACCACTGCGGGCTTTGCAAGTACTACTACAAAACGGAGTTTTTATTAAAGACTCATATGACTGAAAAACATCTCTTTAAGTATCTGTGTAGGAAATGTCCAGAAGTGAGTTTTGACCGGTAAGTAAATGGCTTATATATTTTTTTATATTGAATAAATGTCTTACTGCTGATGATGTTGAATATGTCTATAGAATTTTGTCGAGATGGTAGGCAGCAGTCAAAGTCAGTCTGGATGGGTGACCATTTTGTTACACATCGAGACCCCTCCGTGCCTCAGAGAGCAAATTAAGCTGTCGGTCCCGGTTGTCATTCGAATATCTGTAACAGTCGTTACGGGTAGTTAGAAGTCTGAAAGTCTGACAACTGGTCTAACCTCTGAATGTCAGTATTACCCAGTAATTGGGTTGCGGGGGTCTGATGGCAGTCGCTCTGTGTAAAATACTGATGTTCAGCCGCATCTGGTTAGACTGGAACTAGACCCCAATATAATTGGGAAAAGGCGAGGGGGATGGTAGGCAGCAGCCGTGGTATGTCGATAAAAAATATACTATTTGTTTATTCTTTATTCATGAACAATTTACAATTGTATTTGAATGTGGTAGGTACATACATAATTAAATTACAATATAGAAATTTCAAAAGAAAAAATAGATATTAGATTATTATTAATCCAGAACATGGCCTATCTATAAAAACGTCCATCTAAATAAGAGGTCACCACCACCTTAAGCTGTGCACTAGCCATTCAAATAATAACCCTTGAAAATTGTAGCCAACAGAATAGTTGGAGCGTGGAATAAGCTCTCAAAAGATGTAGTGATGTAGTGTCAGCCCAAAATGTAATCCAATTTAAAAACAGACTTGACAAGCATCTTCTCGTACTTAACAAAAAATAAAAGTGGGGATAAGCAGGATACAGGCACTTATCAGTTGTTTCAACTGCTGCCTGTTTATTTATAATAATAATTATATCTGTGTGTGTGCCCTTTTGAATCCATTCAGCTGTTTCAGTGTGATAAAAGGACAAAGAAACATCGATACTTTTTCATTTAAAATATAAGTAGGACTGGATTAGATTTGTTTTGAACATTTTTCAACACATTTATGGCCAACATTAATATCCTATCTAAATTATCCTATCCTGTCTATCGAAATTTGACATTTTATGTCAAATTTCTATCTCTAGTAGGGCAAATCATGCATAGATAGGTTATTAATTTTGGCCATGACTCCCTTTGCAAAATTTCAACAGCAAATATTATTTCAGTACTTCAGCAAAACAACACTACATCTGGACTCACTTACAAAAGGGTAACAAAAAGGATGCAAACTGGTACGAATCTAGACCAAAATGGTTGGGTACAAAGGGTGGCAGGCGAGTCAAAGGGGTAGTTACTATAAAACCTGTTAAGAGAATGACAAAATTGCCTGAAGACTTCCTCATCTACTCTCCCATTGGACATGAAGAACAGTATTCATTAGTGCAAGAGAGAAAAAAATCCAGGAATTATCAAGAAGCCAAGTATCAGTGTCATTTTTGCTACCGAGGCTTTAGACTTGTGATCACATATAATAAGCATATGAGAAAACATGATCCTGTAAGTAGACTATTTACCATGCAAAATATATTTAAACATGCTGATATTAAATTGATTCTAGTGAACATTAATTTATTGCAGTGTTTAGTCATAATTGGCATAAAAATAAAACAATTAGAGCATTTATAATGTATCCATTGCATGGTATAATAAGATGTTTTACCAGGTACTCTCTTCCCGTGACAGCTAGGTCACGTGATTGCCTCCGTACTACGTCATCGGCTGTGGAGCCAATAGCGGGCTGTTATCGTGACACTTGTCAGCTTGATGTGCTGCCACTTTGTGTAAATGAATTACCTGAGTAAAATGCATTATTTCATTTACTTGCTTAAATAAAGAATCACTTTTGAACTAGTAATTTTATACAATTTCATTTAATAACTAATTAGATGAATAACACGAGTTAACAAATAATTAGGCTAGTTAGGAATTTATTTTATATTGATTATGAACAAAAATATCCTTAAATATATTGAAGATATCAATCAATGGCAACACTGATGGTGACGTAGCTTGGAGGCATCGCGCTGTCATCGCGGGAGGAGAATACCTGGTGAAACATCTTATTATACCATGATCCATTGTATCATAGTTCTATTTGCAACATGGGGCATACATTTGATGCTGTAATAAGGTCATTGCTTCGAAGTAGCCCCCAAATTAAAAAAAAAACTTGCGTGTTTTGCATATTGAAGCTCTATTATCAAACTGCCTCGTTAGTCTAGTAGTCGCAAGCGCTCCGCTGAGCAAGGGGTCCTGGGTTCGATTCCCGTGTCGGGCAAAGTGTTATAGGGTTTTTTCATTGGGAAATTCTCAGTAGCAGCTCGGTGTCTGGATTTGTATCCGGTTAATGGCAATAGGCTCGCCCCCTATTACATGGGACTTATAATATAACTGGCGAAATGTGGGTTTACTATACACCTCTGCCTACCCCTTCTGGGAAATACAGGCGTGATGTTATGTTATGTTATTATCAGAATATGTTTGGCGTGAATAATCATAATATATTTAATAAAAATACCATACTCTATGAGCTACATTTGCTTGATAAATATTAAGAAATTTTTAATTTCATTAAAGGTTCTGACTCTGAAATTCCAAAGTCATACTTATAAAATCATCACTAGAGTTTAGAATAGCTTTTCTCCAAGAATATGTGAGGACAATTTTTTTTTTTCTTGTATTTCCATAGTTATCTTTCATTATATCATCAAAATACTGATATTCAGCCGCATCTGCTTCCTGATTCAGAACCACACGATAACCAGTTATCGCCGATTCAGTTTGTTATCTCTTTTTCTCACGTTGCGTGAATCATAAGACGAAACGAGATAACAAACCAAACCGGTTGAGAACTGCTTATACTGTAGTTCTAAATCGGTTGGCTGGTTAGACTGGAAGCTGACCTCATCACAGTTTGAGAAAAGGCTCGGAGAAAGAATACACAGAATGAAATCAAAAATTATACATGCAACTTTTGACTTTATGAATTTTGTTTTAGTAAAAAAGTTTCGTGTATGGAAAGAAAGAAAAAATCGTCTCACGACCAAAGTCTTTTTATTTTTTGTTTCTTTCTTCTTATGGTGGTGGTTTTGATCCACAATCCACCTTTATTTGTTGCACGTATTTGTTTTCATTCTGTATTAGTATTAGAGATGAAACGGATATACGGGATAACTATCCGGGATCTGGCCTAAATTTACTATTCCACCAGATACCGGATAATAAGCAAGTATCGGACCGAATACCAATAAAAAAAAATACAAAATACAACATTTTTGTATTTTATTTAATCCACATAACAAAGATAATCACCATATTTTCACATTACAACAAAAAAAAAAGTACTCTTACTGCACTAAGGACAAATTATGGTGAATGAATACCAATTTTTTGCATTAAAAAGCAAGAAACGCGGAATGAAACACTTGCTAACTTCGCTCATGACCGAAAAGACCAGTAGGTCTTCTCGCGTTTTACGAACGACAAACGAAGTACGAACTTTCGTTCCGACTGATACTTACATAATAAAGATAGGCACATAAAAAAGGCACAATTAAGATAGACTACGGTTCATAGTCGTATACAATTTACCGGAGATGAGAAAAAAGAACGTCAAAACACGATGATCGCGCGATAAGGGAACGATGGTTGACCGGAGTAGCAAATTGTGCGATGAATCGTACGATTTATCGAATATCGTCGAACGGGAGTAGACCCCCTGAGTCCGCCCGATCGTTCGTGCGCTACCTACGGGAGCTCGCTCGTTACGATGCACCAATCGGTTATGTTCGGCTTGATATCCGGCTTCAAGGTTGGCCGGATATCCGGTATCCGCCAAACAGCTATCCGTTTCACCTCTAATTAGTATACCTACCCACGACTTTTCTTACTTGAAATAACCATTTTCTTTTCTCATACATCCCCAGGAACATTCAGGTCCGCTACAGTGTGATATGTGCAAGCTGCACTTCAAGGATAATCGAAAGCTATACAAGCATATGAACATCACTCACCTTTACAAATACTCATGTCAGTTGTGCAGTTACGTTTGTTATAATAGGTAAGCGAGCATTAACCATCTGAATATTTATTAATTCTTTTTTTGGATAATATCCGTAAGCTGCACTTGCCGCGGTCAGTCTGTGGATGGGTGACCGTTACGTTACACATCGAGACCCCTCCGTGCCTCGGAGAGCACGTTAAGCTGTCGGTCCCGGTTGTCATACGAATACCTATGGCAGTCGTTACGGGTAGTCAGAAGCCTGAAAGTCTGACAACTGGTCTAACCTCCGAATGTCAGTATTACCCAGTAACTGGGTTGCGGGGGTCTGATGGCAGTCGCTCCGTGTAAAATACTGATGTTCAGCCGCATCTGGCTAGACTGGAAGCCGACCCCAATATAATTGGGAAAAGGCTCGGAGGATGATGATCCGTAACGAGATTATCTGGAGAAAAACCGGAGTGACCAACATAGAGTGTAGGCTCAGCAACACAGAAATAGATAGAATGCCCATGTCGGCAGGGCGCGCGTGGCAGCACCATGCACCATAGTGCAAGATATTTCAAAGCCTTTCTCAGCACGCCTTATGACTTGTTTCTATAAATACTGTAACGAAAACCCGCAAAAATGCCTTATTGTGCTGTTTCTAACTGCAGAAACAAAAGCTGTAAAGTACATTTGATAAAAAAAAGTTTTATTATATAATGACGTCAAAATGTGAGGCGTAGTTTGTTCGGAAAGTTGCCACGCATGAATCGCAAGTAAAATTGTGATTACAACCATTCTATCTATTTCTGTGCTCAGCAAACTGAAGTGACAATGGGCTAGCTATGTCTGTCGATGGAGCGATGGCCGTTGGAGTAGACGAGTCCTTGAGTGGAGACCGCGAATGGGTAAACGCAGCGTAGGGCGCCCCCCTGCCGGTTGGGTACTCACAACCTGAAGAAGGTAGCTTGGGTGGTTGCGGAAGGCCGATATGAGTGTTGTGATGCAACATGGGGAGGCCTATGTGCAGCAGTGGACTGCGATAGGCTGAGTATAGGATATGTTTAATTGGATTCTGATCTGATTATGGGTGCATTCCGCTTGCTTGTTTACCCCCATATACTTACTTACTTAATCCGCTGGCGCAGTGACCCAAAATGTGTCTTGGCCTCCGAGACGAGAGAACGCCACTTGCCGCGATCTTTGGCAGTATTTCGCCAATCACTGGCTCTGATCTCCAGAAGATCGCCTTCCACCGCATCGCTCCAGCGATATCTAGGGCGAATGTGATATATACCACCTAATGTTGAAAAAAATAAAACTTTTTAACAAAAAATTGAACCGACGAAAAGTGAAACTGAAAAGCGAAAAATAACTAATTATGAGTCGGCGCCAAACAACCAATCAACGAAGATCATTAAATTACTTGAAATATATAATAAAAACAATGTCACATCAAATACAACGTGAAATTTTCAACGATAAACAATAACTTTCCAAAAATGCGTTCTCCGCTCGGCCACTTGCAACTTACACGCACTTTGCTTCTTAAAAGTTCGTTTGGCGCCGACTCATAATTAGTTATTTTTCGCTTTTCAGTTTCACTTTTCGTCGGTTCAATTTTTTGTTAAAAAGTTTTATTTTTAATTTCTTTGTGGTTAAAATCTAACTCCAGGTCTCCATTATGTCGTAGTGTCTAGAACTATATTTATCTGTGTCAAGTTTCAACAGAATCGGTTAACAGGTAAGAATTCAGTGGGTGAACAAAAACTCATCCCCTGTTTTACTACCCTTAGGCCCCGTTGTTTGATCAGTAGTCAAGTATACTATTAGTTAAAATACGTTGGTTAAACTGACAAATAGTAAAAAATTACAAAATACTGTTGTTTGATCATTAGTTAAACATGACTATAGTCAAAATAATTGACAATTTGTCAAAAAGTTACTATGCATGGACAGAGTAGTCAACTTTGACGATTCGTTTTTAGGGTTCCGTAGTTCCTACAAAGAACCCTTATAGTTTTTGTAAATTTGAAATGAAATCTACCTCTTTCTCCGAGCTTTTTTCCCAATTACGTTGAGGTCGGCTTTCAGTCTAACCAGATGCGGCTGCACATCAGTATTTTACACGGAGCGACTGTCATCAGTCCCCGGCAACCGAGGTAATGGGTAATACCGACATCCTAAGATTAGAACAGTTGTCAAAGTTTCAGGCTTCTGACAATCCGTATCAACCCGTTATCGTGCTCTCAAAGGCATGGAGGGGTCTCGATGTGCAACGAAACTATCACCCATCCAAGGACGGTGGCTAACTTTGATGATTTTGAATGTTCTTCTGATGACGACGAAATTATTGTGAATATTTATTGAACCGCCGGACACTTATCTCTTCACCAGCAACACCATTGACTATTGTTATATTTAACTATTGTTAAAATTATCTTCAAACAATGTATTTCTGCTTTAACTATTGGTAAGGCCTTAACTATTGTTAATGAAATATATAAATATATTCCAAAGAGTATCTACATATTGATCATATTACTTTTGCTTTTTAAAAAGAATTTGGTTGTCAAGACGGACTTTCAGTCAATATGTCATCACGACACGACCACAGATTAGTGATATTATGTCACAAACACAGATCTATTACCTAGTCACAAATAACATAATAATTTCATCGTCATCAGAAGAACATTCAAAATCTTCAAAGCATCTTGCTATATTTAAGGTCTTTCTTTTTTGGGGGCTCGTGGCTAAGTATTAACCGCGTAGATTGCAAGGCTACGCTAGCCGACGTCAGTCCTTGGATGGGTGACCGTTTCGTTGCACATCGAGACCCCTCCGTACCTATGAGAGCACGATAAGCTGTCGGTTCCGGTTGCCATAAAAATATATATATGGCAGTCGTTACTGGTAGTCGGAAGTCCGAAAGTCAGACAACTGGTAACCTTGGGATATCGGTATTACCCAGTACCTGGGTTAAGGGGGCCTGATAGCAGTCGCTCCGTGTAAAATACTGATGTTCAGCCGCATCCGGTTAGACTGGAAGCCGACCTCAACGTACTTGGGAAAAAGGCTCAGAGAAAGAGGATGATATAAGTTCATTTTTAATTTACAATAACTAGTGGTCAAAGTTAACTACTCTGTCTATGCATAGTAACTTTTTAACAAATTGTCAATGATTTTAACTATAGTCATGTTTATCTATTGATACAATTCAATTCAAAACTTTATTGCTGAACAAAGTAGGTACATAAATATACATTGCAAGATGTTGAGTGAATGTGCAGTTCACTATGTTCTACCAATTAAGGCATGCAAAATTATGTTATAGTAGACAAATTATAATGATTATGGATGAATATAATATTATTATTATTGTAGGTATGTCAAAAATTATATCAACTCTTATAATAATTATAGAAACAAATCGGACCTCGAAAGCATTCACCTCAATGTCAAAAAAATTACAATATCATAATAGTATCATATATTTCTATCAGACAGGTACTCATTTAACGTGTAATATGTCTTATTTATTAATAGATTTATCAATTGTTTCTTAAATATATTTCTATCGATGCTGTCTAATATTGATTTTGGTAATTTATTATATATCTGCGGTGCCATTCCTAGGAAACTCTTATTCAATATTGCTTTTTTGTGTTGTCTACTGCATATTTTATTTTTGTGTCGTGTGCTATTAAGAGTATCATATAGGTGAAAGTTGTTTTTAACAAATAGAGCTACCTCGTATATGTATAGGCAGGGTACTGTTAAAATACGAAGACTCATAAAGAGCGGTTTGCAGCTCTCGGTGCTTCGAATACCGCATATTGCTCTTACACATCTTTTTTGAGCTCTAAAGACCGTCTCCATATTTGTGGAGTTACCCCAGTATATGACGCCGTAACGTAAAGTAGACGTGACATAAGCATGATACGCTGTAACTAAAGCTTTTTGATTTACCGCCTTTGACAGTTTGTGTAAAGCATATGAGTACTGACTCAGGCGTTTACACACACTGTCAGTGTGTGTTTTCCAAGACATGTCTCTATCCAATTGAAGTCCTAAAAATTTTGTCGACGTAGTTTCTGAAATTATTTTGTCTCCGTATCGTACGTTAGGTTTTTTATGATTAGTTTTTTGCTCAAATGTCATTATTTTGGTTTTGTCAATGTTTATTTTTAAATTGTTCAAGCTCATCCATTCTATTAATGCTTGGAGACAATTGTTTATCTCCCTTTCGAATGTCATAGTCAAAGTATCATTATTGGCGCTAAAAACCACCGTACTATCATCGGCAAACAAAACCATTGGATGATGTGTTACTCTGGGCATATCATTTATGTATATAATAAAAAGTAAAGATCCTACAATGCTTCCTTGTGGTACGCCATAATTATTAATTCTCTGACTAGAAACATGTGTACGCTCGGTTTTTGAAGTCATACATACCTTATCTATCTGTGTGACTTGTTTTCTATTTGATAAGTATGATTTCAGAAGGCTTAAAGCATTACCCCTAACTCCATATCTTTCCAGCTTATTTAAAAGTATGGTACGATCTACAAAATCAAATGCCTTGCTCATGTCCATGAACAAGGCAGCTACAGGACTTCTACTATCAATACTTGTGAGAATTTTGTCATATAGTTTGTAAATTGCCATATTAATGTTCTTTTTCCTCCTGAAACCGTATTGTTCATCAGCAAAGACATTGTTTCGTTCGAAAAATGAATATAAATTATTATAGATAACTTTTTCTATTATTTTGGAGAATATAGGTAGTAAGGCAATAGGGCGATAATTGACTGGATCCTGTTTGTTACCTCTTTTATGAAGTGGTTTAATAACAGCCAATTTTAGCCTCTCTGGAAACACACCCAATTCTAAGCACAAATTAATAATATGACTCAGTACTGGCGCGATAATAATTGATGCAGATTTAATTACACACGTAGTGATATCGTCATACCCAGAGCTGTTTGTATTATTTAATGAGTTGATTAATTTTAAAATGTCATGAGGAATTGTGGGGATTAAAAATACTGAGTCACAATGCATGTCAAATTTAAAATTATTCATTATATTATTATTTTTAGATGCAGAATCGATTTCGTTAATAAAGTAGTCATTAAAAGTTTGGGCAATACCTTTTGGGTCAGTTATAACTTTACCATTTATTGTAATTCTTTGTATTCCTTCTACTGGCTTATTATTTTTGCTTTCATTTATTATTTGCCATGTAGCTTTACTTTTATTAGATGCATTATTGATATAGTTATTATTTTGGGATTTTTTTGTCATACGAATTATAGTTTTTAGCCGTTTTGAGTAAATTTTAAACAATGTTTTACTATTTAGGTTGGGGTCTTTTCGAAATTGCCATAACATTTGGCGTTTGCGTTTACAGCATAATTTTATTCCTTTACTTATCCATTTTGGCTTTTTTTCGGCATATCGTTTTAGTTTCTTAAGTGGAAAGCACATGTCATAAAACAGTTTAAAGGTGTCATGAAACTTATTAAATGCATCATTGGGTTCCTTCGAGGAATAAACGTCACTAAATGTTAAATTTTGTAGACAGTTATTAAATTTGGCTATATTTTCTTTGCAGTAGTTACGTCTAAATATAAACCAGTATGGAAGAATACATGTTTTCTTTACTGGACACTGTAGCAGTTGCGCGGTGTGATCTGAAACTGCCAATTCAAGAGTTTTGCATTTACTGCCTCTTATATTGTGGATAATGTTATCAATGCAGGTGCCGCTACATAGACGTGTTGGAATTCGCACCCCTAGCTTTAGATTAAAGCCTTGTAATAGATTTTGAAAACTACGAGAGGCATAATTTTCCTTTAAAATATCTATGTTGAAATCTCCACATAGTATTATCTTTTTTTTAGGTTTAAAACATATTTCATTAAGAATTATATCCAAATTATATAAGAACGTATTCACGGAGGCCTTATCATATTTAGGGGGTCTGTATATACACACTATGATCAAGGGATGAGTATGCAACTCAACAGCGCAACATTCTATAAAATTCGGTTTGCACCATTTTTCTACATCTACTTTCTGACCCTTAAAAGTATTTTTCATTAATATACATGAGCCCCCGTTTCTATCATCTCGTGCATAATATGCGTACAGTGTATAATTAGGTAAGTGAAGATGAATATGATCATCCTTTTTCATGTTCGTTTCTGTTATGCATACTATATCTACCGATTTGCCTTCGTCTAGAAAACCACTCAGGTGTACACTCAGTAAGTCCGATTTATTTACCAATCCATTAATATTTTGGTGCATTATAAAAATATGTTCATACACGAAAAAGACTATCACTAACAGAATCAGAGTCGAGCTTAGAATTATGTTGTTCAGATATTTGTTCTTTATTATTCATTGGCAACTCTTTATGACATGTAAGTGGCTTAAAAAAATCTAGTATGGTCTTTTCAACAACAGTGTTTTGTAATTTTTTACTATTTGTCAGTTTAACCAACGTATTTGAACTAATAGTATACATGACTACTGATCAAACAACGGGGCCTTCAATATATTTCTAGTTTAACTATTGTTAAAGCCTTAACTGTTGTTAATGAACTAATGGTTAAATTAACTATTAGTCATATTTTACTACTGATCAAACAACGGGGCCTTAGGGGTGGATTTTGATTTTGAAATTTAAATGGGACCAACTTCAAGATATACCCTATCCACTAAAAAAAGAATCATCAAAATCGGACCACTCTGTAAAAAGTTATGCGTGGTCATACATAAAAAAAAAAAAAAAAAAAAAAAATATATACGCGTCGAATTGAGAACCTCCTCCTTTTTTTCGTCGGTTAATAAATACAGACCATTCTTTAATTACACACAAAACGGCTCGTAATTAATCTCTGCCAAAGAAATTGCAAATGACCTACACGGCTGCTCTAGCGAAAAACAAAGTAACTGCATTTTTTGACGAAATTGTCTTTTTTGAACATCATGTGACATTTAAGTAATATTTGCATTTTATTATAAAACATGTTTATATTTTACACAAACATAATAAAAAGACATTGGTGTCGATTCTCTTGTTCACGAACTAAACTTATTTTAAACTATCGCTCTCTTTTACTAATAGTAGATACAAGAAAGGGATGGCAGCAATTTTAGAACTGTCAAATTATTTTACGTGTTATATTTCTTTGTATTTTAGTGTGCACGTTCCGAAATCACGACTAAACTTGTATGGAAATCTAAATTCCGACTAATTTGACAGTTCTAAAATTCTTGCCATCCCTTTCTTGTTACCATACCAATATTTTTAGCTGTTTTTTGTTTTTGTTATTTATAACTCATTGACCATTAAATTCATTCTGAACCGTGTCAACTATGTGTTCTGGACTGAAAGAGACTAGACCCCACGACACAGGGAATCCTAGTGTGAGGTCTAGGGATTCAACCAATGTTATGTATATTTTTTGGCACAATAAAGAAATTTTATTTTATTTTATTTTTATACTATTAGTAAAAGAGAGCGAGAGTTTAAAATAAGTTTAGTTCGTGAACAAGAGAATCGACACCATTATATGTCAAGATTGTTTACCTTTAGTTAATTACCTAATCGTTTCGAGTATCATAGACAACATTGCTCAATAACAGAAAATAATAGCCTATGAGCAGTGGGTTGACTTAAATTACAAATGATGATGATGGCACCAATATTTATCCCGGTAAATAATGCGGGAATAAAATCAGCAATTTTCCGCCTAAGCTAAAACGCCATTGTGCCATTAAGTCATAAAAAAATTATATTTTCTTTAAATTTTTTGCAGAAGTCAAGCTCAAATGCACTACAGATGGCATAAAAATGTGACATACCAGTGTCCACATTGTGACAAGGAATTTATGTGAGTTTTAGCGAATTTAATTAGGTACTTACTAATATACCGGCGGCACGCTATTATGGCGTTTTTGACGTTTACCCGCTCATGAAGATCCGTTATTATTGACAGCTACCTACGAAGGAACAATTGCCGTACGTACTTCATTGTCAATAGTGACGTGCTGCCAGTGGCGTGCATTGCATATAGGCAATTAGGCAGTATCCAGTACCTACTCCATTCAAATTCAATAGTGGTGTAAGTTATTATCTTTTTTTCAAAGTACGATGATTATTTATCATTTATTAGACCTATTAATACTAAATTATTCTGCCTACATACAAAAATCAATAACTTACACCACAATTAAATTCAAATTAAGTAGGCCACTGCACGCCACTGCGTGCTGCTACTGCTATAATTTATCGAGTCTATTATTTTAGGACATTAAAACTAATTTAGTGGTTAATGTTGTTTCTTTTGTTTTTGGAACATAGTTCCTTATCGCGCGTTGTGAAAGGGGGCTAGACGGAAAAAATTCTCACGAAAAGTTGTAACGACACTTATTTTTTTTTTTATAGTGTAGGATGGCGAAACGAGCTAAAGGCCCACCTGATGTTAAGTGGCTACCTTTGCCCAAAACAACTGCAATACCGAATCGAAAGGAACTTCGTTCCATCCGGGTGTCCCTTGACACCTCTCAATTTTTTTTTAGTATACGTCGCTGTAGTTGTAGTTGTACATCTACAGCGAACTTTATTTTACACAGTTAATAGTTCCTGATTAAACTACAGTACCTGTACTTTAATCGTTAAAAACGAATTTTCAATAAATTATGTATTCAGCGAGTTATAATATTTTTATTGATGGGGGCGCCACTTGACTGCTAAATTCCCCATAAGCTCGATTCACATCTACCAGTACGTTGCGTGTCCAGCACGTAACGTGTCAGACACGGTACAGACACGAGTGTTCATATCTACCGACAGACGGCCCGTGTCTGTGCGGACCAAAGAATTTTTACCCAAGATAGAATGCGGACGGATAAATTTAAGAACTTCAAAAATTAATATTATCCCGTTCACATAAGGTCCAAAATCTTTTATCAAAATCAGGGAGAAAATACCGGGCGAGCCCGGTTTTCTGATATAGCATTACCGAGAGCCCGCTGTCCATTTCCTGCATGTATGGACAGGTGGACACCCTATAGAAAGAGACAAAGGGCTCCCCAATCATCGAACCGAATTTAGTCAGCCGTCCGCTTTCCAGCTTGATATATAAGTTCCTTAGTGCGGATACGCTACGCTCATGTACGCTAGATGTGAATACGCCTATAGATAATGTATGAATTATAATTTTTGATGTCTGTGCTGGTACAGTCGACTGCATGACAGTGGTAACACTTGAATTAGAAAACCACCCTTACTGCTTACGAAATAAGGACGCTGTCAATGTCAAACTGTTGCCACTGACGTGCGGTTGACTATACGTGTCTGCCACGTACGGTGTCTGCAGGTGTGAATCGAGCTTTAAAGACTTCAAGACTCTTAATCTAAATTGTATTGTTATTATTATACGGCGTATTGACAGGAAGGCATCAACGCGCCTAACTCACATAAGAATCAAGCACCCGTCCATGTATCTGTGCAACTTGTGCGGACACAGCTTCGTGAGCGACTCAGGATTGTATTGTCACCAACAAATGGTGCACACGAAGGAGGTAAGATCATTCTTGTTTATTTAATTATTTTCTTATTCCCAGTGTCCCGAGCCGAAATTAGCAAAAATGTACACTATGGACTCATTCCATCATATTGTTATCATCGAAATGCTCGAGAAAATGCTCTAGTTTATAGTCACCTTTAGGCAGTGGCGGATTTACCAGTAGGCTGAGTAGGCTGGAGCCTAGAGCGGCAGATTTCAGGGGCGGCAAATTGGCGCCAACATATTTTTTTGTCTTGTCGTTTTGCAAAACCTCTCTTCCCTCGTCGATTTCAGTTCAGCCCCGAGCCTCCGAAGGGGTTACTCCACCACTGACCAGTTTACAGAAATTTACACAAATAACACAAAAATGTTAGGCATCCCACACTTCGGGCGCCACAATGAGATCTCGCACCGCCTGAAAAACATGCTAGGGCCGCCCCTGTGTGCAATACTGCAATCTTAACTAAATTGTTGGATTGTAAAAATAATCTAGAAACTGACACTTTTAAAGGTCGGTAGATGCGGCAAAATTTGAATAGCCTACTGGCGGCAAATGTGTAAATCCGTCACTGCCTTTAGGGTCACCTATTCCTTGATGAAAGATGAAGAATCGCGTAAAATATACATACATTATTTCCAGGAGATAGAAGTGAGCAAGAATTTGGTTGTCAACACATCGGACCTCTACTACTGCGGGGACTGCAACATGCAGTTCCTGAGCGCGGCCGCCTACAACACGCATATGGGCAGCTCCTACAAACACGCCAGCACTAACATGTGAGTAAAGATAAAGATAATAGTACATTATGATACAAGTGAGCTAAGTTGACTATTATACTTGAGGCTGGATTGTAGACCGAGCCGAAGGCGAGGGCGTAATGGAGCCGAGAGTATAATAGTCAATGCTCACGCGTGTCATACGACGTTTTTCAACACACTTGCGAGGAAAAAAACATACACACATAATAACTTCTTAGGTTTTCGCGATCACTACACATTATAATAAAACAAAGTTTAACCGGATTAAATCGCGTATATTATTTAAATTGGTTTCCCTGACGTTTCGAAAGCTTTGCAGCATTTCGTGGTCGCAGGTAGACTAAGATGACAAGCGTCTTTACAAATATTTCTAAAAAAATATTTTAATCTACCGTACAATATTATTAATTAAAATCGTTTCGATGCACGCAGTAATCACTCACAATATCATTATCTTTTACAGTGTTGCATGCTGTTTGGGACTTGATTATTTTTAGGACTGGGTTCCAAACAGGTGGTAGCTGCCAACCATCTTCTCTATTAAAATTAGGATGTTTTTTAATTTCAATAGCCTCACGGAGCATTCTAGGTACATATCGGTTTTCCTTCGCCAGAACTTGTGGTTTATCAAATCGAAGAAAATGGTTGGGTTTGTCAAGGGCATGTTCACACACTGCAGACTTTGTGGAGCGTCTGTTCTTGACGTCAGCTATATGTTCTTTAATTCTAGTGGCTATACTACGCTTTGTTTGCCCTATGTATGATAACCCACAATCACAATCAATCTTGTAGACCCCTGCATCTTGTAAGGGAATGTGACATTTCACCGGTCTGAGGAGTTTCACATACACACATTTTAGATAAATATTGAAATTGTGAAAAATGGCACACCGATTATTATAATCGCACCACAGACTACTTAGAGATACTCGGTGACATACACCTATGCGCGCGCAGGTGGTCGAAGGAAACCGCCATACAGCCTAATATTGAAAATATTATAAATTGATTTGTTTGTTTAAAACACAAATTAATATTAATTTGTTGACAAAAATAAATAATTTGATGAAATGAAATGTTTATTTAGCGTATTTTAATTAATACAGTTGATTTATTCCCAAAAATGTTAAATTTTGTTTAGGCATAAAAACTCTTTGCTGTGATTTAAAAATAAACTGTAAAGTAAAAAGCACTAGTGCGATAATATAATGAAAAAAGCACGCGTGCGTAATAAGCTACATTATGAACCTAAAATCGGTGCAATAAGAGCCACTTTACGAGCAAGTGTGCTGAATAGTAGATTAGTAGCCAAGGGCTGTAAGGCATCAATTGCAGCCCGAGATATTTAGGCGCACGTCGCTGCGCTCGTGCGCCTATAGTTCGAGGGTGCAATTGATGATTACACCCGAGCTAACTACTCTGCTTTACATCTCGATTGTGGGGTAAGTAGAAAAAACCGGCATTACAAGAATAAAACATTTTATTAGTTAAAATTTATAGTGAAATGAGAACAATTTTCAAATTTTAGGGACAGGTGTTTTTTGGGTATGTTAATAGTTTTAGATTGTGATATTTGTTGGTCATGGATAAAATTTGACGAGATGAAGCTTTCTTCAGCAGAAGTTGATGGTTGCGGATCATCTCTTGAGAAAGATGTTTCATTTTTTAATTTTTTTTTTTAATTTTTTTTTTCAAGAACGAAATTGAGCTTCGCCGTTCGATATTTAAAATTGATGACTATTATACTCATACGAAGACAAGGCTGAATAGCGAAGCGACCTCTTTTGTCATTGGGCTGAATGCATGATGTCTATTGCCAGTATGATGGTTAGATGTACGCGAACTTTTTGAAAGAGTGAACAGTTTTTTTTTAATTACTTACCGCCCTAGGGCTTTTCTAGCTACATTATTACCCTAGAGCGCTAATTGGTTACCTACAAGCCCCATTTGGGGGTAATAAGGACTTACTTACCGAATATGAGAGATGTAAAAGATATTTATTCGCAAGGATATGGTACAGAACATGTTAAATATACATGTTTTTACACATTAGGTGTCCGACAAATCCACCTTTAGTAGGCATGCGAATTCTTGTGCACATATTTTTAGTGCTTTATTAGCGTAATCATATGGAAAAAATTACTCTAGCTCTATACATTACAAAATAAATAAATAATAAATAAATATTTTTGGGACATTTTTACACAGCAACATCTAGTCCCAAACTAAGCAGAGCTTGTACTATGGGTACTAGACAATGGATATAATACTTATATACTTTTTTGTTTGTAAATACATACTTATAATACGTAAGAAACACCCAGACCAACACAAACACTTATGTTCAAAAAAAGCTTATGTAATTAAGAAAAGCATTATTTTAACAATTATTATTTTCATATATTTATAAAAATTCAATTAGCATATTTAGAATAATAATAATTCATTTAATTCAGGCTACAAGACCCATAAAAAATACATAAAACAATACACAATAAAACTTAAATAATAAAAATATGCTATACACTAATAAATAAACAAGTATTAAGTACGAGTAAGTTGATTCGGCGACGTATGGCGCTGCGTCATGGTGTCATGAAGCCTTCCGCGAAAACGCCGAAACACGACACCCTTCGGCCAAAATTCCTCCTTCGAGAAGGTTTCTATATGGTGACTCGGAACCCGCACCACAAAAGATTTAAAATTAACTTTGTGGCACGACTCCAATATCCATAATTCATAATATGTTACATTTTGGAATCCATAAATTCATTCATTGTATAAAAACATTTTTTAATCAACCATGTTTTGAGTTTTGTTTTAAATAGGCGTAGTGGTATTTCTCTTAAGCATTGTGGAATATGGTTGTAAACTTTAATGGACATTAAATAGCTGTTACTCTGATGAAGAGTAAGTGAAGTGTAGAAGACACAACTCATTTTCTAACTAAGATTAAGTTACGATAAAACGATGACGACGACTACGATTAAGTCATCATATCTAATGCAGACCGCATTGTAATGGGTACACATAAATAATATACTTGCACCATGTTACGCTCGTCTATCGCTCTGTCGACGCTCGCATGTCATGCCCATTTCTTTTTTACTGATACGGTTTTTTTTCGTTCTAACTTCGGTTTGCCTAAAATTAATATTACTTTTAATTCTATAAGCATTAGTTCGCACCTTCGATCTAGTATATTTGATCGGAGGTTCGCACCTTTAAAATTATAGTGACCCATCTAAAATTGAAAAAAAATTGGGAATTGTTGAATAAAGACTGTCAGACAGTTAGTAAGTTTTGTGAATAAACGTCAATATTATATTTTATTTTCTCAAAAGACACCTACTGTTTTTATAAGGTAACTTTTTACATTATATTTCAAACTAAAAATATTGAACTGATGCGGAGACAGACGAAGAGACAGACGGAGGGGTGGCATAAAAGAGACAGGAGTATATATTTGTCCTTTTCTACTCAACATAAGTCTGTGTTTTATTTATTAGTGGATTTAGTACGGTCTATCTACTATCTAATCTATCCACCATTGCCCTACTAGTAATAGAAATTTGACGTATTTTGTATGGAGCTTATGTCAAATTTCTATCTCCAGTAGAGAAAATCGTGGATAGATAGGATATTAATTTTGGCCGTTATTCAAGTGTAACCACTGTCATGCAGTCGACTATATATTTAAAGGTTTAACGGCCTAAATTAATATCCAATCGATCCACGATTTGCCCTACTAGAGATAGAAATTTGACATAAGCTTCATACAAAATATGTCAAATTTCTATCTCTAGTAGGGTAAATCGTGGATAGATTGGATATTAATTTTGGCCGTTAGTCTGTAACGCTAAATCCCGAAATATTAATTTAGGTCACTATAATACTAAGGGTTCGAGTTGTTGGTGTAATGTATGAATGTGTCCGTAGCTCGACCAAGCCGAGTCGCCGGGCCAAGCCGGAGGAGGGCCAGGTGACCAAGGGGCGCGGGCGGCCAAGGCGTGGGATCTGCTCGGAGATCGTCAACAACGGCGTCACCACCTCCAGTACATGCGAAGTGGTAAGTGTAACACCAGTTATTAGCGCGGCAGACGTCACACTAAAACGTAGGCAGTTATAAAGCGTTTTGACAGCGGTCCCGCCGTAGAATACCCTGCTTTCAATATGACATGTTGTGTTGGTTTTCAAACACAGACAAGTAAGCCTCAAGACGCCGCAAAAACAAAGTTTTGCATGAGAACACAGTCGTAAAATATTGGCGGGGTACAGGGGGCGAATGGTGCGTTATGATTGGTAGGCTCAAAATTTCGGTGGTATGATTGGTGCCGCTCGCTGACGGACTGACGTCCTGATTGGCGGCGAGGCGTATGATATGCAGTCATACTGCATATGTTTGGTGACCGGGGTGTCCGGCTAATCGGCGTCTAGAGGCTTACTGGACTGTGTTTTCAAACAATACAACTGCCTCGTAACCGCTTTGACGTCACACAGACGCACCGCCTTATCCTGCTCCGGAGTGGCCAGTTAGTATTAGGCCTGTGTCGATCGATCATTTCATAAGACCCGCGTCGATCGTGACCCATTACGTTTGACATCGAATGAAAAGACCCGATCATATGATCGAATGTTTTATGGTTATGATTACGAACACGCGTGGGTCTTCATCTAAGATGTAACCTGTGACATATGATTGATGACAGATCGATCCAATCACGACCCGAGTCGCGATAAATAATAATAGTATGACGGAGACAAAATATTTTTGTTGATGCGATTAGATTAGTTTGAACGAGCCAATCATTTAATACTATTGCTTGAATATATAATAGATTCTAAAAATAAAAATATAAGGTTCACTTTGTATGGAAGTAAGGTGTCGTATCGCCGTGTCGATCTCAATGATCGGGTGTTTTACGAACCGTGATCGACTCACTCATAAATGAACGTGATCGGGTCTCAATGATCCAATGAATCACGATC
Source organism: Asteroscopus sphinx (assembly GCA_949699075.1). Classification (NCBI taxonomy): domain Eukaryota; kingdom Metazoa; phylum Arthropoda; class Insecta; order Lepidoptera; family Noctuidae; genus Asteroscopus; species Asteroscopus sphinx. Next base: position 12,320,188 of record OX453025.1, on the reverse strand, counting down.
GACTTACGTCTAGTTAGTATGGCGACCGCAATGATACAACACAACCGCGCCGCTTAAGCCCGCGCGTCGCACTGCTGGGTTTGTCATCAGCGGGTCTAGAGCGGGGCAGTTGCCAGCGGGCCCGCGCTATTATTTGGTGTGTCGTATTTCATATTGTTTCTTGTATTACAACTTGCGCGCCTTCAACTTGCGCTGCTACTGACCTGCTTTTGGTCTGTACGGGCCTTTATAGTGTATGGATTTAGAAAAAAACGGAAACCCGCGACTGTTTATTCTAAGTTCATTTTCCGTGGAGTTAGTGATTGGTTATTTATTTATATTGTAGTGCAACAAATTCCTGGCTAACGACGTGCAAGCGCGCAAGCACTACGAGGCGGAGCACCCCGACACGGAGTACCTCAAGCGGTACATGTGCGACGTGTGCGGACACACCACACGGGTAACTATGCTTTTATACATCAGCCAATATTAATTTCATCATCATCAACTCAGCCTATCGCCACACCTCGGCCACTCAATACAATATAAATGCTGGCACCACCTACATACACAAGATTACGTATGTATACGAACGCACACACACGTGTAGTTTAGGGATGCTCGCCACTCGTAATGCCGACTGGGTTCCAAGCGCTTCTCAGTAGTTCAAAGAGATGGCGTGCTTGTATAGCGACTGACGATTGACATCCATTGCAATATTGCAGTCCAATTGCCGGCAGACTGCGGTTGCGTGCGGGGCGCGTGTGAGTAATCTTAAATTGGCGAAGGGCAGTGAGTGGCAGTTCTGTACGTTAGTACTATTGGATATTCTGTGCTATCGCAGTCCACATGTCTCTCAAGTTAAACCATTTATTTTGCCACACACACATCCTACTTCTTACTAATATTATAATCGTAAAAGTTTGTGGCGATGCCAAGCGTGGCGATTATGGCATAGCCGAACCCATACGAAGGTTATCCAGGAGGATTTCCACCCGAAAACAAAAAGATGCCAAAATTTGAATTTAAATAGATAATAATATACTTTTATCTCCAAAGATCCTGTATCTCTTTTGGTTTAGGATTTGCTCGTGCTGTTCCAGATAAATAAACATACCTTTGAACTTGAATTTGAAAATTCATAAATGATAATTATTGATAAATGATGTTCATAAATGAACGTTTACGATATAATAAGTTCAAATTCAAATGTTTTTTATTTCAAATAAACCTAATTACAGGCATTTTTGAAACGTCAGGCTCTAGGTGCACGGTTCCAAATTGTGGGTCCTATGAAGAAGAACCGGCAAGAAACTCCATGGATAATAATAGATTTTGATATTATAGTTTTTCTTACTAACTTTGACATATTTGTTAATTCTTTCCAGCAATACGCAAATCTCATAGTCCACATGCGGACACACACGAATGAGAAGCCATACGGATGTCCGCACTGCGACCGTCGGTTCAACATGCCCAGCAACAGAGACCGACATCTTGTCGTAAGTGTGACATTCTACTATTAGAACCTCATAACACTCAATTAAACGAATGATTGAAAAACTATTGAACTAAAAGATTAACAAACTCCCTAGAATCATGCCATCTCTTAGCTAGTAACCAGTACGGCTTCAGAAGTTGTACATCGATGGAATATTTATGCTGTTAGTTCAATTTATAGACTGTACGATAGCCAAGCTAGATTGCAGGAAGAATGCATAGATATTTTTCTAGAACTCTCCAAGGCTTTTGACACTGTCTGACCCTCATCTTCTTTCTACACTGGAGTTTATTATAGGTATTCGGGGTCACACCCTCAAAATCATTCAAAATTATCTCTTTGCTCGGACTCAGGGTGTCAGGATTACGGGTTGGTTAGTGATAGTAAGACAATAAATGTAATGTAGTAAATGGTGTGCCTCAAGGCTCAATTTTGGGACCGACCCTCTTCCTAGTCTATATAAACAACTTTTGCAAGCTATCACTGACTAATTGCTTAGAACCTCGTAGCAGTGTTACGGCCGAATTCCATTACACATAGTTCAATTTCCTTTATGGTATTAATGGGTGATAATGATAGATGTGAGTAGGTGCTAGTATGGTGTGATTGGTTCCATGCTGATTGTAACTGCAGCCTGCATGCTATCAATCATACTATAATATGATTGACGCTATGAGGCTGGCATAGTCATTCAGAGGGTACTGAAAAAAAAAAAAAAAAAAAAAATCCTTTATAACTTAAAAAATAATTGTTTTGTTATTCTGAAATCGACTTCGTTTATATGATCTTCAAGTTGTATTTTGTCTAAACTTACTTGACAACACAATCGTAAAATGTTGGCGGGGGACAAGAGGCGGACAGCGCAATATGACTGGTCAGCTCGAAAGTGTTATGCTATGATTGGAGCCTTTTGCTGACGGAGTGACGTACCGATTGGCGGCGGGTCGAATGCAGTACTACTGCATTAGTTTGGTGAGCGGGTGTATCTGGCTAATCGGCGTCTTTAAGTTACTGGTCTGTATGGTATAAATGCCATGTGCGGATTTATATTCGATTATCACTTGCTTTAACGGTGAAGGAAAACATCGTAAGGAAACCTGCACACCAGAGAGTGCTCCATACAGTTCTCAATGGTGTGTGTAGTCCGCCAACCCGCATTAGGCCAGCGTGGTGGACTAAGGCCTTAGCCTTCTCCTACTGAGGAGAGGCGCGTGCCGAGCAGTGGGACAGTAATGGGCTGGTTATGTCATGTTATGTATGTATGGTATAAATGCTAGGTTCCACTTTATCAGGTGCATACCGGTGAGAAGCGCTACCAGTGCCAGCACTGCAACCGCCGCTTTACGCAGAGCAGTGCCGTCAAGCTGCACATACAGACCGTGCATCTCAAGATACCCTACGCGCCCTGGAACAAGAAGAACAGGAAACGACGCAAGGTACACCACCACTTACTAGTTATTGTTGTCACCAGTTACTGTTGTCACCGGTTACAATTGTGACCAGTTACAATTGTGACCAGTTACAATTGTGACCAGTTACAATGGTGACCAGTTACAATTGTGACCAGTTACAATTGTGACCAGTTACAATTGTGATCAGTTACAACTGTGACCAGTTACAATTGTGACCAGTTACAATTGTGACCAGTTACAACTGTGACCAGTTACAATTGTGACCAGTTACAATTGTGACCAGTTACAATTGTGACTAGCTACTGTTGTCACCACTTACTTACTGTTGTCATCAGTTTAAGGGACGGTTCACATCAAACTTATAGTTAGCCGCTGACTATACGCTGTAGCGTACATAAAGTTTCTCCGTGAGCACATCATGGACAGAGGGGCTCAACAAAGTGTGACAATGGGGGGGGGACGAGTCATGTCAAGTCGTGACGTAACATGTTTAAATCTAAACTATGAAATGTCTAAACTTCAACTCAACGAAAAACTTTCAACTCTTATCAATATTATTTATTGGAAGTGTTGTTTTAATTTAATAATTTCTTGATTTATTATTACGAAATATGTGACGTCACACCAGGGTCTCACACAAATGTGACTACATGTAACAACGACCGGGGTGGGCTCCAAAAATTATGAAATCCGTGTGACGTAATTTATGGATGGCCCCTAAAGTAATTTCATTGTTGACTATACATAGGCATCTGAATTTCCGTTCACTAGTATTCATTTACACACAGGAATTAGAAGCGGCCGGTACGTCGACCCCGCTGATACTGCAGCCGCCGCCAAACAAGCTGACTCCCTACGAAACGCCCGGAGACTATCTCAACGCTTACATCACTTATAACGACGACTGAGAACACAGTATTATACAGAGCGACCAGAATATCTAATTTTATTTATTTTTATTTATATAAATAAATATTTTTGGGACATCTTACACAGCACCATCTAGTCCCAAACTAAGCAGAGCTTGTACACACGGCTACACATCAAGCTGTAAAAACCAGTATAGGCTGACCTCGCGTTGTAAGGAAAACCTATACAATGCGAGGTCAGCTTATACTGGAATTACAGCTTGATGTGTAGCCGTGTGTACTATGAGTACTAGACAATGGATATAATACTTATATACTTTTTTTTTGTAAATACATTCTTATAATACATATGAAACACCCAGACAAACACAAACATTTATGTTCATCACACAAATATTTGTGTCCTGTGGGAATCGAACCCACGACCTCGTGATCAGCAGTCCGATACTCGAACCACTAGACCACAGACGCCGTCGCCACCACCATATCTACCATCATAACTGTATTTCTCGAAAAATACAAATCTGGGGCCGTATTTTGAACTGTTAAAACCATCATTGTTTCGGTGTGAAAAGGATGGCGATATAAATCCTGTATAGCTCTGTCTCACTCTCGTAACGAAACTGAGTGTTATAAAATCCTTGGTTCACACTGCCCTCAGTATAATATTGTAATGATCGTTTCATAACGTATTTCATCATCATCGTCATCATTTCAGCCGAAAGACGTCCACTGCTGGACATAGGCATAACGCATTTATAAGCATTTTATTTATTAGAAAAATGTATCATAAAAAGAGGTTATACTCTTATACTTAATGGTTGAAAAAAAATGTTTAAGTCACTCGATGTGAGCTGAGCTTGACTGTATTTATATCCTTCACTAGAATAAATGAATCTGAGATGAGATTATGTCAGTTAACTTTTAGTATTTTTACAAATAAGTTCTTGCGTGAACATACCTTGTGTAGTTTTTTTTTTTCAGAGTTAAATAGATGTAAGGAATATAATCAAATAAATCAATTGTAAATGTGCAATGTGTATTTTGCCTTGTAATTTAACTAATATTTTTAATACATTATGTATTAATAAAATTCGTACAATTTCTTTTCTTTTTTTATCTATGTATGTTCCTAAATAGCCTTAGACTGGGAAATACATTTATTTTTAACTAACGCCCGCCGCTTCGCTCTCTTGATAATTATGTCGATAAAAAGTATCCAGTGTTAATCCAGGATTATAGTCTATCTGTGCCAAATTTCATCCGAATTTGTATCAGCGCGATTGAAGGACAAAAAAAAGTATGGATGTTTATCCATACTTTCGTAATAATATTAGTTGGAAGTAGGATTTTAATCACTGTTACTCATATTTCATATTAGTCAATTAATACCCGCTACATCACCAGGTATGACCGCCGCCATTTGTACAATAGTTTAAATGCATATTCAATGTAATGTCTTTTATGGTGTACAATAAAGCATATATAAATAAATAAATAAATAAATATGACCCCGTCATAAATCACTAGAAAATAAGGGGCAAAGAATCACTACGCGAAAACAAATTATGATCGAGCGACGCTCACCAACGGGACGGCCCGGCAAAGGATTTTGAATCTTATTTAAATAAACTTAACGCTCACATTTAATTGATATTCTCACAAGACTTGGTCATGCCGTCGCTGAGCGCCTAACATTAGTGATTGCATTGTTATAAGCGCTAAAGAATATTTTTTGGTCCACCACTTGCAAATAAATATTACTTATTTATACCCCTTTATTACAAAAGTTTAGACCAGTTAAACTCCTCTTTAAACCAGGTCTAACGTCAAACTCCACCCTTAATAAAGGCTTTTAAGTCCGGCTTAGGCTAAACCTATTGCTAAAACGGACTTTGTAATAAGGTGGAGCGTGCTGTGCTCGGCATAAATCTTCTCGACCGAGTCCGAAACACTGAGATCCGTCGTCGGACGAAAGTCTACGACGTCGGTGATAGGGCGATTAAGCTAAAGTGGAGTTGGGCGGGACATCTGGCTCGGCGTAAAGATGGCGGATTTAGTAAAGCGTTGACCGAGTGGTATCCAAGGTCAGGTCGGAGAAACCCGGGACGTCCGAAAGCGCGCTGGGTTATCGCCAAAGCCGCAGGAAACACCTGGATGTACAAGGTCGAAGATGTTGGCAAAAACGAAAGGAGGCCTATACCCAGCAGTGGGTGATACCGGGCTATGATGATGATGGGTAGAGTTTAATTTTACTTTTGTCTTATCAGTAGATGAATTACATTTCTAAGAAATTCCTTCTATGAAGAAACTAAGTAAACGTAATAAAGTTCATCTCAAACATAACAACAAAAAAATACAAAACTTAATAACTAAACCTTTTATTTCACTTAACAACATAATAACACAAAATCAACATCGTTCAAACACTTTATACAGATCATTCAAGCTAGCTATCTGCAGTATAGCTCCATTATGAACAAAACTAGTTGGGGGCAGGAAGTTCCTCCTGATCGCCGGGAACAGTATGTGTTCCTGCCGCCATTGCTCGGCCTTGGAACTCTCTGGAATGGTGTCAGGGTTCGGCTGAGAGTAGAAGATGGCGGTTTGTCGGCTAAATGTGTCGAAGCAGTCCTTTTCAGAGTCCCAGTTGACTTCCGTCACTAAACGGACGAGGTAAGTTGGGAGGGCGCCCATGAAAGGAGTGTGGCCATCTGAAACGGGAGAAAGTGATGAGTAAATTCTTAACATAAGCAGCCTGAATCCGCGAATCGGCAAACGCAGTATAAGGCACCCCAAGCCAGATGGACCGACAACTTGATGAATGTAGCTGAGGACTGGATTAGGGAGGCGGAAGACAGAGTGTGGTGCCGCAACTTGAAAGAGGCCATATCCAGCAATAGACTGCGATAGGCTGAGTTGATGATAAGCAGCCCATTACTGTCCCACTGCTAGGCACGGGCCTCTTCTCAAAATGAGAAGGATTCAGGCCTTGGTCACACCTCGGCCACTCAATACAATATAAATGCTAGCACCACCTACATACATAATATTACGTCTGTATACGAACACAAACACACGTGTAAATTAAGGATGTTCGCCGCTCGTAATGCCGACTGGGTTCCAAGCGCTTCTCAGTAGTTTTCAGAGATGGCGTGCTTGTATAGCGACTGGAGATTGACATCCATTGCAATCTTGCAGTCCAATCGCCGTCAAACTGCAGATGCGTGCGGGGCGCGGGCGAGGAATCTTAAATTGGCGGGGGGCGGTGAGTGACCGTAATGTACGTTTGTACTAGATGGCGTTTTTGACATTTTCCAATAGTGTTGTGACACATTATTAGCGATTGGGAACAGGTTTATTACTTTGACCAACTCCAACTAGCTATTATGAATAATATCTACATAAAATAAATAATTTATCAAATTATTCAATAAACATAACGTCTAGCCATTTTGTTTAATCGCTATTTAATCAAATTAAAAAAAACATACATAAAAAAAACAGTAGTTTAATTGAATTTTAATAATAGAATCGAAATTCGATAATAGTACATTACTGTCTGACTGTACTGTACTGTACTGAGGCCTGAAATTAAGCAATTTATGGCCGAGTAATATTGGAAGTACGAGGCGAAGCCGAATACTTCCCAAGTGATTTTGAAAGGACGAGGCGCTAGCCGAGTCCTTTTTAGGGTTCCGAAGTCCTACAAGGAACCCTTATAGTTTCGTCATGTCCGTCCGTCTGTCCGTCTGTCCGTCTATCCGTCTGTCCGTCTGTCCTAATCCTTTACAGCTTAATAACTTCTACAGTTATAAACATAAGTAAATGAAATTTTGTTAAAAAATAGTCTGCATATAGATCTCAATTTTAAAAGAATAAAAAAATAGTTTTTACGTTCTTTAGGGGTGGCACCCATACATGTGAAATGGGGAAAAAAAAATTTTTTTCGCTGCTTCCCCTCGTGTGGGGTATCATTGAATAGGTCTACTAAAATGAAGGTAATGTTTCATACACCACTTTTTTATCAGGTGTACCAACTGCGAAATATAGCCCGCCAAAGTGGCTTGCAATGTGTCCCCCCCCCTGCCATTTCTAAACTATGCAACGTAGAAACTTATAATCTTCCACGTTGATAGACTTTTATAAAAACTCTCTTTTAAAATTATTTCGAGTATAATGTGATCATAATTTTTTGAGTTATAGACAGAAAACTGAAAAATACTTAAAACGTCCTAGTTCAAAGGTCATTGACCTTAGAGAAAAATAATCATAGCAAATAATGCTCCTTTAGCTACTTTCTATTTGAAAAAATCACAAAAAGTAACTTTGTGTTATGTTTACGACACACTTCTTAAATTTGGCGCCATCTAGCGGCGTCGTACAACACTCTCTGGGTCGCCAATGCTGGCGTCAAGTGCCGTGTATTACATTTGGCACTGTATAGCGCCATCTAGCGGCTACTGACATCACTCTCTGAGTCGCCAATGCTGCCGTCTATTGCTAAAACTAAAATAGCCGTGATTAATATTCGATTTGATTTGTTTGTAACACCTACTTAAGGAACCCTATAATACTGAGCATGGCCCGACATGCTCTTGGCCGGTTTTTAATAAATTGCGGGAGCGGTTCGCACTAAGACTTGACCTTGAGCACTAACGTACTGATAGGCTTGGTTAGCCTTTTAAGGCTAACCTGGATTTGCGTCGCTCTGCGTGCGTCTACTAGTTAACTAAATGAGGCCGTTAATTGCTATTTCGGCCGAGACTTGTATAGTACTTTTCTCTCATTTGCGAGGAAACACAACACAAATTCATTCAACAGTATCTTATTTTCATTCACGCCAATTCGCCCGCGCGCGGTTTATGTTCTATATACAAAGTTTTGAAAAAAAAATGCGCATTCAGCCTGTATAATGATAAATATTTTGTACCTTAAAACACCTAATTTATGTAAGTGTGTACTTAAAAACCTCGGTAGCATAATTTAAAAAATAAAAAGTGTCCAGCAATTTCTATTATTGTCCTGTTGGATATTACCGGCCTGTTATTTGGATGCGTACGGAAAAGAGCCGATTGTTGAATTCTTTTTTTTGAATAATGAATCAATTTCCGAGCAAGTGGGAGAAAATTATATTGCTGTAGCAGTGCAACACTATTGACAATAAAGTACGACAGTTGTTCCTTTATCTGTAAATATTTACAGCTACATCAAAAACGCCATCATAGCGTGCCGCACCTATAGCGTATCGGTCGCGCACCGCCCGGCGTTGTCTTTTCGTCCGGCGGATCGGTCACGCCGTCAAAACGCCCGGCAGACCGGCGCTGTGTACACTATCTAATACAGTTCAGTACATTGGCCCGCCGGCGATACGCTACAATTCCGTCCCGCGCCTTTGTGTCTGCAGCATTATTTTATACGTACCTAACAGCAACGGCAATGCCAACAGCTCCCCGCTACCGTTCAATTCAAATGAAAAGTACTCGTACAACATGGATCGCTTGTTCACTAACAGCTCGGCCATCTGCTGGGCCATGTCCCGCATGTCACCTAAAATAAAAAGATGACAATGAAAAAAGAACTTTAAGTACTATTCTATAAGTACATTTTGTGAAGCTAATTCGACTATTTTGAATCTATTAAATATACTGGGTGTAAGGGAAACGCTTCCGAAAATGAAGATGCTGGTGATTACTGATACGAAACCACAAAAAATGCGATTCTTTTTAAAGATTTCTTGTTTTTTTTTTTTGTATTTTTCATACATTGCATAACTAGCTTTGGGCAGTTAAATAAAACTGGTTTGCAAAAAAAACCCCATTTATTTACTTAATTTATTAAAGTTCGCAATGTCATTCTAATAAAATATTAGCTGGCGCTAGGGGTGACCGACATCCGCTCGCATACGCAGTCTGTGACGTAGCGAGCGTAGGTAGGTTAGGTACGCGCGGCTCTGATACAGAGTTTAGTACGCTTTACATTGCAGGTTTGCAAAATACCAAATCACTAAAACAATGAGTATAAGGCTTATGGTTATTGGTATTCGATAGTGTTTAGGTAGTATAATAATAGCCTTTCAGTTTCGGGAGCGTTTCCCTGACACCCAGTATGTATAGTATTAGAATTTAGATGAGTGTTGAGTTTTTCTTTGTTATTTACAGTGTCGTTAGCGACTGAATAAACAGACTAGTGAACCTTTTGAGTGGCCGTGTTTTAAAGCAGTCTATAGATCCGGCGCAGGGTGACGTTTCGACGTGATAATATTCGTCACTACTCCTAAAGACATGGACGGCTACTTTCGTTCCTAACATATTAAATCATCTGGTCACGTACGCACCTAATTCTGGGTCCCATTCGTTTTCCTGTGAGCTAAGTCCGAGCACGAGCAGCTCTTCTAAAGGCAATGGACTGGACAACTTTATTAAGCCTAAATTCTGAAAGTCGTACAGTATCGTCTCGTAGAATAGTTCTTCTCTGAAACAAAAACGGAGCATTTGATGAAACAAATCATTTTATAGTATTTTTTTTTTCAAAATCTACTCTATTGTCAAGCAAGAAACCATGTATTGGGCGATAAGAATTCAAAGGTCCACTTTTTTAACTATCACTATTCACTATAGCAGTGTATCCCACAGTGTGTGCAGTGTGTGTGTTATTGAAATAACTGAAAACCTCTTAAGGGGTCATTGTACTCATCATTATGAACAACTTTTACTATGGGACCAACCCTGAAATCGCGAAATAAAAACAGCTGATCTGATCCTCCTGACATAACTCGTTGTGTTCACATAAATCGACAAAATGTATGGAACAGTTGTTTTTTTTTTTGCGATTTCAGTCTTGGTCCAATAGAAAAAGTTGTTCATTCTGCTGAGTATAATGACCCCTTTAGAGGTTTTCAGTTATTTCAATAACACGTTGTATAGATGTGGAAGTGTGTTTTTTGGTTTGTTCTTCTTTCATGCAGCAATGGATCGACGTGATTCTGTGCATAGACATAATTTATGGCCTGCAGTGATATTCCACTTTGATTTTTTTCAAGATTTGTGCCAAACAGATCCAAACCTCTTCACAAACTTTCCCTTTTATTACATTAGTAGGAGTAGGATAAGAACTAGAACTAATAAAAAATATTGGGTAACTCTTACCCAAATACTTACGCGAATCGAGTAGTATCACACAAATACAACTTAGTAGAATGCTGTATTAGAGACTTATGACAATCAATACAAGCTATAAATATTAAATTAGCCAATATTTCCCGCAGATTCATATTACAATTCCTCTCTATATCTATTCTTAGTTGTTTCACACTCGTCAACTTAGTTTCTATTCTTTCATACTTGAAGGTTCTAGTTTTAAACGATTCTTTCGGATCTATATAAGATAAGTTCGCTTGGTCCAAAGCTGTGTGCGTTTTATATTTTTCTGTTCCTTTATTTGCTGTATTAGGTTCTTCTACTATGGTATTCTCCAGAATTTCGTCGTCTTGAACATTATCTATGACAATATTTGGTATTGTTGTGCTATTTTCTTGAATTTTGTCTGCTTCTATATTTTCAGTATCAGTGACTGTAGTTTCGGCTGGTTTGGTAACAGTAACAAAGAATTTGTCTATTTTCTGTACATCTGAGTTGACTCGGACCATATAACTAGGGTTCACTTTGGCGGCATCAGTTGTCTTTTTGACGATATCTTCGACCATTGTAGCACCTGGCAGTCGAGCCTAAAATAAAATAATTATTTCTTCTAAAGAGTACTAACATAACAACATAACATCACGCCTGTATTTCCCCGAAGGGGTAGGCAGAGGTGTAATAGTACACCACATTTCACCAGTTATGTTATAGTCCCATGTAATAGGGGGCGAGCTTATTGCCATTGACCGGGCAGAAATCCAGGCTCCGAGCTGCTACTGAAAATTTCCTAATGAAAAAACCCAGTAACACTTTGCCCGACCCGGGCATCGAACCCAGGACCCCACACAAAAGAGTACTAAGCCACACATTTTTCAAAACATTGCAGTTCATTGGACACTTGGAATCTTCCTACTTTCCAACATTGTCTCTAAGATTGACAATGCCACCGCCAGCAATCTTCTAGGTGTAGGGGCACCGGCGCAATCCACTAGAGTTCCCAGAGCTCCTCTATTTTGTGCTGAGGACGGCCACCATGTGGTTTTAGTAGGTAAGAGTCCGACATAGACCTTCGCCCTCCCCAAAAATAATCAGTCTGTATTTTAGAAGTTTTTAGACTTTCGCGAATTTCACTCATATTGAACTAAGTTTACGGGACTTGTCGCGCACAATTAAATCAAAATATAACAAACATTTTGACTAACCTCGACGTTTCGGTCAAGTTGCATTGGCCGTGGTCACGAGCAGACTGAAGTATGTGGGTGTCATCGTCTTGAGCGGCGGGTGTTTTCTCGAACTACCCGCGGTTGGTTTTTCGTAACGTCGCTGTCCGTAACAAGATATGCTGAATCACGACACACAATGCTGACAGTTTCGGCGGACATACATGTAGACATACCACGACGCGAACACTTCTCGATTACCGGATTCCACGAGGAGGACAACCTATATCCATCTTCCCGATTGATTTAATTGTGCGCGACAAGTCCCGTAAACTTAGTTTAGTCTGTATTTTGTAATAATTTCGATGGGTTAGGTACCAGATTTCGTAACTCCGTTTAGACCAATTTTACAAGTGAGATAAAAATAGTCACTTCTTTAGTTTTATAAGTATAATAAAAAATAATAGAATATTTTTATGATATTCAATCAAAAACTCTACGTTTTCGATTGAATAGTGCCATAATACGAAAAAAAAAACTTCCTCCTGTGAAATTGGTCAGAACGGGAGTTACGAAACCTGCTACGCTATTCAGAACCACAAGATAACCAGTTGTCGACCGGTTCGGTTTGTTATCTCTTTTCGCCTTATGATTCACGCAACGAGATCGACAACTAGTTATCGTGTGGTTCTGAATCGGGGGGCTGGTAACTAAGCCATAGATTTGAGTCTGGAAACGACAAGAAACTGTAAGTATTCTTATATAAAACCCCACCTGTGTGTACATAACTCTGGTAGAGTTACAGCTCAGCAGTTTACTTTCTATGCAAGATTTGATCTTCTCTATAATTTGCTCTTCATACAGAAACTGCACTTCATGTTTAGTTGGATGCACATTTACATCCACATTTCGCGGATCTGCAAATAAAAAGTAAATATTGGCATAAGAATAGACAATAATACTAGCATAGAAGAGAATCTCTTTTATACCGACCCCAAATGCCGCCTTATAAATACCTACTTCCCCCTTCAGCTTCTAACGTCCCTCTGTCGTCCGCGCGTGCTGCCAGGGCTGATAGCTGCTAAATATTTAAAGCGTTATCTGTCGGTTTAGTTAGAAACAATATTTTAGACTGTTCTTTACTAGGAAATCATTGTTTTATCCTAGTTTTACGTAATAAACAATTTATATTGACTTACTTATATTATTTTATTTAATATTTACCTACTTTACATGATTAGATAATTTGCAATAAATGAAATGATTTCAGTACCTATAGGTAAATGACCCACGTACAGCGAGAAAGAGAAAAAACAGTAGGTATCATTTATACTTTTGACTTACGAATAAGAAAAAATATTCATGAACAGGAGAATAAATGATAATTGTGAACAGGGACCGAAAACCGCTATAAATTACGGTACAGGTATCGAAGATTTTAGGTAATTTTTAAGGTTGAGGTTACCGCTATCTGGGTAACCAAGGAAAAAAAACATGTTACCTCTATTTAGGTTACCGTTATAATACCGGTAACCTAAAAATGACCTTGTTTTCGAGAAACAGAATATCGCAATGCCTACAATTTGTAAATATGTTTGATCACGGGCTCGTATAAAATTCGTGCGCATTTGTGATTGTCGCGTAGTTGCGTTGTATTAGGTCAACGCCCAAGGAAACCTGCACTTCTGAAAACCTGAATAAGGGTAGAATTAATAGGGTGATACTAATTTGGAATTATCAGGCCATAATATAATTATTATCAAATAAGTCAGTCAGAAAATGAGTCGGTTATTCTGCTGATGAATTATAGAATACTGAAACTTCATATGTGCCACTGCCACCGGCATCTCCTACATTAGATCCGAATGCATCTACTCCAAAGGTAGATTCAAATGAGTTTGCTTCAGATTTATCTTTTGATATTTCATTAACTGGCGAAACCTTTATACAAATTACACATCAAATTGTGCGCATTATCATTGGTAGTACCAGGGAACAACAAGATCAATACACCAACATTACAGCCATAATGTACTTTTATTAGATTGAAGATTTGCCTTCCAAAGTCTCACCATAATCCAACGGCTATACAGCCCAATAGACGCCTAATGTGGAATATAATGCGTACAATATATTCGGCCACTAGCTGAGGCGGGGTACTGCAATCCGATTGGCCCTACCAATGCGACTATTGGCTAATCACTATTGCGGCAGTTTTGACGGCTCATGTAAGTGGTTGAAACAGATTTGAAGATTTTTTTATTTGGCGAATAGTGGCGACCTACATTAGTGAAATTTCATAGATGTGTTGCAGACATCGGTCGCCTGTTATGAGGCATCTATGGGCTGTATCGTCGTTGCCATAATCTATCATCATCAGACTATATTTATTTATAGTCCACTGCTGGATATAGGCCTCTCCAATGGTACGCCACTGACATCGATCCCCGGCCGCTCGCATCCAGTTTCTACCAGCCACCTTGCTACCCTACGTTTACCGATTCGCGGTCTCCACTCAAGAATACGTCTGCCCCAACGGCCATCGGTTCTTTGGCTAATGTGGCCGGCCCACTGCCACTTCAGCTTGCTAATCCTGTAGGCTATGTCGACAACTTTGGTTCTCTGTCGGATCACCTCGTTTCGGATTCAATCCTTCAGAGAAACTCCGAGCATAGCTCTTTCCATAGCACGCTGAGCTCATTTAAGTTAGTGGATAAACCGTACCGTGAGTGTCCACGTCTCGGCTCCGTAAGTCATGACAGGCATGACGCACTGATTGAAGATCTTAGTCTGAAGGTTCTGTGGAATAGGTGACGAGAAGATTCGGCGAAGTTTCCCGAATGCGGCCCAGCCTAGCTGTATGCTTCTGCTAGTTTCTCTTTCTAAATTGTTTTTACCGAACTGAAATGTTTGGTAAACACAAACACAAAAAACTTCGACAGCGTCACCGAACGTTGTTATCAACAACAACCGCCTCCGGAGTTACATGCTCATTGAACATAAGCATGGTTTTATCCAAGTTCATCCAGACACCGATGCGTAGGGAAGAATCAGTTACGCCAACCAACATCCGTCGCAAGTCCTGCAGTGATTCAGCCATAATGGCGATGTCGTCTGCAAACCGAAAGTGCGAGATGTACTCGCCGTTGATATTTATGCCGCATCCATTCCAGTCCATTGTTTTAAACATATCCTCCAATGTGCTGGAAAACAATTTCGGAGAAATCACGTCTCCTTTTCTTACGCCTCAAAGCAGGTGGATATGCTAAGTTTGCTGGTTCTGGATTTGGACTGTCATTGTGGTGGCATCATACAGACAGTTTGACACTTGGATATCAACTCAGCCTACCGCAGTCCACTGCTGGATATAAGCCTCTCCCAAATTGCGCCACAACACTCGGTCCTCTGCCTTCCGCATCCAGTCCCCACCAGCTACTTTCATCAAGTCGTCGGTCCACCTGGCTGGGGGGCGCTCTACCCTGCGTATGTCGATTCGCGGTCTCCACTCAAGGACTCGTCTGCTCCAGCGGCCATCGGTCTTTCGACAGACATGACCAGCCCACTCTTTCTCCAAAAAGTTGACAAGCATTTACCCTATGATTTATGCTGCCAAAACCGTGGGTGGGGTCCTACTACCAACTCGCTGCAAATCTGTTCCACTTTAGCGATGAAATCCCCCATGAAAACGTTGTATTAAGCTTTGGTAATGGAGTGCAAGGCCTTCGAGAATTCGAGATGTCTTCGAACATAGCCTCGACTTTATCATAGAGTATGTCGAGCTCGGTGCGTAAACCTGCACGACCTCGGCTCGGCTCTACCTCTTGGTCAGCTTAATCACAAGGTTTGCTACCCTGCTCGACACACTGAAAATTTCTACAACGTTGTCACAGAGAGAACCCGGCGCCGCC
Source organism: Asteroscopus sphinx (assembly GCA_949699075.1). Lineage (NCBI taxonomy): Eukaryota > Metazoa > Arthropoda > Insecta > Lepidoptera > Noctuidae > Asteroscopus > Asteroscopus sphinx. The sequence goes on along the minus strand of OX453025.1, from coordinate 12,304,220 downwards.
TTGGGATAGCTGGTCTCCCTCTCAAAAATAAATAAGGTGGCCCTATTCCAGGGTAATAGTGCCCTCACCCTCTCCGGACTTCACACAGCCCCAGAATGTGCCACCTTATCCTTCTGAGCTCTTCCTCGAGTTGCGCCAAGTGGAACCCCCTACCCTGCCATTACAGTGATCAGGAATAGCAGGGCGGCCGGGAACGAGGGCTTGTATTTTTTGCCAGCTCGCCATAGAAGTTGTGCCCATAATCGCCACACTGGGCATGCAGGTTGGCGATCGCAGAGCGATGCTTATCGCACCAATGACGATGCTCCCCGTCACCCGTCTGCTAAATTTAGCAACACCATTTAAAATCCATGGTTATACCGCCATTTATCGATTGTCAGAGCCTCGTCTGTTGGCAGGTGAGGTTGACTTGGGGGTTGGGTTGATTTTGATATGCCAATCTTTAGTGACCAATTCGAGACAATTTGTAACCCAAGAAATGAATTCATAACCACATACTTTGGAAGTAATAGCCCGATATTGGTGAATATGCTGATGTAACTTTCACGCTAGCATCATATTTATAACTTTATTGCAATCTTCTATATTACGTTTTGATGTATTTGTTTCTTTTTTATAGTTAAAATATGCATATACATCATTTTTTCGCTTTCGTCCCATTTCTATGTCACTACTCTATCCGCGTGATTGGTTGGCTTTGGTCGGCGCGGGTCGTCTCACTCGCCTCGACTCTTCGATACACACACACTGCGCTGTCCGCCCTTTGACTTATGCCGACGGCACGTGTATGATAGGGGTAATTTTTATTTCGGTAACCGGTATGAATACCGGTTATATAAGTAGTAAGAATTAAGGTTACCTTTAAAAATACCTGTAAAAATAATAAAGGTTGTAACCGAAAAAATACATGTATTAGTCATACCGGTTTCGGTCCCTGATTGTGAAAATATCACTTACTTTACCAAATTTTTGGGCAAACTAAAGAAACTAAGGTCTGGCGTTGTTTTTGAATTACTTTTACACCCAAATACATCGCAATGTTTTGGCGCCATGACCGCATCAGCCTGACGGCACCGACGCAAGCCCCGACTGTCCGATCCCTTTAAAGGTACGCTAGACGGTAGGCTATTATCGTGGATTTGAACACGTCTGGGGCGCGAGTTTCGCTCCTAGTTTTCTCTTTTCTTATGGTATTGGTCTTGAATCTCTTTTACACAAACTAAAATTATTTTAAACTATCGCTCTCTTTTACTAATAGCAGATACAAGAAAGGGATCGCAACAATTTTAGTGCTATCAAATTAATCGGAATTACAATTTCCATGCAAGTTTAGTCGTGATCTCGGAACGTGCCAATAAAAACTACGAAGAAGAGTAACAAGTAAACTAATTTGACAGTTCTAAAATTCTTGCTCTCTTTCTTGTTTTTACTATTAGAAAAAGATATGAAGAATTTAAATTATGTCAAGTTGGTGAACAAGAGAATCAATATCAATATTTAGTCAATTGATAAATAACTAGCCTATGCACGCGGCTTCGCTTCCGTGGCATGAATAATATAAAAGTATATAATACTTTTTCTGTTTCATATCTCACACAAATCGGTGCAGTCGTGTTTGTGTGATGCTCAAACAAACAAGCAGACAATTACAGTTTTTGAGTTTTATAATAGTTAGACATTATTTTTGATAAGAAACATTAATTTCGTTTCACATAAATTTTAATGCTCTTTTTGATCGTTTTTGTCATTCGAAAATCAACTTTAACTACATTAAAATTTATATTTGTGTAAGTTGGAATAAAACCTATACTATACTAGTACTACCGTACACACGGCTACACATCAAGCTGTACATTTCCAGTATAAGCTGACCTCGCATTGTATAGGTTTTCCTTGCAAGGCGAGGTCAGCCTTTACTGGTTTTGTACAGCTTGATGTGTAGCCGTGTGTACATGCTTATATTGGTTTTGCTTTAGTTAAGTTATTGGCATGATCCTACTGTGAAAATCTATTCAGAAGTTTCCAGTATCTGTAGGTCATTCATAAATAATCGTCATAATAAACATTCATAAAAAGTCGTATGGAAAAATGTATGCTTACCTAATTCAAGACTGAGGTAAACGAATGCATGCGAGTTTTTCGGTAAATAAGTCGAGTATATCGAATCAACGGCTTTTCTGATTGCTGAAAAGAGAACATAAATGAGTAACGAAGGACACGAAGAAGGCTCAATCTTCTTCTTATCGTATCAATCACAGAAATAGATAGAGTAGAATGGTTGTAATAAATTTTTTACTTGCAATGCATGCGTGGCAACTTTCGAACAAACTACGCCTTACATATTGAGGTCAATTTTTTTTTTTTAATTACTTTAATCAAATCTACTTTACAGCTTTTGTTTCTGCAGTTAGAAACATCACAATAAGGCATTTTTGCGGGTTTTTGTTACAGTATTTTCAGAAACAAGTCATAAGGCGTACTGATAAAGGCTTTGAAATGCCCTGCACTATGGTGCAGAGTATTGGCACGCGCGCCCTGCCCACTTTTCCATTCTATATATTTCTGTGGTATCAATGGTTCAAATATTGTTGGAATAAAAAGTGGCCACTTCAACGGCGTTATTAGTGGCGTTGAGATCGTCTCTCATGCAGGAGTTCGGGCACAAGAAACACATCACAAAGTGTGACATAGATTGCTCTGGGTCACCGCAGTCACACTGAGCAAGATTAGGATCTCTAAACCTCCATTTGCACATGTTAAGTCTACAGCGACCAACCCTGGCCACTGCAGAAGGCTCAATTATAAGATAATAACCAGCCCATTACTGTCCCACTGCTGGGCACGGGCCTCTTCTCAGTACGAGAAGGCTAAGGCCTTAGTCCACCACGCTGGCCTAGTTCGGGTTGGCGGACTACACAGTTACACACACCATCGAGAACTGTATGGAGCACTCTCTAGTGTGCAGGTTTCCTCAAGTTACTTTCCATCACCGTTAAAGTAATACCAGTAATTGGGTATATAGTCATGGGCTGCTTTTGCTGGCTTGGCATCCATCCGCTCATCACTTGGGGTTGACACTGAAAATCAGCGCTGTGTTGTGACTCACGTTACAACACAGCATCATGCTGAGTGTCAACCTCTTTGCCGCAGCTACGACTTGCAGACTAGGTATCATACATTGATAAAATGATTCCTGAAATGTACCCAATTTAAGTTATTTTTATGTGCACCTACCACATGTAGTCTTGTTGTGGCAATAAATCATTTTTCTTTCTTTCTTTTATTTCTTCTTAATTTGTTTACCAATGGTTTATGAATACCAAAAGCAGATTCAAAGCAATGACTCCATTTTAGCAAGGTTTGCATTTAAGCTGCAGACATACAGCGGGCGGAACGGAACTGAAGCGTATCGCTGGCGGGCCTCATTGTGTTGTAATGTACTGAACTGTATTAGACAATGCATACAGCGCCGTTCTGCCGGGCGTTTTGACGACGTGAACGATCCGCCGCCGCTCCGCCAGGCGGTGCACGACCGATACGCTGGCGTTGTATTATATGAAAATACATAGTTGTAGTCACACAAACAGCGGAACGTTTTCTTCTGGCGCTGTCATTCCGCCACGGTCAAATCCCGCGCGCGATCCGCCCGCAGTGTGACATGCCGGCCCCGACCACGTTTGGTCGACGCTCCACCTCCGTTACCGTAACCTTAAGCAAAAATCCCAAGAAATCCTGTATTTATTTATTAATAAACGTATGGGTACAGTTCAACTTAAGTACTAGATTGAGCGACAGATACATCTGGAATTGTACGTGGGAGACAAAGCAAAACCCAGTCCCGAGCTAGGAGTCAACCTGTGTTACGGGTGCTAGGTGATTGCTCCGTCGCCACACTAATAGCTTGCTTACATCAATCGTAGTAAAAAGTTGCAATTGAATCACTGGATTCCCAATGTAGGCATGCCTGTATATAGGGAATCAGTTTACAGACTACACAGAAATGCAAAGACCTACTGTTAAACAGGTGTTTCTTAAAAGTGGTAAAAAACTAACTAATCATAAGCCACATTCAAATCAGGTAAAAGTTTGTGTGTGTACTTGAATGGGTTTATGTTATGAGTTCTTGTGTGGATGTTTCATGTGTGTAAGGTGTATTTGTGTTAGTGTGAGCGATAGATGTGCGTAAGACTATAGGGTGCAGTTTCGGGATGTATGCCTTATTTTAATTATATTTTACAGAAACGTATTAATAAAATTCCACTTACATAATGAGTCCACAAGTCTATGATTAATAAACAGCAGCATGGTCCCCTTCTTATGTGAATAGTTAACATTGGTAATACAGCCTTTAAACGACAGCTTCAGCGTCGGCTCTTCCAGTCCTATCTCCATCAGTTCGCGAGCTATGGTGTTGCCATGGATCTAAAAATACGTAATTAAATGCATCATCATCATCATCATCATCATTTCAGCCGAAAGAAATCAAATGCATGTGGGTGTACAAACACCTCTGCCTACCCTTTCCCTTTTTTTAAGCTATTGCATAGCTTCTATCGCGGGCCTTGAGCGTGGAGACCGAATCCAGAAATTCCGTAACGAAAATAACCTAACGCCCCCCACTCCGACCGGCACAGCGGTGATACTTTTTAGTTTTGCCATCTATCGATGAATAGCAGAACTCTTAATGACTTTTTGAAATATCACGCTTGTCTCTTTAGTTCTGCAAATCGCCTCTAGGTGGCATTGGTTGTATCGGCGTTACTGCGCATGCGTAATCCCACAGACCAGTAAGCTTCTAGACGCCGATTAGCCGGACACCCCCGGTCACAACGCATATGCAGTAGCACTGCATATGATACGCCCCGTGGCCAATCAGGACGTCAGTCCGTCAGCGTACGGTACCAATCATACGGAATCGTACCCCCGAACTTTTTAGCCGACCAATCATAACGCACCGTGCGCCCACCGGTCCCCGCCAACATTTTACGACTGCTTCCTCATGCAAAACTTTTTTTAAGCGGCGTCTTGAGGCTTTCTCGTCTGTGCGTAATCCCCCTCTTCGCCCCGCAATCTGGTGACTCATGCCTGCTTAGAGTTTCGGCGTTAGGGCACCTCCTCTTTGTATTAACATAAAAAATGCTATGCAATAGCTTTACCGGCAGTCTCCGAGTGCCACACGTCTTTTTTGTACCTTTAGGGAATACATTATGTTATGTGTGGGCGGGGCACATTGCTCGCAGAACGGATGGCCGATGGTGCAGTAAAGTTCTGGAGTGGCGACCGCGTACTGGAAGGCGTAGCGTGGGTAGGCCCCCCACAAGGTGGACCGACGACCTGGTGAACGTCGCGGGAATCCACTGGATGCGGAAAGCGCAGGACCGGTCGTTATGGCGATGCTTAGGAGGCCTATGTTTAGCAGTGGATGTCTTTCGGCTGAAATGATGATGATGATGATTGTATTTTAACCAATTTCATTTCCTACGTGTCGAAAGAGACTGGATCCTGCAACACCTATCCTATCCTAGTGTGGGATTCAGTGTCACATTTATAACGTGAACCCATGTTTTCTTGAAAATAAATAAATACTTTACTTTATGAACTAAATACCACTGGCTGGCTGACCTTGGATACCGCAGTAGCCAGCAAGGTTGAATTCAAGGGAGGGGCAAAACAAAAGGAGATTTGAGACCCAATAATCATGTTTGTTTATTCTGGCCTTTGGCTGTATCATTCGAATCAAATCTTGTGGATAAATAACAGTCACAGACCAGTAAGCCTAAATAACAGTATATTATGTATTTGCGAGTGATGAACCATCACAAAATGTGCTGTATGATACACAACTTTAAGTTAATTTTGCAATGCTCATTTTGAGTTTTTGAGGCAAGGTAGTGCTACTTTATACAATATTTCCCGCTTTGTAGTAATAAAACTTTAAGGGAGGTAAATACGTTTCATATTATCGACAAAAACGTCCCACTTGTGGGACATTATCGAAATATATATTTTTAGTACAGATGTCTTTTATGTATTTTTATAACGAAGGGCATGCGCGGGGGCTTTTTAAGCGACAATAATTTTATCAAAGATAATTGGCGTAGAGCTGTGATTATTTTAATATTGAGTAGAATAACTCAAAAACTAACAAAAAAATGCATAAAAGAAAAAACACTCTTGAAGTTTTTGTAATATTTTAGTAAATGTAAAAATAATGTATCAAATAATGTTAAAAATTTCACTTTCATGGTTCATTATCATTGCAAAAGTAACTTAAGTTTTGTATGACAGTTTAATATTTTTTTAGATAGTATATGCTACAAATTTTAAAATTACATTAAAGGACATTGCCCATTCTCTTAGGAGCTTTAGGCCCCTCGAAAAAAATTGCCCTGTCACGGCGGTTTTAGTCTTATTTTGTAGACCAAGAATTATCTTTTATTATTCTGCAAACGATTTTAATTTTTTTAAGAGAAATCTAATTTTTTCCAACTTCATAACTGATTGATAAGTACGCTCCGTGCATCGTTGGGCGATATAATTGAACACACCCACAAGGACATCCAGACATCATGTATGGTGTTGCGAGATATAATTATTTTGTTAATCGATATTCAAAATCGATTTTGTACTTATTTTTTAAATAACATTGGATAAGCTTTTCAAGTTTATGGGTGTATTAATTAATATCAATTTTATAAGTAATATTTCAGTTAATTTAATATTATTGTTACAATATTTACAATAAATGCATAGGTATGTCATTTGTACAATAGTTTAAATGTATATTCAATGTAATGTTTTTATGGTGTACAATAAAGCATATATAAATAAATAAATAAATAATAGGTATTTTAAAGTAAAGAATCATCTTATTTTTCTGTACAAAAAAGGTTTCAAAAATATGTTTTGCAATTTCTTTTGATTTGACGTCATATGAGTGATTTTTTATTATTTTTAACGGATTTACGCATGCGAACCGAAATCTATAGATATAAATTGTGGAAAGAAAAAAATAATAGATCAATCAATTAAGATAAGTCTAGTATAATAGGATCTGAAACACAGTAAAAGTGAATTTATAGAAGTATCGATATTTAGAATCGATTCTGATTATTTGTTGAAATAGTCTGATATCTGTGAAATAGTCTGAGTCTGACAACATTTACGTTCGGTTTGAATGGAGGATATACTTACGATTCAGTTTAATACATATTTATTATGTTTTTTAATGCTAGGGTGAAAGAAATGTTGATAAAGAACAAATAAACATGAAAAAATAAGACATAATTTTTGAATATCATATAGTTTTGACATGGTGCCAAAAATGGGCCCATCCGTGGGCAATGTCCTTTACACCTCTGTGTGGCTTAGGTTCTAAGTTATGATTGTTAGATAATGCCTAAGTAGGTATGTCAAATACTAAAATTGCTATATCTTTGGGGGTGTTGAGATTGGACCCCAAAAGTTGGATGTTTTAACCCATAAAGTTAGGTATATTTACCGCCATTAAAGTTTTATTACTACAAACCGGGACATTTAGTATTAACAATGTACTTGTAGTAGATACTACAAAAAGATTTTTATACTTACAATCCGGATATTTTCAATTACTGAAGAATTCACAGGTGTCTTTAAGTCAGTATTCTCTCCGAACTTCTTCAAAGTGAATCCCACATGACTATTTTGTATTGCATACCCCCCCACTACTTCGATTATGTGTGCATACTCTTCCGTAGGGCTCCGGAGAGACTTCTTACGAGCTATCACATTGTAGAACAGGTCTTCAACAGTTATTTGTGTACCATTATTACCCGCACACGGTTTCATTGGTGCCTTCAATTTTCCATTTTCATAGGATGCTCTTGAAATGTTAGTGTTTCATTAAAACTTAGGGCTTACCCTAAGGTCTACCTATTATTAAATATTATGCTGGAACAGTCGACCGCACGTTAGTGGTAATACTTGAATTACGAAACCGCTCTTACTGCTTACGAAATAAAGACGCTGTCAAACTGTTAACATTGACGATTATGTGCGGTCGACTGTACTTCACTTGGTGTATTAAAACAAATATTCACAGTTTTGCTAATGCAAGGTAAACTTTATCCAAATGGAAATAGGGTATATTTTGGCTGAATACTGTAAATATTTGGATGGTTAATACGCCAACATGACGCCAACTGAAGTGCCAAAATTGCAGCAAAAATAACACGGAAAAAAACATAATATTACTGTGCCTTGCCTTCTAGTAGCTATTTTTTTTTTTAAAGAAACCCAGATTTCCTTGACTTATAAACTACCTACATAAATCTCAAAAGTGAAATACTACTTACAAATATATATTTTCAGATACATACTTGTATGCACATTTAGCGGCAGCAGTCTTTGTTAGTATAGTCAGGTGAGCAATATGACTGATGCTGGCCAGAGCTTCACCGCGGAACCCGTAAGTACATATCTCTTTCAGATCCTCATACTCCCGCAGTTTAGATGTAGTGAACCTCTCACATACTATCTCTAGATCTTCACTTCTAATACCTGTGCCGTTATCATGAATCTGAAATTTTAAAAAAATAAGCGTAAATTATCTCCCCACTATACATATTATTACCGGATTTTCATTTATACTATACATATGGATGGATGAGACTGGGGGGTCATGTCATGAATAAACAAAAAAAAATTGAAGGGAATCTACTGACTGGCCAATGGATCCCAGTACATACCACCATTGCATCCGTAACGTTCAGATGTTAGTTTTGAAAGGACATTGATAAAAATAGCCATAAACTGTTACAAAGATGAACAATATACGAAAATTACATGCGATTTTTTTCCTTTCATAATGTATATTGTATTTAATGCGGACAGTACAAGAACCATTTTTTATATTTTAAGGAGTATCAATACATTAATGACGTAACCGGATAAAATTGTATCATCCATGATATCTGTGTATCATCCATATTTTTTATTTCGATACTCTATAGTCTATGATTAAATATTATAGACTCCTTTTCACACAAGAAATTCCAAAAAATTGGCATCGACTGACAACTTGACGACAATGTAAGTTGTTTGACATAACAAAAAAAGCAAAACATGACATCAAAATAGCACAGATATCTGTGATTATATGTGTCAAAATAGTAAATATTGTAAAAATCTAAAATTTTATTTAGTACTGTCCGTGTTTATGTATGTATTGCAATACATTGGCTTCATTGAGTTGTATATGGTGAGCATCAACTTTAATTTGTAACGCCTTAAGGCGGAGTCACTAAGGATCTTTAGCAATGTCCTTTCTATCATTATCTCTTTTAAGTGACAGACTTCAAAAAGGCCTTTGACAAGGTCAACTATGAAATTCTACTGAATAAAATTGCATTTAAAGGCATACGGGGTAACTTGCTCTGGTGGTTTTCATCCTACATTGAAAATAGAACACAGAAGGTTGTTGCGAGTAGCCATCAGCCTGGTATAGTGTCCATAACTTCTGGTGTTCCACAGGGCTCAATCCTGGGACCACTCTTATTTAATATATACTAGCCTGTGCTAGGCTTCACCCGCGTGGATGTCTTTTCGATGATCGCGCATCCCTCGGGAACTGTTCATCTTCCCGGGATAAAAAGTAGCCTATATGTTAATCCGGGTTATGTTCTATCTGTATGCCAAATTTCATTAAAATCCATACAGTTTTAGAGTGAAGGAGTAACAAACATCCATACATCTTCACAAACTTTCACGTTTATAATGTGAGTAGGATAGGATATAAATGACATTCGTAAATAAAAATTCCGTTGTGTGGTGCCGGACGTAAAGAATTACACCACTCTATATCTTCTCATGGGTGTCGTAAAAGGCGACTAAGGATTCACCAGAGGATGGGCAGCAGCGTTCTCTGAGTATTTAACCAACCAACTGCGATCGCCAACCCGCCTGCTAAGCGTGGTGATTATGGCATATCCCCCCCAACATATGCTTGGAGGAGGCCAATGTCCAGAAGTGGACGTCTTTCGGCTGAAATGATTATGATGATGATGAATGTGAGTCCTTACATATTTTTAATTTTATTTAATTCAATTTATTAAATAATTAATTAATCTATTTATTTATTTATTTTATTTTATTACAATCACATGAGACTTTCCATCTTCATGTCTCAGTTTGACGAACTTACTTGCGGTACCATTTAGGCAACAGCCTAGGTGGTATTGAAGTTGTCATGGGCAAAGGTAACCGCTTAACATCCGGTGGGCTTTCAGCTCGATTCGCCATCCTATACTATAAAAAAAAAAATTGATGAATTTATTGTATGGATGAAATAATTTTATTGTCTTTTAATAGTCAAATCTTTTTTATAATTAATTATAATTTTAATTCTTAACTGTTATACTAAGGTATAATGACTCTTTAAACTTTTTTCCCTAAATGTAATTTTTATGTATGAATGAACTAATTGTATTGTATTCCATGGTCACAAGGAGGTATCCCATGTTTATTTATTTATTTATAAAAGTACAGCCACATCACATACATTAAAATAATCACTATACTCTTAACTAATCTGTAACTGGTCTGATGTACATGACAATAACGGCGTACATAACACTTATAATTATTTGGCTATAAGGAGCTACATAATTTGCCAAAGAGAAGTAAAAATTTGAATTACACGTTACTCAATTACACAATATAGGCAAGTGCATAAATTAAAACTAAAACAAATATAAACCTGATATTGATATTTTGATTCAGCCTGAGTATTCAGGCTAAATCAAAATATCATAAAACTTTTTAACAAAAAATTGAACCGACGAAAACATAAACTGAAAAGCGAAAAATAACTAATTATGAGTCGGCGCCAAACGAACTTTTAACAAGCATAGTGCGTGTAAGTTGGAAGTGGCCGAGCGGAGAACGCATTTTTGGAATGTTATTGTTTATCGTTGAAAATTTCACGTTGTATTTGATGTGACGTTGTTTTTATTATTTATTTAAAGTAATTTAATGATCTTCGTTGATTGGTTGTTTGGCGCCGACTCATAATTAGTTATTTTTCGCTTTTCAGTTTATGTTTTCGTCGGTTCAATTTTTTGTTAAAAAGTTTTATTTTTTATTTTTTTGTGGTTAATCTCTAACTCCAGGTCTCCATTATGTCGTAGTGTCTAGAACTATATTTATGTGTGTCAAGTTTCAACAGAATCGGTTAACAGATAAGAATTCAGTGGGTGAACAAACACTCATCCCCTGTTTTACTACCCTTAGGGGTAGATTTTGATTTTGAAATTTAAATGGGACCAACTTCGAGATATACCCTATCCATTAAAAAAAGAATCGTCAAAATCGGACCACTCTGTAAAAAGTTATGCGTGGTCATACATAAAAAAAAAAAAAAAAAAACCGCGTCGAATTGAGAACCTCCTCCTTTTTTTCGTCGGTTAAAAATCAGACTAAATCAAAACAAAACAAAAAAGCAGTGAAACCTTTGAAAGATTTTTTCAACATTTCTTAATTAAATATCTATTACGAGTATTACGACGAGCTCTCAAGCTGATAAGATTTGTTTTTTTTTTTGAAATCCTGAAGTTTGTCGTAAAATACGTCCAAATCGTGTATCTGTTCCATGTTTTATTTATTTATTTATTAAATTTATGCACACACAGAGAAATAATAATAAAATACATAGAAATCAATAGTACAAAGGCACTGCTTATTTCTATAAGAAATTTATTATTTTATTATTATTTATTTATTTATTTTTTAACTAAGCTATAACGTAATCTTTTTTTTCTCTTATTAATAATTGATTAATTGTATTGTTTAAGTAATTCCTTTAAAGTATTGCTAGTGGCACTTTTTACCTAATTTTAACTTTGTTTACATGTGGATAATGTAGTGGGCTGCAATATTGATAATACATCATCATTTCAGCCGAAAGACGTCCACTGCTGGATATAGGCCTCCCCCAAGTAGGGGGGATTTGCCATAATCGCCACGCTTGGCAAGCAGGTTAGCGATAATACATACATCTTATAAACCTACATTTTTACATGTATGTTTTTTTTAAATTTTATATTGTAGCTGTTTATTGTCCCATAATAAATAATATAAAATACAATAAAATTTTATGTTGTTATTATCAAACATACCTGTAAATACTTTAATCCACCGGCTTTCACGGTTATCACAATATTAGTAGCTTTGGCATCCAAACTGTAATAATAAACAATATTATTGACGTATGTGGTCTAGTGGTTCGAGTGTCGGACTGTTGTGGGTGCGATTCCCACAGGACACAAATATTTGTGTGATGATATAAGTGTCTGTGTTGGTCTGGGTGTTCCTTATGTGTTATAAGTATGTATTTAAAAAAAAAAGTATAGGTACAATGTGTTATTGAAATAACTGAAAACCTCTTAAGGGGTCAATGTACTCATCAGTATGAACAACTTTTACTATGGGACCAACCCTGAAATCGCGGAAAAAATCAGCTGATCAAACGAATATTCGTCTGAGAGCTGATACCTACATTTTGTCGATTCATGTGGAAAAAAAATAGGGGACAGCAGATTCTTTTTTCGCGATTTTTGTGTTGCTTCCATAGTAAAAGTTATTCATACTGATGAGTACAATGAACTCTTGAAGAGGTTTTCGGTTATTTCAATAACATGTTGTACAAGTATTATATCTATTGTCTAATTCTAGTATGTACCCACAGTACAAGCTCTGCTTAGTTTGGGACTAGATGGTGCTGTAAATATTCTCCACAGGTAATAAGGTCCCCCGGTCCAAAGGACAGTTATTGCTTGTGCCCAGAGTGCACCGGCCCAACAACTGCTGGTCCTTCCAGACGTATCGAGAAGGACCAGCAGCCATCAGGCACACAAGGAGGTTTTCTGGCCTTGCACCCCTCTGGCCTAACACCCCAAAGAGGATGTCTATCTGCATCCCCTATAACCTTCAGTTACCCCCTAGCGAGGTAGCACGTAATTAAACCAATTACCCTTTTCATGCTGAAACGATGAATTTTGGCCCCAGATAGACCATGTCCTGGATTGAACACATGGGATACTTTTTATTGAATAGGTGGTACCACTAGTTATGCGACTCGAGTCCAATTTTACTCGAGTGACTCGAGTGACATAGTAAAATAATGTACTCGAGTGAAAAAAATATTGACTCGAGTTCACTCGGACTCGAGTCACTCGCCCACCACTCGAGTCACTCGCCCACCATTCGCCGAGACAAACAGGTTTAAACCTGCTTTTTAAAATAGATAAGTTAAGTGTGTTGTTGTCACACTTTTTTGCAGTTGTTGCGTGTAGTGAACTCAAGTGAACTGTTCTGTTGAATGAGTTATCGACGTTTATGAGTGAGTGAGGTGAGTGACCGAGTGACTCGTGAACCACTCGAGTGACTCAACCACTCGAGTGATTGAATGATTCGTGAACCACTCGAGTGGTACTCGAGTAAAATTGTAAAATGACTCGAATGACTCGAGTGGCAAAATCGGACTCGAGTCGCATCACTAGGTACCACAGGAACGAAGCCGCGCACAGTGTGATAAGATCCCGGTTTTTGTCTCATCGTGTTTTTATTGAATTAATCGATAGAGTTTACAATTCCGAAGATTAGACTAAAACTCCGGGTTCGCTCAGACTTGAGGTTTTTTTTAAAAAAAATGTCAAAGTTTCGCAATATCCGACTCTTGAAAAATGAAAAAAAAATCATTATAATTTAATGGAAGTACTTATTACAGAATTTATTTATTCTATCGAAAAATGGAATAATAGCCGACCGTTCTACCAATTCCTGTTGCATTAGTATGAATGGGTCGAGAGATATGATTTTTTTTCTCATTTTTCGTTTTCATTTTTTTATTCATCTAAACCACCGCAGTAGGTGGTCATTCCTACATCAAAAAATTGCTGATACTTTCTATTATGTGTAGTATTAATTCCAAAACCTAATTCGTTGGTTTCCAGGAGTTATTGGAGATTCAAAATTTTCCTTAGGGGTGACACTTTCATGTATCCGAAAAAAAAACAATAAGAATATATTTTATCTGAAAAAAAAAGAAGGTGTTTTAAATACTTTTTAATAATTAATATGGAGTTGGCTATTTGAAAGAAAGAAAATGAAAGAAAGAAAAAATTTTTATTTTTATTTTTAATTTTTTTGTGGCTAAAATCTAACTCCAGGTCTCCATTATAAACCCGACCCTAAACATATTGCCGACGTTTTTAAACATCATTTTAAAGTGGAGTCACCTTTAAAAACGTGTGTCTTACCTAGCACTGTTACCAGTGATGTCTGTTGCGTTACACATCCAATTCGAATTACTAGTGGGGAGGTACGTCAGGCTATTGGCAATATGAAAAGAGGAAAATCGCCGGGGCATGACGGGCTCAGTGTGGAGCATCTTAAGTATGCGGGTGTTCACATACATAGGTTGCTGTCTATGTTGTATACTCTGTGTATAAGGCATTCATATTTGCCACCAGACTTAATGAAAACTATTGTTGTACCACTTGTTAAGAATCGTACGGGAGATATATTGGACAAAAATAATTATAGACCAATCTCACTTGCAACTGTGATTGCAAAAGTACTAGATAGGATAATGGACGAGCGCCTTAGTGGATGCATACAACTTCAGGACGCTCAGTTTGGTTTTCAATCAGGTTTGTCAACGGAAACGGCGATTTTGTCACTTAAGCATACTGTGAACTACTATGTTGAAAGAAAAACACCAATTTATGCATGTTTCCTAGATCTATCTAAGGCGTTCGATCTCGTGTCCTATAACTTACTTTGGGCTAAGTTGAAACAGGTGGGTGTTTCTCTGGAGGTCATAGAAATGTTCTCATATTGGTACGGTCATCAGAAAAATATTATAAAATGGGCAAATGTTTATTCAGATGAATACTCATTAAATTGTGGTGTGCGACAAGGAGGGTTAACCTCTCCTAGACTTTTTAATTTGTATGTAAATCAGCTGATTGAGGGGCTGAGCAGCATGCATGTCGGCTGCCGAATGGATAATGTTAGTGTTAATAACATTAGCTACGCAGACGATATGGTGCTGCTGAGCCCGTCAATCGGCGGTTTGAGGAAACTTCTCAGCATATGTGAAGTTTATGCTGAGGAACACGGTTTAAAGTATAATGAGAAAAAGAGTGAGTTTATGGTTCTGGTTGGAAAGAATAAGAGACCTAACAGTGTTCCACCTTTGACTCTGAATGGAGTTCAGCTGAACCGTGTTCCTCAGTTTAAGTATCTCGGGCACATTATTACTGAAACTTTACGCGATGACCCGGATATAGAGAGGGAAAGGAGGGCATTGTCGGTGCGTGGCAATATGTTGGCTCATCGATTCACTCGTTGTACGGTAGAAGTCAAGCTTACATTATTCAAGGCTTACTGTCAAAGTTTTTACACGAGTGGTCTATGGGTTAACTTTACGCAAAAATCATACAATGCCCTCAGAGTTCAGTATAATAACATCTTCAGGGCTCTGTTGCGCCTCCCTCGGTATTGTAGTGCTTCAGGCATGTTTGCGGATGCACATGTGGATGATTTTCATGCCATCATACGCAAGAAAATTGCGTCTGTTGTGCAGAGGATGCGGGGGAGTAGCAATGGAATCCTGAAGATGTTAGCGGGAAGGATGGACACCGCCGTCCTCAGTCGTTTCATTGATTTACATGTGAGAGGTGCGAATCAATGACTCGACATTTGTTAATATTTATTAATGATTGTTATCTGTGTTTACTAACATAGTTGTTTAAGTTTTTCATTGTTACTAACAAAAATGATTATGGAATGTTGTTTTCTGAAGATAAAATATTTTATTATTATTATGTTGTAGTGTCTAGAACATTTATGTATGCCAAGTTTCAACGGAATCGGTTAACAGGTAAGAATTCAGTGGGTGAACAAGCACTCATCCCCTGTTTTCCTACCCTTAGGGGTGGATTTTGATTTTCAAATTTAAATGGGAGCAACTTCGAGATATACCCTATCTATTAAAAGAAGAATCATCAAAATCGGACTACTCTGTAAAAAGACGAATTGAGAACCTCCTCGTTTTTTTCGTCGGTTAAAAAGTAAAACAAAATTGATTTAAAAGAATTGTAAAATTAATAACAAAGAACTAAATTGACTAAGAATATTTAATAAATTGTCAAAAATGTTGATATAGGTATATTACTCATGTTTAATGTTGATTTATATACTTATGAGACATCGGAAAGGATTTTCTTTTATTTACTATTAGTTGAGTCTTTTGGGTTAGAATTTATAGACGGTTTACAAAAAACGTGTAACAGTCAACATGATACCAATTTCTCCATTAGTTTTTTAATTTCCTTTATAAAATTACTCAATCTTTGCCATCTAAGCCACAAAATAATGATATCTTGTTATGGTCGTGATAAGGAAGCTAAAACTTAATAAAAATAAACAAATTATGTTTTGGTTGAAGTGGCAGCCCTAAGTACGGATATTTCGGATATTACTAAAATTTCCAATAACTCCTGGAAACCAACGAGTTAGGTTTTGGAATTAATACTACACATAATAGAAAGTATCAGCAATTTTTTGATATAGGATTGACCACCTACTACGGCGGTTTAGATGAATAAAAAAATGAAAACGAAAAATGAGAAAAAAAATCATATCTCTCGACCCATTCATACTAATGCAACAGGAATTGGTAGAACGGTCGGCTATTATTCCATTTTTCGATAGAATAAATAAATTCTGTAATAAGTACTTCCATTAAATTATAATGATTTTTTTTTCATTTTTCAAGAGTCGGATATTGCGAAACTTTGACATTTTTTTTAAAAAAAAACCTCAAGTCTTAGCGAACCCGGAGTTTTAGTCTAATCTTCGGAATTGTAAACTCTATCGATTAACTCAATAAAAACACGATGAGACAAAAACCGGGATCTTATCACACTGTGCCGCGGGCGTAGCTGTCTAAAACAAAAAAACTAAATTGTGTTCACCTGTTTTCAATTAGCTCTTTCAAAGCATTTGAGGGCCTCTGCACAATTTCACCGGCGGCTATTCGGTTAACTACTTCTTCATTTAACTTTCTTATAACACCCGGTTCCCCCATACCTGCTTATTTATGAATGAAATGAAATCAAAATATTCAAAGAGTAGGTATATAATCACTACGTACAAAATATTCTCATTTCCTATCAAATATTATACAATGAATAAAAATAAATAAAAACTCAACTTTGATATTCACAGATTACTATAATACTATATTACGGCCAAAATTAATATCCAATCTATCCACGATTTACCCTACTAGAGATAGAAATTTGACATAAGCTCCATACAAAATATGTCAAATTTCTATTTCTAGTATGGTAAATCGTGGATAGATTGGATATTAATTTTGGCCGTTAGTTGACATTCATCAGCACCAGTGTTGCCAGCGCGCTTTTATCAAAACCTACCTGAGAGCACAGACGTACTAGAGCCTGAGACTGATCAAAAAGTAACCTTTTATGTGCATTTTAAAAGTTACTTTTTATATTTATTGCAGTATTTTAACTTAATTTATTTACTCAACACACATTGCCAATGTGTGTTGAGTAAATTATTAAGTAAATTATGAAGAACAGAACATTTAGGTACCTAAAATATAAGACAAAGTCACAAATTACCTCGTACAGTAGTGCGAGCGAAGTGGCCGAAAAGTTTTTTGGCATTTGCAAAAACATCACACCTACAATTTAAAGCGCATTTGAAAAGTAGTTTTCGACGTACTATCTTTCTTTTCATATATTCATCCTTGGACGAATAAAAAAAGGCGGACGGAATCTCGCTAAACAAAAAGTGAAGCATCCATCGTAAAACGGCTCGCTTAAAAGTACGGGCTGATACATATACATTTACACCCATAGTAAGACAAAAAGCCGCGATTACACAACAAATCTTGTGGGACGGTAATCATTGTCGTAGTGTCACAAATAAAATAACAATATATATCTGGTGTGTTAAAATTATGTCAAAATTATAGTGGATTTAGGAAAATACTAAGTGCTTCAATATTTTCTTAGCGAGATTCTGTACGCCATTTTTAGTCGTCCAAATATTTATCATTATTGAGCTTCCTTGAATTGTGCTTGAACAAAGTTATTATGAGACAAACGAAAAATCTAAATATATTTTGTGTAAGTAGGTTGCTTTCAACGTTTTTCCAAGTCGCAATATTTTAAGACTTTGGCGTTTCTTAGCTGTAGGTGCACTTAAGAAGAAACGGTGGAACAATCTCTGTTTTGTTATTTAAATATATATAATTTTGTGTCCCTAGTATTAATTGGTGAGAGAAAGAAAGAGTTTACGTTACTCGTATAGGCGTTTAGGTGTAATCTTTGTTTCTGCTTTTGCAATAATTCGACAACATAGGTAATTCGATTTCGTAAAGTTACCTAAAAGTTACCTCTTGAGTAGAGTTATCTAGAACTTCTGGAAGTAACCTGACGAAGCTAAAAGTTACCTAAAAGGTTATAAAAGTTACCTTTTGGCAATGCTGATCACCACAGAAAAACAGATTAATTTTTGTTTGTTTTGAGAGTAGTTCAGACCTTCTAGCCAAGTCTTTAGTTTACTCACTCTAGTAAAGTGATGGAAAGAAGATGGTCCATTTTGAGAGCACAAACTAAGAAGTGCTGTACTTACTACGTAAGTACAATTGCACATGATATCTATTTAGTCCTCCTAGTTTCGTACTGTCATCTGTCAACATGACAGCAGTAAGTCTCTTACTCGAAGAAATTGTAACTTAAGGTGAATGCTACAGGGTAGCCCGCGAAATTCAAAATTTTTGGCGTTTTTTGCTAATTGTAGCTTTATTTCGCGTTGTATATCGGTCAAAATATGATTGGCGGTAATAATAACAATATATCTATTAAATAATACTCATAACAAATATTAATCTAGCTCTATTAGCTGTACTAACTCGATAATATTAATTTACGATCAAATTATCGATTTTCGAGCTTGTAGAGCTTATAGAACTAGGTTAATATTTTTTATGAGTATAATTCCTTAGATATATCGTTACTTTTTCCGCCAATCCTATTTTAACCGATATACAACGCGAAATAAAGCTACAATTTGCAAAAAACGCCCAAAAATTTGAATTTCGCGGGCTACCCTGTAGCATTCACCTTAACTATTTCACGGGGTGACCGGTGCGATCGCTTGACAACGCCCACTCACACTGGTTTGGTGAACGAACGATTAAGTCGGCTTTTCACTACGGAATAGAATATATATTATATCCCAAAATATTAATTACATCCCGCGATTCACCTTCACACTATGAGATATTATATTTTCGTTCTGTTCGGTTGCACTCGGACACCAACCGAGGGTGACGCGGAGCGGAGGCATGAAACGGTGTGCGGGGATCAGCTGAATATAAACTTGAAAATATCAGTCGAAAAAATATTATATAGTTTTGGATCAGGCGCGGATCCAGGGGGGGAGGGGTTATAGGGGCAATTGCCCCCCCCTGAGCCTCGACCTAAGTACAGTCTGCAAAGCTATTTGGTTTACATCTCACACTAATGAGCTGTGTCAGTACGAATAGTTACGCACACAAACGTTAAATGAAACGAGCGAGCTCTGTACTTTAGTGTGCGTATGTCACACCATTAATCTCTCATATTAAATTATCTGTTTTATCGAAACCTTGTAGCAGGTTACAGAATCACCCCACAGCTTTGGTGCCATAATAACTATTGCTCCAAATGACCAGTTCTAACGATTTATAGCATTATTTTTTCTGGCCGGCACTTTCAGAAAAGGCCCAATTTGAATGATGTCCTTTAATAGGGGACCAAACCCAAAATCGCGAAAAAAATATCAGTTGGTCCGTACGTTTGTGTTCACTTAAATCGATAAAATGTAGGGACCACCTGAATTTTTTTTTCACGGGAGCAACCCATGGTAAATGTTCTAACTTCATGGTTGTACATATATCATTAATCTGTGCTTTGTTATGATGAGTAGATTCACCACTTAGTGATTATATACTCTTTGACTTCAAATATTTCGGATTCATAATGTAGGATCTTATATATTATATCCGTAGTGAAAAGCCGGCTTAAAGGTAAGCTCGGCTCATTAGAGCCAAAGAGGATATAACATAATAATGTACTCTGTGGGATATAATATGGAGAAGTATGGAGAGCGCTGGCAGTGGCAACACTGCCGTCTTGTCCTGTTGTCAGTGTTGCCAACTCGAAGTTTTTGTAGCTAGATTTAGCTATCATTTATTAACATCATCAGCTACAAATACAAAAAAAAATTGATTTAGCTATTTAGCTATTTTTTCATCTACAATTTTAGCTATTTTTAAACAACTGTTACGGTGTTACTAAGGAAAATAAAAGAGATGGGCAGATAAAGGAAGATATTTCTGAATTACGCGCTTAGGGAACTCGAAGATTGCTTGATCTGATAACTACGACTGCCACTACTGAGTTTACCGCTGCTACTGAGTTTTCAGCTAAAGTAGAAATTCAGTATAAATACTTAATTACTTTAGTGAAAACTAAATCGAGGAACAGATTGAGGGTACCAATGATAAATGCCAATTTAACAATCCGATCCGAATAGTATGAGAAATCCTGCTATGGTTATGAGCTCCCCAAATAATTAAAAGACACTCCACGACGACGGTGGAGCGCGGGACATGGTGCCACGTGCCCCGGACGGGAACGTAGGTATATCACAGATTACTATATTAGTAGATCTTCCAGGAAGATAGTCTGTCAACCTCCTGAAATTTGTTCCAAATCTTTCCACACAGTTCAGTATAACGGCATCTTCCTCAAGGAGGAACCTGCCTTTCCTTTGCTCAATTAGTCTCAAATACTTGTTGTAGATTTGTATTTTTGTTCTGTTTTCCATTGCTGCAGCTATCTTACCCCATGGAATGTAACTGTCTTCCTTGAAATATTCTATCAATCTTTTAAGATATGTTCTTGTACACGCGTATTTACAGACAAACTGAGTTAACTTACATAGAATTCTAAAAACCACAGACCCGCAACTAGCAAACGACTAGCTATTTTTTAAATAAAAATATAGATTTTTTTTGCAAAATCTAACTATTTTTTGCTACTGATCTGGCTATCATTCAAAATTTGAGTTGGCAGCACTGCCTGTTGTCCTGCCAAGTGGTTGGCGGGAAAATTCGTAAAGATCGTGTTGTGGATTTTTTATTATTTTCCAAAATTTGTGTTTCTTCGAGTGTTAATGTGTAATAATGGTGGATTATTAAATGTTAAGTGCTCGTTAACGTTTACAAGTGTGGATAAATGGTACAAAGTTGAAAAACATGACTTTCGTATTATCTCATCATCCCCTCAGAAACCTAGTAGTTTCCATCACTTTACTAGGATACAAGTATAATATGTTCAATGATTACGACTGAAGGACTAGTATCCATGGTCATGAATAAATTAAAAAAAAAAAAAAAAAAAAAATCCTGCCAAGTGATTATATTATCTATGGTCCTGCTTTTTTTTGTTATAAAGCCAAAGAGAATTTAACCGCTTGTTATAAAAAAAAAATAACTTTATTGTTTTAAAATTTGCTATTGGTATGTCATACAAAGAGAATATAATCACTACGTTTAATGTCATAGATTACTATTGGTATGTTCTGTAATGGCTGTTGTAATAAATCTGTCTGGTCTGAGTAATTGGTGCAATAAATGTTAATATCACCACCACATCTGCGTTCCGTCTGACACGACACAACCCCAGAGTACCTACCTAATTTTTTTATCTGATCTGAAAAATTACACCATGGACATCGACGAGATCGACGTTGGTACCGATTCGGAATTCGACAGCGATGAGGATGTGCAATTGGAAACTGAAAACTTGGAGCGGCTCACAGAAATGCTTGACGAGGAAGATGACACACTGAGCCACTCACCGTCGCATGGCTGCACACCCCGCCCGTCCGTCAAGTGCGCCTCGCCTTCACCACAATCTAACAAATCGAATGCACTCGCTCAAATAGAAGCAGCTTTGGCAGCGAACAAGTTATTGGACGAAAAAACACGCCGGCTTGAGAGGGAACTTGACTTACGACTACGAGAATGTCGGCAGAAGCTACAATTGATTCAAGGTACCTCTAGTACACCAGTTGACAAAAGCGAAATTTTCAGATACATCAACTGCGGCAGACCTTACTTTAAAGATCGACTCAACTTCCCCGCTCCAGACAATGATGATGCCAAAATGGCCAAATCCCAGATGTATGATTTCTCCCTAGTCATCTCAGTACCAGGCTGGACAGTGAGAGACAAATCTCAATTTGTTACCATGATTCACAAAATGTCCATAGATCTTAAAAAGAACGAGTTACATACAAAAATTGCAGCCCTCAAACGGAAGAGTAAATCAAATCCTACTGGAAAAGCTGCAAGAGAAATTACAGTTCTCAGAAGAGAAATGGATAATGTGTGTAAAAGATCTTTAAGTCAGTTAGCTCTTCCAATAGATAAGGAGTATGACTGGGATATGTTGACAAATAAATTGAACAGGAGGCACACAGCACAAGAATATCAATCACTCTGGAAACTATTCTTTCATCCATCAATTAACAAGAACAGCTGGAGCACAACTGAACATAATGCTTTACAGAAAATTGCAGCTGATAACAACCAACAGGACTGGGATAATGTTGCCCAAAAACTGAACACTGCCAGGACAGGGTACCAATGTTTTGTATACTATCGGACAAATATGACCAACTCTTTTACTGGGAAGAGATGGACCAATGATGAGATAACATATCTTAAAAGATTGATAGAATATTTCAAGGAAGACAGTTACATTCCATGGGGTAAGATAGCTGCAGCAATGGAAAACAGAACAAAAATACAAATCTACAACAAGTATTTGAGACTAATTGAGCAAAGGAAAGGCAGGTTCCTCCTTGAGGAAGATGCCGTTATACTAAACTGTGTGGAAAGATTTGGAACAAATTTCAGGAGGTTGACAGACTATCTTCCTGGAAGATCTATGGTTCAGATACGTGCAAGATATCAAGTTTTGAGCAAAATGAGAGTGTCTACTGTATGGACTGTGGAAGATGACAGGAAACTAATACAAATAATGAATAACCAAGATTCAGATATGAGTTATTCAACCGCTACCCAATATTTTCCTGGGAAAACCAGAGTAAAAATTAGATCTAGATATCTCACCTTAATTAAATGGATGAAAAAACATCCTAATTTAGATTTGGAACATGCACCACGACGCGGCGCGCGCCGATTGAACCATGGACTACCCAGCAATGATTTGAATGAAGCCATCAAGAAATTGAAAACTACTCTAAGTGAAGAAGTTGAAGTCAAGGCAAAGATAACGAAGCTCAGTAGTGAATCATCAATAAATGAGTTGGAAGATGGCATTCTAGCTCAAGTCATTAATCACCTTATAAAAGAACAGACTGAAATTAAGAAAAATTCTCTAGAAACCCAAATAGATTTAGGTGATGATAATGTTGTATCATATGCAGACTTAAATACTACAAACCTGCGCAAAATGATTATATTTTTAAATGCACGCCTAAATCCAACTGCATTTGCAAAGAGCAAATATTGTGGACGGTATCCCAATTTGAGTGATGGTTATCATGATGTATCTTTAGTTAAAGTGAAGTCTTACTCTCGGAAGAACACTGTTGAGACTTTGAAATTTGAAGACTCTCCTAATATTTGGGGAACTCCTACACTAGGCCAACGTAACTATGTGACTCCTCCACATTTGTCAAATATCTCTGGTTGCAAACT
The DNA here is from genome assembly GCA_949699075.1 of Asteroscopus sphinx. Taxonomy (NCBI): domain Eukaryota; kingdom Metazoa; phylum Arthropoda; class Insecta; order Lepidoptera; family Noctuidae; genus Asteroscopus; species Asteroscopus sphinx. The sequence continues at coordinate 12,280,363 of OX453025.1, read as the reverse complement.
TATAATGGCACATGTGGCAGCTATGAGTATCTACTGTGAATCTATGAACCTTAATGTGCTGGTAAGAAGGAATAGTGTTTTAAAGCAGCAATTAGAATATCTCCTTGAGCGCTTCTATATATTGTTTACATGGCCATTAGTATTGTCCAACGAATGCCCTAATGAAGTTCATATGAAGCTGAACAGAACATATTCTACTTATGTTAGACCACCGACTTTGCCACAATCACCTGAAGTTACAATTAAACTGTGTTGTATGAAGAAATTTAGAAATGTAGATGTCGCAGAAGTCATTGATCTGAAAGAAAACGAGACCAATAAGCGCAAGGTTACTGTTGAAGAAAATTTGGATCACAATAACGAGAAGATAGAAAAGCTTCTAATTGATTAATCATTAAACGTTATTGTTCTTTCAATTGATCTTATAAATAGTATACATGTTATTGAAACTTCTTAAGGGGTCATTGTACTCATCAGTATGAACAACTTTTACCATTTTCCGCGATTTCAGGGTTAGTCCAATAGTAAAAGTTGTTCATACTGATAAATACGGTCGACCGCACGTCAGTGGTATCACTTTGACATTAACAGCATCTTTATTTCGTAAGCAGTAAGGGCGATATTCGAATTGAAGTATTACCACTGTCATGCAGTCGACTGTACAATGACCCTTTAAGAGGTTTTCGATTATTTCAATAACACGTTTTATAGGTAATTATATTTTACTTTCAATTTAGCTTAAGATCTAACTGTTATAATATAGGCTAAAAATACATTGTTTTCATGTGCATTGCTTGCGTTTCTGTTGTAAATAACCTAACCACCACCCAATACCTGGTATAGTGTTATATTATCTGTGCCTGAGCTCTCGCACGGCAGGTATTCTGCGCAAATAACATATGATAAAAAATATTAGGCTATTTAACGTAGTAGGTATTTTCGCCTTAGTGTGGAAGTGATAAGAACTATTTTCGAATCTGTGGTTTAACCATGCCAAATTTCAACTCCATAGCACTCTATTTTCGAGTAAAATGGCTTTTAACAGGCAGTCGGGACGGACCTGGCGAAACAATAAGTTCCTTGTTTGACTATTGAACCATAAAAACTAGAGGTTTGCACCGGAGCACTGAGTACCGGAGAATCACCGGTGAAAACCGGTGAAATTATTCGATTGAAAACACCGAAGAAAAACCGATTGATCTCCGGTTATCATCGATCATTCGGAATACTTAAATAAAAGATTTATTGCTCAACACTGTATTATTTCTCATTTTGCTTATTTTTTACGAGTTTAAATATTTCGGATTTCGGATACGAATATACTCGAAGCGTTGTTAAAATGATTCATCTCGCTTGCTACATCAGCCAAATAGTTCATTGCAATGTAATTGATTATCTTGTTAATTTTTTCTGGGTGCCGATTTCTTTTTAACCGACTTCAAAAAAAGAAGGAGGTTATGTATTCGGCGGGTTTTTTTTTAATACGGGTGACAATCGTAGTTTTTTTCATGTATTACTCCAAGTTTCCTGTTCTTCTGAAGACGAATCAATCTTTTGGACGTATTATTCGAATAAATATAAAAAAAGCTATTTTATTATTTAATAACTCATTAGCCAAAAATAAACATAAAAATAAATATCATAAATAAACTTATCTTCGCTCCCCATTTTTTTTTAAAGTTAAGACGAAACTGGCGAAATGTGAGGGTATTTAAAACCTTACCTTATCTTATCCTTCGGGCACTACAGTTGTGATGTTATGTTATAAGTTATTTTTTCTGAATCATAAATCTTTTACGGTTTTATGGCCGGAATACACATGCCTGTAAAATGGAGCAGTAGCTTTTGCATGTCAGCTAACGGCCTATGCAAGTAACTGGCATACTGTGGATACATTTGCAAGTAAACAGGCATGCAATTTTCTTACTTGCATGTCAGTAACTTGCAAGAAGTATACACGAGCCAGTACGCCACGGTACCGACGCGACGTCTCAACAGCACATTTTCTTGTTTTTGCATCAACGGAAAGCATTTCAAGTGAATTAAATAGTGTCATATTGTTACTAGCAGTAGAAAGTGTAGCTAAATTAATGAGATAAGAAAAGAAAAGAAGAAGAAGACGGATTTGAGTAACACTGGCATGCCTAGCTGCCATGTACGTTCACAACGGTAACTGGCGGTTTTGCAGAACCCCGCGAGCCCTCCCTCATATTGCATGCCAGTAAATCAAATTTCGTGCAATCTACTTATTTGCCAGGTACAGGCATGCCAGTTAACTTATACACATTAAAGTAGCTGGCATGTGCAAGGAGCTGTATGCAAGCATGCAATGTTACAGGCATGTGTATCAGAGGCTTTACGGCGAGAAGTCCCGAAAAATATCATGCAATCAATCATTGAAATCAATTATTCATTCGTTGTAGTGACTGATTGATTAACATAAGTTGTTTGAAAATCATTTTTTAAATAAAAAATACCTATATTTCATTTTACAATCTTGTTTTTCGTTTCCATCAAAAAGTTAAATAAAATTAATTTATTATACATAGTAAGAATCTGCCTACACTGTACACACTATGGATAAAATTGTAGTACAAATGAATGAACATTTGTTTTTCTTAATTCTCCGGAGATCACCGGTGAATTACCGGAGATCGCCCAATCACCGGTGAATATCACCGGTTCTCAAGATTCCGCTCCGGTGCAAACCTCTAATAAAAACCGACCAAATGTGTCTAACCACGTACAGGGTAGGGTTCCTTAGTCAGTATAAGCCACAGAAATATATAGAATGGCTCAAAGAGTATATAACCGAATGGCTGTGGGCAGGGCGCGCGTGGCAGCACCATGCACCATAGTACAGGATATTTCAACGCCTTTCTCAGCACGCCTTATGACTTGTTTCTATAAATACTGTAACAAAAACCCGCAAAAATGACTTATTGTGCTGTTTCTAACTGCAGAAACAAAATCTGTAAAGTACATTTGTTAAATTTTTTTTTTTTTAAATAGTGACGTCAAAATGTAAGGCGTAGTTTGTTCGGAAAGTTGACACGCCTGAATCGCAACAAAAGAAAAAAATAAAAAACTCAAAATCTTAAATAGAAAGTTAAATAAATATTTTGTTACATTTTTACACAGCATCATCTAGTCCCAAACTAAGCAGAGCTTGTGCTATGGGTACTAGACAATGGGTATAATACTATACTTTTTTTTTGTAAATACATACTTAAAACACATAACACCCAGACCAACACAAATTCATCACACAAATATTTGTGTCCTGTGGGAATCGAACCCATGACCAAGGGCGGATCCAGGGGGGGGGGTCACGGGGGTCATGACCCCCCCCTAGGCCTAGGTCAACCACACACTGAAAAAAAGTTTTGTGTCGAGTAGCATAAAAAGGCGACTTATAAACTGACGCTACTAGTAGCTAACTAGTTTGAGATGTGGCAGCAAATCAGTTAAGCTATATTAACAAAAATATTTGGTTTCTACTGATAAAAATTTGGCAATTTTTGAAGTAGCTAAACTAGGACTCAGCTATTCTTATTTTTCAGTGCAGTTTTTTTTCTTGTTTACATGATTCAATAAATGAATGAATAATGAATTAATGTTTGTATGTACCTATGTGCTACATACTAATGCAACAAGATAGATACATACATAAAATTACTAAATTGAACTCGCACCCGTACATCGGGTACAGGTGCGTTCATTGTGAATAATATTCACGCGATTTCAAGTTTGATTTTGCCGCACCGCCCCCGCCGCGCCGCGATGTTCTCCAATCTCCCCGTTGCGTCACCGTCGATTGAATACTTAGCTAACCATCAACAACAGAAATAACAACTAAACTACCATGTTAGCCTTATAAAAAACCTCGCCCAATCGAAAATATTTCAAGAACCTTATAACATCAATTTTAGATCATAATTTTTAAAATCGCAATGGAGAAATATCATCCCAATTAGAAAAGTTCTTAAAACTCAAGTAAATATAATCTGTGTTTGCAAATAAATACCAAAAAATTTCGCGCTCGCTGCGCTCGCGCTCTATCTCAATTTGATTGCATATACATATACATATTATCCAAATGAATTTCCGCCAAAATTAATACGGCGATCTAATAATTTTATTTTAGATGCATAAGCTCAATACTTATCTAATATTAATATATTAAATTGTAATTAATTAAGTCCAAAAATTTTGCAATGCCTGAAAAAGGCGACTAAGTTTGTAAGAACTATATTTAAACCTACCACCAATATGTACACTTAGTTGGCAAAATAAATCTTTTGAATCTTATACAGGTCACAGAACAGGTGGCAGGACTGCCATAACGTGAATCTATATTTAATTACACTATAGCGTCTACTGTTAGCCGCTCTAGGCGCCCGCAAGAACGGGTTGCGCTCAAATAGATGCGTACACTTTAGTCACAGAATATCTAATAGTACTAACGTACTTTTTTGAAGAGCTAATCAGTTTGTTTTTTAACAGTCCAAAAAATTTCGCGCTCGCTTCGCTCGCGCTTGTTTTTCTGCGCTTCTTTCTTCTCCGTGCTGAACGTATGTTGTAAGCAACTATTCTGTTAGGTACGCTATTAGAGACAAAGCCGAAACTGGAAAAAGTTCGCAAGAGTTAACTTGAGACCTAAGCGCAGTAGGTAGTACACAACGGCGCTCCGGTCTCAAGTTAACTCTTACGGGATACACCTGCCAATGAGAATGATTATTGAAACGCAACTTTATAGTATTCAGACAGAGTATCTTTTATTCAAAATAAAACAAACATAATCGATTCTTATATAAATGACGACCGATTGACATGATTTTTATTTTATGAAATGAAACAGGACAGATATATGAACTACGCGGAGAAAAATATCGAACCAAGTTTGAGCAATCTCATAATTAATATTAGTTGATGTTTACAAGTTGTAGTCGAAATTCGAGAGTTCAGTCGGTGTAAGAGTCCTCCTAGCTAGATGAAATTACAAATCGCCCCCCAAGCCTTTACACAACGCCCCCATTTTATTCTGGGTCTCTTACCGCCCCCCTTTAGGCCTGCAACGCCCACAAGGGGGCGTTATCGCCCACTTCGGGAAAGGCTGTGTTAAACGGACATTGTGCTACGCCAGTGCAGAATAATAAGTTTATGCATTGTACAGAGAGATGTCAAGTTACTATGAAGTATGAAGATTGTGAACAATGACGTCATACTTTCATAGTGTGTCTGTCTTATGATCAAATTATCGCTTTTAACTTGGGCATTTAATTAAATATATTATTGGTTTTTTCACTGTTGCTTATTTTTCTTGAAAACGTTTCGAGATTTCTAATAAAAACTAATAAACAAAAATTCCCCATATCTTCTCATGGGTGTTCACCAGAGGACCAGTAGCGTTCTCTGAGTAGTTAACCAACCAACTGCGATCGCCAACCCGCCTGCCAAGCGTGGCGATTATGGCATATCCCAAAAACTGCTTGGGGGAGGCCTTAGTCCAGTAGTGGACGTCTTTCGGCTGAAAGGATGATGATGAAACAAAAATTTGTCACCTTCCCACTGCGAGGACGAAGATGTTGAGAAATAAAAATAATGATATAAAGGTTTCATGAAAAAACTTTATTAAAAAAGATGATATTAAACACGGAATGGTTAGGTGTCGACGACATAGTTCGGATGAACTACTAGTAGCGGGTCGTCTTCCACTTCTTGATCTGCTGATCTCTGCGACGCCTTCAAGCCCGTGGTCGAGAGTGGAATTATAACTTGGTCCTAAAAATAAAGATTTAGGTAATGTTAGTTGATCTAGTCTTTCTCGAACATTGTCAAATTGTATCAATTAGGAAGATATACAACGTGTATCAGAAATGCGTGGTCATATTTGAAGAGCTCATCCACAGCATAGCATAAAAAAACTTTTACTATGGGACCAACCCTGAAATCGCGAAAAAAAAAAACTAAATCGCCGACGACGTCGACGTATGGATCAGCTGTTTTTTTTTTCGCGATTGCGGTGTTGGTCCCATAGTAAAAGTTGTTTGATAGCATCCCCTGAATAAGATAAAATATTTTAATCTACCGTAAAATTTTTATTAATTAAAATCGTTTCGATGCACGCACTCGCAGTAATCACTCACAATGTCACTATCTTTTACAGTGTTGCATGCTGTTTGTGAGTGATTTCTGCGTGCGTCGAAACGATTTTAACTAATAAAAATTGTACGAATTATTTTATCATTTTAACGCATTTCACGCATGCGAAGCGAATTCTAAAGATTTAAATTATGGAAAGAAAAAATCGCTCACGAGCAGGATTCGAACCTGCAACTCTTGGCTCAGTACGCCAGTGCTTTAGCCACTAAGGTGGCAAACCACTACCACCACTTTGGTGGTGGTGGTGGTGGTAGGTTCGAATCCTGCTCGAGAGCGATTTTTTCTTTCCACAATTTAAATCTTTAAAAATTGTACGGTAGATTAAAATATTTTTTTAGAAATATTTATTAATTAAATTTATGCACACACAGAGAAATAATAATAAAATATATAGAAATGAATAGTACAAAGGCACTGCTTACTTCTTTAAGAAACTTGTGTTCACATAAATCGACAAAATGTAGGGACAGCCGTTTTATTTTCGCGATTTTAGAGTTGGTCCTTGTAACGTACAACACGGGATCGGTGGCCCGACGTCACAAACCCTGCTAGAATCTACTACGTATTACCTACTTACCAGTTCACGTGCATGTGCGATCTTAGGTATCGGGTCACAAGTCGGTCTGTACATATATATAGTCGGGAAATGGGGCACCCCGAAGAGGACACAATTAAAACGAAATAAATTAAGCTACGTTAAAATTACGGGATTCGCAAAAGTCTGTTCAGATGTGAACCCAACACCACGCTCGCCGCGTGGCGCCACCTCACGTTTTGCGCCGCGTGCCACTACACCTCGCCAGTACCAGATCAGTTAATACCGCGGGACACTGCTCAATCAACACTTCGCGACACGAAAATACTAGCAGATGCACTCGATTTTGAATTCCAATTCGCGATCGTCCGTATACGACCGAACATACGATTCACCAATGCACACAACGACGCAACTCGACTCACAATTTACTACTAATTACTAATATGGCGGCGATGCCTCGCTCGCCCGTCTTCTAATAATAAAATAAAAATATGTGGGTACATTTGGTTGAATCAACCAAATATACCCACACCCAACATTATATTCCGAACAGTCCTATAAAAGTTGTTCATACTGATGAGTACAATGACCCCTATGAGGTTTTCAGTTATTTCAATAACACTTTGTAGATAAATAAATAACCAATATTCAGATCTAGTGGGACTTAGGTAATTATTTAACTTACATGGTACATAAGTCTGTCAATGACTTTCTCGACTAAGGTCTTCCTCTCCAGCAGCTCATCCTCATTCTCGATCTGTCCTTGTCCAACAAGCTGTTCTAGGTACCAGCTAACGAGCGCACTCTTGTGCATACCTGCACTCTCTTCACCTAAAGAAAAATTAACAAATGGCCGGTTACTTGGGGTCAAAAATAAATTTTCACCACGCCATGCCCCAGCTTAATTTTTCCATGATTAAAACTAAAAAATATCTTTTAGTCTAAAGGTAGCATTCTGATGTCTGCGAACTTGGCGACCGGCGACGACGACAGTAGGCAGTCGAAAATTAAGTGAAATCCATTTTTTTTGTTAGCCTGTACTGTCCCACTGCTGGGCAGAGGCCTCCCTCAATTCCTTCGATCCATCGCAGTTCTGTGCCGCCTCTTGCCAGCTGTCTAGGACGACACCCAACTCGTCTCTCCTTCTCCTGCGTGGTCTGCCGCGACTCCGTTTCCATCCATATATACTTTAGAAATTACTTACTACAGTACGACGTTGCGCGCCAAAATTCTACGTACGTACGGTAGCGTGTGAGCGAAATAGAAAAGGACGTCACGGCAATCAATTTAACACCTTATGGGCATTGGGTAAGGTAAAGATTATATTTTTTTTAATGTTTCGAGTGTTTTCGTCGTTCGGCTCTCCGTGTCTGCGCGAACGAAGATTGATGACGCGCCTTATTTTTTGTGTCGTACTGCACTACGACGAAGTCCTTTAAGGCGAATGTAGCAGTGGTGGCGCCCCCATCAGTAATAAAAATGTTACTCGCTGAATACATCATTTATCGTTATTTAATATATCATGCCTCGACTGCCTCGTTGGACTAGTGGTTGCAAGCGCGACTGCTAAGCGTGGTGTCCTGGGTTCGATTCCCGGGTCGGGCAGTGTTATTGGGTTTTTTCATTAGGAAATTCTCAGTAGCAGCCCGGAGTCTGGATTTGTGCCCGGTCAGTGGCAATAGGCTCGCCCCCTATTACATGGGACTATAACATAACTGGCGAAATGTGGGTGTACTATACACCTCTGCCTACCCCTCCGGGGAAATACAGGCGTGATGTTATGTTAATATATCATTATTTTTATGTACCGTGTGGTGCCGGACGTAAAAAATTGCATCACCCTATATTTTCTCATGGGTGTCGTAAAAGTCGACTAAGGGATTCACCAGAGGATGGCAGCAGCGTTCTCTGAGTATTTAACCAGCCACCTGCGATCACCAACCCGCCTGCCAAGCGTGGCGATTATGGCATATACCCCCTTTTTGGGTGAGACCTATGTCCAGCAGTGGACGTGTTTTGGCTGAAATGATGATGATGAAACTACAGTACCTGTACTTCAATAGTTAAAAACCAATTTTTCATAATGATGTATTCAGCGAGTAATAATTTTGTTAGTGATGGGGGCGCCACTTGGCTCTACATGCTCCTCAAACTAATATAAGGACAGCATAATCTGCCTATTACTGTCCCACTGCTGGGCAAGGGCCTCTTCTCAGTAAGAGAAGTTCAAGGCCTTAGTCTAACACGCTAGCCTAGTGCGGGTTTGCCAACTACAAGTAAAAAACGGGACAGTTCAAATTACGTTTATAATTTAAACTAGGGACCGGCTTCGCGCGGGTGCAATGCTGACACTAAATATACTACAGAATGTACATATAAGCCTTCTTCTTGAATCACTATCTATCAAAAAAAAACCGCATCAAAATCCGTTGCGTAGTTTTAAAGATCTTTTTTTTTATATTATAGGATGGCGAAACGAGCTAAAGTCCCACCTGATGTTTATCGGTTACCTTTGCCCATAGCAACTGCAATACCACCTAGGCTGTTTCCTAAATGGTACCGCAAGTCGGTTCGCCAAACTGAGACATGAAGATGGAAAGTCTCATGTGATTGTAATTTCACCGCCTTCAGATCGAAACACAGCAATGCAAGCATCACTATTTGGCGGAGAAGTAGGCACGGTGGTAGTACTTCCCCGGGCGAACATCTAAACATACTTAGGGACAGACAGCGGGAAGCGACCTTGTTTTATACTACGTAGTGATGATAACATGTAAGACAAACCTCTAGTTTCCGCTTCAATTTCTTCATTCCTCATAAACACGACCAGCATATCGCTCAATGACTTGTACTCTTCGAACGACAGAGTAAGTTTCTTCTTAGGCGCCGAGTCGCCGTTGACTGCGGCATCTGTAAATAGATATAGAACATTCTTTTCAACACACTTGCTCGTAAAGTGGCTCTTATTGCAATGATTTTAGGTTCATAATGCAGCTTATAAAACACGCGTGCTTTTCACTCTACCGCACTCAACGACCATACAGCCCAATAGACGCCTAATGTTGAATATAATACGTACAATAAATTCTGTCACTAGCTGAAGCGGGGTACTGCAATCCGATTGGCCCTACCAAGGCGACTATTGGCTAATCATTAACGCGACAGTTTTGACGGCTCATGTAAGTGGTCGAAATTGATTTTAAGATTTCTAGTGGCGAATAGTAGCGACCTACATTAGTGAAATTTCATAGATGTGTTGCAGGCATCGGTCGCCTGTTATGCAGCGTCTATGGGGTGTATGGTCGCTGACCGCACCAGTGCTTTTTACTCTGTGTTTTTACTTTACTTTTTAAATCTCAGAGCGAGTAGGGCTCGCGCTATCGGGGTTCCGTACCAGAATTTTACCATCGCGCTTACATTTTTGTTGGGACTTTACAGAAATACAGGTAAACTAAAATGAGTGAACAAAGAAACGGCTGATATATCACAAATATTATTTATTGTTGTATTTTTTTCATGATCAAGTGCTTTATTTTCATTAATTTTATCATGTAGAATCGAATACAGATACCGGCACGAGTCGTGAGCACAAACTTCACCTGCGCAGAAGTTCATTTATGTATTTCTGTTTGGTGGAATGACAGGAGCGCGGGGTGCCAACGCCGAACATTGCATTTACGCGACTGGTCAACAGTCGATGCTCGTCGTCTATTGGACAATTAGGTGTCATTCGGCTACCGTACACTTTCGGTTCAACTTTATTGACTCACATTTTCGAATTTAAAACAGTTTATTTTTCTTTTGTTGTAATTAATTTATATTTTGATTTTTGAGTGTTTAATGTTTTGAATTAAAAATTGTTTTTTTTTTCTTCTTCATCTTCCTTTATTTATTACAAGATTGTATTTAACTCGCAATGTATGTCATCATCATCATCATTCTAGCCCGGTATCACCCACTGCTGGGTATAGGCCTCCTTTCTTTTTTGCCAGCCTCTTCGATCTTGTGCGTCCCTCATCCAGGTGTTTCCTGCGGCTTTGGCGATATCATCAACCCAGCGCGCCTTCGGACGGCCCGGGTTTCTCCGACCTGACCTTGGCTACCACTCGGTCAACGCTTTACTCCATCGGCCATCTCTACGCCGAGCCAGATGTCCCGCCCAACTCCACTTTAGCTTAATTGCCCTATCACCGACGTCATAGACTTTCGTCCGACGACGGACCTCGGTGTTTCGGACTCGGTCGAGAAGATTTATGCCGAGCATAGCACGCTCCATGGCCCGTTGTGCCACTCGCACTCGGTGGACAGTCTCCTTTGTAAGCGTCCATGTCTCGGCACCATAAGTCATAGTTGGCAGGACACACTGGTTAAATAAACGTGTTTTTAGGCACTGAGGGATTCTCTTTGACCAAAGGACATCTTCCAGCTTTCCAAATGCCGCCCACCCGAGCTGTATTCTCCTGGAAATTTCTTTGTTGGGATGCTTCTTTTCGAAAGATAGAATATATAATATATATATAGAATATGTCCAAGATACACATAGTGCTCAACCACCTATAGCTTGTCGTTCCCAACCATAACTGTTGAGATTGAGTCACCAAAGACATTGATCATAACCTTTGCCTTGGACATATTCATCTTCAGACCGACTTGAAGGGAGGCATCGAAAAGTTCTTGTACCATGCGTTGAAGTTCTTCCAAGGACTCGGCACATAAGACCAGATCATCTGCAAACCGAAGGTGCGACAAAAATGCACCATTGATATTTATACCATTTCGATCCCATTTGAGTGTTTTCATCAGGTCTTCTAACACAGCAGTGAATAGTTTGGGCGAAATGGTGTCACCCTGACGCACTCCCCTCTTAATTGATATTGATTCGGTTACTTTGTGCAATCTGACCTGCATTGTTGCCCCATCATACAACCCTTTGAGAACTTCCACGTACCGAGCGTCGATCTGGCATCGATGGAGAGAGTTAAATACGGCCCAATGTTCGACACTGTCGAATGCTTTTTCATAATCTATGAAAACTAAACACAATGGCCGGTTGTACTCTGAACTCTTCTCCATCAGCTGCTTCACGGTATGGATGTGGTAAATCGTAGAGAAACCGCTCCGAAAGCCGGCTTGCTCAACAGGCTGACATTCGTCCAGTTGGCGGCAATGTATGTACGTATGTAAATATATTTGTTAGAGTGGAATATTGCAACTCAATTTTGAATCAGATTTCTTCAACCTATTGAGCTGAAATTTTGTACAATATGGGTATCAAATGAAAGGACTTGCTGAGAATACGAATGCGAGTTAAAAAAACCTGTCCATCGATAATTAAATAGTAAATAATAAATTAAAAGTCAAAATGTTTTCTGTTTCTGTTGTCTGTGTGTAAAAAAAAGTCACAAAATCATAATATGGGTGAAATTCGAGAAAGTTTGTATTTTCTATAACTACCCATAATCCTTATAAAACGCTAACGGTGAAATTTAGTGAACAAAGATACTAAATAATTTTGGTCGAAAGTGTACATGCGCGAACTTGCCCCCACTACTGTCCATCTGTGCTCACGACTCATGCCGGCTACTATACATAACTATGTAATCAATTAATATAACTTCCAGTATAAGTTCACCTGCACTAAAAGGTAATCTTGGTACAATGGAAGACAAACTTATGTTGGTCATATTTAAATACTTAAATTATTATTATTATTATTTGATTATGGCATTTGATGATGATGAGAAGGAATGAGGAGCATGTTACGAGGAAAGTTTTAAGTATGAATATGGATGGCTATAAGAAAAGAGGCAGACCCAACAAAACATGGATGGATTGTGTGAAAGGTGATATGAATAGAAAGAAAGTGAACACTGAGATGACGGCTGATAGAGATGTATGAAAGAAAAAGACATGGTGCACCGACCACAAATACATTGGAATAAGGGCAGGAGGATGATGATGATTTGATTATGGCATATCACCACCAACATGTTAATGCTTGGGGGAGGCCTATGTCCAGCAGTAGACATCTTTCAGCTGAAATGATGATAATGATGATGAAATTTTTGATGATGAATTTGACGACCTCTGTGGTCTAATGGTTCGAGTGTCGGACTGCTGATAACGAGGTCGTGGGTTCGATTCCCACAGGACACAAATATTTGTGTGATGAACATAAGCGTTTGTGTTAGTCTGGGTGTGTTGCTTACTGTGGGTTTGCACCAAAAAACATTTAACATGTAATGTCTCGAAACTTGTCATATGAAACTAATGTCACAACTTGTTTTGTTGATTGTTACGTTCGCACTGCAGAAAACTGGGTAAATTCTTTGACAGATTTCAAGATTTGTTGTTGGATGTGTTTGCACTGACTAAAAACTTATACATTGACATGTTTGTCTATAGATTTGTCACGGCTGACGTTCACACTGATGCTTAATCATGTCTCATAACTGGTATAAATCTCGTTTTTTGTGTTTTCCAATGAGGTCGGTAAACATGGCCGAAAGCAGATACTTTGAAGTGTATCGAAATTGATTGTGAAACATGTCAATAGACTATGAAATGTCAAACAAGTTTCGTTTCAACAAGTTGTGTGATAATGCGAATGCGATTCGATACATTGACAGAAAACTGACATTTCAACATGTTTTTATGTGAATGTTTCGTCAGTGCAAACTCACAGTTATGTATTACAAGTATGTATTTACAAAAAAAAAGTATATAAGTATTATATCCATGTCTAGTACCCATACATCACAAGCTCTGCTTAGTTTGGGACGAGATGGTGCAGTGTAAAAACGTCCCAAAGATATTAAAAAAATAAAAACTTAAAACAAAAATTACATGAATGTTCTTAAAGTAGCTTATGAATCTTATAATATGTTGTAAGAAAGAAAGAAAGAAAGAAAGAAACATTTATTTGACACAAAGCACATAGATACACAGACACAATTCAACAGGAACACAATTAAATATACAAAAAACGGATCATCGATGCTGTGTGTCTAGCGACTGTGTCAAAAAGGTCCAGTTCAGCATAAATGCCAGGCAACAAGTGCCTGACGCTGGTTTTCAACTGAACCTTCAATGGTAAACGTGACGGATGTGATTTTATTAATAAAAATTATAATAATTGTGATTCCTTTATATGAAAGTAAAATATAAAATAAAATAAATATATATAAAAGTAAATAAAATGATTTTAACGTAATAAAAAATCATAATTTATAATTTACCGTTGTAAATGGGGATACAGCTTACGTTATTGTAACTTGTAACACACGCTCACGCATTATTAAACAATACCTACAAGTAAGCACATTAAATAATAGAAATGTTTTGTATAGCCATATCTAGCTTCCGTTGTGCATCTATAAGGTACTGCCGTAGACGTCTTCTGAAGGTATCTATCGTATTAATTGCCCTGATAGGTGGTGGTATGTTATTCCACACTTTTGATGCAGCATATCGGAAGCTACCTCTGAATGCTTCTGATCTATGACGCTGAATTGTGAGTTGTATTGAACACTGTCTTCTTGCGTTCTCTCGCCCACTAGTTAACCAGCTCAACTTGTTGTATAAGTACCCCGGTTTCTGAAACTTAACGACACCAAAAAGAAGGCATGCCAAGTGCAGCTTGCGCCTTGACTTCATTTTAAGCATGAAGTGCTTGTTCAGGAAAGGAGTGACATGAGTTCTAGGGGGGACTGAGTAACAAAACCGAGCACATACATTTTGGACTCTTTGGACGAGCCGGTCGGTACGAGCGAGTAGGCGTGGACCGTAAACAGTATCAGCGTAATTTAACTTAGACAGGACAAGCGTCTCGACCAGCTGCTCACGAAGTCTTTCAGAGAGATAGGGCCTAATTTTGTATAGAACTTTCAGACGGTAAAAACAGTTCTGTACCGAGGCAGCTATTTGTTTTTCGTATCTAAGGTGGTTGTCCATGTTGTACACTCACCAGTGCCACCATTAGGCATTTCCTGGTCAACATCCATGCTGGGCTCATACTGAGGTTCATCCTCATCCAAGTGGATGTCCGGCTGTTCTACTCTGATGATGGATTTGTTGAGCAACCTGGAACAACAATTACATTGTAGTTGTCATGGACGAATAAAAAAAGGCGGACGGAATCTCGCTAATCAATAAGAGAAGCACCCATATTAAGTCAGTTCCCTTGAAAGTACGGGCTGGCACGCACACATTCACACCATGTAATATGAAATAAAACGAATTCGAATTGAGGCAAACCAAACACTCAGGACGCAGACTTGTCCCGAAAGCGCGAGCGAAGCGAGCTCGAAATTTTTTTAGGGTTTACGAAAACGTGACAGCATTTTATATGCACTTAGGGAGTTGTACATACATTAATTTAAAAGGTAGTTACAAGGTTAAAAAGAACAATTAGTTACACAACTAAAATTATCTAAATATTTTACTGAATTCGAGCCCGATTCTAATGAACTCACGCGCAGAATCAATACAATTCTAAATTATTAATGCAGGTACGTTAATGATTAATGGCTTCGCGGATCGAGCCGACCCGGCACCAGTGGTCCGCGGACCACCGTTTAAGAACCACTGACTTAGTGCGATGAATATGACATTTTCCCTTTTAAAATGTTATTGAAGCTGTCTCTGGGAGGCTTATTTTCAACACTATTTATTGGATCACGCGGTAATGAATTGACGCGAGATGTGACAAGCCCTGTGACACTTGTCACCACAGAAATAGATAGAATGGCCAAGTGGGCAGGGCGCGCGTGCCAACACTCTACACCATAGAGCAGGGCATGTCAAAGCCTTTATCAGTACGCCTTATTATTGTTTCTGTAAATACTGTAACAAAAACCTTATTGTGCTGTTTCTAACTGTAGTAACAAAAGCTGTGAAGTACATTTAATTAAAGTTAATTTAAAAAATTAATGACGTCAATATGGGAGGCGTAGTTTGTTCGAAAGTTGCCACGCATGAATCGCACGTAAAATTGTGATTACAACCATGGTATAATAACACCAGGTAGTCTCTTCCCGTGACAGCTAGGTCACGTGATTGCCTCCGTACTACGTCATCGGCCGTGGAGCCAATAGCGGGCTGTTAGCGTGACACTTGTCAGTTTGATGTGCTGCCACTTTGTGAAAATAAATTACCCGAGTAAAATGCATTTTTTCATTTACTTGCTTCTATAAAGAATCACTTTTTAACTAGTAATTTAATATAGTTTCCTTTATTAACTCATCATCCTCATCCTCCTGCCCTTATCCCAATTTATTTGGGGTCGGCGCAGCATGTTTTTTTCTTCCATACATCTCTATCAGCCGTCATCTCTGTGTTTACTTTCTTTCTATTCACATCATCTTTCACACAATCCATCCATATTTTCTTCGGTCTCCCTCTTTTCTTATAGCCATCAACATACATACTTAAAACTTTCCTCGTAACATGCTCCCGTTTCCTTTATTAACTAATTAGATGAATAACACGAGATAACAAATAGTTAGGCTAGTTAGGAATTTATTTTATATTCATTTTGAACAAAAATCTCCTTGAGTTTATTAAGATGTCAATCAATGGCAGCACTGATCGTGACGTAGCTTGGAGGCATCGCGCTGTCATTGCGGGAAGAGAATACCTGGTGAAACATCTTATTATACCATGATTACAACCATTCTATCTTGTGCTTGTCACGTGTCCTGTACCTGTATGCCTCGTGTACATGCTGCGGGGTGACGTGTCCGCTGCAGTGCATCTTGGCCATGGCTTCGGCGAGGCGCACCATGGACTCCAGCTGTCTGACGGTGATGCGCCACGAGCCACCGCCGCCGGCGCCGCCACCATCACGTTGACGAAGGACTATGTAATATTCTACCAGTAACTTGCCGGCATCCTGGAACAAATACCTTCATCAATAGGGTGTAGTGTGTGACGCACCTCCTTCATATATATTGTTAATTCCACAGAAATGGATGAGATAGAATGATTATAACGATTACTTAGTACGAGAACACCCCCACCTAGAACAAGATGGCGCATGCTGGAAAAGAAGGAGTTTGCGAGTGTTTTCAGGGAAAAAGTGGTAGATAAAATGATAGAAATGAAGGAAATGGAAGGGAAGTCTGTGAATGAATGTTGGAATGAAATAGCGGATGGTGTAAGAAGAATAGCAAAAGATGTGTGTGGAGAATCGAAAGGAAAGGGTATAATTGATAAGGATACATGGTGGTGGAATGAAGAAGTGCAAAAGATACTTAAGGAAAAAAAGAGTGCGTTTAAAGAATGGCAGGATGTTGAAAACATAAATGTAGATTTAAAAGAGACAAAGAAGAATATCTACAAAGAATGGAAGGGAAAGGCAAAAAGAACAGTAGCTGTGGCGAGAACTCGGGCTCAGGATGACTTGTATAACTCGTTAGAATTCCCTAGAGGCCAGAAAGAGCTCTATCGCATAAGAAAGTCTAGAGAAAAGAGAGCAAGAGATATAATTCATATAAAATGTATAAAAGATGATGCAGGTATGGTCTTAGCAAAAGATGATGAAATAAAAGAGCGTTGGAAGGTATACTTTGAAAGGTTGATGAATGAAGAGAATGTATGGTCTGGCCTACTTAAAGAGGTGCATGTAAATAGGGGTTTGGTGAATGAAATTAGTATGGATGAAATCAGAAGGGCGATTCGAAGTATGAAAAATGGGAAAGCAGTGGGACCAGATGGTATACCAGTAGAAGTATGGAAATTATTAGGAGAAGATGGATGTTACTGGCTGACTTTATTCTTCAACAAGTTGTTGCGTGAAGAAACGATCCCACAAGAATGGTGTAATAGTACGCTAGTGCCCATCTTCAAAAATAAGGGTGATGTACAAGACTGCAACAACTATCGAGGAATAAAGCTCATGTCACACAGTATGAAAGTATGGGAGAAGGTGATAGAGAAAAGATTGCGAGAGGAGAGTGAGATCACCCAAAACCAGATGGGATTTATGCCAGGTCGTGGGACAACGGATGCCATATTTGCACTCCGCCAAATATGCGAAAAGTATAGACGTGCGCATAAGAACTTGCACATGGTGTTCGTTGACCTAGAGAAGAAGGCGTACGACAGAGTACCCCGCGAGGTCTTGTGGTGGGCGCTGAAAGAGAAAGGTGTGCCTGCAAAGTATGTGGAGTTAATTCGTGCTATGTACAGCCAATCTAGTACCCACGTTCGGTCGGCCGCTGGCAACACCGACGAGTTCAGTGTGGCTGTAGGCTTGCACCAAGGGTCGGCTCTAAGTCCTTACCTCTTCTTGCTGATAATGGATGCTTTGACATCAGAAATCCAGGAAGAGGCACCCTAGTGCATGCTGTTTGCTGACGACATTGTCCTTGTTGGTGAAGATGGACTTGAGGTCCAGAGTAGATTGGCAAAATGGCAACAAAATCTGGAGAACGTTGGCTTGAAAATCAGCAGAACTAAAACGGAATACATGTTCTGCGATTTCGGCGGTCTTTCCGGTTTTGTTGCTATTGCGCTAGATGGCGTGCCCTTGCCAGTCTGCTCCGACTTTCGGTACCTCGGTTCACTTGTGCAAAGCGATGGCGAAATTGACCGGACAGTCAAGCACCGAATTAACACAGGATGGTTGAAATGGCGGCAGGTCAAGAGAACTACATGTGACTCCCGAATTCCTCTTAAACTGAAGGGGAAAATCTATAAGACCATGATAAGACCTGCTGTCCTGTATGGATCGGAATGTTGGGCTACGAAAGGAATTAATGAAAGGCAAGTGCATGCAGCTGAGATGAGAATGTTAAGAGGAATGTGTGGTGTAACGAGAATGGATAGGATAAGGAATGAATATGTAAGAGGGAGTCTGAAAGTAGCGCCAGTGACAGAGAAGTTAAGTAGCATCAGACTATCATGGTATGGACATGTGATGAGGAGGAATGGGGAGCATGTTACGAGGAAAGTTTTAAGTATGAATGTTGATGGCTATAAGAAAAGAGGGAGACCGAAGAAAATATGGATGGATTGTGTGAAAGATGACATGAATAGAAAGAAAGTAAACACAGAGATGACGGCTGATAGAGATGTATGGAAGAAAAAAACATGCTGCGCCGACCCCAAATAAATTGGGATAAGGGCAGGAGGATGACTTAGTACGAGAACCAGTGTCGCCAAACTCACACATTTACAACTGAAATTAAATAGTACATTACAATACACAAAAAACCGCGACGTGATTGGGTCCCAATTTCAAATTCAAATCGGGCCTTAAACTCGGACAGTGTTTATTTAATGCGAGTTTTTAAAATTTGTTTTTAACGATCATGTCAAAATCACTTACGACGTTTTTCCATTCTAATCAAATCGTACGCAACTACTAGTGAGTTCAACTACTCGAAGCCAGGGGGCGCTTCATTTAAATGACGCTATTTTGGCCTCAATTGCATTAGAAATAGATATTTTATTCGCATGCATGCTGGGTAGCGTAGCAGATAACTATTCCTGGCAATAACCAACGAGTTCAACTACTCGACGCTAGAGGGCGCTTAAATTATAGTACGGTATATGTACTCAATTACATTAGAAATAGATGTTATATTCGCATGCATGCTGAGTAGCCTGTCTACTACGGGAATGTCATTCAGCGAACCAACGACAGTCATTCGCGTAACAATACATTGCTTCCTTAAAATTATCGCAGCTTCGACCGCATGGAACATCGTACGTAATGAATATTTTTTAAATTGTATTTTGCTATGGAATCGTTTTCAACGACTATTACATATTTTTTCAAGATTTTGCAATATTTCTTATTTATTAAGGTATTTAATACTCATTGCTGAAAATAAATTCTCCTTTTTGATGTACTGAGTACTTGGATTCTTGCTTTGCAACTTATAACAGCACAGGACGGCATTTTAAACTAATAATAGCCCCAGCTTTTTACAGCGATACGTTCCGCGAGTAACTAAATGCGTCGTTTGATCATATCATATTACCTAGGTTATGAGCTTCATGTTCAAGGTTAAGGCACGCCCACCCCGCCCACATAGTTGTTCTAACTACTCTCCTATTTCTGTGGTTAATTCGCTAGTAAGTGGGCAGAACATTATAGACGTTCTTACAAGTAACTTGTGTTATTATTGTGTCCCTAACACCCGACACTGCATGGCGAACCTGCCAGTGCTGTCTAGTGGGCAGCACGGCCAGGCGACAAATGTGTAAAAATTTACGTGATTGATTGACCGGAGCCCCGAGACGAGACTTACCCTGGAAGGCTGATCAACGCCACAATTAACTAATCAACTGTCAAATCTCAGGTCAAGCGATGTGATCGGTTGTTAACATTTTCGCCGGCCAATCACAGAAGCTGACATTAGATTTGACAATAGATTAAATTGATCAGCCTTCCAAAAACTGGGGGTTAATCGCAGCAACCCACGTACAGGGGGTCTACTCGCAAAATCTACAACGACATAATCGAAATGACACAATAGTTCTCCAAATGTATCGGTCGTACCCTACTCTGATAAATGTTCGGATTCTATGCCGTTTATCGAATTCACAGACAAAATATTAAGATTTTTTTTTTTGACTTCATAGACAATTTTCGGAGTGAATGAGTCAAGAACAATAGAAATACAGTCAATGACATTTACAGCTAAGAGTAGGGTTACGACCGAAAATTGACGATTGGTATCGCTTATTGCGTCGTATAAACAATAATTAAATTGACGTTACTTACGAGCAGGTTTCGACACGACAAATATCACGATATCTCGATTATCGATTTTGCGAGTAGACCCCCAGTACTAGTATTTTTATAATATGGAACATCGGAGGTAGGAATGAGATTTGGCTATGATGGGTGAATTTCTTTCTTAAAAGTTGGTTCAAACAGGATAGAATTGTGATAGAATTTAATAATGAAATCCATTTGTCTAGCTCTGAGACAATTTAAAAAAAAACTGAAGCCTAAATGCCCAAAATAGTTTACGGCAAATCCAGATAGCTGATTGACCGCCAAAGTGATAGGTTCAATAAAAGAATTGACTTACTAGCAAAGAAATGATTTACTAAAATGATAACCACTCACCTCTGTAATAATGGGCTTGAAAGACCTCGAGAACGCGATATATCTCAACAGATCCTCCCTCGTATAAACACAGTCGTAAGCCTCCTCTTTATTACAATGCAGATCCACAATCTTCCTGGCTATAGCGTAGTCTACCATCTCGCTACTCTCGTCTATCAGAATGAAGAATAAGTCGAAACGAGACATG